>OY726525.1:10749113-12142863 GCA_963383655.1 Bathymodiolus septemdierum | reverse complement strand
TCTCTTCTCGAACTGCTCAGCAATGGCAGTCCAGTCTTCAGTTGTAGTTGGACACTGGATCACCTCAGCAGCAAACTCGGCTTTGATGGCATCGCAGACTTCATTAATAATGAGGGCGATGGAGTTTGGACCAACTCTGAAGTTGTAGGACAGGCATGGATAATTGTCACCGCAGGCCAGGTGTCGTAGAGTGATGGACAGGTTGAGACTAGGAGGGAGATACTTTCTGTACCATGTGTCCTTCTTCTCTATTCTGCCTTCTACCCTTCGCAGGACCTCATCGTAGAGGTCTCTGGGAAGTCTTGTGTAATTGTAGAAGGCCTTCTCATCTTCTGTCCTCAGCCCATTTAGTAAAGTGCTATAGTGGCCATAGCGTTCTCTTTTTTGTCAGACAGCCATTTCCTGACCCACATATACCTCGGTTTCCTCCTTCGCCTCGGTATGCCCCTGCCCTAGAAAATAAAAAGCAAAACAAGTACATTGTCGAATTCTAGAAATGCAAATAGCAAGAAATGACAAAGTGAAATAAGACAATATTTACCTGTAAGAGGAGGTGCTGGGACGGTAAGAGTTGCTCATCATGTTCTCTGAGGTGCATCAAAAGAAGCAATGCTGCTGCCTTCTTTTTCTTGGTTGTCTCATCATCAAAGTAGGCCATTCTGCAGGAATTGAATTGTGATTACGGGAGTTACACACGCCTCTGCTCTGTAGAATTGCTCAGGACTGACTGAGGAATATGCTCTGAGGCTGGCCTTTAATATGTCCACTTTACCATGACACATGGGAAACGCTTGAGCTACCCAAATTTGGCTGTCTTCGCCGACACCGTGGTCCCATCTCGATGTCATCGTACTATAATACGATGGCTACACGACGGCATTACGAGGGCTTCACGTAGTCGTGTTGCCTTCCTAAGACAATCCGGCAGCTTCTTGTTTCCTTCGTGTTGTCTTTGTTGTACCCGATGGCACCGATGATCACATGAAGTAAAGACGAAGATGACACGATTTGACAAGATGCCTTCACGATGGCCCTACGAAGGGCAAAATGGACACACGAATTCAACACGAAAATGAACCTTTGCAAGGTCCTTCGGCAATCTTTTAGCATGCCAAAGATTCTGACACCGCTCACGAAGTTGCTGCCGGAGCCTGAGAAACTCTACCGGCGGTCATACGATGCCCTCACGAATGGTCAGATGGTTTTATGATCAGAGCAGAATTGGAACATTTCCTTTATCGTGTGTCCATCTGGTGTCAATTTCGGGACAGTGTGACGCCATCATAAATAATGTCATTACCATCAAAATTAAAGGTGGGTTTATAACTCCGGGTGCGACAGCGATGCGACGGATTTGCGATGTCGTTTTCAACATCGCTATCTTATCGCAGCGACAACGCACGTCATGGATGACCATCGCTAGAGAAAATGTTCGTCGCAAGGATCATCGCTGAGTAATTGCCGTCTGAAATCATAAAAAAATTGTTATCAAAATCACTAAGCAACACGAACTAAAAACGATAGTAGCGACGAGACAAAAAAGCAATGATTTCGCAATAGTATCGCTTCTACATTGCAACAATTTAGTCTTCTATTAGTCAGTATTTTCTTTGATAGGCACCATCCAATTCCTTTTCATCTGAATATGGTCAGATAGACATAACACTGGTCCCTCTTTATACGTAGTTCGTATTCTTGACGTCCAGCCATTAATAGGCCTCCAACACGATGTAAAGGAACACCAACCATCAAACATGCTTTAATATTTTACAATTAATATGTTGAACCACATTAAAAGTTAAATGAGTTAGGGTTGGAAACTTGGGGTTATGGTCTTTAACGCCACTTTGAACAATATTGGAGCTATATCGTGGAGGTCAGTTTTATTGGGGAAGGGAACCAGAGTACATGGAGAAAACAACCGGAGAAATTTCATTACATAATGTTGTATCAAGTACACCTCGCCTGAGCGGGGTTCGAACTCACAACGCTAGTAATGACATGCAATGATTGTCTAGGTAGTAATAAGCGACAACTTGTAAAATGGTGTCTACTTCCTCCATGAACCACGAGATGATATTACTACTTGAATTTTAAGTTAGTTGAATCAAGCATTATAACTTGAGTACTCGCGCTGTTCTATTGAGGTAACAGATGAACTAGGCAGACCAGAAGTCACAATAATATGTCTTGGAATGTGGTTAGAGCTACAGGTTATGGTGTTTAACGGCACTTTTAAGCAAATATTTCAGTCATTACTATATTAAGGCAATCAGTATTATTGATGAAAGAAACCGGAGTACCTGGGTAAAACCACCGACCTGCTGCAAGTCAGAATAATTTGAAGACTCACGCAGACCTATTGAGGCGACATGTGAACTGGTCGGCTTAGCAATCAGAATAATGTGTCCCAGATTATGATCAAGGTCATTACTCTAGTATTCTCTGTATAGTTTAATAAAATGTTTGAAAATGAGGACAAAAACAGAACACATAATCTAGTATAATTCAAAGTGAGGACAAACAACAATAACAGAACACATAATCTATTATAATTCAAAGCTTCAATATTTTTATTATGCTATGCAACCATTCTACAGTATTATTGTTAACCAGAGATGAGGTCGCAAGTTTGTAAACGAATGCGGTCACAAAAAAGAAGGAAAAAGAAAAGAAGAACAATATAAGAGCCACGGTTCCGCGTGAGTGAGTGACTGATTGCTGTGTAACGCCACATCAGCATTTTTTTTCCAGCTATATCTTGGCGATAACAAGTTAATTTTCATTGAGATGATGATGAGATCCGCTTTGTGCTAGAACAACACGCTTACTTGGCTTTATATAGCGCTAGTTCACTGAGGCAACAGTCCGTGAATAGACATGTTGCCACACGTGGACACATTCTCCTGATTTCGAACCAACCAGTCGTTGCTCTTTCTCTTTAATGCTGTGTGCTTGACGGAGAAGCAACACATATCAATTGCATAGTCTTTGGTTTGACCCGACCAGAGCTCGAACCCACTATCTACCGCATTCGAGGCGAACACGCTAACCATTACACCACAGATGCGGTTCAACTAGAGCGTGTAATAGAAAAGAAAAATATACTGGTATATTTCTTGCCATAATATTTAGTATCAAATGCATAATCAATGTAAATTAAATTAATATTTATCAGTGTAATAAACACACGTGGCTCGTTTCAACAACGTTCTAAAATATGATTAAGCTGTCATCAAGGGGAGGTAATTTCTATTCAAATATCCTATTCGTTCATGTGCTGTAACTGATACTCTAAAATATTACAATTTTACTATTGTCATACAGCTACCTGCATCTGCGGATATTGATTTAATTGAAACAGTGTCACCAGGAGACAATCGTACAAGGGCAGATGAAGCCGCAGTATGAAGCCCATCCCCTGACTGTGCGTTGTAATCATACCACGCCCTTGATATAGCACGGTTATTGACAACTATATAAAATGCAGAACCACTGCCTAAAATATTAGCAAAGACTAAATAAAATCCACCCTCGGTAACATGAAATCGGCCACCACGGTAGGCATTTGCTATGGTAATGCCGTAAACTGTCTTGATTTCTGTAAACTTTATGAATTCACCATATAGCTTAACTGCACCACATGCTGTAAAGCCTACTAAATAAATAAATAAATAAATAAATAAATAAATAAATAAATAAATAAATAAATAAATAAATAAATAAATAAATAAAAAAATCAATCAATCAATCAATCAATCAATCAATCAATCAATCAATCAATCAATCAATCAATCAATCAATCAATCAATCAATCAATCAATCAATCAATCAATCAATCAATAATATACAGTTATTTCATGCCTGTTCATATCAGGGAACAGTCAACACTATTGACCGGAGGTGCTGGAGATGACTTGAAAACTGTTGCCTTCAGCCGACGCTAGGTGATGGAGATGACTTGAGAACTGTTGCCCGAGGACGAAAGGCAACAGTTCTCAAGTCATCTCCATCACCTCGGGTCAATAGTTTTGACTGTTCCCTGAACAGGCATGAGATAACTGTTTTATTATCTTATTATATACATAAATCATATATACATGCACATAACCACAAATCCACTGAAGATGATAATTTCAGCATAACCATACCATTTCTGTCCAATAATAACTCGATGTCTTCATCAGACACATCTTCAAACCTATCTGCCATTTCGTCTGCACAACGAACTGAATGGTCACTGGTGCGCTGGACAGGAATGACGCACTGTGCATCGTTCTCGGGCATGGAACAGTTCGAATCCGGAAGTAGGGGAACAGTCAGCTGTTTCACTCCGCCGGCTATATTTAAAATTTTCTTGTAATCAATCAAAAATATAGTATATGAAAAACATATACTATAAGTTAATAAATAAATATAGCGATATGGTTGGTTGTTAATTTAAATATAACAGTTAAAAACAATCTGACAAACCAATGAAATAAAATGAAAAACAGTTGCAGAACTAAACATCTGTGGCTCAATGGGTTAGGCCGTTGAATTACCTAGCAACTGATACAAACCTAAATGACAAAAAAGGTTACACTCGACTCGCAGATGCAAGTGATAAAGTTTACCAGTTGCTTGCACGTGGTCGGTGGCTTATTATTTCACCACTAAGACTGATCGCCACGATATAACTGAAATATTGCTGAAAGTGTCGTTAAACGCAACAATAATCAATCAATCAAAATCAACCAAAGCCAAAAGAAAAACTAAATATACCACCTTATCGGAACAGTTCCAAAATCTAATAGAAAAATAAGATATACTACACTGTCGGAACATTTCGTAAATCCACATGAGCGGGATTCGAACTCATAACTTTAGTGGTGATAGAATCACATTGCATAGGTTGTTGTAGATCCGGGACCATGACGAAACCGTCCCCCGTTCGTCTGTGCTGCAGGAGTATCAGAAACATCTAGATAACATTTGTCAGTGACTTGCTTCAGGTCGGTGATTTTCTCAGAGTATTTGAGTTTTCTTGACCAATAAAATTGCAGCCATGACATAACATAAAATATCGTTGAACAATGCACTAAGAATCGAAACCCCCTACAGGGACGGAGGAGCCAGTGCGCAAAGGACACAACTGCTCTGCTAACTCACATTGTTTTTTTAACAAAAATGTAGAAAAAGTTGAATTGGAAGCCTGGACGTCAACAATTTTGAATGAACAAGAGGAAAAAGGGTATGTTTGCAGCCAAATACCATTTTGTATTCTTTGTCAGATTTGAAAACTTGCCCTTCTGAAGAAAAACCAGAAAAAAAAGCTGGCCCGATTCGTTAATTTCACATTCCGCTATATAGATGATGTCCGGTCACTAAATAATTCTAGGTTTGTTGATTCCGTTGATCGCATCTATCGTATTGAGCCCAGAAATAAAGGATATTACAGATGCAGATAGGTCTGCTTCATACCTTGACCTACACCTCAAAATTAACAGTGAGGGGCGGTTAAGAACGAAACATTTCGACAAAAGAGATGATTTCGATTTCCACATTGTGAACTTTCCATATATATGTAGTAACATTCCAGTAGCACCTGTATATGGAGTATTATTATATTCCTCAGTTGATACGCTATTTCAGAGCTCCAGAGCTTGTGGTTCCTGTCAGAATTTTAATGATAGAGGGTTGCTGCTAAAAGGTTAGCTACTGAATCAATGGTTTCTCTTGGTTATGTTGAAGTCCGCACTTCGAAACCAGAGCTTGGTTGACCGCTATGGAATATCTCAAGTTCTCAAGTCATCTCCAGCACCTCGGGTCAATAGTTTTGACTGTTCCCTGAACAGGCATGAGATAACTGTTTTATTATCTTATTATATACATAAATCATATATACATGCACATAACCACAAATCCACTGAAGATGATAATTTCAGCATAACCATACCATTTCTGTCCAATAATAACTCGATGTCTTCATCAGACACATCTTCAAACCTATCTGCCATTTCGTCTGCACAACGAACTGAATGGTCACTGGTGCGCTGGACAGGAATGACGCACTGTGCATCGTTCTCGGGCATGGAACAGTTCGAATCCGGAAGTAGGGGAACAGTCAGCTGTTTCACTCCGCCGGCTATATTTAAAATTTTCTTGTAATCAATCAAAAATATAGTATATGAAAAACATATACTTTAAGTTAATAAATAAATATAGCGATATGGTTGGTTGTTAATTTAAATATAACAGTTAAAAACAATCTGACAAACCAATGAAATAAAATGAAAAACAGTTGCAGAATTCAAACATAAAAATGAAAAACTAAACATCTGTGGCTCAATGGGTTAGGCCGTTGAATTACCTAGCAACTGATACAAACCTAAATGACAAAAAAGGTTACACTCGACTCGCAGATGCAAGTGATAAAGTTTACCAGTTGCTTGCACGTGGTCGGTGGCTCTCTCCGAGTACTCCCGCTTATTATTTCACCACTAAGACTGATCGCCACGATATAACTGAAATATTGCTGAAAGTGTCGTTAAACGCAACAATAATCAATCAATCAAAATCAACCAAAGCCAAAAGAAAAACTAAATATACCACCTTATCGGAACAGTTCCAAAATCTAATAGAAAAATAAGATATACTACACTGTCGGAACATTTCGTAAATCCACATGAGCGGGATTCGAACTCATAACTTTAGTGGTGATAGAATCACATTGCATAGGTTGTTGTAGATCCGGGACCATGACGAAACCGTCCCCCGTTCGTCTGTGCTGCAGGAGTATCAGAAACATCTAGATAACATTTGTCAGTGACTTGCTTCAGGTCGGTGATTTTCTCAGAGTATTTGAGTTTTCTTGACCAATAAAATTGCAGCCATGACATAACATAAAATATCGTTGAAGAATGCACTAAGAATCGAAACCCCCTACAGGGACGTAGGAGCCAGTGCGCAAAGGACACAACTGCTCTGCTCACTCACATTGTTTTTTTAACAAAAATGTAGAAAAAGTTGAATTGGAAGCCTGGACGTCAACAATTTTGAATGAACAAGAGGAAAAAGGGTATGTTTGCAGCCAAATACCATTTTGTATTCTTTGTCAGATTTGAAAACTTCCCCTTCTGAAGAAAAACCAGAAAAAAAAGCTAGTCCGATTCGTTAATTTCACATTCCGCTATATAGATGATGTCCGGTCACTAAATAATTCTAGGTTTGTTGATTCCATTGATCGCATCTATCGTATTGAGCCCAGAAATAAAGGATATTACAGATGCAGATAGGTCTGCTTCATACCTTGACCTACACCTCGAAATTAACAGTGAGGGGCGGTTAAGAACGAAACATTTCGACAAAAGAGATGATTTCGATTTCCGCATTGTGAACTTTCCATATATATGTAGTAACATTCCAGTAGCACCTGTATATGGAGTATTATTATATTCCTCAGTTGATACGCTATTTCAGAGCTCCAGAGCTTGTGGTTCCTGTCAGAATTTTAATGATAGAGGGTTGCTGCTAAAAGGTTAGCTACTGAATCAATGGTTTCTCTTGGTTATGTTGAAGTCCGCACTTCGAAACCAGAGCTTGATTGACCGCTATGGAATATCTGTGTCACAAATGACCACGGATATGATCCACTTTGCGTAAGCACTTCCCAGTCCGTTAATCATTCATGACTTATCACTGGGTGTGTAACTATATTAACACGACGGGTGTCACTAGTGGAGCAGGAACTGTTTACACTTTTTGGTGGGGTTAGTGTTACTCGATCTTTGGTTTTATGTGTATGTTTTGTAGATCATTGTTTGTCCTTTGATACCCTTTCCTTTGGCTTTTGTGTTGTCTGTTCTTCTTTGATATACAGATTCTGATTACACCTTTGGTATCTTGTGACCATTGAGTTGTCTGCTCTTCTTTGATATACAGATTCTGATTACACCTTTGGTATCTTGTGACCATTGAGTTGTCTGTTCTTCTTGGATAAACGGATTCTGATTACACCTTTGGTATCTTGTGGCCTTTGTGTTGTCTGTTCTTCTTTGATATACAGATTCTGATTACACCTTTGGTATATTGTGGCCTTTGTGTTGTCTGTTCTTCTTTGATATATGGATTCTGATTACACCTTTGGTATATTGTGGCCATTGTGTTGTCTGTTCTTCTTTGATATACAGATTCTGATTACAGCTTTGGTATATTGTGGCCATTGTGTTGTCTGTTCTTCTTTGATATACAGATTCTGATTACACCTTTGGTATCTTGTGGCCATTGTGTTGTCTGCTCTTCTTTGATATATGGATTCTGATTACACCTTTGGTATCTTGTGGCCATTGTGTGGTCTGTTTTTCTTTGATATATCGCTTCTGATTACACCTTTGGTATCTTGCGGCCATTGTGTTGTCTGTTCTTCTTTGATATACAGATTCTGATTACACCTTTGGTATCTTGTGGCCATTGTGTTGTCTGCTCTTCTTTGATATATGGATTCTGATTACATCTTTGGTATCTTGTGGCCATTGTGTGGTCTGTTTTTCTTTGATATACCGCTTCTGATTACACCTTTGGTATCTTGTGGCCATTGTGTTGTCTGTTCTTCTTTGATATACAGATTCTGATTACACCTTTGGTATCTTGTGGCCATTGTGTTGTCTGTTCTTCTTTGATATACAGATTCTGATTCCACCTTTAGTATCTTGTGGCCATTGTGTTGTCTGTTCTTCTTTGATATACGGATTCTGATTACACCTTTGGTATCTTGTGGCCATTGTGTTGCCTGTTCTTCTTTGATATACAGATTCTGATTACACCTTTGGTATCTTGTGACCATTGAGTTGTCTGCTCTTCTTTGATATATGGATTCTGATTACACCTTTGGTATCTTGTGACCATTGAGTTGTCTGCTCATCTTTGATATATGGATTCTGATTACACCTTTGGTATATTGTGGCCATTGTGTTGTCTGTTCCTCTTTGATGTATGGATTCTGATTACACCTTTGGTATCTTGTGACAATTGAGTTGTCTGCTCATCTTCGATGTATGGATTCTGATTACACCTTTGGAATCTTGTGACCATTGAGTTGTCTGCTCTTCTTTGATGTATGGATTCTGATTACACCTTTGGTATCTTGTGACCATTGAGTTGTCTGCTCTTCTTTGATGTATGGATTCTGATTACACCTTTGGTATCTTGTGACCATTGAGTTGTCTGCTCATCTTTGATATATGGATTCTGATTACACCTTTGGTATATTGTGGCCATTGTGTTGTCTGTTCTTCTTTGATATACATATTATGATTACACCTTTGGTATCTTGTGACCATTGAGTTGTCTGCTCATCTTTGATATATGGATTCTGATTACACCTTTGGTATATTGTGGCCATTGTGTTGTCTGTTCTTCTTTGATATACATATTATGATTACACCTTTGGTATCTTGTGACCATTTAGTTGTCTGCTCATCTTTGATATATGGATTCTGATTACACCTTTGGTATATTGTGGCCATTGTGTTGTCTGTTCCTCTTTGATATACGGATTTTTATTCCACCTTTGGTATCTTGTGGCCATGGTGTGGTCTGTTTTTCTTTGATATACGGATTATTATTCCACCTTTGGTATCTGGTGGCCATTGTGTTGTCTGCTCATCTTTGATATATGGATTCTGATTACACCTTTGGTATCTTTTGACCATTGTGTTTTCTGTTCTTCTTTGATATACGGATTATGATTACACCTTTGGTATCTTGTGGCCATTGTGTGGTCTGTTTTTCTTTGATATACGGCTTCTGATTACACCTTTGGTATATTGTGGCCATTGTGTTGTCTGTTCTTCTTTGATATACGGATTATGATTACACCTTTGGTATCTTGTGGCCATTGTGTTGTCTGTTCTTCTGTGATATACGGATTCTGATTACACCTTTGGTATATTGTGGCCATTGTGTTGTCTGTTCTTCTTTGATATACGGATTCTGATTACACCTTTGGTATCTTGTGGCCATTGTGTTGTCTGTTCTTCTTTGATATACGGATTCTGATTACACCTTTGGTATCTTGTGGCCATTGTGAGGTCTGTTGTTCTTTGATATACGGATTCTTATTCCACGTTCGGTATCTGGTGGCCATTGTGTTGTCTGCTCATCTTTGATATATGGATTCTGATTACACCTTTGGTATCTTTTGACCATTGTGTTGTCTGTTCTTCTTTGATATACGGATTATGATTACACCTTTGGTATCTTGTGGCCATTGTGTGGTCTGTTTTTCTTTGATATACGGCTTCTGATTACACCTTTGGTATATTGTGGCCATTGTGTTGTCTGTTCTTCTTTGATATACGGATTCTGATTACACCTTTGGTATCTTGTGGCCATTGTGTTGTCTGTTCTTCTTTGATATACGGATTCTGATTACACCTTTGGTATCTTGTGGCCATTGTGTTGTCTGTTCTTCTTTGATATACGGATTCTGATTACACCTTTGATATCTTGTGGCCATTGTGTTGTCTGTTCTTCTTTGATATACGGATTCTGATTCCACCTTTGGTATCTTGTGGCCATTGTGTTGTCTGTTCTTCTTTGATATACGAATTCTGATTACATCTTTGATATCTTCAAACTTTTCTTACCTTCAACTTACAAGGTTCCCCCATTTGCCAGTCATCTGCTCTATATATTATCCACCGCATCAGTGAATGACTTTGAGTGCTGTACATTGTGAGATCGAACCACGTTCGGATCAAACCAAAGACTTTAAAATTGGAATTTGCTTCTTCTTCGCTAAGCACGCAGTATTAAGGAGCAAGAGGAAAGACTGGCTGGCTCAGAATCAGAATAATGTGTCCAGGTTGAGCGACATATCCACCCGCGGACTGCTGTTTGAGTGAGCTAGCACTATAGACATCTAACTCAACATGTTGGTCTAGTATAAAGCGGACATCATCTCATCAAAATGTAACTTGTCCCGCCATGACATACTATGAGCTGAACATTTGTCATTTTGGTGTTAAACATAACCACTCACTCTATATATTATCATAGACCGTACCAACCTTTTCCCGTAATGTTGTGAACGACATCTTTCAGCGCAACCGAAGCAGAATTTTGTAAATTTTCTAATCCACTGATCTTTTTCTCTACCTTTATAAACATTTCATCTACAGTTGAATCTAAATATAAACAACATGATCAGATATTCTTCAGTTGAATATTTATTGTTTGTTGGTTTGTTTGATGGTGTTTAACGTCACTTTCAACAATATTTCAGTTATATCGTGGCGGTCAGTTTTATTGGTGGAGGAAACAGGAGGACCAGGGGAAAACCACCGACCTGTCGCAAGTCACTGACAATGTTATCACAAAATGTTGTGCATGTCGCCCTGATCGAGATTCGAACTCACAACATCAATGGTGATAGCAACTGATTGCATAGGTAGTTGTAAATCCAACTAACATACGATCAGGGCCACGGCCTTGTAATTGGCTCGAATGCTTCTTCATTACTATATATTCGAATCTAGTTATTTCGATCGCGGACAAGTCGTTTCCATGGTATCTCTGCTGACCTAAGTACTTTAATGATCAAAGTGCTGACCTCATTGGTTGTATTATAAGTCGTTTCCATGGTAACTGTGCTGCCCTGGGTATGGCCTATGTGGTTGTATTATAAGTCGTTTCCATGGTAACTGTGCTGATCTGGGTATTTTAATGATCAGAGTGCTGGATTCCGCGGTTAATTATCAGAGTGCTGGCCTTTGTGATTGTATTACAAGTCGTTTCCATGGTAACTGTACTGGTCTGGGTATTTTAATGATCAGAGTGCTGGATTCCGCGGTTATATTATAAGTCGTTTCCATGGTAACTGTGCTGGTCTGGGTATTTTAATGTTCAGAGTGCTGGCCTCCGTGGTTGTATTACAGGTCGTTTCCATGGTAACTGTGCTGGTCTGGGTATTTTAATGATCAGAGTGCTGAATGTCACAGTTATATTATAAGTCGTTTCCATGGTAACTGTGCTGATCTGTGTATCTTAATGATCAGAGTGCTGGCCGTCGTGGTGTTATGATTAGTAAGCTGACATCGATGGTATAATGATTATTGTTTCGGACTTATTTGTGTAATGATTAGCCTTTTCGCAGCCATGGTGTAATGTTTATCGTGCAGATCTTGGTTCTATTATAATTAGAGTCCTGGTCTCTGTGGTGTATCGATCGTGTATCGATGGTGTAGCTACTATTGTGGTGGTTTCGATGATGTAAATAGATGACGAGCAATAAGGAATACGAATCACTGTTGTTGTGAGTTCGAATCTCGACCAGGGCGAGGTGTACTCGATACAACATCATGTAATGAAGTTTGTCAGTGACTTGCGAGAGGTCGGTGGTTTTCTCCGGTTTCCCCCACCAATAAAGCTGACCGCCACGATATTACCGAAATATTGTTGAAAGTGGTGTTAAACAGTATGAACCAGACTGATTAGATAGGAGTCATGATTATATGACCGGATGAAGAGACATACCTACCTTTGAACTCTTCATTACAACAACACCGATATTTCCATGTGTTATCACTATGCAAATCCGGCATCCGTATAATAAAAGTTTGTCAGTGACTTACGGCAGGTCGGTGGTTTTCTCCCGATACTCCGGTTTCCTCCACCAATAAAACTAACCGCCATGATATAACTGAAATATTGTTGAAAGTGGCGTTCAACACCATAAACCAACCATATTCAGGTATGTTATAAAGTAGGACTCCTCATCATTTCGATAAAAAGGAATATGTTCTCAGCATGATATAGCTGTAAAATTGCTCATTTGGATTTAAACAACATTCACTTCCTCATACATGATAAAATGAGAAAGACAAGTGTGAAGAGAGCAAAATGGTAATCAAAAGCAGTAAATCGACAGATAATACAATTGGTCAAAATAAAAAGGACAAACAGTGATCTCCAAAACACTACACAAAGAAACTCTAAAGATTGAACAACACAAGCCCCACTAAAAACTGCGATGATCTCCGGAAGGGTAGGCATTTCCTGCTTCACTAGTGACACATGTCTTATTGCAAACCTGGTGAGGTCACGAATTAGGAAATGGGCGGATTGTGACTACCTCAAAAGGAACATATTTTTGATCATTTGTGACACAGATGTTCCTCTTAGTTAAGTTGAAGTCATCACTTGTGACACAGATCTTCCTCCTAGTTAAGTTGAAGTCATCACTTCGAAAGTTTTACAGTCGCCACCATGACTTGGTTAACCACTATGGAATATCTGTGTCACAAATAACCACGGATATGTTCCACTTGTCGCAAACACACGGTCCTTTCCTCATCCATGATTTATCACCGGGTTTGTAACTAGATTAAGACGACGGGTGCCACTCGTGGAATAGGAACTGCCTACCCTTCCGGGGCACCCGAGTTCACCCTCCCCCCCCCCCCCCCCCCCCCGTCATTAAGTGGCATCATGTTACTCGATCTTTAGTTCTATGTGTACGTTTTATGGATCGTTGTTTTTCCTTTTGTCTTTTTTTCTTTCGGCCATTGTGTTGTCTTTTTTTCTTCCATTTACGGATTCTGATTACCCCTTTGGTATCTTCAAACTCTTCTTCCGAAACGGTTAGTCAAATCATGGTAGGGACTATAAACCGTCTGAAGTGATGATTTCAACTAAGCCACTGGGAACCTTGGTTCCGTGGCTTCTTTGTTAGCAGCAACTATTTTCTTATCTTACCATTATATGTATTTTCTAATGTCCCTGAAAGTTGACGGATGTTTTGTGCTTGTGAAGTTGCCATATTATATAGCGCCATAAAGTCTTGACTTCTAGCTTCACTTTTTACCTTCAGTTGGTGTAGTTCATTGTTTGTTGCCAGCAAACTATTCCCTACATCTATATTCTTAATCAACTTCAATGTTTCTACTTCTTGCTTTAATCTTCCATTATCTAATTGTACCTTTGACGTGGTTTGTTCCAACGTTGTATAATTCTGTTGTAAGTGAGTAACAATATGTCTAAGAGTATTTAGCTCATTTTCTTGGCTTTTTAAATTAGCTCCATAACTTTGGCGTAAAGTGATTAGCTCTTTCACTTGGTCTTCAAGGCGAACTATGTATGGTTGAATATATTCCGAGATATTCACACTTTCCTGGACGCCATTGTTATTGTTAACAAGATTAACTTTGTTCTGAAGTTTCATAACTGTTTGCTCTAATTGATGGCGGGCTTGCTTCTCATCAAACAAAAGTTCCATTAATTGCATGTAATGTCTGTATGTAAGGTATTGCGTTCCAACAGGTTCAGTGGTACTACTCTCTAGGAGAAATCCTTCTCCATAATAAATAAAATAAAAAGCGCACAATAAAAGCCCATACATCATTTTAGATATGTGATCTGCACTTAGTATACAGAATATAAATACCAGTATATAATATCTAGGCGTTATCTTGAATTGATCACGTGATATGAACTTGTCTTTTATGAAGACTAACTGCAAATAATGCTGTTATCATCGACACACAAATAATGGTATAATTTATTTATCTATTTTAATGTATAGTTTCAAAGGTATTTGAGATAACCTGTTTAAAGACAAATGCTTACAAAGCATAATGACATTTTATTGTGATCAAAATAACCATAATAAGATAATATTGCCAACGTTCAGTCTAATACAGAAGTTGAAGATGACGACACTCTGATTCTTAACGTCACCATTATAGCGGATCAGTTGTGGTGCTAATAAAAATCCAAACACGGACCTGGACCAGATACATACAATCCAAATCCGAGCTCAATAATTCAATAAGAAACGTAAAAAAGTAAACGATTTGACACTCGCGGAGTATTATATCGTAGGACTAATATTTAAACCCAAAAAGTGTCAAAATTTTGTTGGATAATCTTACGACAATTTTGTTTATATTTTATTTCTGTAAGAATATTTCCAGGAAATACTATAAAGAAGTAGTCTCCCCTTTTTAATGATAAAAACGTAGATTCCTAATTTAGTGAACACGAAGTCTGTCTGGAATAAACATTGAGCAGCCACGCTCATGGTCAAAAGACTGGCAAGCCAACTGATTTAAAAGTCTTTGAAATAAATAAATAAATAAATAAATAAATAAATAAATAAATAAATAAATAAATAAATAAATAAATAAAATTGTCAATTTGTAATTTCTAGTTGCAAGGTTAACTTGCCATTAACTACTTTAGCTGCAGACAGATATCATGTGTTATTTTGATATCAACAGTAGCTTATCGTTTATGTTTAAAATGAGGCCTTAAGATAATGAATGTTTATGTTCCACTCGTCGTAAGCACTCCCCAATCCTTTCCTCATTCATGACATATCACCGGGGTTTTAGCTAGAGTAACACGACGAGTGCCACTAGTGGAGCAGGAACTGCTTACCCTTCCAGTGCACCTGAGCTCACTCCCGGTTTTAGTGGGGTTCGTGTTACTCGATCATTAATTTTATATGTATGTTTTATAGATCGTTGTTTGTCCATTTGTCCTTTTTCTTTCGGCCATTGTGGTGTATGTCCTTCGACTTACGGACTCTGATTACCCCTTTGGTATCTTCAAACTCTTCTTTATTCCATCTTGTGTATACTCTAATAGCTTATTCACGTATCCGCTATGCCTGTTATAATTTTTACAGACCACTTGACGTTTCTTGTAAAGCATTTTGTCTTTGGAACAGAATTACAAACATAATGGGAGCCATTGAAGACATATGACATAATCAAGAAACAAATGATTGTCGGAGAATGATATTTTATAATAATAATAATGTCGTAAATTTCATCTCTGGTCTATAATAAAAAATATATCCTTTATTAATGACCAATTTGATGATACATGCAACTAAATTACAACATTAAATATCAGTTATGCTTTAATACAGAATCGTCAAGATTAATCTGTGTAAGTGGTGTAAGAAGAGTTTGAAGATACCAAAGGGGAAATCAGAATCTGTAAATCGAAGAAGAACTATTGAATTTGACATTAACAACATAAATAATTGATATGGCCAATGCTTCTACTGGGGATGCTTTTTGGAACATTTTATCATAACAGTTTTCAGGGTTTTATAAATGGAAGATACTATTTTAATACTTCCAAGAAAAAACTCTTCATTTCCTGTCAAATGAAAAATATTGTACACACACATGTAAATAGTAGTGTTGGTTCTGTAGCATATTAACGTATTGCCATTAACAATATTTGGGATGTTTGAATTCAGTTAAATCTGAGTTGGAAGAAGGATTCATATAAAAAGAAATTTCTTATCTGGTAAATTGCCTATTTTTATTAATTTTGATAGGTTTGAAATGTTTTGTCTGGTATAATGAAAGGCTGGCTGGCTTCTGGTGTTTAATGCCACTTTCAACAATATTTCAGTTGTATCGTGGCGGTCAGTTTTCGTGGTGGAAGAAACCGGAGTATCCGGCGAAAACCACCGTAAAGTCACTGACAAATCTTGTATAATGTTATGTTTATATAAATTTATTTATTGTATGAAATATAATTTTTCACGTGGCATTATAGTTACAACACTACATTTGATATTTGTATTATATTTAATAAAAGGGGGGGGGGGAGAAAAAGAACCAAGTTGTCACGACGGGTGTCACTAGTGCAGCAGAAACAACTAATTCTTCTGGAGCACATAAGATCAGTTCCGGGTTTTAGTGGGGATGGTATTACTCAATCTTTAGTTTTCTGTGTAGTGTTTTGCAGATGTTTGTCCTTTGTCTGACTACTTTTTTGGTAGCAGATGTTTGTTCTTTGTCTGACTACTCTTTTGGTAGCAGATGTTTGTCCTTTGTCTGACTACTCTTTTGTTAGCAGATGTTTGTCCTTTGTCTGACTACTCTTTTGGTAGCAGATGTTTGTCCTTTGTCTGACTACTCTTTTGGTAACAGATGTTTGTCCTTTGTCTGACTACTCTTTTGGTAGCAGATGTTTGTCCTTTGTCTGACTACTCTTTTGGTAGCAGATGTTTGTCCTTTTTCTGACTACTCTTTTGGTAGCAGATGTTTGTCCTTTGTCTGACTACTCTTTTGGTAACAGATGTTTGTCCTTTGTCTGACTACTCTTTTGGTAGCAGATGTTTGTCCTTTGTCTGACTACTCTTTTGGTAACAGATGTTTGTCCTTTGTCTGACTACTCTTTTGGTAGCAGATGTTTGTCCTTTGTCTGACTACTCTTTTGGTATCAGATGTTTGTCCTTTGTCTGACTACTCGTTTGATAGCAGATGTTTGTCCTTTGTCTGACTACTCTTTTGTTAGCAGATGTTTGTCCTTTGTCTGACTACTCTTTTGGTATCAGATGTTTGTCCTTTGTCTGACTACTCTTTTGGTAGCAGATGTTTGTCCTTTGTTTGACTACTCTTTTGTTAGCAGATGTTTGTCCTTTGTCTGACTACTCTTTTGGTAGCAGATGTTTGTCCTTTGTCTGACTACTCTTTTGGTAACAGATGTTTGTCCTTTGTCTGACTACTCTTTTGGTAGCAGATGTTTGTCCTTTGTCTGACTACTCTTTTGGTAGCAGATGTTTGTCCTTTGTCTGACTACTCTTTTGGTAGCAGATGTTTGTCCTTTGTCTGACTACTCTTTTGGTAGCAGATGTTTGTCCTTTGTTTGACTACTCTTTTGGTAACAGATGTTTGTCCTTTGTCTGACTACTCTTTTGGTAGCAGATGTTTGTCCTTTGTCTGACTACTCTTTTGGTAACAGATGTTTGTCCTTTGTCTCACTACTCTTTTGGTAGCAGATGTTTGTCCTTTGTCTGACTACTCTTTTGGTATCAGATGTTTGTCCTTTGTCTGACTACTCTTTTGGTAGCAGATGTTTGTCCTTTGTCTGACTACTCTTTTGTTAGCAGATGTTTGTCCTTTGTCTGACTACTCTTTTGGTATCAGATGTTTGTCCTTTGTCTGATTACTCTTTTGGTAGCAGATGTTTGTCCTTTGTCTGACTACTCTTTTGTTAGCAGATGTTTGTCCTTTGTCTGACTACTCTTTTGGTAGCAGATGTTTGTCCTTTGTCTGACTACTCTTTTGGTAGCAGATGTTTGTCCTTTGTCTGACTACTCTTTTGGTAGCAGATGTTTGTCCTTTGTCTGACTACTCTTTTGGTAGCAGATGTTTGTCCTTTGTCTGACTACTCTTTTGGTAGCAGATGTTTGTCCTTTGTCTGACTACTCTTTTGGTAACAGATGTTTGTCCTTTGTCTGACTACTCTTTTGGTAGCAGATGTTTGTCCTTTGTCTGACTACTCTTTTGGTAGCAGATGTTTGTCCTTTGTCTGACTACTCTTTTGGTAGCAGATGTTTGTCCTTTGTCTGACGACTCTTTTGGTATCAGATGTTTGTCCTTTGTCTGACTACTCTTTTGGTAGCAGATGTTTGTCCTTTGTCTGACTACTCTTTTGATAGTAGATGTTTGTCCTTTGTCTGACTACTCTTTTGGTAGCAGATGTTTGTCCTTTGTGTGACTACTCTTTTGGTATCAGATGTTTGTCCTTTGTCTGACTACTCTTTTGGTAGCAGATGTTTGTCCTTTGTCTGACTACTCTTTTGATAGCAGATGTTTGTCCTTTGTCTGACTACTCTTTTGGTAGCAGATGTTTGTCCTTTGTCTGACTACTCTTTTGGTAGCAGATGTTTGTTCTTTGTCTGACTACTCTTTTGGTAGCAGATGTTTGTCCTTTGTCTGACTACTCTTTTGGTAGAAGACGTTTGTCCTTTGTCTGACTACTCTTTTGGTAGCAGACGTTTGTCTTTTGTCTTACTACTCTTTTGATAGCAGATGTTTGTCCTTTGTCTGACTACTCTTTTGGTAGCAGACGTTTGTCCTTTGTCTGACGACTCTTTTGGTATCAGACGTTTGTCCTTTGTCTGACTACTCTTTTGGTAGCAGATGTTTGTCCTTTGTCTGACTACTCTTTTGATAGCAGATGTTTGTCCTTTGTCTGACTACTCTTTTGATAGCAGATGTTTGTCCTTTGTCTGACTACTCTTTTGGTATCAGATGTTTGTCCTTTGTCTGACTACTCTTTTGGTAACAGACGTTTGTCCTTTGTCTGACTACTCTTTTGGTAGCAGATGTTTGTCCTTTGTCTGACTACTCTTTTGGTAGCAGATGTTTGTCCTTTGTCGGACTACTCTTTTGGTAGCAGACGTTTGTCCTTTGTCTGACGACTCTTTTGGTATCAGACGTTTGTCCTTTGTCTGACTACTCTTTTGGTAGCAGACGTTTGTCCTTTGTCTGACTACTCTTTTGGTATCAGATATTTGTCCATTGTCTGACTACTCTTTTGGTAGCAGATGTTTGTCCTTTGTCTCACTACTCTTTTGGTAGCAGATGTTTGTCCTTTGTCTGACTACTCTTTTGGTAGCAGACGTTTGTCCTTTGTCTGACGACTCTTTTGGTATCACACGTTTGTCCTTTGTCTGACTACTCTTTTGGTAGCAGATGTTTGTCCTTTGTCTGACTACTCTTTTGATAGCAGACGTTTGTCCTTTGTCTGACTACTCTTTTGATAGCAGATGTTTGTCCTTTGTCTGACTACTCTTTTGGTAGCAGATGTTTGTCCTTTGTCTGACTACTCTTTTGGTAGCAGATGTTTGTCCTTTGTCTTACTACTCTTTTGATAGCAGATGTTTGTCCTTTGTCTGACTACTCTTTTGGTAGCAGATGTTTGTCCTTTGTCTGACTACTCTTTTGATAGCAGATGTTTGTTCTTTGTCTGACTACTCTTTTGGTAGCAGATGTTTGTCCTTTGTCTGACTACTCTTTTGGTAGAAGACGTTTGTCCTTTGTCTGACTACTCTTTTGGTAGCAGACGTTTGTCTTTTGTCTGACTACTCTTTTGACAGCAGATGTTTGTCCTTTGTCTGACTACTCTTTTGGTAGCAGATGTTTGTCCTTTGTCTGACTACTCTTTTGATAGCAGATGTTTGTCCTTTGTCTGACTACTCTTTTGATAGCAGATGTTTGTCCTTTGTCTGACTACTCTTTTGGTAGCAGATGTTTGTCCTTTGTCTGACTACTCTTTTGGTAGAAGACGTTTGTCCTTTGTCTGACTACTCTTTTGATAGCAGACGTTTGTCGTCCTTTGTCTGACTACTCTTTTGATAGCAGATGTTTGTCCTTTGTCTGACTACTCTTTTGATAGCAGATGTTTGTCCTTTGTCTGACTACTCTTTTGGTAGCAGATGTTTGTCCTTTGTCTGACTAATCTTTTGGTATCAGATGTTTGTCCTTTGTCTGACTACTCTTTTGGTAGTAGATGCTTGTCCTTTGTCTGACTACTCTTTTGGTAGCAGATGTTTGTCCTTTGTCTGACCACTTTTTTGGTAGTAGATGCTTGTCCTTTGTCTGACTACTCTTTTGGTAGCAGATGCTTGTCCTTTGTCTGACTACTCTTTTGGTAGCAGACGTTTGTCCTTTGTCTGACTACTCTTTTGGTAGCAGACGTTTGTCTTTTGTGTGACGACTCTTTTGGTATCAGATGTTTGTCCTTTGTCTGACTACTCTTTTGATAGCAGACGTTTGTCCTTTGTCTGACTACTCTTTTGATAGCAGATGTTTGTCCTTTGTCTGACTACTCTTTTGATAGCAGATGTTTGTCCTTTGTCTGACTACTCTTTTGGTAGCAGATGTTTGTCCTTTTTCTGACTACTCTTTTGGTATCAGATGTTTGTCCTTTGTCTGACTACTCTTTTGATAGCAGACGTTTGTTCTTTGTCTGACTACTCTTTTGATAGTAGATGTTTGTCCTTTGTCTGACTACTCTTTTGATAACAGATGCTTGTCCTTTGTCTGACTACTCTTTTGGTAGCAGATGTTTGTCCTTTGTCTGACTATTCTTTTGGTATCAGATGTTTGTCCTTTGTCTGACTACTCTTTTGGTAGTAGATGCTTGTCCTTTGTCTGACTACTCTTTTGGTAGCAGATGTTTGTCCTTTGTCTGACTACTTTTTTGGTAGTAGATGTTTGTCCTTTGTCTGACTACTCTTTTGGTAGTAGATGCTTGTCCTTTGTCTGACTACTCTTTTGGTAACAGATGTTTGTCCTTTGTCTGACTACTCTTTTGGTAGCAGACGTTTGTCCTTTGTCTGACGACTCTTTTGGTAGCAGACGTTTGTCCTTTGTCTGACTACTCTTTTGGTAGCGGATGTTTGTCCTTTGTCTGACTACTCTTTTGGTAGCAGACGTTTGTCCTTTGTCTGACGACTCTTTTGGTAGCAGACGTTTTTCCTTTGTCTGACTACTCTTTTGGCAACAGATGTTTGTCCTTTGTCTGACTACTCTTTTGGTAACAGACGTTTGTCCTTTGTGTTACTACTCTTTTGGTAACAGACGTTTGTCCTTTGTCTGACGACTCTTTTGGTAACAGATGTTTGTCCTTTGTCTGACGACTCTTTTGGTAACAGATGTTTGTCCTTTGTCTGACTACTCTTTTGGTAACAGATGTTTGTCCTTTGTCTGACTACTCTTTTGGTATCAGATGTTTGTCCTTTGTCTGACTACTCTTTTGGTATCAGATGTTTGTCCTTTGTCTGACTACTCTTTTGGTATCAGACGTTTGTCCTTTGTCTGACTACTCTTTTGGTAGCAGACGTTTGTCCTTTGTGTGACGACTCTTTTGGTAACAGATGTTTGTCCTTTGTCTGACGACTCTTTTGGTAACAGACGTTTGTCCTTTGTCTGACTACTCTTTTGGTAGCAGACGTTTGTCCTTTGTCTGACTACTCTTTTGGTAACAGACGTTTGTCCTTTGTCTGACTACTCTTTTGGTAGCAGACGTTTGTCCTTTGTCTGACTACTCTTTTGGTATCAGATGTTTGTCCTTTGTCTGACTACTCTTTTGGTAACAGACGTTTGTCCTTTGTCTGACGACTCTTTTGGTAACAGATGTTTGTCCTTTGTCTGACGAATCTTTTGGTAACAGATGTTTGTCCTTTGTCTGACTACTCTTTTGGTAGCAGACGTTTGTCCTTTGTCTGACTACTCTTTTGGTAGCAGACGTTTGTCCTTTGTCTGACTACTCTTTTGGTAGCAGACGTTTGTCCTTTGTGTGACGACTCTTTTGGTAACAGATGTTTGTCCTTTGTCTGACGACTCTTTTGGTAACAGACGTGTGTCCTTTGTCTGACTACTCTTTTGGTAACAGACGTTTGTCCTTTGTCTGACTACTCTTTTGGTAACAGATGTTTGTCCTTTGTTTGACTACTCTTTTGGTAGCAGACGTTTGTCCTTTGTCTGACGACTCTTTTGGTAACAGATGTTTGTCCTTTGTCTGACTACTCTTTTGGTATCAGATGTTTGTCCTTTGTCTGACTACTCTTTTGTTAACAGACGTTTGTCCATTGTCTGACTACTCTTTTGGTAGCAGACGTTTGTCCTTTGTCTGACTACTCTTTTGGTAGCAGATGTTTTTCCTTTGTCTGACTACTCTTTTGGTAACAGATGTTTGTCCTTTGTCTGACTACTCTTTTGGTAGCAGACGTTTTTCCTTTGTCTGACTACTCTTTTGGTAGCAGACGTTTGTCCTTTGTCTGACTACTCTTTTGGTATCAGATGTTTGTCCTTTGTCTGACTACTCTTTTGGTAGCAGACGTTTGTCCTTTGTCTGACGACTCTTTTGGTAACAGATGTTTGTCCTTTGTCTGACTACTCTTTTGGTAGCAGACGTTTGTCCTTTGTCTGACTACTCTTTTGGTAACAGACGTTTGTCCTTTGTCTGACGACTCTTTTGGTAACAGATGTTTGTCCTTTGTCTGACTACTCTTTTGGTATCAGATGTTTGTCATTTGTCTGACTACTCTTTTGGTAGCAGACGTTTGTCCTTTGTCTGACTACTCTTTTGGTAACAGATGTTTGTCCTTTGTATGACTACTCTTTTGGTAGCAGACGTTTGTCCTTTGTCTGACGACTCTTTTGGTAACAGATGTGTGTCCTTTGTCTGACTACTCTTTTGGTAGCAGATGGTTTTCCTTTGTCTGACTACTCTTTTGGTAGCAGACGTTTGTCCTTTGTCTGACTACTCTTTTGGTAGCAGACGTTTTTCCTTTGTCTGACTACTCTTTTGGTATCAGATGTTTGTCCTTTGTCTGACAACTCTTTTGGTAACAGATGTTTGTCCCTTGTCTGACTACTCTTTTGGTAGCAGACGTTTGTCCTTTGTCTGACTACTCTTTTGGTAACAGATGTTTTTCCTTTGTCTGACTACTCTTTTGGTAGCAGACGTTTTTCCTTTGTCTGACTACTCTTTTGGTAGCAGAATGTTGTCCTTTTTCTGACTACTCTTTAGATATCTTCAAACTTGTCCTACATTGTTCTTATCTATAGCAAAAACGTAGATATCAAATTTAGTGCTCACGACGCGTTTCTGAAATAACCCACATCAGGTGGCGCTCAAAATCGACAGGCTGGAAAGGCAAATACATTATCACAAGATAAAGATTGCCAGGGTTAATTTGACATATTTCACAAGATAAAGATTGACTGGGTTAATTTGACATATTTCACAAGATAAAGATTGACAGGGCTAATTTGACATATTATTTTGTTTTATTATTTTAGCCATGGATATCATAATGAACTATGCATTGTAAATATTCATTTTATATCTAAGACATAATTGATGGAAGCCATAGCATTGACACGTGTACAATATTTTTAATGTATTTTATCCCTCGTTATTGCTCGCTGTCGCTCGGGATAAAATATGTACGAAAATAATGGTACCTATTTTAATATCTCATGCATACTATCAATTTCATCACTCTCTATCATAAAATATAAGTACGAAAATAATGTTACTTATGATAAAATGTCATGCAAATTATAGCTTCTTTCAATTATTTCGACTATAATAAGAAATAAAATCAAACTATTTTTATTAGAAAGGCAATATTAGAAATGCATATCATAACAAAGTCCACCAACCTTTATATTGACAGTCATTGTTCGTACATACTAGACATATACACTGTGTTGCCTTTAAGCTACTGACATTTTCAAGTTTGATGACATATTGATGTTAGAAATGGTAAATTACTCCCTAAAATTAAAGAAATAATTCAATGACCAAGTGTTAATCTCACTAGCATTCAACATCATCATCGGAAGTTGCCATTTCATAAATTTCAAGGTTGATTCTATTTATATTTAGCATTTTTTCCATAAAGGATGTATATGTAAAGCAAAACATAGTACATTCTAATGGGACTTCTTATAAATATATACAATAGTCCTGTATACATACATCAAATAATTCGGGATTGATGGCAAAAATTTTTTCGGCAATACGCATGTGCGGAGCAAAATATATCGGCAATTTTCTTAAGGCAAAGTTTATATTGTCCATAAAGGATGTCATATTAAAGCTTTGCATTGTGTATGTCATTAGTGGAGCAAGAACTCATATCCCTTCCGGGGCACCTGAGCTCACCATCGGTGTTTAGTGGAGCTTGAATTGCTCGATCTTTCGTTGCTTAGTGTGTTTTAGATAATTCGTTGTCCTTTTGTCCTTCTTCTTTATGCCATTGTATTGTCTTGCCTTTTGAATTGAATTAAACATATTTTATTGCTCTAATATAAGCAATGGGATTGGACACAAGTTATCACAACATTATAAACGCCCTTTCCCTACAATTGGCCTTCTTGGAATTATAACTTCTGATTACCCCTTTGGGATATTCCAAATTGTATTGGGGGGTATAGACCCTACCTCTGTTTCTATGATATTCCGACTGTGTTCTACTTTATTTTATTACCAACTTCTCGCCATGATATAACGGAGGACTTGATTACTTGGCGTTAAATAACAACCAATCACTGACACACAATATATTATCAGTTTATTTCACAATTTTAGTCTTGTATTCAAGGTTCTGAAATTAAAAGGTTTTCATTTTTATGCTTTAATTCCAATTCAACTAATCTTATATTCATTTTCTTATTTACAGCTTAAATTGGCCAATCACAAACGCTTTTCAATTGGTAGAATACGTGTGTCTAGTGTTCAAATGATGTTTGACATGGAGCTGTGGAAAAACAGTTCTATGTTATACATAGAGTTTCTGTTATTGGTAAGCTGTCACGTGATCAGCACTATCTGTTGGCAAGAATGTTCATATCCTGCCCCATTTCTCTGTTGTGATGGCTGTGCTTGTGGAGGTATGTATATATGTATAGAAAATAATATACGATCAAATACCATCGGTAGCTATGTTTGGTTATAGATGTTTAGTGCCACTTTAAAAAAAAATCCAGTTGTTTCGGAACTGCATCGGTAGTGTAATGATTATCGTACCCGTACAGAGTGATGGAGATCAGTGGTGTGATCGTCCTGAATATAGCTGAATAATTGCTCGCTGGACGTTAAACACTAATCAATCAATCAATCAATCAATCAACCTTGTCGGGTCCAACCAAAGACTATCAAATTAGTAATTGCTGCTTCGCTGTTAATCATGCAGTATTGAGCAGTAAAAGTAAAACTGGCTGACTCGAGTCGACTGACATGTTAACATAATTATTATCTCATTGAAAAGTACAATGTATATTATTCTCGTCATGATATAGCTGATAACTCACTCAATCCATCACTGTTGAACCAGTCTTGTCTAAATGTCTACAACCAATTTGCATTCTAAATTATGAAATGTATATGAGTTGATCAAAAGAACGCTGACTACTTAATAGGCCTGTGAAAAGGTGACCACGAAGTTGGGTCGGAAATAGCTGACTATGAGCACCACTAGTTGAAAGGGAAGACGGCTAGTCTTACGAGTTGAATGAGGGATAGATACGGTTGTTTTCAGTTGTGAAGGAATACGATAACTACGAATTAGCGAGGGAAATACTACCAGCTTCCACGTTATTGTAAAAGATTGTGGTTTCAGGGGTAAATGTGTGAGGGAAATATGTAACACCCCGGATTTATAGCGAATTTCGTGTTGCCTAATCTTCAGTTTTTTGTGAAAGTTGTTGTAGATCATTGCTTATCCTTTGTCTTTTTCTTTTGCCCATTGCATTGTCTGTCCTTTTTCGATTTACGACTTCTGATTATCCCTTGGTATCTTCAAAACTTCAAAGACTGACCACTAGTACTGCTTTTATTTTTTAAATTTTTTTCAGTCATATCAGTAGAAGAGGATTATGTTTTCATAGACACTAATATCAATATAACATGTCAGTTACGTGATAATTACAACACAACATACAGTTCTAGTGACGTGTACTTTACTGCAGAGCGAAATCATGATATCGTAAGACTTAATGAAATTATGACGATAGTCAATGAAACAACGAGTATTCTACAACACGTTGTATCGGCTAATGATCATCGTAATAATATCTACTGTGAGACTAAAGACCAATATATAGCAACAACAGAGTTATTTATAGATTGTGAGTACAATAGATCTCGATTTCTACATTCTTACATTCAATCAAATCGAGACTAGTGCACCAATACATTTGGTCTTGTATATTCCACTGCACATGTTTAGCGCGCTCGTAAAATTTAATTTAGACAATATATTCCTAAAGCTTCCCATTACAATAATATTGACTCTCGTCGTATCGTCTTTGCAGATTTCAATACTACTATTACATGTGACAAAGATCAATATTGCAATACTATTACATGGGTCAAAGGTTAATATTACTATTGCAGGTACTAAATGTCAATATTACCATACAGTCACATGTATCAACATTTGATATTGCTACTATTAAGGATAAAAACGTATATATTGAATTAACTGCGCAAAACGCGTTTCGGGAATAACCTTCAACATGTACACTTCAACAGAAATGTGCATTGTCATAAGTCAGTGGGAGCAAGTAAACAAAAGGGTATACACCGAATTACATATGCTAAAGGCCGATATTACTACACTATCACATGTATAAAAAGTCAATGTTACTATGTTATTGCATATATTAAACGTCAGTATTACTTTATTATCACATGCATCAAAAGTTGATATTAGTCTACTATTACATTTACTAAAGGTCAATATTACTATATTATCACCATTCCATGAAGGAAAATTGCTTAAATTTAATATTGGGGAACTAACAACATATTTTATGTCAGAAATTCAACGTTCTAATCTTAGGTCACATGTCTCCTTGTTACCTGTTTTACAGATATGTTTGACCTTGTTTTCAGATTTTCCTCAAGAGGTGATCAATTTTTCCTGTATTTATAAGGGTTTGGAATCTCTGCACTGTTCATGGCAGCACCCATTTAAATACTTACAACCTCAATACATACAGGTGACCTTTGAATGGTAAGTCACCGTATATTTACTTGAGAATTGTTTGTGTTCCAACTGTGAAAATGATTTAGAGGAGTTAATTTTGTTTGACATATTTCTTAAGTGTTAAAGTGTGAAAGAGAGAGAAAGAAAATAAACCACTCCCGGTGCAACTGAGTTCTCACCTGATTTCTTAGTGGGTTTCATTTTACTCGATCTTTGCTTTTTAGTTTTCTCTGTTGTTTGTCCTTGAGTCCTATTTCGTTTGACCACTGTATTGCATGTCCTATTTCGCTTGACCACTGTATTGTATGTCCTATTTCGTTTGACCACTGTATTGTATGTCCTATTTCCTTTGACCACTGTATTGTATGTCCTATTTCGCTTGACCACTGTATTGTATGTCCTATTTCGTTTGACCACTGTATTGTATGTCCTATTTCGCTTGACCACTGTATTGTATGTCCTATTTTGTTTGACCACTGTATTGTATGTCCTATTTCGCTTGACCACTGTATTGTATGTCCTATTTCGTTTGACAACTGTATTGTATGTCCTATTTCGCTTGACCACTGTATTGTATGTCCTATTTCGTTTGACCACTGTATTGTATGTCCTATTTCGATTGACCACTGTATTGTATGTCCTATTTCGTTTGACCACTGTATTGTATGTCCTATTTCGTTTGACCACTGTATTGTATGTCGTATTTCGCTTGACCACTGTATTGTATGTCCTATTTCGTTTGACCACTGTAGTGTATGTCCTATTTCGCTTGACCACTGTATTGTATGTCCTATTTCGCTTGACCACTGTATTGTATGTCCTATTTCGTTTGACCACTGTATTGTATGTCCTATTTTGCTTGACCACTGTATTGTATGTCCTATTTCGTTTGACCACTGTAGTGTATGTCCTATTTCGTTTGACCACTGTATTTTATGTCCTATTTCGCTTGACCACTGTATTGTATGTCCTATTTCGCTTGACCACTGTATTGTATGTCCTATTTCGTTTGACCACTGTATTGTATGTCCTATTTCGTTTGATCACTGTATTGTATGTCCTATTTCGTTTGACCACTGTATTGTATGTCCTATTTCGTTTGACCACTGTATTGTATGTCCTATTTCGTTTGACCACTGTATTGTATGTCCTATTTCGTTTGACCACTGTATTGTATGTCCTATTTCGCTTGACCACTGTATTGTATGTCCTATTTCGTTTGACCACTGTATTGTATGTCCTATTTCGCTTGACCACTGTATTGTATGTCCTATTTCATTTGACCACTGCATTGTATGTCCTATTTCGCTTGACCACTGTATTGTAAATCCTGTTTGGTTTGACCACTGTATTGTATGTCCTATTTCCTTTGACCACTGTATTGTATGTCGTATTTCGTTTGACCACTGTATTGTATGCTCTATTTCGTTTGACCACTGTATTGTATGTTCTATTTCGTTTGACCACTGTATTGTATGTCCTATTTCGTTTGACCACTGTATTGTATGTCGTATTTCGTTTTACCACTGTATTGTATGTCGTATTTCGTTTGACCACTGTATTGCATGTCCTATTTCATTTGACCACTGTATTGTATGTCCTATTTCGCTTGACCACTGTATTGTAAGTCCTATTTGGTTTGACCACTGTATTGTATGTCCTATTTCCTTTGACCACTGTAGTGTATGTCGTATTTCGTTTGACCACTGTATTGTATGTCGTATTTCGTTTGACCACTGTATTGTATGTTCTATTTCGTTTGACCACTGTATTGTATGTTCTATTTCGTTTGACCACTGTATTGTATGTCCTATTTCGTTTGACCACTGTAGTGTATGTCCTATTTCGCTTGACCACTGTATTGTATGTCCTATTTCGTTTGACCACTGTATTGTATGTCGTATTTCGTTTGACCACTGTATTGTATGTCCTATTTCGTTTGACCACTGTAGTGTATGTCCTATTACGCTTGACCACAGTATTGTATGTCCTATTTCGTTTGACCACTGTATTGTATGTCCTATTTCGTTTGACCACTGTAGTGTATGTCCTATTACGCTTGACCACAGTATTGTATATCCTATTTCGTTTGACCACTGTATTGTATGTCCTATTGATAGCCTCTTTGGTATCTTCATCCATTTTGCTGATGGTTTTTTAAAAGACTTCTCAAATTTATATCGGACTTTCTTCTTCTTCAGCTACTAAAGTAATACTATTTTCTTCTACAGGAGAACAAACACAAGACCATTCAGACAATGTCCAAATGTTAAAGACTTGACTAGCTGTGGTGATATCACAGAAGGCATAACAGGGGCTTATGTTTCTTTTAGAATAAATGTAATCAACACGAGAATAAATGTCTCTACCTCAACAGACATATCATTGGATGGATACTTACTGAGAATTATGTATGGTAAAAAAAAAATTATCTTATTTTCCGACTAAAACGGATATGGTTATTATTGTTCCTCATTATCTGCAGCAATTATTTAGCTATATTGTGACTACCAAACGATCAAATAAGCAAAGACAAAACCAAAGAGGTATGATGAAACGACAATATCCGAGAATCCAGGTTTAACAAATATGAGAAAAAGGATCAATCTATCACAAAATAACATACGTACCAATACCATGCAAATCAGTAAAAGAAAGGATAGCGCGAATATGAGATAACAATCATCCAATCAGAACAGTGTATTACACTCTGTGTCAAAAAACAAATATCGGGATTTTTGTCAAATCATTCCACTGTCCATCAGCTATTAGAACTATACAATTCGATCTTAAACTCTCTAGAAAAAACGAATTTAACTGCTTCGTCTTTTGCGATTTTTCTAAAGCTTTCGACAAGGTTTGGCACAAAGGTCTTATTCACAAAATGAATTCATACGGAATTCAAGGGAATTTAATGAAATGGTTCGAAAACTATCTGTTCAAAAGAAGGCAAAAAGTGTTTAATACAAACTCTTGGTCAAGTTTCGAACCTGTCTCAGCTGGTGTACTCCAAGGGTCGGTATTGGGCTCCTCATGTTTCTAATATACATAAATGATATAGGAGAAAAACTTATATCGTTGAGTAGATTATTTGCTGACGACACATCACTCGGATATGCTAGTCAAAGCATTGATCAAATAAAAACTGTAATCAACCATGATCTACTCAAACTAAATGCCTGGTCTAGTAAATGGCTATTAAATGTCATTCATTCCCGAAAAAAACAGAAATCTTGTTTTTCCCTAATACCGGTAACATCGACAACATCGAATGTTCTTTTAATGACAAAAGTATCCCTTTATCTACTAGTCATAAGCATCTGGGAGTTATCCTCTCCCAAAATGCAAAATGGAATGAACATTTAGAAAATATGATAACAAATATAACCAAACATTTAGGTATATTACAGAAATTAAAATTCAGTCTAAATAGATCCAACTTAGAACAAATGTATTTAGTCTACATTCGCCCCCTTTTTTATTACGCTTGTGAAGTCTGGGATAATTGTGGAATTGGCTATTCAGACAAATTAGAAAAACTTCAATTAGACGCTGCCAGAATTGTAACAGGCTTACACATTTTTACAAAATCAGAGTATTTATATGCTGAGACAGGTTGGGAAACACTATTGGAGCGAAGATATTGCAGAAAACTCCAATTATTCTTTAATATAGAATGTGGAATGGCACTTGAATACTTGCGTCATCTAGTTCCCCCAACTATTCAGAGTACTACGATATACCCTTTGCGAAATGGCGATCATTTAATAGTTCCTTTCTGTAGACTCTCTATAACAAATTCGTCATTTATTCCTTCCACAGTTAAAGAATGGAATAAACTTGACATTGCAATCAGAAAATTAGATTCATTATCCAAATTCAAAAACGCTATTCGTCTTAAGAGCCAATCAAATAAGATCTCAGTTCCCAAACTTTATTACTATGGCCCTAGAATGTTATACGCGATCCTAACACAACCATGATCTATACAAGGTTCATATCTTACCTAGCCCCCCCCCCCTCCCCCCCCCCCCCCCCCCGAGAAGATGCGAACCACTTCTGTCTTGCTTGTACCAAATATTCTGAAATAAAAACTGATCTGTTTCTCAATTGATCAATACTTCACTACTCACATCAGGAAGTGAAACATTAAGCTATGCAGATAATTGCTTTATTTTTTATTCAGTTTTTTTTCATAAAAAGGTCTAAGCGACTTCTAATCGTTTAATGTACTAACCAAACACCATTCAGCATCCAAACACACGCTCACATACTGTTTCCTCATTTCTTTTTACTCGTTTACTATTTTCAGCTTTGTTACATGATAAAATTGTATTTTTCTTGTTTTCTTGTGCATTCTCAATATAATGTAATAATGATTGTATATATAGGAGAAGACTCCATAAGTTGGTAAAACTTGTGTCTAATTCTCTTTGTATCATTGTTCAAATAAAATAATCATAAACTAAACTCTGTGTCACATGAACTATTTTTCCAAAATATACTTCTTACTTTAAATATGCCCATTCATTAACTATTTTGCATTGAAATTGAAAATCAGAGATTGTTCTCAGTAGGTGAATGATCCATGTTTTATATTCTCCTTGATAATGTCAGTGAATAAGTGCCCTTGACTTTCGGAACGGAGATTTAACATTACGTGGTCTCCATCCTTATTTATAATGGCACGCGGAGTTGTTTACCTCGCTTCAATAACAACTTCTGTTTATGTTATGGCATATCTGATGTTTGTTTGTGAGTTTTCAATAACAACTTTCTGTTCATGTTAGAGCATATTTGATGTTTGTTTGTGAGTTAGATATGACCATGGTATCTTACAATGTCTGTCAATGTTTCGTCTTTCTAGATCTACCGGTTGACGTTAAGAATAATTCGGAGGACATCCGACCAAAGGCACCCAGCTTGCACTTCCGGTATAAACAATGACCCAAATGTCTACGTTAATTCTTCTATGAAACGCGAATAAAACGTACATTCAAAACTTCGCAAATGAAGGATAGGTCGTTGTGGAATTTAAGTTGCGCAAACAAATATTATTTCTCAGATGTACTTAAATATGAAACAACGTGGTTAGTAGATTTAATTTTTGACTGTTTTATCTGGGTGACACAGAGTATATTTGGATAGAACTTGGTGAATGGCTGCTTTTTTATTTAGTATAAATGCAAAATAATTACGATTCGTTCTTAAAAATGCAATAGAAATAAACTGTGACATTTTAGAAAAGGATATGCAGTATATTTATCGTTAATTATGAATGTGTGTTAGAGGAAAAAAGATGGCAGACGTGATTTACCAGGGGAGAGAAAGATGACAGACGTGATTTACCAGGGGAGAGAAAGATGACAGACGTGATTTACCAGGGGAGAGAAAGATGACAGACGTGATTTACCAGGGGAGAGAAAGATGACAGACGTGATTTACCAGGGGAGAGAAAGATGACAGACGTGATTTACCAGGGGAGAGAAAGATGACAGACGTGATTTACCAGGGGAGAGAAAGATGACAGACGTGATTTACCAGGGAAGAGAAAGATGACAGACGTGAATTACGAGGGGAGAGAAAGATGACAGACGTGATTTACCAGGGGAGAGAAAGATGACAGACGTGATTTACCAGGGGAGAGAAAGATGACAGACGTGATTTACCAGGGGAGAGAAAGATGACAGACGTGATTTACCAGGGGAGAGAAAGATGACAGACGTGAATTACGAGGGGAGAGAAAGATGACAGACGTGATTTACCAGGGGAGAGAAAGATGACAGACGTGATTTACCAGGGGAGAGAAAGATGACAGACATGATTTACCAGGGGAGAGAAAGATGACAGACGTGATTTATCAGGGGAGAGAAAGATGACAGACGTGATTTACCAGGGGAGAGAAAGATGACAGACGTGATTTACCAGGGGAGAGAAAGATGACAGACATGATTTACCAGGGGAGAGAAAGATGACAGACGTGATTTATCAGGGGAGAGAAAGATGACAGACGTGATTTACCAGGGGAGAGAAAGATGACAGACGTGATTTACCAGGGGAGAGAAAGATGACAGACGTGATTTACCAGGGAAGAGAAAGATGACAGACGTGAATTACGAGGGGAGAGAAAGATGACAGACGTGATTTACCAGGGGAGAGAAAGATGACAGACGTGATTTACCAGGGGAGAGAAAGATGACAGACGTGATTTACCAGGGGAGAGAAAGATGACAGACGTGATTTACCAGGGGAGAGAAAGATGACAGACATGATTTACCAGGAGAGAGAAAGATGACAGACGTGATTTATCAGGGGAGAGAAAGATGACAGACGTGATTTACCAGGGGAGAGAAAGATGACAGACGTGATTTACCAGGGAAGAGAAAGATGACAGACGTGAATTACGAGGGGAGAGAAAGATGACAGACGTGATTTACCAGGGGAGAGAAAGATGACAGACGTGATTTACCAGGGGAGAGAAAGATGACAGACATGATTTACCAGGGGAGAGAAAGATGACAGACGTGATTTATCAGGGGAGAGAAAGATGACAGACGTGATTTACCAGGGGAGAGAAAGATGACAGACATGATTTACCAGGGGAGAGAAAGATGACAGACGTGATTTATCAGGGGAGAGAAAGATGACAGACGTGATTTACCAGGGGAGAGAAAGATGACAGACATGATTTACCAGGAGAGAGAAAGATGACAGACGTGATTTATCAGGGGAGAGAAAGATGACAGACGTGATTTATCAGGGGAGAGAAAGATGACAGACGTGATTTACCAGGGGAGAGAAAGATGACAGACGTGATTTACCAGGGGAGAGAAAGTGTTGTATTTGTGCCCACTGTACATACACATGGTTTCGTGTCTTTTTGCCAAGTAAAGTAATTCATCTGTTATAATATCATTTAGGAAAACCCAACCAGATAGAAAACTTTAAAATGGTACAGAAGAGCAAGTCATTTGTTGAACTGCTATGGGAAAGTTCAGCAGGATTGTTTATCATCCAATATAATACAACAGATAGTCTAAACATTGTAAGTTCTCTACATGTTTGTAAACAGTTTAATTAACAGTATCACACGATTGTTTAATTTTCCTATATAACCATTTACATTGGCCAAGGTAAAACCCAACTCCATTTCAGGTAAGAGTAAAATGTTCAGAATCATCCTCCGGGGGGAGGGGGGAGGGAAGTAAGGGCTATGGTGCATAACACCACTTGCAACAATATTTCATTTATATCGTTGAGGTCAATTTTATTGGTGGAGGAAAATGGAGTATCCGGAGAAAACCACCGACCTGTCGCAAGTCATTGACACACTTTATCTCATATTGTTGTATCGAGTACACCTCGCCTAATCGGGATCCTACTTACAACATAAATGGTGGGAATCTTCCTTTGGTATATAAAACAAAATAACATGATTTATGAGAAAATTCCAATTACACAAAAAAACATTTTCTGCTGAAACATCTAGAAATACAGCAACAACTTAATAAAAACGTAGATATCTAATTTAGTGTGCGTGTTTGGAATATCCTTCATGGGGTACGCTCAAAATCTTAAGTAGCTTAAAAGTGCTTGGTGGGAAGAAATCCAGAGGGTCTACAATATAATGGCCGATATCCGTTAAGATTACCAATGCCTAAGTGAAGAAGGAGAACCTTAGTTTGTATTACAATTTCATTCTTAGGAATTGTAAGCTTCAATAATATCCTTGCAATCTTTAAATCTTAAATAAAATCAACCTTAATGATAAATAAGATAGATTTGTTAAATGTTAACATCCATCATCGAAAAAGAAGAATTGGTCCGAAATTTTTTCCCAAAGGGGGAGGTGAAGAGCTCCTTTATTACTTACAATTTGAATATTCACCATACAGAAGTCGGCGACATTTTCCTCTCGGCCATGAAGGTCACTTACATAATAAACACCAATTGTTATTTTGATGGTTTCTACCTTATTTTTTTTAAATTATTGTCATGGAACTACTTCAAAACCAAGGGGTACAGGATTTTTGTGACATCCTTTGGTTTCTTTGCATATATTTCCACTCCATTATCAATTTCTATTGATTGATTGATTGTTTGGTGGTTATTGCCAACTTTAGAAATATTTCAGCTATTTTTGTGGAAAAAAAGAAAATTTAGAAATTTGATTAAGAAACTAAAAGCTAGATTTTATGATATAGTTTAGTAATACTATACCTGACGGTTGACATTTTACTCTCATGTGGAAATACTTGCATGATTTCACTAAAAGGGATAATTTGGGGTCACAACAATTCTAAAATATCACACTGTCACAACAATTCTAAAATATCACACTGTCACAACAATCCTAAAATATCACACTGTCCCAACAATCCTAAAATATCACACTGTCACACCAATCCTAAAATATCACACTGTCACAACAATTCTAAGATATCACAGTGTCACAACAATTCTAAAATATCACACTGTCACAACAATTCTAAAATATCACACTGTCACAACAATCCTAAAATATCACACTGTCCCAACAATCCTAAAATATCACACTGTCACACCAATCCTAAAATATCACACTGTCACAACAATTCTAAGATATCACAGTGTCACAACAATTCTAAAATATCACACTGTCACAACAATCCTAAAATATCATACTGTCACAACAATTCTAAAATATCACACTGTCACAACAATCCTAAAATATCACACTGTCACAACAATTCGAAAATATCACACTGTCAGAACAATTCTAAAATATCCCACTCTCACAACAATTCTAAAATATCACACTGTCACAACAATTCCAAAATATCACACTGTCACAACAATTCTAAAATATTACACTGTCACAACAATTCTAAGATATCACACTGTCACAACAAGCGAGGTTAAGCTATTTTGATAGGTCCAAACCTCTTGTTAGGGTCCGACCATTTAACTTGAAGTGGGGGGAGGGGAGGGGGGGCTATGTTTTTTTGTTTCGTGCAGAATTTTTTTTTCGGACAACACAAGAGTTAAAATATTTTTTTTTTCCAGAATTTAACATTAGATTATATGACAAAACTCTCAAACAGATTATTTTTGTTTTCCTCCACCAAAATCAGAATATTTTTTTTCAGCAACATTGGGAATCAGAATATATTTTTTAGAAAAAAAACATAACCCCCCCCCCCCTCCCCCCTCCCCCTTCAAGTTAAATGGTCGTTCCCTTAGTGAAATGATGCTGTCATGCAAATGCTTTCCAAATGTAAATTGACAACACTCACATATTTAGACCGTGCGAACAGTTTTATTATTAAGCACGCTATAGTCTTGAACATTATATTAGTACATAATTTATTTAATATTCGTGACAGAGACGTTGTCTTATGTATAATAATAGTTCTATTAAAGTGCAATGAAGACCTCGACCATTATTTAAATATTAGATAGTATACAATGGCATCGTGACGAAAAAAGACAACAAACCCTAATTATGGAGTTACCATAGTGTGAATACAACTAAAGTCATGTATTTGTAATGATCAATAGAAGTGACCACGGATATACAATAGTGGCGTCATAATGATGTGCATATTTCAAAGTATTCTGTCACTTTCATACAGGTGATGAACAATGGTGTTGCATTGGTAATATGGTTCAAGGTTTACCAGTGTGCCCTATTATGTCAAACGAGGGCCTTGTGTTCTATTATCTGATCTTTAAATGATTGCTCAAGGTTGCACATTGTGCCCTATTATGTCAAACGAGGGCCTTGTGTACTATTATCTGATCTTTAAATGATTGCTCAAGGTTGCACATTGTGCCCTATTATGTCAAACGAAGGTCTTGTGTACTATTATCTGATCTTTAAATGATTGCTCAAGGTTGCACATTGTGCCCTATTATGTCAAACGAGGGCCTTGTGTACTATTATCTGATCTTTAAATGATTGCTCAAGGTTGCACATTGTGCCCTATTATGTCAAACGAGGGCCTTGTGTTCTATTATCTGATCTTTAAATGATTGCTCAAGGTTGCACATTGTGCCCTATTATGTCAAACGAGGGCCTTGTGTACTATTATCTGATCTTTAAATGATTGCTCAAGGTTGCACATTGTGCCCTATTATGTCAAACGAGGGTCTTGTGTACTATTATCTGATCTTTAAATGATTGCTCAAGGTTGCACATTGTGCCCTATTATGTCAAACGAGGGCCTTGTGTACTATTATCTGATCTTTAAATGATTGCTCAAGGTTGCACATTGTGCCCTATTATGTCAAACGAGGGCCTTGTGTTCTATTATCTGATCTTTAAATGATTGCTCAAGGTTGCACATTGTGCCCTATTATGTCTAACGAGGGCCTTGTGTACTATTATCTGATCTTTAAATGATTGCTCAAGGTTGCACATTGTGCCCTATTATGTCAAACGAGGGCCTTGTGTACTATTATCTGATCTTTAAATGATTGCTCAAGGTTGCACATTGTGCCCTATTATGTCAAACGAGGGTCTTGTGTACTATTATCTGATCTTTAAATGATTGCTCAAGGTTGCACATTGTGCCCTATTATGTCAAACGAGGGTCTTGTGTTCTATTATCTGATCTTTAAATGATTGCTCAAGGTTGCACATTGTGCCCTATTATGTCAAACGAGGGCCTTGTGTACTATTATCTGATCTTTAAATGATTGCTCAAGGTTGCACATTGTGCCCTATTATGTCAAACGAGGGCCTTGTGTACTATTATCTGATCTTTAAATGATTGCTCAAGGTTGCACATTGTGCCCTATTATGTCAAACGAGGGTCTTGTGTACTATTATCTGATCTTTAAATGATTGCTCAAGGTTGCACATTGTGCCCTATTATGTCAAACGAGGGTCTTGTGTTCTATTATCTGATCTTTAAATGATTGCTCAAGGTTGCACATTGTGCCCTATTATGTCAAACGAGGGCCTTGTGTACTATTATCTGATCTTTAAATGATTGCTCAAGGTTGCACATTGTGTCCTATTATGTCAAACGAGGGTCTTGTGTTCTATTATCTGATCTTTAAATGATTGCTCAAGGTTGCACATTGTGCCCTATTATGTCAAACGAGGGTCTTGTGTACTATTATCTGATCTTTAAATGATTGCTCAAGGTTGCACATTGTGCCCTATTATGTCAAACGAGGGTCTTGTGTACTATTATCTGATCTTTAAATGATTGCTCAAGGTTGCACATTGTGCCCTATTATGTCTAACGAGGGCCTTGTGTACTATTATCTGATCTTTAAATGATTGCTCAAGGTTGCACATTGTGCCCTATTATGTCAAACGAGGGTCTTGTGTACTATTATCTGATCTTTAAATGATTGCTCAAGGTTGCACATTGTGCCCTATTATGTCAAACGAGGGTCTTGTGTACTATTATCTGATCTTTAAATGATTGCTCAAGGTTGCACATTGTGCCCTATTATGTCAAACGAGGGTCTTGTGTACTATTATCTGATCTTTAAATGATTGCTCAAGGTTGCACATTGTGCCCTATTATGTCAAACGAGGGTCTTGTGTACTATTATCTGATCTTTAAATGATTGCTCAGGGTTGCACATTGTGCCCTATTATGTCAAACGAGGGTCTTGTGTACTATTATCTGATCTTTAAATGATTGCTCAAGGTTGCACATTGTGCCCTATTATGTCAAACGAGGGTCTTGTGTACTATTATCTGATCTTTAAATGATTGCTCAAGGTTGCACATTGTGCCCTATTATGTCAAACGAGGGTCTTGTGTACTATTATCTGATCTTTAAATGATTGCTCAAGGTTGCACATTGTGCCCTATTATGTCAAACGAGGGTCTTGTGTACTATTATCTGATCTTTAAATGATTGCTCAAGGTTGCACATTGTGCCCTATTATGTCAAACGAGGGTCTTGTGTACTATTATCTGATCTTTAAATGATTGCTCAAGGTTGCACATTGTGCCCTATTATGTCAAACGAGGGTCTTGTGTACTATTATCTGATCTTTAAATGATTGCTCAAGGTTGCACATTGTGCCCTATTATGTCAAACGAGGGTCTTGTGTTCTATTATCTGATCTTTAAATGATTAATCAAGGTTGCACATTGTGCCCTATTATGTCAAACGAGGGTCTTGTGTATTATTATCTGATCTTTAAATGATTGCTCAAGGTTGCATATTGTGCCCTATTATGTCAAACGAGGGTCTTGTGTTCTATTATCTGATCTTTAAATGATTGCTCAAGGTTGCACATTGTGCCCTATTATGTCAAACGAGGGCCTTGTGTACTAGTATCTGATCTTTAAATGATTGCTCAAGGTTGCACATTGTGTCCTATTATGTCAAACGAGGGTCTTGTGTTCTATTATCTGATCTTTAAATGATTGCTCAAGGTTGCACATTGTGCCCTATTATGTCAAACGAGGGTCTTGTGTTCTATTATCTGATCTTTAAATGATTGCTCAAGGTTGCACATTGTGCCCTATTATGTCTAACGAGGGTCTTGTGTACTATTATCTGATCTTTAAATGATTGCTCAAGGTTGCACATTGTGCCCTATTATGTCAAACGAGGGTCTTGTGTACTATTATCTGATCTTTAAATGATTGCTCAAGGTTGCACATTGTGCCCTATTATGTCAAACGAGGGTCTTGTGTACTATTATCTGATCTTTAAATGATTGCTCAAGGTTGCACATTGTGCCCTATTATGTCAAACGAGGGTCTTGTGTACTATTATCTGATCTTTAAATGATTGCTCAAGGTTGCACATTGTGCCCTATTATGTCAAACGAGGGTCTTGTGTACTATTATCTGATCTTTAAATGATTGCTCAAGGTTGCACATTGTGCCCTATTATGTCAAACGAGGGTCTTGTGTACTATTATCTGATCTTTAAATGATTGCTCAAGGTTGCACATTGTGCCCTATTATGTCAAACGAGGGTCTTGTGTACTATTATCTGATCTTTAAATGATTGCTTAAGGTTGCACATTGTGCCCTATTATGTCAAACGAGGGTCTTGTGTACTATTATCTGATCTTTAAATGATTGCTCAAGGTTGCACATTGTGCCCTATTATGTCAAACGAGGGTCTTGTGTACTATTATCTGATCTTTAAATGATTGCTCAAGGTTGCACATTGTGCCCTATTATGTCAAACGAGGGTCTTGTGTTCTATTATCTGATCTTTAAATGATTGTTCAAGGTTGCACATTGTGCCCTATTATGTCAAACGAGGGTCTTGTGTACTATTATCTGATCTTTAAATGATTGCTCAAGGTTGCACATTGTGCCCTATTATGTCAAACGAGGGTCTTGTGTACTATTATCTGATCTTTAAATGATTGCTCAAGGTTGCACATTGTGCCCTATTATGTCAAACGAGGGTCTTGTGTTCTATTATCTGATCTTTAAATGATTGCTCAAGGTTGCACATTGTGCCCTATTATGTCAAACGAGGGTCTTGTGTACTATTATCTGATCTTTCAATGATTGCTCAAGGTTGCACATTGTGCCCTATTATGTCAAATGAGGGTCTTGTGTACTATTATCTGATCTTTAAATGATTGCTCAAGGTTGCACATTGTGCCCTATTATGTCAAACGAGGGTCTTGTGTTCTATTATCTGATCTTTAAATGATTGCTCAAGGTTGCACATTGTGCCCTATTATGTCAAACGAGGGTCTTGTGTTCTATTATCTGATCTTTAAATGATTGCTCAAGGTTGCACATTGTGCCCTATTATGTCAAACGAGGGCCTTGTGTACTATTATGTCTAACGAGGGCCTTGTGTACTATTATGTCTCACGGGGGCCTTGTGTACTATTATGTCTAACGAGGGTCTTGTGTACTATTATGTTTAACGAGGGCCTTGTGTACTATTATGTCTAACGAGGGCCTTGTGCACTATTATGTCTAACGAGGGCCTTGTGTACTATTATGTCTCACGGGGGCCTTGTGTACTATTATGTCTAACGAGGGTCTTGTGTACTATTATGTTTAACGAGGGCCTTGTGTACTATTATGTCTAACGAGGGCCTTGTGTACTATTATGTCTAACGAGGGCCTTGTGCACTATTATGTCTAACGAGGGCCTTGTGTACTAGTATGTCTAACGAGGGTCTTCTGTACTATTATGTCTAACGGGGGCCTTGTGTACTATTATGTCTAAGGAGGGCCTGGTGTACTATTATGTCTAACGAGGGCCTTGTGTACTATAATATCTAACGGGGGGTTTGTGTACTATTATGTCTAATGGGGGTCTTGTGTACTATTATATCTAACGAGGGCCTTGTGTATTATTATGTCTAACGGGGGCCTTGTGTATTATTATGTCTACCGAGGGCCTTGTGTACTATTTTGTCTAACGAGGGCCTTGTGTACTATTATGTCTAACGAGGGCCTTGTGTACTATTATGTCTAACGGGGGCCTGTGTACTATTATGTCTAACGAGGGCCTTGTGTACTATTATGTCTAGTGAGGGCCTTGTGTACTATTATGTCTAACGATGGCCTTGTGTACTATTATGTCTAACGAGGGCCTTGTGTACTATTATGTCTATCGAGGGCCTTGTGTACTATTATTTCTAGTGCGGGCCTTGTGTACTATTATGTTTAACGAGGGCTTTGTGTACTATTATGTTTAACGAGGGCCTTGTGTACTATTTTGTTTAACGAGGGCCTTGTGTACTATTATGTCTAACGGGGGCCTTGTGTACTATAATGTCTAACGAAGGCCTTGTGTACTATTAAGTCTAACGAGGGCCTTGTGTACTATTATGTCTAACGGGGTCTTGTGTACTATTATGTTTAACGAGGATTTTGTGTACTATTATGTCTAACGGGGGCCTTGTGTACTATTATGTCTAACGAGGGCCTTGTGTACTATTATGTCTACCGAGGGCCTTGTGTACTATTTTGTCTAACGGGGGCCTTGTCTACTATTATGTCTAACGAGGGCCTTGTGTACTATTATGTCTAACAGGGGCCTTTTGTACTATTATGTCTAACGAGGTCCTTGTGTACTATTATGTCTAACAATGGCCTTCTGTACTATTATGTCTAACGGGGGCCTTGTCTACTATTATGTCAAAGGAGGGCTTTATGTACTATTGTGTCTAACGATGGCCTTGTGTACTATTATGTGTAACGAGGGCCTTGTGTACTATTATGTCTAACGGGGGCCTTGTGTACTATTATGTCTAACGGGGGCCTTGTGTACTATTATGTCTAACGAGGGCTTTGTGTACTATTATGTCTAGCAATGGCCTTGTGTACTATTATGTCTCACGGGGACCTTGTCTACTATTATGTCTAACGAGGGCCTTGTGTACTATTATGTCTATCGATGGACTTGTGCACTATTATGTCTAACGATGGCCTTGTGCACTATTATGTCAACGAGGGCCATGTGTACTATTATGTCTAACGAGGGCCTTGTATACTATTATGTGTAACGGAGGCCTTGTGTACTATTATGTTTAACGTGGGCCTTGTGTACTATTATGTCTAGCGAGGGCCTTGTGCACTATTATGTCTAAAGAGGGCCTTGTGTACTATTATGTCTAACGGGGGCCTTGTGTACTATTATGTCTAACGAGGGCCTTGTCTACTATTATGTTTAACGGGGGCCTTGTGTACTATTATTTCTAACGATGGCCTGGTGTACTATTATGTCTAAGGAAGGCCTTATGTACTATTGTGTCTAACGATGGCCTTGTGTACTATTATGTTTAACGAGGGCCTTGTGTACTATTATGTCTAACGGGGGCCTTGTGTACTAGTATGTCTAACGAGGGCGTTGTGTACTATTATGTCTAACGGGGGCCTTGTGTACTATTATGTCTAACGAGGGCTTTGTGTACTATTATGTCTAGCAATGGCCTTGTGTACTATTATGTCTCACGGGGACCTTGTCTACTATTATGTCTAACGAGGGCCTTGTGTACTATTATGTCTAACGATGGACTTGTGTACTATTATGTCTAACGATGGCCTTGTGTACTATTATGTCAACGAAGGCCTTTTGTACTATTATGTCTAACGAGGGCCTTGTATACTATTATGTCTAACGGAGGCCTTGTGTACTATTATGTCTAACGTGGGCCTTGTGTACTATTATGTCTAGCGAGGGACTTGTGCACTATTATGTCTAAAGATGGCCTTGTGTACTATTATGTCTAACGGAGGCCTTGTGTACTATTATGTCTTACGAAGGTCTTGTGTACTATTATGTCTAACGGGGGCCTTGTGTACTATTATGTCTAACGAGGGCCTTGTCTACTATTATGTTCAACGGGGGCCTTGTGTACTATTATTTCTAACGATGGCCTGGTGTACTATTATGTCTAAGGAGGGTCTTGTGTACTATTATGTCTAACGGGGGCCTTGTGTACTATTATGTCTAAGGAGGACCTTTTGTACTGTTATGTCTAATGGGGGCCTTGTGTACTATAATGTTTAACGAGGGCTTTGTGTACTATTATGTTTAACGAGGGCCTTGTGTACCATTATGTCTAACGGGGGCCTTGTTTACTATTATGTCTAACGAGGGCCTTGTGTACTATTATGTCTAACGGGGGCCTTGTGTACTATTATGTCTAACAATGACCTTGTGTACTATTATGTCTAACTGTGGCCTTCTCTACTACTATGTCTAACGAGGGCCTTGTGTACTATTATATCTAACGAGGGCCTTGTGTACTATTATGTCTAACGAGGGCCTTGTGTACTATTATGTCTAACGAGGTCCTTGTGTACTATTATGTCTAACAATGACCTTGTGTACTATTATGTCTAACGGTGGCCATCTCTACTACTATGTCTAACGAGGGCCTTGTGTACTATTATGTCTAACGATGGCCTTGTGTACTATTATGTCTAACGAGGGCCTTGTGTACTATTATGTCTAACGAGAGCCTTGTGTACTATTATGTCTAACGGGGGCCTTTTAAACTATTATGTCTAACGAGGACCTTGTGTACTATTATGTCTAACGAGGGCCTTGTGTACTATTATGTCTAACAATGACCTTTTGTACTATTATGTCTAACGAGGGCCTTGTCTACTACTATGTCTAACGAGGGCCTTGTGTACTATTATGTCTAACGAGGTCCTTGTGTACTATTATGTCTAACAATGACCTTTTGTACTATTATGTCTAACGAGGGCCTTGTCTACTACTATGTCTAACGAGGGCCTTGTGTACTATTATGTCTAACGATGGCCTTATGTACTATTATGTCTAACAATGATCTTGGGTACTTTTATGTCTAACGGGGGTCTTCTCTACTACTATGTCTAACGAGGGCCTTGTGTACTATTATGTCTAAAGATGGCCTTGTGTACTATTATGTCTAACGAGGACTTGTCTACTATTATGTCTAACGAGGGCCTTGTGTACTAGTATGTCTAACGGTGGCCCTGTGTACTATTATGTCTAACAATGGCCTTGTGTACTATTAAGTCTGACGGGGGCTTTGTCTACTATTATGTCTAACGATGGCCTTGTGTACTATTATGTCTAACGATGGCCTTGTATACTATTATGTCTAACGAGGGCCTTGTGTACTATTATGTCTAACGGGGGCCTTGTATACTATTATGTCTTACGAGTGTCTTGTGTACTATTATGTCCAACGAGGGCCTTGTATACTATTATGTCTAACGAGGGCTTTGTGTACTATTATGTCTAACGAGGGCCTTGTGTACTATTATGTCTAACGAGTGTCTTGTGTACTATTATGTCTAACGAGTGTCTTGTATACTATTAAGTCTAACGAGGGCCTTGTATACTATTATGTCTAACGAGGGCTTTGTGTACTATTATGTCTAACGAGGGCCGTGTGTACTATTATGTCTAACGAGTGTCTTGTGTACTATTATGTCTAACGAGGGCCTTGTATACTATTATGTCTAACGAGGGCTTTGTGTACTATTATGTCTAACGAGGGCCTTGTGTACTATTATGTCTAACGAGGGCCTTGTGTACTATTATGTCTAACGAGGGCCTTGTGTACTATTATGTCTAACGAGGGCCGTGTGTACTATTATGTCTAACGAGGGCCTTGTGTACTATTATGTCTAACGATGGCCTTGTATACTATTATGTCAAACGAGGGCCTTGTGTACTATTATGTCTAACGAGGGCGTTGTGTACTATTATGTCTAACGATGGCCTTGTGTACTATTATGTCTAACGATGGCCTTGTATACTATTATGTCTAACGATGGCCTTGTGTACTATTTTGTCTAACGAGGGCTTTGTGTACTACCGGTAATATGTCTAACGAGGGCCTTGTGTACTATTATGTCTAACGAGGGCCTTGTATACTATTATGTCTAACGAGGGCCTTGTGTACTATTATGTCTAACGAGGGCCTTGTATACTATTATGTCTAACGAGTGCCTTGTATACTATTATGTCTAACGAGGGCCTTGTGTACTATTATGTCTAACCAGGGCCTTGTGTACTATTATGTCTAACGAGGGCCTTGTATACTAGTATGTCTAACGAGAGCCTTGTGTACTATTATGTCTAACGGGGGCCTTATGTACTATTATGTCTAACGAGGGCCTTGTGTACTATTAGGTCTAACGAGGGCCTTGTGTACTAGTATGTCTAACGAGGGCCTTGTGTACTAGTATGTCTAACGAGGGCCTTGTGTACTATTATATCTAACGAGAGCCTTGTGTACTATTATGTCTAACGAGAGCCTTGTGTACTATTATGTCTAACGGAGGCCTTATGTACTATTATGTCTAACGAGGGCCTTTTGTACTATTATGTCTAACGTGGGCCTTGTGTACTATTATGTCTAACGAGGGCCTTGTGTACTAATATGTCTAACGAGAGCCTTGTGTACTCTAACGGGGGCCTTGTGTACTACTATGTGTAACGGGGGCCTTGTGTACTATTATGTCTAACGAGGGCCGTGTGTACTATTATATCTAACAATGGCCTTGTGTACTATTAAGTCTTACGGGGGCCTTGTCTACTATTATGTCTAACGATGGCCTTGTGTATTAGTATGTCTAACGATGGCCTTGTATACTATTATGTCTAACGAGGGCATTGTGTACTATTATGTCTAACGAGGGCCTTGTGTACTACCGGTAATATGTCTCACGAGGGCCTTGTGTACTATTATGTCTTACGGGGGCCTTGTATACTATTATGTCTAACGAGGGTCTTGTGTACTATTATGTCTAACGAGGGCCTTGTGTACTATAATGTCTAACAATGGCCTTGTGTGCTATTATGTCTAACGAGGGCCTTGTGTACTATTATGTCTAACGAGGGCCGTGTGTACTATTATGTCTAGCGAGGGCCTTGTGTACTATTATGTCTAACGGGGGCCTTGTATACTATTATGTCTTACGAGTGTCTTGTGTACTATTATGTCCAACGAGGGCCTTGTATACTATTATGTCTAACGAGGGCTTTGTGTACTATTATGTCTAACGAGGGCCTTGTGTACTATTATGTCTAACGAGTGTCTTGTGTACTATTATGTCTAACGAGTGTCTTGTATACTATTATGTCTAACGAGGGCCTTGTATACTATTATGTCTAACGAGGGCTTTGTGTACTATTATGTCTAACGAGGGCCGTGTGTACTATTATGTCTAACGAGTGTCTTGTGTACTATTATGTCTAACGAGGGCCTTGTATACTATTATGTCTAACGAGGGCTTTGTGTACTATTATGTCTAACGAGGGCCTTGTGTACTATTATGTCTAACGAGGGCCTTGTGTACTATTATGTCTAACGAGGGCCTTGTGTACTATTATGTCTAACGAGGGCCGTGTGTACTATTATGTCTAACGAGGGCCTTGTGTACTATTATGTCTAACGATGGCCTTGTATACTATTATGTCAAACGAGGGCCTTGTGTACTATTATGTCTAACGAGGGCGTTGTGTACTATTATGTCTAACGATGGCCTTGTGTACTATTATGTCTAACGATGGCCTTGTATACTATTATGTCTAACGATGGCCTTGTGTACTATTTTGTCTAACGAGGGCTTTGTGTACTACCGGTAATATGTCTAACGAGGGCCTTGTGTACTATTATGTCTAACGAGGGCCTTGTATACTATTATGTCTAACGAGGGCCTTGTGTACTATTATGTCTAACGAGGGCCTTGTATACTATTATGTCTAACGAGTGCCTTGTATACTATTATGTCTAACGAGGGCCTTGTGTACTATTATGTCTAACCAGGGCCTTGTGTACTATTATGTCTAACGAGGGCCTTGTATACTAGTATGTCTAACGAGAGCCTTGTGTACTATTATGTCTAACGGGGGCCTTATGTACTATTATGTCTAACGAGGGCCTTGTGTACTATTAGGTCTAACGAGGGCCTTGTGTACTAGTATGTCTAACGAGGGCCTTGTGTACTAGTATGTCTAACGAGGGCCTTGTGTACTATTATATCTAACGAGAGCCTTGTGTACTATTATGTCTAACGAGAGCCTTGTGTACTATTATGTCTAACGGAGGCCTTATGTACTATTATGTCTAACGAGGGCCTTTTGTACTATTATGTCTAACGTGGGCCTTGTGTACTATTATGTCTAACGAGGGCCTTGTGTACTAATATGTCTAACGAGAGCCTTGTGTACTCTAACGGGGGCCTTGTGTACTACTATGTGTAACGGGGGCCTTGTGTACTATTATGTCTAACGAGGGCCGTGTGTACTATTATATCTAACAATGGCCTTGTGTACTATTAAGTCTGACGGGGGCCTTGTCTACTATTATGTCTAACGATGGCCTTGTGTATTATTATGTCTAACGATGGCCTTGTATACTATTATGTCTAACGAGGGCATTGTGTACTATTATGTCTAACGAGGGCCTTGTGTACTACCGGTAATATGTCTCACGAGGGCCTTGTGTACTATTATGTCTTACGGGGGCCTTGTATACTATTATGTCTAACGAGGGTCTTGTGTACTATTATGTCTAACGAGGGCCTTGTGTACTATAATGTCTAACAATGGCCTTGTGTGCTATTATGTCTAACGAGGGCCTTGTGTACTATTATGTCTAACGAGGGCCGTGTGTACTATTATGTCTAACGAGGGCCTTGTGTACTATTATGTCTAACGATGGCCTTGTGTACTATTATGTCTGACGGGGGCCTTATCTACTATTATGTCTAACGAGGGCCTTGTGTACTATTATGTCTAACGATGGCCTTGTATACTATATGTCTAACGATGGCCTTGTATACTATTATGTCTAACGAGGGCTTTGTGTACTACCGGTAATATGTCTAACGAGGGCCTTGTGTACTATTATGTCTAACGGGGGCCTTGTGTACTATTATGTCTGACGGGGGCCTTATCTACTATTATGTCTAACGAGGGCCTTGTGTACTATTATGTCTAACGATGGCCTTGTATACTATATGTCTAACGATGGCCTTGTATACTATTATGTCTAACGAGGGCTTTGTGTACTACCGGTAATATGTCTAACGAGGGCCTTGTGTACTATTATGTCTAACGAGGGTCTTGTGTACTATTATGTCTAACGAGGGCCTTGTATACTATTATGTCTAACGAGTGCCTTGTATACTATTATGTCTAACGAGGGCCTTGTGTACTATTATGTCTAACCAGGGCCTTGTGTACTATTATGTCTAACGAGGGCCTTGTATACTAGTATGTCTAACGAGAGCCTTGTGTACTATTATGTCTAACGGGGGCCTTATGTACTATTATGTCTAACGAGGGCCTTGTGTACTAGTATGTCTAACGAGGGCCTTGTGTACTAGTATGTCTAACGAGGGCCTTGTGTACTATTATGTCTAACGAGGGCCTTGTGTACTATTATATCTAACGAGAGCCTTGTGTACTATTATGTCTAACGAGAGCCTTGTGTACTATTATGTCTAACGGAGGCCTTATGTACTATTATGTCTAACGAGGGCCTTTTGTACTATTATGTCTAACGTGGGCCTTGTGTACTATTATGTCTAACGAGGGCCTTGTGTACTAATATGTCTAACGAGAGCCTTGTGTACTCTAACGGGGGCCTTGTGTACTACTATGTGTAACGGGGGCCTTGTGTACTATTATGTCTAACGAGGGCCGTGTGTACTATTATATCTAACAATGGCCTTGTGTACTATTAAGTCTGACGGGGGCCTTGTCTACTATTATGTCTAACGATGGCCTTGTGTATTATTATGTCTAACGATGGCCTTGTATACTATTATGTCTAACGAGGGCATTGTGTACTATTATGTCTAACGAGGGCCTTGTGTACTACCGGTAATATGTCTTACGAGGGCCTTGTGTACTATTATGTCTTACGGGGGCCTTGTATACTATTATGTCTAACGAGGGCATTGTGTAGTATTATGTCTAACGAGGGCATTGTGTACTATTATGTCTAACGAGGGCCTTGTGTACTACCGGTAATATGTCTCACGAGGGCCTTGTGTACTATTATGTCTTACGGGGGCCTTGTATACTATTATGTCTAACGAGGGTCTTGTGTACTATTATGTCTAACGAGGGCCTTGTATACTATTATGCTTAATGAGTGCCTTGTATACTATTATGTCTAACGAGGGTCTTGTGTACTATTATGCTTAACGAGGGCCTTGTGTACTATAATGTCTAACAATGGCCTTGTGTGCTATTATGTCTAACGAGGGCCTTGTGTACTATTATGTCTAACGAGGGCCGTGTGTACTATTATGTCTAACGAGGGCCTTGTGTACTATTATGTCTAACGATGGCCTTGTGTACTATTATGTCTGACGGGGGCCTTATCTACTATTATGTCTAACGAGGGCCTTGTGTACTGTTATGTCTAACGAGGGCCTTGTATACTATTATGTCTAACGAGTGCCTTGTATACTATTATGTCTAACGAGGGCCTTGTGTACTATTATGTCTAACCAGGGCCTTGTGTACTATTATGTCTAACGAGGGCCTTGTATACTAGTATGTCTAACGAGAGCCTTGTGTACTATTATGTCTAACGGGGGCCTTATGTACTATTAGGTCTAACGAGGGCCTTGTGTACTAGTATGTCTAACGAGGGCCTTGTGTACTATTATGTCTAACGAGGGCCTTGTGTACTATTATATCTAACGAGAGCCTTGTGTACTATTATGTCTAACGAGAGCCTTGTGTACTATTATGTCTAACGGAGGCCTTATGTACTATTATGTCTAACGAGGGCCTTTTGTACTATTATGTCTAACGAGGGCCTTGTATACTATTATGCTTAATGAGTGCCTTGTATACTATTATGTCTAACGAGGGTCTTGTGTACTATTATGTTTAACGAGGGCCTTGTGTACTATAATGTCTAACAATGGCCTTGTGTGCTATTATGTCTAACGAGGGCCTTGTGTACTATTATGTCTAACGAGGGCCGTGTGTACTATTATGTCTAACGAGGGCCTTGTGTACTATTATGTCTAACGATGGCCTTGTGTACTATTATGTCTGACGGGGGCGTTATCTACTATTATGTCTAACGAGGGCCTTGTGTACTGTTATGTCTAACGAGGGCCTTGTATACTATTATGTCTAACGAGTGCCTTGTATACTATTATGTCTAACGAGGGCCTTGTGTACTATTATGTCTAACCAGGGCCTTGTGTACTATTATGTCTAACGAGGGCCTTGTATACTAGTATGTCTAACGAGAGCCTTGTGTACTATTATGTCTAACGGGGGCCTTATGTACTATTAGGTCTAACTAGGGCCTTGTGTACTAGTATGTCTAACGAGGGCCTTGTGTACTATTATGTCTAACGAGGGCCTTGTGTACTATTATATCTAACGAGAGCCTTGTGTACTATTATGTCTAACGAGAGCCTTGTGTACTATTATGTCTAACGGAGGCCTTATGTACTATTATGTCTAACGAGGGCCTTTTGTACTATTATGTCTAACGTGGGCCTTGTGTACTATTATGTCTAACGAGGGCCTTGTGTACTAATATGTCTAACGAGAGCCTTGTGTACTCTAACGGGGGCCTTGTGTACTACTATGTGTAACGGGGGCCTTGTGTACTATTATGTCTAACGAGGGCCGTGTTTACTATTATATCTAACAATGGCCTTGTGTACTATTAAGTCTGACGGGGGCCTTGTCTACTATTATGTCTAACGATGGCCTTGTGTATTATTATGTCTAACGATGGCCTTGTATACTATTATGTCTAACGAGGGCATTGTGTACTATTATGTCTAACGAGGGCCTTGTGTACTACCAGGTAATATGTCTCACGAGGGCCTTGTGTACTATTATGTCTTACGGGGGCCTTGTATACTATTATGTCTAACGAGGGTCTTGTGTACTATTATGTCTAACGAGGGCCTTGTATACTATTATGCTTAATGAGTGCCTTGTATACTATTATGTCTAACGAGGGTCTTGTGTACTATTATGTCTAACGAGGGCCTTGTGTACTATAATGTCTAACAATGGCCTTGTGTGCTATTATGTCTAACGAGGGCCTTGTGTACTATTATGTCTAACGAGGGCCGTGTGTACTATTATGTCTAACGAGGGCCTTGTGTACTATTATGTCTAACGATGGCCTTGTGTACTATTATGTCTGACGGGGGCCTTATCTACTATTATGTCTAACGAGGGCCTTGTGTACTATTATGTCTAACGATGGCCTTGTATACTATATGTCTAACGATGGCCTTGTATACTATTATGTCTAACGAGGGCTTTGTGTACTACCGGTAATATGTCTAACGAGGGCCTTGTGTACTATTATGTCTAACGGGGGCCTTGTATACTATTATGTCTAACGAGGGCCTTGTGTACTATTATGTCTAACGAGGGCCTTGTATACTATTATGTCTAACGAGTGCCTTGTATACTATTATGTCTAACGAGGGCCTTGTGTACTATTATGTCTAACCAGGGCCTTGTGTACTATTATGTCTAACGAGGGCCTTGTATACTAGTATGTCTAACGAGAGCCTTGTGTACTATTATGTCTAACGGGGGCCTTATGTACTATTAGGTCTAACGAGGGCCTTGTGTACTAGTATGTCTAACGAGGGCCTTGTGTACTATTATGTCTAACGAGGGCCTTGTGTACTATTATATCTAACGAGAGCCTTGTGTACTATTATGTCTAACGAGAGCATTGTGTACTATTATGTCTAACGGAGGCCTTATGTACTATTATGTCTAACGAGGGCCTTTTGTACTATTATGTCTAACGTGGGCCTTGTGTACTATTATGTCTAACGAGGGCCTTGTGTACTCTAACGGGGGCCTTGTGTACTACTATGTGTAACGGGGGCCTTGTGTACTATTATGTCTAACGAGGGCCGTGTGTACTATTATATCTAACAATGGCCTTGTGTACTATTAAGTCTGACGGGGGCCTTGTCTACTATTATGTCTGACGGGGGCCTTGTCTACTATTATGTCTAACGATGGCCTTGTGTATTATTATGTCTAACGATGGCCTTGTATACTATTATGTCTAACGAGGGCATTGTGTACTATTATGTCTAACGAGGGCCTTGTGTACTACCGGTAATATGTCTTACGAGGGCCTTGTGTACTATTATGTCTTACGGGGGCCTTGTATACTATTATGTCTAACGAGGGCCTTGTGTACTATTATGTCTAACGAGGGCATTGTGTACTATTATGTCTAACGAGGGCCTTGTGTACTACCGGTAATATGTCTCACGAGGGCCTTGTGTACTATTATGTCTTACGGGGGCCTTGTATACTATTATGTCTAACGAGGGTCTTGTGTACTATTATGTCTAACGAGGGCCTTGTATACTATTATGCTTAATGAGTGCCTTGTATACTATTATGTCTAACGAGGGTCTTGTGTACTATTATGCTTAACGAGGGCCTTGTGTACTATAATGTCTAACAATGGCCTTGTGTGCTATTATGTCTAACGAGGGCCTTGTGTACTATTATGTCTAACGAGGGCCGTGTGTACTATTATGTCTAACGAGGGCCTTGTGTACTATTATGTCTAACGATGGCCTTGTGTACTATTATGTCTGACGGGGGCCTTATCTACTATTATGTCTAACGAGGGCCTTGTGTACTGTTATGTCTAACGAGGGCCTTGTATACTATTATGTCTAACGAGTGCCTTGTATACTATTATGTCTAACGAGGGCCTTGTGTACTATTATGTCTAACCAGGGCCTTGTGTACTATTATGTCTAACGAGGGCCTTGTATACTAGTATGTCTAACGAAAGCCTTGTGTACTATTATGTCTAACGGGGGCCTTATGTACTATTAGGTCTAACGAGGGCCTTGTGTACTAGTATGTCTAACGAGGGCCTTGTGTACTATTATGTCTAACGAGGGCCTTGTGTACTATTATATCTAACGAGAGCCTTGTGTACTATTATGTCTAACGAGAGCCTTGTGTACTATTATGTCTAACGGAGGCCTTATGTACTATTATGTCTAACGAGGGCCTTTTGTACTATTATGTCTAACGAGGGCCTTGTATACTATTATGCTTAATGAGTGCCTTGTATACTATTATGTCTAACGAGGGTCTTGTGTACTATTATGTTTAACGAGGGCCTTGTGTACTATAATGTCTAACAATGGCCTTGTGTGCTATTATGTCTAACGAGGGCCTTGTGTACTATTATGTCTAACGAGGGCCGTGTGTACTATTATGTCTAACGAGGGCCTTGTGTACTATTATGTCTAACGATGGCCTTGTGTACTATTATGTCTGACGGGGGCGTTATCTACTATTATGTCTAACGAGGGCCTTGTGTACTGTTATGTCTAACGAGACCTTGTATACTATTATGTCTAACGAGTGCCTTGTATACTATTATGTCTAACGAGGGCCTTGTGTACTATTATGTCTAACCAGGGCCTTGTGTACTATTATGTCTAACGAGGGCCTTGTATACTAGTATGTCTAACGAGAGCCTTGTGTACTATTATGTCTAACGGGGGCCTTATGTACTATTAGGTCTAACTAGGGCCTTGTGTACTAGTATGTCTAACGAGGGCCTTGTGTACTATTATGTCTAACGAGGGCCTTGTGTACTATTATATCTAACGAGAGCCTTGTGTACTATTATGTCTAACGAGAGCCTTGTGTACTATTATGTCTAACGGAGGCCTTATGTACTATTATGTCTAACGAGGGCCTTTTGTACTATTATGTCTAACGTGGGCCTTGTGTACTATTATGTCTAACGAGGGCCTTGTGTACTAATATGTCTAACGAGAGCCTTGTGTACTCTAACGGGGGCCTTGTGTACTACTATGTGTAACGGGGGCCTTGTGTACTATTATGTCTAACGAGGGCCGTGTTTACTATTATATCTAACAATGGCCTTGTGTACTATTAAGTCTGACGGGGGCCTTGTCTACTATTATGTCTAACGATGGCCTTGTGTATTATTATGTCTAACGATGGCCTTGTATACTATTATGTCTAACGAGGGCATTGTGTACTATTATGTCTAACGAGGGCCTTGTGTACTACCAGGTAATATGTCTCACGAGGGCCTTGTGTACTATTATGTCTTACGGGGGCCTTGTATACTATTATGTCTAACGAGGGTCTTGTGTACTATTATGTCTAACGAGGGCCTTGTATACTATTATGCTTAATGAGTGCCTTGTATACTATTATGTCTAACGAGGGTCTTGTGTACTATTATGTCTAACGAGGGCCTTGTGTACTATAATGTCTAACAATGGCCTTGTGTGCTATTATGTCTAACGAGGGCCTTGTGTACTATTATGTCTAACGAGGGCCGTGTGTACTATTATGTCTAACGAGGGCCTTGTGTACTATTATGTCTAACGATGGCCTTGTGTACTATTATGTCTGACGGGGGCCTTATCTACTATTATGTCTAACGAGGGCCTTGTGTACTATTATGTCTAACGATGGCCTTGTATACTATATGTCTAACGATGGCCTTGTATACTATTATGTCTAACGAGGGCTTTGTGTACTACCGGTAATATGTCTAACGAGGGCCTTGTGTACTATTATGTCTAACGGGGGCCTTGTATACTATTATGTCTAACGAGGGCCTTGTGTACTATTATGTCTAACGAGGGCCTTGTATACTATTATGTCTAACGAGTGCCTTGTATACTATTATGTCTAACGAGGGCCTTGTGTACTATTATGTCTAACCAGGGCCTTGTGTACTATTATGTCTAACGAGGGCCTTGTATACTAGTATGTCTAACGAGAGCCTTGTGTACTATTATGTCTAACGGGGGCCTTATGTACTATTAGGTCTAACGAGGGCCTTGTGTACTAGTATGTCTAACGAGGGCCTTGTGTACTATTATGTCTAACGAGGGCCTTGTGTACTATTATATCTAACGAGAGCCTTGTGTACTATTATGTCTAACGAGAGCCTTGTGTACTATTATGTCTAACGGAGGCCTTATGTACTATTATGTCTAACGAGGGCCTTTTGTACTATTATGTCTAACGTGGGCCTTGTGTACTATTATGTCTAACGAGGGCCTTGTGTACTAATATGTCTAACGAGAGCCTTGTGTACTCTAACGGGGGCCTTGTGTACTACTATGTGTAACGGGGGCCTTGTGTACTATTATGTCTAACGAGGGCCGTGTGTACTATTATATCTAACAATGGCCTTGTGTACTATTAAGTCTGACGGGGGCCTTGTCTACTATTATGTCTAACGATGGCCTTGTGTATTATTATGTCTAACGATGGCCTTGTATACTATTATGTCTAACGAGGGCATTGTGTACTATTATGTCTAACGAGGGCCTTGTGTACTACCGGTAATATGTCTCACGAGGGCCTTGTGTACTATTATGTCTTACGGGGGCCTTGTATACTATTATGTCTAACGAGGGTCTTGTGTACTATTATGTCTAACGAGGGCCTTGTATACTATTATGCTTAATGAGTGCCTTGTATACTATTATGTCTAACGAGGGTCTTGTGTACTATTATGTCTAACGAGGGCCTTGTGTACTATAATGTCTAACAATGGCCTTGTGTGCTATTATGTCTAACGAGGGCCTTGTGTACTATTATGTCTAACGAGGGCCGTGTGTACTATTATGTCTAACGAGGGCCTTGTGTACTATTATGTCTAACGATTGCCTTGTGTACTATTATGTCTGACGGGGGCCTTATCTACTATTATGTCTAACGAGGGCCTTGTGTACTATTATGTCTAACGATGGCCTTGTATACTATATGTCTAACGATGGCCTTGTATACTATTATGTCTAACGAGGGCTTTGTGTACTACCGGTAATATGTCTAACGAGGGCCTTGTGTACTATTATGTCTAACGGGGGCCTTGTATACTATTATGTCTAACGAGGGCCTTGTGTACTATTATGTCTAACGAGGGCCTTGTATACTATTATGTCTAACGAGTGCCTTGTATACTATTATGTCTAACGAGGGCCTTGTGTACTATTATGTCTAACCAGGGCCTTGTGTACTATTATGTCTAACGAGGGCCTTGTATACTAGTATGTCTAACGAGAGCCTTGTGTACTATTATGTCTAACGGGGGCCTTATGTACTATTATGTCTAACGAGGGCCTTGTGTACTAGTATGTCTAACGAGGGCCTTGTGTACTATTATGTCTAACGAGGGCCTTGTGTACTATTATATCTAACGAGAGCCTTGTGTACTATTATGTCTAACGAGAGCCTTGTGTACTATTATGTCTAACGGAGGCCTTATGTACTATTATGTCTAACGAGGGCCTTTTGTACTATTATGTCTAACGTGGGCCTTGTGTACTATTATGTCTAACGAGGGCCTTGTGTACTAATATGTCTAACGAGAGCCTTGTGTACTCTAACGGGGGCCTTGTGTACTACTATGTGTAACGGGGGCCTTGTGTACTATTATGTCTAACGAGAGCCGTGAGTACTATTATATCTAACAATGGCCTTGTGTACTATTAAGTCTGACGGGGGCCTTGTCTACTATTATGTCTAACGATGGCCTTGTGTATTATTATGTCTAACGATGGCCTTGTATACTATTATGTCTAACGAGGGCATTGTGTACTATTATGTCTAACGAGGGCCTTGTGTACTACCGGTAATATGTCTCACGAGGGCCTTGTGTACTATTATGTCTTACGGGGGCCTTGTATACTGTTATGTCTAACGAGGGTCTTGTGTACTATTATGTCTAACGAGGGCCTTGTATACTATTATGCTTAATGAGTGCCTTGTATACTATTATGTCTAACGAGGGTCTTGTGGACTATTATGTTTAACGAGGGCCTTGTGTACTATAATGTCTAACAATGGCCTTGTGTGCTATTATGTCTAACGAGGGCCTTGTGTACTATTATGTCTAACGAGGGCCGTGTGTACTATTATGTCTAACGAGGGCCTTGTGTACTATTATGTCTAACGATGGCCTTGTGTACTATTATGTCTGACGGGGGCCTTATCTACTATTATGTCTAACGAGGGCCTTGTGTACTATTATGTCTAACGATGGCCTTGTATACTATATGTCTAACGATGGCCTTGTATACTATTATGTCTAACGAGGGCTTTGTGTACTACCGGTAATATGTCTAACGAGGGCCTTGTGTACTATTATGTCTAACGGGGGCCTTGTATACTATTATGTCTACCGAGGGCCTTGTGTACTATTATGTCTAACGAGGGCCTTGTATACTATTATGTCTAACGAGTGCCTTGTATACTATTATGTCTAACGAGGGCCTTGTGTACTATTATGTCTAACCAGGGCCTTGTGTACTATTATGTCTAACGAGGGCCTTGTATACTAGTATGTCTAACGAGAGCCTTGTGTACTATTATGTCTAACGGGGGCCTTATGTACTATTATGTCTAACGAGGGCCTTGTGTACTAGTATGTCTAACGAGGGCCTTGTGTACTATTATGTCTAACGAGGGCCTTGTGTACTATTATGTCTAACGAGGGCCTTGTGTACTGTTATGTCTAACGAGAGCCTTGTGTACTATTTTGTCTAACGAGAGCCTTGTGTACTATTAAGTCTAACGGAGGCCTTATGTACTATTATGTCTAACGAGGGCCTTGTCTACTATTATGTCTAACGTGGGCCTTGTGTACTATTATGTCTAACGAGGGCCTTGTGTACTAATATGTCTAACGAGAGCCTTGTGTACTCTAACGGGGGCCTTTTGAACTATTATGTGTAACGGGGGCCTTGTGTACTATTATGTCTAACGGGGGCCTTGTGTACTATTATGTCTAACGAGGGTCTTGTGTACTATTATGTCTAACGGGGGCCTCGTGTATTATTATGTCTACCGAAGATCTTGTGTACTATTTTGTCTAACTAGGGCCTTGTGTACTATTAGTTCTAACGAGGGGCTTTTGTACTATTATGTCTAACGGGTGCCTTCTCTACTATTATGTCTAAGGAGGGCCTTATGTACTATTGTGTCTAACGATGGCCTTGTGTACTATTATGTCTAACGAGGGCGTTGTGTATTATTAAGTCTAACGGGGGCTATTTGTACTATTATATCTAACGAGAGCTTTATGTACTATTATGTCTAGCAATGGCCTTGTGTACTATTATGTCTAACGGGGGCCTTGTCTACTATTATGTCTAACGAGGGCCTTGTGTACTATTATGTCTAACGAGAGCCTTGTGTACTTTTATGTCTAACGGGGGCCTTGTGTACTATTATGTGTAACCGGCGCCTTGTGTACTACTATGTCTAACGGGGGCCTTGTGTACTATCATGTCTAACGAGGATTTTGTGTACAGTTATGACTAACGGAGGCCTTGTGTACTATTATGTCTAACGAGGGCCTTGCGTACTATTTTGTCTAACTAGGGCCTTGTGTACTATTATATCTAACGATGGACTTGTGTACTATTATGTCTAACGATGGCCTTGTATACTATGATGTCTAACGAGGGCCTTGTGTACTATTATGTCTAACGAGGGCCTTGTATAATATTATGTCTAACGGAGGCCTTGTGTACTATTATGTCTAACGTGGGCCTTGTGTACTATTGTGTCTAGCGAGGGCTTTGTGCACTATTATGTCTAAAGAGGGCCTTGTGTACTATTTTGTCTAACGGGGGCCTTGTGTACTATTATGTCTAACGAGGGCCTTGTGTACTATTATGTCTAACGGAGGCCTTGTGTACTATTATGTCTAACGGGGGCCTTGTGTACTATTATGTCTAACGAGGGCCTTGTGTACTATTATGTCTAACGGGGGCCTTGTGTACTATTATGTCTAACGAGGGCGTTGTCTACTATTATGTTTAACGGGGGTCTTGTGTTCTATTATGTCTAACCAGGGCCTTGTGTACTATTATGTCTAACGGGGGCCGTGTGTACTATTATGTCTAACGAGGGCCTTGTGTACTATAATGTCTAACGAAGGCCTTGTGTACTATTATGTCTAACGAGGGCCTTGTGTACTACCGATATTACGTCTAACGAGGGCCTTGTGTACTATTATGTCTAACGAGGGCCTTGTATACTAGTATGTCTAACGAGAGCCTTGTGTACTATTATGTCTAACGGGGGCCTTATGTACTATTATGTCTAACGAGGGCCTTGTATACTATTATGTCTAACGAGGGCCTTGTGTACTATTATGTCTAACGAGGGCCTTGTATACTATTATGTCTAACGAGAGCCTTGTGTACTATTATATCTAACGAGAGTCTTGTGTACTATTATGTCTAACGGAGGCCTTATGTACTATTATGTCTAACGAGAGCCTTGTGTACTATTATGTCTAACGTGGGCCTTGTGTACTATTATGTCTAACGAGGGCCTTGTGTACTATTATATCAAACGAGGGCCTTGTGTACTATTATATCTAATGGAGGCCTTGTGTACTATTATGTCTAACGAGGGCCTTGTGTACTATTATGATTAACGAGGGCCTGGTGTACTGTTATGTCTAACGGGGGCCTTATGTACTATTATGTCTAACGAGGGCCTTGTGTACTATTATATCAAACGAGGGCCTTGTGTACTATTATATCTAATGGAGGCCTTGTGTACTATTATGTCTAACGAGGGCCTTGTGTACTATTATGATTAACGAGGGCCTGGTGTACTATTATGTCTAACGGGGGCCTTGTGTACTATAATGTCTAGGGAGGGCCTTGTGTACTATTGTGTCAAATGAGGGCCTTGTGTACTATTATATCCAACGATGGCCTTGTGTACTATTATGTCTAACGGAGGCCTTGTCTACTATTATGTCTAACGGAGGCCTTGTGTACTATTATGTCCAACGAGGGCCTTGTGTACTATTATATCTAACAGAGGCCTTGTCTACTATTATGTCTAACGGAGGCCTTGTGTACTATTATGTCTAATGTGGGCCTTGTGTACTATTGTTTCTATCGAGGACTTTGTGCATTATGATGTCTAAAGAGGGCCTTGTGTACTATTATGTCTAACGGGGGCCTTGTGTACTATTATGTCTTACGAGGGCCTTGTGTACGATTATGTCTAACGATGACTGTGTCTACTATTATGTTTAATGGGGGTCTAGTGTTCTATTATGTCTAACCAGGGCCTTGTGTATTATTATGTCTAACGGAGGCCTTGTGTACTATCATTTCTAACGATGGCCTTGTGTACTATTATGTCTAAGGAGGGCCTTGTGTACTATTATGTCTAACGGGGGCCTTGTCTCCTATTATGTCTAACGAGGGCCTTGTGTACTATTATGTCTAACGAGGGCCTTGTGTACTATTATATCTAACGAAGTCCTTGTGTACTATTATGTCTAACAATGACCTTGTGTACTATTATGTCTAACGGGGGCCTTCTCTACTACTATGTCTAACGAGGGCCTTTTGTACTATTATGTCTAAAGATGGCCTTGTGTACTATTATGTCTAACGACGGCCTTGTCTATTAGTATGTCTAACGAGGGCCTTGTGTACTATTATGTCTAACGGGGGCCTTGTGTACTATTATGTCTAACGAGGTCCTTGTGTACTATTATGTCTAACAATGACCTTTTGTACTTTTATGTGTAACGAGGGCAGTGTCTACTATTATGTCTAACGAGGGCCTTGTGTACTATTATGTCTAACGGGGGCCTTGTGTACTATTATGTCTAACGAGGGCCTTGTTACTAATATGTCTAACGAGGGCCTTGTGTACTTTTATTTCTAACGGGGGCCTTATGTACTATTATGTCTAACGAGGGCCTTGTGTACTATTATATCTATCGAGGGCCTTGTGTACTATTATATATAATGAAGGCCTTGTGTACTATTATGTCTAACGAGGGCCTTGTGTACTATCATGATTAACGAGGGCCTGGTGTACTATTATGTCTAACGGGGGCCTTGTGTACTATAATGTCTAGCGAGGGCCTTGTGTACTATTGTGTCAAATGAGGGCTTTGTGTACTATTATGTCCAACGAGGGCCTTGTGTACTATTATGTCTAACGGAGGCCTTGTCTACTATTATGTCTAACGGAGGCCTTGTGTACTATTATGTCCAACGAGGGCCTTGTGTACTATTATGTCTAATAGAGGCCTTGTCTACTATTATGTCTAACGGAGGCCTTGTGTACTATTATGTCTAATGTGGGCCTTGTGTACTATTGTGTCTATCGAGGACTTTGTGCATTATTATGTCTAACGAGGGCCTTGTGTACTATTATGTCTAACGGGGGCCTTGTGTACTATTATGTCTTACGAGGACCTTGTGTACTATTATGTCTAACGGGGGCCTTGTGTACTATTATGTCTAACGATGACTGTTTCTACTAATATGTTTAATGGGGGTCTAGTGTTCTATTATGTCTAACCAGGGCCTTGTGTATTATTATGTCTAACGGAGGCCTTGTGTACTATTATTTCTAACGATGGCCTTGTGTACTATTATGTCTAAGGAGGGCCTTGTGTACTATTATGTCTAACGGGGGCCTTGTCTCCTATTATGTCTAACGAGGGCCTCGTGTACTATTATGTCTAACGAGGGCCTTGTGTACTATTATATCTAACGAAGTCCTTGTGTACTATTATGTCTAACAATGACCTTGTGTACTATTATGTCTAACGGGGGCCTTCTCTACTACTATGTCTAACGAGGGCCTTGTGTACTATTATGTCTAAAGATGGCCTTGTGTACTATTATGTCTAACGACGGCCTTGTCTACTATTATGTCTAACGAGGGCCTTGTGTACTATTATGTCTAACGGGGGCCTTGTGTACTATTATGTCTAACGAGGTCCTTGTGTACTATTATGTATAACAATGACCTTTTGTACTTTTATGTGTAACGAGGGCCTTGTCTACTATTATGTCTAACGAGGGCCTTGTGTACTATTATGTCTAACGGGGGCCTTGTGTACTATTATGTCTAACGAGGGCATGTTTACTAATATGTCTAACGAGGGCCTTGTGTACTTTTATTTCTAACGGGGGCCTTATGTACTATTATGTCTAACGAGGGCCTTGTGTACTATTATATCTGACGAGGGCCTTGTGTACTATTATATCTAATGGAGGCCTTGTGTACTATTATGTCTAACGAGGGCCTTGTGTACTATTATGATTAACGAGGGCCTGGTGTACTATTATGTCTAACGGGGGCCTTGTGTACTATAATGTCTAGCGAGGGCCTTGTGTACTATTGTGTCAAATGAGGGCTTTGTGTACTATTATGTCCAACGAGGGCCTTGTGTACTATTATGTCTAACGGAGGCCTTGTCTACTATTATGTCTAACGGAGGCCTTGTGTACTATTATGTCCAACGAGGGCCTTGTGTACTATTATGTCTAACAGAGGCCTTGTCTACTATTATGTCTAACGGAGGCCTTGTGTACTATTATGTCTAATGTGGGCCTTGTGTACTATTGTGTCTATCGAGGACTTTGTGCATTATTATGTCTAAAGAGGGCCTTGTGTACTATTATGTCTAACGGGGGCCTTGTGTACTATTATGTCTTACGAGGGCCTTGTGTACTATTATGTCTAAGTAGGGCCTTGTGTACTATTATGTCTAACGGGGGCCTTGTCTACTATCATGTCTAACGAGGGCCTTTTGTACTATTATGTCTAACGAGGGCCTTGTGTACTATTATATCTAACGAAGTCCTTGTGTACTATTATGTCTAACAATGACCTTGTGTACTATTATTTCTAACGGGGGCCTTCTCTACTACTATGTCTAACCAGGGACTTGTGTACTATTATGTCTAACGAGGGCTGTGTGTACTATTATGTCTAACAATGGCCTTGTGTACTATTATGTCTAACGAGGTCCTTGTCTACTATTATGTCTAGCGAGGGCCTTGTGTACTATTATGTCTAACGTGGGCCTTGTGTACTATTATGTCTAACGAAGGCCTTGTGTACTATTATGTCTAACGAGGTCCTGGTCTACTATTATGTCTAACGAGGGCCTTGTGTACTATTATGTCTAACGGGGGCCTTGTAAACTATTATGTTTAACGAGGGCCTTGTGTACTATTATGTCTAACGGGGGCCTTGTGTACTATTATGTCTAACGAAGGCCTAGTCTACTATTATGTCTAACGAGGGCCTTGTGTACTATTATGCCTAACGGGGGCCTTGTGTACTATTATGTCTAACGAGGTCCTTGTGTACTATAATGTCTAACAATGACCTTGTGTACTTTTATGTCTAACGGGGACCTTCTCTACTACTATGTCTAACGAGGGCCTTGTGTACTATTATGTCTAACGAGAGCCTTGTGTACTATTATGTCTAACTAGGTCCTTATGTACTATTATGTCTAACGAGGGCATTGTGTACTATTATGTCTAACGAGGGCCTTGTGTACTATTATGTCTAACGAGGGCCTTGTGTACTATTATGTCTAACGAGAGCCTTGTGTACTATTATGTCTAACTAGGTCCTTATGTACTATTATGTCTAACGAGGGCATTGTGTACTATTATGTCTAACGGGGTCATTGTGTACTATTATATCTAACGAGGGCCTTGTCTACTGTTGTGTCTAACGAGGGCCTTATGTACTATTATGTCTAACGAGGGCCTTGTGTACTATTATGGCTAACGAGGGCCTTGTGTACTATTTTGTCTAACGAGGGCCTTGTGTACTATTATGTCTAACGGGGCATTGTGTACTATTATATCTAACGAGGGCCTTGTATACTATTTTGTCTATCTACGGCCTTTTGTACTATTATGTCTAACGAGGGCCTGTTGTACTATTATGTCTAACGAGGGCCTTGGTGTACTATTATGCTTAACGGGGGCCTTGTGTGCTTTTATGTTCAACGAAGGTTTTCTGTACTATTATGTCTAACGAGGGCCTTGTATACTATTATATCTAACCAGGGCCATGTATACTATTATGTTTAACGGGGGTCTTGTTTACTATTATGTCTAACGAGGGCCTTGTATACTATTATGTCTAACGGGGGCTTTGTGTACTATTATGTCTAACGAGGGCCTTGGTGTACTATTATGTTTAACGGGGGCCTTGTGTGCTTTTATGTTCAACGAAGGTTTTCTGTACTATTATGTCTAACGAGGGCCTTGTATACTATTATATCTAACCAGGGCCATGTATACCATTATGTTTAACGGGGCATTGTGTACTATTATATCTAACGAGGGCCTTGTATACTATTTTGTCTATCTACGGCCTTTTGTACTATTATGTCTAACGAGGGCTTTGTGTACTATTATGTCTAACGAGGGCCTTGGTGTACTATTATGTTTAACGGGGGCCTTGTGTGCTTTTATGTTCAACGAAGGTTTTCTGTACTATTATGTCTAACGAGGGCCTTGTATACTATTATATCTAACCAGGGCAATGTATACTATTATGTTTAACGGGGGTCTTGTGTACTATTATGTCTAACGAGGGCCTTGTATACTATTATGTCTAACGGGGGCTTTGTGTACTAATATGTCTAACGAGGTCCTTGTGTATTATTATGTCTAACGAGGGCCTTGTGTACTATTATATCTAACGGAGGCCTTGTGTAGTAGTATGTCTAACGAGGGCCTTGTGTACTATTATGATTAACGAGGGCCTGGTGTACTATTATGTCTAACGAGGGCCTTGTGTACTATAATGTCTAACGAGGGCCTTGTGTACTATTATGATTAACGAGGGCCTGGTGTACTATTATGTCTAACGAGGGCCTTGTGTACTATAATGTCTAACGAGGGCCTTGTGTACTATTATGTCCAACGAGGGCCTTGTGTACTATTATGTCCAACGAGGGCCTTGTGTACTATTATGTCTAACGGAGGCATTGTGTACTATTATGTCTAACGAGGGCCTTGTGTACTATTATGATTAACGAGGGACTGGTGTATTACTATGTCTAACGAGGGCCTGGTGTACTATAATGTCTAACGAGGGCCTTGTGTACTATTATGTCTAACGAGGGCCTTGTGTACTATTATGTCCAACGAGGGCCTTGTGTACTATTATTTCTAACGGGGCCTTGTCTACTATTATGTCTAACGAGGGCCTTGTGTACTATTATGTCTAACAGGGACCTTGTGTACTATTATGTCTAACGAGGTCCTTGTGTACTATTATGTCTAACAATGACCTTGTGTACTATTATGTCTAACAAGGGCCTTCTCTACTACTATGTCTAACGAGGGCCTTTTGTACTATTATGTCTAACGAGGGCCTTGTGTACTATTATGTCTAACGAGGGCTTTGTGTACTATTATGTCTAACGAGGGCTTTGTGTACTATTATGTCTAACGAGGGCTTTGTGTACTATTATGTCTAACGAGGGCCTTGTGTACTATTATGCTCAACGAGGGCCTTGTGTACTATTATGTCTAACGAGGGCCTTGTGTACTATTATGTCTAACGAGGGCATTGTGTACTATTATGTCTAACGAGGGCATTGTGTACTATTATGTCTAACGAGGGCCTTGTGTACTATTATTTCTAACGAGGGTCTTGTGTACTATTATGTCTAACGGGGGCATTGTGTACTATTATGTCTAACGGGTGCCTTGTGTATTATTATGTCTAACTAGGGCCTTTTGTACTATTATATCTAACGAGGGCCTGGTGACATATTATGTCTAACGAGGGCCTTGGTGTATTAATATGTTTTACGGGGGCCTTGTGTATTATTATGTCTAACTAGGGCCTTTTGTACTATTATATCTAACGAGGGCCTGGTGACATATTATGTCTAACGAGGGCCTTGGTGTATTAATTTGTTTTACGGGGGCCTTGTGTATTATTATGTCTAACTAGGGCCTTTTGTACTATTATATCTAACGAGGGCCTGGTGACATATTATGTCTAACGAGGGCCTTGGTGTATTAATATGTTTTACGGGGGCCTTGTGTACTATTATGCTCAACGAGGGTTTTGTGTACTATTATGTCTAACGAGGGCATTGTGTACTATTATGTCTAACGAGGGCTTTGTGTACTATTATGTCTAACGAGGGCATTGTGTACTATTATGTCTAACGAGGGTTTTGTGTACTATTATGTCTAACGAGGGCATTGTGTACTATTATGTCTAACGAGGGCATTGTGTACTATTATGTCTAACGAGGGCTTTGTGTACTATTATGTCTAACGAGGGCTTTGTGTACTATTATGTCTAACGAGGGCATTGTGTACTATTATGTCTAACGAGGGCTTTGTGTACTATTATGTCTAACGAGGGCATTGTGTACTATTATGTCTAACGGGGGCCTTGAGTACTATTATCTGATCTTTAAATGATTAAGGACATCGAATCTTTTTATAGAACTAATATCATTATTTTTGTGTAGTATTTTTCACATCATTGCTTGTCCATTTGTTCGTTTTCTCCTATATGGCATTGTATTGTCTGTCCTTCTTCTTTAGGGCATTATATTGTCTGTCCTTCTTCTTTAGGGCATTATATTGTCTGTCTTTCTTCTTTAGGGCATTATATTGTCTGTATTTTTTCTTTAGGGCATTATATTGTCTGTCTTTCTTCTTTAGGGCATTGTATTGTATGTCCTTCTTCTTTATGGCATTATATTGTATGTCTTTCTTCTTTAGGGCATTATATTGTCTGTCTTTCTTCTTTAGGGCATTGTATTGTCTGTACTTCTTCTTTAGGACATTATATTGCCTGTATTTCTTCTTTAGGGCATTATATTGTCTGTCTTTCTTCTTTAGGGCATTGTATTGTCTGTCCTTCTTCTTTAGGGCATTGTGTTGTCTGTCCTTCTTCTTTTGTCCATTGTATTGTCTGTCCTTCTTCCTTTGTCCATTGTATTGTCTGTCCTTCTTTTTTAGGGCATTGTATTGTCTGTCCTTCTTCTTTTGTCCATTGTATTTTCTGTCCTTCTTTTGTCCATTGTATTGTCTGTCCTTCTTCTTTAGGGCATTGTATTTTCTGTCTTTTTTCTTTAGGGCATTGTATTGTCTGTCTTTTTTCTTTAGGGCATTGTATTGTCTGTCTTTTTTCTTTAGGGCATTGTATTGTCTGTCTTTTTTCTTTAGGGCATTGTATTGTCTGTCTTTTTTCTTTAGGGCATTGTATTGTCTGTCTTTCTTCTTTAGGGCATTGTATTGTCTGTCCTTCTTCTTTAGGGCATTGTATTGTCTGTCCTTCTTCTTTTGTCCATTGTATTGTCTGTCCTTCTTCCTTTGTCCATTGTATTGTCTGTCCTTCTTTTTTAGGGCATTGTATTGTCTGTCCTTCTTCTTTAGGGCATTGTATTTTCTGTCTTTTTTCTTTAGGGCATTGTATTGTCTGTCTTTTTTCTTTAGGGCATTGTATTGTCTGTCTTTTTTCTTTAGGGCATTGTATTGTCTGTCTTTTTTCTTTAGGGCATTGTATTGTCTGTCTTTTTTCTTTAGGGCATTGTATTGTCTGTCTTTTTCCTTTAGGGCATTGTATTGTCTGTCCTTCTTCTTTTGTCCATTGCATTGTGTGTCCTTCTTCTTAAGGGCATGGTATTGTCTGTCTTTCTTCGATTCACTACTTCTTATTACCACTTTGACATCTGCAAACTTTTCTTATGCATTCGACAACCTCTTTGTCACAAATATTAAGTATTAAAAAGTTAAAGTTTCTTTGCAACAAAACTGCTTACCCAATCAAATGTAAGGAGTGGCATCTATTCTTGCATGACCGCATTATTTTATTAAGAGGGGGTTTTGGGCCCAGAATTTTAACCCGCCCCGTTTTACTGAAGTATCTGTCCCAAGCCAGAAAGTGAGCAGTCATGCGACTTGTGTGAGAGGTACAGCTTTTGTTTCTACGATTTTTCCCAGGATTTTGAAACAGTATTGACAATGTGACATTTCCTTTTGTTTTTTATTCTATTACCCTGTTAAGGTCGATTATCTAAATTAACACGAAGGATGCCACTGGTGGAGCAGGAACTGCTTATCCTTCCGAAGCACCCGAGTTCATCCCCGATTTTTAGTGGGGATCTTTAGTTTTATGTGTATATTTTGTAGATCGTTGTTTGTACTTTTTCTCATGGCCATTGTATTGTCTGTTATTCTTTGATTTGCGGATTATGATTACATCTTTGGTATCTTCAAACTCTTCTTGATATTTGTGAAGAAAATGATTGAAGATACCAAAGGGGTAACAGCCGTAAATGGTAGGACAAACAATGAAGCATAAAAGAACAAACAATGTTCCACAAAACACTACGGAAAAAGTTAAATATTGCGCAACTCGAACCCCACTCTGGTGCCCCGGGCGAGTAAGCACTTCCTTCTCCACTAGTGTGACCCTTCGTGTTACTATTAATTAATGTGACATTGGAACTTTATTTTACATCAGATGACAGCAAACAACACGTCCGTGGTCATAAACAACCTGGATACATATACTGTGTACAAATTTAACATTGTTGGGTTGTATGCAGATTTAATACATCCTACTGAACGTGTTGGTCTGCCGAGTGATTCAGTATCAGTCTTAGTCAGGACATCACAAGATGGTAGGTATTTAATTTTATACATATTTAATACACCCAACTGAACGTGTTGGTCTGCCGAATGATTCAGTATCAGTCTTAACCAGGACATCGTAAGATGGTAGGTATTAATCACATTGCTTCCACGGATGTACTTTCAATCCCAAGATGTAAATAACAATACAACCAATTAATTATCAATTTTAACCGTGACGCCATAAATAGTTAAATTCATTATTGTTTGATGCCAAATGGGCAATATGTCATCTATATCACGGCGAGAACAAGGTGCTTTTCGATGAGATGATGATGATGTCCGCTTTGCACTATACCAATACTCTAAGTTTGATGCTATAGTGCTAGCTCACTGCAAAAACAGTCCACAGGTAGACATGCAGCCCCCACTCGGACACATTATTCTGCTTCCGAGCCAATCAGTCTTTGCTCTTACTCCTTCGTGCTGCATGCTTAGAAGGGAAGCAACACAAACTAATTTTATAGTCATGGATTTGACCCGACTGAGGTGAGGCCCCCTCGATGTCATGGATTTGACCCTACTGAGGTTAGGCCCCCTCTATGCGGGCATGCCAACCATTACATCACCGATGCGGTTCGTGCAATCTGAACGATTCTTCAAAGCAATATAATGTTTGTAGTTTCTTAATCTTCTCATTTTAGATTTGTTACTTATTAAATGTACATGTATATCCTTACTATATTCTGATACAAACGATAGGCATAACGAAAGTCAATCAGACTATTGCAACACTGTAATAATGTATGGTTCATGAACATTTATTATGACGCCGATCGTAAATGTATGGTTCATGAACATTTATTATGACGCCGATCGTAAATGTATGGTTCATGAACATTTATTATGACGCGCTCGTAAATGTATGGTTCATGAACATTTATTATGACGCCGATCGTAAATGTATGGTTCATGAACATTTATTATGACGCCGATCGTAAATGTATGGTTCATGAACATTTATTATGACGTCGATCGTAAATGTTATGGTTCATGTACATTTATTATGACGCCGATCGTAAATGTATGGTTCATGAACATTTATTATGACGCCGATCGTAAATGTATGGTTCATGAACATTTATTATGACGCCGATCGTAAATGTATGGTTCATGAACATTTATTATGACGCCGATCGTAAATGTATGGTTCATGAACATTTATTATGACGCCGATCGTAAATGTTATGGTTCATGTACATTTATTATGACGCCGATCGTAAATGTATGGTTCATGAACATTTATTATGACACCGATCGTAAATGTATGGTTCATGAACATTTATTATGACGCCGATCGTAAATGTATGGTTCATGAACATTTATTATGACGCCGATCGTAAATGTATGGTTCATGAACATTTATTAATTTATGACGCCGATCGTAAATGTATGGTTCATGAACATTTATTATGACGCCGATCGTAAATGTATGGTTCATGAACATTTATTATGACGCCGATCGTAAAAGTATGGTTCATGAACATTTATTATGACGCCGATCGTAAATGTATGGTTCATGAACATTTATTATGACGCCGATCGTAAATGTCTGGTTCATGAAAATTTATTTTGACGCCGATCGTAAATGTATGGTGAATCAAATATTAAAATTGTAGGAAGAGACAAAATCGATACCCCCAACACACAAATAAATGACTTCTCACTTTCCTCGCTTCGTACACGCACTACCAAAGTGGCGGAGTTGAACAAGTTTTATAGTCCCAAACGTCTCCCATTATTGCTTGTCCATTCAATTTTCTCTAACGTTTGTTTATATTATTACAGTTGCAAAGAGTCCCCCTAGAATAACAAATGGAGGTTTTACTATCTGTTCTACAGAATCATCAGACGTCAGGAATATTACTGTATACTGGAAGGTACATGCATAATACGCTAATCTATTGTTTGTTGAAAAACAAAACCTACCATACCGTCGGAACAAATCAAAAATCAAATGAGATATCAAACATGACCCGAAGTAATAAAAACTTCTAGAACAAGTTTCTTTTTTTATACTGCAAAATCGTCCAATCAGATCACTGTATATACGGTATATAATATATTGATTGGTTAATTTTCGAGTATGTGAACAAATTATTATTCAATATTGTTATAACTAATGGATTAAAACAGTTGAAAAGAGGGTACGCAACTTTGCAAGAACACAATATTACTCAATATTCTCATGACTAAAACCTGAACAACACCCTCCACATGCTTGTACATCAAGTGTATCTAAAGCATGTACAGGTGGTATTTGGACTTTCGACTATTGATCGTAGTAATTTATTTCCGTCAATGAAATAGAGAAACTCGAAAATGCAATCAAGAAATGGGGCACGCACTAAATAAAGTAAAAAAAGAGGTTGAGCAACATGGACCCTACCAAAAAAAACCGAGGTTGAATCCAGGTGATTAAGAATGGCAGGCAGTCCCTGTTCCATGCTATTCATTAGAACATACAATAAACACTATCATGACCTAGCAAATTAATTCTCTAATATGTGAAGAAATTTAGCGGATCATCTACAAACGGGGATATCCCCTTTTGTAACATGTTCCCCCTTAAAATCATTGACCCAGCCATCCTGAGCTTGCATATATGCAACAATGCAATTGTTCATGCTTAGATGAGGAAAATAGTACGATGCCCTCTTTTCTGTAAGATTTGTTACATTTTCAGAATATTCTTATTTTCCCAGTAAGATTTTCTACTATCACTGCTGCATTATTAATCTCGTTGAGACTTCCGAAGAAATTTTCTGCTCTTGCGACCACAAATAAGACATGATCCCTCCTAAAACGCTTACAAACTACGACAATAGATTTTTGCACGAGTATTTCAGGAAGCTCCTTTTTGAATCTGATCAAATGCAATGTATCGTTAGTTAATCAGGAAAAGAGATAACATTGCGAGAAATGCATACTAAGTGCTAAGCATGACGTCACTTCCAGTCTTTGATGGAGAAATACTTTTATTATAATAGTTCTGTCTTTTTAAAATACCACGCTGAATGATATGTTACTGTTGTCATGCTAAGCACACTTATAAAATAAATGTATCACTTGCTCTACTTCAGCTATACTTGTAGTTTGTAATACCATTGTCCTGCCACTTATATGCTTTAGTTGTTCCTGTAATAAGTGCACTTATATGCTTTAGTTGTTCCTGTAATAAGTGCACTTATATGCTTTAGTTGTTCCTGTAATAAGTGCACTTATATGCTTTAGTTGTTCCTGTAATAAGTGCACTTATATGCTTTAGTTGTTCCTGTAATAAGTGCACTTATATGCTTTAGTTGTTCCTGTAATAAGTGCACTTATATGCTTTAGTTGTTCCTGTAATAAGTGCACTTATATGCTTTAGTTGTTCCTGTAATAAGTGCACTTATATGCTTTAGTTGTTCCTGTAATAAGTGCACTTATATGCTTTAGTTGTTCCTGTAATAAGTGCACTTATATGCTTTAGTTGTTCCTGTAATAAGTGCACTTATATGCTTTAGTTGTTCCTGTAATAAGTGCACTTATATGCTTTAGTTGTTCCTGTAATAAGTGCACTTATATGCTTTAGTTGTTCCTGTAATAAGTGCACTTATATGCTTTAGTTGTTCCTGTAATAAGTGCACTTATATGCTTTAGTTGTTCCTGTATTAAGTGCACTTATATGCTTTAGTTGTTCCTGTAATAAGTGCACTTATATGCTTTAGTTGTTCCTGTAATAAGTGCACTTATATGCTTTAGTTGTTCCTGTAATAAGTGCACTTATACAGTTGTTTTGACACTTATATTTTACAGTTGTTCTTGTCATATAAAGTGCAACAAAAGAATCCTGTTTAAAATGACATTTCTTTACTGAAAATGAAAACCAAATAGAAACACACAGTATACAAATACTTCTATATAGCACACAGGTACTGTATTATCTGTAAATATTGATGAGTTTTTCATAAAACGTCATATTTTGTAATTCAACTTTAATCATACATGATACTTGAAGGTAACGTTCTATTTGACGCTATTTCCGATGGTTTATGTTTTATGAAATGTACAACTATCTCTTCATATGACAGATTCACATTGAATCCTACAGGAAGTGTATTGAACATCACTTACGAACAATTCTCTAATTCATATACGTTAATGTATGATAAATACGTAGATTTCTAAATTAGTGCGGACGAGTCGTTTCTGAATAACCTCATGTACGCTCTAACAAGATTCTAAAGCTAATTAACATAATTGTCTCTGGGACCAAACTCACCAAAGATCCTAAACAGGATAGCAAAATTATTATTTTTTTAATCTGCAACTGAGTTCCACCTGAGTTTTTTGTGGGGTTCGTGTTGCTCGATCTTTAGTTTCCTGTGTCTTGTTTTGTAGATCATTGTTTGTCCTTATGTCCTGTATCTTTTGATTATTGTGTTGTCTATCCTTCGATTTACAGATTCTAATTACCCTTTTGTTATCTTCAAACTCTTCTTAGCTATGCCAGAGGGAAGGTTACTAAGTTCTAATATATTTTATCATGTAGGAAATGTTAGTTACAAATATCAATAAATATATTATATAAGAACTGACAACTGGGTAGATAATGCCCGTGATACTAATAGTTTGTTTGCTTGTTTGCTTGATGGTGTTTAACGCCACTTTCAACAATATTTCAGTGATATCGTGGCGGTCAGTTTTATTGCTGTATGAAGCCGGAGTACCCGAAGAAAACCACCGATCTGTCGCAAGTCACTGACAAACTTTATCACATAGTGATAGACACTGATTGCATAGGTAGTTGTAAATCCAACTACCATACGATCCCGACCACGACGATCCCTGTGACTAATAGTCAGAATTACCTAAATGTATGTGTTGTACATGTACATATTCATTGATATTTTTTAAATACGTCATATTTGTTAATTTAACTTTGATCATACATGATACGCAGCTGAAATAATACTTTGAACCAGTGTTTTATCCATTTTAATTAAATAAATTTTTTTTCAGAATTTTCAAGAAATGAGCATAAATGGACCTATTACTAAATATGAAGTTGAATTCAACAAAACTGGAGGGAGGAGTGAAAATCGCATGATAAACGGTGCTGACCAATCACGATATACCTTAACAAATATACCGAACAACGTTTCTGGTTACTTGACCGCCAAAGCCGGAACTGTAATAGGAATGTCTGATGCTAGTTCTCCAATCTACATCCCAAGGTCCACAGGTTAGTGTAAAAAAATACTGACATATATTAGATATTTTCTTTTTTTATTATCGCAAACTCTTTCAATGATGACGAGAGTCTGACTGAACATTAACTGGACTGAAGTATGTGTTGTTTACCCACTGCTTACTCTTACATTTCCGGTTTTCTATTGTGAAATCTAGAAATCTAGAGAAAGAGATCATGTTGGATTGCAATATCTTATTTCAAAATATATCAGTGTCTGAGGGACGATAAGTTTGTACTAATAAATATGCAAAATTAGGCACACAAGACACAGGAAAAATAAACGTTAGAAAACACCGAAAGGGGAAATTACGAATGGACAATCCAGAGACACTGGCTACATTGGGCACACAAGACACAGGAAAAATAGACGTTAGAAAACACCGAAAGGGGAAATTACGAATGGACAATCCAGAGACACTGGCTACATTGGGCACACAAGACACAGGAAAAATAGACGTTAGAAAACACCGAAAGGGGAAATTACGAATGGACAATCCAGAGACACTGGCTACATTGGGCACACAAGACACAGGAAAAATAGACGTTAGAAAACACCGAAAGGGGAAATTACGAATGGACAATCCAGAGACACTGGCTACATTGGGCACACAAGACACAGGAAAAATAGACGTTAGAAAACACCGAAAGGGGAAATTACGAATGGACAATCCAGAGACACTGGCTACATTGGGCACACAAGACACAGGAAAAATAAACGTTAGAAAACACCGAAAGGGGAAATTACGAATGGACAATCCAGAGACACTGGCTACATTGGGCACACAAGACACAGGAAAAATAGACGTTAGAAAACACCGAAAGGGGAAATTACGAATGGACAATCCAGAGACACTGGCTACATTGGGCACACAAGACACAGGAAAAATAGACGTTAGAAAACACCGAAAGGGGAAATTACGAATGGACAATCCAGAGACACTGGCTACATTGGGCACACAAGACACAGGAAAAATAGACGTTAGAAAACACCGAAAGGGGAAATTACGAATGGACAATCCAGAGACACTGGCTACATTGGGCACACAAGACACAGGAAAAATAGACGTTAGAAAACACCGAAAGGGGAAATTACGAATGGACAATCCAGAGACACTGGCTACATTGGGCACACAAGACACAGGAAAAATAGACGTTAGAAAACACCGAAAGGGGAAATTACGAATGGACAATCCAGAGACACTGGCTACATTGGGCACACAAGACACAGGAAAAATAGACGTTAGAAAACACCGAAAGGGGAAATTACGAATGGACAATCCAGAGACACTGGCTACATTGGGCACACAAGACACAGGAAAAATAGACGTTAGAAAACACCGAAAGGGGAAATTACGAATGGACAATCCAGAGACACTGGCTACATTGGGCACACAAGACACAGGAAAAATAGACGTTAGAAAACACCGAAAGGGGAAATTACGAATGGACAATCCAGAGACACTGGCTACATTGGGCACACAAGACACAGGAAAAATAGACGTTAGAAAACACCGAAAGGGGAAATTACGAATGGACAATCCAGAGACACTGGCTACTATTGGGCAACACAAGACACAGGAAAAATAGACGTTAGAAAACACCGGGGGGGGGGGGGGAAAGGGGGGGAAATTACGAATGGACAATCCAGGCACACAAGACACAGGAAAAATAGACGTTAGAAAACACCGAAAGGGGAAATTACGAATGGACAATCCAGAGACACTGGCTACATTGGGCACACAAGACACAGGAAAAATAGACGTTAGAAAACACCGAAAGGGGAAATTACGAATGGACAATCCAGAGACACTGGCTACATTGGGCACACAAGACACAGGAAAAATAGACGTTAGAAAACACCGAAAGGGGAAATTACGAATGGACAATCCAGAGACACTGGCTACATTGGGCACACAAGACACAGAAAAAATAGACGTTAGAAAACACCGAAAGGGGAAATTACGAATGGACAATCCAGAGACACTGGCTATATTGGGCACACAAGTCACAGGACAAATAAACGTTAGAGAAAATCGAAGGAGCGATCAAGAATAGACATTCCAAAGACATTGGCAACATTGGGCACACAAGACACAGGAGAGATACACGTTAGAGAAAACCGAAAGGGGCAATGCCGAATGGACATTCCAGAGATACTGGCAACATTGGGAACACAAGACACACACATGATATTTAAACGTTAGAGAAAACCGAAAGTGACAATTACGAATGGACAATCCAGACACACTGGCAAAATTGGGTAATGAAGAATGGACAATCCAGAGATACTTGCTACATTGGGCACTCAAGAATGGACAATTCAGAGACGCTTGCAACATTGGGTACACAAGATACAAAACAAATAAACGTTAGAGAACACCGACGGGCAATCATGATTGAGCAATCCAGAGACACTGGCAACATTGGACATATAAGACACAGGAGACACTGGCAACATTGGGCATACAAGACACAGGAAACACTGACAACATTGGGCTTACAAGACACGGGAAACACTGGCAACATTGGGCATACAAGACACAGGAGACACTGGCAACATTGGGCATACAAGACACAGGATACACTGGCAACATTGGGCATACAAGACACAGGAGACACTGGCAACATTGGGCATACAAGACACAGGAGACACTGGCAACATTGGGCATACAAGACACAGGATACACTGGCAACATTGGGCATACAAGACACAGGAGACACTGGCAACATTGGGCATACAAGACACAGGATACACTGGCAACATTGGGCATACAAGACAGAGGAGACACTGGCAACATTGGGCATACAAGACACAGGAGACACTGGCAACATTGGGCATACAAGACAGAGGAGACACTGGCAACATTGGGCATACAAGACACAGGATACACTGGCAACATTGGGCATACAAGACACTGGAGACTCTGGCAACATTGGGCATACAAGACACAGGATACACTGGCAACATTGGGCTTACAAGACACAGGAGACACTGGCAACATTGGGCATACAAGACAGAGGAGACACTGGCAACATTGGGCATACAAGACAGAGGAGACACTGGCAACATTGGGCATACAAGACACAGGAGACACTGGCAACATTGGGCATACAAGACAGAGGAGACACTGGCAACATTGGGCATACAAGACAGAGGATACACTGGCAACATTGGGCATACAAGACACAGGATACACTGGCAACATTGGGCATACAAGACACAGGATACACTGGCAACATTGGGCATACAAGACAGAGGAGACACTGGCAACATTGGGCATACAAGACACAGGAGACACTGGCAACATTGGGCATACAAGACACAGGATACACTGGCAACATTGGGCATACAAGACACAGGAGACACTGGCAACATTGGGCATACAAGACACAGGATACACTGGCAACATTGGGCATACAAGACACAGGAGACACTGGCAACATTGGGCATACAAGACAGAGGAGACACTGGCAACATTGGGCATACAAGACACAGGAGACACTGGCAACATTGGGCATACAAGACACAGGATACACTGGCAACATTGGGCATACAAGACACAGGATACACTGGCAACATTGGGCATACAAGACACAGGATACACTGGCAACATTGGGCATACAAGACACAGGATACACTGGCAACATTGGGCATACAAGACACAGGAGACACTGGCAACATTGGGCATACAAGACACAGGAGACACTGGCAACATTGGGCATACAAGACACAGGATACACTGGCAACATTGGGCATACAAGACACAGGATACACTGGCAACATTGGGCATACAAGACACAGGATACACTGGCAACATTGGGCATACAAGACACAGGAGACACTGGCAACATTGGGCATACAAGACACAGGATACACTGGCAACATTGGGCATACAAGACACAGGATACACTGGCAACATTGGGCATACAAGATACAGGAGACACTGGCAACATTGGGCATACAAGACACAGGATACACTGGCAACATTGGGCATACAAGACACAGGAGACACTGGCAACATTGGGCATACAAGACAGAGGAGACACTGGCAACATTGGGCATACAAGACACAGGAGACACTGGCAACATTGGGCATACAAGACACAGGAGACACTGGCAACATTGGGCATACAAGACACAGGAGACACTGGCAACATTGGGCATACAAGACACAGGATACACTGGCAACATTGGGCATACAAGACACAGGAGACACTGGCAACATTGGGCATACAAGACACAGGAGACACTGGCAACATTGGGCATACAAGACACTGGAGACTCTGGCAACATTGGGCATACAAGACACAGGATACACTGGCAACATTGGGCATACAAGACACTGGAGACACTGGCAACATTGGGCATACAAGACACAGGAGACACTGGCAACATTGGGCATACAAGACACTGGAGACTCTGGCAACATTGGGCATACAAGACACAGGAGACACTGGCAACATTGGGCATACAAGACACTGGAGACTCTGGCAACATTGGGCATACAAGACACAGGATACACTGGCAACATTGGGCATACAAGACACAGGAGACACTGGCAACATTGGGCATACAAGACACAGGAGACACTGGCAACATTGGGCATACAAGACACAGGAGACACTGGCAACATTCGGCATACAAGACACAGGACGAGGACAGAGAAAACAAAACCTACACAACACAGAAAACTAAAATGATGAAAATGGATCCACCAAACAAGGTGCTCGAGATGTGTAAGTAGTTTCTGCCTCTTAAAATACAACCGTCATGTTATTCATAGAGTCAAGACGTGTTGGACAACGCTTTGCGCAAACAAACACAAATAACATAAATCAAACATTGGCCATCCTACAAACAACTGGGATAAAGAGGAAGTAACTTAGTTCACAAAGCGCATTTCTGGAATTACCTTTATCAGGTACGCTAAAAGTAAAAAGATTGAAAGCAAAATAACTTAAAAATCTATGGAAACAAGTAAAGTGAAGAGCTGAAACAGGATATGTAAAATCGGCTAAGGTTGCATATGCCATAGGGAGATTGTTCTTAGTGTTTATAAATAGCATGATATAGGAACTGTAGATTTCAAATAAACTTTGATACGCTCCTAAAGTTAAGGTATCACATAGTATTACCATTCTGCTTGGATGTATCATGTGCTATAAATTGGTTCAAATTTCCTGCCATCAATTTTGAATATACCGTAACCAAGTGTTCACAAGGATCAATCTGTACACATATTTTACATTTTCTTTCAGAATCGATAAATCCACCAGATATCTTACTAGAAATTATCAATGGAAACTACATGTCAGTATCATGGAAACCTAGAACCAATATAGAGGTTAAAGGTTACACGGTTTACTGGTGTGCGAGTACTGTGGGATGTCAGGTATGAACTACGATGTTACTATATACATTAGTTGCTTGTTCCATTGCTACGTTGTACCTACAAATATTCTGCGGTCGTCGTCACGCACTGGTAGAATACTACCAAATATCTATTTCTCAGTTTGCAGTGAACCTTTTTCCTTTTGCGTATTTATTTTTATTTCCTCGGTACCCAACGGAACTTTTGTGGATAAGACAGTATGGTCATAAATTTACCGACGATTGTACCAAGAACACGAATAAATGATTTGATTGTTTTGGTTTGTTTTGGTTTGTTTTGTGTTGTTTTGGTTTATTTTGTGTTGTTTTGGTTTGTTTTGTGTTGTTTTTTGTTTTTGTTTGGTTTTGTTTTTGTTTTTATCTTTATTTTGTATCTTACGTCTCTTTGCATCTTTCCATATTAAATAATAGATCTAAATTTCTTAGATTATGGGACAAAGGTGTTTGACTGTTCCCAAAATACAAATGAAATAACGTATGTATTTCATTACTAATCCTTTGCGCACGACGCGACCACGGTATAACCTGCATCAAACACACTGAAAGCCAAATAAATATTTGTTAATTCAGTTCGAGCATGAGACAGTCCAAACGTCATGAATAAGCTCATGAAAAAACATGAACATGAGTTACTTTTATATTATAAATAAACGTACGAGAATACCTAAGGGCCAATCAAAACAGGATAATCCAGAAAAACTGGCAACATAGTGCACACAAGACGAAGATAAACAAAGCAAAGAAATCTTAGAGAAAACCGAAGGGGCAATCAACGATGGATGATCCAGACAAAAAGGCAACATAGGGTACAAAAGAGGAAGAAAGAGAAAAACAAACAAACGAAAAAAAAAACAAAAACAAAAACGAAAAACACACTCACAACATAATAGCTTAGGTAATGGCGAATGGCGAAACGACAATGGAGAATTATCTCCCTTTTAATATTATACCGTAATATTATATATACCACCAAAACACAAAACCTGTATCGATGAGTAAGAATGAGCTTCAACAAATACTCTTCTTGACAGTCACAATAATTAGAAAAACACCGGCCTTCAGACACTTCTCAGAACTGACATTTTTAACAAGTAAAATATTTTGCTGTCTTTTTTAGTTAATGTAGGGACAAACAGAACATCTACTTTTCTGTTTTTTCCACAATTGCACTTTTAAATTGATAATTTTACTTCTGATATATATATATATAATATATATTACAACAAATTCAGCTCGTTAAATAAAACAAATCCAGTCAATTGCGTATTTCAAAATATCCTATTTGATATAATATCTACAAACTTATTGGTGCTTTTTAGTTTTAGTAAATCTAACGTATGATTGTTTATTTATTGTAGAGAGACATTAATTGGGTAAACATTAGAGTTATTATTACAACATATATAATTGAAATCCTAGACTTGAAGAAGAATTATTGGTTTGGAGTTTCCATGGAAACGGGAAAAATGAGTAGCGGATTCACCTGGAAAAGTTGTTATTACAGAAGAGATATCGGTTAGTAATCAATATGTTATATATACAAAGAAAAGCACTCCTTAATTGTGCAGACACCTACTGACACAAATGTTAGAGAGAACCGAACGTGCAATCAAAAATAGAATTTCTAGGGACATAGGCAATATAAGTCACAAGACAGATCGCAGAAAATAAAAGAGAAACAAACAAATCTGAAAACTAAAGATGTCATCATGACTAATCGAATTTTGCTATATTTTATGTAAAAAGTAAACCTATATTATGTAGTGTACTGTTACGGAATATCTATGTGACAAATGACCATGAATATGGTCTCCCATTTGTCGTAATAATGATCCGATCATGTCCTCATTCGTGACTTATCACAAGGTTTGTAACAAGAGTAACACGACTGATTCCACATTTGGAGCAGGAACTGCTTACCCTACCGGAACACCTGAAGTCATCCTCAGTTTTTAGTTGGGTCCTTTTGTCCTATTTCTTTTGGCCATTGTATTGTCTGACCATCTTCGATTTACGGTGTCTAATGATCCCGTTGGTATCTTCAGACTTTTGTTTTATTTCTTTTTATTTCTTTTTTACTCTAGAACCAGACCAACCACAAGCTGTACATGTACAAGAAACAGAACAAAGGGCGATAACTGTATCTTGGACCAGACCAGTGTGTGATAAGCTATCTCCCTTTGTCACATATTATATACTCATTTGCTGTCCTGTTGTCAACAAGGGAGATAATTGTACTGGAGGTTAGTGATATCATGTACTGAAACCATGTTAATGATAGATATTGTTTGTTTGTTTGTTTGATGTTATTTAACGCCATTTGTAACAATATTTCAATTTATCGTGGCGGTCAGTTTTATTGGTGGAGAAAACCGGAGGATCCGGAGAAAACCACTAATAATAGATATATAGAATATTAAGCCAAATAAATAGAACAGAAACTAACAAAAAATAAACCAGCGAGTGGACATAAAACTGAAGACAATGTAATTAAGACATGGATACAGTCTTTTCATTGGATGCCTTTGGAGTACGGAGTGAGAAGAAGTTGGCTTGGAAACGGAACTGTCTGTGGCTGTGCAAACGATATCCACCGTCCATCGTCAAAACTTGTTGCTCAAAGTCGGTGTAAGTCTTTATACCAGGCATTAGACGCAACTGATTTACACAATGGCCTAACAGGAAAGACATTACATTAGATCTTAACTGTAAAAGTATTCAATGAACGATAGAGAAGTGGCAATGATGAATGGACAATCCTGACACAATGGAAACATTGGACACAAGCCAAAGGAAGAAAAGAACCAAGATAAAAATAAAGAGAACACAGAAAACTATAAACGCGGACCCGTTAAAAAACACCGGGGTGAACCCAGGTGCTCACGAAGGGAAAGCTTTTCCTAACTGATTTTCTACATGATCCGTTTGCTTGCCATTTAATTCAGCTTTTCTAATAAATTAGTCAAGGTCAGATGAAATCATGCTCAATCTTGAAATTCCTTTTTATTTCACAGGTGTTAATTCGACCAAGATATATACACACAACAATATCATACATATGTCATACCAAATACAAAATCTTAAAAAAGCAACGTATGCTATCTGGATAAAGGCGGTTTCTGCTAGTGGGAAAGAAAGTCAAGAAGGAGCGAAGAACTACTTTCTTATCATAGGCTTGGAATATATGTCAGGTATATATACTTATATAAAGACTGTTTTATGAAAAGTGCGTAGAGGAGTTACGAATAGTTTGAAGATACCAAAGGGCTAATCAGAATCCGTAAATTGAAAAAAAAAGAAAAAAAAGAAGAAAAAAAAAGACAGACAATACAATGGCCAATAGAAAAAGGACAAAAGGACAACAAACGATCTACAAAGCATCATACAGAAAACTAAAGATAGAGATAACACGAAGCCCTCTAAACACCTAGGGTGATCTCAGGTTCCCTGGATGGGTTGACAGTTCCTGCCTCACATATGGCACCTGTCGTGCTACTCTTGTTACATCAGCTGATAATTCGCTACCGTTACACTACTTTTTTTGGTGTTTCTTAAATCACATTACCACTTCTTTTTTACAGAGTATTTTGTCTAGAAGAAATAACGAGTAGATAACATTCTTGTAAAATCATTACATCTCAACCTATATCTAGCAGACTAATTATTCCGTGAAGTAAGCTGTTATTTATTGTGAATTTTGCAAAAGTCATATTTTCGATAGCTCAAATTCCATGATAATTTCATAACCAGTCTGTACCAATAGGAATATTTATAGTACGGTGTTTATTTCATTTGATGACACAGTTTCTATCATGTTGCCAATGGACCAATCAATTACGAGACTTCTTTAGAAATACAACTCAACATATAACTAGACGTTGTCATTTCACCCTAAATATAATAAAAACAACATTGATATATTAGACAAGTCTAGAGGCACCATACGAGCTAACAAATCAGATTGAGGGACCGTCGTGGTCGTGATCCTATGGTAGTTGGATTTACAACTACCTATGCAATCAGTGTATATCTCCCCTAACGTCGTGAGTTCGAGCCCCGATAATGGCGAGCGTGTTCGATGCAATATTATGTGGTAAAGTTTGTCAGTGGTTTTCGCCGGAAACTGGACTTTCCTCCACTAATAAAACTGATCGTATTGATATAACGGGATATCTCCTATACTCATTATGCAAGTTCATTGTTGAGTATTCGTGCAAGACAATATACCGACGAAATGATAAAGGGCTATTCCCTTTTTATAGGGATATTTCTTAATTTAGGGGATTTTTGGCACACATTTGTGGTCGGGATCTTTTGTGTAAAATTGCAGTGCCACCCTTTTCGGAAAATCTAGATCAGTCTCTGGCCACGCACGTAACCCATCTGCTAACCCTCAAATTTCCGTATTTAAGTTGATTGCAGACAACGTACTGAATATATAGTAAAGGACGTGTGTTCTTAGAAAGAGCATGCAACATATAGTCATAGCGATCAAATTCATGTACAGATCTAAGGTAACATGTAATTCTCAACACCTGGGTTGCGTTAATTATCGTAGCAGCTAGCCTAGCTGCTAGGTAAACTAGCCATGACGTTATTGAACGATTAGCTATGTAGCAGTGCTAACAAATATGGCGCCAATCATATAGAATAATTTCTTGGAACATTTTAGCTAATCGTATTTGTCTAGTTACCTTAATACATTATCATCCGTATTAAAAGCGTTGCCACTTCCTGTCATGCCACTATTTTTACCTTACGAAATTAAATTTAGTTTTAGCCGCCATCTTGGAATCAAAAGCTAGCAGACATATTTTAAGCTAGCTAGAGCTATGTAGCGGCTAGGCTAGCTTTCCGTTCAATAGGATTTTTCTACGTAGCCCAACCTAGCAGCTACGATATTGAACGCACCCCTGTTCTCATTCCAGGTTTTCTTTGTCATGCTTTTCAGTTTTTTCCTCTTTGTTTCTTTTGAATGTTATGCTTCAATAGTAAAAGTACACTCACAATATAATAAATGAGCAATATTCTTCTTTGTTTTTCGTGATGAACACTAGATAATGTTGATTATTGTAGTTCCAAGATCAATATCTGTTTAATAGGTCTATATGGTTTTTTAGGTGATAAAAATGAGGGGTACCATACAGTGTTAGCCATTGTGGTTCCATGATTATTTATCTGTTTATATAAGTCTATGATATTCTTCGGATAATAAAAATGAGGAGTACCAAATAAAGATCACTGTTGTAGTTCTAGGAATAATTGATTGTTAATATGTCTATATGTTTTACAGGTTATAGAAATGAGGAATACCAGACAATCTTAACTATTGTAGTTCCAAGATCAATATCTGTTTAATAGGTCTATATGTTTTACAGGTTATAGAAATGAAGGACACCAGATAAAGATTAATATTGTAGTTCCAGGACTAATTATCTGTTTGAGAGTGTATGGTTTTTTTCAGGTTATAGAAATGAGGAGTACCAGACAATGTTAACTAATGTAGTTCCAGGATGATAGTTTTATATGTTTTTTTCTTCAGGTTATAGAAATCAGGAGTACCAGACAATGTTAACTATTGTCGTTCCAGGATAATAGGTTTATATGGATTATTCTTCAGGTTATAGAAATGAGGAGTATCAGACAATGTTAACTAATGTAGTTCCAGGATAATAGGTTTATATGGTTTTTTCTTCAGGTTATAGAAATGAGGAGTATGAGACAATGTTAACTATTGTCGTTCCAGGATAATGGGTTTATATGTTTTTTTCTTCAGGTTATAGAAATCAGGAGTCCCAGACAATGTTAACTATTGTCGTTCCAGGATAATAGGTTTATATGGTTTTTTCTTCAGGTTATAGAAATCAGGAGTACCAGACAATGTTAACTAATGTAGTTCCAGGATAATAGGTTTATATGGTTTTTTCTTCGGGTTATACAAATCAGGAGTACCAGACAATGTTAACCTTTGTAGTTTCAGGACAATAGGTTTATATGGTTTTTTCTTCAGATTATAGAAATCAGGAGTACCAGACAATGTTAACTATTGTAGTTTCAGGATAATAGGTTTATATGTTTTATTCTTCAGGTTATAGAAATCAGGAGTCCCAGACAATGTTTACCTTTGTAGTTTCAGGATAATAGGTTTATATGGTTTATTCTTCAGGTTATAGAAATCAGGAGTACCAGACAATGTTAACTATTGTCGTTCCAGGATAATAGTTTTATATGTTTTTTTCTTCAGGTTATAGAAATCAGGAGTACCAGACAATGTTAACTAGTGTCGTTCCAGGATAATAGGTTTATATGTTTTATTCTTCAGGTTATAGAAATCAGGAGTACCAAACAATGTTAACTAGTGTCGTTCCAGGATAATAGGTTTATATGTTTTATTCTTCAGGTTATAGAAATCAGGAGTACCAGACAATGTTAACTATTGTAGTTCCAGGATAATAGTTTTATATGGTTTATTCTTCAGGTTATAGAAATCAGGAGTACCAGACAATGTTAACTATTGTAGTTCCAGGATAATAGGTTTATATGTTTTTTTCTTCAGGTTATAGAAATCAGGAGTACCAGACAATGTTAACTATTGTAGTTCCAGGATAATAAGGTTTATATGTTTTATTCTTCAGGTTATACAAATCAGGAGTACCAGACAATGTTAACCTTTGTAGTTCCAGGATAATAGGTTTATATGGTTTTTTCTTCAGGTTATAGAAATGAGGAGTACCAGACAATGTTAACTATTGTCGTTCCAGGATAATAGTTTTATATGTTTTATTCTTCAGGTTATAGAAATCAGGAATACCAGACAATGTTAACTATTGTAGTTCCAGGATAATAGGTTTATATGTTTTTTTCTTCAGGTTATAGAAATCAGGAGTACCAGACAATGTTAACTATTGTAGTTCCAGGGTGATAGGTTTATATGTTTTATTCTTCAGGTTATAGAAATCAGGAGTACCAGACAATGTTAACTATTGTAGTTCCAGGATAATAGTTTTATATGGTTTATTCTTCAGGTTATAGAAATCAGGAGTACCAGACAATGTTAACTATTGTAGTTCTAGGATAATAGGTTTATATGTTTTATTCTTCAGGTTATAGAAATCAGGAGTACCAGACAATGTTAACTATTGTAGTTCCAGGATAATAGGTTTATATGTTTTATTCTTCGGGTTATAGAAATGAGGAGTACCAGACAATGTTAACTATTGTAGTTCCAGGATAATAGGTTTATATGTTTTATTCTTCAGGTTATAGAAATCGGGAGTACCAGACAATGTTAACTATTGTAGTTCCAGGATAATAGGTTTATATGTTTTATTCTTCAGGTTATAGAAATCAGGAGTACCAGACAATGTTAACTATTGTAGTTCCAGGATAATAGGTTTATATGTTTTATTTTTCAGGTTATAGAAATCAGGAGTATCAGACAATGTTAACTATTGTAGTTCCAGGATTAATTGTTTGTGTGATAGGTCTATGTATTGTTGCACAGCTCAGGTGACGATCATTAACATAACATAACATATACTTAGATTAGTTCAAGTTTGTCACATTAGTTTACATGATGTCCAAATAAGAAAGAGTAATCAGAATCGGCATATCGAAGGACAGACAACACAATGGCCAAAAGAAGAAGTACAAAAGGACAAACAACGATCTACAAAACATACACATAAAACAAAAAATCGAGAAACACAAACCCCACTAAAAACCGGGGGTGAACTCAGGTGCTCCGGAAGGGTAAGCAGTTCCTGCTCCACTAGTGTCACTCTTCGTGTTAATCTAGTTATAAGAATAAGAATTAGAACATACCGGCCTAATCACAGGGCCCAGAATCGAGTATACAGTCAGAACAAAAGTTCCTAATTCAAATATCAAAATCGTAGAACGAGACAAAGTTGAACCTCTAACACACACATACATGACCATTTACTTTCCTGACTGTACTGTTGGTACATTAATTAGGATTCAAACCTTCCCCTCTTAGAGAAATCAGTCAAATATAATGCAATCATACGCCAAGCACACTATTTTTTTGTGCTTTGTTTATTTCATCCTGTGTCTTGTGTGTCCAATGTTGCCACACACATGAAATAATTAGACATTGCTAATATATTTTATAAGAAAATATTTTGATAAAAGAGAACACGAATTTAAAAAAATCCCTAAATCGGTTAAAATAAAAATAAATAAATTTATGTGTTGGATGTCAATGGGACGCTGAAAATTCCAATGACAATAAGACCGGTATTTCAACCAATTATATTACAACGCTTATTCCACTACATGACGTCACAGCAACTGAAATTATTATTGACCGTCCGACAATGAAAAAAATATTCTAAGATTTTCGGAATGTAAGAGAATCACTGGGGAGCAGGAACTGCTTACCCTTCCGGAGCACATGAGTTCACACTCGATTTTTAGTGGGGTTCGTGTTCCTCGATCTTTTGTTTTCTGTGTACGTTTTTTAGATCGTTGTTTGTCCTTTTGTCCTTTTTCTTTTTGTCATTGTGTTGTCTGTCCTTCGAGTTACGGATTAGCATTACTCCTTCGGTGTCTTCAAGATCTTCTTGTTATAATATACTATGCATTATATATCAAATATCATTATTGTCATCGCTGTTCTTCATCGAACAGACATACTACGTATACGATCCTCAACGTTTTCAATTTGGTCTTATTTGATACGAGTAAAAATGTAGCATGAAATAAAATGACGCATGTGTTTGTTGTGTGTTAATACAATTACTATAAGAATTTTGAGGTTTTTAGCATTTCGTATATTTTGACAATATTACTGATCAACCAGCATACACTCCGAATTAAAAACGTAGTTGTTCGAGATCGATTTTTAGATCCTGGTTGCTTTTGCATAGCACATTATATTTCATCTCGCCTGCCAGGACCTATGATCTCCCTCCCCTCTACTCTTCACCAGTGTTAGCTGGATTTTCATGATCATGGTATTAACTGGATGCAGCTAAGCAATAGCTGCAACCAATCAGAATGCGTGTTACAAAAACATATGCGTTTTGTATGAAAATATAAAATGGACACGTGTAGCCATGATGGACTGCCAACAATAATAGTGTGATTTTTGGTGAATATCATGCAGAAATATTGATGCCTTGTGAAGATTGGTTGAAAATGATATCATTATGAAGGAAGCTACGGGCAGACAAAATCCAGCAGATGTACATTGGAGCTAACGCGACCAAGGTCGAAGAAGAGGTGAGGCGGATCGTAACCTTTGGTTGGAGAAGTTGATATTTGGATTGAAACTTGACTGTTATGTTAGCCATTCTAGAAACTGGTCGAAGTGAAACAGGTTCAAGCTTCTATCAAATATTAGAATAACTAAATTATCTATTATGATGTGGATGCAGCTTGTGTATTACATCGGTGATGTAATTGTTAGCGTGCTCGTCTCGAGTGGGCATAGAGCACCGATCGGGTCATACCAAAGACTATAAAATTGTATTTGTTTCAACATTAAGGAGAAAGGGCAGAGACTGGTTGGCTCGGAATCAGGAAAAAGTGCACGAATGGAGCGACATGTCTATACGTGGACTGTTGTTTCAATGAGCTAGCACTATAAAATCCAACTAAGCATGTTGGTCTAGAAAAAAGCGAACCTCATCATCATCTCATTGAAAATTAATTAATCTTGTTCTTGTCGTGATATAGCTGAAATATTGCTCTGAATTGGCGTTAAACAACAATCACTCACTCACTCCTTTTGCTTAGTTGAATATTATGTCCCTCTTTTAGATGTAACTGGTATGGAAAACTGATTAAAACATATTTTGGAAAGATTGACGTAGACCTTCCAGTCATCAAGCTGCCAAGGGGAGATAATTTGGTGAGTACGTTTTACTGGTCAGTATTTCCTCTTTCATTAAGGGTCGTACTAGTTGTGATCGTATGGTAGTTGGATTTGCAACTACCTACGCAATCAGTGTATATCACCACTTGTGAGTTCGAATCCCACTCAGGTCAGGCGTACTCGATACAACATTATGTGATAAAGTTTGTCAGGTCGTTGACTTTCTCCAGGTACTCCGGTTTCTTCCACCAATAAAACACATAACCCTAATATTAGGCACCCTGTTTCATTAATAATGATCAAAACGTAGATATCTAATTTATTGCTAACAATGTGTTTCTGAAAAACCTTCGTCAGGTACGCTTAGTGTCAAAAGATTGGAAAACCAAATAATTTGAAAAAAAACTTTGGGAGCAGTTAATTCAAAGGATCTAAGCAGGATAGCCAAAATCAGCTAAGGTCACCTATGTCTGATGGAGGAGAATCGGCTAAGGTCACCTATGTCTGAGGGAGGAAGTCTTAGTTTATATAATAGTAACATTATATAGGAAGTATCAATTTCAATTACAAATATATCTAATAAACCATGTCAGTTCCTATCACTGACTACCCGGGGACTACCAGTCCACCAGTAGAGGTATCGACCCAGTGATAGTTATAAAAACGCAGACATCTACAGGGCCGTATTATCCTATAGGCTGCAGCCTAGGGCCCCTCAAGTTTGGGAGGCCCTCTATTTCTTAAAGAATATTTTAATTGACAATCAAAGGATAACTATTATTAACCAGTTTATTTATAGAATTTGCAATAAAGGTTACTTCAAAGTTATGTAAATGCGCCAACATGCATCACGAGTAAACCATATTCAAGATGGGTGTGGGTGAGTAAGAGAGTGGCTCCATCTGAGGGAGCACTCATAATTGCATTAGCCCTGAATATCTATGCTACCCATCATGAAGTTTTAATTCCCAAATCTGGTGCTCCATATTGGAGGCATGTCATAAAATAAGTTGAGACAATGAAACCCCCATGGATCAGCCCAGTACTTATGGCAACGATCCAATTTCTTATTAATAAATTACTATGATAAAAAATAATAATATAACTCCAGATCATGTTTACACTGTATTCATCAGATCGATATTCTGTCATTCTACACTGCATTCATCAGATCGATATTCTGTCATTCTATACTGCATTATCTTCTATCACCTGCTTAGCACAACATGCATACGCCTAGTTCTAGTGACTTATAGTCAAGAGTTCAGACTTAGGAATAGAAATAGACAGGTAACATATTGTTGTACCGGTATGTTAACTTCTCTTTGTTTGGTGAGCCAGCATTTCGTATGTTATGGTGAATATTTGTGTGTTTAATTAACCAACCTTTCGTATGTTATGGTGAGTATTTGTGTGTTTAATTAACCAACATTCTGTATGTTATGATGAGTATTTGTGTTGTCAATGAACCTACCTTCTGTATGTTATGGCGAGTATTTGTGTGTTTAATGAATCTACCTTCTGTATGTTATGGTGAGTATTTGTGTGTTTAATGAACCTACCTTCTGTATGTTATGATGATAATTTGTGTGTTTAATGAACAAATCTTCTGTATGTTATGGTGAGTATGTGTGTGTTTAATGAACCTACCTTCTGTATGTTATGATGAATATTTGTGTGTTTAATGAACAAATCTTCTGTATGTTATGGTGAGTATTTGTGTGTTTAATGAACCTACCTTCTTTATGTTATGGTGAGTATTTGTGTGTTTAATGAACCAACCTTTCCTATGTTATGGTGAGTATTTGTGTGTTTAATGAACCTACCTTCTGTATGTTATGATGATAATTTGTGTGTTTAATGAACAAATCTTCTGTATGTTATGGTGAGTATTTGTGTGTTTTATGAACCTACCTTCTGTATGTTATGATGATAATTTGTGTGTTTAATGAACAAATCTTCTGTATGTTATGGTGAGTATTTGTGTGTTTAATGAACCTACCTTTCGTATGTTGTGATGAATATTTGTGTGTTTAATGAACCTACCTTCTGTATGTTATGATGATAATTTGTGTGTTTAATGAACCTACCTTCTGTATGTTATGATGAGTATTTGTGTGTTTAATGAACCTACCTTCTTTATGTTATGGTGAGTATTTGTGTGTTTAATGAACAAATCTTCTGTATGTTATGGTGAGTATTTGTGTGTTTAATGAACCTACCTTCTGTATGTTATGATGATAATTTGTGTATTTAATGAACAAATCTTCTGTATGTTATGGTGAGTATTTGTGTGTTTAATGAACCTACCTTCTGTATGTTATGATGATAATTTGTGTATTTAATGAACAAATCTTCTGTATGTTATGGTGAGTATTTGTGTGTTTAATGAACCTACCTTCTGTATGTTATGATGATAATTTGTGTGTTTAATGAACAAATCTTCTGTATGTTATGGTGAGTATTTGTGTGTTTAATGAACCTACCTTCTGTATGTTATGATGATAATTTGTGTGTTTAATGAACAAATCTTCTTTATGTTATGGTGAGTATTTGTGTGTTTAATGAACCTACCTTCTGTATGTTATGATGAGTATTTGTGTGTTTAATGAACCTACCTTCTGTATGTTATGATGATAATTTGTGTGTTTAATGAACAAATCTTCTTTATGTTATGGTGCGTATTTGTGTGTTTAATGAACCTACCTTCTGTATGTTATGATGAGTATTTGTGTGTTTTATGAACCTACCTTCTGTATGTTATGATGATAATTTGTGTGTTTAATGAACAAATCTTCTGTATGTTATGGTGAGTATTTGTGTGTTTAATGAACCCACCTTCTGTATGCTATGATGATAATTTGTGTGTTTAATGAACAAATCTTCTGTATGTTATGGTGAGTATTTGTGTGTTTAATGAACCTACCTTTCGTATGTTGTGATGAATATTTGTGTGTTTAATGAACCTACCTTCTGTATGTTATGATGATAATTTGTGTGTTTAATGAACAAATCTTCTGTATGTTATTATGAGTATGTGTGTGTTTAATGAACAAATCTTCTGTATGTTATGGTGAGTATTTGTGTGTTTAATGAAGCTACCTTTCGTATGTTATGATGAGTATTTGTGTGTTTAATGAACAAATCTTCTGTATGTTATGATGATAATTTGTGTGTTTAATGAACAAATCTTCTGTATGTTATGGTGAGTATGTGTGTGTTTAATGAACCTACCTTTCGTATGTTATGATGAATATGTGTGTGTTTAATGAACCTACCTGCTGTATGTTATGGTGAGTATTTGTGTGTTTAATGAACAAATCTTCTGTATGTTATGATGAGTATTTGTGTGTTTAATGAACCAACCTTTCGTTTGTCATGGTGAGTATTTGTGTCTTTAATGAACCAACCTTTCGTATGTCATGGTGAGTATTTGTGTGTTTAATGAACCAATCTTTCGTTTGTCATGGTGAGTATCTGTGTGTTTAATGAACCAACCTTTCGTATGTTATGGTGAGTATTTGTGTGTTTAATGAACCAACCTTTCGTATGTCATGGTGAGTATTTGTGTGTTTAATGAACCAATCTTTCGTATGTCATGGTGAATATTTGTGTGTTTAATGAACCAACCTTTCGTATGTTATGGTGAGTATTTGTGTGTTTAATGAACCAACCTTTCGTTTGTCATGGTGAGTATTTGTGTGTTTAATGAACCAACCTTTCGTATGTCATGGTGAGTATTTGTGTGTTTAATGAACCAATCTTTCGTATGTCATGGTGATTATTTGTGTGTTTAATGAACCAACCTTTCGTATGTCATGTTGATTATTTGCGTTATTAGTTACTATTATGCTATAATCATTTTTTTTTTTTTTTTTTTTATGTTATAATCATAATGTTGTTGTTTACTAAAACAGAATTAATCGCTGATAGATTTGCAGTGTGTTGTTATATTATGTTTTGTCTTTTGCGAGGACACGTCGACACGGTCCGGAATCGAAATAGGAAATCTCAGTTGTGATAGGCATTACTTACTTAGATCGATGTAAATCTGATTATTATATAATCATGGTCGATGGAGACCTCCTGATAATTGAAAGTTTACCAGTTTAAGAAACAGCACTGCTTACCTCGTGTTATGTTGACAATTTACTAAACAGCACTGCTTACCTCGTGTTATGTTGACAGTTTACTAAACAACACTGCTTACCTCGTGTTATGTTGACAGTTTACTAAACAGCACTGCTTACCTCGTGTTATGTTGAGAGTTTACTAAGCAGCACTGCTTACCTCGTATTATGTTGACAGTTTACTAAACAGCACTGCTTACCTCGTGTTATGTTGACAGTTTACCAAACAGCACTGCTTACCTCGTGTTATGTTGACAGTTTACTAAACAGCACTGCTTACCTCGTGTTATGTTGACAGTTTACTAAACAGCACTGCTTACCTCGTGTTCGGTTGACAGTTTACTAAACAACACTGCTTACCTCGTGTTATGTTGACAGTTTACTAAACAACACTGCTTACCTCGTGTTATGTTGACAGTTTACTAAACAGCACTGCTTACCTCGTGTTATGTTGACAGTTTACTAAACAGCACTGCTTACCTCGCGTTATGTTGACAGTTTACTAAACAGCACTGCTTACCTCGCGTTATGTTGACAGTTTACTAAACAGCACTGCTTACCTCGTGTTATGTTGACAGTTTACTAAACAACACTGCTTACCTCGTGTTATGTTGACAGTTTACTAAACAGCACTGCTTACCTCGTGTTATGTTGAGAGTTTACTAAGCAGCACTGCTTACCTCGTATTATGTTGACAGTTTACTAAACAGCACTGCTTACCTCGTGTTATGTTGAGAGTTTACTAAACAGCACTGCTTACCTCGTGTTATGTTGACAGTTTACTAAACAACACTGCTTACCTCGTGTTATGTTGACAGTTTACCAAACAGCACTGCTTACCTCGTGTTATGTTGACAGTTTACTAAACAGCACTGCTTACCTCGTGTTATGTTGACAGTTTACTAAACAGCACTGCTTACCTCGTGTTCGGTTGACAGTTTACTAAACAGCACTGCTTACCTCGTGTTATGTTGACAGTTTACTAAACAGCACTGCTTACCTCGTGTTATGTTGAGAGTTTACTAAGCAGCACTGCTTACCTCGTGTTATGTTGACAGTTTACTAAACAGCACTGCTTACCTCGTGTTATGTTGAGAGTTTACTAAGCAGCACTGCTTACCTCGTATTATGTTGACAGTTTACTAAACAGCACTGCTTACCTCGTGTTATGTTGACAGTTTACCAAACAGCACTGCTTACCTCGTGTTATGTTGACAGTTTACTAAACAGCACTGCTTACCTCGTGTTATGTTGACAGTTTACTAAACAGCACTGCTTACCTCGTGTTCGGTTGACAGTTTACTAAACAACACTGCTTACCTCGTGTTATGTTGACAGTTTACTAAACAACACTGCTTACCTCGTGTTATGTTGACAGTTTACTAAACAGCACTGCTTACCTCGTGTTATGTTGACAGTTTACTAAACAGCACTGCTTACCTCGCGTTATGTTGACAGTTTACTAAACAGCACTGCTTACCTCGCGTTATGTTGACAGTTTACTAAACAGCACTGCTTACCTCGTGTTATGTTGACAGTTTACTAAACAACACTGCTTACCTCGTGTTATGTTGACAGTTTACTAAACAGCACTGCTTACCTCGTGTTATGTTGAGAGTTTACTAAGCAGCACTGCTTACCTCGTATTATGTTGACAGTTTACTAAACAGCACTGCTTACCTCGTGTTATGTTGAGAGTTTACTAAACAGCACTGCTTACCTCGTGTTATGTTGACAGTTTACTAAACAGCACTGCTTACCTCGTGTTATGTTGACAGTTTACCAAACAGCACTGCTTACCTCGTGTTATGTTGACAGTTTACTAAACAGCACTGCTTACCTCGTGTTATGTTGACAGTTTACTAAACAGCACTGCTTACCTCGTGTTCGGTTGACAGTTTACTAAACAGCACTGCTTACCTCGTGTTATGTTGACAGTTTACTAAACAGCACTGCATACCTCGTGTTATGTTGACAGTTTACTAAACAGCACTGCTTACCTCGTGTTATGTTGACAATTTACTAAACAACACTGCTTACCTCGTGTTATGTTGACAGTTTACTAAACAGCACTGCTTACCTCGCGTTATGTTGACAGTTTACTAAACAGCACTGCTTACCTCGCGTTATGTTGACAGTTTACTAAACAACACTGCTTACCTCGTGTTATGTTGACAGTTTACTAAACAGCACTGCTTACCTCGTGTTATGCTGACAGTTTACTAAACAACACTGCTTACCTCGTGTTATGCTGACAGTTTACTAAACAGCACTGCTTACCTCGTGTTATGTTGACAGTTTACTAAGCAACACTGCTTACCTCGTGTTATATTGACAGTTTACTAAACAGCACTGCTTACCTCGTGTTATGTTGACAGATTACTAAACAACACTGCTTACCTCGTGTTATGTTGACAGTTTACTAAACAGCACTGCTTACCTCGTGTTATTTTGACAGCTTACTAAACAACACTGCTTACCTCGTGTTATGTTGACAGTTTACTAAACAGCACTGCTTACCTCGTGCTATGTTGACAGTTTACTAAGCAACACTGCTTACCTCGTGTTATGTTGACAGTTTACTAAACAACACTGCTTACCTCGTGTTATGTTGATAGTTTACTAAACAGCACTGCTTACCTCGTGTTATGTTGACAGTTTACTAAACAACACTGCTTACCTCGTGTTATGTTGACAGTTTACTAAACAGCACTGCTTACCTCGTGTTATGTTGACAGTTTACTAAACAGCACTGCTTACCTCGTGTTATGTTGACAGTTTACTAAGCAGCACTGCTTACCTCGTGTTATGTTGACAGTTTACTAAACAGCACTGCTTACCTCGTGTTATGTTGACAGTTTACTAAACAGCACTGCTTACCTCGTGTTATGTTGACAGTTTACTAAACAGCACTGCTTACCTCGTGTTATGTTGACAGTTTACTAAACAGCACTGCTTACTTCATGTTATGTTGACAGTTTACTAAACAGCACTGCTTACCTCGTGTTATGTTGACAGTTTACTAAACAGCACTGCTTACCTCGTGTTATGTTGACAGTTTACTAAACAGCACTGCTTACCTCGTGTTATGTTGACAGTTTACTAAACAGCACTGCTTACCTCGTGTTATGTTGACAGTTTACCAAACAGCACTGCTTACCTCGTGTTATGTTGACAGTTTACTAAACAGCACTGCTTACCTCGTGTTGTGTTGACAGTTTACCAAACAGCACTGCTTACCTCGTGTTATGTTGACAGTTTACTAAAGAACACTGCTTACCTCGTGTTATGTTGACAGTTTACTAAACAACACTGCTTACCTCGTGCTATGTTGACAGTTTACTAAACAGCACTGCTTACCTCGTGTTATGTTGACAGTTTACTAAACAGAACTGCTTACCTCGTGTTATGTTGACAGTTTACTAAACAGCACTGCTTACCTTGTGTTATGTTGACAGTTTACTAAACAGCACTGCTTACCTCGTGTTATGTTGACAGTTTACTAAACAGCACTGCTTACCTCGTGTTATGTTGACAGTTTACTAAAGAACACTGCTTACCTCGTGTTATGTTGACAGTTTACTAAACAGCACTGCTTACCTCGTGTTATGTTGACAGTTTACTAAACAGCACTGCTTACCTCGTGTTATGTTGACAGTTTACTAAACAACACTGCTTACCTCGTGTTATGTTGACAGTTTACTAAACAGCACTGCTTACCTCGTGTTATGTTGACAGTTTACTAAACAGCACTGCTTACCTCGTGTTATGTTGACAGTTTACTAAACAACACTGCTTACCTCGTGTTATGTTGACAGTTTACTAAACAACACTGCTTACCTCGTGTTATGTTGACAGTTTACTAAACAGCACCGCTTACCTCGTGTTATGTTGACAGTTTACTAAGCAGCACTGCTTACCTCGTGTTATGTTGACAGTTTACTAAACAGCACTGCTTACCTCGTGTTATGTTGACAGTTTACTAAACAGCACTGCTTACCTCGTGTTATGTTGACAGTTTACTAAACAGCACTGCTTACCTCGTGTTATGTTGACAGTTTACTAAACAGCACTGCTTACCTCGTGTTATGTTGACAGTTTACTAAACAGCACTGCTTACCTCGTGTTATGTTGACAGTTTATTAAACAGCACTGCTTACCTCGTGTTGTGTTGACAGTTTACTAAACAGCACTGCTTACCTCGTGTTATGTTGACAGTTTACTAAAGAGCACTGCTTACCTCGTGTTATGTTGACAGTTTACTAAACAGCACTGCTTACCTCGTGTTATGTTGACAGTTTACTAAACAACACTGCTTACCTCGTGTTATGTTGACAGTTTACTAAACAGCACTGCTTACCTCGTGTTATGTTGACAGTTTACTAAACAGCACTGCTTACCTCGTGTTATGTTGACAGTTTACTAAACAGCACTGCTTACCTCGTGTTATGTTGACAGTTTACTAAACAACACTGCTTACCTCGTGTTATGTTGACAGTTTACTAAACAGCACTGCTTATCTCGTGTTATGTTGACAGTTTACTAAACAACACTGCTTACCTCGTGTTATGTTGACAGTTTACTAAACAGCACTGCTTACCTCGTGTTATGTTGACAGTTTACTAAAGAACACTGCTTACCTCGTGTTATGTTGACAGTTTACTAAACAGAACTGCTTATCTCGTGTTATGTTGACAGTTTACTAAACAGCACTGCTTACCTCGTGTTATGTTGACAGTTTACTAAACAACACTGCTTACCTCGTGTTATGTTGACAGTTTACTAAACAGCACTGCTTACCTCGTGTTATGTTGACAGTTTACTAAACAGCACTGCTTACCTCGTGTTATGTTGACAGTTTACTAAACAACACTGCTTACCTCGTGTTATGTTGACAGTTTACTAAGCAACACTGCTTACCTCGTGTTATGTTGACAGTTTACTAAACAGCACTGCTTACCTCGTGTTATGTTGACAGTTTACTAAACAGCACTGCTTACCTCGTGTTATGTTGAAAGTTTACTAAACAACACTGCTTACCTCGTGTTATGTTGACAGTTTACTCACATGTGGAGAACATTTGTATAACCGCGTTATTACACTTAGATGGGATGTTTGAACATATAAACATAGTTTAACCTCGCCACTTTTTATAGAAGTGTCTGTGCCGATGGTCATGTTTGTGCATTAGAGGTGCTGATTGTTGCCTCTTTTTCATTTTATTCTTACTTTGTAACTCTCTGGGTTATTTGTATTTATTTACCTATATTGGTTTCTAACACGATTTTAATATCAGATGATGTTCGTATCGATTAATAGTAACACGGCAGGTGTAATTGGAGGAGAAGGAACCGCTAAACTTTCCGAAGCACATGAGTTCACACCCGGTTTTTCTGGTGCTTATGTTTGTCAATCTTTAGTTTTTGTCCTTTTCATGGTGGACATTGTGTTGTCTGTCCTTAGATGTACGGGGCCGTCGTGGTCATGATCGTACGGTAATTGGATTTATAACTACCTATGAAATCCGTACTTATCACCACCAACATTGTGAGTTCGAATCTCACACAGACGAGGTGCACCCGATACAACATTATGTAATAAAGTTTGTCTTACTTGCGGCAGGTCGGTGGTTTTCTCCGGGTACTCCGGTCTCCGCTACAATATAACTAAAATATTGTTGAAGATGGCGTTAAACACCTTTATCCATCCATCCATCCTTAGATTTACGACTTCTGACTACTTATTTGATATATTTTAACTTTTCTTATTGTCTCTTTGATTATCTTTAACGTTTATATGTCCAGTAAAGGTTGCTGGTGGCTTCCTGAAAACGTTTATGATTTTCGTCGGTATTCTAGTTTCCTTCATCAAGATGGTTTGGTTTGGTTTCTGGTGTTTAGCGCTAGTTTCAGCAATATTTCAGTTATATCGTGGGCGGTCAGTTATATCGTGGGCGGTCAGTTATATTGCTGGAGGAAACCGGAGTACCTAGAGAAAACCACCGAAACCCTTATTTCTGTCGCAAGTCACTGACAAGCTTAATCGCATAGCGTTGTATTGAGTACACCTCGCCATGAACGGCGTTCGAACTCACAACTTTAGTGGTGATAGGCACAGGTAGTTGTAAATCCAACTACCATACGATCAAAACCATGACGACCTCAAGAAACCTTGATCATGCAATCGTTGTTTTAATGAATTATTAACAAACTTTTCTCATACAGGTTGATTTATTGATAATAACTATCTTATGATTCATTCGTCACTTAATTATCCTGGATTGTGTGTTACCCAACGGGTTCAATTCTTACTGCAAATGAATAAGACTATATAAATAAATGTCTTATTAATCAGACAAGCGTTATCGGCAAAATCACAAATAAGCAAATTGAAAATAAACCTTATATTTGAACAAGAAAACAAACTACTTATAATGAAATGTGAGGAAGGTAAATTTGAAAAGTAAAGAAAATAGATTTTAAACGTTGTCGGCAAAAACACAAATAAAAAAAATAAAAATTAAACATTTTGTTTGACCGAGAAAACACATTGTAATGGAATTAGAATGCGAGAAAAAAAAAAGACTTTGAGTATTGGAGAAAAGGAGAAGTCATGTTTTAAATTGATCTTTTTTCAGGATGTATTGAATTTCAATGATAAAGTCAACCACAGAAATAAAACTATAGTATCAGAACATTCTAAGACTTTGATGCTAGGACAAGGTTTCCGTGCCCACCATAAAGATCATACAGATGTCCATTGTCCATCAAAGAAAGATATATCAGTTGATAGCTGTACAGAGACTCCATTGAATCCAGATTATACAAGACTTGGTGAAGACTCTTCTGAGGACGCAATGAATATAACTTCTAAAACTAACAATAAAGGTAAAATATTATGTTTAGATTTCTTGTTTGTAAAACATGATTTGATGGACGGGGGTGTTTTATAATAGGTAAAAACTGATTACCCTTCACAACCACCACTTGGTTTCAACCCCCCCCCCCCCCCCCCCCCCCCTCGGTTTTTTGAGTAGGTCCGTTTATGCTCATCAGTTTAGTTTTCTGTTTTGTGTGTGTGTGGTTTTTTTTTTGTTTTTTTTGCTTTGTATTTTTGTTTTGTTTTTTGTTTTTTTGGTTTTTTTTCCTTCGTCCTGTATCTTTTGTACCCACTGTTCCCAATGTCTATGGATTTGGCCTTTCTTGATTGCCCCTTTAGATTATTTATTTACATGGAGGCGCAACATGCACATTTTTTTCTGTTGATTATCAGGTTTAGAACTACATATATTTTAATAAAGTCTTGTCGCTTTGTAACCCTAATAGCATGTTCAGTGTTTTTTCTGTCAAGATAATAATTTACAAGGGATAATTTTTAGACATCAGTTTTACGGTCACCATCATGACTTGTTTAATTGTTATGAAATAGGTTTAAGCTTATGGTACTTAACGCCACTTTCAGCAATATTGTTACGGAATATCTGTGTCACAGATGACCATGGATGTGTTCCACATGTCGTAGTCACAGATTACCATGGCTGTGTTCCGCATATCGTAATCACATATGACCATGGATATGTTCCGCATGTCGTAGTCACAGATGACCATGCATGTGTTCCACTTGTCGTAGTCATAGATGACCATGGATGGGTTCCGCATGTCGTAATCACCGATGACCATGGATGTGTTCCGCATATCGTAGTCACAAATTACCATGGATGTGTTCCACATGTCGTAGTCACAGATGACCATGGATGTGTTCCACATGTGGTAGTCATGGATGTGTTCCGCATGTGGTTGTCACAGATGACAATAAATGTGTTCCGCATGTCGTAGTCACAGATGACGATGGATGTGTTCCGTATGTCGTAGTCACATATGACCATATATGTGTTCCACATGTCGTAGTCACAGATGACCATGTATGTGTTCCGCATGTCGTAGTCACAGATGACCATGGATGTGTTCCGCTTGTCGTAGTCACAAATGACCATGTATGTGTTCCGCATGTCGTAGTCACAGATAACCATGGATGTGTTCCGCTTGTCGTAGTCACAGATGACCATGGATGTGTTCCGCATGTCGTAGTCACAGATGACCATGAATGTGTTCCGCTTGTCGTAGTCACAGATGACCATGGATGTGTTCCACATGTCGTGGTCACATATGACCATAGATGTGTTCCGCATGTCGTAGTCACAGATGACCATGGATGTTTTCTGTATGTCATAGTCTCAGATGACCATGGATGTGTTCCGCATGTCGTAATCATAGTCTAGTCTTCATGACTTATCATCGTATTTCATCACAAATAAGATGATGGGTGGCACAGGTGGAGCAGGAACTGTTTACCTTTACGGAGTACTTGAGTTTAACCTCCCCCCGTTTTTAGTGTGGTTCATGTTGTAGGGAGAGGGCGTTTATAGTGTTGTTATAACTTGTTCCTAATCCCATTGCTTATATTAGAGCAATAAAATATGTTTAATAAAAATAAATAATAAACATTTTTACTTTTCTGTTTAGTGTTTTGTCAACAGGTGTTTGTCTCTTTTTATCTTTTATCCTATTATGGCCATTGTATATCACTCGATATACTGCTTCTAATTACTACCATTGGCATGTTCAAATTCCTCTACAGCTTATGATGTAAATCTACACAATACCTATGAATGATATAATGTGGACTTATCGATCCATGCAGTAATCAGATCCCTTGTCGCTCTGTAAATATTTAATATGTTTGTGTATAGGAGAGTACAGGGGAATGTCCAAGTAACTCTCCATTCCTTAAAAATAATGCAGCCGAGGCCCCGAAGGGTCCGATGCCCATTGTTTTTTAAGGAATGGAGAGATACGAGGACATTCTACAACTTAAAATCCACCCATAGTACTTTATCAATTTGATTAATTATTAATCTTGTAACAAACAAAAAAAAAGTGTATAGTATCTTTTATATTAAAGTACAAAGAGAACAATAACTCTCCATTCCTTAAAAATAATGGAGAGTTTAGACAATAGATTTACATCACAGGTGGATTTTAAATCATATTAAAATTCACCTGTGATGTAAATCTATTGTCTAAACTCTCCATTATTTTTAAGGAATGGAGAGTTATGAACAATGTGGACAGGGGCGGAATTATTGTTCTCTTTGTACTTTAGATACTATACAGAGACTTTTTTTTGTTACAAGATTAATAATTAATAAAATTATAAAGTACAATGGGTGGATTTTAAGTTGGAGAATGTCCTCGTATCTCTCCATTCCTTAAAAACAATGGGCCTCAGCTCCATTATTTTTAATGAATGGAGAGTTACTCGGACATTCTCCTATACAGAAAGTCTGTATAACTTACTGAGGTAAACAAGAGGTCATGTAATAAAACAACTCGTCATCTATAATTAGACAGTGAAGCATGTTCAGTAATAACAAGCTACTCATTGATGGTTGGATTAGGCATATTAAAAATTCATGTGACCATCTGTTTTGTGAATCACATTTTGATTCGAGGTTTTTTTCAAATAAATGTTAGAGAATACCGAAAGGGTAATCGACATTGGACAATCCAGAGAATATGACAACTTTGTGGGGTTCATGTTACTTGTCCTTTAGATTTAAATGTATGTTTTGTAGATCATTGTTTGTCCTTTTGTACTTTTTCTTTTGTGTTGTCTATCCTTAGATTTATTGATTCTGATTACCCCCGTTGTCTTCAAACTCTTCTTAAAAGTGATATATCATCCGTCCAGTAGTCAATCTGTACTGACATGACTTATTTACAGTCCCTAAATAACGTAATTACTATTAAATCTAAAGTTCTCCTTCCTGAGGTATACATGATCTTAGTTCTCCTTCATCTGCCCAGTAGTCAATCGGTACTGACATGACTTCTTTGATGAAATGTACACTCCCTAAATAACGTAATTATGTCTCCCCTTCGAACGAAGGGAGACATATTGTTTTAGTCTGATTTTTTCTTCCGCTTCTTCCGCTTCTTCTGCTTCTTCTGCTTCTTCTCAGCGAAGCTTGTTCGGACCATAACTTTCTTGTCTTTCCAGATAGGTCAATGATATTTGGCATGTGGGTGCATGACCATAAGGCAGTGTGTCGCGTACCGTAATGACCTTCATGGGACCTTGACATTTGACCTCAAGATCAAATAATTGTTTTTTAAATAGTATGTTCTTGTCCGGGCCATAACATTTGTTTTCTTTCGAGATAGGTTAATGATATTTGGTATGTGGGTGCATGACCATCAGGCGGTGTATCGCGTACCGTAATTACCTTCGTGGGATCTCGACCTTTGACCTCAAGGTCAAATAATTGTTTCTTTCGAGATAGGTCAATGATATTTGGTATGTGGGTGCATGACCATAAGGCGGTGTGTCGCATACCGCATTGACCTTCGTGGAACCTTGACCTTTGACCTCAAAGTCAAATAATGGTTTTTTAAATAGTATTTTCTTGTCCGGGCCATAACATTTTTGTCTTTCGAGATATATTGTTGTATAGATGGCCGCATTAAGGGGAGAAATAAATTTTACGTATCTAAAACAATTCTTCCTAGTTATTATTAAAACTATGGTTCTACTTCCTCAGGTATAAATGATCTTAGTTGATTGTTGGCAATCCTCGTTAGGCTCTTTAGTTGCTTCCCAAAGCCTTATAAAATTATTTGTCTTTTTAATGTTTTGACTTTGAGCGTACGAGATGATGGTTATTCCAGAAAGTTGTCATGACCGCTGACTTTGAGCGTACGAGATGATGGTTATTCCAGAAAGTTGTCATGACCGCTGACTTTGAGCGTACGAGATGATGGTTATTCCAGAAAGTTGTCATGACCGCTAACTTTGAGCGTACGAGATGATGGTTATTCCAGAAAGTTGTCATGACCGCTGACTTTGAGCGTACGAGATGATGGTTATTCCAGAAAGTTGTCATGACCGCTGACTTTGAGCGTACGAGATGATGGTTATTCCAGAAAGTTGTCATGACCGCTGACTTTGAGCGTACGAGATGATGGTTATTCCAGAAAGTTGTCATGACCGCTGACTTTGAGCGTACGAGATGATGGTTATTCCAGAAAGTTGTCATGACCGCTGACTTTGAGCGTACGAGATGATGGTTATTCCAGAAATTTGTCATGACCGCTGACTTTGAGCGTACGAGATGATGGTTATTCCAGAAAGTTGTCATGACCGCTGACTTTGAGCGTACGAGATGATGGTTATTCCAGAAAGTTGTCATGACCGCTGACTTTGAGCGTACGAGATGATGGTTATTCCAGAAAGTTGTCATGACCGCTGACTTTAAACGTACAAGATGATGGTTATTCCAGAAAGTTGTCATGACCGCTGACATGGAACGTACGAGATGATGGTTATTCCAGAAAGTTGTCATGACCGCTGACTTTGAACGTACGAGATGATGGTTATTCCAGAAAGTTGTCATGACCGCTGACTTTGAGCGTACGAGATGATGGTAATTCCAGAAAGTTGTCATGACCGCTGACTTTCAACGTACGAGATGATGGTTATTCCAGAAAGTTGTCATGACCGCTGACTTTGAACGTACGAGATGATGGTTATTCCAGAAAGTTGTCATGACCGCTGACTTTCAACGTACGAGATGATGGTTATTCCAGAAAGTTGTCATGAACGCTGACTTTGAGCGTACGAGATGATGGTTATTCCAGAAAGTTGTCATGACAGCTGACTTTGAGCGTACGAGATGACTGTTATTCCAGAAAGTGGTCATGGCCACTAACTTTGAGCGTACGAGATGATGGTTATTCCAGAAAGTTGTCATGACCGCTGACTTTGAACGTACGAGATGATGGTTATTCCAGAAAGTTGTCATGGCCACTAACTTTGAGCGTACGAGATGATGGTTATTCCAGAAAGTTGTCATGACCGCTGACTTTGAACGTACGAGATGATGGTTATTCCAGAAAGTTGTGATGACCGCTGACTTTGAGCGTACGAGATGATGGTTATTCCAGAAAGTTGTCATGACAGCTGACTTTGAGCGTACGAGATGACGGTTATTCCAGAAAGTTGTCATGACCACTGACTTTGAGCGTACGAGATGATGGTTATTCCAGAATGTTTTCATGACCGCTGACTTTGAACGTACGAGATGATGGTTATTCCAGAAAGTTGTCATGACCGCTGACATGGGACGTACGAGATGATGGTTATTCCAGAAAGTTGTCATGACCCTGACTTTGAACGTACGAAATGATGGTTATTCCAGAAAGTTGTCATGACCGCTGACTTTGAGTGTACGAGATGATGGTTATTCCAGAAAGTTGTCATGACCACTGACTTTGAGCGAACGAAATGATGGTTCTTCCAGAAAGTTGTCATGACCACTGATTTTGAACGTAAGAGATTATGGTTATTCCAGAAAGTTGTCATGACCGCTGACTTTGAGCGTACGAGATGATAGTTATTCAAGAAAGTTGTCATGACCGCTGACTTTGAGCGTACGAGATGATGGTTATTTCAGAAAATTATCATGACCGCTGACTTTGAACGTACGAGATGATGGTTATTCCAGAAAGTTGTCATGACCGCTGACTTTGATCGTACTAGATGATGGTTATTCCAGAAAGTTGTCATTACAGCTGACTTTGGGCGTACGAGATGATGGTTATTCCAGAAAGTTGTCACGCTAACTTTGAGCGTACAAGATGATGGTTATTCCAGAAAGTTGTCATGACCGCTGACTTTGAGCGTACGGGATGATGGTTATTCCAGAAAGTTGTCATGACCACTGACTTTGAGCGTACGAGATGATGGTTATTCCAGAAAGTTTTCATGATCGCTGACTTTGAGCGTACAAGATGATGGTTCTTCCAGAAAGTTGTCATGATCACTGACTTTGAGCGTACGAGATGATAGTTATTCCAGAAAGTTGTCATGACCGCTGACTTTGAGCGTACGAGATGATGGTTATTTCAGAAAATTATCATGACCGCTGACTTTGAACGTACGAGATGATGGTTATTCCAGAAAGTTGTCATGACCGCTGACTTTGATCGTACTAGATAATGGTTATTCCAGAAAGTTGTCATGACCGCTGACTTTGGGCGTACGAGATGATGGTTATTCCAGAAAGTTGTCACGCTAACTTTGAGCGAACAAGATGATGGTTATTCCAGAAAGTTGTCATGACCGCTGACTTTGAACGTACGAGATGATGTTTATTCTAGAAAGTTTTCATGACCGCTGACTTTGAGCGTACGAGATGATGGTTATTCCAGAAAGTTGTCATGACCGCTGACTTTGGGCGTACGAGATGATGGTTATTCCAGAAAGTTGTCATGACCGCTGACTTTGAGCGTACGAGATGATGTTTATTCCAGAAAGTTGTCTTGACCGCTGACTTTGAGCGTACGAGATGATGGTTATTCCAGAAAGTTGTCATGACCGCTGACTTTGGGCGTACGAGATGATGGTTATTCCAGAAAGTTGTCATGACCGCTGACTTTGAACGTACGAGATGATGTTTATTCCAGAAAGTTGTCATGACCGCTGACTTTGAACGTACGAGATGATTGTTATTCCAGAAAGTTGTCATGACCGCTGACTTTGAGCGTACGGGATGATGGTTATTCCAGAAAGTTGTCATGACCACTGACTTTGAGCGTACGAGATGATGGTTATTCCAGATAGTTGTCATGACCGCTGACTTTGAGCGTACGAGATGACTGTTATTCCAGAAAGTGGTCATGGCCACTAACTTTGAGCGTACGAGATGATGGTTATTCCAGAAAGTTGTCATGACCGCTGACTTTGAACGTACGAGATGATGGTTATTCCAGAAAGTTGTCATGGCCACTAACTTTGAGCGTACGAGATGATGGTTATTCCAGAAAGTTGTCATGACCGCTGACTTTGAACGTACGAGATGATGGTTATTCCAGAAAGTTGTGATGACCGCTGACTTTGAGGGTACGAGATGATGGTTATTCCAGAAAGTTGTCATGACAGCTGACTTTGAGCGTACGAGATGACGGTTATTCCAGAAAGTTGTCATGACCACTGACTTTGAGCGTACGAGATGATGGTTATTCCAGAATGTTTTCATGACCGCTGACTTTGAACGTACGAGATGATGGTTATTCCAGAAAGTTGTCATGACCGCTGACATGGGACGTACGAGATGATGGTTATTCCAGAAAGTTGTCATGACCCTGACTTTGAACGTACGAAATGATGGTTATTCCAGAAAGTTGTCATGACCGCTGACTTTGAGTGTACGAGATGATGGTTATTCCAGAAAGTTGTCATGACCACTGACTTTGAGCGTACGAAATGATGGTTCTTCCAGAAAGTTGTCATGACCACTGATTTTGAACGTAAGAGATTATGGTTATTCCAGAAAGTTGTCATGACCGCTGACTTTGAGCGTACGAGATGATAGTTATTCAAGAAAGTTGTCATGACCGCTGACTTTGAGCGTACGAGATGATGGTTATTTCAGAAAATTATCATGACCGCTGACTTTGAACGTACGAGATGATGGTTATTCCAGAAAGTTGTCATGACCGCTGACTTTGATCGTACTAGATGATGGTTATTCCAGAAAGTTGTCATTACAGCTGACTTTGGGCGTACGAGATGATGGTTATTCCAGAAAGTTGTCACGCTAACTTTGAGCGTACAAGATGATGGTTATTCCAGAAAGTTGTCATGACCGCTGACTTTGAGCGTACGGGATGATGGTTATTCCAGAAAGTTGTCATGACCACTGACTTTGAGCGTACGAGATGATGGTTATTCCAGAAAGTTTTCATGATCGCTGACTTTGAGCGTACAAGATGATGGTTCTTCCAGAAAGTTGTCATGACCGCTGACATGGGACGTACGAGATGATGGTTATTCCAGAAAGTTGTCATGACCCTGACTTTGAACGTACGAAATGATGGTTATTCCAGAAAGTTGTCATGACCGCTGACTTTGAGTGTACGAGATGATGGTTATTCCAGAAAGTTGTCATGACCACTGACTTTGAGCGTACGAAATGATGGTTCTTCCAGAAAGTTGTCATGACCACTGATTTTGAACGTAAGAGATTATGGTTATTCCAGAAAGTTGTCATGACCGCTGACTTTGAGCGTACGAGATGATAGTTATTCAAGAAAGTTGTCATGACCGCTGACTTTGAGCGTACGAGATGATGGTTATTTCAGAAAATTATCATGACCGCTGACTTTGAACGTACGAGATGATGGTTATTCCAGAAAGTTGTCATGACCGCTGACTTTGATCGTACTAGATGATGGTTATTCCAGAAAGTTGTCATTACAGCTGACTTTGGGCGTACGAGATGATGGTTATTCCAGAAAGTTGTCACGCTAACTTTGAGCGTACAAGATGATGGTTATTCCAGAAAGTTGTCATGACCGCTGACTTTGAGCGTACGGGATGATGGTTATTCCAGAAAGTTGTCATGACCACTGACTTTGAGCGTACGAGATGATGGTTATTCCAGAAAGTTTTCATGATCGCTGACTTTGAGCGTACAAGATGATGGTTCTTCCAGAAAGTTGTCATGACCACTGACTTTGAGCGTACGAGATGATAGTTATTCCAGAAAGTTGTCATGACCGCTGACTTTGAACGTACGAGATGATGGTTATTCCAGAAAGTTGTCATGGCCACTAACTTTGAGCGTACGAGATGATGGTTATTCCAGAAAGTTGTCATGACCGCTGACTTTGAACGTACGAGATGATGGTTATTCCAGAAAGTTGTGATGACCGCTGACTTTGAGCGTACGAGATGATGGTTATTCCAGAAAGTTGTCATGACAGCTGACTTTGAGCGTACGAGATGACGGTTATTCCAGAAAGTTGTCATGACCACTGACTTTGAGCGTACGAGATGATGGTTATTCCAGAATGTTTTCATGACCGCTGACTTTGAACGTACGAGATGATGGTTATTCCAGAAAGTTGTCATGACCGCTGACATGGGACGTACGAGATGATGGTTATTCCAGAAAGTTGTCATGACCCTGACTTTGAACGTACGAAATGATGGTTATTCCAGAAAGTTGTCATGACCGCTGACTTTGAGTGTACGAGATGATGGTTATTCCAGAAAGTTGTCATGACCACTGACTTTGAGCGAACGAAATGATGGTTCTTCCAGAAAGTTGTCATGACCACTGATTTTGAACGTAAGAGATTATGGTTATTCCAGAAAGTTGTCATGACCGCTGACTTTGAGCGTACGAGATGATAGTTATTCAAGAAAGTTGTCATGACCGCTGACTTTGAGCGTACGAGATGATGGTTATTTCAGAAAATTATCATGACCGCTGACTTTGAACGTACGAGATGATGGTTATTCCAGAAAGTTGTCATGACCGCTGACTTTGATCGTACTAGATGATGGTTATTCCAGAAAGTTGTCATTACAGCTGACTTTGGGCGTACGAGATGATGGTTATTCCAGAAAGTTGTCACGCTAACTTTGAGCGTACAAGATGATGGTTATTCCAGAAAGTTGTCATGACCGCTGACTTTGAGCGTACGGGATGATGGTTATTCCAGAAAGTTGTCATGACCACTGACTTTGAGCGTACGAGATGATGGTTATTCCAGAAAGTTTTCATGATCGCTGACTTTGAGCGTACAAGATGATGGTTCTTCCAGAAAGTTGTCATGATCACTGACTTTGAGCGTACGAGATGATAGTTATTCCAGAAAGTTGTCATGACCGCTGACTTTGAGCGTACGAGATGATGGTTATTTCAGAAAATTATCATGACCGCTGACTTTGAACGTACGAGATGATGGTTATTCCAGAAAGTTGTCATGACCGCTGACTTTGATCGTACTAGATAATGGTTATTCCAGAAAGTTGTCATGACCGCTGACTTTGGGCGTACGAGATGATGGTTATTCCAGAAAGTTGTCACGCTAACTTTGAGCGAACAAGATGATGGTTATTCCAGAAAGTTGTCATGACCGCTGACTTTGAACGTACGAGATGATGTTTATTCTAGAAAGTTTTCATGACCGCTGACTTTGAGCGTACGAGATGATGGTTATTCCAGAAAGTTGTCATGACCGCTGACTTTGGGCGTACGAGATGATGGTTATTCCAGAAAGTTGTCATGACCGCTGACTTTGAGCGTACGAGATGATGTTTATTCCAGAAAGTTGTCTTGACCGCTGACTTTGAGCGTACGAGATGATGGTTATTCCAGAAAGTTGTCATGACCGCTGACTTTGGGCGTACGAGATGATGGTTATTCCAGAAAGTTGTCATGACCGCTGACTTTGAACGTACGAGATGATGTTTATTCCAGAAAGTTGTCATGACCGCTGACTTTGAACGTACGAGATGATTGTTATTCCAGAAAGTTGTCATGACCGCTGACTTTGAGCGTACGGGATGATGGTTATTCCAGAAAGTTGTCATGACCACTGACTTTGAGCGTACGAGATGATGGTTATTCCAGATAGTTGTCATGACCGCTGACTTTGAGCGTACGAGATGACTGTTATTCCAGAAAGTGGTCATGGCCACTAACTTTGAGCGTACGAGATGATGGTTATTCCAGAAAGTTGTCATGACCGCTGACTTTGAACGTACGAGATGATGGTTATTCCAGAAAGTTGTCATGGCCACTAACTTTGAGCGTACGAGATGATGGTTATTCCAGAAAGTTGTCATGACCGCTGACTTTGAACGTACGAGATGATGGTTATTCCAGAAAGTTGTGATGACCGCTGACTTTGAGGGTACGAGATGATGGTTATTCCAGAAAGTTGTCATGACAGCTGACTTTGAGCGTACGAGATGACGGTTATTCCAGAAAGTTGTCATGACCACTGACTTTGAGCGTACGAGATGATGGTTATTCCAGAATGTTTTCATGACCGCTGACTTTGAACGTACGAGATGATGGTTATTCCAGAAAGTTGTCATGACCGCTGACATGGGACGTACGAGATGATGGTTATTCCAGAAAGTTGTCATGACCCTGACTTTGAACGTACGAAATGATGGTTATTCCAGAAAGTTGTCATGACCGCTGACTTTGAGTGTACGAGATGATGGTTATTCCAGAAAGTTGTCATGACCACTGACTTTGAGCGTACGAAATGATGGTTCTTCCAGAAAGTTGTCATGACCACTGATTTTGAACGTAAGAGATTATGGTTATTCCAGAAAGTTGTCATGACCGCTGACTTTGAGCGTACGAGATGATAGTTATTCAAGAAAGTTGTCATGACCGCTGACTTTGAGCGTACGAGATGATGGTTATTTCAGAAAATTATCATGACCGCTGACTTTGAACGTACGAGATGATGGTTATTCCAGAAAGTTGTCATGACCGCTGACTTTGATCGTACTAGATGATGGTTATTCCAGAAAGTTGTCATTACAGCTGACTTTGGGCGTACGAGATGATGGTTATTCCAGAAAGTTGTCACGCTAACTTTGAGCGTACAAGATGATGGTTATTCCAGAAAGTTGTCATGACCGCTGACTTTGAGCGTACGGGATGATGGTTATTCCAGAAAGTTGTCATGACCACTGACTTTGAGCGTACGAGATGATGGTTATTCCAGAAAGTTTTCATGATCGCTGACTTTGAGCGTACAAGATGATGGTTCTTCCAGAAAGTTGTCATGACCACTGACTTTGAGCGTACGAGATGATAGTTATTCCAGAAAGTTGTCATGACCGCTGACTTTGAGCGTACGAGATGATGGTTATTTCAGAAAATTATCATGACCGCTGACTTTGATCGTACTAGATAATGGTTATTCCAGAAAGTTGTCATGACCGCTGACTTTGGGCGTACGAGATGATGGTTATTCCAGAAAGTTGTCACGCTAACTTTGAGCGAACAAGATGATGGTTATTCCAGAAAGTTGTCATGACCGCTGACTTTGAACGTACGAGATGATGTTTATTCTAGAAAGTTTTCATGACCGCTGACTTTGAGCGTACGAGATGATGGTTATTCCAGAAAGTTGTCATGACCGCTGACTTTGGGCGTACGAGATGATGGTTATTCCAGAAAGTTGTCATGACCGCTGACTTTGAGCGTACGAGATGATGTTTATTCCAGAAAGTTGTCTTGACCGCTGACTTTGAGCGTACGAGATGATGGTTATTCCAGAAAGTTGTCATGACCGCTGACTTTGGGCGTACGAGATGATGGTTATTCCAGAAAGTTGTCATGACCGCTGACTTTGAACGTACGAGATGATGTTTATTCCAGAAAGTTGTCATGACCGCTGACTTTGAACGTACGAGATGATTGTTATTCCAGAAAGTTGTCATGACCGCTGACTTTGAGCGTACGGGATGATGGTTATTCCAGAAAGTTGTCATGACCACTGACTTTGAGCGTACGAGATGATGGTTATTCCAGATAGTTGTCATGACCGCTGACTTTGAGCGTACGAGATGACTGTTATTCCAGAAAGTGGTCATGGCCACTAACTTTGAGCGTACGAGATGATGGTTATTCCAGAAAGTTGTCATGACCGCTGACTTTGAACGTACGAGATGATGGTTATTCCAGAAAGTTGTCATGGCCACTAACTTTGAGCGTACGAGATGATGGTTATTCCAGAAAGTTGTCATGACCGCTGACTTTGAACGTACGAGATGATGATTATTCCAGAAAGTTGTGATGACCGCTGACTTTGAGCGTACGAGATGATGGTTATTCCAGAAAGTTGTCATGACAGCTGACTTTGAGCGTACGAGATGACGGTTATTCCAGAAAGTTGTCATGACCACTGACTTTGAGCGTACGAGATGATGGTTATTCCAGAATGTTTTCATGACCGCTGACTTTGAACGTACGAGATGATGGTTATTCCAGAAAGTTGTCATGACCCTGACTTTGAACGTACGAGATGATGGTTATTCCAGAAAGTTGTCATGACCGCTGAATTTGAGCGTACGAGATGATGGTTATTCCAGAAAGTTGTCATGACCACTGACTTTGAGCGTACGAGATGATGGTTCTTCCAGAAAGTTGTCATGACCACTGATTTTGAACGTAAGAGATTATGGTTATTCCAGAAAGTTGTCATGACCGCTGACTTTGAGCGTACGAGATGATAGTTATTCAAGAAAGTTGTCATGACCGCTGACTTTGAGCGTACGAGATGATGGTTATTTCAGAAAATTATCATGACCGCTGACTTTGAACGTACGAGATGATGGTTATTCCAGAAAGTTGTCATGACCGCTGACTTTGATCGTACTAGATGATGGTTATTCCAGAAAGTTGTCATGACAGCTGACTTTGGGCGTACGAGATGATGGTTATTCCAGAAAGTTGTCACGCTAACTTTGAGCGTACAAGATGATGGTTATTCCAGAAAGTTGTCATGACCGCTGACTTTGAGCGTACGGGATGATGGTTATTCCAGAAAGTTGTCATGACCACTGACTTTGAGCGTACGAGATGATGGTTATTCCAGAAAGTTTTCATGATCGCTGACTTTGAGCGTACAAGATGATGGTTCTTCCAGAAAGTTGTCATGACCACTGACTTTGAGCGTACGAGATGATAGTTATTCCAGAAAGTTGTCATGACCGCTGACTTTGAGCGTACGAGATGATGGTTATTTCAGAAAATTGTCATGACCGCTGACTTTGAACGTACGAGATGATGGTTATTCCAGAAAGTTGTCATGACCGCTGACTTTGATCGTACTAGATAATGGTTATTCCAGAAAGTTGTCATGACCGCTGAATTTGGGCGTACGAGATGATGGTTATTCCAGAAAGTTGTCACGCTAACTTTGAGCGAACAAGATGATGGTTATTCCAGAAAGTTGTCATGACCGCTGACTTTGAACGTACGAGATGATGTTTATTCTAGAAAGTTTTCATGACCGCTGACTTTGAGCGTACGAGATGATGGTTATTCCAGAAAGTTGTCCTGACCGCTGACTTTGGGCGTACGAGATGATGGTTATTCCAGAAAGTTGTCATGACCGCTGACTTTGAGCGTACGAGATGACGGTTATTCCAGAAAGTTGTCATGACCACTGACTTTGAGCGTACGAGATGATGGTTATTCCAGAATGTTTTCATGACCGCTGACTTTGAACGTACGAGATGATGGTTATTCCAGAAAGTTGTCATGACCGCTGACATGGGACGTACGAGATGATGGTTATTCCAGAAAGTTGTCATGACCCTGACTTTGAACGTACGAAATGATGGTTATTCCAGAAAGTTGTCATGACCGCTGACTTTGAGCGTACGAGATGATGGTTATTCCAGAAAGTTGTCATGACCACTGACTTTGAGCGTACGAGATGATGGTTCTTCCAGAAAGTTGTCATGACCACTGATTTTGAACGTAAGAGATTATGGTTATTCCAGAAAGTTGTCATGACCGCTGACTTTGAGCGTACGAGATGATAATTATTCAAGAAAGTTGTCATGACCGCTGACTTTGAGCGTACGAGATGATGGTTATTTCAGAAAATTATCATGACCGCTGACTTTGAACGTACGAGATGATGGTTATTCCAGAAAGTTGTCATGACCGCTGACTTTGATCGTACGAGATGATGGTTATTCCAGAAAGTTGTCATGACAGCTGACTTTGGGCGTACGAGATGATGGTTATTCCAGAAAGTTGTCACGCTAACTTTGAGCGTACAAGATGATGGTTATTCCAGAAAGTTGTCATGACCGCTGACTTTGAGCGTACGGGATGATGGTTATTCCAGAAAGTTGTCATGACCACTGACTTTGAGCGTACGAGATGATGGTTATTCCAGAAAGTTTTCATGATCGCTGACTTTGAGCGTACAAGATGATGGTTCTTCCAGAAAGTTGTCATGACCACTGACTTTGAGCGTACGAGATGATAGTTATTCCAGAAAGTTGTCATGACCGCTGACTTTGAGCGTACGAGATGATGGTTATTTCAGAAAATTATCATGACCGCTGACTTTGAACGAACGAGATGATGGTTATTCCAGAAAGTTGTCATGACCGCTGACTTTGATCGTACTAGATAATGGTTATTCCAGAAAGTTGTCATGACCGCTGACTTTGGGCGTACGAGATGATGGTTATTCCAGAAAGTTGTCACGCTAACTTTGAGCGAACAAGATGATGGTTATTCCAGAAAGTTGTCATGACCGCTGACTTTGAGCGTACGAGATGATGTTTATTCTAGAAAGTTTTCATGACCGCTGACTTTGAGCGTACGAGATGATGGTTATTCCAGAAAGTTGTCATGACCGCTGACTTTGGGCGTACGAGATGATGGTTATTCCAGAAAGTTGTCATGACCGCTGACTTTGAACGTACGAGATGATGTTTATTCCAGAAAGTTGTCTTGACCGCTGACTTTGAGCGTACGAGATGATGGTTATTCCAGAAAGTTGTCATGACCGCTGACTTTGGGCGTACGAGATGATGGTTATTCCAGAAAGTTGTCATGACCGCTGACTTTGAACGTACGAGATGATTGTTATTCCAGAAAGTTGTCATGACCGCTGACTTTGAGCGTACGAGATGACTGTTATTCCAGAAAGTGGTCATGGCCACTAACTTTGAGCGTACGAGATGATGGTTATTCCAGAAAGTTGTCATGACCGCTGACTTTGAACGTACGAGATGATGGTTATTCCAGAAAGTTGTCATGGCCACTAACTTTGAGCGTACGAGATGATGGTTATTCCAGAAAGTTGTCATGACCGCTGACTTTGAACGTACGAGATGATGGTTATTCCAGAAAGTTGTCATGACCGCTGACTTTGAGCGTACGAGATGATGGTTATTCCAGAAAGTTGTCATGACAGCTGACTTTGAGCGTACGAGATGACGGTTATTCCAGAAAGTTGTCATGACCACTGACTTTGAGCGTACGAGATGATGGTTATTCCAGAATGTTTTCATGACCGCTGACTTTGAGCGTACAAGATGATGGTTCTTCCAGAAAGTTGTCATGACCACTGACTTTGAGCGTACGAGATGATAGTTATTCCAGAAAGTTTTCATGACCGCTGACTTTGAGCGTACGAGATGATGGTTATTCCAGAAAGTTGTCATGACCGCTGACTTTGGGCGTACGAGATGATGGTTATTCCAGAAAGTTGTCATGACCGCTGACTTTGAACGTACGAGATGATGTTTATTCCAGAAAGTTGTCTTGACCGCTGACTTTGAGCGTACGAGATGATGGTTATTCCAGAAAGTTGTCATGACCGCTGACTTTGAACGTACGAGATGATTGTTATTCCAGAAAGTTGTCATGACCGCTGACTTTGAGCGTACGGGATGATGGTTATTCCAGAAAGTTGTCATGACCACTGACTTTGAGCGTACGAGATGATGGTTATTCCAGATAGTTGTCATGACCGCTGACTTTGAGCGTACGAGATGATGGTTCTTCCAGAAAGTTGTCATGACCACTGACTTTGAACGTACGAGATTATGGTTATTCCAGAAAGTTGTCATGACCGCTGACTTTGAGCGTACGAGATGATAGTTATTCCAGAAAGTTGTCATGACAGCTGACTTTGAGCGTACGAGATGATGGTTATTTCAGAAAATTATCATGACCGCTGACTTTGGGCGTACGAGATGATGGTTATTCCAGAAAGTTGTCACGCTAACTTTGAGCGTAGAAGATGATGGTTATTCCAGAAAGTTGTCATGACTGCTGACTTTGAACGTACGAGATGATGTTTATTCTAGAAAGTTTTCATGACCGCTGACTTTGAGCGTACGAGATGATGGTTATTCCAGAAAGTTTTCATGACCGCTGACTTTGAGCGTACGAGATGATGGTTATTCCAGAAAGTTGTCATGACCGCTGACTTTGAGCGTATGAGATGATGGTTATTCCAGAAAGTTGTCATGACCGCTGACTTTGAACGTACGAGATGATGGTTATTCCAGAAAGTTGTCATGACCGCTGACTTTGAACGTACGAGATGATGGTTATTCCAGAAAGTTGTCATGACCGCTGACTTTAAGCGTACGAGATGATGGTTATTCCAGAAAGTTGTCATGACCGCTGATTTTGAGCGTACCAGATGATGGTTATTCCAGAAAGTTGTCATGACCGCTGACTTTGAGCGTACGAGATGATGGTTATTCCAGAAAGTTGTCATGACCGCTGACTTTGAACGTACGAGATGATGGTTATTCCAGAAAGTTGTCATTACCACTGACTTTGAGCGTACGAGATGATGGTTATTCCAGAAAGTTGTCATGGCCACTAACTTTGAGCGTACGAGATGATGGTTATTCCAGAAAGTTGTCATGACCGCTGACTTTGCGCGTACGAGATGATGGTTATTCCAGAAAGCTGTCATGACCGCTGACTTTGAGCGTACGAGATGATGGTTATTCCAGAAAGTTGTCATGAGTGCTGACTTTGAACGTACTAGATGATGGTTATTCCAGAAAGTTGTCATGACTGCTGTCTTTGAGTGTACGAGATGATGGTTATTCCAGAAAGTTGTCATGACTGCTCACTTTGAGCGTACGAGATGATAGTTATTCCAGAAAGTTGTCATGACCGCTGACTTTGAGCGTACGAGATGATAGTTATTCCAGAAAGTTGTCATGACCGCTGACTTTGAGCGTACGAGATGATGGTTATTTCAGAAAATTATCATGACCGCTGACTTTGAACGTACGAGATGATGGTTATTCCAGAAAGTTGTCATGACCGCTGACTTTGATCGTACTAGATGATGGTTATTCCAGAAAGTTGTCATGACAGCTGACTTTGGGCGTACGAGATGATGGTTATTCCAGAAAGTTGTCACGCTAACTTTGAGCGTACAAGATGATGGTTATTCCAGAAAGTTGTCATGACCGCTGACTTTGAGCGTACGGGATGATGGTTATTCCAGAAAGTTGTCATGACCACTGACTTTGAGCGTACGAGATGATGGTTATTCCAGAAAGTGTGCATGACCGCTGACTTTGAGCGTACGAGATGATGGTTATTTCAGAAAATTATCATGACCGCTGACTTTGAGCGTACGAGATGATGGTTATTCCAGAAAGTTGTCATGACCGCTGACTTTGGGCGTACGAGATGATGGTTATTCCAGAAAGTTGTCATGACCGCTGACTTTGAACGTACGAGATGATTGTTATTCCAGAAAGTTGTCATGACCGCTGACTTTGAGCGTACGAGATGACTGTTATTCCAGAAAGTGGTCATGGCCACTAACTTTGAGCGTACGAGATGATGGTTATTCCAGAAAGTTGTCATGACCGCTGACTTTGAACGTACGAGATGATGGTTATTCCAGAAAGTTGTCATGGCCACTAACTTTGAGCGTACGAGATGATGGTTATTCCAGAAAGTTGTCATGACCGCTGACTTTGAACGTACGAGATGATGGTTATTCCAGAAAGTTGTCATGACCGCTGACTTTGAGCGTACGAGATGATGGTTATTCCAGAAAGTTGTCATGACAGCTGACTTTGAGCGTACGAGATGACGGTTATTCCAGAAAGTTGTCATGACCACTGACTTTGAGCGTACGAGATGATGGTTATTCCAGAATGTTTTCATGACCGCTGACTTTGAGCGTACAAGATGATGGTTCTTCCAGAAAGTTGTCATGACCACTGACTTTGAGCGTACGAGATGATAGTTATTCCAGAAAGTTTTCATGACCGCTGACTTTGAGCGTACGAGATGATGGTTATTCCAGAAAGTTGTCATGACCGCTGACTTTGGGCGTACGAGATGATGGTTATTCCAGAAAGTTGTCATGACCGCTGACTTTGAACGTACGAGATGATGTTTATTCCAGAAAGTTGTCTTGACCGCTGACTTTGAGCGTACGAGATGATGGTTATTCCAGAAAGTTGTCATGACCGCTGACTTTGAACGTACGAGATGATTGTTATTCCAGAAAGTTGTCATGACCGCTGACTTTGAGCGTACGGGATGATGGTTATTCCAGAAAGTTGTCATGACCACTGACTTTGAGCGTACGAGATGATGGTTATTCCAGATAGTTGTCATGACCGCTGACTTTGAGCGTACGAGATGATGGTTCTTCCAGAAAGTTGTCATGACCACTGACTTTGAACGTACGAGATTATGGTTATTCCAGAAAGTTGTCATGACCGCTGACTTTGAGCGTACGAGATGATAGTTATTCCAGAAAGTTGTCATGACAGCTGACTTTGAGCGTACGAGATGATGGTTATTTCAGAAAATTATCATGACCGCTGACTTTGGGCGTACGAGATGATGGTTATTCCAGAAAGTTGTCACGCTAACTTTGAGCGTAGAAGATGATGGTTATTCCAGAAAGTTGTCATGACCGCTGACTTTGAACGTACGAGATGATGTTTATTCTAGAAAGTTTTCATGACCGCTGACTTTGAGCGTACGAGATGATGGTTATTCCAGAAAGTTTTCATGACCGCTGACTTTGAGCGTACGAGATGATGGTTATTCCAGAAAGTTGTCATGACCGCTGACTTTGAGCGTATGAGATGATGGTTATTCCAGAAAGTTGTCATGACCGCTGACTTTGAACGTACGAGATGATGGTTATTCCAGAAAGTTGTCATGACCGCTGACTTTGAACGTACGAGATGATGGTTATTCCAGAAAGTTGTCATGACCGCTGACTTTAAGCGTACGAGATGATGGTTATTCCAGAAAGTTGTCATGACCGCTGATTTTGAGCGTACCAGATGATGGTTATTCCAGAAAGTTGTCATGACCGCTGACTTTGAGCGTACGAGATGATGGTTATTCCAGAAAGTTGTCATGACCGCTGACTTTGAACGTACGAGATGATGGTTATTCCAGAAAGTTGTCATTACCACTGACTTTGAGCGTACGAGATGATGGTTATTCCAGAAAGTTGTCATGGCCACTAACTTTGAGCGTACGAGATGATGGTTATTCCAGAAAGTTGTCATGACCGCTGACTTTGCCCGTACGAGATGATGGTTATTCCAGAAAGCTGTCATGACCGCTGACTTTGAGCGTACGAGATGATGGTTATTCCAGAAAGTTGTCATGAGTGCTGACTTTGAACGTACTAGATGATGGTTATTCCAGAAAGTTGTCATGACTGCTGTCTTTGAGTGTACGAGATGATGGTTATTCCAGAAAGTTGTCATGACTGCTCACTTTGAGCGTACGAGATGATAGTTATTCCAGAAAGTTGTCATGACCGCTGACTTTGAGCGTACGAGATGATGGTTATTCCAGAAAGTTGTCATGACCGCTGACTTTGAGCGTACGAGATGATGGTTATTTCAGAAAATTATCATGACCGCTGACTTTGAACGTACGAGATGATGGTTATTCCAGAAAGTTGTCATGACCGCTGACTTTGATCGTACTAGATGATGGTTATTCCAGAAAGTTGTCATGACAGCTGACTTTGGGCGTACGAGATGATGGTTATTCCAGAAAGTTGTCACGCTAACTTTGAGCGTACAAGATGATGGTTATTCCAGAAAGTTGTCATGACCGCTGACTTTGAGCGTACGGGATGATGGTTATTCCAGAAAGTTGTCATGACCACTGACTTTGAGCGTACGAGATGATGGTTATTCCAGAAAGTGTGCATGACCGCTGACTTTGAGCGTACGAGATGATGGTTATTTCAGAAAATTATCATGACCGCTGACTTTGAACGTACGAGATGATGGTTATTCCAGAAAGTTGTCATGACCGCTGACTTTGATCGTACTAGATGATGGTTATTCCAGAAAGTTGTCATGACCGCTGACTTTGGGCGTACGAGATGATGGTTATTCCAGAAAGTTGTCACGCTAACTTTGAGCGTACAAGATGATGGTTATTCCAGAAAGTTGTCATGACCGCTGACTTTGAACGTACGAGATGATGTTTATTCTAGAAAGTTTTCATGACCGCTGACTCTGAGCGTACGAGATGATGGTTATTCCAGACAGTTGTCATGACCGCTGACTTTGGGCGTACGAGATGATGGTTATTCCAGAAAGTTGTCATGACCGCTGACTTTGAACGTACGAGATAATGTTTATTCCAGAAAGTTGTCATGACCGCTGACTTTGAGCGTACGAGATGATGGTTATTCCAGAAAGTTGTCATGACCGCTGACTTTGAGCGTACCAGATGATGGTTATTCCAGAAAGTTGTCATGACCGCTGACTTTGAGCGTACGAGATGATGGTTATTCCAGAAAGTTGTCATGAACGCTGACTTTGAGCGTACGAGATGATGGTTATTCCAGAAAGTTGTCATGACAGCTGACTTTGAGCGTACGAGATGACTGTTATTCCAGAAAGTGGTCATGGCCACTAACTTTGAGCGTACGAGATGATGGTTATTCCAGAAAGTTGTCATGACCGCTGACTTTGAACGTACGAGATGATGGTTATTCCAGAAAGTTGTCATGGCCACTAACTTTGAGCGTACGAGATGATGGTTATTCCAGAAAGTTGTCATGACCGCTGACTTTGAACGTACGAGATGATGGTTATTCCAGAAAGTTGTCATGACCGCTGACTTTGAGCGTACGAGATGATGGTTATTCCAGAAAGTTGTCATGACAGCTGACTTTGAGCGTACGAGATGATGGTTATTCCAGAAAGTTGTCATGACCACTGACTTTGAGCGTACGAGATGATGGTTATTCCAGAATGTTTTCATGACCGCTGACTTTGAGAGTACGAGATGATGGTTATTCCAGAAAGTTGTCATGACCGCTGACATGGGACGTACGAGATGATGGTTATTCCAGAAAGTTGTCATGACCCTGACTTTGAACGTACGAGATGATGGTTATTCCAGAAAGTTGTCATGACCGCTGACTTTGAGCGTACGAGATGATGGTTATTCCAGAAAGTTGTCATGACCACTGACTTTGAGCGTACGAGATGATGGTTCTTCCAGAAAGTTGTCATGACCACTGATTTTGAACGTACGAGATTATGGTTATTCCAGAAAGTTGTCATGACCGCTGACTTTGAGCGTACGAGATGATAGTTATTCAAGAAAGTTGTCATGACCGCTGACTTTGAGCGTACGAGATGATGGTTATTTCAGAAAATTATCATGACCGCTGACATTGAACGTACGAGTTGATGGTTATTCCAGAAAGTTGTCATGACCGCTGACTTTGATCGTACTAGATGATGGTTATTCCAGAAAGTTGTCATGACAGCTGACTTTGGGCGTACGAGATGATGGTTATTCCAGAAAATTGTCACGCTAACTTTGAGCGTACAAGATGATGGTTATTCCAGAAAGTTTTCATGACCGCTGACTTTGAGCGTACGAGATGATGGTTCTTCCAGAAAGTTGTCATGACCACTGACTTTGAGCGTACGAGATGATAGTTATTCCAGAAAGTTGTCATGACCGCTGACTTTGAGCGTACGAGATGATGGTTATTTCAGAAAATTATCATGACCGCTGACTTTGAACGTACGAGATGATGGTTATTCCAGAAAGTTGTCATGACCACTGACTTTGATCGTACTAGATGATGGTTATTCAAGAAAGTTGTCACGCTAACTTTGAGCGAACAAGATGATGGTTATTCCAGAAAGTTGTCATGACCGCTGACTTTGAACGTACGAGATGATGTTTATTCTAGAAAGTTTTCATGACCGCTGACTTTGAGCGTACGAGATGATGGTTATTCCAGAAAGTTGTCATGACCGCTGACTTTGGGCGTACGAGATGATGGTTCTTCCAGAAAGTTGTCATGACCACTGATTTTGAACGTACGAGATTATGGTTATTCCAGAAAGTTGTCATGACCGCTGACTTTGAGCGTACGAGATGATAGTTATTCAAGAAAGTTGTCATGACCGCTGACTTTGAGCGTACGAGATGATGGTTATTTCAGAAAATTATCATGACCGCTGACTTTGAACGTACGAGATGATGGTTATTCCAGAAAGTTGTCATGACCGCTGACTTTGATCGTACTAGATGATGGTTATTCCAGAAAGTTGTCATGACCACTGACTTTGGGCGTACGAGATGATGGTTATTCCAGAAAGTTGTCACGCTAACTTTGAGCGTACAAGATGATGGTTATTCCAGAAAGTTGTCATGACCGCTGACTTTGAGCGTACGGGATGATGGTTATTCCAGAAAGTTTTCATGACCGCTGACTTTGAGCGTACGAGATGATGGTTCTTCCAGAAAGTTGTCATGACCACTGACTTTGAGCGTACGAGATGATAGTTATTCCAGAAAGTTGTCATGACCGCTGACTTTGAGCGTACGAGATGATGGTTATTCCAGAAAGTTGTCACGCTAACTTTGAGCGAACAAGATGATGGTTATTCCAGAAAGTTGTCATGACCGCTGACTTTGAACGTACGAGATGATGTTTATTCTAGAAAGTTTTCATGACCGCTGACTTTGAGCGTACGAGATGATGGTTATTCCAGAAAGTTGTCATTACCGCTGACTTTGGGCGTACGAGATGATGGTTATTCCAGAAAGTTGTCATGACCACTGACTTTGAACGTACGAGATGATGTTTATTCCAGAAAGTTGTCTTGACCGCTGACTTTGAGCGTACGAGATGATGGTTATTCCAGAAAGTTGTCATGACCGCTGACTTTGAACGTACGAGATGATTGTTATTCCAGAAAGTTGTCATGACCGCTGACTTTGAGCGTACGGGATGATGGTTATTCCAGAAAGTTGTCATGACCACTGACTTTGAGCGTACGAGATGATGGTTATTCCAGATAGTTGTCATGACCGCTGACATGGGACGTACGAGATGATGGTTATTCCAGAAAGTTGTCATGACCCTGACTTTGAACGTACGAGATGATGGTTATTCCAGAAAGTTGTCATGACCGCTGACTTTGAGCGTACGAGATGATGGTTATTCCAGAAAGTTGTCATGACCACTGACTTTGAGCGTACGAGATGATGGTTCTTCCAGAAAGTTGTCATGACCACTGATTTTGAACGTACGAGATTATGGTTATTCCAGAAAGTTGTCATGACCGCTGACTTTGAGCGTACGAGATGATAGTTATTCAAGAAAGTTGTCATGACCGCTGACTTTGAGCGTACGAGATGATGGTTATTTCAGAAAATTATCATGACCGCTGACTTTGAACGTACGAGATGATGGTTATTCCAGAAAGTTGTCATGACCGCTGACTTTGATCGTACTAGATGATGGTTATTCCAGAAAGTTGTCATGACAGCTGACTTTGGGCGTACGAGATGATGGTTATTCCAGAAAGTTGTCACGCTAACTTTGAGCGTACAAGATGATGGTTATTCCAGAAAGTTGTCATGACCGCTGACTTTGAGCGTACGGGATGATTGTTATTCCAGAAAGTTGTCATGACCAAGGACTTTGAGCGTACGAGATGATGGTTATTCCAGAAAGTTTTCATGACCGCTGACTTTGAGCGTACGAGATGATGGTTCTTCCAGAGAGTTGTCATGACCACTGACTTTGAGCGTACGAGATGATAGTTATTCCAGAAAGTTGTCATGACCGCTGACTTTGAGCGTACGAGATGATGGTTATTTCAGAAAATTATCATGACCGCTGACTTTGAACGTACGAGATGATGGTTATTCCAGAAAGTTGTCATGACCGCTGACTTTGATCGTACTAGATGATGGTTATTCCAGAAAGTTGTCATGACCGCTGACTTTGGGCGTACGAGATGATGGTTATTCCAGAAAGTGTTCACGCTAACTTTGAGCGAACAAGATGATGGTTATTCCAGAAAGTTGTCATGACCGCTGACTTTGAACGTACGAGATGATGTTTATTCTAGAAAGTTTTCATGACCGCTGACTTTGAGCGTACGAGATGATGGTTATTCCAGAAAGTTGTCATGACCGCTGACTTTGGGCGTACGAGATGATGGTTCTTCCAGAAAGTTGTCATGACCACTGATTTTGAACGTACGAGATTATGGTTATTCCAGAAAGTTGTCATGACCGCTGACTTTGAGCGTACGAGATGATAGTTATTCAAGAAAGTTGTCATGACCGCTGACTTTGAGCGTACGAGATGATGGTTATTTCAGAAAATTATCATGACCGCTGACTTTGAACGTACGAGATGATGGTTATTCCAGAAAGTTGTCATCACAGCTGACTTTGGGCGTACGAGATGATGGTTATTCCAGAAAGTTGTCACGCTAACTTTGAGCGTACAAGATGATGGTTATTCCAGAAAGTTGTCATGACCGCTGACTTTGAGCGTACGGGATGATGGTTATTCCAGAAAGTTGTCATGACCACTGACTTTGAGCGTACGAGATGATGGTTATTCCAGAAAGTTTTCATGACCGCTGACTTTGAGCGTACGAGATGATGGTTCTTCCAGAAAGTTGTCATGACCACTGACTTTGAGCGTACGAGATGATAGTTATTCCAGAAAGTTGTCATGACCGCTGACTTTGAGCGTACGAGATGATGGTTATTTCAGAAAATTATCATGACCGCTGACTTTGAACGTACGAGATGATGGTTATTCCAGAAAGTTGTCATGACCGCTGACTTTGATCGTACTAGATGATGGTTATTCCAGAAATTTGTCATGACCGCTGACTTTGGGCGTACGAGATGATGGTTATTCCAGAAAGTTGTCACGCTAACTTTGAGCGAACAAGATGATGGTTATTCCAGAAAGTTGTCATGACCGCTGACTTTGAACGTACGAGATGATGTTTATTCTAGAAAGTTTTCATGACCGCTGACTTTGAGCGTACGAGATGATGGTTATTCCAGAAAGTTGTCATGACCGCTGACTTTGGGCGTACGAGATGATGGTTATTCCAGAAAGTTGTCATGACCGCTGACTTTGAACGTACGAGATGATGTTTATTCCAGAAAGTTTTCTTGACCGCTGACTTTGAGCGTACGAGATGATGGTTATTCCAGAAAGTTGTCATGACCGCTGACTTTGAACGTACGAGATGATTGTTATTCCAGAAAGTTGTCATGACCGCTGACTTTGAGCGTACGGGATGATGGTTATTCCAGAAAGTTGTCATGACCACTGACTTTGAGCGTACGAGATGATGGTTATTCCAGATAGTTGTCATGACCGCTGACTTTGAGCGTACGAGATGATGGTTCTTCCAGAAAGTTGTCATGACCACTGACTTTGAACGTACGAGATTATGGTTATTCCAGAAAGTTGTCATGACCGCTGACTTTGAGCGTACGAGATGATAGTTATTCCAGAAAGTTGTCATGACAGCTGACTTTGGGCGTACGAGATGATGGTTATTTCAGAAAATTATCATGACCGCTGACTTTGAACGTACGAGATGATGGTTATTCCAGAAAGTTGTCATGACCGCTGACTTTGATCGTACTAGATGATGGTTATTCCAAAAAGTTGTCATGACCGCTGACTTTGGGCGTACGAGATGATGGTTATTCCAGAAAGTTGTCACGCTAACTTTGAGCGTAGAAGATGATGGTTATTCCAGAAAGTTGTCATGACCACTGACTTTGAACGTACGAGATGATGGTTATTCCAGAAAGTTGTCATGACCGCTGACTTTGAACGTACGAGATGATGGTTATTCCAGAAAGTTGTCATGACCGCTGACTTTGAACGTACGAGATGATGGTTATTCCAGAAAGTTGTCATGACCGCTGACTTTGAACGTACGAGATGATGGTTATTCCAGAAAGTTGTCATGACCGCTGACTTTGAACGTACGAGATGATGGTTATTCCAGAAAGTTGTCATGACCGCTGACTTTGAACGTACGAGATGATGTTTATTCTAGAAAGTTTTCATGACCGCTGACTTTGAGCGTACGAGATGATGGTTATTCCAGAAAGTTGTCATGACCGCTGATTTTGAGCGTATGAGATGATGGTTATTCCAGAAAGTTGTCATGACCGCTGACTTTGAACGTATGAGATGATGGTTATTCCAGAAAGTTGTCATGACCGCTGACTTTGAACGTACGAGATGATGGTTATTCCAGAAAGTTGTCATGACCGCTGTCTTTGAGCGTACGAGATGATGGTTATTCCAGAAAGTTGTCATGACCGCTGATTTTGATCGTACCAGATGATGGTTATTCCAGAAAGTTGTCATCACCGCTGACTTTGAGCGTACGAGATGATGGTTATTCCAGAAAGTTGTCATGACCGCTGACTTTGAACGTACGAGATGATGGTTATTCCAGAAAGTTGTCATTACCACTGACTTTGAGCGTACGAGATGATGGTTATTCCAGAAAGTTGTCATGGCCACTAACTTTGAGCGTACGAGATGATGGTTATTCCAGAAAGTTGTCATGACCGCTGACTTTGAGCGTACGAGATGATGGTTATTCCAGAAAGCTGTCATGATCGCTGACTTTGAGCGTACGAGATGATGGTTATTCCAGAAAGTTGTCATGAGTGCTGACTTTGAACGTACGAGATGATGGTTATTCCAGAAAGTTGTCATGACTGCTGTCTTTGAGTGTACGAGATGATGGTTATTCCAGAAAGTTGTCATGAATGCTCACTTTGAGCGTACGAGATGATAGTTATTCCAGAAAGTTGTCATGACCGCTGACTTTGAGCGTACGAGATGATAGTTATTCCAGAAAGTTGTCATGACCGCTGACTTTGAGCGTACGAGATGATGGTTATTTCAGAAAATTATCATGACCGCTGACTTTGAACGTACGAGATGATGGTTATTCCAGAAAGTTGTCATGACCGCTGACTTTGATCGTACTAGATGATGGTTATTCCCGAAAGTTGTCATGACAGCTGACTTTGGGCGTACGAGATGATGGTTATTCCAGAAAGTTGTCACGCTAACTTTGAGTGTACAAGATGATGGTTATTCCAGAAAGTTGTCATGACCACTGACTTTGAGCGTACGAGATGATGGTTATTCCAGAAAGTTTTCATGACCGCTGACTTTGAGTGTACGAGATGATGGTTCTTCCAGAAAGTTGTCATGACCACTGACTTTGAACGTACGAGATTATGGTTATTCCAGAAAGTTGTCATGACCGCGGACTTTGAGCGTACGAGATGATAGTTATTCCAGAAAGTTGTCATGACCGCTGACTTTGAGCGTACGAGATGATGGTTATTTCAGAAAATTATCATGACCGCTGACTTTGAACGTACGAGATGATGGTTATTCCAGAAAGTTGTCATGACCGCTGACTTTGATCGTACTAGATGATGGTTATTCCAGAAAGTTGTCATGACCGCTGACTTTGGGCGTACGAGATGATGGTTATTCCAGAAAGTTGTCACGCTAACTTTGAACGTACAAGATGATGGTTATTCCAGAAAGTTGTCATGACCGCTGACTTTGAACGTACGAGATGATGTTTATTCTAGAAAGTTTTCATGACCGCTGACTTTGAGCGTACGAGATGATGGTTATTCCAGAAAGTTGTCATGACCGCTGACTTTGGGCGTACGAGATGATGGTTATTCCAGAAAGTTGTCATGACCGCTGACTTTGAACATACGAGATGATGTTTATTCCAGAAAGTTGTCATGACCGCTGACTTTGAGCGTACGAGATGATGGTTATTCCAGAAAGTTGTCATGACCGCTGACTTTGAACGTACGAGATGATTGTTATTCCAGAAAGTTGTCATGACCGCTGACTTTGAGCGTACGGGATGATGGTTATTCCAGAAAGTTGTCATGACCACTGACTTTGAGCGTACGAGATGATGGTTATTCCAGATAGTTGTCATGACCGCTGACTTTGAGCGTACGAGATGATGGTTCTTCCAGAAAGTTGTCATGACCACTGACTTTGAACGTACGAGATTATGGTTATTCCAGAAAGTTGTCATGACCGCTGACTTTGAGCGTACGAGATGATAGTTATTCCAGAAAGTTGTCATGACAGCTGACTTTGAGCGTACGAGATGATGGTTATTTCAGAAAGTTGTCATGACCGCTGACTTTGAACGTACGAGATGATGGTTATTTCAGAAAGTTGTCATGACAGCTGACTTTGAGCGTACGAGATGATGGTTATTTCAGAAAATTATCATGACCGCTGACTTTGAGCGTACGAGATGATGGTTATTCCAGAAAGTTGTCATGACCGCTGACTTTGAACGTACGAGATGATGGTTATTCCAGAAAGTTGTCATGACCGCTGACTTTGAACGTACGAGATGATGGTTATTCCAGAAAGTTGTCATGACCGCTGACTTTGAACGTACGAGATGATGGTTATTCCAGAAAGTTGTCATGACCGCTGACTTTGAACGTACGAGATGATGGTTATTCCAGAAAGTTGTCATGACCGCTGACTTTGAACGTACGAGATGATGTTTATTCTAGAAAGTTTTCATGACCGCTGACTTTGAGCGTACGAGATGATGGTTATTCCAGAAAGTTGTCATGACCGCTGATTTTGAGCGTATGAGATGATGGTTATTCCAGAAAGTTGTCATGACCGCTGACTTTGAACGTATGAGATGATGGTTATTCCAGAAAGTTGTCATGACCGCTGACTTTGAACGTACGAGATGATGGTTATTCCAGAAAGTTGTCATGACCGCTGTCTTTGAGCGTACGAGATGATGGTTATTCCAGAAAGTTGTCATGACCGCTGATTTTGATCGTACCAGATGATGGTTATTCCAGAAAGTTGTCATCACCGCTGACTTTGAGCGTACGAGATGATGGTTATTCCAGAAAGTTGTCATGACCGCTGACTTTGAACGTACGAGATGATGGTTATTCCAGAAAGTTGTCATTACCACTGACTTTGAGCGTACGAGATGATGGTTATTCCAGAAAGTTGTCATGGCCACTAACTTTGAGCGTACGAGATGATGGTTATTCCAGAAAGTTGTCATGACCGCTGACTTTGAGCGTACGAGATGATGGTTATTCCAGAAAGCTGTCATGATCGCTGACTTTGAGCGTACGAGATGATGGTTATTCCAGAAAGTTGTCATGAGTGCTGACTTTGAACGTACGAGATGATGGTTATTCCAGAAAGTTGTCATGACTGCTGTCTTTGAGTGTACGAGATGATGGTTATTCCAGAAAGTTGTCATGAATGCTCACTTTGAGCGTACGAGATGATAGTTATTCCAGAAAGTTGTCATGACCGCTGACTTTGAGCGTACGAGATGATAGTTATTCCAGAAAGTTGTCATGACCGCTGACTTTGAGCGTACGAGATGATGGTTATTTCAGAAAATTATCATGACCGCTGACTTTGAACGTACGAGATGATGGTTATTCCAGAAAGTTGTCATGACCGCTGACTTTGATCGTACTAGATGATGGTTATTCCCGAAAGTTGTCATGACAGCTGACTTTGGGCGTACGAGATGATGGTTATTCCAGAAAGTTGTCACGCTAACTTTGAGTGTACAAGATGATGGTTATTCCAGAAAGTTGTCATGACCACTGACTTTGAGCGTACGAGATGATGGTTATTCCAGAAAGTTTTCATGACCGCTGACTTTGAGTGTACGAGATGATGGTTCTTCCAGAAAGTTGTCATGACCACTGACTTTGAACGTACGAGATTATGGTTATTCCAGAAAGTTGTCATGACCGCGGACTTTGAGCGTACGAGATGATAGTTATTCCAGAAAGTTGTCATGACCGCTGACTTTGAGCGTACGAGATGATGGTTATTTCAGAAAATTATCATGACCGCTGACTTTGAACGTACGAGATGATGGTTATTCCAGAAAGTTGTCATGACCGCTGACTTTGATCGTACTAGATGATGGTTATTCCAGAAAGTTGTCATGACCGCTGACTTTGGGCGTACGAGATGATGGTTATTCCAGAAAGTTGTCACGCTAACTTTGAACGTACAAGATGATGGTTATTCCAGAAAGTTGTCATGACCGCTGACTTTGAACGTACGAGATGATGTTTATTCTAGAAAGTTTTCATGACCGCTGACTTTGAGCGTACGAGATGATGGTTATTCCAGAAAGTTGTCATGACCGCTGACTTTGGGCGTACGAGATGATGGTTATTCCAGAAAGTTGTCATGACCGCTGACTTTGAACATACGAGATGATGTTTATTCCAGAAAGTTGTCATGACCGCTGACTTTGAGCGTACGAGATGATGGTTATTCCAGAAAGTTGTCATGACCGCTGACTTTGAACGTACGAGATGATTGTTATTCCAGAAAGTTGTCATGACCGCTGACTTTGAGCGTACGGGATGATGGTTATTCCAGAAAGTTGTCATGACCACTGACTTTGAGCGTACGAGATGATGGTTATTCCAGATAGTTGTCATGACCGCTGACTTTGAGCGTACGAGATGATGGTTCTTCCAGAAAGTTGTCATGACCACTGACTTTGAACGTACGAGATTATGGTTATTCCAGAAAGTTGTCATGACCGCTGACTTTGAGCGTACGAGATGATAGTTATTCCAGAAAGTTGTCATGACAGCTGACTTTGAGCGTACGAGATGATGGTTATTTCAGAAAGTTGTCATGACCGCTGACTTTGAACGTACGAGATGATGGTTATTTCAGAAAGTTGTCATGACAGCTGACTTTGAGCGTACGAGATGATGGTTATTTCAGAAAATTATCATGACCGCTGACTTTGAGCGTACGAGATGATGGTTATTCCAGAAAGTTGTCATGACCGCTGACTTTGATCGTACTAGATGATGGTTATTCCAGAAAGTTGTCATGACCGCTGACTTTGAACGTACGAGATGATGTTTATTCTAGAAAGTTTTCATGACCGCTGACTTTGAGCGTACGAGATGATGGTTATTCCAGAAAGTTGTCATGACCGCTGACTTTGGGCGTATGAGATGATGGTTATTCCAGAAAGTTGTCATGACCGCTGACTTTGAACGTACGAGATGATGGTTATTCCAGAAAGTTGTCATGACCGCTGACTTTGAACGTACGAGATGATGGTTATTCCAGAAAGTTGTCATGACCGCTGACTTTGAGCGTACGAGATGATGGTTATTCCAGAAAGTTGTCATGACCGCTGACTTTGAGCGTACCAGATGATGGTTATTCCAGAAAGTTGTCATGACCGCTGACTTTGAGCGTACGAGATGATGGCTATTCCAGAAAGTTGTCATGACCGCTGACTTTGAACGTACGAGATGATGGTTATTCCAGAAAGTTGTCATTACCACTGACTTTGAGCGTACGAGATGATGGTTATTCCAGAAAGTTGTCATGGCCACTAACTTTGAGCGTACGAGATGATGGTTATTCCAGAAAGTTGTCATGACCGCTGACTTTGCGCGTACGAGATGATGGTTATTCCAGAAAGCTGTCATGACCGCTGACTTTGAGCGTACGAGATGATGGTTATTCCAGAAAGTTGTCATGAGTGCTGACTTTGAACGTACTAGATGATGGTTATTCCAGAAAGTTGTCATGACTGCTGTCTTTGAGTGTACGAGATGATGGTTATTCCAGAAAGTTGTCATGACCGCTGACTTTGAGCGTACGAGATGATGGTTATTCCAGAAAGTTGTCATGACTGCTGACTTTGAGCGTACGAGATGATGGTTATTCCAGAAAGTTGTCATGACCGCTGAGTTAGATATCTACATTTTTATTATATACTTTCGATATGGGGCTGTTGTGGTCGTGATTGTATGGTACTTGGATTTACAGCTACCTATACAATCAGTATATACTTTCGATACGGGGCCGTTGTGGTCGTGATTTTATGGTACTTGGATTTACAGCTACCTATACAATCAGTATATACTTTCGATACGGGGCTGTTGTGGTCGTGATTGTATGGTACTTGGATTTTCAGCTACCTATACAAGCAGTGCATGTCACCACTAAAGAATGAGTTCGAATGCCGTTCATGGCGAGATATACTCGATACAACGTTATGCGATAAATTTGTCAGCGACAGATCGGTGGTTTTCTCTGGGTACCCTGGTTTCCTCCACCAATAAAACTGACCGCCACGATATAACTAAAATATTGTTGAAAGTGGCGTTAAACACCATAACCCCTAACCCTTTTAATACGGGACCACAATTGCAATATACAATGGCCAGTTAAATGTGATATTAATTTTTATTATTTTTTTGTTTTTTTCACAGAATGCACAATTTTGCATATTCATCCAGAATTTTCAGATTCAGTAGAATTTGGTGAATCTTCTACGGATAATAACTACTTACTGTTCTCACCGACACCAGACGATAATCATTTAATACAAAATGACACACGAGTGACGGAAAACACTGATCACATGACATCAGATATTGGTTCAAGAATTAGTGAATCGATCGTTGATACACACATGATAAAACTCGAATTACATGATAAAGCAAATTTATTTCAAAATGGAGGAATGTTCGAATCAACCGACAAACCAAATTTGTTTCCGGACGGAGGAAGGTTCTTACAATCCATTCATTCAAATGAACCTGACACTGTGGAGAAAGGACGACAGTCTGGGGAATACTTCGTTTCTGAATTTCTATCCATGGATTCGTTCCTCAATAATGTAGTTTCTGTTAAATGCGTAACAATGGAAACACAAGCCGATAGTTCTGGTGTCGACACAGGATTTTCTGGATACGTTCCAATCACAGCTCACGTCACCAATAACAACACAGGTTCAGGATTAGGAACGTTAGATACTTAACAGAGTTAATAGTTTTTATTGTGTAAACCGAAGCTTGCCGAGGCTAGGAATAATAATATTTTATACTGAGATTGTGAGATAGCATAGTCACATCAAATAAGAGTAATTGATACTTTTTCGCACAAGACAAACACTTGTACTATTAGCGTTACCAAGGACAGGGGTGTGATATATTAAACCCTAGCAACCATTATGAGATTTTCATGTATTACGTGAATCAAATGAGGTTGATGATGCTAATAATTATTATTGGTTATTTCTGTTTTATTTGACCTTTTTATTACTTCTGGATAATAAACCGCGCGTGCCTGAATTTATGAATATAAGTTTTGTTTTTCGTGCACATTTGACCATTTTAGACGAATGAAGCAGTGCATGCATATCGTGACACTGACATGTACATCGTATCCATGTACCATAAATCGGGATTCACCATAGAAAATGAAGCTAGTTGTATGTTTTGTGTTAAGTTGTATAACGTTAGAATGTCATTGTTGTATATATGTATGTATATTAAAGAAATAATTCTCTCATGTCATTTTTATGCTCATTTTAACATGGGGAGGTATTATATTTGTCAATATTTTACACCGAGCGAAAGTTGAATTTCCGGCGGATGAAGGAGCTATTTATAAGAGTACGTGTTTTCCATAGCCTGGCATTTCACTCACAGGCACTTGTTTCATTCAAAAAATATATGCTCCCTCCTCTTCCTTACTTCAAGGTAAACATCTGCCCTTTTTCCCTTCCCCACTTCGCCTCAATATTTTTCGCTTATTTGTAAATCCTTTCTCTGACCCAATTATATCGTTACACTCCCGAGATATTCATCTTTCCGACTGCCACATTTAAATATACCTACCGGGCTTTGGGATTACAGTTGGTTCCATCAATTATTGAAAATATTGCTCCATATCTGAGCACCCCCGTCAACAGAGTCTCTGGATCCGCCCCTGGTTATATTTCTACCCGACGTCTCTGATGTTTGGAGATGGCCAAATCCGATAAAAACCCTATATGTTCCTTTTTTATTACAAAATCCGCAGTGGAACCAAAGAATGAATAGTCATGAACCATGTATATAACTAAAGGTAAAATATTCAATTTCTTGAAAGGAACCTGTGGGAATTTTTATGGGAATCTACATTGATCTCTTGAAAAAAAGAAAAGAAAACTAAATATCATGCAAAAATAGACATCTTTGTAATAGACTCCAAGCAGATAAAATATCTTGAACATTTCAAGATTAAGATAATCCCCTTTAAAATAAAATAAAACAAATGATTCGACTGCGAAAATCGGAATGAATGTTGCATACATCGCTATTAAAGTCCGTAATTTTAACAGCAAAGCCGATTTTCGAGAAAATGCTACATCTTTGAATATAAAACATTGAATTTATTAATTATTACGGTCATTCAGGATATGAAATAAAAATACAGATCTCATAGAATCCACCGATATCGGGCGATATAAAAAGCTAAATAAAATAATTCCAATAAATCGGATTTTATTTGAATAAGAATACATAGATTTTTTCAATTTTTTAAACGTTTTGTGACGTTTACAGTTATGTAACCGGAAGTGTACATACCCTCTGTCAGGAAAAGATAACTCGATTCAAGAACGATAACTCTAGTTATCGCAAATCGGGAATTATTAACAGAAAAAATATAGCACATTGGTGTTCGAATGATTTCAAAATACTGGTGACACCTTCGTTTTTTGTGGTAAGGCCATTTCTTTTAATTTCACTGCTGATTTATATATTTATTTTCCCACATCTAACAAGATGGCGATAATTGGTACTCTTCCCTTCCTATTCAGTGACAAAAAACAACAACTTTACAAAGCCTCCCTGATACGAGCATGCGCATAACAATTATTCATATTTCCGTCCATGGTAAGTCGATTGGTAACATTCAAAATTATGAGGCGTTTGAAGGGGTGTATTGGACTACATAGAAATAATCTGACAAAAACAAGAAAAAAAAATGGCGATAATTGGTCCTCGACCAGTATATATGTTCTGTTTAATTACACCGAATATTATTTAGAACACTGGCTGAATAAATAATACCTTTTGTTTGTCGTTTTTTGTGCTAGGTGATAACACATCCTCCATTAACTCATCAATATCAGCATCGTCGGCAGTCCCGTATCTTTAACAGCCGCCAGCAGCCGTGCTGTTGTCGTCTGACATTTTTTTTTACTGTTTTATGTTTATATCGGAACACTTCCGGGTTTCAAATTTGATTAATAACGTTACCTTACGTATAAAGGTAAAGAAGTAATATTCCAAATGAATTTGGCGGCTTGAGGCATGCGAGGGTAAAAAATTGAAATATGTTTTCGCAAATACATAGTCAGATGGAAGAGTCCGTTATCAACATGATTGGCATAGATAAATGGAATATACAATTTAGCTCAAAACTGGATATTGTCAAACTCATCATAGATTGTACATTTCTAGCACCGTTGTTAGAAAATGATGGAGACTTAGAACATTTGCATAAACTATCGTCTGAGCTGTGCTATTATCTACATGCGCAAAGGATCTGGATGCTAAGCAAGCAAGAAACAGGTTGAGATTACTGAATAGTCATCCACTAGATGTACCTTACTGAATAAACAGGTTGAGAATACTCATAGACATTTTAATTTGTACATATTTCATGTTGGTTGAGGTGGGGACAGGGAATCCCCGTTATCTGTAAATAAATCTAACTGTTTTAGATTTTATTGACATTTGAGTACATATTCTACGTTCGCGTGTAAATATTCGTATTGTGATTGGATTTTAATTTTACTCCGACAATATAACCGGAGGTGTTCCATAACTGGAAGTTTATACGAAGGAAAGAAAGAAGAATACAACGGCACAGAGGAAAAAAAGTTAAATCCTCATGCAAATACACCGGCAGCGGTAAAAATGAACGAAAATAATCCTAAATATGAAAATACACGAAAAATACACCGGTTATTAACCAATCAAACTAATCCAGGATTCTTATATAAGGTGTAATTAAGCTTGAGATAAAATAGCCGCAGGTAGGCTCGAAGCAAACACAAATTTAGTAAAAAATTATAAAGAAATTAATTAGTGGTGTTACACCATCTATATGTTACAGCGTTAAATTGTAGAACGCCATACTGACATAGTTCTATATATATATTAACTTAAATATAGCTAAAGAATAGTTGTCTGAAGGTGTTTAATATACTGTCACGATTCCTGTAGTAATTAAAGAGGGTGTATTATTAACATACTGATATGTGTCTGCACGTACACGATTTGATTATCTATTAACACGTGAAAACTAATATCTAGAATTAGGATTTATAGACAAATAGTTTATATATTTCTGACTAAGTAAGATCATTTTCTTGTGGTTTGCAATTCACTATTTTCTCTGTTAATAATTACTACAAAAAATAAACGTAGGTATATAATTTAATGCGCACGATACGTTACTGTAATAACCTTCATCAGGTACGCTCAAAATCGAAAGATTGGAAAGTCAAATAACTGAACGTTTTGAGAGCAATAATTATATATAAAACCAAAGGGCCTAAACAGAACAAAATTAGCATTAATTATCACAAGTATATATGTACATAAAAATTGCATTGTATGCAAAACAAAAAAAAATGTTTTGCTATCAATGTTAATTAATAAAGTAAAAAAACAAAACAAAATACCATACTGTCGGAACAGTTCCAAAATATCACACTGTCGGAACAGTTCCAAAATACCATACTGTCGGAACAGTTCCAAAAATACCACACTGTCGGAACAGTTCCAAAATACCACACTGTCGGAACAGTTCCAAAATACCACACTGTCGGAACAGTTCCAAAATACTACACTGTCGGAACAGTTCCAAAATATCACACTGTCGGAACAGTTCCAAAATACCATACTGTCGGAACAGTTCCAAAAATACCACACTGTCGGAACAGTTCCAAAATACCACACTGTCGGAACAGTTCCAAAATACTACACTGTCGGAACAGTTCCAAAATACCACACTGTCGGAACAGTTCCAAAATTCAATAGAAAAATCGCACAAAGAGGCAAAAGCGATCGACCCTAACACACATATATATACATGACCCCTCACTTTCCTCGACTTGGTAGAGACACTTCCAAAAAAATATGGCGGCGTTAAGCTAATTTATAGGCCCAATACTCCCACCCATTGTTTAATGTCAGCTGTATCATGGCGAGAACACATCATGTTTTGATGATGATGATGATGATGATAATTATGACTGTGTTGTATTTGATCATGGGCAACTGAGTGATTTGTGTTGTCTGCTAAGCAAAATGGTAGATATCGAATTTAGTGCGCATGACACGTTTCTGGAATATCCTTCATCAGGAACGTTACTGTAATATCCTTCATCAGGAACGTTACTGTAATATCCTTCACCAGGAACGTTACTGTAATATTCTTCATCAGGAACGTTACTGTAATAACCTTCATCAGGAACGTTACTGTAATAACCTTCATCAGGAACGTTACTGTAATATCCTTCATCAGGAACGTTACTGTAATATCCTTCATCAGGAACGTTACTGTAATATCCTTCATCAGGAACGTTACTGTAATAACCTTCATCAGGAACGTTACTGTAATAACCTTCATCAGGAACGTTACTGTAATAACCTTCATCAGGAACGTTACTGTAATATCCTTCATCAGGTACTACTGTAATAACCTTCATCAGGAACGTTACTGTAATAACCTTCATCAGTAACGTTACTGTAATAACCTTCATCAGGTACGGTACTGTAATAACCTTCATCAGGTACGTTACTGTAATAACCTTCATCAGGAACGTTACTGTAATAACCTTCATCAGGAACGTTACTGTAATAACCTTCATCAGGAACGTTACTGTAATATCCTTCATCAGGAACGTTACTGTAATAACCTTCATCAGGAACGTTACTGTAATAACCTTCATCAGGAACGTTACTGTAATATTCTTCATCAGGAACGTTACTGTAATAACCTTCATCAGGAACGTTACTGTAATATCCTTCATCAGGAATGTTACTGTAATATCCTTCATCAGGAACGTTACTGTAATAACCTTCATAAGGAACGTTACTGTAATATCCTTCATCAGGAACGTTACTGTAATAACCTTCATCAGGAACGTTACTGTAATATCCTTCATCAGGAACGTTACTGTAATATCCTTCATCAGGAACGTTACTGTAATAACCTTCATCAGGAACGTTACTGTAATAACCTTCATCAGGAACGTTACTGTAATAACCTTCATCAGGAACGTTACTGTAATAACCTTCATCAGAAACGTTACTGTAATAACCTTCATAAGGAACGTTACTGTAATAACCTTCATCAGGAACGTTACTGTAATAACCTTCATCAGGAACGTTACTGTAATAACCTTCATCAGGAACGTTACTGTAATAACCTTCATAAGGAACGTTAATGTAATAACCTTCATCAGGAACGTTACTGTAATAACCTTCATCAGGAACGTTACTGTAATAACCTTCATCAGGAACGTTACTGTAATAACCTTCATCAGGAACGTTACTGTAATATCCTTCATCAGGAACGTTACTGTAATAACCTTCATAAGGAACGTTACTGTAATAACCTTCATCAGGAACGTTACTGTAATATCCTTCATCAGGAACGTTACTGTAATAACCTTCATCAGGAACGTTACTGTAATAACCTTCATCAGGAACGTTACTGTAATATCCTTCATCAGGAACGTTACTGTAATATCCTTCATCAGGAACGTTACTGTAATAACCTTCATAAGGAACGTTACTGTAATATCCTTCATCAGGAACGTTACTGTAATAACCTTCATAAGGAACGTTACTGTAATATCCTTCATCAGGAACGTTACTGTAATATCCTTCATCAGGAACGTTACTGTAATAACCTTCATCAGGAACGTTACTGTAATATCCTTCATCAGGAACGTTACTGTAATATCCTTCATCAGGAACGTTACTGTAATAACCTTCATCAGGAACGTTACTGTAATATCCTTCATCAGGAACGTTACTGTAATAACCTTCATAAGGAACGTTACTGTAATATCTTTCATAAGGAACGTTACTGTAATATCCTTCATCAGGAACGTTACTGTAATATCCTTCATCAGGAACGTTACTGTAATATCCTTCATCAGGAACGTTACTGTAATATCCTTCATCAGGAACGTTACTGTAATAACCTTCATAAGGAACGTTACTGTAATATCCTTCATAAGGAACGTTACTGTAATATCCTTCATCAGGAACGTTACTGTAATATTCTTCATCAGGAACGTTACTGTAATAACCTTCATCAGGAACGTTACTGTAATATCCTTCATCAGGAACGTTACTGTAATATCCTTCATCAGGAACGTTACTGTAATATCCTTCATCAGGAACGTTACTGTAATAACCTTCATAAGGAACGTTACTGTAATATCCTTCATAAGGAACGTTACTGTAATATCCTTCATCAGGAACGTTACTGTAATATCCTTCATCAGGAACGTTACTGTAATAACCTTCATCAGGAACGTTACTGTAATATCCTTCATCAGGAACGTTACTGTAATATCCTTCATCAGGAACGTTACTGTAATAACCTTCATCAGGAACGCTCACAATCGAAAGATTGGAAAGACAAATAATGTAAATGTCTTTTGGAGTAATATTGTGAGTGAGTGAATGAGTGATTGTTGTTAAATGCCGAATGAGCATTGTTTCAGTTATATCATGGCGATCACAAGTTACATTCAATTCTAACATGGCGTCCTTCTTTGGCTTTGTAGAAAAACGAGCGATTTATCGATTGTATAATCTCATTCGCACATGCGCTGGTGAATGTGACTGACTTTTCCATTGGCAGCATACATTGTGTGCGACATTTTCCGCAAACGTAAATGTAAATTACCGTCTTCCAATCAAAGTATACTACTGTATTTGTACTCTTAGACAGATCAGAATCGAAATAAATTATGGAAGCCAGAATGTGTTTTGAGTTTTAACATGAATTGGCGGATATTAGTAAATTTTATCCGCCAATCCATGTTAAAACTCCAAACACATTCTGGTTTCCATGATTTATTTCTTAATTAAATGATGATGGTGATGTCCGCTTTGTACTGGACCAACACCCTTAATTGGAAATGTATAGTGTTAGCTTACTGAAACAATAGTCTGCCGGATACACTATACTGATGCCAAGCCAACCAGTGTTTGCTCTTACCTGTATGTTTAGCTGAGATACATCAACTACCAATTTCATAGTTTTTGGTTTGACACGACCAGGGCTCGAACCCGCGATCTACAACACTAGAGGCGAGTACGCTAACCTTTACACCACTGATACGGTTGTTTTACATTATGTAAAACATATGTCAACTATACGATTTACGGATCTTTTTCAACATACGTTTTTACAAACATTGCACAGTTTGATGTGTACCAGACTAATTGTATAATGATATGTAAAACATAAATCTATGTATAAATATAGGAACTGTCGTGGTCGTGATCGTATGGTAGTTGGATTTAAACTACCCATGCAATCAGTGCCTATCACTACTAACATTGAGAGTTCGAATCTTGCTCAGGAGAGATCTACTCCATACAACTGTATGTGATAAAATTTGTCAGTGACTTGCGAGAGGTCGGTGGTTTTCTCCGGGTACTCCGGTTTCCTCCACCAATAAAACTGACCGCCACGATATAACTGAAATATTGTTAAAAGTGGCGTCAAACACCATAAAATCAAACAAAGCAAAACTATGCATAAATATATACTAGTAATGGAAAAAACACAGGTAAAACGTCGTGTCTCATATTATCTAATTATCCAATCAATGATTAACATTTGTGATATGAAGAAAATGTTTGGAGGAGAAGCCTAACATAATCCTCGGGTTTCTACATAGACTTCAATGATATCTAATGGACATAATTATAAGCTGAATATATCAATTAAATTAATCTCTTGTCCTTGTTGGTACTGAATTAAGATTTCTTTTTTGATTTAATATAAATTATATACGAAAGGTATATCTTTAAAAAAAAATCACATTTTCCATTGCAATAGAGGTAAAATCCCGATGCTACCTTCTGTTTCCACCTCCTCCAATCACTAAAAACCGCATCGGTGGTGTAATGATCAGCGTGTTTGTCCCAAGTGCGGTAGATTGTGATTTCGAGCCCCGACCGGGTAAAAACCAAACTATGAAATTGGTATGTGTTGCTTCTCCGCTAAGTACGCATGATTAAGGAGAAACAGGAAAGACTGGTTGGCTCGGAATCAGGATAATGTGTCCGAGTGGGGCGACATGTCTACCCGTGTACTGTTGTTTCACTGAGCTACCACTATGAAATTCCAACTAAGCGTGTTGGTCTAGTACAAAACGGACCTTATCATCATTTGATTGAAAATTAACGTGTTCTCGTCAAGATATAGCAGTAATGTTGCTGAGTTGTTGTTAAACAACAATCCCCCACTCACATCAATAATTAAACGTCAGGATGTCAGGATAATTTAAAGAAGAACAAACAATACATGCAAGACGTGATATATAAAATAAAAAAGTAGATATCTAATTTAGTGCACACGGCACCTTTCTAATTAAAAAAAGTAGATATCTAATTCAGTGCACACGGCACCTTTCTAATAAAAAAAGTAGATATATAATTTAGTGCACACGACACCTTTCTAAGAAAAAAGTAGATATCTAATTTAGTGCACACGGCACCTTTCTAATAAAAAAAGTATATATCTAATTCAGTGCACACGACACCTTTCTAAGAAAAAAGTAGATATCTAATTTAGTGCACACGGCACCTTTCTAATAAAAAAGTATATATCTAATTTAGTGCACACGGCACCTTTCTAATAAAAAAGTAGATATCTAATTCAGTGCACACGACACCTTCCTAAGAAAAAAGTAGATATTTAATTTATTTCACACGGCACCTTTCTAATACAAAAAGTATATATAATTTAGTGCACACGGCACCTTTCTAATACAAAAAGTAGATATCTAATTTACTGCACACGACACCTTTCTAATAAAAAAAGTAGATATATAATTTAGTGCACAAGACACCTTTCTATAATAACCTACATATTTATGTTTACCTCGGGTGTAAGCTAATTATATCTAGCTTCTACATACAAATGTATATGTACTTTAAATATATGATATATAAAACAAAAACGTAGATATCAAAACGACATCTTTATATAATAACCTACGTATAAACTAATTATATCTAACTTCTATACACATGTACTTTAAATTTTAATTTGATCATCAAAGAAAACTCTGATAATAGTAATTCAAATCCAAGATGGTTTCCAATACACCAGACTTAATCATAATCACATTCAAATTATTCCCTAGAATGTCCTTAGATTTCACTTATGTTATTGCTAAATATCTCAACAAAGGAATTGGATGCGCGTTGTATCGACTTAAAAAGGTCATCTATACAAAATACATACATCAGCAATGTTATTAAATAATACAGATTGAAATTAGATATTATAATATCCACGTTTGGAAACCTAGTAAAACTGGAAATGGAGCAAGTCAGACAGAAATACTTCAGGTAAATTGTAGGAAATTTAGATGGATATACATATAGTATAACTAATCGTACATTTTGAATGTCAAAATAAGACCACGAGTGACCGAAGTACACATAAGGATTAAACGAGTGGGAAGAACGAGCGTAGTCCTTAATGCGTATTCGGGCACGAGTGGTCTTATTTTGATATTCAAAATGTATGATTTAGTTATACTGTTTATCATATGGACTTCTTAAATTTCTTATATGTTATCTTTTTTTATTTGTATATTTCATTTCATGCGTATGAATCTGCGAGCAATGATAGTGTGTAATCAATAAGGCCGCACATCCCAACAAGTCAGCTATATAAACTTAGGACATATAGACTAGAAATAAGAACTCTGTTAAAACTGAACAATACATCAAAGTAAGCATGTCAAGAATGGAAAGACGGACAATGGCCCTGTTTCGCTCCGGGGCTCTTCCGATTTCGATTGAGACTGGCAGATACTCCAGGCCGCCTACTCCAGTAGACGATAGACTCTGCGACTTGTGTGACATGGGAGTAGTTGAAAACGAGAAACATTTCCTCTTGGACTGTCCATTATATAGTGATGTGAGATATCAGGAGCAGATCCTGGGGGGAGGGGGTGCCACCCCCCTAAAATTGGAAAAAATATGATTTTTTTGGCGTAAAATCGTGATTTTTCACACGAAATACTCCCTCCGCTCGGCGCAATTTTTTTAAGTGCGCCACCCCCCTCCCCCTAACTTGAAATCCTGGATCCGCCCCTGGATATGACTTGTATTATGAATGCTCAAAGTATATAGACATTCTTTACACTCTTAATAATGACGATAAATTCATCAATATGATGTACTGTACAGAAATCCAACATTACTTTTATAAATGTCTACGTAAGTTTTACATTCGTAGAAGCGTTAAATTCATAAGGTTTATTACTTTAGATTTTTAGATAAATTTTGAAATTCAATGGTTTTTGTTTAAAGATACATGTATATATTATAGAAAAATATTTTAGTAACTTTACAAAACTCATTTTGAAAAGATTTTCATATAATTTATATTATTTATTGTTTCAAATATTGAAAATATTTAAGATTTTTATATTATTTTTATTTGCAAGCATGTTTTAAAGTTAAAGATGTTTGATTTTTACATTTAAGATTTGTTTTGTAAGGGTGTTTCCTGATTTTTATTCTGTATATATATGTATTTTATAGTGTCTCGTAAGTCAGACTTTGGCTGGATATTGATTGATTTATTTGTATATTCTATCTGTGATATTTCATGGCAATCAATATGTGACACTTAAATAAACAAATTTTATTATTATTATTATTATATATGAAACCGGAAGAGACGCCATATTTATTTTATGAAGCCTTGCTCGGTGAATATTTTTGTATCGCTGAATGGAGCATGATCTGATGAAATTATTGACTTGAAATTCGGTTTTTGGCTTTAAATCATGATTTCATATTTATTTATATCACAATTGATAAGTTTCGATGTAAAACCAGTTCAAAACTCAACATGAAAGTTCGTCTTCATTGATAAATGTATATATGTGAAATAAGTAACTTTTTGTCTGTAATAGAAAAAAATTAAGGTGTCATTTAGGTTTTCCATTTTATATCTTATTTGCTACAAGATAATAGAATATCAGATTGAACATGAACAATTGGAATACAAAGATGACCATCTCCTTCAGACATATTTAAACATAGGATCCTTGTATGGTTTTTTGTGAAGCTACTGAACCATTCATATGGTTAAGAAAAAAAAGTCTGGAATGTTTATTGATGGACATTCAGAATATTCTATGTCAATCCGCAATCCAATGTAGTCCTCAACAAGAGTTTTTATTATGTTGATTAGTATTATAGAATAACCACCACAGCAGAAAATAATGTTTAAAAGGAACAATGAAAAAAATGCTTATTAACTCTTCTCTGAAACCATAGACCTGATATATAAATATTTATATATATATATAGATTGAAACGACAATGCATGAGAGATACAGGTTCAGGTGAGTCTCACATTCTGTTAGTTTAGTTTATGATGATTTTATTTGTTAAATTAACAAAAGGGATAGGACACAAGTTTTACCAACTTATGAAGTCTTCTCCCATTTATACAATAAATTCACATAGCATAATGATCATTCTGAGCATACATATAATACATATAGGGATATATTGTAAATAATTAACGAATTAATAAAAAGGTTGTGCTGGATGGATACGAGGCTGGAGAGTAGATAATTATCGAGTAATTATACTACAAGGAATCTTTTTGAAGATTTAATAAAATTGAAAACGTGTTTGATGATATTAATATTTTCTTCGTATGTTAAATCATCCGACCCACGGGTTAGTAGATTCAAATTAAAATCGCTCGTCTGTACCCAATTTAAGTTGTTCATCACCATGCGTCTTATTTCAGTATAATTAGGCCAGGTAAACAAATAATGGAATGCATCTTCCCGTGGAGCTTCACAGGAACAAGCAGCATCATTTACTATATTATGTTACTCCTCTGTTGGTATCAACATGTAGTGTTCTAAGACAAAACAACAGTATATATACCTTAATACTACAGTCACTACAAACTCTGTGATTTTACTGAGAAAGTGATATACAGTATCAAAGGAGGGAGGTACAAAGGAGGGAGGTACAATCAATGTATATATCTTAAATAGAGAATTATTTTAACATAACATAAGTTTGCCTTAAAACACTGGTACCTCTTTTAAGATATTATTTATTTTGGTTTAAAAATGTCATGCATTTTGTATTATTTTAGAATTTCTGTTTATCAAGTACATATATTGGTATTTTGTTACAGCTGATGGATTCCAGAATAGTTGTCAGGAACTTGGTAGCAAATACAGCCTGAACTGGATGTTAGCTTGGAAGTCTTTCAGGTGGTAGATCTAATTCCAATATAGGAGGACCATTTTTATGACTCTAATTTTTACGCTATTTAAGCTTTCAGTTCCAGTCATCAAGACTTCATCCTAAATTTTATGTTGTTGAGTTTTATTTTGTTGTTGTTTGTTCGGGGTTTAATTTTAGGGGGGGGGGGGGGGGGACTGGGGTGGTATTAGTAGTGAAAGGATTTTTTAAACTGAAAATAGACAACTGTTCATGTGACATGAGTAATTGGTTATATTTTTATAACTTTAACAGGAACCTTATTCATCCGAAGACGTTAGCTGAGATCTGAAGGGAGTTATTTTTTTTTTTATTCAAAATTGTTTTATTGAGACATTACATGATTTTGGTATTATTTTAGAGGAAGTTCCTTGTACAAAGAACCTTTGCTAAATAAATTAAAAAAAAATTGAGGTTATTTGATTATCATTTTGTTTTAAAAACCTTTTCATTTCGAAATCTATTAAAAACATGGATTTTATCTGTATTCATAATTTTACATTGTTTATGACATCACATACATGTAGTAGAAATAACCATATGCAACTTATTTGAAAACATTTTCTTAGTTCTTAGATGTAGGATAAAAGACTGTTATCTTGGATTAAGACTCAGATTTTCTATTAAAAAAGTGATTTTGAAATATTGCCTGAGTTTATTATATTGTATTGACCAGTATGTAGCTGAGAGTAAGAGTATGTAAAAGAAAATAAATGACCAAACAATTGACAACAGAGTTGATGAACTATAAGAATGACTTTGAAATCTATAAATAACTACCATCCAGTTTGGTTACATAGCATCATACTTACTGAATATTGACTAAATGAATTACATGTATTTTCTGATATATTATGTAGGGGTATTTCCTAAGATATGTCTTGTCTGGCTGCTGTACAACATAGAAAAAATGTGTTCAATCAATTCTCATTAAAAAAATTCTATTTTTTTGGGTCTATTTTCGAAAAGTCGTAATAGGTAGAATAAAGAGTTGGGGTTATGGTGTTTAATGCCACAGTCAACAAAATTTCAGTGATATTATGGTGGTCAGTTTTATTGGTGGAGAAAAATGGAGAAAACCACTAGCAAACTCTATCACATAATGTTATTTCAAGTACATCTCGCCACGAGCGGGATTCGAACTCACAATTTTAGTAGTGATAGACACTGATTGCACAGGTAGTTGTAAATTAAACTACCATACGATCACGAAATAATGGCCCTAGGTAGAATGCACCATATATACAGTGTCTGTCTTAAGCCAATTGGGCCCAACGCTGGAGTTGTATGCTCTCAGCTGTTCATTTACACACAGTCACAACAACGCATTGCAGGTTTTACAGAGAACAGCAATGATTATTATTTTATGGGGCCCACACCTCCTAAGGCGACCCTGCATGTATTTGCAATAAGAGTAAAATGAATATGCAACTATGCTAATTACTTCTGTGATTCTGTATACTTATCCAGAAAGCTCAAATTGAACAGATAATGCATCTAGATTTGTAACTTGCATATACATGTGCTTAGCTTAATTTTGTTTACAAGTTCATCACAGGTTATGATAAGCAGATGTTTCAAATTTTCTTCTTTGTTGATTTTGTACCCCCTTTAGTATACATATCAATGATTCTTTATATATAGGAATACAAAGAAAGTATACTACAGGGAAATTTATTTTCACACTCGTTAAAAGTTTTGAATCTGGAAAATCTTCTTTTTTTCATTTTTAATCAGGATCCTCCCAACAGGAATAACAACTCTTCTTAATATTTTCATGTAAGTAACTGTATGCAACATTAGTGTCTGATACAGAAGCTGGCTTATAATTAAAAAATACCTCTTGTGGCATGGAACATAGTTAAATACAAGATTCTGTGGAAAATACATACAAACACTTCTTCTCAGAAACCACTTCAAAGATTATAACCAAATTGTGTATGGGTGGGTCTTTATATAAATTTGTGGTGTCAATTGGAAATGCAAAAATGACCCCATCATGGAACATGATTTAACATAGGACCCTGCTTCCCCCAAGCTATTGGGTATTTTGAAAAATCATATGATGCAGGCCATGGAATAGCTTAATAGGGTAATGATCTTGTTTGAGGGGGTTTCGGTTCCGGTTATGGTGTTTAACGCCACTTTCAACAATATTTCAGCTATATTGATAGAGGAAACCGGAGAAAAAACACCAAACTGCTGCAAGTCACCGACAATTGTTATCACATAATGTTATATGGAGTACACCTCGCCTGAGCAGGATTCGAACTCACAACGTTAGTGGTGATAGGCACTGATTGCATAGGTCGTTATCAATCCAACTACCATACGATCACGACTACGGTGGCCCCTGGTCTTGTTTGACATGTTAAGTATTTAACATGGCTGTCACAATGAAATGTGTGTGGATTAGTGCTAGTTATGCTTAGGGGGTCAAAAATAACAAAACAAATGAAAAATTACTATTTTCCCACACAATTTTATGGGGTAGGACCTAAAAAGGGGAAAAAAGTACCGTTACTCCCACCACAATTTGAACAATCTGAATCTGTTCATATCAAGCAGTCACGATTTCGAGTAAGCTGTTTTGTAACTAGAGTAACACGACGGGTACCACTAGTGGAGCAGGAACTGCTTGCCCTTCCGGATAACATGAGTTCACTCCCGGCTGTTAGCGGTGTTCGTGTTACAAGATCTTTAGTTTGATGTGTAATGTTTTGGAGATCGTGGTTTGTTTTTTTGGCCATTGTATTGTTTTTGGCCAATGTATTGTCTGTCCTTCGATTTACGGATTCGGATTACCCCTTTGGTATTTTCAAAATCTTCTTTTCAGAAGATAAATTACTTGTTTGTGTATACACGTTACCGGACGAACAAAACAAGTCGAAAAGAAGCACCCACATCCACAAAAATTGATCATTTGCAATTCCATCATGTGTATGCGTTCAAATATATCACACATAGTCACCATTCCAAAAATTATATATCTGTCAATATATAAATCAAACTTGCTTAACAGGATACCTGAACCTCAAAAGGTAACTGACGAGGTACACGATCTACCTTACGTACAAACACTGTGGAAAGACAAAGGCAATTGTTTAGATTACGGGTAAAACAAAATCGTCAGAAAAATTTGCAATATCTGCACGAGCACTCGCTAAGAACAGGCAAAATTCAGGTTAATACCATAAGTCAGAGTGAAACCCGAAATAACATGTAGGTTAATACCATAAGTCACAGTGAAACCCGACATAACATACAGGTTAATACCATAAGACACAGTGAAGCCCGAAATAACATGCAGGTTAATACCATAAGTCACAGAGAAACCTGAAATAACATGCAGGTTAATACCATAAGTCACAGTGAAACCTGAAATAACATGCAGGTTAATACCATAAGTCACAGAGAAACCTGAAATAACATGCAGGTTAATACAATAAGTCACAGTGAAACCTGAAATAACATACAGGTTAATACCATAAGTCACAGTGAAACCTGAAATAACATACAGGTTAATACCATAAGTCACAGTGAAACCTGAAATAACATACAGGTTAATACCATAAGTCACAGTGAAACCTGAAATAACATGCAGGTTAATACCATAAGTCGGAGTGAAACCTGAAATAACATACAGGTTAATACCATAAGTCAGAGTGAAACCTGAAATAACATAGAGGTTAATACCATAAGTCACAGTGAAACCCGAAATAACATACAGGTTAATACCATAAGTCACAGTGAAACCTGAAATAACATACAGGTTAATACCATAAGTCGGAGTGAAACCTGAAATAACATACAGGTTAATACCATAAGTCAAAGTGAAACCCGAAATAACATACAGGTTAATACCATAAGTCACAGTGAAACCCGAAATAACATACAGGTTAATACCATAAGTCACAGTGAAACCTGAAATAACATACAGGTTAATACCATAAGTCAAAGTGAAACCCGAAATAACATACAGGTTAATACCATAAGTCACAGTGAAACCCGAAATAACATACAGGTTAATACCATAAGTCACAGTGAAACCTGAAATACCATACAGGTTAATACCATAAGTCACAGTGAAACCTGAAATAACATACAGGTTAATACCATAAGTCACAGTGAAACCTGAAATAACATGCAGGTTAATACCATAAGTCACAGTGAAACCTGAAATAACATGCAGGTTAATACCATAAGTCACAGTGAAACCTGAAATAACATACAGGTTAATACCATAAGTCACAGTGAAACCTGACATAACATACAGGTTAATACCATAAGTCACAGTGAAACCTGAAATAACATACAGGTTAATACCATAAGTCACAGTGAAACCTGAAATAACATACAGGTTAATACCATAAGTCACAGTGAAACCTGACATAACATACAGGTTAATACCATAAGTCACAGAGAAACCTGACATAACATACAGGTTAATACCATAAGTCACAGTGAAACCTGAAATAACATGCAGGTTAATACCATAAGTTACAGTGAAACCTGAAATAACATACAGGTTAATACCATAAGTCACAGTGAAACCTGAAATAACATACAGGTTAATACCATAAGTCACAGTGAAACCTGAAATAACATGCAGGTTAATACCATAAGTCACAGTGAAACCTGAAATAACATACAGGTTAATACCATAAGTCACAGTGAAACCTGAAATAACATACAGGTTAATACCATAAGTCAAAGTGAAACCCGAAATAACATACAGGTTAATACCATAAGTCACAGTGAAACCTGAAATAACATGCAGGTTAATACCATAAGTCACAGTGAAACCTGAAATAACATACAGGTTAATACCATAAGTCGGAGTGAAACCTGAAATAACATACAGGTTAATACCATAAGTCACAGTGAAACCTGAAATAACATACAGGTTAATACCATAAGTCAAAGTGAAACCCGAAATAACATACAGGTTAATACCATAAGTCACAGTGAAACCCGAAATAACATACAGGTTAATACCATAAGTCACAGTGAAACCTGAAATAACATACAGGTTAATACCATAAGTCAAAGTGAAACCCGAAATAACATACAGGTTAATACCATAAGTCACAGTGAAACCCGAAATAACATACAGGTTAATACCATAAGTCACAGTGAAACCTGAAATACCATACAGGTTAATACCATAAGTCACAGTGAAACCTGAAATAACATACAGGTTAATACCATAAGTCACAGTGAAACCTGAAATAACATGCAGGTTAATACCATAAGTCACAGTGAAACCTGAAATAACATGCAGGTTAATACCATAAGTCACAGTGAAACCTGAAATAACATACAGGTTAATACCATAAGTCACAGTGAAACCTGACATAACATACAGGTTAATACCATAAGTCACAGTGAAACCTGAAATAACATACAGGTTAATACCATAAGTCACAGTGAAACCTGAAATAACATACAGGTTAATACCATAAGTCACAGTGAAACCTGACATAACATACAGGTTAATACCATAAGTCACAGAGAAACCTGACATAACATACAGGTTAATACCATAAGTCACAGTGAAACCTGAAATAACATGCAGGTTAATACCATAAGTTACAGTGAAACCTGAAATAACATACAGGTTAATACCATAAGTCACAGTGAAACCTGAAATAACATACAGGTTAATACCATAAGTCACAGTGAAACCTGAAATAACATGCAGGTTAATACCATAAGTCACAGTGAAACCTGAAATAACATACAGGTTAATACCATAAGTCACAGTGAAACCTGAAATAACATACAGGTTAATACCATAAGTCAAAGTGAAACCCGAAATAACATACAGGTTAATACCATAAGTCACAGTGAAACCTGAAATAACATGCAGGTTAATACCATAAGTCACAGTGAAACCTGAAATAACATGCAGGTTAATACCATAAGTCACAGTGAAACCTGAAATAACATACAGGTTAATACCATAAGTCACAGTAAAACCTGAAATAACATGCAGGTTAATACCATAAGTCACAGAGAAACCTGAAATAACATACAGGTTAATACCATAAGTCACAGAGAAACCTGAAATAACATACAGGTTAATATCATAAGTCACAGTGAAACCTGAAATAACATACCGGTTAATACCATAAGTCACAGTGAAACCTGAAATAACATGCAGGTTAATACCATAAGTCACAGTGAAACCTGAAATAACATGCAGGTTAATACCATAAGTCACAGTGAAACCCGAAATAACATACAGGTTAATACCATAAGTCACAGTGAAACCTGAAATAACATACAGGTTAATACCATAAGTCACAGTGAAACCCGAAATAACATACAGGTTAATACCATAAGTCAGAGTGAAACCCGAAATAACATACAGGTTAATACCATAAGTCACAGTGAAACCTGAAATAACATACAGGTTAATACCATAAGTCACAGTGAAACCTGAAATAACATACAGGTTAATACCATAAGTCACAGTGAAACCTGAAATAACATGCAGGTTAATACCATAAGTCACAGTGAAACCTGAAATAACATGCAGGTTAATACCATAAGTCACAGTGAAACCCGAAATAACATACAGGTTAATACCATAAGTCACAGTGAAACCTGAAATAACATACAGGTTAATACCATAAGTCACAGTGAAACCCGAAATAACATACAGGTTAATACCATAAGTCACAGTGAAACCCGAAATAACATACAGGTTAATACCATAAGTCACAGTGAAACCTGAAATAACATACAGGTTAATACCATAAGTCACAGTGAAACCTGAAATAACATACAGGTTAATACCATAAGTCACAGTGAAACCTGAAATAACATACAGGTTAATACCATAAGTCACAGTGAAACCTGAAATAACATGCAGGTTAATACCATAAGTCACAGTGAAACCCGAAATAACATGCATGTGAATACCATAAGTCACAGAGAAACCTGAAATAACATACAGGTTAATATCATAAGTCACAGTGAAACCTGAAATAACATACAGGTTAATACCATAAGTCATAGTGAAACCTGAAATAACATACAGGTTAATACCATAAGTCACAGTGAAACCTGAAATAACATGCAGGTTAATACCATAAGTCACAGTGAAACCCGAAATAACATACAGGTTAATATCATAAGTCACAGTGAAACCTGAAATAACATACAGGTTAATACCATAAGTCACAGTGAAACCTGAAATAACATACAGGTTAATACCATAAGTCACAGTGAAACCTGAAATAGCATACAGGTTAATACCATAAGTCACAGTGAAACCTGAAATAACATGCAGGTTAATACCATAAGTCACAGTGAAACCTGAAATAACATAGAGGTTAATACCATAAGTCACAGAGAAACCCGATATAACATACAGGTTAATACCATAAGTCACAGTGAAACCTGAAATAACATGCAGGTTAATACCATAAGTCACAGTGAAACCCGAAATAACATGCATGTGAATACCATAAGTCACAGAGAAACCTGAAATAACATACAGGTTAATATCATAAGTCACAGTGAAACCTGAAATAACATACAGGTTAATACCATAAGTCACAGTGAAACCTGAAATAACATGCAGGTTAATACCATAAGTCACAGTGAAACCCGAAATAACATACAGGTTAATATCATAAGTCACAGTGAAACCTGAAATAACATACAGGTTAATACCATAAGTCACAGTGAAACCTGAAATAACATGCAGGTTAATACCATAAGTCACAGTGAAACCTGAAATAACATACAGGTTAATACCATAAGTCACAGTGAAACCTGAAATAACATACAGGTTAATACCATAAGTCACAGTGAAACCTGAAATAACATACAGGTTAATACCATAAGTCACAGTGAAACCTGAAATAACATACAGGTTAATACCATAAGTCAGAGTGAAACCTGAAATAACATAGAGGTTAATACCATAAGTCACAGTGAAACCTGAAATAACATGCAGGTTAATACCATAAGTCACAGAGAAACCTGAAATAACATAGAGGTTAATACAATAAGTCACAGTGAAACCTGAAATAACATGCAGGTTAATACCATAAGTCACAGTGAAACCTGAAATAACATGCAGGTTAATACCATAAGTCACAGAGAAACCTGAAATAACATGCAGGTTAATACCATAAGTCACAGTGAAACCTGAAATAACATGCAGGTTAATACCATAAGTCACAGTGAAACCTGAAATAACATACAGGTTAATACCATAAGTCACAGTGAAACCTGACATAACATACAGGTTAATACCATAAGTCACAGAGAAACCTGACATAACATACAGGTTAATACCATAAGTCACAGTGAAACCTGAAATAACATGCAGGTTAATACCATAAGTTACAGTGAAACCTGAAATAACATACAGGTTAATACCATAAGTCACAGTGAAACCTGAAATAACATACAGGTTAATACCATAAGTCACAGTGAAACCTGAAATAACATACAGGTTAATACCATAAGTCATAGTGAAACCTGAAATAACATACAGGTTAATACCATAAGTCACAGTGAAACCTGAAATAACATACAGGTTAATACCATAAGTCATAGTGAAACCTGAAATAACATGCAGGTTAATACCATAAGTCACAGTGAAACCTGAAATAACATACAGGTTAATACCATAAGTCACAGTGAAACCTGAAATAACATACAGGTTAATACCATAAGTCAAAGTGAAACCCGAAATAACATACAGGTTAATACCATAAGTCACAGTGAAACCTGAAATAACATGCAGGTTAATACCATAAGTCACAGTGAAACCTGAAATAACATGCAGGTTAATACCATAAGTCACAGTGAAACCTGAAATAACATACAGGTTAATACCATAAGTCACAGTAAAACCTGAAATAACATGCAGGTTAATACCATAAGTCACAGAGAAACCTGAAATAACATACAGGTTAATACCATAAGTCACAGAGAAACCTGAAATAACATACAGGTTAATATCATAAGTCACAGTGAAACCTGAAATAACATACAGGTTAATACCATAAGTCACAGTGAAACCTGAAATAACATGCAGGTTAATACCATAAGTCACAGTGAAACCTGAAATAACATGCAGGTTAATACCATAAGTCACAGTGAAACCCGAAATAACATACAGGTTAATACCATAAGTCACAGTGAAACCTGAAATAACATACAGGTTAATACCATAAGTCACAGTGAAACCCGAAATAACATACAGGTTAATACCATAAGTCAGAGTGAAACCCGAAATAACATACAGGTTAATACCATAAGTCACAGTGAAACCTGAAATAACATACAGGTTAATACCATAAGTCACAGTGAAACCTGAAATAACATACAGGTTAATACCATAAGTCACAGTGAAACCTGAAATAACATGCAGGTTAATACCATAAGTCACAGTGAAACCTGAAATAACATGCAGGTTAATACCATAAGTCACAGTGAAACCCGAAATAACATACAGGTTAATACCATAAGTCACAGTGAAACCTGAAATAACATACAGGTTAATACCATAAGTCACAGTGAAACCCGAAATAACATACAGGTTAATACCATAAGTCACAGTGAAACCCGAAATAACATACAGGTTAATACCATAAGTCACAGTGAAACCTGAAATAACATACAGGTTAATACCATAAGTCACAGTGAAACCTGAAATAACATACAGGTTAATACCATAAGTCACAGTGAAACCTGAAATAACATACAGGTTAATACCATAAGTCACAGTGAAACCTGAAATAACATGCAGGTTAATACCATAAGTCACAGTGAAACCCGAAATAACATGCATGTGAATACCATAAGTCACAGAGAAACCTGAAATAACATACAGGTTAATATCATAAGTCACAGTGAAACCTGAAATAACATACAGGTTAATACCATAAGTCATAGTGAAACCTGAAATAACATACAGGTTAATACCATAAGTCACAGTGAAACCTGAAATAACATGCAGGTTAATACCATAAGTCACAGTGAAACCCGAAATAACATACAGGTTAATATCATAAGTCACAGTGAAACCTGAAATAACATACAGGTTAATACCATAAGTCACAGTGAAACCTGAAATAACATACAGGTTAATACCATAAGTCACAGTGAAACCTGAAATAACATACAGGTTAATACCATAAGTCACAGTGAAACCTGAAATAACATGCAGGTTAATACCATAAGTCACAGTGAAACCTGAAATAACATAGAGGTTAATACCATAAGTCACAGAGAAACCCGATATAACATACAGGTTAATACCATAAGTCACAGTGAAACCTGAAATAACATGCAGGTTAATACCATAAGTCACAGTGAAACCCGAAATAACATGCATGTGAATACCATAAGTCACAGAGAAACCTGAAATAACATACAGGTTAATATCATAAGTCACAGTGAAACCTGAAATAACATACAGGTTAATACCATAAGTCACAGTGAAACCTGAAATAACATGCAGGTTAATACCATAAGTCACAGTGAAACCCGAAATAACATACAGGTTAATATCATAAGTCACAGTGAAACCTGAAATAACATACAGGTTAATACCATAAGTCACAGTGAAACCTGAAATAACATGCAGGTTAATACCATAAGTCACAGTGAAACCTGAAATAACATACAGGTTAATACCATAAGTCACAGTGAAACCTGAAATAACATACAGGTTAATACCATAAGTCACAGTGAAACCTGAAATAACATACAGGTTAATACCATAAGTCACAGTGAAACCTGAAATAACATACAGGTTAATACCATAAGTCAGAGTGAAACCTGAAATAACATAGAGGTTAATACCATAAGTCACAGTGAAACCTGAAATAACATGCAGGTTAATACCATAAGTCACAGAGAAACCTGAAATAACATAGAGGTTAATACAATAAGTCACAGTGAAACCTGAAATAACATGCAGGTTAATACCATAAGTCACAGTGAAACCTGAAATAACATGCAGGTTAATACCATAAGTCACAGAGAAACCTGAAATAACATGCAGGTTAATACCATAAGTCACAGTGAAACCTGAAATAACATGCAGGTTAATACCATAAGTCACAGAGAAACCTGAAATAACATGCAGGTTAATACCATAAGTCACAGAGAAACCTGAAATAACATGCAGGTTAATACCATAAGTCACAGTGAAACCTGAAATAACATACAGGTTAATACCATAAGTCAGAGTGAAACCTGAAATAACATAGAGGTTAATACCATAAGTCACAGTGAAACCCGATATAGCATACAGGTTAATACCATAAGACGGAGTGAAACCCGAAATAACATGCAGGTTAATACCATAAGTCACAGTGAAACCCGAAATAACATGCAGGTTAATACCATAAGTCACAGTGAAACCTGAAATAACATACAGGTCAATATCATAAGTCACAGTGAAACCTGAAATAACATGCAGGTTAATACCATAAGTCACAGTGAAACCTGAAATAACATGCAGGTTAATACCATAAGTCACAGAGAAACCTGAAATAACATGCAGGTTAATACCATAAGTCACAGTGAAACCTGAAATAACATACAGGTTAATACCATAAGTCAGAGTGAAACCTGAAATAACATAGAGGTTAATACCATAAGTCACAGTGAAACCTGAAATAACATGCAGGTTAATACCATAAGTCACAGAGAAACCTGAAATAACATAGAGGTTAATACAATAAGTCACAGTGAAACCTGAAATAACATGCAGGTTAATACCATAAGTCACAGTGAAACCTGAAATAACATGCAGGTTAATACCATAAGTCACAGAGAAACCTGAAATAACATGCAGGTTAATACCATAAGTCACAGTGAAACCTGAAATAACATACAGGTTAATACCATAAGTCAGAGTGAAACCTGAAATAACATGCAGGTTAATACCATAAGTCACAGTGAAACCTGAAATAACATGCAGGTTAATACCATAAGTCACAGAGAAACCTGAAATAACATGCAGGTTAATACCATAAGTCACAGTGAAACCTGAAATACCATACAGGTTAATACCATAAGTCACAGTGAAACCTGAAATAACATGCAGGTTAATACCATAAGTCACAGTGAAACCTGAAATAACATACAGGTTAATACCATAAGTCAGAGTGAAACCTGAAATAACATGCAGGTTAATACCATAAGTCACAGTGAAACCTGAAATAACATGCAGGTTAATACCATAAGTCACAGAGAAACCTGAAATAACATGCAGGTTAATACCATAAGTCAGAGTGAAACCTGAAATACCATACAGGTTAATACCATAAGTCACAGAGAAACCTGAAATAACATACAGGTTAATACCATAAGTCACAGTGAAACCTGAAATAACATACAGGTTAATACCATAAGTCACAGTAAAACCTGAAATAACATGTAGGTTAATACCATAAGTCACAGTGAAACCTGAAATAACATACAGGTTAATACCATAAGTCACAGTGAAACCTGAAATAACATGCAGGTTAATACCATAAGTCACAGTGAAACCTGAAATAACATACAGGTTAATACCATAAGTCACAGAGAAACCTGAAATAACATACAGGTTAATACCATAAGACGGAGTGAAACCTGAAATAACATACAGGTTAATACCATAAGTCACAGTGAAACCTGAAATAACATACAGGTTAATACCATAAGTCATAGTGAAACCTGAAATAACATACAGGTTAATACCATAAGTCAGAGTGAAACCTGAAATAACATACAGGTTAATACCATAAGTCACAGTGAAACCTGAAATAACATACAGGTTAATACCATAAGTCACAGTGAAACCTGAAATAACATACAGGTTAATACCATAAGTCACAGTGAAACCTGAAATAACATACAGGTTAATACCATAAGTCACAGTAAAACCTGAAATAACATACAGGTTAATACCATAAGTCACAGTGAAACCTGAAATAACATACAGGTTAATACCATAAGTCACAGTGAAACCTGAAATAACATACAGGTTAATACCATAAGTCACAGAGAAACCTGAAATAACATACAGGTTAATACCATAAGTCACAGTGAAACCTGAAATACCATACAGGTTAATACCATAAGTCACAGTGAAACCTGAAATACCATACAGGTTAATACCATAAGTCACAGTGAAACCTGAAATAACATACAGGTTAATACCATAAGTCACAGTAAAACCTGAAATAACATGTAGGTTAATACCATAAGTCACAGTGAAACCTGAAATAACATACAGGTTAATACCATAAGTCACAGAGAAACCTGAAATAACATACAGGTTAATACCATAAGACGGAGTGAAACCCGAAATAACATACAGGTTAATACCATAAGTCACAGTGAAACCCGAAATAACATGCAGGTTAATACCATAAGTCACAGTGAAACCTGAAATAACATGCAGGTTAATACCATAAGTCACAGTGAAACCCGAAATAACATGCATGTGAATACCATAAGTCACAGTGAAACCTGAAATAACATACAGGTTAATACCATAAGTCACAGAGAAACCTGAAATAACATGCAGGTTAATACCATAAGTCACAGTGAAACCTGAAATAACATACAGGTTAATACCATAAGTCACAGTGAAACCTGAAATAACATGCAGGTTAATACCATAAGTCACAGTGAAACCTGAAATAACATACAGGTTAATACTATAAGTCACAGTGAAACCCGATATAGCATACAGGTTAATACCATAAGTCACAGTGAAACCCGAAATAACATACAGGTTAATACCATAAGTCACAGTGAAACCCGAAATAACATGCAGGTTAATACCATAAGTCACAGTGAAACCTGAAATACCATACAGGTTAATACCATAAGTCACAGTGAAACCTGAAATAACATGCAGGTTAATACCATAAGTCACAGTGAAACCCGAAATAACATGCATGTGAATACCATAAGTCACAGTGAAACCTGAAATAACATACAGGTTAATACCATAAGTCACAGTGAAACCCGAAATAACATACAGGTTAATACCATAAGTCACAGTGAAACCCGAAATAACATGCAAGTTAATACCATAAGTCACAGTGAAACCCGAAATAACATGCAAGTTAATACCATAAGTCAGAGTGAAACCTGAAATAACATACAGGTTAATACCATAAGTCAGAGTGAAACCTGAAATAACATACAGGTTAATACCATAAGTCACAGTGAAACCCGAAATAACATACAGGTTAATACCATAAGTCACAGTGAAACCCGAAATAACATGCAGGTTAATACCATAAGTCACAGTGAAACCTGAAATACCATACAGGTTAATACCATAAGTCACAGTGAAACCTGAAATAACATACAGGTTAATACCATAAGTCACAGTGAAACCTGAAATAACATGCAGGTTAATACCATAAGTCACAGTGAAACCCGAAATAACATACAGGTTAATACCATAAGTCACAGTGAAACCTGAAATAACATACAGGTTAATACCATAAGTCACAGTGAAACCCGAAATAACATACAGGTTAATACCATAAGTCACAGTGAAACCCGAAATAACATGCAAGTTAATACCATAAGTCACAGTGAAACCCGAAATAACATGCAAGTTAATACCATAAGTCAGAGTGAAACCTGAAATACCATACAGGTTAATACTATAAGTCAGAGTGAAACCTGAAATAACATACAGGTTAATACCATAAGTCACAGTGAAACCCGAAATAACATGCAAGTTAATACCATAAGTCAGAGTGAAACCTGAAATACCATACAGGTTAATACTATAAGTCACAGAGAAACCTGAAATAACATACAGGTTAATACCATAAGTCACAGTGAAACCCGAAATAACATACAGGTTAATACCATAAGTCACAGTGAAACCTGAAATAACATACAGGTTAATACCATAAGTCGGAGTGAAACCTGAAATAACATACAGGTTAATACCATAAGTCACAGTGAAACCTGAAATAACATACAGGTTAATACCATAAGTCACAGTGAAACCTGAAATAACATACAGGTTAATACCATAAGTCACAGTGAAACCTGAAATAACATACAGGTTAATACCATAAGTCACAGTGAAACCCGAAATAACATACAGGTTAATACCATAAGTCACAGTGAAACCTGACATAACATACAGGTTAATACCATAAGTCACAGTGAAACCTGAAATAACATACAGGTTAATACCATAAGTCACAGTGAAACCCGAAATAACATACAGGTTAATACCATAAGTCATAGTGAAACCTGAAATAACATACAGGTTAATACCATAAGTCACAGTGAAACCTGAAATAACATACAGGTTAATACCATAAGTCACAGTGAAACCCGAAATAACATACAGGTTAATACCATAAGTCACAGTGAAACCTGACATAACATACAGGTTAATACCATAAGTCACAGTGAAACCCGAAATAACATACAGGTTAATACCATAAGTCACAGTGAAACCTGAAATAACATACAGGTTAATACCATAAGTCACAGTGAAACCCGATATAGCATACAGGTTAATACCATAAGTCACAGTGAAACCCGAAATAACATACAGGTTAATACCATAAGTCACAGTGAAACCCGAAATAACATGCAGGTTAATACCATAAGTCACAGTGAAACCTGAAATAACATACAGGTTAATACCATAAGTCACAGTGAAACCCGATATAGCATACAGGTTAATACCATAAGTCACAGTGAAACCCGATATAGCATACAGGTTAATACCATAAGTCATAGTGAAACCCGATATAACATACAGGTTAATACCATAAGTCATAGTGAAACCTGAAATAACATACAGGTTAATACCATAAGTCACAGTGAAACCCGAAATAACATGCAGGTTAATACCATAAGTCACAGAGAAACCTGAAATAACATGCAGGTTAATACCATAAGTCACAGTGAAACCCGAAATAACATACAGGTTAATACCATAAGTCACAGTGAAACCCGAAATAACATGCAAGTTAATACCATAAGTCACAGTGAAACCCGAAATAACATGCAAGTTAATACCATAAGTCAGAGTGAAACCTGAAATACCATACAGGTTAATACCATAAGTCACAGTGAAACCCGAAATAACATGTAGGTTAATACCATAAGTCACAGTGAAACCCGAAATAAAATACCAAATGCCTCCACGTTGATAACAACATCGGACTAAAGTATGCTGATCTAAACAAGACAGAAGGTTACAAATGTTTCTGGGGAAAGGATTAGATTATTAGTACATGTATAGTAGGAAACCAATGGTAACTGTAACAAATGAAGTGTTTAAATGTGTTTTTTATTAACACAAAAATACGTTCTCGATCATGTCAATGATTCATTTAAAGACGGGGAGGGCATTCCCTCAGTTTTATTATTATTTGTAACCAAATGCATTTTCTTACACAGAATTCAATATCATGTATCACGTTTTGAACACCAAAACATTCTATGTATCCTTGGTGAGACCCCCTTCATGGTATTAAAACGTTATACAATGCTAATTAATCCGCTCATTCTCCAACGTAGACCTATATTACAGATTTTTTATTTACAAAAATCGCCCATGCTTGAAAATAGCGTTTGTCATTGTTGGTGGTTATGAAGAATAAATGCGTAAAAGAAGAAACCCACTAAACAGCTATATTCCTAAAATTTGAGTTACCCAAAAGCAAGTGATAAAAATACTTTTTTTGGTTGTTTGCCTGAAAAGGAAACGACTTTTAATTAAAACTAAGAACATTTAACTAACAACTTAATAAAGTAAAAATAAACCAAGTATCGAAAGAGCAACTTGATAGCATAGGAAGATAACAAATATATTTAAAAAAAATCTGTTTTATTTTTAAGAACATGGAGAAGTGGCATATTATTTCAACCAATTATTACTATTTTTGACATTTATTTAGTCACATTTACGAAGAAAGTATATAAAAAAAAAAAACAATGCGAGACATTTAATATTTGGGGAGGGGGGAGGGATCACGACCTGTTGCATTTACACAAACAATGTGAAAAAATGCTACTGTTCCATCTATTCTATGTAATACCTGCGTAAATGTTCGTATTATAATTCGGCTACCTAATATAATAAAAGTATTCATGAGTTTGAATGGATTTAAAAGCTCCAATGTCTAGACAAGTCGAGCAAACTATATAGAATGTACGGTTTGTTCGACTGGCTATTACAATATATACAATTTTTAAACTTATTGTTCATTTATGCTATTTGTTAGCAGGGGTTATTACAATGTACTCATTTATATTCAATGAGCACCTTAGTCATATGCTTATCAAAAACGGATTCCGATTACCCCTTTGCTATCTTCAACCAAAGAATTCATAAACTTTTTTGTGAAACCCAATTTTAAAAATGGTATTCTCTATGCACTACGTCAGTATATAAAGGGAAAACATATGTAATTTACAGTGGCGTAGCTGCATTAAAACAGTGTAAGCAAGTGCTTACAAATACTTTCTTGCAAAAAAAATATTTGTTTTTGTTATGTTGTCCAAATCCAGACTGAACTCCCTCATTTGGTTGTGTTTTAGTTTATATCCACCCCGCTAATTTTCCCCGGAAGTATATCTGGTCAATTCCGACAATTACTTAATTTATAATGATTGCATATTAGTCCAGCGTTCATTTGCATTGTATTTAATACTAATCTTGAACTTTATATTTACATCTAAATTAATTCAAATCTCAGTAACGCACGTGCTACTTGAAGATCATACAGTCTTTATAAACTTTCCTGAAAGTTCATAGAACTTGATTAATTAGTAAACTATGATTTATAATATGAAGAGAAGTAGTTCATCGGGGGAACAAAGTAGGGGTCCCGGACAAAGTAAATTGTCACAGTTATTCTCTAAACGGCAAAAAGAGTCAATAGAAGACCCAAGTGTGGAGCTTTCACATGGTTCTAGTACATGTTTGACACAAGAAAACAAAGGTAGTGATACACTCAGGGGCTCCAAAGCAGAGACAAATGATGACGCAGCCAGTACTTCTAGATCTAAATCAATTCAGCCAAATAATTTAGATCTGGCCTTTGACAAGTCAAACGTTGACGACCAACAAAAATTGTTTTTGCTGAAAAATAAATGGGATATTCCATCGTCGTTTGCTTTTCCTCTGACAGATATTCGTGGGACCAAAAGGCGCTTTAATCGGTCCTGGCTTGAAAAGTATCAGTGGTTGAGATATTCAGAGTCAGAAAATGGAGTTTTTTTGTTTATGTTGTGTTTTGTTCAATAGTTCTGAGCATTGCATTTGTTAAGAATTTTGTAAATGACTGGGCAAATTTGGGTACCCCAATAAAACGCCACTTGGGTCAACCTGGACACATCAGGTGTCTTGAAATGAGTGAAAACTTTATGTCTATAGCGGAGGGCCAAGAGGACGATGCAATGTCAATGTTAAGCAGTGCTTTGCAGGATAAAATCACAAGAAACATGTCAATTCTTCACAGTATCCATAAGACCATTTATCTATGTGGAGAACAAAATATTCCCTTACGCGGTCACACCGAAGAGAAAAGCAATTGCATAGCTCTTATTAACTACAGGGCAGAAACTGATCAAATGTTGGCTACTCATTTGCAAAACAGTCCTCCAAATGCAAGGTATCTATCACTCACCATGCAAAATGAACTGATTGCTATTTGTGGTAGACAGTTACAACAAGTTATTGTTTCAGAGTGTAATTCAGCCAATTGCTTCAGTGTAATTGCAGATGAGACCACTGATGTTTCTACCACAGAGCAAATTTCTTTGTGTGTTCGTTACGTGGGTGTAGATAGCGATGAGGAGATGTGCGTCAAGGAGTCATTTCTTGGGTTTGCAGAGGCAAGCTCAACAACTGGTGAAGAACTGGCAACTACTATAATGACAAAATTAAGAGAATACGGAATTGTATCACAAGCAATGAGAGGCCAAGGTTATGATGGGGCTGCAAATATGGCCGGTAAATTTTCTGGTGTTCGCTATTATGTCCACTGCTATGCACATTTCCTGAATTTGGCTGTTGTCAAATCTTTTCAGCTGCCAATTGTCCGCAATACAATTGATACTGTAAAAGATGTTTCATATGCCTTTCATTATTCTTCGAAAAGAACAGGTAGGTTTAAAACCATGTTACAACAGGCAGATGAAGAGCAATTAGATGCTCTTGATGGACGAAGAAGAATAAAAGGTTTGTGCGAGACCCGATGGTCAAGTAGGGAAGACGCACTTAACATATTCAAATCTGCGCATGCATTAATAATTGATACTCTAGATAACCTAGGGAATGGTGGTGATCGAAATGCTAAGCAATTGAAACTTGCCCTTCAGGATTTCGGCTTCATGGTTGCTCTTGTTGTTACTGAATGTGTGCTTCAATACAGTTTAGCATTATCCAACCTTTTACAAAGACCTTCAATTGACTTGGTAGAGGCTGCATCTCAGGCTGAAACTGTTGTTTCAAGCCTTCGAAAAATTAGACAGGATGACAATGTCTGGCAAGAGTTGTACCAGGACATAACAAAGCTTGTCGAAAAGCAGAATGTATTACCGAGCAAACCGAGGACAGCTGGTAGGCAACAGCACAGAGACAATGTGCCTGCTGATACACCAGAAGAATACTGGCGACGATCAGCATACTATCCGTTGCTCGACCACATTGCCAATGAGCTTGAGACAAGACTTGCAGTTCCCAAAGACCGGTTTCTGGTTCAATACCTCATCCCTTCAAAACTTACCCTCCTTACACCCGAAAGAGAACTTCAGGTTGTTATGCCATTTGCAGGCAACCTGCCCGATAACAATTGTGCAGCCTATAAAGCAGAAATGGTAAGGTGGAAATGTAAATGGCAAAATGCTACTGAGAAGCCGAGCACACTTATTGACACACTCAAGCATGCTAAATCCGAGTTGTATCCTAACATCCACAGAGCTGTATAGGTTCTTTTGACTATGCCTGTAACCTCAGCTACCGCAGAAAGGTTTTTAGCGCTCTCAAAAGAATCAAAACCTATCTGCGATCTACGATGGTTGAGGATAGACTTAGTGGTTTGTCCTTAATGCATGTCCATCCAGACATTCCCCTGAACTTTGACCAGGCTATAAACACTTTTGCAGCGGATGGAAACAGGAAAATCCAGCTGATATTTCCGTACTAAGCACTTATTAACATGCAACGGCCTGGATATACCTCGTTTGTTATTGGGGCCGTGCTACCCATATTTGTTTCAATCCCTTGTTTGCTTCATTATTTTTATTGTTGATCCGAATCTTGTCTAGGTTGTTTGATTTACATTTCCTATTTATTCCTCGTGTTTTATAGTCTTTTTTCGTGTTCCATGTAATCTCAACTCAACTGGATCGTTATATCAATGTATATAGGAATTGCGAATATGTTGTACATTTTTCAAATCAAATCTATTTAAAAAAAAAAAAAAAAAAAAAATAATGAATAAAAAAATAAATAAAATAAAAAAATATATAATCAAAGCTGGCTGTGATACTTTTAATCGTTTTCATTCACCAGTTATTGTGCATCGAAAACACGAAGGAACAATTACCAGACGTGAATTTTTGCCATCCTCTGCAAGAAAACATCTCCAGTTTAAGGGGGCTACCGCCCCCTGACCCCCTGCTTACATGTTCTTTATTTCTGGCTACGCCACTGAGACTGTATACATATAAAACTATCCCATTTTTAAAAAAGATCACCATTAGTGAATAAATAGCATTCATAACATAGGTGACGTCATGGGTAGTAAGAGTAGTTTGAAGATACCAAAGCAGTAATCAGAATGCGTAAATCGAAGGACAAGACAACACATAGGCCTAAAGAAAAAGGACAAACAAGTATCATTTCAATATTAATGGTTATTGTACAGGAATAGTTTTCTTGGTTAAACAAGCGGGACAATTTGAAGTTTAATGTTGTTTGAATCTTAACGGTATTTTCCTTACCTCAAAGTTAAAACCCCAAGAGTTCCGAACTTCCGTTTTTTCATAGGTGTCGCTGTTATTTTCACTTTGGGTCCATGTAGTTGTGTACTCAGGCGAATTCCTGACAAAAACGACCGCTGCGTCTTCAAAAGAGGTAGTCGAGGGGAGGTCATGATATTTTTTTAAAAGAATAAGGTCTTGGGAATTGAACCAAACAGTGTTTTGAATATATTAGAAGGAATTTAAAAAACAAGCACGACTTCAAGAGAGCGGGGGTAAAAAATAAGTGTCCCCCCTTGTCACTGTTTATGCATTGATAGTATATTTACGTGTATAGTGACAAGGCCCTGTGGTTGAAATTAGACTTCCAAAGACATTTTCTGCTCGGTATCTCCAGAACTTGCAGAAGGCAGCCAAGGTAAAAAAAATAATGGGTTTATTTTTCGTGAACATTTGATAACAGAGGCATAATCAAAGATAAGAAATCAGCTAACATGTAAAGGTAGCAGGTCAAATCGGCCCCAAACAAAATCGGCCCCAAGTCAAATCGGCCCCAAGGTCAAATCGTCCCCAGTCAAATCGACCCCCCAGATAGAATCGTATAATATTGAAGTGGTCATGCGAAAGCTAAAATATTTGTTATTACAAATAACTGTCTAGACCCCTATTCCCCTCCTATGTTTAGAGATCATTTCGACCATGATTGATTGGTGTTACATGCACATATTTACAATTGTGTAAAAGTATTCTAAGAAGAATTGTCCGTTTAAGACAATACCTGATTAATTGGTATTTTGACGATACATTCATAAAAACTTCAAAGGAACTTTTGATTGACATAACGACTGACCTCTTTGAAGATTATATCAATACAAACAAATTAATTTGTATTTTGTTTGATTTTCATCACATAAATCGAAATCATTCGATTAAGATCGTTCAACAACCTTGAAAAACGTATCTTATTATTTGTGCTTGATTTACTGTAACGTAGCATATATATATATATATATACACACTAAATTAGGCCTAAAAAAAATATGTATGTTTCGGGTAACCTACAGAAAGTCGCCGATCCTAACATTTGTTTCGTTTGAAATATTATAAAATCCCCAGCTATGAATTTTCCAAGCATGGGTTTAATGTTTAAAAATAAATCGAGTTGTCTATTTTATTTTAATTCTGTAAGTTTGTAATTTGCAGGCATGTACTCTCGGAGTGAACATGGGATACAATTATATTGTAAAATCCTAGTGTTTGAACATAGTTACGATTTGACCTTAATTTCATGTATAAAAAAACGCTGCTGTGACAAAGAAACGAGTTGATGCCATATATGATGGCCATTTTTTTCTTTCGGCCTCAAATTCTCGTCCCATTTATGATCTTTCAGATACTTCCGGTTTTTATCTAACGGGTTCGTTTACTTCAGAGGATAAATATGCAATGACCGAAGGCTGAATAAATGAAGAATTAATTATTTCTTTACGTTAAAACATTACGATTCACAGTAGGAATAATAAATAAAAGTTTAATCATTCCAGCGGAAGTTTGAGGCCGACTAGCCTTTTGGCATGTTCTAAAAGGTGGAGTGGAGTCTTGGAGTGGAGTCTTGAAGACTCCAAGTTGGAGTGTAGTTTATGATTTTTCTGTAGATGTATTTTGTAAACTAGGAATTGATAAATAAAAAAGTAGATGATTACTAGATATTTTAAATCTTTTCAACATTTCACACTACACCAATCATATCAAACAAACCATAATTCAATGTTGAATACCAAGTGAGTCTAATAACAGCTTATGCTCGGGTGATAAATTCTGTTTGATTTCATTATGAATTAAGATATCTCTGAATTCAAACTGTGGATTTTTCTTCCTAGCACAGTCAACATTTAAATGAAAATATGTGTTCTGCAAAGAAGCTGAATGTTTCGGTATGTTAGACCTAGGACTTAGGTATATTCTGTGATCATATCTTTTCAGCACTAGGTCATTTGGAGCATTTCGATATCTTTCTGAAAATGCTTGTCCACAGCCATAACATTTTCTGATAATTCCAGCCATAAAAGTAAGATGAAATGGTTGAATCTGTGATATCTTAATTCATAATGAAATCAAGCAGAATTTATCAGCTGTTATTAGACTCGTTTGGTATTCAACATTGAATTATGGTCTGTTTGATATGATTGATCACTGTGTATCATTGACACCGGAAATTGTGTACCAGGCAAGCGGGAGAACAATGACGGATCGCACACACGAGGTGGGAATTTCATAATTTATTCCTGGTTATACTTGTATTATGTTGTCAAGGAGTTATATGCCAATTTGTAAGAAATGTAGCAATGAATCGCAGCATATATAACCATGCAGAATGTTTCATGCGTCGTTTTAAACTCAAAATAAGTGCATCTGGTACCTGTCAAAACAATCATGCGACGCTTTAAATCGGCTCGAGCGTCATTGTTTGGACGCATATCGCGTATTTTACGAAAAAGTAGCAACTATTGGTCATTATAACTTAGTGTCAATTCCACATTTTTGTAGAATAATTTATTCTGGACGATTTTAGTCAAAATATTTTCATTGCGTTGTACAGCGAATTGAGAGCTGAAACCATGTGACAGTACGGCGGCTTGTAAATGTTATGTACAGCGAGTTGCCATACGAAAATCCTGAAAAGAGGATGTTCAATCTGAGATGTTTCTTTTTTTCTCAGTCTTTTGTGCATTTTTTGTGCAAAATTTAGATTTTTCATTGATCACACAATATATGTAACATGCACACGCAAGTATTGGAACCCAAGAGTATAGGGGAATAGGGGAGATGAAAATCACATTCTTCATTGAAGATCATATGGTGACCTCTAGATGTCTATTTTTTATGGGCCTGTCACTTGGCAGATGGGCTGTTGTTTCCTTGACTTTTACATATATTAACATAATGAATGGTGTATACTGCCTCCGTCACTAAGTTCTGTGACATTTTTCTTAGACAGCTATGCCGTTTAGCTTTAAGCGGAGGGGTTATGTTTTTTTCTCTCGCGAACGAAAAATATTTTTTTAGCACGTAAAACTTATGTTGGGGGAGGGGGAATTTAGCATCAGTGCTGAAAACTGCAGAAACAAAATATTTTATTTTTTAAACATATTTTATTCCTTTCCTTCATAAGCAAGAAACAATTTGTTCAGAAAAAAAAATAGCCCCCCTCCCCCCTTAAATGGTATGTGCCTTAATTAGCAATTACAAATCGGAGCGTTTTCAAATTTGGCATCACGTTTTGGTTTGTTAAGCTTATACGTGTACTATGTGATCAATCTTCAATTTTCTCTGCTCATCAAATTCCTATTTGGCAACTGCCCGTACGTATACCTGTATATGTTCCTTACACGCATATGGCATAGACGTGAATTTTGCATATATTTTTGTTACGGCTCCTTGGTCCTTACTACCAACATTTCTGTAGCTAAGTTTTCCTTTGTGACACGTTTTCATATGGTACTGACTGGGATTACGTGGATTACGTAATCGCAGACTGTGCCTTTTCATATCTCTCACTTCTCCATCTGTTCTTCGAATATTCTGGCCTAATAGCATTTTTCTCAGAAACTACATTGTGCATGGCTGAACCCTCCGTATATTCTGTAAATTTCTAAAATTGCTGTCAAGTTTAGTTTTGCAATTCATTTTAAAAGTACGTGTTTTGTGTTTTTCAGATGGAACTAGATCAATCTTTTGAGATATCTCCATTGGAGGAAAGTCGACATCTTCATCATGTCTGTGGCCACTGCTCTTATTCCACTGCTGATAAAAGTAACTTGCATGTTTGTCCTAAGCCGTATTCATTTTTAAGAAGCCAGTGAGGTTGACATGGATCTATGATTTATTTGGCTTGTAAAAGTATTCTACATACATACATGTTGTTATGTTTTATATTGTGCCAAAGATTGTCTATAACTTGTTAGTGAATGTTTGTTAATTTTATTTATATTTTATTGGTTTTTCCTGAGCAAAAAGATAATGCTTTCATAAGTTTTGTTTATTATTTCTTGTTTGTATTTTTATAACAATCTTTAATAAAAAGTTAATTTGAAACTCTATTTATTTTTTGCTTTTGTATCTCCCTTATGCATTGTTTTGTCCTTAGCTGTTTTTATTTCCTTTAACTTTTCGGTCGTTTGACAAAAAGGACACATATTAAAACTATTGAAGATAAAAGTAAGGTGATGTGGTGTGACTGTCATTGAGAAAGCTATCCACAATTAAAGTAAACACCCTGTTGATTTGAAGATCATGTGGCTACCTCTAGATGTTTATTACCTGCGTCGCCACCGCCGAAAGTAGGTCTAGGAACCGTTCCACTAGGGGATACCTAGTTTGCGTAATCTGAAACTCCAACAGTTTTCATTCATCATCATTTAAACTTTGCACATTGGTTACACATGCACTGAAAATGTTAATATGTCGACGACTCGGATCAAGACAAGACTTTGGTCTTGTTTTTGATAAGCCAGTCACTTTGGAGATTGGATGCTGTTTCCTTGAAATATACTCCATATCCATTCTTCTTCTTACCTAACGTTGGATCAACAACTAGAAAAAAGCATGTCCATTAAGTTAAACATGTGTGAACGTACTATCTCCCAATTACCTGTTGTAATATCCAAAGAAGTGCTACAAACAAAAGAATATTTGAAACTAGTTCATCTCACTAGGTCAAGCTTTGGACAACAATAGCAAGAAGAAAATATAAATAAAAAATAAACAACAAATGTCTTAATAAAAAATCATTTTTTCATAGACTATAAATTATTTTGATTTGTTTTGTAACTGGAAAAAGCTAATGTCTCTGCAGTTAACTGGTCGTTACTGTCAGTTATGAAACAGTTACTAGTATTCCTATCAAGCATATCTAGCCAAGTGAATGAAAGCTGGGTACCTATAAAGTGCGAAACGAAATAGAAACGAAACGAAACGAAATCAACGAAAACGAAACGAAACGAAACGAAACGAAATCAACAAAAACGAAACGAAACGAAACGAAATACAATAATTTTTATTAATTATAACCCATCTTGCATGTCTGTCCGTTACAGTACTCCTCACGTACATTACCTGCAACTCAATCCAAGTCGGGTTTGCTTGCCGACAAACTTTCAGAAGTTCAAATGTCATATTTTTATTTGTGTTTGTGTGTGTGGCAGTATTTATGAATTATAAAGTTTCTGGAGTGGGCATATAGAAACAAATGGGGGATATGAGGGGGTATTTTCATAGATTGGGATATTGAGGGTTCATTATTCGTCTGATTTTATTACGTTTTTCGCTTGTATTCTACATAAATTTGCCTATTCCCAAATCTAATAGGATGGTCTTGAGTTTCTGGGCACTATTTGACTACTGGATTTTCCCGACTTGACACGTTTAATCCCTATGCATCCCCCCCCCCCCCCCCCATTTGTCAATATGACGGAACTATTAACGACTGTCATACAAGAGGGAGGGTTTGACCCACCATTTTCTTGGGAAATGCCTGTACCAAGTCGGGAATATGATAGTTGTTTTCTAGCTTCACATTTGGTGATGTCTTGGGATTAGAGAATTTACATGTACCGATTGTTTTTATATTTGGTAAGGTCTTAGGGTTAGACGAGTGGCATCTGCCTATCTGCTATCAGAACCCACCATTTTCCTGGGAAAATGCCTGTACCAAGTCAGGAATGTGTTGTTTTTCAGTTGTTCCGTTGATTGAAAACTCAGATGGTTGAGCTTCTTATCGGTTTTGTCTGTTTTTGTGGACTTTCCCTTTTGAATGCGCCTTGGAGTACGGTACCATTGTTATTACCTTTATTCGGTAGTGTGCCAACAGATTTGGCGTCATGTCTTACAGTTGTTCTTTCCGAGATATACAGGGGTCAAAAAGACCCAACACTATAAACTTTTTATTTCAAATCCTATTGTTCTATTTTGAAGAACTAAAAAAAAAACCAACAGCAACTTAACAGGACGTACAGTGAGCGCCCTCCCTACAGAAGAACTTCTGGAAAAAATAATGCTTGCAAAAACTAAACATAAGAAACTCTGGAAGTTTTATTGAAATCCATTCTGTTGTTTAGGAAGAGTTATGGATAACGCAACAGTATCCTCTCTCTATTGTATAGCCTTGTATGACAATTACATAGCCTTAAATGACAATGTCCAAAAGTGAAGAAATTTTAGCAAGAACTGTTAAAATGGAAAAGCAAAAATAGAAGGTGCACAATGCCATTTGGTACTAAAGAATTCATGAAATTAATGAACCTTGCCATATGGTATTAAATATTTCCTGTAAGATTCATTCAATTTCATCAAGTTGTTAAGGAGGAATTGCATAGGCAATGAGGGAAGCACTCACGGACAAACGGACATATACTACATGTATATACCCCCTCCCGCTGGATAGCGGGGGGTATAAAAATATGTGCCGTATCAAATTTATTAATACAGGAAATTTCTATGGAGGGGGGGGTGATTTGGGTTTTTTTTTTATATGAAAAGGGATCAAAGGGAAAAAAGGTACTTTTACAAGATATGTAGATTTTTTTTAAATTTCTAAAGTTAATTTTTGATAGGATTTGTATACCTCCGCCAAATAAAGATAGGTGTATATAGGACTTCTGCTGTTCGTTCGTTCGTTTGTCCGTTCGGTCGTCACACTTTTTCGTCTCTCCGACACACTTTTAAATTGTGCTCGGACGGGGGTATTTATTAGTGAACTTTAACTACAGCACTTCTGTTATTTTAATTCCTCTCCTTTCAACAAACTTGACGTTGCTCTTATGGTTCCAAAATTTAAAAGAAGCCACTAAGTGAAAAGGACAGCTAGACTCCCGCTGAATAAATGCATAGTAGTCTTGTTCAATGGTGATCAAATCCTGTCCTCTCCTGATGAAAGACAAACATGTGTGGGAAGTAGTCTAGCATCGTAATTGTGAAAATAAGTTTGATTTCTTTTAGACCCCTATTATTTTTCTTCCATTTTCTATTTCGTTTTGTTTTCGTTGATTTCGTTTTCCTTTCGTTGGTTTCGTTTTATTTCGTTTTCATTTCGTTGATTTCGTTTCGTTTCGTTTCGTTTCGTTTTTGTTGATTTCGTTTCGTTTCATTTCGTTTCGTTTTTGTTGATTTCGTTTCGTTTTCGTTGATTTCGTTTCGTTTCGTTTCGGTTCGTTTCTATTTCGTTTCGCACTTTATAGGTACCCATGAAAGCTCAGGTAATTTCATTAGATCAGATCTAATCCGAGCTTCTTGTGTGGTAGTATATTGCTTTCATCGCACTTGTGAAACTGTCTTCTGGGTGCCACACCTCTTGCAACATCGTCAGGATCGGAAATCGTGGCCACTTTGCGATGTGCTTTCCGTTTGGATCTTGCCTTCAAGTCGAAGATATGATTTCTGAAAAAAAAAACAAATGCCAAATTAACATGTCTAAAGCTAATTTAAACAATTCGATTGTAGGAATTTTCATGAAAACGTATTGCTTAAGTGGCGATCCTGTATTTGCTCAGTTTCATGTTTTTTGCGCTTTATATTCAAGTCGACCTAACAAGCAGCCGTACAGTACGAATATTATTTTAGGCAATTCACCGTACAGTACTGAACAATTCGCTGTACAACGCAATGAACATATTTTGACTAAAATCGTCCAGAATAAGCTATTTCTAGAAAAATGTGGAATTGACGCTCGAGCCGATTTAAAGCGTCACATGATTGTTTTGACAGGTACCAGATGCACTTATTTTGAGTTTAAAACGACGCAAAAAACATTCTGCATGGTTATATATGCTGCGGTTCATTGCTACATTTCTTACAAATTGGCATATAACTCCTTGACAACATAATACAAGTATAACCAGGAATAAATTGTGAAATTCCCACCTCGTGTGTGCGATCCGTCATTGTTCTCCCGCTTGCCTGGTACACAATTTCCGGTTTCAATGATACACAGTGTTGATGTAGCGTAAAATGTTGAAAAGGTTTAAGATATCTAGTAATCATCTACTTTTTTATTTATCAATTCCTAGTTAACAAAATACAACTACAGAAAAATCATCAACTACACTCCAACTTGGAGTCTCCAAGACTCCACTCCACGACCCCACGCCACCTTTTATAGCACATGCCCTAGCTTTTGTCCAAATGACATTTATAACATCGACAAAGTTGCAAAAGTCAATTTTGGACTTTTGTCCAAAAAACCAAAAAGGATGATTAAAATAATTTGAATTAATTGATTGAAAGAGTGAAGGGTATTATTATAATTTCAACTGAAATGCATTAACATGTATTTATTTGCTTAAGGGTTAAGGTTATAGTGTTTAATGTCACTTTCAACAATATTTCAGCTATATTGTGGCAGACAGTTTTATTGATGGAGGAAACCGGGGAAAACCACCGACCTGTTGCAAATCTTTAGCAAATAATGTTGTATCGAGTACACCTCGCCATGAGCGGGATTCGAACTCACAACTTAAGTGATGATAAACACTGATTGCACAGACAGTAAATCCATCTACTATACAACACGACCATGATGACTCCTTATTTGCTTAAGAAATGTTTGAAGATACCAAAAAGGGTACTTAGAAGTCGTAAATTGAAGGACAGACATTACAATGGCCAAACGAAAAAGAACAAAAGGAACAACAATGATGTGTGTACAAAAATTCATGCAATTAAAAAACATTCTGAATATTTAACACTCATCCATTGAGATTCAGCATAACTAACCATGATATTATACTGTTTACATTCACAGAGGTTAACGTGATCGCCTCAAGTGGGGTTGATTGGGAGTTCGACAATACAATTGGTGTTTGTGCTTCTTCTCAAAGCATGCATCAATAAGAAGCAAGAGCAAATGCTGGTTGGCTCGAAATCACAATAATGTGTCCGAATGGAGCGGCATGTCTACCCACACACTGTAGTTTTGGTGTGTTAACACTATGCAAGTCCAAGTAAGCGTGTTGGTCTAGTATAAAGAGGATATCATCATTAAGTCATCGAAATGTACCTAAACAGCAATTAATCAACCATTTATAGAGCCGGATTCCATTTGTTTATTTTTTGTTTTTAATTCATGCACATTACAGAACAATGTTATTTATACTTTAATTGTGAAAAGAAAGATTAAATACTAATACCAACAAAACGATCAATCACCTCTCAGTTAAATTGAATGGTATAGGTACAAACATGTGGCGGGTTTAAACCGGTTACTGGGATCCCAATCATCCCTTCTTGATAACTGGATCTCCCAACGGCAATATATACAGTCCGACAAAAGTTAAGCACCACCTGACTTGTTTCAATAATATCTTTTCTAATAATGAACTTATTTCAAATCGGTTTGCTGTTTTCGTTACCTGTACACACATACTTACTTACCTGTGAAACAGGTTATTGATCGATATTTATGTATGTGTATACATCTTCGCTATCCAAGGGTTACGATCCACTTTACTCATCTTCACCCTTGGCATCGTTAGTCGGATTTTCGTAATTCCCGCGCACTGCCACCTGCTGGATTTTGACAGTTACGCCCCTTGCAATGATGTCATTTTCAGTCAATCGACGCGAGGCTTTCATTTCCTTTCGTTTGAATGCCCTGAAAATTGACTCGAGATTATAATATGGCTGATTTTCAAGCGAAGATTTGACGAGGCTCATACTGTTATTCAATGGTAAGCAAGTGCTTTTATTTCAAACTTACAACATTATTTTATATGTACACGCATTTTCATTTTGTTAACATTTTTCATACAGAACATGTGCTTTTGGTAAAGCGCGTTCTGAATGGTTGCAGCTACCACTAGCTGCATTACATATAAACCATCACCGTGTGACCTCGAAAATGCGTCTAACGATACCAAGGGTGAAGATGAGTAGAGCGGATCGTAACCCTTGACTAGCGAAGATGATGTATATATGACAGTGTGTGTAAAGCGCCACGTGTACTTTTCAACATTTGTGTTTGCGAACGAAAGCTGATTTTTTTTGTGTAGAGTTTTAAGTTTCATTTCCTATTGGTTTGGTATGGTGCGGCGAAAATTAACCATACCAGAAAGGTGGCAAGCTGTTGCCATGCATAACGGTGGTTTTAGCCATAGAAGGGTGGCAGATCACTTCAGGGCTAACCATTCCATCATTGTACGACTGATGCAGCGTTTTCGTCAAACGGGGAATGTTACTGACCGTCCACGTGCAGGTAGACCTCGCAAAACGACGCCGAGAGAGGACCGGTTCATATCCAGACGGGCGCGGAAACGGCCGTTCAGTACAACTGGTGAACTTCGTGGTAGCTTAGCGTTTGGAGGCCACATTAGCACACGCACTGTAATCAGACGCCTCCACCATCAGGGAATGCGAGCGCGACGACCCATAAAACGTCCACAATTGACATTACGTCATCGTCATGCTCGATTTGACTGGTCACATGATCATTTGGGGTGGACTATTCGCACATAGAGACGGGTCCACTGGTCTGATGAAAGTCGTATTTTGTTACGCCCTACCGACGGTCGTGCAAGGGTTTGACGCCAACGAAATACTTCATTTCAGGACAACCACGTTTTGGGCACAGCTGCTTTTGGGGGTGGGGGTGTAACTGTCTGGAGTTGTTTTTCCGTCGACTGTAAGTTGGACTTGTACGTTCTTGATGGTAATCTGACAGGCCAAAAATACCGTGACAATGGGTTCGCTCCACGCGTAGTCCTCTATTTCGACAATCATGCGTTGGCTGACAGGCCAATGTTCATGGACGACAACGCTAGGCCACATAGAGCCCGAATTGTACAAAGATTTTTACAGCGATGTCGCCAGACATGAACACTATAGAGCATGTATGGGACTTTATTGGTCGACAAATTAACCAACGCCATCCAAAATGTCAAAATATTGACGAATTAAGAACTATTATCTTACAGGAGTGGCAACAGTTCCCCCAAGAACGGCTTAGGCGTCTTGTGCGAAGCATGACGAGGCGTGTTACAGAACTTCACAATAAACGCGGTGGATATACTCGTTATTGATTTTTATGCTTACACATACGCACAATAGATGCATTTAAAAGTTCTTAAAATCTGAAGATTCTGCAATTTAATGGAATGTTAAAAACTTCCATCAAAGACAAACTGGTTTTATGTTTAACTTAGGCTAACTTGCTTCTTGTATCACTAAAGTTTTAAATATTTGTGTTAAGATTTGTAACTTAGGCTAACTTGCTTCTTGAATCAATAAACGTTTTAAATATTTGTGTTCAGATTTGTAATTTAGGCTAACTTGCTTCTTGTATCACTAAAGTTTGAAATATTTGTGTTCAGATCTGTAATTTAGGCCAGCTTGCTTTTTGTATTACTAAACCTTTCAAACATTTGTGTTCAGATTTGTAATTTAGGCTAGCTTGCTTTTTGTATCACTAAACTTTTAAATATTAATATTAAGATTTGTAGCTTAGGCTAACTTGCTGCTTGTATCACTAAACGTTTGAAATATTTGTTTTCAGATTTGTAATTTAGGCTAGCTTGCTCTTTGTATCACTAAAACTTTTAAATATTAATATTAAGATTTATAACTTAGGCTAACTTGCTACTTGTATCACCAAAGTTTGAAATATTTGTGTTCAGATTTGTTATTTAGGCTAACTTGCTTCTTGTATCACTAAAGTTTGAAATATTTGTTTTCAGATTTGTAATTTAGGCTAGCTTGCTCTTTGTATCACTAAAACTTTTAAATATTAATATTAAGATTTATAACTTAGGCTAACTTGCTACTTGTATCACCAAAGTTTGAAATATTTGTGTTCAGATTTGTTATTTAGGCTAGATTGTTTCTTGTATCACTAAAGTTTGAAATATTTGTTTTCAGATTTATAATTTAGGCTAGCTTGCTCTTTGTATCACTAAAACTTTTAAATATTAATATTAAGATTTATAGCTCAGGCTAACTTGCTACTTGTATCACCAAAGTTTGAAATATTTGTGTTCAGATTTGTTATTTAGGCTAACTTGCTTCTTGTATCACTAAAGTTTGAAATATTTGTTTTCAGATTTGTAATTTAGGCTAGCTTGCTCTTTGTATCACTAAAACTTTTAAATATTAATATTAAGATTTATAACTTAGGCTAACTTGCTACTTGTATCACCAAAGTTTGAAATATTTGTGGTCAGATTTGTAATTTAGGCTAGCTTGCTTTTTGTATCACTAAAACTTTTAAATATTAATATTAAGATTTATAACATAGGCTAACTTTCTTCTTGTATCACTAAATTTTTAAATATTTGTGCTCAGATTTGTAAATTCGGCTAATTCAGGGGGCCCGGGTGGCTCAATGAGTTAGGTCGTTGGATCTAACAACTCATACAAGCCTGTCACCAATACGGTGTGTGCAAAATTGTAGTCACTGCCTTGGACAATACTGTTTTCTCGACCTGTCAATGTTCGATGCATCGAAAAAGTATAAATTATTACTTCAAAATTCAGTTTATATTGATACGATAACGTAACCCTCATTCCGCTTGTGCTCCAGTTAGGCTTACGAATCGGTCCCATTCAACTTATGGGAGCAAATTAAAATTTTGGTTAAATGAATATTTCAATTTTCTTTTTGCATATCTGGTCATAACTTATTATTCCCTACAATTTTTAAGTAATGGCGATACGAAATAAGTGTCACAATACCTGTTTCTACCTTCACGATCGATTTAGTATTCGAAAATTGTTTTTTGTCCGCCATGGCACCTTACGTATTCTCTCGTGATGGGCGGAGCCTATCCATATATGGATCTGAATGCCAAATATGAAAAACTTTACTACGAATAAGTACGATGTTTTACTACGATTGATCCAAATAAGGATATCTAGCAACTTGTAAACAAAATGTCGGACAGAAAGAAGATTTCATGCATTCAAATTTTCAGATGGATATAAGTCTACCATGGATTGATGCAGCGTTTACTTAATATAGTAAAAAATCGAAGGTGACGAATACTTATGTCCATGGACTGTATGTTGATATAAATCATAGTATGCAGTTATTTGTTGAAAAGTTTTGTCATACTTTACCATTGATTTAATTTGAGTTATTTCCCTTTGTACGCTAATTAAAGCAAAACAAATTGCATGTGCTTCCTAAGGATTTGTATAGTATACTATGCAAATCTTAAGTTGGTTTCCGCTAACCTTACTGACTCAAATTTTTTGTGCATACCCTAATGTTTTTATGTCCATTTTTGAACAAGCATTATTAAAGTCAGAGTCTGTCCCCTGTAGAAACTAGCTAAAAATATTTTTAAAAATTAAATCTTTTTCCGACCTACCGACCCTAATATTTTATAGCATGTTAGCGGAAACACAGGTATTTTTTTCTTGGCCTAATGTGTTTGTATATTGTGTACTTTAACGGTAATTAATACATGTTTTTTTAACATTCTGTTTACAGTTCTATTTTCAATCATTTTTTTTTCTTCTCTGAATTTAAATGTTTCCGTGGATAGCATTTATTTTGTTGACACTTGTAAGTTGCTGTTAACATCAGACTGCATGAGTATGGACACGAACAAATTAAATTAAGGAAAAAGAAATGAAATAATAAAGAATTGTTTATTGAAAATAGATATGTAAACAATCACAGCTTTTGAAAATGATTTGCCGGATGGAGTCGATCTCGAACACTTCAAACGGGAAGTAGCTAGGTGGAAAATGAGTCTGTCGGAAACATTGGCAGAGTTGGATTCTTTTCTTTATCCTACCATTGGAAGAATGTTGCTGACCTTGCTAACAATGTCAATATACACCGCTGCATCTGAAAGGTCATTTAGCGCACTGCGCAGAATCAAAACTTACCTGCGCTCAACAATGAAAAATGAACGTCTTTCTATCATTGGCATATTGCACATTCACCGGAGCAAAAGGGTTAACATTGAGGGTATCATAGACGAATTTGTTGGAGCTGCCAACAGGAGATTGGCTTTCGTGTTTAACGATGATTCCTAAATTTATCCAGATTGAAATAATAAAATTGTGTCATCGATAAAAATATGTTTTAGTAAGGCCTTATAATCAATACTCAAATGTGTGGCATAACTATATAGCTATCAATGAGACAACTACCACCCCTTAGCTCAAATTTAAAAAGTAAACAACTACAGGTAAATGATTCTCCTGATAATTGTCAAATACCAGTGGCATGGTTTTTTTTCTAAAGCATCGGATCTCTGTTCATCTATTTTTATTTCAGTTTTTAAACAGTTTTTTTTTCTAATCCTCCTCTTTATAGTTGAAAGATGAGGTAAATATTGTTGATGAGTTGTCGTAATTTCCTAAAAAAAAACAGTTTCTTTTCCATTTAAAATCCTAAAAATCGCTGAGCCTTGCCAATCTTGCCTACACATGAATTGATATTTTGTTACGCCCCTGCATATGCAAGACATAAATTTTTTCCGGTTAAAATTTTATCCGGTGGAAAGAATTTAATATTAAATTGTATGTCACGGTAAATATTTTATAATAAAATACTTTCCATTGCTATAAAAAAAAAAGTGTCCTAGTGTACAATAAACAGATACATAATATTATTTCCGACGCTGATTATTAAATCATGAGACACATCTGTAATATTATTTCCGACAAGGATTTGTATTATAAACATATTGCCTTTAGTTGATGGTGTTTACGGTAGATTACCAGATGAAGAAAAAATATTTTTTCTGAGTGTGGTAATACTGAATGCCCTTCGGAGGGTGGTATTGTGGAAGATGGTATTGCGGGATGTGGTATATCCTTGCAATACCACCCTCTGCTTTGGTGGGCGGGATCAAGAAAAGTTAGAGAAAAATACCACATCTACATTTACCAATGAAATTGCCGAATTACGAATTATCAAAGAAATTTGCATAAAGTATAATATTGTAGTATACTATGCAAATCCTTGTTTCCGACGATTAATGATAAATCACCTGAACCATCAAATGAGATAATCCGGATAATATTTTATACTAAGTTAAGTAATACTATGTCCGACGCTGATTATTAAATCATGAGACGCATCTGTAATATTATTAATAATATTTCCGACGCTCATTGATAAATCACCCGATATATCAAATGAGCTAATCCGGATAATATTTTATACTATTAAAGGTATCCGTCTATCGTTATTTAGACGGTCAGTAAATCGTTGAAGGGTGAGCGCTCCAGCGCGAACCCTTCAACTATTTACTTACCGTCTAAATAACCATAGTCGGTCACGGGAGCTTATAGCATTTGTGTACGATGTTGCTGATCTATAGCTTAATTGAAACAGTAACTTAAGTTCTTTCCATGAACTATGTTTGACGGACTTTCTAGGAAGTTCTAAGGCTAAAGACGTAATGGTCAATACACAAAATTAAGCACAAGACGTACAGATTTGTGATTTAATTCACAAGTCTGTTAATTGGCAACGTCCCGTGGTGCTCCCTGCTTGGTGACCACCCACGATATGAATATTTTATTTTATTATTAAAATAGAGTTAGGGATTCCACGTGCTGGCCATTATGCGGAGAGCACAAGACTTTCAGACTTGTGATTATATTGGGTCACAGATCTGTTAACTGGCACCGTCCCTTGGTGCTCCCTGCTTGATGGCCACCCCACGATGTGAATACTTTAACTAATTTTTGTTTTTGTTTTTTAAATTCTTTCGATAATTTGAATTGTAGAATAGTGAATCCACGTGGGGGCGGGCTTGGCCATCTTGCGGAGAGCACACGATTTTCAGATTTGTGATTATATTGGGTCACAGGTCTGTTAACTGGCACCGTCCCTTGGTTCTCCCTGCTTGAAGGCCACCCTACGAAATGAATGACTCATTAATATATTTTTAATAAATATTTTTTATTGTTGGCTTTCTGATACTGTTACTATAGTCACAAAACTGGCGTGGCTCATAAGTTCATCCTAATGGCATGGACCCTTGGTACTTCAAGTAGTTATACTATTTCTTTATTTTAAGATACATTTTATTTCCTCCTCATTTGTTAGAGGGATCAATACACACCTAAGACTATGGCTCTAAACTAGTGGTGAAAACATTAGTGCTGGTTTTTTGGGGGGGTTTTTCCCATCTTTTTTGCTATGCTATATAACAATTGTAAATAATAAATGCTCATATTGCATATGTTTATATGCCCCCTGTGGGCCCTTGATTGTATATATGTATAAGATAAGATAAGATAAGATCAGATTTTATTGTCCAATCAAGGTCCCAGCAAGGGCAGTGATTTATATTACACAAAAATACAATAAACATTCTAATACATAAATGTAATAAACAGTATACAAACAAGCAATTTGCAAATGTATATGCCCCCTGTGGGCCCTTGATTGGTGAATCAATAAACTTATGACTTATGACTTATAACTAAAAGACTTATAACAGTTGGGTTTTTTTTGCTTGTTTTTTTATCTCCCTTGGTCACCTGCTTCCCTCCTAGTAAATCTTTATTAAATAAATTCATCAATTTAATTTGTATTATGTACATGAAATTATAAACCCGCTTTAATTGGTTTAATAAAGTATTTCTATTTTTATTATTTCTATTTCTATACTATAGATTATAGACCATGTTTGCACATTATTATGTTAAATTATATCATAATTATAAGAAGAATGTGTTTCAACAATAAACAAGTTGCATGAGGTTGTGGAAATACGAGTGTTTGCATAGTTTAAAAATCCCGTTGAAGTGGAAAATTTACGAACCAATCATAATTATAGTCTTGCTAAGGGTATTCCCCCTAACACACCCAGGAAGTTTAAATTGGACCGTTCTATTTATTTTAAATGGTCGTGGCAGTCTATAAAAACAGAAGAAAACATCAAAATATTAATATATTAATTCTTTTTAAATTATATTATATTATTAACATGACTGTTAATGTATAGCCCTGTATCAGGGCATACTATTTAACCACTGTCTGTCCCTCCCTATAGTTTTGAGCTAGAGTTTTTGTAATATTTTGTAGTGTGTTTAATGTACAAATACTAAAGGTGTGCATTCCTACAGGATGTTGACTTCTAAAAAATCACAAAATGATATACAGTTGAACTAAGTCATTTTTAAGTTAGTACATCAAAATGTCTTACACACACAGACTTTATACATTCTCTAAACTAAGGGGCATACCAGTTTTAAGTTGGGCCTTTTAAAAAGTTTTATTTGATGCTCCATAATATGATAATTTACAAATTGCATGTTTAATGTGATATAAATATGATAAACTATAAAACCATGCAGAAGTCTAACATAATTCCAACTTTAAAGCATTAACATTACAAAGCTGGGTTTTGTACGAATACCTGCCAGTCGCTTAGGGGGGAAAGACTTATTTTGATTTCCCTTTCTTATAAGGACCCCCCCCCCTTTTTTTTTCTAGGATTGTCAGACAACAAAATATACAAGTTAATCGATAAGTACCCACTAGGATAATATATTTTATTTATTTTTGCCGGTCTAGGATGTTTTGTAGACAGTACTATTTGCGAGGTAGTCCGAGATTCCTCTGCTGTCTGACGGCTTTTATGGACTTGCTGTAGCACGGACTATTTGGGAGGTTCTGTCACAATATCCTTGGAAGTTGGAACTACTATAGATGAATATTCACACGATCTCTTATTATTTTCAAGATCTACGGGATACATGTAGTCATAAATTATTTTCCTAACCAACAAATTCACGTAAACTTCCTTACGACCGTGGCGATATGAGCATAACTGCCACGATGAATAAACTGCGTCAACGTGTTTACAAATGCAATGACGTCTTGTTTACGTTTTTTTACTCCGATTGATTTAGGGAACGACCATTTAACTTGAAGGGGGTGGGGTTATGTTTTTTTTCTTAAAAAATATTCTGATTTTGGTGGAGGAAAAAAAAAATAATCTGATTCAGTTTTTGTCATATAACCTAAATTCTGGAAAAAAAATCCTCGCTTTGCGCAACAAAAAAAATAAATATTCTAACTCTTGTGTTGTCCGAAAAAAAAATTCGGAACGAAGCAAATGTTAAATTCTGGAAAAAAAATTCTCGCTTTGCGCAACAAAAAAAATAAATATTCGGAACGAAGCAAATAACCATAACCCCCCCCCCCCCCCCCCCCTCTCCCCCTTCAAGTTAAATGGTCGGTCCTTATAATATTGTTTGATCATAAATTTTGCCAATTTAATCCAACTAAATTTTACAAATATAAATAATCTAATCTCCTGGAAATCCCCCCTTTAAGAACTTTTGGATCTGCACCTGCATTTTATTTTATAAAACATGCACATCATCATTCATAGGGGAAGCGGGGGAAATCCGGAATAAAAATAGACCAGTGCCGGTTTTGGGTGTTAAAATGTTGGCGCATGCCGAGCGCCCCTGACTGTTGACACTCCGTTTCAATCGTAACTACTCGCCCATTCTCGCTACCCTGCAAATATCTGCAGGGTAGCGAGAATGGCCGAGTAGTTACGATTGCACTCCCTTTAACACGAATAATCCAGTCGTTATATTACGCTACATCCAGCGATAGTGCCGATAGAGGGCGCAGTATTATTCAAGTTACACTCCCTTAAGACAGACTCCTAAAATACCTTGGCAACGCTACTTTCACTTCTGAAAATCATGCGCAATGGATATTTTCGATGTAAATAAAAACATCGTCTGCTAGAAAACTATGGCCACGGACCAAGTACAGGTTGTAATGGCTCAGCGTAAACCAAACTGGTCGGAAAGCGAATTGCTTGCGCTTTCCGATGCAGTGGCATCTAACATTTCACTCATCCGCGGTCAATTTGGCCCAGGGTTAACGGCCAGAGACAAACATACGTGTTGGCCGAAGTTGCCGAAAGGTAAAAGCTTTCCCCGTGAGATTCAGCACGATTTACATATTATATATCCCCCGTCATATACCAATTAATGTAAATATTGTGATTTTCATGTAATTATACTGCCTATCATGGGCGTCTTTAATTGACAAATAAACATATTCTATTCTATTCTATCCCTTATTTTAATTTCCATTACTTGTTTCTATTTTGTGGCACTATATACACTATGGTCAGGTTTCCTTGGTAGAGTAGCTTGAGCCAATATATATACACTACAAGTCCGACTCCGGCCCCACTCGAGCAGTGTCCGGAAAATCGACGCGCACGTCTCCGTCAGACTTAATTATTATCTAACTAGTCCTACTTATTGACTCGAACTTTTTTGTGAATTTCCCATGGCATTTAACATGTAATACCACATACAAACCAACTTCGTTCGACAAAGATGAAATCCTAGCTAACCACAGATCATTCATGACCTCTTTAAACATTCCCTCTGGTAAAGAGTCTGAGGATTTACCCTATTTATATTGGATACCTAAACTCCATAAGACACCATACAAAGAAAGGTACATAGCGGGATCATCAACTTGTTCGACGAAAGAATTGTCTATTCACCTGACAAAGATTCTGTCTGCAGTAAAAGAGGGACAACAGAAATATTGTGAAACTGTTTACTCGCGTAGTGGCATAAATCACATGTGGATTTTGAAAAACTCTAAAGATCTTTTGGATAACCTGAAATCAAGATCTTTCTCTCAGGTATCCTCCATCAAAACTTTTGATTTTTCAACTCTATATACCACCCTACCGCATGACAAATTAAAAACCCGCTTAAAAGAAACAATTCATAAAGCTTTTAGTCATAGAAACTATGGCTCAAAATTTGTTGTGTTAGGCTACAATTCCACATATTTTTCAAACAAAATTCATAAAGGTAAAACATGCTACTCCGAGGAACAAGTGATCAGTATGCTGGAGTTCCTCATCGATAACATATTTGTCTCCTTTGGAGGGACACTGTTTCAGCAGGTCGTCGGCATACCAATGGGTACGAATTGTGCCCCTCTTCTAGCCGATTTATTTTTATACTCATATGAGTCGGAGTTTCTTCAAAAGCTTGTAAAAGATAAGAAGATTCATGAGGCTAGAGCCTTTAATTTCACATACAGGTATATTGATGACGTTTTATCTATCAATAATTCTAGATTTGCAGAATTTCTTCCATTGATATACCCTCCAGAGCTGGAAGTTAAAGAGACCACCGATACAGCTTCGTCCGCATCATTTTTGGACTTATACCTCGAATTTGACGACAGTGGTCAACTCAGTACTAAAATTTATGATAAGCGGGACGACTTCAATTTTAAAATCATAAATTTTCCAAACATGTGCAGCAATATACCAGCTTCTCCTGCATATGGTGTTTACATCTCGCAATTGATTCGCTATGCAAGGGCCAGTAGCAATTATTCTGATTTCCTGAAACGTCATCTTCATCTGAGAAACAGGCTACTGGACCAGGGCTATAAAAAGATTCGCCTTATTCGATCTCTTAAAAAGTTTATATTCCGATACCAATATCTTGTCGAAATATATTCCGTCTCTGCAGAAAAAATTATAAGCGATGCATTTTCATATAGTGAAAATGTATAAAGATAAAGAAGTCAAAAATGTCAAGAATTTTTTTTGTCAATGTGTGACGTAAAGATATTTTTGACATTTACGTCACCGAATATGGTACTGCTTTGACTACTATTTTACCTATTTTGTTCCTGTATTTAAATACTGTTACAGTGACAGCCGGAACCTTTGAACCCTAATGAGAGCGGGAGGTTTGGCGCCTTAAAATCTGATTCAACCCACCATTTCTTTAGAAATGCCTGTACCAAGTCAGGGTCATTACGGTTTTCACAGTTTTCCGGTTGTTGACTGATTTTGTCTGTTTATATAATTATGAGTTTTGACTTTCCCTTTGTAAGATTGTTCGGAGTTCGGTAATTTTGTTATTACCTTTATGTAATGATGTTTGACCTACATTTTGTAAGTTGATTGATTGTTAGTTGTTTGACGTCCAGTCGCAGCAAATAAGTCGGATCTTGCAAAAACTAAAACAGACAATGTACTTAGGGACCGACCATTTAACTTGAAAGGGGGGGGGGGGGGGGGGAATCAGATTATTTTTTTTTTCCTCCACCAAAATCAGAATTTTTTTTTAGAAAAAAAACATAACCCTGCCAGCAACCTTTTTTGTTCCGACAAGATGTCTTCAGCAGCAAAGACACAAGCTGCCAAGAAATCCGCTGCAAAGAAGGCTGTAAAATCACAAATAAAAACATTAATAGGCAGCATCAAAACCAAAGAAGAAGAGAAGATGTCTAGCTTCATTTATCAAAAAACAGCCCTTTTAAGGGTTACCAATTTTTCTCAAAAAGAATCTTAAAATGTTGTGCATCAGTTAGAAAAGCTTAATCCACCCAAACTCTGTAAAGTTTCTTTCCGTTATCTTCTGATTCATATTATTTCAGTTCTTAAAATATTTCAGTTTTGATCAATATGAACATGAGACTTCTAAACTGACAAACTTTATAGGTACAACTTTATATAGATAAATAATATGATGAGATACATGAACATGAGACATTGATATCAGGAAGACTGCAACAAAAATATGGAATTTATGAACATGAGACACCAAAAACTGAAAATCATTAAAAAAAGCATATATGCCAAATTGTCGCGAAAAAACACAATCATTAAAATGTCGTCACACATAAAATCCCTTGGACTTTCAAAAGTTGGCAGATATGACAACCACAAGAAGCAGTACAATTCATTATAGATAATGAATTAACAAGAAAAACAAATGATGTGATTGGTTGATTACATTTATTGGAATATTAAATAAATTTATATATTAAATTATAATCATGATAATACACACAATTAATAATAAACAATACATGTATGCATTAAGCACAGTGACCTAATGGGCCAATTGGCCTAAGTCACTATTAATGAAATGCAATTTCAGAGTCTGTACTATAAATGAAAAAAAAAATAGTAAAATACATACATTCTTGTCACAGGAGACTTTCCAACATGTCCAACTTTAAAATAAATAATTTAAATTCCTTGTCTTAAAATTTTTGTTTATTTCAAATGAAAAAACTTTTTTCTGCTATTTGACTATTTCTTAATTTTTCATATATTTTATAGTGTAAATGCAGTTAGTACGTCTTGTATAGCCAGAACTGTGGAGGAATGCAAAAAGAAATGGCAAGACGTGCAGGGGACGACAAAGAAAAAGGAAGCAGCTAGGAGGGCAAATGCTCATGCCACTGGCGGAGGTCCACCTCCTGTTTGTAATCTAAGGACTTGGGAGTCGGCAGTAAGTATACAACGTTAATTATTTCAAATGTTTGACAAACAGATATGGTTTTAAAAAAAGCCTAACAAATTGTCTACTTATAATTAGAAAATATATACATACAGTGTCGGCAAATATCAAGTTTATTTCTACAATGTTTAGAAACTGGTAGAATTGCAAGCTTCATCGAGCATTATTTTGTGGTTGCAGTATAACTATAGAGAACAAAACTCTGGTCAAAAGAGTTACAATAGGCCTAACTGAAAGTGAATTGTATTTCTTCACAAAACTTAACATGATACAAAACATTAACTAAAATAACAGAGAACACACAATGAAAATATGACAACACTTGACTTTCATCTTAATCATTTAATGTACCAACAACAGTAATGAAAAAAACCTGATATAGGGTAAAAATTGAAAAGATCACAAACAATTTATATCTATCAGAGGCGAATCCAGGATATGAAGTTAGCGGGAGGCATGTGACACCTTTGGGCATCAAAAAAGGATTTTAAGAGGGGCACACACCCGCCACGCCTCTGCTTGATTCCGCCCCTGTCGATAGCCATATACTGATGAGACATATATATAGAATTTGGGTCCAGAATTAAAAAAGAAATTAAAATAAGTAATATAGTGTATGTTTAATTTTAGAGCCCCCTAGCATGGTGTATTACTATATTAGGCCATATTGACATTTTCCAAAAGTTAAATAGATGGTACATTTTGTATATATATATATAAAATTTGTGGGAAATGTTAATATGGCCTAAAATAGTAATAAAACATGCCAGGGGGTTCTAAAATTAAACATACACTCTAGATAACTTATTTTAATAAAAAAAAAAAAAAAGCCTGGACCCAGGTGCCTGTGAGAAAACCGAAGTGCAAATCAAGAATGGACCACAGTCACTTGATGTTTCAAAAATTAGGGGAAAAAATTTAAAAAACTTCGAAAAATGTTGGTCATCTATATAATAATTTTTTTTTTACCTAATAGGCTAGTTGAAACTTCTGGTGACTGAATGGACTGATAACATTGAGTACACAAGACACAGATGAAGACAAACAATACAGACACATAAAACACACACACACACTCCGGCCCACTCCCACATGTTGTCTCCAACCCCCCCCCCCCCCCCCCCCCCGTTTCCGATATCCTGACCACGGGCTACATCTCTGTTCATGCCCGCTCCCCCAAATTGTATGTTGCTACAATTATAAGTTTAATATTGGCACGAGTGATATTTTAACATCTTTAAATATATTGATAGAGATATTGATAATGATTATGCAATATTTATTTTTTTCATTTTTGATAAATCACACTCATCCGGCTAAGGGAATTCCCCGTATAGACCCAGGAAGTTTTAGCTTGGATTAGTCTATTTAAAACCGGGTCAACAAAATTAATACAAATCAGAAGAAAACATCACAATATAAAAATATAAATTATTTTTAAAATATTTCACCACTTTACACAAGATGTACCCCCCATTCTAAGTCAGAGATTGTAACATTATTAGGTCAGAATTTACAAATTAATATCAAGTTTCCAAAAACTACCACCCGTGAAAGTAAATAAACTCTTCCATTGTATAAAGTGTTGTTGCCGACACGATTTGAGGACTTTAGTAAACACAATTTAACTGGATTATTATGGCGTTTTCAAGCTCCATTAAAAGAGCACAAAATCCAAAACTTTGTGAACTCTGTAAAACTGATATAAAAATTAAGTGGAGATGCGTTGAATGCAATAAGTTCATCTGTGACAGATGTAAGGAAATTCATCTGAATGTACAAACGAACATTCAGCACCAGATTATTGATATTAAATCGCCATTTCAAGATGTACAACCGAAAATAATAACGGACAATATCCCGTGTACAGAACATACGACAAAAATGACCTGTCTGTTCTGTAGAACCTGTGATCATCTTGTGTGTACAGATTGTATTTTATCTAAACACAAAAAACACAACTTTGAACCCGTAGAAAAAAATTCTCTCGGAAAAATTGGGTGAACTTAAAGGAGCGGAGGCGAGATATTGTAAAGATTTAACTCTCTGTCAGACAAAAGTTAATGAATTACAAATCAGTGAAAACTAAATACGAATCTTTGTGTGATGAATCAATAACAACAATTAAAAAAGAGAAAAACAATTAATAAATGGAATCACTAAACATTCTGAAAAACTACAAAATGAAATAGAACTGGAAAGAAAAACTGTTAAACAGACATTCTGTGACTTGAAGAGACAGGCCGACCAAACCGAAAAAACAATTATACTCCACCAAGATGAAATAATGGCAGCTTTGAAATCTATCCAAGGAAGTACAATATTTACAACAGCTACAAAATCTAAGAAAATGATGTCAGACTTGAATTTTAATCCAATTCCTTCTGAAATTAAATGTTTTATTCCAGGAAAGAAACAGTTAATGATATATCAAACTTATTTGGATCACTTCAGAAAATGACAATACCACAAGGAGAATCAGACATTGATTTTGAGGTTGTTAATTCATACACTACAGATTTATCAGGTATCTTCACCATAATTACTGTTGATGACAAATCTACATGGGTTAATGATTATAATAAACAAGTCATAAGACAAATAAACATGACAATGACCAACATTACAACCACAAAGCAGATTTCTTGTGATATCTGTGACATGACATTGACATCAAACAATGACATACTTCTGTCTGTGTTTAACAGTTCAGATATAAAACTCTTGACAAAGTCAGGAGAAATAAAACCATTCTTCTCAGTGTCATCACCCTTGTTATCATTCTTCTCAGTGTCATCACCCTTGTTAACCCAGGGAATCCATGTGACTAGTGAGGATTATATTATAGTAGGTGTCAAAGAACCTGGTAATCCCTACACACCTACAGACAAAAGTACAAGGGCACTACTTATCTTTGGTATGGATGGTAAACAACAACATACTTATCAATATGACAGTAACAAACACAGACTGTTTACTGTACCACGACGTATCACAACAAATAATAACAAAGACATAGTTGTTGTTGACAGGACATCAGATGTTACTGGGAGGGTGGTGGTTGTAGGGTGGGAGGGGGGTTTAAGGTGGACATATACAGGACATTCTAAGATATATGTTACTACACAATTTAATCCTCGTGATGTAGTAACAACAACAGCAGGACACATTATTGTGTGTGACATTAGAACACATGCCCTCCATGTTTTATCTGAACAAGGAGATATATTGACATGTAAAGTAATGGAGGACACAGGGATTAAATATCCTTTATCACTTGACATTGACATGAGGGGACAATTATGGGTGGGTTGTATTGAAGATGAAGGGTCTGATGCAACAATACACAAAGTAAAACTTCTTTAATGAATCAAGTTTTATTATTTATATTTGATAGCTGACATTTTTCTTTTTGACATCTGCCATTTTTATTTTTATTTTTAAATTAAATGGAGCTTTATAATAATTTAGAAACTGACATTTTATTTCAATGAAATTGTATGATAATTTGACAGCTGACATTTTTCATTTTAAAATGTGGTTTTATAATAATTTTAGACAGCTGACATTTTTATTTTCTAAATGAAGTTTTATAATAATTTACTTTAGACACCTGACATTTTTATGTTTTAATTGAGTTGTAGAATAATTTGGACAGTTGACATTTTTATTTTTAAAAGAAGTTTTATAATAATTTAAACAGATGACAAAATAAGATTGTTTGATGATCTTTGATATATTTGAAGACCTGACAATTTTATTTTTTTTAAATAAGTTTGTACATGTATCCTGGTGGTATCATATTTTGTATGTACAGGGGGTACATGTATGGACAAATGACATTTTCAGATAATTGTATGATTTATTTGGAGACCTGACATTTTTATCTTTTTAAATGATGATGTATGATAAATCTGGACATTAAAAGTGTATGAATTGATATACCTGCACAAGATGTCTGTTGTCATTATATATATTATTTATATTTATATTTATTTGTGTTTCATTTTTTATAAGAAAAAAAATTGGTTTGATGTTTTAATCCCCAAATTCAGAAGTGGGGAGATGTGCATTTTTTTAACTTCAAAAGATTCCAAAAGTATTTACTGTAAAAACAATCATGAGAATATAATAAACAGAGATATAACAACTAAATACTATTTATATTTATTATATTTTACACTTGTATCATAAGTTTAGATTTTTATTACACATCAATTATGAACAGAAAATTTAAACAGTGATGATGGTGAAAATCCAGATCTTGAGATGGGCACAAAAAATGTGACAGTGTTTAAGCCAGTGAATGGATTGGTTGGTTTATGGTGTTTAGTGCCACTTTCAACAATATTTCAGTTATGTCGTGGCGGTCAGTTTTATTGGTGGAGGAAACGGAGAAAACCACCGGCCTGTCACAAGTAACTGACAAACTTTTATCACATAATGTTGAATCAAGTACACTTGTCCACGAACGGGGTTCGAACTCGCAACTTCAGTGGTGTTGGACACTGATTGCACATGTTGTTGTAAATCCAACTACCATATGATCATGATCACGACAATGACGCCCCTACCAGTGAATGGGATTCCCCCTTGTTAAATGGATGTTCAATGCGATGCAGATATAAACAATTCAAAAACACAGATTCGCTTCTACCCAAGATATACAAAATGTACATCTGATTAGGGACGGACCATTTAACTTGCAGGGGGGGGGGGGGGGGTTATGGTTTTTCTCTTAAAAAAATATTCTGAATTTGGTGGAGGAAAAAAAAAAAAAATCTGATGCAGAGTTTTTGTCATATAACCTAATGTTAAATTCTGGAGAGAAAAAAATTGCGCTTTGCGCGCGACAAAAAAAATAAATATTCTAACTCTTGTGTTGTCCGAAAAAAAAATTCTGAACGACACAAAAAACCATAACCGCCCTGCAAGTTAAATGGTCGGTCCCTTATGTCATAGTTTATGAATCATTATTTCAAACTTACAGAGCGACTTTTTAATTGATTTTTTTTTATGAGAACAATGAAAATGTAATCTTATAGTTCATATTCTTAAAGAAAGTTTCAATTTATATGATGAAGCGTCTCAATTTTATTTGGTATGGCCTTAAAATGTTATAAGATTGAATAAAAACAAATTGGAGGAACCAGTAAAAAAAATGACACTACATTTTGTTAGTTTGATTCCAGTTAGACAGAAGGTGAACTTGATAAAACAGTTACTAGTTGTCAGATGTATACTCTAGTTTCCTCCACAAATAAAACTGTTAGACCGAAGGTGAAGTTGATAAAACAATTACTAGTTGTCAGATGTATACTCTAGTTTCCTCCACAAATAAAACTGTTAGACAGAAGGTGAACTTGATAAAACAGTTATTAGTTGTCAGATGTATACTCTAGTTTCCTCAACAAATAAAACTGTTAGACAGAAGGTGAAGTTGATAAAACAGTTACTAGTTGTCAGATGTATACTCTAGTTTCCTCCATGGGCACAAACATGTGACAGTGTTTAAGCCAGTGAATGGGTTGGTTGGTAAATGGTGTTTAATGTCACCTTCAACAATATTTCAGTTGTGTCGTTGTGTTCAGTTTTATTGGTGGAGGAAACTGGAGAAAACGACAGACCTGTTGCAAGTAACTGTCAAACTTTATCACATATTGTTGTATCAAGTACACCTCGCCTTGAACAGGGTTTGACCTCTCAACTTTAGTGATGATAGGCATTGATTGCACTCGTAGTTGTAAATCCAACTACGTTGCGATCACGACCACAGCACTCCTACCAGTGAATGGGATTCCCAACCCCCTCTTGATATTAAATGGAAGTTCAATGTGATGTAGATATAAACAATGCAAAAACACAACCTGCACAGATTCACTTCCACCCAGATATCGTTCTTCTGTGTATCATTATTAAGTTCATATTCTTGAAAGAAAGTTACCATATTAATGAAGAAAAATCTGAAATTTATTTGGTGTGACTAAAATGTTGAATAAAAATAAATATAGGGAACAATAAAAAAAATCCCACTATATATACATGTAGGTTTGTCACAATGTTAAAAGTGTCGTTAAACACCAATAAAACTGAGCACCATATTATACATCATAGCTGAAATATTGTTGACAGTGGCGTTAATACCAATAAAACTGGCCAACTTGTCATACATTAGGCCAAACAAAAATATATGTCTGTTTACGGTTACATCCTCCAAAAAAATAGGGTAGGTAGGTCGGATTTCCATTTTATTTTATTTTTTCATTTTATTTCACATACGTAAATTCCGGATTATGGACCTATCCGTATCCGGAAAAGGTACCGGACTTTGGAATATATTTGATTGCTCTCCAGTCGGAAGGTGTTATAATACCTCAAAAAAATTGTTGCAGTCGGACAATAAAAAAATTGATGCCTATTATTTTTCAGGATGTAACCGAAAACAGTTTTTTTAGTCCAAAGATTTCTGATGTGTCCACTTTCACTTTTGATTTACCGATAAAATGAACTAGGGTCTCCGCTGACAATAGGGTCGGTCGGGTAACCATAAACAGACATATATTTTTTTTTGGCCTTATACCTGACACATTATCGAAAGTGTCGTTAGACACCAATAAAACTGGTCACCATGTTATACGCTATACCTGACACATTGTTGAAAGTGTCGTTAAACACCAACAAAACTAAATGCCATATTATACATCATAGCTGAAATATTGTTGACTGGTGTTAATACCAATAAAACTGGCCAACATGTCATATGTTATACCTGACACATTGTTGAAAAGTGTCGTTAAACACCAATAAAACTGGTCACCATGTTATACAAAATGTACGTTATACCTGACACATTGTTGAAAGTGTTGTTAAACACCAATAAAACTGGTCACCATGTTATACGTTATACCTGACACATTGTTGAAAGTGTCGTTAAACACCAATAAAACTGGTCACCGCGTTATACCTGACACATTGTTGAAAGTGTCGTTAAACACCAATAAAACTGGTCACCATGTTATACGTTATACCTGACACATTGTTGAAAGTGTCGTTAAACACCAATAAAACTGGTCACCGCGTTATACCTGACACATTGTTGAAAGTGTCGTTAAACACCAATAAAACTGGTCACCATGTTATACGTTATACCTGACACATTGTTGAAAGTGTCGTTAAACACCAATAAAACTGGTCACCATGTTATACGTTATACATGTACCTGACACATTCTTGAAAGTGTCGTTAAACACCAATAAAACTGAATGCCATATTATACATCATAGCTAAAATATTGTTGACAGTGGCGTTAATACCAATAATACTGGCCAACATGTCATACGTTATACCTGACACATTGTTGAAAGTGTCGTTAAACACCAATAAAACTGATCACCATGTTATACAAAATGTACGTTATACCTGACACATTGTTGAAAGTGTTGTTAAACACCAATAAAACTGGTCACCATGTTATACGTTATACCTGACACATTGTTGAAAGTGTCGTTAAACACCAATAAAACTGGTCACCACGTTATACCTGACACATTGTTGAAAGTGTCGTTAAACACCAATAAAACTGGTCACCATGTTATACGTTATACCTGACACATTGTTGAAAGTGTCGTTAAACACCAATAAAACTGGTCACCATGTTATACGTTATACATGTACCTGACACATCGTTGAAAGTGTCGTTAAACATTATACCTGACACATTGTTGAAAGTGACGTTAAACACCAATAAAACTGGTCACCGCATTATACCTGACACATTGTTGAAAGTGTCGTTAAACACCAATAAAACTGGTCACCATGTTATATGTTATACCTGACACATTGTTGAAAGTGTCGTTAAACACCAATAAAACTGGTCACCATGTTATACGTTATACATGTACCTGACACATTGTTGAAAGTGTCGTTAAACATTATACCTGACGCATTGTTGAAAGTGACGTTAAACACCAATAAAACTGGTCACCGCGTTATACCTGACACATTGTTCAAAGTGTCGTTAAACACCAATAAAACTGGCCAACATGTCATACGTTATACCTGACACATTGTTGAAAGTGTCGTTAAACACCAATAAAACTGGCCAACATGTCATACGTTATACCTGACACATTGTTGAAAGTGTCGTTAAACACCAATAAAACTGGTCACCATGTTATACAAAATGTACGTTATACCTGACACATTGTTGAAAGTGTTGTTAAACACCAATAAAACTGGTCACCATGTTATACGTTATACCTGACACATTGTTGAAAGTGTCGTTAAACACCAATAAAACTGGTCACCGCGTTATACCTGACACATTGTTGAAAGTGTCGTTAAACACTAATAAAACTGGTCACCATGTTATACGCTATACCTGACACATTGTTGAAAGTGTCGTTAAACACCAATAAAACTGGTCACCATGTTATACGTTATACATGTACCTGACATATTGTTGAAAGTGTCGTTAAACACCAATAAAAGTGGTCGCCATGTTAAACGTTATACCTGACATATTGTTGAAAGTGACGTTAACCACTAATAAAACTGGCCATCATGTTATACATTATAACTGACATATTGTTGAAAGTGACATTAAGCACCAATAAAACTGGTCATGTCATACGTTATAACTGACATATTGTTGAAAGTGACGTTAACCACTAATAAAACTGGCCATCATGTTATACATTATAACTGACATATTGTTGAAAGTGACATTAAGCACCAATAAAACTGGTCATGTCATACGTTATAACTGACATATTGTTGAAAGTGACGTTAACCACTAATAAAACTGGCCATCATGTTATACATTATAACTGACATATTGTTGAAGGTGACATTAAACACCAATAAAACTGGTATGATGTCATACGCTATAACTGACATATTGTTGAAAGTGACGTTAACCACTAATAAAACTGGCCATCATGTTATACATTATAACTGACATATTGTTGAAAGTGACATTAACCACTAATAAAACTGGCCATCATGTTATACATTATAACTGACATATTGTTGAAAATGACGTTAACCACTAATAAAACTGGCCATCATGTTATACATTATAACTGACATATTGTTGAAAGTGACGTTAACCACTAATAAAACTGGCCATCATGTTATACGTTATAACTGACATATTGTTGAAAGTGACGTTGACCACTAATAAAACTGGCCATCATGTTAGACAATATAACTGACATATTGTTGAAAGTGACGTTAAACACCAATAAAACTGGCCATCATGTTATACATTATAAATGACATATTGTTGAAAGTGACATTAAACACCAATAAAACTGGTCATGTTATACATTATAACTGACATATTGTTGAAAGTGACGTTAAACACCAATAAAACTGGCCATCATGTTATACATTATAACTGACATATTGTTGAAAGTGACATTAAATACCAATAAAACTGGTCATGTTATACATTATAACTGACATATTGTTGAAAGTGAGGTTAAACACCAATAAAAGTGACATTAAACACTAATAAAACTGGTCATGTCATACGCTATAACTGACATATTGTTGAAAGTGACGTTAACCACTAATAAAACTGGCCATCATGTTATACGTTATAACTGACATATTGTTGAAAGTGACGTTAACCACTAATAAAACTGGCCATCATATTATACATTATAACTGACATATTGTTGAAAGTGACATTAAGCACTAATAAAACTGGTCATGTTATACATTATAACTGACATATTGTTGAAAATGACGTTAACCACTAATAAAACTGGCCATCATGTTATACATTATAACTGACATATTGTTGAAAGTGACATTAAGCACCAATAAAACTGGCCATCATGTTATACATTATAACTGACATATTGTTGAAAGTGACATTAAACACCAATAAAACTGGTCATATCATACGCTATAACTGACATATTGTTGAAAGCGACATTAAACACCAAAAAAAATCTGGCCATCATGTTATACGTTATAACTGACATATTGTTGAAAGTGACGTTAACCACTAATAAAACTGGCCATCATGTTATACGTTATAACTGACATATTGTTGAAAGTGACATTAAACACCAATAAAACTGATCATGTCATACGCTATAACTGACATATTGTTGAAAGTGACATTAAACACCAATAAAACTGGCCATCATGTTATACATTATAACTGACATATTGTTGAAAGTGACATTAACCACTAATAAAACTGGCCATCATGTTATATGTTATAACTGACATATTGTTGAAAATGACGTTAACCACTAATAAAACTGGCCATCATGTTAAACGTTATAACTGACATATTGTTGAAAGTGACATTAACCACTAATAAAACTGGCCATCATGTTATACGTTATAACTGACATATTGTTGAAAGTGACGTTAACCACTAATAAAACTGGCCATCATGTTATACATTATAACTGACATATTGTTGAAAGTGACATTAAGCACCAATAAAACTGGTCATGTTATACATTATAACTGACATATTGTTGAAAGTAACGTTAACCACTAATAAAATTGGCCATCATGTTATACATTATAACTGACATATTGTTGAAAGTGACATTAAGCACCAATAAAACTAGTCATGTTATACATTATAACTGACATATTGTTGAAAGTGACATTAACCACTAATAAAACTGGCCATCATGTTATATGCTATAACTGACATATTGTTGAAAGTGACATTAAACACCAATAAAACTGGCCATCATGTTATACGTTATAACTGACATATTGTTGAAAGTAATGTTAACCACTAATAAAATTGGCCATCATGTTATACGTTATAACTGACATATTGTTGAAAGTGACGTTAAACACCAATAAAACTGGCCATCATGTTATACATTATAACTGACATATTGTTGAAAGTGACATTAAACACCAATAAAACTGGTCATGTCATACGCTATAACTGACATATTGTTGAAAGTGACGTTAACCACTAATAAAACTGGCCATCATGTTATACATTATAACTGACATATTGTGGAATGTGACATTAAACACCAATAAAACTGGCCATCATGTTACACGTTATAACTGACATATTGTTGAAAGTGACATAACCACTAATAAAACTGGCCATCATGTTATACATTATAACTGACATATTGTTGAAAGTGACATTAAGCACCAATAAAACTGGCCATCATGTGATACGTTATAACTGACATACTGTTGAAAGTGACGTTAACCACTAATAAAACTGGTCGCCATGTTAAACGTTATATATGACATATTGTTGAAAGTGACGTCAACCACTAATAAAACTTGCCATCATGTTATACGTTATAACTCACATATTGTTGAAAGTGACATTAAACACCAATAAAACTGGTCATGTCATACGCTATAACTGACATATTGTTGAAAGTGACATTAAGCACCAATAAAACTGGCCATCATGTGATACATTATAACTGACATATTGTTGAAAGTGACGTTAACCACTAATAAAACTGGCCATCATGTTATACGTTATAACTGACATATTGTTGAAAGTGACATTAAACACCAATAAAACTGGCCATCATGTTATACATTATAAATGACATATTGTTGAAAGTGACATTAAACACCAATAAAACTGGTCATGTTATACATTATAACTGACATATTGTTGAAAGTGACGTTAAACACCAATAAAACTGGCCATCATGTTATACATTATAACTGACATATTGTTGAAAGTGACATTAAATACCAATAAAACTGGTCATGTTATACATTATAACTGACATATTGTTGAAAGTGAGGTTAAACACCAATAAAAGTGACATTAAACACTAATAAAACTGGTCATGTCATACGCTATAACTGACATATTGTTGAAAGTGACGTTAACCACTAATAAAACTGGCCATCATGTTATACGTTATAACTGACATATTGTTGAAAGTGACGTTAACCACTAATAAAACTGGCCATCATATTATACATTATAACTGACATATTGTTGAAAGTGACATTAAGCACTAATAAAACTGGTCATGTTATACATTATAACTGACATATTGTTGAAAATGACGTTAACCACTAATAAAACTGGCCATCATGTTATACATTATAACTGACATATTGTTGAAAGTGACATTAAGCACCAATAAAACTGGCCATCATGTTATACATTATAACTGACATATTGTTGAAAGTGACATTAAACACCAATAAAACTGGTCATATCATACGCTATAACTGACATATTGTTGAAAGCGACATTAAACACCAAAAAAAATCTGGCCATCATGTTATACGTTATAACTGACATATTGTTGAAAGTGACGTTAACCACTAATAAAACTGGCCATCATGTTATACGTTATAACTGACATATTGTTGAAAGTGACATTAAACACCAATAAAACTGATCATGTCATACGCTATAACTGACATATTGTTGAAAGTGACATTAAACACCAATAAAACTGGCCATCATGTTATACATTATAACTGACATATTGTTGAAAGTGACATTAACCACTAATAAAACTGGCCATCATGTTATATGTTATAACTGACATATTGTTGAAAATGACGTTAACCACTAATAAAACTGGCCATCATGTTAAACGTTATAACTGACATATTGTTGAAAGTGACATTAACCACTAATAAAACTGGCCATCATGTTATACGTTATAACTGACATATTGTTGAAAGTGACGTTAACCACTAATAAAACTGGCCATCATGTTATACATTATAACTGACATATTGTTGAAAGTGACATTAAGCACCAATAAAACTGGTCATGTTATACATTATAACTGACATATTGTTGAAAGTAACGTTAACCACTAATAAAATTGGCCATCATGTTATACATTATAACTGACATATTGTTGAAAGTGACATTAAGCACCAATAAAACTAGTCATGTTATACATTATAACTGACATATTGTTGAAAGTGACATTAACCACTAATAAAACTGGCCATCATGTTATATGCTATAACTGACATATTGTTGAAAGTGACATTAAACACCAATAAAACTGGCCATCATGTTATACGTTATAACTGACATATTGTTGAAAGTAATGTTAACCACTAATAAAATTGGCCATCATGTTATACGTTATAACTGACATATTGTTGAAAGTGACGTTAAACACCAATAAAACTGGCCATCATGTTATACATTATAACTGACATATTGTTGAAAGTGACATTAAACACCAATAAAACTGGTCATGTCATACGCTATAACTGACATATTGTTGAAAGTGACGTTAACCACTAATAAAACTGGCCATCATGTTATACATTATAACTGACATATTGTGGAATGTGACATTAAACACCAATAAAACTGGCCATCATGTTACACGTTATAACTGACATATTGTTGAAAGTGACATAACCACTAATAAAACTGGCCATCATGTTATACATTATAACTGACATATTGTTGAAAGTGACATTAAGCACCAATAAAACTGGCCATCATGTGATACGTTATAACTGACATACTGTTGAAAGTGACGTTAACCACTAATAAAACTGGTCGCCATGTTAAACGTTATATATGACATATTGTTGAAAGTGACGTCAACCACTAATAAAACTTGCCATCATGTTATACGTTATAACTCACATATTGTTGAAAGTGACATTAAACACCAATAAAACTGGTCATGTCATACGCTATAACTGACATATTGTTGAAAGTGACATTAAGCACCAATAAAACTGGCCATCATGTGATACATTATAACTGACATATTGTTGAAAGTGACGTTAACCACTAATAAAACTGGCCATCATGTTATACGTTATAACTGACATATTGTTGAAAGTGACATTAAACACCAATAAAACTGATCATGTCATACGCTATAACTGACATATTGTTGAAAGTGACGTTAACCACTAATAAAACTGGCCATCATGATATACATTATAACTGACATATTGTTGAAAGTGACATTAAACACCAATAAAACTGGCCATCATGTTATACGTTATAACTGACATATTGTTGAAAGTGACATTAACCACTAATAAAACTGGCCATCATGTTATATGTTATAACTGACATATTGTTGAAAATGACGTTAACCACTAATAAAACTGGCCATCATGTTAAACGTTATAACTGACATATTGTAGAAAGTGACATTAACCACTAATAAAACTGGCCATCATGTTATACGTTATAACTGACATATTGTTGAAAGTGACGTTAACCACTAATAAAACTGGCCATCATGTTATACATTATAACTGACATATTGTTGAAAGTGACATTAAGCACCAATAAAACTGGTCATGTTATACATTATAACTGACATATTGTTGAAAGTGACGTTAACCACTAATAAAATTGGCCATCATGTTATACATTATAACTGACATATTGTTGAAAGTGACATTAAGCACCAATAAAACTAGTCATGTTATACATTATTACTGACATATTGTTGAAAGTGACGTTAACCACTAATAAAACTGGCCATCATGTTATATGCTATAACTGACATATTGTTGAAAGTGACATTAAACACCAATAAAACTGGCCATCATGTTATACGTTATAACTGACATATTGTTGAAAGTAACGTTAACCACTAATAAAACTGGCCATCATGTTATACGTTATAACTGACATATTGTTGAAAGTGACGTTAAACACCAATAAAACTGGCCATCATGTTACACCAATAAAACTGGTCATGTTATACATTATAACTGACATATTGTTGAAAGTGACGTTAACCACTAATAAAACTGGCCATCATGTTATCCATTATAACTGACATATTGTTGAAAGTGACATTAACCACTAATAAAACTGGCCATCATGTTATACGTTATAACTGACATATTGTTGAAAATGACGTTAACCACTAATAAAACTGGCCATCATGTTAAACGTTATAACTGACATATTGTTGAAAGTGACGTTAACAACTAATAAAACTGGCCATCATGTTATACATTATAACTGACATATTGTTGAAAGTGACATTAAGCACCAATAAAACTGGTCATGTTATACATTATAACTGACATATTGTTGAAAGTGACATTAAACACCAATAAAACTGGCCATCATGTTATACGTTATAACTGACATATTGTTGAAAGTGACATTAACCACTAATAAAACTGGCCATCATGTTATACATTATAACTGACATATTGTTGAAAGTGACATTAACCACTAATAAAACTGGCCATCATGTTATACGTTATAACTGACATATTGTTGAAAATGACGTTAACCACTAATAAAACTGGCCATCATGTTAAACGTTATAACTGACATATTGTTGAAAGTGACATTAACCACTAATAAAACTGGCCATCATGTTATACGTTATAACTGACATATTGTTGAAAGTGACGTTAACTACTAATAAAACTGGCCATCATGTTATACATTATAACTGACATATTGTTGAAAGTGACATTAAGCACCAATAAAACTGGTCATGTTATACATTATAACTGACATATTGTTGAAAGTGACGCTAACCACTAATAAAACTGGCCATCATGTTAAACATTATAACTGACATATTGTTGAAAGTGACATTAAGCACCAATAAAACTGGTCATGTTATACATTATAACTGACATATTGTTGAAAGTGACATTAAACACAAATAAAACTGGCCATCATGTTATACGTTATAACTGACATATTGTTGAAAGTGACATTAACCACTAATAAAACTGGCCATCATGTTATACATTATAACTGACATATTGTTGAAAGTGACATTAACCACTAATAAAACTGGCCATCATGTTATACGTTATAACTGACATATTGTTGAAAATGACGTTAACCACTAATAAAACTGGCCATCATGTTAAACATTATAACTGACATATTGTTGAAAGTGACATTAACCACTAATAAAACTGGCCATCATGTTATACGTTATAACTGACATATTGTTGAAAGTGACGTTAACCACTAATAAAACTGGCCATCATGTTATACATTATAACTGACATATTGTTGAAAGTGACATTAAGCACCAATAAAACTGGTCATGTTATACATTATAACTGACATATTGTTGAAAGTGACGTTAACCACTAATAAAACTGGCCATCATGTTATACATTATAACTGACATATTGTTGAAAGTGACATTAACCACTAATAAAACTGGCCATCATGTTATACGTTATAACTGACATATTGTTGAAAATGACGTTAACCACTAATAAAACTGGCCATCATGTTAAACGTTATAACTGACATATTGTTGAAAGTGACGTTAACCACTAATAAAACTGGCCATCATGTTATACATTATAACTGACATATTGTTGAAAGTGACATTAAGCACCAATAAAACTGGTCATGTTATACATTATAACTGACATATTGTTGAAAGTGACATTAAACACCAATAAAACTGGCCATCATGTTATACGTTATAACTGACATATTGTTGAAAGTGACATTAACCATTAATAAAACTGGCCATCATGTTATACATTATAACTGACATATTGTTGAAAGTGACATTAACCACTAATAAAACTGGCCATCATGTTATACGTTATAACTGACATATTGTTGAAAATGACGTTAACCACTAATAAAACTGGCCATCATGTTAAACGTTATAACTGACATATTGTTGAAAGTGACATTAACCACTAATAAAACTGGCCATCATGTTATACGTTATAACTGACATATTGTTGAAAGTGACATTAAGCACCAATAAAACTGGTCATGTTATACATTATAACTGACATATTGTTGAAAGTGACGTTAACCACTTATAAAATTGGCCATCATGTTATACATTATAACTGACATATTGTTGAAAGTGACATTAAGCACCAATAAAACTAGTCATGTTATACGTTATTACTGACATATTGTTGAAAGTGACGTTAACCACTAATAAAACTGGCCATCATGTTATATGCTATAACTGACATATTGTTGAAAGTGACATGAAACACCAATAAAACTGGCCATCATGTTATACGTTATTACTGACATATTGTTGAAAGTAACGTTAACCACTAATAAAACTGGCCATCATGTTATACGTTATAACTGACATATTGTTGAAAGTGACGTTAAACACCAATAAAACTGGCCATCATGTTATACATTATAACTGACATATTGTTGAAAGTGACATTAAACACCAATAAAACTGGTCATGTCATACGCTATAACTGACATATTGTTGAAAGTGACGTTAACCACTAATAAAACTGGCCATCATGTTATACATTATAACTGACATATTGTGGAAAGTGACATTAAACACCAATAAAACTGGCCATCATGTTATACATTATAACTGACATATTGTTGAAAGTGACATTAACCACTAATAAAACTGGCCATCATGTTATACATTATAACTGACATATTGTTGAAAGTGACATTAACCACTAATAAAACTGGCCATCATGTTATACGTTATAACTGACATATTGTTGAAAATGACGTTAACCACTAATAAAACTGGCCATCATGTTAAACGTTATAACTGACATATTGTTGAAAGTGACGCTAACCACTAATAAAACTGGCCATCATGTTAAACATTATAACTGACATATTGTTGAAAGTGACATTAAGCACCAATAAAACTGGTCATGTTATACATTATAACTGACATATTGTTGAAAGTGACATTAAACACCAATAAAACTGGCCATCATGTTATACGTTATAACTGACATATTGTTGAAAGTGACATTAACCACTAATAAAACTGGCCATCATGTTATATGTTATAACTGACATATTGTTGAAAATGACGTTAACCACTAATAAAACTGGCCATCATGTTAAACGTTATAACTGGCATATTGTAGAAAGTGACATTAACCACTAATAAAACTGGCCATCATGTTATACGTTATAACTGACATATTGTTGAAAGTGACGTTAACCACTAATAAAACTGGCCATCATGTTATACATTATAACTGACATATTGTTGAAAGTGACATTAAGCACCAATAAAACTGGTCATGTTATACATTATAACTGACATATTGTTGAAAGTGACGTTAACCACTAATAAAATTGGCCATCATGTTATACATTATAACTGACATATTGTTGAAAGTGACATTAAGCACCAATAAAACTAGTCATGTTATACATTATTACTGACATATTGTTGAAAGTGACGTTAACCACTAATAAAACTGGCCATCATGTTATATGCTATAACTGACATATTGTTGAAAGTGACATTAAACACCAATAAAACTGGCCATCATGTTATACGTTATAACTGACATATTGTTGAAAGTAACGTTAACCACTAATAAAACTGGCCATCATGTTATACGTTATAACTGACATATTGTTGAAAGTGACGTTAAACACCAATAAAACTGGCCATCATGTTACACCAATAAAACTGGTCATGTTATACATTATAACTGACATATTGTTGAAAGTGACGTTAACCACTAATAAAACTGGCCATCATGTTATCCATTATAACTGACATATTGTTGAAAGTGACATTAACCACTAATAAAACTGGCCATCATGTTATACGTTATAACTGACATATTGTTGAAAATGACGTTAACCACTAATAAAACTGGCCATCATGTTAAACGTTATAACTGACATATTGTTGAAAGTGACGTTAACAACTAATAAAACTGGCCATCATGTTATACATTATAACTGACATATTGTTGAAAGTGACATTAAGCACCAATAAAACTGGTCATGTTATACATTATAACTGACATATTGTTGAAAGTGACATTAAACACCAATAAAACTGGCCATCATGTTATACGTTATAACTGACATATTGTTGAAAGTGACATTAACCACTAATAAAACTGGCCATCATGTTATACATTATAACTGACATATTGTTGAAAGTGACATTAACCACTAATAAAACTGGCCATCATGTTATACGTTATAACTGACATATTGTTGAAAATGACGTTAACCACTAATAAAACTGGCCATCATGTTAAACGTTATAACTGACATATTGTTGAAAGTGACATTAACCACTAATAAAACTGGCCATCATGTTATACGTTATAACTGACATATTGTTGAAAGTGACGTTAACCACTAATAAAACTGGCCATCATGTTATACATTATAACTGACATATTGTTGAAAGTGACATTAAGCACCAATAAAACTGGTCATGTTATACATTATAACTGACATATTGTTGAAAGTGACGCTAACCACTAATAAAACTGGCCATCATGTTAAACATTATAACTGACATATTGTTGAAAGTGACATTAAGCACCAATAAAACTGGTCATGTTATACATTATAACTGACATATTGTTGAAAGTGACATTAAACACAAATAAAACTGGCCATCATGTTATACGTTATAACTGACATATTGTTGAAAGTGACATTAACCACTAATAAAACTGGCCATCATGTTATACATTATAACTGACATATTGTTGAAAGTGACATTAACCACTAATAAAACTGGCCATCATGTTATACGTTATAACTGACATATTGTTGAAAATGACGTTAACCACTAATAAAACTGGCCATCATGTTAAACATTATAACTGACATATTGTTGAAAGTGACATTAACCACTAATAAAACTGGCCATCATGTTATACGTTATAACTGACATATTGTTGAAAGTGACGTTAACCACTAATAAAACTGGCCATCATGTTATACATTATAACTGACATATTGTTGAAAGTGACATTAAGCACCAATAAAACTGGTCATGTTATACATTATAACTGACATATTGTTGAAAGTGACGTTAACCACTAATAAAACTGGCCATCATGTTATACATTATAACTGACATATTGTTGAAAGTGACATTAACCACTAATAAAACTGGCCATCATGTTATACGTTATAACTGACATATTGTTGAAAATGACGTTAACCACTAATAAAACTGGCCATCATGTTAAACGTTATAACTGACATATTGTTGAAAGTGACGTTAACCACTAATAAAACTGGCCATCATGTTATACATTATAACTGACATATTGTTGAAAGTGACATTAAGCACCAATAAAACTGGTCATGTTATACATTATAACTGACATATTGTTGAAAGTGACATTAAACACCAATAAAACTGGCCATCATGTTATACGTTATAACTGACATATTGTTGAAAGTGACATTAACCATTAATAAAACTGGCCATCATGTTATACATTATAACTGACATATTGTTGAAAGTGACATTAACCACTAATAAAACTGGCCATCATGTTATACGTTATAACTGACATATTGTTGAAAATGACGTTAACCACTAATAAAACTGGCCATCATGTTATACGTTATAACTGACATATTGTTGAAAGTGACATTAACCACTAATAAAACTGGCCATCATGTTATACGTTATAACTGACATATTGTTGAAAGTGACATTAAGCACCAATAAAACTGGTCATGTTATACATTATAACTGACATATTGTTGAAAGTGACGTTAACCACTTATAAAATTGGCCATCATGTTATACATTATAACTGACATATTGTTGAAAGTGACATTAAGCACCAATAAAACTAGTCATGTTATACGTTATTACTGACATATTGTTGAAAGTGACGTTAACCACTAATAAAACTGGCCATCATGTTATATGCTATAACTGACATATTGTTGAAAGTGACATTAAACACCAATAAAACTGGCCATCATGTTATACGTTATTACTGACATATTGTTGAAAGTAACGTTAACCACTAATAAAACTGACCATCATGTTATACGTTATAACTGACATATTGTTGAAAGTGACGTTAAACACCAATAAAACTGGCCATCATGTTATACATTATAACTGACATATTGTTGAAAGTGACATTAAACACCAATAAAACTGGTCATGTCATACGCTATAACTGACATATTGTTGAAAGTGACGTTAACCACTAATAAAACTGGCCATCATGTTATACATTATAACTGACATATTGTGGAAAGTGACATTAAACACCAATAAAACTGGCCATCATGTTATACATTATAACTGACATATTGTTGAAAGTGACATTAACCACTAATAAAACTGGCCATCATGTTATACATTATAACTGACATATTGTTGAAAGTGACATTAACCACTAATAAAACTGGCCATCATGTTATACGTTATAACTGACATATTGTTGAAAATGACGTTAACCACTAATAAAACTGGCCATCATGTTAAACGTTATAACTGACATATTGTTGAAAGTGACGCTAACCACTAATAAAACTGGCCATCATGTTAAACATTATAACTGACATATTGTTGAAAGTGACATTAAGCACCAATAAAACTGGTCATGTTATACATTATAACTGACATATTGTTGAAAGTGACATTAAACACCAATAAAACTGGCCATCATGTTAAACGTTATAACTGACATATTGTTGAAAGTGACGTTAACCACTAATAAAACTGGCCATCATGTTATACATTATAACTGACATATTGTTGAAAGTGACATTAACCACTAATAAAACTGGCCATCATGTTATACGTTATAACTGACATATTGTTGAAAATGACGTTAACCACTAATAAAACTGGCCATCATGTTAAACGTTATAACTGACATATTGTTGAAAGTGACATTAACCACTAATAAAACTGGCCATCATGTTATACGTTATAACTGACATATTGTTGAAAGTGACGTTAACCACTAATAAAACTGGCCATCATGTTATACATTATAACTGACATATTGTTGAAAGTGACATTAACCACTAATAAAACTGGCCATCATGTTATACGTTATAACTGACATATTGTTGAAAATGACGTTAACCACTAATAAAACTGGCCATCATGTTAAACGTTATAACTGACATATTGTTGAAAGTGACGTTAACAACTAATAAAACTGGCCATCATGTTATACATTATAACTGACATATTGTTGAAAGTGACATTAAGCACCAATAAAACTGGTCATGTTATACATTATAACTGACATATTGTTGAAAGTGACGTTAACCACTAATAAAACTGGCCATCATGTTATATGCTATAACTGACATATTGTTGAAAGTAACGTTAACCACTAATAAAACTGGCCATCATGTTATACGTTATAACTGACATATTGTTGAAAGTGACGTTAAACACCAATAAAACTGGCCATCATGTTATACATTATAACTGACATATTGTTGAAAGTGACATTAACCACTAATAAAACTGGCCATCATGTTATACGTTATAACTGACATATTGTTGAAAATGACGTTAACCACTAATAAAACTGGCCATCATGTTAAACATTATAACTGACATATTGTTGAAAGTGACATTAACCACTAATAAAACTGGCCATCATGTTATACGTTATAACTGACATATTGTTGAAAGTGACGTTAACCACTAATAAAACTGGCCATCATGTTATACATTATAACTGACATATTGTTGAAAGTGACATTAAGCACCAATAAAACTGGTCATGTTATACATTATAACTGACATATTGTTGAAAGTGACGTTAACCACTAATAAAACTGGCCATCATGTTATACATTATAACTGACATATTGTTGAAAGTGACATTAACCACTAATAAAACTGGCCATCATGTTATACGTTATAACTGACATATTGTTGAAAATGACGTTAACCACTAATAAAACTGGCCATCATGTTAAACGTTATAACTGACATATTGTTGAAAGTGACGTTAACCACTAATAAAACTGGCCATCATGTTATACATTATAACTGACATATTGTTGAAAGTGACATTAAGCACCAATAAAACTGGTCATGTTATACATTATAACTGACATATTGTTGAAAGTGACATTAAACACCAATAAAACTGGCCATCATGTTATACGTTATAACTGACATATTGTTGAAAGTGACATTAACCATTAATAAAACTGGCCATCATGTTATACATTATAACTGACATATTGTTGAAAGTGACATTAACCACTAATAAAACTGGCCATCATGTTATACGTTATAACTGACATATTGTTGAAAATGACGTTAACCACTAATAAAACTGGCCATCATGTTATACGTTATAACTGACATATTGTTGAAAGTGACATTAACCACTAATAAAACTGGCCATCATGTTATACGTTATAACTGACATATTGTTGAAAGTGACATTAAGCACCAATAAAACTGGTCATGTTATACATTATAACTGACATATTGTTGAAAGTGACGTTAACCACTTATAAAATTGGCCATCATGTTATACATTATAACTGACATATTGTTGAAAGTGACATTAAGCACCAATAAAACTAGTCATGTTATACGTTATTACTGACATATTGTTGAAAGTGACGTTAACCACTAATAAAACTGGCCATCATGTTATATGCTATAACTGACATATTGTTGAAAGTGACATTAAACACCAATAAAACTGGCCATCATGTTATACGTTATTACTGACATATTGTTGAAAGTAACGTTAACCACTAATAAAACTGACCATCATGTTATACGTTATAACTGACATATTGTTGAAAGTGACGTTAAACACCAATAAAACTGGCCATCATGTTATACATTATAACTGACATATTGTTGAAAGTGACATTAAACACCAATAAAACTGGTCATGTCATACGCTATAACTGACATATTGTTGAAAGTGACGTTAACCACTAATAAAACTGGCCATCATGTTATACATTATAACTGACATATTGTGGAAAGTGACATTAAACACCAATAAAACTGGCCATCATGTTATACATTATAACTGACATATTGTTGAAAGTGACATTAACCACTAATAAAACTGGCCATCATGTTATACATTATAACTGACATATTGTTGAAAGTGACATTAACCACTAATAAAACTGGCCATCATGTTATACGTTATAACTGACATATTGTTGAAAATGACGTTAACCACTAATAAAACTGGCCATCATGTTAAACGTTATAACTGACATATTGTTGAAAGTGACGCTAACCACTAATAAAACTGGCCATCATGTTAAACATTATAACTGACATATTGTTGAAAGTGACATTAAGCACCAATAAAACTGGTCATGTTATACATTATAACTGACATATTGTTGAAAGTGACATTAAACACCAATAAAACTGGCCATCATGTTAAACGTTATAACTGACATATTGTTGAAAGTGACGTTAACCACTAATAAAACTGGCCATCATGTTATACATTATAACTGACATATTGTTGAAAGTGACATTAACCACTAATAAAACTGGCCATCATGTTATACGTTATAACTGACATATTGTTGAAAATGACGTTAACCACTAATAAAACTGGCCATCATGTTAAACGTTATAACTGACATATTGTTGAAAGTGACATTAACCACTAATAAAACTGGCCATCATGTTATACGTTATAACTGACATATTGTTGAAAGTGACGTTAACCACTAATAAAACTGGCCATCATGTTATACATTATAACTGACATATTGTTGAAAGTGACATTAACCACTAATAAAACTGGCCATCATGTTATACGTTATAACTGACATATTGTTGAAAATGACGTTAACCACTAATAAAACTGGCCATCATGTTAAACGTTATAACTGACATATTGTTGAAAGTGACGTTAACAACTAATAAAACTGGCCATCATGTTATACATTATAACTGACATATTGTTGAAAGTGACATTAAGCACCAATAAAACTGGTCATGTTATACATTATAACTGACATATTGTTGAAAGTGACGTTAACCACTAATAAAACTGGCCATCATGTTATATGCTATAACTGACATATTGTTGAAAGTAACGTTAACCACTAATAAAACTGGCCATCATGTTATACGTTATAACTGACATATTGTTGAAAGTGACGTTAAACACCAATAAAACTGGCCATCATGTTATACATTATAACTGACATATTGTTGAAAGTGACATTAAACACTAATAAAACTGGTCATGTCATACGCTATAACTGACATATTGTTGAAAGTGACGTTAACCACTAATAAAACTGGCCATCATGTTATACATTATAACTGACATATTGTGGAAAGTGACATTAAACACCAATAAAACTGGCCATCATGTTATACATTATAACTGACATATTGTTGAAAGTGACATTAACCACTAATAAAACTGGCCATCATGTTATACATTATAACTGACATATTGTTGAAAGTGACATTAACCACTAATAAAACTGGCCATCATGTTATACGTTATAACTGACATATTGTTGAAAATGACGTTAACCACTAATAAAACTGGCCATCATGTTAAACGTTATAACTGACATATTGTTGAAAGTGACGCTAACCACTAATAAAACTGGCCATCATGTTAAACATTATAACTGACATATTGTTGAAAGTGACATTAAGCACCAATAAAACTGGTCATGTTATACATTATAACTGACATATTGTTGAAAGTGACATTAAACACCAATAAAACTGGCCATCATGTTATACGTTATAACTGACATATTGTTGAAAGTGACATTAACCACTAATAAAACTGGCCATCATGTTATACATTATAACTGACATATTGTTGAAAGTGACATTAACCACTAATAAAACTGGCCATCATGTTATACGTTATAACTGACATATTGTTGAAAATGACGTTAACCACTAATAAAACTGGCCATCATGTTAAACGTTATAACTGACATATTGTTGAAAGTGACATTAACCACTAATAAAACTGGCCATCATGTTATACGTTATAACTGACATATTGTTGAAAGTGACGTTAACCACTAATAAAACTGGCCATCATGTTATACATTATAACTGACATATTGTTGAAAGTGACATTAAGCACTAATAAAACTGGCCATCATGTTATACGTTATAACTGACATATTGTTGAAAATGACGTTAACCACTAATAAAACTGGCCATCATGTTAAACGTTATAACTGACATATTGTTGAAAGTGACGTTAACAACTAATAAAACTGGCCATCATGTTATACATTATAACTGACATATTGTTGAAAGTGACATTAAACACCAATAAAACTGGCCATCATGTTATACGTTATAACTGACATATTGTTGAAAGTGACATTAACCACTAATAAAACTGGCCATCATGTTATACATTATAACTGACATATTGTTGAAAATGACGTTAACCACTAATAAAACTGGCCATCATGTTAAACGTTATAACTGACATATTGTTGAAAGTGACATTAACCACTAATAAAACTGGCCATCATGTTATACGTTATAACTGACATATTGTTGAAAGTGACGTTAACCACTAATAAAACTGGCCATCATGTTATACATTATAACTGACATATTTTTGAAAGTGACATTAAACACCAATAAAACTGGCCATCATGTTATACGTTATAACTGACATATTGTTGAAAGTGACATTAACCACTAATAAAACTGGCCATCATGTTATACATTATAACTGACATATTGTTGAAAATGACGTTAACCACTAATAAAACTGGCCATCATGTTAAACGTTATAACTGACATATTGTTGAAAGTGACATTAACCACTAATAAAACTGGCCATCATGTTATACGTTATAACTGACATATTGTTGAAAGTGACGTTAACCACTAATAAAACTGGCCATCATGTTATACGCTATAACTGACATATTGTTGAAAGTGACATTAACCACTAATAAAACTGGCCATCATGTTATACGTTATAACTGACATATTGTTGAAAATGACGTTAACCACTAATAAAACTGGCCATCATGTTAAACGTTATAACTGACATATTGTTGAAAGTGACATTAACCACTAATAAAACTGTCCATCATGTTATACATTATAACTGACATATTGTTGAAAGTGACATTAAACACCAATAAAACTGGTCATGTCATACGCTATAACTGACATATTGTTGAAAGTGACGTTAACCACTAATAAAACTGGCCATCATGTTATACATTATAACTGACATATTGTGGAAAGTGACATTAAACACCAATAAAACTGGCCATCATGTTATACATTATAACTGACATATTGTTGAAAGTGACATTAACCACTAATAAAACTGGCCATCATGTTATACATTATAACTGACATATTGTTGAAAGTGACATTAACCACTAATAAAACTGGCCATCATGTTATACGTTATAACTGACATATTGTTGAAAATGACGTTAACCACTAATAAAACTGGCCATCATGTTAAACGTTATAACTGACATATTGTTGAAAGTGACGTTAACCACTAATAAAACTGGCCATCATGTTAAACATTATAACTGACATATTGTTGAAAGTGACATTAAGCACCAATAAAACTGGTCATGTTATACATTATAACTGACATATTGTTGAAAGTGACATTAAACACCAATAAAACTGGCCATCATGTTATACGTTATAACTGACATATTGTTGAAAGTGACATTAACCACTAATAAAACTGGCCATCATGTTATACATTATAACTGACATATTGTTGAAAGTGACATTAACCACTAATAAAACTGGCCATCATGTTATACGTTATAACTGACATATTGTTGAAAATGACGTTAACCACTAATAAAACTGGCCATCATGTTAAACGTTATAACTGACATATTGTTGAAAGTGACATTAACCACTAATAAAACTGGCCATCATGTTATACGTTATAACTGACATATTGTTGAAAGTGACGTTAACCACTAATAAAACTGGCCATCATGTTATACATTATAACTGACATATTGTTGAAAGTGACATTAAGCACCAATAAAACTGGTCATGTTATACATTATAACTGACATATTGTTGAAAGTGACGTTAACCACTAATAAAACTGGCCATCATGTTATACATTATAACTGACATATTGTTGAAAGTGACATTAACCACTAATAAAACTGGCCATCATGTTATACGTTATAACTGACATATTGTTGAAAATGACGTTAACCACTAATAAAACTGGCCATCATGTTAAACGTGATAACTGACATATTGTTGAAAGTGACGTTAACAACTAATAAAACTGGCCATCATGTTATACATTATAACTGACATATTGTTGAAAGTGACATTAAGCACCAATAAAACTGGTCATGTTATACATTATAACTGACATATTGTTGAAAGTGACATTAAACACCAATAAAACTGGCCATCATGTTATACGCTATAACTGACATATTGTTGAAAGTGACATTAACCACTAATAAAACTGGCCATCATGTTATACATTATAACTGACATATTGTTGAAAGTGACATTAACCACTAATAAAACTGGCCATCATGTTATACGTTATAACTGACATATTGTTGAAAATGACGTTAACCACTAATAAAACTGGCCATCATGTTAAACGTTATAACTGACATATTGTTGAAAGTGACATTAACCACTAATAAAACTGGCCATCATGTTATACGTTATAACTGACATATTGTTGAAAGTGACGTTAACCACTAATAAAACTGGCCATCATGTTATACATTATAACTGACATATTGTTGAAAGTGACATTAAGCACCAATAAAACTGGTCATGTTATACATTATAACTGACATATTGTTGAAAGTGACGTTAACCACTAATAAAACTGGCCATCATGTTATACATTATAACTGACATATTTTTGAAAGTGACATTAAACACCAATAAAACTGGTCATGTTATACATTATAACTGACATATTGTTGAAAGTGACGTTAACCACTAATAAAACTGGCCATCATGTTATACGCTATAACTGACATATTGTTGAAAGTGACATTAACCACTAATAAAACTGGCCATCATGTTATACGTTATAACTGACATATTGTTGAAAATGACGTTAACCACTAATAAAACTGGCCATCATGTTATACGTTATAACTGACATATTGTTGAAAATGACGTTAACCACTAATAAAACTGGCCATCATGTTAAACGTGATAACTGACATATTGTTGAAAGTGACGTTAACAACTAATAAAACTGGCCATCATGTTATACATTATAACTGACATATTGTTGAAAGTGACATTAAGCACCAATAAAACTGGTCATGTTATACATTATAACTGACATATTGTTGAAAGTGACATTAAACACCAATAAAACTGGCCATCATGTTATACGCTATAACTGACATATTGTTGAAAGTGACATTAACCACTAATAAAACTGGCCATCATGTTATACATTATAACTGACATATTGTTGAAAGTGACATTAACCACTAATAAAACTGGCCATCATGTTATACGTTATAACTGACATATTGTTGAAAATGACGTTAACCACTAATAAAACTGGCCATCATGTTAAACGTTATAACTGACATATTGTTGAAAGTGACATTAACCACTAATAAAACTGGCCATCATGTTATACGTTATAACTGACATATTGTTGAAAGTGACGTTAACCACTAATAAAACTGGCCATCATGTTATACATTATAACTGACATATTGTTGAAAGTGACATTAAGCACCAATAAAACTGGTCATGTTATACATTATAACTGACATATTGTTGAAAGTGACGTTAACCACTAATAAAACTGGCCATCATGTTATACATTATAACTGACATATTTTTGAAAGTGACATTAAACACCAATAAAACTGGTCATGTTATACATTATAACTGACATATTGTTGAAAGTGACGTTAACCACTAATAAAACTGGCCATCATGTTATACGCTATAACTGACATATTGTTGAAAGTGACATTAACCACTAATAAAACTGGCCATCATGTTATACGTTATAACTGACATATTGTTGAAAATGACGTTAACCACTAATAAAACTGGCCATCATGTTAAACGTTATAACTGACATATTGTTGAAAGTGACATTAGCCACTAATAAAACTGGCCATCATGTTATACATTATAACTGACATATTGTTGAAAGTGACGTTAACCACTAATAAAACTGGCCATCATGTTATACATTATAACTGACATATTGTTGAAAGTGACATTAAGCACCAATAAAACTGGTCATGTTATACATTATAACTGACATATTGTTGAAAGTGACATTAAGCACCAATAAAACTGGCCATCATGTGATGCGTTATAACTGACATATTGTTGAAAGTGACGTTAACCACTAATAAAACTGATCGCCATGTTAAACGTTATACCTGAAATATTGTTGAAAATGACGTTAACCACTAATAAAACTGGCCATCATGTTAAACGTTATAACTGACATATTGTTGAAAGTGACATTAACCACTAATAAAACTGGCCATCATGTTATACATTATAACTGACATATTGTTGAAAGTGACATTAAGCACCAATAAAACTAGTCATGTTATACATTATTACTGACATATTGTTGAAAGTGACGTTAACCACTAATAAAACTGGCCATCATGTTATATGCTATAACTGACATATTGTTGAAAGTGACATTAAACACCAATAAAACTGGCCATCATGTTATACGTTATAACTGACATATTGTTGAAAGTAACGTTAACCACTAATAAAACTGGCCATCATGTTATACGTTATAACTGACATATTGTTGAAAGTGACGTTAAACACCAATAAAACTGGCCATCATGTTATACATTATAACTGACATATTGTTGAAAGTGACATTAAACACCAATAAAACTGGTCATGTCATACGCTATAACTGACATATTGTTGAAAGTGACGTTAACCACTAATAAAACTGGCCATCATGTTATACATTATAACTGACATATTGTGGAAAGTGACATTAAACACCAATAAAACTGGCCATCATGTTAAACGTTATAACTGACATATTGTTGAAAGTGACATTAAGCACCAATAAAACTGGCCATCATGTGATACGTTATAACTGACATATTGTTGAAAGTGACGTTAACCACTAATAAAACTGGTCGCCATGTTAAACGTTATACCTGACATATTGTTGAAAGTGACGTCAACCACTAATAAAACTTGCCATCATGTTATACGTTATAACTGACACGTTGTTGAAAGTGACATTAAGCACCAATAAAACTGGTCATGTCATACGTTATAACTGACATATTGTTGAAAGTGACATTAATCACTAATAAAACTGGCCATCATGTTATACGTTATAACTGACATATTGTTGAAAGTGACGTTAACCACTAATAAAACTGGCCATCATGTAATACATTATAACTGACATATTGTGGAAAGTGACATTAAACACCAATAAAACTGGCCATCATGTTATACGTTATAACTGACATATTGTTGAAAGTGACATTAACCACTAATAAAACTGGCCATCATGTTATACATTATAACTGACATATTGTTGAAAGTGACGTTAACCACTAATAAAACTTGCCATCATGTTATACGTTATAACTGACATATTGTTGAAAGTGACATTAAGCACCAATAAAACTGGTCATGTTATACGTTATAACTGACATATTGTTGAAAGTGACATTAAACACCAATAAAACTGGTATGATGTCATACGCTATAACTGACATATTGTTGAAAGTGACGTTAACCACTAATAAAACTGGCCATCATGTTATACATTATAACTGACATATTGTTGAAAGTGACATTAAACACTAATAAAACTAGCCATCATGTTATACATTATAACTGACATATTGTTGAAAGTGACGTTAACCACTAATAAAACTGGCCATCATGTTATACGTTATAACTGACATATTGTTGAAAGTGACGTTAACCACTAATAAAACTGGCCATCATGTTATACGTTATAACTGACATATTGTTGAAAGTGACGTTAAACACCAATAAAACTGGCCATCATGTTATACATTATAACTGACATATTGTTGAAAGTGACATTAACCACTAATAAAACTGGTCATCATGTTATACATTATAACTGACATATTGTTGAAAGTGACGTTAAACACCAATAAAACTGGCCATCATGTTATACATTATAACTGACATATTGTTGAAAGTGACATTAAACACCAATAAAACTGATCATGTCATACGCTATAACTGACATATTGTTGAAAGTGACGTTAACCACTAATAAAACTGGCCATCATGTTATACATTATAACTGACATATTGTTGAAAGTGACATTAAACACCAATAAAACTGGCCATCATGTTATACGTTATAACTGACATATTGTTGAAAGTGACATTAACCACTAATAAAACTGGCCATCATGTTATACATTATAACTGACATATTGTTGAAAGTGACATTAACCACTAATAAAACTGGCCATCATGTTATACGTTATAACTGACATAATGTTGAAAATGACGTTAACCACTAATAAAACTGGCCATCATGTTAAACGTTATAACTGACATATTGTTGAAAGTGACGTTAACCACTAATAAAACTGGCCATCATTTTATACATTATAACTGACATATTGTTGAAAGTGACATTAAGCACCAATAAAACTGGTCATGTTATACATTATAACTGACATATTGTTGAAAGTGACATTAAACACCAATAAAACTGGCCATCATGTTATATGTTATAACTGACATATTGTTGAAAGTGACATTAACCACTAATAAAACTGGCCATCATGTTATACATTATAACTGACATATTGTTGAAAGTGACATTAACCACTAATAAAACTGGCCATCATCTTATACGTTATAACTGACATATTGTTGAAAATGACGTTAACCACTAATAAAACTGGCCATCATGTTAAACGTTATAACTGACATATTTTTTGAAAGTGACATTAACCACTAATAAAACTGGCCATCATGTTATACGTTATAACTGACATATTGTTGAAAGTGACGTTAACCACTAATAAAACTGGCCATCATGTTATACATTATAACTGACATATTGTTGAAAGTGACGTTAAACACCAATAAAACTGGCCATCATGTTATACATTATAACTGACATATTGTTGAAAGTGACATTAAACACCAATAAAACTGATCATGTCATACGCTATAACTGACATATTGTTGAAAGTGACGTTAACCACTAATAAAACTGGCCATCATGTTATACATTATAACTGACATATTGTTGAAAGTGACATTAAACACCAATAAAACTGGCCATCATGTTATACGTTATAACTGACATATTGTTGAAAGTGACATTAACCACCAATAAAACTGATCATGTCATACGCTATAACTGACATATTGTTGAAAGTGACGTTAACCACTAATAAAACTGGCCATCATGTTATACATTATAACTGACATATTGTTGAAAGTGACATTAAACACCAATAAAACTGGCCATCATGTTATACGTTATAACTGACATATTGTTGAAAGTGACATTAACCACTAATAAAACTGGCCATCATGTTATACATTATAACTGACATATTGTTGAAAGTGACATTAACCACTAATAAAACTGGCCATCATGTTATACGTTATAACTGACATAATGTTGAAAATGACGTTAACCACTAATAAAACTGGCCATCATGTTAAACGTTATAACTGACATATTGTTGAAAGTGACGTTAACCACTAATAAAACTGGCCATCATTTTATACATTATAACTGACATATTGTTGAAAGTGACATTAAGCACCAATAAAACTGGTCATGTTATACATTATAACTGACATATTGTTGAAAGTGACATTAAACACCAATAAAACTGGCCATCATGTTATACGTTATAACTGACATATTGTTGAAAGTGACATTAACCACTAATAAAACTGGCCATCATGTTATACATTATAACTGACATATTGTTGAAAGTGACATTAACCACTAATAAAACTGGCCATCATCTTATACGTTATAACTGACATATTGTTGAAAATGACGTTAACCACTAATAAAACTGGCCATCATGTTAAACGTTATAACTGACATATTTTTTGAAAGTGACATTAACCACTAATAAAACTGGCCATCATGTTATACGTTATAACTGACATATTGTTGAAAGTGACGTTAACCACTAATAAAACTGGCCATCATGTTATACATTATAACTGACATATTGTTGAAAGTGACGTTAAACACCAATAAAACTGGCCATCATGTTATACATTATAACTGACATATTGTTGAAAGTGACATTAAACACCAATAAAACTGATCATGTCATACGCTATAACTGACATATTGTTGAAAGTGACGTTAACCACTAATAAAACTGGCCATCATGTTATACATTATAACTGACATATTGTTGAAAGTGACATTAAACACCAATAAAACTGGCCATCATGTTATACGTTATAACTGACATATTGTTGAAAGTGACATTAACCACTAATAAAACTGGCCATCATGTTATACATTATAACTGACATATTGTTGAAAGTGACATTAACCACTAATAAAACTGGCCATCATGTTATACGTTATAACTGACATATTGTTGAAAATGACGTTAACCACTAATAAAACTGGCCATCATGTTAAACGTTATAACTGACATATTGTTGAAAGTGACGTTAACCACTAATAAAAATGGCCATCATGTTATACATTATAACTGACATATTGTTGAAAGTGACATTAAGCACCAATAAAACTGGTCATGTTATACATTATAACTGACATATTGTTGAAAGTGACATTAAACACCAATAAAACTGGCCATCATGTTATACGTTATAACTGACATATTGTTGAAAGTGACATTAACCACTAATAAAACTGGCCATCATGTTATACATTATAACTGACATATTGTTGAAAGTGACATTAACCACTAATAAAACTGGCCATCATGTTATACGTTATAACTGACATATTGTTGAAAATGACGTTAACCACTAATAAAACTGGCCATCATGTTAAACGTTATAACTGACATATTGTTGAAAGTGACATTAACCACTAATAAAACTGGCCATCATGTTATACGTTATAACTGACATATTGTTGAAAGTGACGTTAACCACTAATAAAACTGGCCATCATGTTATACATTATAACTGACATATTGTTGAAAGTGACATTAAGCACCAATAAAACTGGTCATGTTATACATTATAACTGACATATTGTTGAAAGTGACGTTAACCACTAATAAAACTGGCCATCATGTTATACATTATAACTGACATATTTTTGAAAGTGACATTAAGCACCAATAAAACTGGTCATGTTATACATTATAACTGACATATTGTTGAAAGTGACGTTAACCACTAATAAAACTGGCCATCATGTTATACGCTATAACTGACATATTGTTGAAAGTGACATTAACCACTAATAAAACTGGCCATCATGTTATACGTTATAACTGACATATTGTTGAAAATGACGTTAACCACTAATAAAACTGGCCATCATGTTAAACGTTATAACTGACATATTGTTGAAAGTGACATTAACCACTAATAAAACTGGCCATCATGTTATACATTATAACTGACATATTGTTGAAAGTGACATTAAGCACCAATAAAACTGGTCATGTTATACATTATAACTGACATATTGTTGAAAGTGACATTAAGCACCAATAAAACTCGCCATCATGTGATGCGTTATAACTGACATATTGTTGAAAGTGACGTTAACCACTAATAAAACTGGTCGCCATGTTAAACGTTATACCTGAAATATTGTTGAAAATGACGTTAACCACTAATAAAACTGGCCATCATGTTAAACGTTATAACTGACATATTGTTGAAAGTGACATTAACCACTAATAAAACTGGCCATCATGTTATACATTATAACTGACATATTGTTGAAAGTGACATTAAGCACCAATAAAACTGGCCATCATGTGATGCGTTATAACTGACATATTGTTGAAAGTGACATTAACCACTAATAAAACTGGCCATCATGTTATACGTTATAACTGACATATTGTTGAAAATGACGTTAACCACTAATAAAACTGGCCATCATGTTAAACGTTATAACTGACATATTGTTGAAAGTGACATTAACCACTAATAAAACTGGCCATCATGTTATACATTATAACTGACATATTGTTGAAAGTGACGTTAACCACTAATAAAACTGGCCATCATGTTATACATTATAACTGACATATTGTTGAAAGTGACATTAAGCACCAATAAAACTGGTCTTGTTATACATTATAACTGACATATTGTTGAAAGTGACATTAAGCAACAATAAAACTGGCCATCATGTGATGCGTTATAACTGACATATTGTTGAAAGTGACATTAAGCACTAATAAAACTGGTCATGTCATACGCTATAACTGACATATTGTTGAAAGTGACGTTAACCACCAATAAAACTGGCCATCATGTTATACATTATAACTGACATATTGTTGAAAGTGACATTAAACACCAATAAAACTGGTATGATGTCATACGCTATAACTGACATATTGTTGAAAGTGACGTTAACCACTAATAAAACTGGCCATCATGTTATACATTATAACTGACATATTGTTGAAAGTGACATTAAACACTAATAAAACTAGCCATCATGTTATACATTATAACTGACATATTGTTGAAAGTGACGTTAACCACTAATAAAACTGGCCATCATGTTATACGTTATAACTGACATATTGTTGAAAGTGACGTTAACCACTAATAAAACTGGCCATCATGTTATACGTTATAACTGACATATTGTTGAAAGTGACGTTAAACACCAATAAAACTGGCCATCATGTTATACATTATAACTGACATATTGTTGAAAGTGACATTAACCACTAATAAAACTGGTCATCATGTTATACATTATAACTGACATATTGTTGAAAGTGACGTTAAACACCAATAAAACTGGCCATCATGTTATACATTATAACTGACATATTGTTGAAAGTGACATTAAACACCAATAAAACTGATCATGTCATACGCTATAACTGACATATTGTTGAAAGTGACGTTAACCACTAATAAAACTGGCCATCATGTTATACATTATAACTGACATATTGTTGAAAGTGACATTAAACACCAATAAAACTGGCCATCATGTTATACGTTATAACTGACATATTGTTGAAAGTGACATTAACCACTAATAAAACTGGCCATCATGTTATACGTTATAACTGACATATTGTTGAAAATGACGTTAACCACTAATAAAACTGGCCATCATGTTAAACGTTATAACTGACATATTGTTGAAAGTGACATTAACCACTAATAAAACTGGCCATCATGTTATACATTATAACTGACATATTGTTGAAAGTGACATTAAGCACCAATAAAACTGGTCATGTTATACATTATAACTGACATATTGTTGAAAGTGACATTAAGCACCAATAAAACTCGCCATCATGTGATGCGTTATAACTGACATATTGTTGAAAGTGACGTTAACCACTAATAAAACTGGTCGCCATGTTAAACGTTATACCTGAAATATTGTTGAAAATGACGTTAACCACTAATAAAACTGGCCATCATGTTAAACGTTATAACTGACATATTGTTGAAAGTGACATTAACCACTAATAAAACTGGCCATCATGTTATACATTATAACTGACATATTGTTGAAAGTGACATTAAGCACCAATAAAACTCGCCATCATGTGATGCGTTATAACTGACATATTGTTGAAAGTGACGTTAACCACTAATAAAACTGGTCGCCATGTTAAACGTTATACCTGAAATATTGTTGAAAATGACGTTAACCACTAATAAAACTGGCCATCATGTTAAACGTTATAACTGACATATTGTTGAAAGTGACATTAACCACTAATAAAACTGGCCATCATGTTATACATTATAACTGACATATTGTTGAAAGTGACATTAAGCACCAATAAAACTGGCCATCATGTGATGCGTTATAACTGACATATTGTTGAAAGTGACATTAACCACTAATAAAACTGGCCATCATGTTATACGTTATAACTGACATATTGTTGAAAATGACGTTAACCACTAATAAAACTGGCCATCATGTTAAACGTTATAACTGACATATTGTTGAAAGTGACATTAACCACTAATAAAACTGGCCATCATGTTATACATTATAACTGACATATTGTTGAAAGTGACGTTAACCACTAATAAAACTGGCCATCATGTTATACATTATAACTGACATATTGTTGAAAGTGACATTAAGCACCAATAAAACTGGTCTTGTTATACATTATAACTGACATATTGTTGAAAGTGACATTAAGCAACAATAAAACTGGCCATCATGTGATGCGTTATAACTGACATATTGTTGAAAGTGACATTAAGCACTAATAAAACTGGTCATGTCATACGCTATAACTGACATATTGTTGAAAGTGACGTTAACCACCAATAAAACTGGCCATCATGTTATACATTATAACTGACATATTGTTGAAAGTGACATTAAACACCAATAAAACTGGTATGATGTCATACGCTATAACTGACATATTGTTGAAAGTGACGTTAACCACTAATAAAACTGGCCATCATGTTATACATTATAACTGACATATTGTTGAAAGTGACATTAAACACTAATAAAACTAGCCATCATGTTATACATTATAACTGACATATTGTTGAAAGTGACGTTAACCACTAATAAAACTGGCCATCATGTTATACGTTATAACTGACATATTGTTGAAAGTGACGTTAACCACTAATAAAACTGGCCATCATGTTATACGTTATAACTGACATATTGTTGAAAGTGACGTTAAACACCAATAAAACTGGCCATCATGTTATACATTATAACTGACATATTGTTGAAAGTGACATTAACCACTAATAAAACTGGTCATCATGTTATACATTATAACTGACATATTGTTGAAAGTGACGTTAAACACCAATAAAACTGGCCATCATGTTATACATTATAACTGACATATTGTTGAAAGTGACATTAAACACCAATAAAACTGATCATGTCATACGCTATAACTGACATATTGTTGAAAGTGACGTTAACCACTAATAAAACTGGCCATCATGTTATACATTATAACTGACATATTGTTGAAAGTGACATTAAACACCAATAAAACTGGCCATCATGTTATACGTTATAACTGACATATTGTTGAAAGTGACATTAACCACTAATAAAACTGGCCATCATGTTATACATTATAACTGACATATTGTTGAAAGTGACGTTAACCACTAATAAAACTGGCCATCATGTTATACATTATAACTGACATATTGTTGAAAGTGACATTAAGCACCAATAAAACTGGTCTTGTTATACATTATAACTGACATATTGTTGAAAGTGACATTAAGCAACAATAAAACTGGCCATCATGTGATGCGTTATAACTGACATATTGTTGAAAGTGACATTAAGCACTAATAAAACTGGTCATGTCATACGCTATAACTGACATATTGTTGAAAGTGACGTTAACCACCAATAAAACTGGCCATCATGTTATACATTATAACTGACATATTGTTGAAAGTGACATTAAACACCAATAAAACTGGTATGATGTCATACGCTATAACTGACATATTGTTGAAAGTGACGTTAACCACTAATAAAACTGGCCATCATGTTATACATTATAACTGACATATTGTTGAAAGTGACATTAAACACTAATAAAACTAGCCATCATGTTATACATTATAACTGACATATTGTTGAAAGTGACGTTAACCACTAATAAAACTGGCCATCATGTTATACGTTATAACTGACATATTGTTGAAAGTGACGTTAACCACTAATAAAACTGGCCATCATGTTATACGTTATAACTGACATATTGTTGAAAGTGACGTTAAACACCAATAAAACTGGCCATCATGTTATACATTATAACTGACATATTGTTGAAAGTGACATTAACCACTAATAAAACTGGTCATCATGTTATACATTATAACTGACATATTGTTGAAAGTGACGTTAAACACCAATAAAACTGGCCATCATGTTATACATTATAACTGACATATTGTTGAAAGTGACATTAAACACCAATAAAACTGATCATGTCATACGCTATAACTGACATATTGTTGAAAGTGACGTTAACCACTAATAAAACTGGCCATCATGTTATACATTATAACTGACATATTGTTGAAAGTGACATTAAACACCAATAAAACTGGCCATCATGTTATACGTTATAACTGACATATTGTTGAAAGTGACATTAACCACTAATAAAACTGGCCATCATGTTATACGTTATAACTGACATATTGTTGAAAATGACGTTAACCACTAATAAAACTGGCCATCATGTTAAACGTTATAACTGACATATTGTTGAAAGTGACGTTAACCACTAATAAAACTGGCCATCATTTTATACATTATAACTGACATATTGTTGAAAGTGACATTAAGCACCAATAAAACTGGTCATGTTATACATTATAACTGACATATTGTTGAAAGTGACATTAAACACCAATAAAACTGGCCATCATGTTATACGTTATAACTGACATATTGTTGAAAGTGACATTAACCACTAATAAAACTGGCCATCATGTTATACATTATAACTGACATATTGTTGAAAGTGACATTAACCACTAATAAAACTGGCCATCATCTTATACGTTATAACTGACATATTGTTGAAAATGACGTTAACCACTAATAAAACTGGCCATCATGTTAAACGTTATAACTGACATATTTTTTGAAAGTGACATTAACCACTAATAAAACTGGCCATCATGTTATACGTTATAACTGACATATTGTTGAAAGTGACGTTAACCACTAATAAAACTGGCCATCATGTTATACATTATAACTGACATATTGTTGAAAGTGACGTTAAACACCAATAAAACTGGCCATCATGTTATACATTATAACTGACATATTGTTGAAAGTGACATTAAACACCAATAAAACTGATCATGTCATACGCTATAACTGACATATTGTTGAAAGTGACGTTAACCACTAATAAAACTGGCCATCATGTTATACATTATAACTGACATATTGTTGAAAGTGACATTAAACACCAATAAAACTGGCCATCATGTTATACGTTATAACTGACATATTGTTGAAAGTGACATTAACCACTAATAAAACTGGCCATCATGTTATACATTATAACTGACATATTGTTGAAAGTGACATTAACCACTAATAAAACTGGCCATCATGTTATACGTTATAACTGACATATTGTTGAAAATGACGTTAACCACTAATAAAACTGGCCATCATGTTAAACGTTATAACTGACATATTGTTGAAAGTGACGTTAACCACTAATAAAACTGGCCATCATGTTATACATTATAACTGACATATTGTTGAAAGTGACATTAAGCACCAATAAAACTGGTCATGTTATACATTATAACTGACATATTGTTGAAAGTGACATTAAACACCAATAAAACTGGCCATCATGTTATACGTTATAACTGACATATTGTTGAAAGTGACATTAACCACTAATAAAACTGGCCATCATGTTATACATTATAACTGACATATTGTTGAAAGTGACATTAACCACTAATAAAACTGGCCATCATGTTATACGTTATAACTGACATATTGTTGAAAATGACGTTAACCACTAATAAAACTGGCCATCATGTTAAACGTTATAACTGACATATTGTTGAAAGTGACATTAACCACTAATAAAACTGGCCATCATGTTATACGTTATAACTGACATATTGTTGAAAGTGACGTTAACCACTAATAAAACTGGCCATCATTTTATACATTATAACTGACATATTGTTGAAAGTGACATTAAGCACCAATAAAACTGGTCATGTTATACATTATAACTGACATATTGTTGAAAGTGACATTAAACACCAATAAAACTGGCCATCATGTTATACGTTATAACTGACATATTGTTGAAAGTGACATTAACCACTAATAAAACTGGCCATCATGTTATACATTATAACTGACATATTGTTGAAAGTGACATTAACCACTAATAAAACTGGCCATCATCTTATACGTTATAACTGACATATTGTTGAAAATGACGTTAACCACTAATAAAACTGGCCATCATGTTAAACGTTATAACTGACATATTTTTTGAAAGTGACATTAACCACTAATAAAACTGGCCATCATGTTATACGTTATAACTGACATATTGTTGAAAGTGACGTTAACCACTAATAAAACTGGCCATCATGTTATACATTATAACTGACATATTGTTGAAAGTGACGTTAAACACCAATAAAACTGGCCATCATGTTATACATTATAACTGACATATTGTTGAAAGTGACATTAAACACCAATAAAACTGATCATGTCATACGCTATAACTGACATATTGTTGAAAGTGACGTTAACCACTAATAAAACTGGCCATCATGTTATACATTATAACTGACATATTGTTGAAAGTGACATTAAACACCAATAAAACTGGCCATCATGTTATACGTTATAACTGACATATTGTTGAAAATGACGTTAACCACTAATAAAACTGGCCATCATGTTAAACGTTATAACTGACATATTGTTGAAAGTGACGTTAACCACTAATAAAACTGGCCATCATGTTATACATTATAACTGACATATTGTTGAAAGTGACATTAAGCACCAATAAAACTGGTCATGTTATACATTATAACTGACATATTGTTGAAAGTGACATTAAACACCAATAAAACTGGCCATCATGTTATACGTTATAACTGACATATTGTTGAAAGTGACATTAACCACTAATAAAACTGGCCATCATGTTATACATTATAACTGACATATTGTTGAAAGTGACATTAACCACTAATAAAACTGGCCATCATGTTATACGTTATAACTGACATATTGTTGAAAATGACGTTAACCACTAATAAAACTGGCCATCATGTTAAACGTTATAACTGACATATTGTTGAAAGTGACATTAACCACTAATAAAACTGGCCATCATGTTATACGTTATAACTGACATATTGTTGAAAGTGACGTTAACCACTAATAAAACTGGCCATCATGTTATACATTATAACTGACATATTGTTGAAAGTGACATTAAGCACCAATAAAACTGGTCATGTTATACATTATAACTGACATATTGTTGAAAGTGACGTTAACCACTAATAAAACTGGCCATCATGTTATACATTATAACTGACATATTTTTGAAAGTGACATTAAGCACCAATAAAACTGGTCATGTTATACATTATAACTGACATATTGTTGAAAGTGACGTTAACCACTAATAAAACTGGCCATCATGTTATACGCTATAACTGACATATTGTTGAAAGTGACATTAACCACTAATAAAACTGGCCATCATGTTATACGTTATAACTGACATATTGTTGAAAATGACGTTAACCACTAATAAAACTGGCCATCATGTTAAACGTTATAACTGACATATTGTTGAAAGTGACATTAACCACTAATAAAACTGGCCATCATGTTATACATTATAACTGACATATTGTTGAAAGTGACATTAAGCACCAATAAAACTGGTCATGTTATACATTATAACTGACATATTGTTGAAAGTGACATTAAGCACCAATAAAACTCGCCATCATGTGATGCGTTATAACTGACATATTGTTGAAAGTGACATTAACCACTAATAAAACTGGTCGCCATGTTAAACGTTATACCTGAAATATTGTTGAAAATGACGTTAACCACTAATAAAACTGGCCATCATGTTAAACGTTATAACTGACATATTGTTGAAAGTGACATTAACCACTAATAAAACTGGCCATCATGTTATACATTATAACTGACATATTGTTGAAAGTGACATTAAGCACCAATAAAACTCGCCATCATGTGATGCGTTATAACTGACATATTGTTGAAAGTGACGTTAACCACTAATAAAACTGGTCGCCATGTTAAACGTTATACCTGAAATATTGTTGAAAATGACGTTAACCACTAATAAAACTGGCCATCATGTTAAACGTTATAACTGACATATTGTTGAAAGTGACATTAACCACTAATAAAACTGGCCATCATGTTATACATTATAACTGACATATTGTTGAAAGTGACATTAAGCACCAATAAAACTGGCCATCATGTGATGCGTTATAACTGACATATTGTTGAAAGTGACATTAACCACTAATAAAACTGGCCATCATGTTATACGTTATAACTGACATATTGTTGAAAATGACGTTAACCACTAATAAAACTGGCCATCATGTTAAACGTTATAACTGACATATTGTTGAAAGTGACATTAACCACTAATAAAACTGGCCATCATGTTATACATTATAACTGACATATTGTTGAAAGTGACGTTAACCACTAATAAAACTGGCCATCATGTTATACATTATAACTGACATATTGTTGAAAGTGACATTAAGCACCAATAAAACTGGTCATGTTATACATTATAACTGACATATTGTTGAAAGTGACATTAAGCACCAATAAAACTGGCCATCATGTGATGCGTTATAACTGACATATTGTTGAAAGTGACATTAAGCACTAATAAAACTGGTCATGTCATACGCTATAACTGACATATTGTTGAAAGTGACGTTAACCACCAATAAAACTGGCCATCATGTTATACATTATAACTGACATATTGTTGAAAGTGACATTAAACACCAATAAAACTGGTATGATGTCATACGCTATAACTGACATATTGTTGAAAGTGACGTTAACCACTAATAAAACTGGCCATCATGTTATACATTATAACTGACATATTGTTGAAAGAGACATTAAACACTAATAAAACTGGCCATCATGTTATACATTATAACTGACATATTGTTGAAAGTGACGTTAACCACTAATAAAACTGGCCATCATGTTATACATTATAACTGACATATTGTTGAAAGTGACGTTAACCACTAATAAAACTGGCCATCATGTTAAACATTATAACTGACATATTGTTGAAAGTGACGTTAACCACTAATAAAACTGGCCATCATGTTATACATTATAACTGACATATTGTTGAAAGTGACGTTAACCACTAATAAAACTGGCCATCATGTTATACGTTATAACTGACATATTGTTGAAAGTGACGTTAACCACTAATAAAACTGGCCATCATGTTATACATTATAACTGACATATTGTTGAAAGTGACGTTAAACACCAATAAAACTGGCCGTCATGTTATACATTATAACTGACATATTGTTGAAAGTGACATTAAACACCAATAAAACTGATCATGTCATACGCTATAACTGACATATTGTTGAAAGTGACGTTAACCACTAATAAAACTGGCCATCATGTTATACATTATAACTGACATATTGTTGAAAGTGACATTAAACACCAATAAAACTGGCCATCATGTTATACGTTATAACTGACATATTGTTGAAAGTGACATTAACCACTAATAAAACTGGCCATCATGTTATACATTATAACTGACATATTGTTGAAAGTGACATTAACCACTAATAAAACTGGCCATCATGTTATACGTTATAACTGACATATTGTTGAAAATGACGTTAACCACTAATAAAACTGGTCGCCATGTTAAACGTTATACCTGAAATATTGTTGAAAATGACATTAACCACTAATAAAACTGGCCATCATGTTAAACGTTATAACTGACATATTGTTGAAAGTGACATTAACCACTAATAAAACTGGCCATCATGTTATACATTATAACTGACATATTGTTGAAAGTGACATTAAGCACCAATAAAACTGGTCATGTTATACATTATAACTGACATATTGTTGAAAGTGACATTAAGCACCAATAAAACTGGCCATTATGTGATGCGTTATAACTGACATATTGTTGAAAGTGACATTAACCACTAATAAAATTGGCCATCATGTTATACGTTATAACTGACATATTGTTGAAAATGACGTTAACCACTAATAAAACTGGCCATCATGTTAAACGTTATAACTGACATATTGTTGAAAGTGACATTAACCACTAATAAAACTGGCCATCATGTTATACATTATAACTGACATATTGTTGAAAGTGACGTTAACCACTAATAAAACTGGCCATCATGTTATACATTATAACTGACATATTGTTGAAAGTGACATTAAACACCAATAAAACTGGCCATCATGTTATACGTTATAACTGACATATTGTTGAAAGTGACATTAACCACTAATAAAACTGGCCATCATGTTATACATTATAACTGACATATTGTTGAAAGTGACATTAACCACTAATAAAACTGGCCATCATGTTATACGTTATAACTGACATATTGTTGAAAATGACGTTAACCACTAATAAAACTGGCCATCATGTTAAACGTTATAACTGACATATTGTTGAAAGTGACATTAACCACTAATAAAACTGGCCATCATGTTATACGTTATAACTGACATATTGTTGAAAGTGACGTTAACCACTAATAAAACTGGCCATCATGTTATACATTATAACTGACATATTGTTGAAAGTGACATTAAGCACCAATAAAACTGGTCATGTTATACATTATAACTGACATATTGTTGAAAGTGACGTTAACCACTAATAAAACTGGCCATCATGTTATACATTATAACTGACATATTGTTGAAAGTGACATTAAGCACCAATAAAACTGGTCATGTTATACATTATAACTGACATATTGTTGAAAGTGACGTTAACCACTAATAAAACTGGCCATCATGTTATACATTATAACTGACATATTGTTGAAAGTGACATTAAACACCAATAAAACTGGCCATCATGTTATACGTTATAACTGACATATTGTTGAAAGTGACATTAACCACTAATAAAACTGGCCATCATGTTATACATTATAACTGACATATTGTTGAAAGTGACATTAACCACTAATAAAACTGGCCATCATGTTATACGTTATAACTGACATATTGTTGAAAATGACGTTAACCACTAATAAAACTGGCCATCATGTTAAACGTTATAACTGACATATTGTTGAAAGTGACATTAACCACTAATAAAACTGGCCATCATGTTATACGTTATAACTGACATATTGTTGAAAGTGACGTTAACCACTAATAAAACTGGCCATCATGTTATACATTATAACTGACATATTGTTGAAAGTGACATTAAGCACCAATAAAACTGGTCATGTTATACATTATAACTGACATATTGTTGAAAGTGACGTTAACCACTAATAAAACTGGCCATCATGTTATACATTATAACTGACATATTGTTGAAAGTGACATTAAGCACCAATAAAACTGGTCATGTTATACATTATAACTGACATATTGTTGAAAGTGACGTTAACCACTAATAAAACTGGCCATCATGTTATACGCTATAACTGACATATTGTTGAAAGTGACATTAACCACTAATAAAACTGGCCATCATGTTATACGTTATAACAGACATATTGTTGAAAATGACGTTAACCACTAATAAAACTGGCCATCATGTTAAACGTTATAACTGACATATTGTTGAAAGTGACATTAACCACTAATAAAACTGGCCATCATGTTATACATTATAACTGACATATTGTTGAAAGTGACGTTAACCACTAATAAAACTGGCCATCATGTTATACATTATAACTGACATATTGTTGAAAGTGACATTAAGCACCAATAAAACTGGTCATGTTATACATTATAACTGACATATTGTTGAAAGTGACATTAAGCACCAATAAAACTGGCCATCTTGTGATGCGTTATAACTGACATATTGTTGAAAGTGACGTTAACCACTAATAAAACTGGTCGCCATGTTAAACGTTATACCTGAAATATTGTTGAAAATGACATTAACCACTAATAAAACTGGCCATCATGTTAAACGTTATAACTGACATATTGTTGAAAGTGACATTAACCACTAATAAAACTGGCCATCATGTTATACATTATAACTGACATATTGTTGAAAGTGACATTAAGCACCAATAAAACTGGTCATGTTATACATTATAACTGACATATTGTTGAAAGTGACATTAAGCACCAATAAAACTGGCCATTATGTGATGCGTTATAACTGACATATTGTTGAAAGTGACATTAACCACTAATAAAATTGGCCATCATGTTATACGTTATAACTGACATATTGTTGAAAATGACGTTAACCACTAATAAAACTGGCCATCATGTTAAACGTTATAACTGACATATTGTTGAAAGTGACATTAACCACTAATAAAACTGGCCATCATGTTATACATTATAACTGACATATTGTTGAAAGTGACGTTAACCACTAATAAAACTGGCCATCATGTTATACATTATAACTGACATATTGTTGAAAGTGACATTAAGCACCAATAAAACTGGTCATGTTATACATTATAACTGACATATTGTTGAAAGTGACATTAAGCACCAATAAAACTGGCCATCATGTGATGCGTTATAACTGACATATTGTTGAAAGTGACGTTAACCATTAATAAAACTGTTCGCCATGTTATACGTTATACCTGAAATATTGTTGAAAGTGACGTTAACCACTAATAAAACTTGCCATCATGTTATACGCTATAACTGACATATTGTTGAAAGTGACATTAAGCACCAATAAAACTGGTCATGTCATACGTTATAACTGACATATTGTTGAAAGTGACGTTAACCACCAATAAAACTGGCCATCATGTTATACATTATAACTGACATATTGTTGAAAGTGACATTAAACACCAATAAAACTGGTATGATGTCATACGCTATAACTGACATATTGTTGAAAGTGACGTTAACCACTAATAAAACTGGCCATCATGTTATACATTATAACTGACATATTGTTGAAAGTGACATTAAGCACCAATAAAACTGGTCATGTTATACATTATAACTGACATATTGTTGAAAGTGATGTTAAGCACCAATAAAACTGGTCATGTCATACGTTATAACTGACATATTGTTGAAAGTGACGTTAACCACCAATAAAACTGGCCATCATGTTATACATTATAACTGACATATTGTTGAAAGTGACATTAAGCACCAATAAAACTGGTCATGTTATACATTATAACTGACATATTGTTGAAAGTGACGTTAACCACTAATAAAACTGGCCATCATGTTATACATTATAACTGACATATTGTTGAAAGTGACATTAAGCACCAATAAAACTGGTCATGTTATACATTATAACTGACATATTGTTGAAAGTGACGTTAACCACTAATAAAACTGGCCATCATGTTATACGCTATAACTGACATATTGTTGAAAGTGACATTAACCACTAATAAAACTGTCCATCATGTTATACGTTATAACTGACATATTGTTGAAAATGACGTTAACCACTAATAAAATTGGCCATCATGTTATACATTATAACTGACATATTGTTGAAAGTGACATTAAACACCAATAAAACTGGTCATGTTATACATTATAACTGACATATTGTTGAAAGTGACATTAAGCACCAATAAAACTGGCCATCATGTGATGCGTTATAACTGATATATTGTTGAAAGTGACATTAACCACTAATAAAACTGGCCATCATGTTATACGTTATAACTGACATATTGTTGAAAATGACGTTAACCACTAATAAAACTGGCCATCATGTTAAACGTTATAACTGACATATTGTTGAAAGTGACATTAACCACTAATAAAACTGGCCATCATGTTATACATTATAACTGACATATTGTTGAAAGTGACATTAAGCACCAATAAAACTGGTCATGTTATACATTATAACTGACATATTGTTGAAAGTGACATTAAGCACCAATAAAACTGGCCATCATGTGATGCGTTATAACTGACATATTGTTGAAAGTGACATTAACCACTAATAAAACTGGTCGCCATGTTAAACGTTATACCTGAAATATTGTTGAAAGTGACGTTAACCACTAATAAAACTTGCCATCATGTTATACATTATAACTGACATATTGTTGAAAGTGACATTAAGCACCAATAAAACTGGTCATGTCATACGTTATAACTGACATATTGTTGAAAGTGACGTTAACCACCAATACAACTGGCCATCATGTTATACATTATAACTGAAATATTGTTGAAAGTGACATTAAACACCAATAAAACTGGTATGATGTCATACGCTATAACTGACATATTGTTGAAAGTGACGTTAACCACTAATAAAACTGGCCATCATGTTATACATTATAACTGACATATTGTTGAAAGAGACATTAAACACTAATAAAACTGGCCATCATGTTAAACATTATAACTGACATATTGTTGAAAGTGACGTTAACCACTAATAAAACTGGCCATCATGTTATACATTATAACTGACATATTGTTGAAAGTGACGCTAAACACCAATAAAACTGGCCATCATGTTATACATTATAACTGACATATTGTTGAAAGTGACATTAAACACCAATAAAATTGATCATGTCATACGCTATAACTGACATATTGTTGAAAGTGACGTTAACCACTAATAAAACTGGCCATCATGTTATACATTATAACTGACATATTGTTGAAAGTGACATTAAACACCAATAAAACTGGCCATCATGTTATACGTTATAACTGACATATTGTTGAAAGTGACATTAACCACTAATAAAACTGGCCATCATGTTATACATTATAACTGACATATTGTTGAAAGTGACATTAACCACTAATAAAACTGGCCATCATGTGATACGTTATAACTGACATATTGTTGAAAATGACGTTAACCACTAATAAAACTGGCCATCATGTTAAACGTTATAACTGACATATTGTTGAAAGTGACATTAACCACTAATAAAACTGACCATCATGTTATATGTTATAACTGACATATTGTTGAAAGTGACATTAACCACTAATAAAACTGGCCATCATGTTATACATTATAACTGACATATCGTTGAAAGTGACATTAAACACCAATAAAATTGATCATGTCATACGCTATAACTGACATATTGTTGAAAGTGACGTTAACCACTAATAAAACTGGCCATCATGTTATACATTATAACTGACATATTGTTGAAAGTGACATTAAACACCAATAAAACTGGCCATCATGTTATACGTTATAACTGACATATTGTTGAAAGTGACATTAACCACTAATAAAACTGGCCATCATGTTATACATTATAACTGACATATTGTTGAAAGTGACATTAACCACTAATAAAACTGGCCATCATGTGATACGTTATAACTGACATATTGTTGAAAATGACGTTAACCACTAATAAAACTGGCCATCATGTTAAACGTTATAACTGACATATTGTTGAAAGTGACATTAACCACTAATAAAACTGACCATCATGTTATATGTTATAACTGACATATTGTTGAAAGTGACATTAACCACTAATAAAACTGGCCATCATGTTATACATTATAACTGACATATTGTTGAAAGTGACATTAAGCACCAATAAAACTGGTCTTGTTATACATTATAACTGACATATTGTTGAAAATGACGTTAACCACTAATAAAACTGGCCATCATGTTAAACGTTATAACTGACATATTGTTGAAAGTGACATTAACCACTAATAAAACTGGCCATCATGTTATACATTATAACTGACATATTGTTGAAAGTGACGTTAACCACTAATAAAACTGGCCATCATGTTATACATTATAACTGACATATTGTTGAAAGTGACATTAAGCACCAATAAAACTGGTCATGTTATACATTATAACTGACATATTGTTGAAAGTGACATTAAGCACCAATAAAACTGGCCATCATGTGATGCGTTATAACTGACATATTGTTGAAAGTGACATTAACCACTAATAAAACTGGTCGCCATGTTAAACGTTATACCTGAAATATTGTTGAAAGTGACGTTAACCACTAATAAAACTTGCCATCATGTTATACGTTATAACTGACATATTGTTGAAAGTGACATTAAGCACCAATAAAACTGGTCATGTCATACGTTATAACTGACATATTGTTGAAAGTGACGTTAACCACCAATAAAACTGGCCATCATGTTATACATTATAACTGAAATATTGTTGAAAGTGACATTAAACACCAATAAAACTGGTATGATGTTATACGCTATAACTGACATATTGTTGAAAGTGACGTTAACCACTAATAAAACTGGCCATCATGTTATACATTATAACTGACATATTGTTGAAAGAGACATTAAACACTAATAAAACTGGCCATCATGTTAAACATTATAACTGACATATTGTTGAAAGTGACGTTAACCACTAATAAAACTGGCCATCATGTTATACATTATAACTGACATATTGTTGAAAGTGACGTTAACCACTAATAAAACTGGCCATCATGTTATACGTTATAACTGACATATTGTTGAAAGTGACGTTAACCACTAATAAAACTGGCCATCATGTTATACATTATAACTGACATATTGTTGAAAGTGACGCTAAACACCAATAAAACTGCCCATCATGTTATACATTATAACTGACATATTGTTGAAAGTGACATTAAACACCAATAAAATTGATCATGTCATACGCTATAACTGACATATTGTTGAAAGTGACGTTAACCACTAATAAAACTGGCCATCATGTTATACATTATAACTGACATATTGTTGAAAGTGACATTAAACACCAATAAAACTGGCCATCATGTTATACGTTATAACTGACATATTGTTGAAAGTGACATTAACCACTAATAAAACTGGCCATCATGTTATACATTATAACTGACATATTGTTGAAAGTGACATTAACCACTAATAAAACTGGCCATCATGTGATACGTTATAACTGACATATTGTTGAAAATGACGTTAACCACTAATAAAACTGGCCATCATGTTAAACGTTATAACTGACATATTGTTGAAAGTGACATTAACCACTAATAAAACTGACCATCATGTTATACGTTATAACTGACATATTGTTGAAAGTGACATTAACCACTAATAAAACTGGCCATCATGTTATACATTATAACTGACATATTGTTGAAAGTGACATTAAGCACCAATAAAACTGGTCATGTTATACATTATAACTGACATATTGTTGAAAGTGACATTAAACACCAATAAAACTGGCCATCATGTTATACGTTATAACTGACATATTGTTGAAAGTGACATTAACCACTAATAAAACTGGCCATCATGTTATACATTATAACTGACATATTGTTGAAAGTGACATTAACCACTAATAAAACTGGTCATCATGTTAAACGTTATAACTGACATATTGTTGAAAATGACGTTAACCACTAATAAAACTGGCCATCATGTTATACATTATAACTGACATATTGTTGAAAGTGACATTAACCACTAATAAAACTGGCCATCATGTTATACGTTATAACTGACATATTGTTGAAAATGACGTTAACCACTAATAAAACTGGCCATCATGTTAAACGTTATAACTGACATGTTGTTGAAAGTGACATTAACCACTAATAAAACTGGCCATCATGTTATACATTATAACTGACATATTGTTGAAAGTGACGTTAACCACTAATAAAACTGGCCATCATGTTATACATTATAACTGACATATTGTTGAAAGTGACATTAAGCACCAATAAAACTGGTCATGTTATACATTATAACTGACATATTGTTGAAAGTGACATTAAGCACCAATAAAACTGGCCATCATGTGATGCGTTATAACTGACATATTGTTGAAAGTGACGTTAACCACTAATAAAACTGGTCGCCATGTTAAACGTTATACCTGAAATATTGTTGAAAGTGACGTTAACCACTAATAAAACTTGCCATCATGTTATACGTTATAACTGACATATTGTTGAAAGTGACATTAAGCACCAATAAAACTGGTCATGTCATACGTTATAACTGACATATTGTTGAAAGTAACGTTAACCACCAATAAAACTGGCCATCATGTTATACATTATAACTGACATATTGTTGAAAGTGACATTAAACACCAATAAAACTGGTATGATGTCATACGCTATAACTGACATATTGTTGAAAGTGACGTTAACCACTAATAAAACTGGCCATCATGTTAAACATTATAACTGACATATTGTTGAAAGTGACGTTAACCACTAATAAAACTGGCCATCATGTTATACATTATAACTGACATATTGTTGAAAGTGACGTTAACCACTAATAAAACTTGCCATCATGTTATACATTATAACTAACATATTGTTGAAAGTGACGTTAAACACCAATAAAACTGGCCATCATGTTATACATTATAACTGACATATTGTTGAAAGTGACATTAAACACCAATAAAACTGGTATGATGTCATACGCTATAACTGACATATTGTTGAAAGTGACGTTAACCACTAATAAAACTGGCCATCATGTTAAACATTATAACTGACATATTGTTGAAAGTGACGTTAACCACTAATAAAACTGGCCATCATGTTATACATTATAACTGACATATTGTTGAAAGTGACGTTAACCACTAATAAAACTGGCCATCATGTTATACGTTATAACTGACATATTGTTGAAAGTGACGTTAACCACTAATAAAACTGGCCATCATGTTATACATTATAACTGACATATTGTTGAAAGTGACGTTAAACACCAATAAAACTGGCCATCATGTTATACATTATAACTGACATATTGTTGAAAGTGACATTAAACATAAATAAAATTGATCATGTCATACGCTATAACTGACATATTGTTGAAAGTGACATTAAACACCAATAAAACTGGCCATCATGTTATACGTTATAACTGACATATTGTTGAAAGTGACATTAACCACTAATAAAACTGGCCATCATGTTATACATTATAACTGACATATTGTTGAAAGTGACATTAACCACTAATAAAACTGGCCATCATGTGATACGTTATAACTGACATATTGTTGAAAATGACGTTAACCACTAATAAAACTGGCCATCATGTTAAACGTTATAACTGACATATTGTTGAAAGTGACATTAACCACTAATAAAACTGACCATCATGTTATACGTTATAACTGACATATTGTTGAAAGTGACATTAACCACTAATAAAACTGGCCATCATGTTATACATTATAACTGACATATTGTTGAAAGTGACATTAAGCACCAATAAAACTGGTCATGTTATACATTATAACTGACATATTGTTGAAAGTGACATTAAACACCAATAAAACTGGCCATCATGTTATACGTTATAACTGACATATTGTTGAAAGTGACATTAACCACTAATAAAACTGGCCATCATGTTATACATTATAACTGACATATTGTTGAAAGTGACATTAACCACTAATAAAACTGGTCATCATGTTAAACGTTATAACTGACATATTGTTGAAAATGACGTTAACCACTAATAAAACTGGCCATCATGTTATACATTATAACTGACATATTGTTGAAAGTGACATTAACCACTAATAAAACTGGCCATCATGTTATACGTTATAACTGACATATTGTTGAAAATGACGTTAACCACTAATAAAACTGGCCATCATGTTAAACGTTATAACTGACATGTTGTTGAAAGTGACATTAACCACTAATAAAACTGGCCATCATGTTATACATTATAACTGACATATTGTTGAAAGTGACGTTAACCACTAATAAAACTGGCCATCATGTTATACATTATAACTGACATATTGTTGAAAGTGACATTAAGCACCAATAAAACTGGTCATGTTATACATTATAACTGACATATTGTTGAAAGTGACATTAAGCACCAATAAAACTGGCCATCATGTGATGCGTTATAACTGACATATTGTTGAAAGTGACGTTAACCACTAATAAAACTGGTCGCCATGTTAAACGTTATACCTGAAATATTGTTGAAAGTGACGTTAACCACTAATAAAACTTGCCATCATGTTATACGTTATAACTGACATATTGTTGAAAGTGACATTAAGCACCAATAAAACTGGTCATGTCATACGTTATAACTGACATATTGTTGAAAGTAACGTTAACCACCAATAAAACTGGCCATCATGTTATACATTATAACTGACATATTGTTGAAAGTGACATTAAACACCAATAAAACTGGTATGATGTCATACGCTATAACTGACATATTGTTGAAAGTGACGTTAACCACTAATAAAACTGGCCATCATGTTAAACATTATAACTGACATATTGTTGAAAGTGACGTTAACCACTAATAAAACTGGCCATCATGTTATACATTATAACTGACATATTGTTGAAAGTGACGTTAACCACTAATAAAACTTGCCATCATGTTATACATTATAACTGACATATTGTTGAAAGTGACGTTAAACACCAATAAAACTGGCCATCATGTTATACATTATAACTGACATATTGTTGAAAGTGACATTAAACACCAATAAAACTGGTATGATGTCATACGCTATAACTGACATATTGTTGAAAGTGACGTTAACCACTAATAAAACTGGCCATCATGTTAAACATTATAACTGACATATTGTTGAAAGTGACGTTAACCACTAATAAAACTGGCCATCATGTTATACATTATAACTGACATATTGTTGAAAGTGACGTTAACCACTAATAAAACTGGCCATCATGTTATACGTTATAACTGACATATTGTTGAAAGTGACGTTAACCACTAATAAAACTGGCCATCATGTTATACATTATAACTGACATATTGTTGAAAGTGACGTTAAACACCAATAAAACTGGCCATCATGTTATATATTATAACTGACATATTGTTGAAAGTGACATTAAACATAAATAAAATTGATCATGTCATACGCTATAACTGACATATTGTTGAAAGTGACATTAAACACCAATAAAACTGGCCATCATGTTATACGTTATAACTGACATATTGTTGAAAGTGACATTAACCACTAATAAAACTGGCCATCATGTTATACATTATAACTGACATATTGTTGAAAGTGACATTAACCACTAATAAAACTGGCCATCATGTTATACGTTATAACTGACATATTGTTGAAAATGACGTTAACCACTAATAAAACTGGCCATCATGTTAAACGTTATAACTGACATATTGTTGAAAGTGACATTAACCACTAATAAAACTGACCATCATGTTATACGTTATAACTGACATATTGTTGAAAGTGACGTTAACCACTAATAAAACTGGCGATCATGTTATACATTATAACTGACATATTGTTGAAAGTGACATTAAGCACCAATAAAACTGGTCATGTTATACATTATAACTGACATATTGTTGAAAGTGACATTAAACACCAATAAAACTGGCCATCATGTTATACGTTATAACTGACATATTGTTGAAAGTGACATTAACCACTAATAAAACTGGTCATGTTATACATTATAACTGACATATTGTTGAAAGTGACATTAACCACTAATAAAACTGGCCATCATGTTATACATTATAACTGACATATTGTTGAAAGTGACATTAAACACCAATAAAACTGGCCATCATGTTATACATTATAACTGACATATTGTTGAAAGTGACATTAACCACTAATAAAACTGGCCATCATGTTATACATTATAACTGACATATTGTTGAAAGTGACATTAACCACTAATAAAACTGGCCATCATGTTAAACGTTATAACTGACATATTGTTGAAAGTGACATTAACCACTAATAAAACTGGCCATCATGTTATACATTATAACTGACACATTGTTGAAAGTGACGTTAACCACTAATAAAACTGGCCATCATGTTATACATTATAACTGACATATTGTTGAAAGTGACGTTAAACACCAATAAAACTGGCCATCATGTTATACATTATAACTGACATATTGTTGAAAGTGACATTAAACACCAATAAAACTGATCATGTCATACGCTATAACTGACATATTGTTGAAAGTGACATTAAACACCAATAAAACTGGCCATCATGTTATACGTTATAACTGACATATTGTTGAAAGTGACATTAACCACTAATAAAACTGGCCATCATGTTATACATTATAACTGACATATTGTTGAAAGTGACATTAACCACTAATAAAACTGGCCATCATGTTATACGTTATAACTGACATATTGTTGAAAATGACGTTAACCACTAATAAAACTGGCCATCATGTTAAACGTTATAACTGACATATTGTTGAAAGTGACATTAACCACTAATAAAACTGACCATCATGTTATACGTTATAACTGACATATTGTTGAAAGTGACATTAACCACTAATAAAACTGGCCATCATGTTATACATTATAACTGACATATTGTTGAAAGTGACATTAAGCACCAATAAAACTGGTCTTGTTATACATTATAACTGACATATTGTTGAAAGTGACATTAAACACCAATAAAACTGGCCATCATGTTATACGTTATAACTGACATATTGTTGAAAGTGACATTAACCACTAATAAAACTGGCCATCATGTTATACATTATAACTGACATATTGTTGAAAGTGACATTAACCACTAATAAAACTGGTCATCATGTTATACGTTATAACTGACATATTGTTGAAAATGACGTTAACCACTAATAAAACTGGCCATCATGTTATACATTATAACTGACATATTGTTGAAAGTGACATTAACCACTAATAAAACTGGCCATCATGTTATACGTTATAACTGACATATTGTTGAAAATGACGTTAACCACTAATAAAACTGGCCATCATGTTAAACGTTATAACTGACATATTGTTGAAAGTGACATTAACCGCTAATAAAACTGGCCATCATGTGATGCGTTATAACTGACATATTGTTGAAAGTGACGTTAACCACTAATAAAACTGGTCGCCATGTTAAACGTTATACCTGAAATATTGTTGAAAGTGACGTTAACCACTAATAAAACTTGCCATCATGTTATACGTTATAACTGACATATTGTTGAAAGTGACATTAAGCACCAATAAAACTGGTCATGTCATACGTTATAACTGACATATTGTTGAAAGTAACGTTAACCACCAATAAAACTGGCCATCATGTTATACATTATAACTGACATATTGTTGAAAGTGACATTAAACACCAATAAAACTGGTATGATGTCATACGCTATAACTGACATATTGTTGAAAGTGACGTTAACCACTAATAAAACTGGCCATCATGTTAAACATTATAACTGACATATTGTTGAAAGTGACGTTAACCACTAATAAAACTGGCCATCATGTTATACATTATAACTGACATATTGTTGAAAGTGACGTTAACCACTAATAAAACTTGCCATCATGTTATACATTATAACTAACATATTGTTGAAAGTGACGTTAAACACCAATAAAACTGGCCATCATGTTATACATTATAACTGACATATTGTTGAAAGTGACATTAAACACCAATAAAACTGGTATGATGTCATACGCTATAACTGACATATTGTTGAAAGTGACGTTAACCACTAATAAAACTGGCCATCATGTTAAACATTATAACTGACATATTGTTGAAAGTGACGTTAACCACTAATAAAACTGGCCATCATGTTATACATTATAACTGACATATTGTTGAAAGTGACGTTAACCACTAATAAAACTGGCCATCATGTTATACGTTATAACTGACATATTGTTGAAAGTGACGTTAACCACTAATAAAACTGGCCATCATGTTATACGTTATAACTGACATATTGTTGAAAGTGACGTTAAACACCAATAAAACTGGCCATCATGTTATACATTATAACTGACATATTGTTGAAAGTGACATTAAACACAAATAAAATTGATCATGTCATACGCTATAACTGACATATTGTTGAAAGTGACATTAAACACCAATAAAACTGGCCATCATGTTATACGTTATAACTGACATATTGTTGAAAGTGACATTAACCACTAATAAAACTGGCCATCATGTTATACATTATAACTGACATATTGTTGAAAGTGACATTAACCACTAATAAAACTGGCCATCATGTTATACGTTATAACTGACATATTGTTGAAAATGACGTTAACCACTAATAAAACTGGCCATCATGTTAAACGTTATAACTGACATATTGTTGAAAGTGACATTAACCACTAATAAAACTGACCATCATGTTATACGTTATAACTGACATATTGTTGAAAGTGACGTTAACCACTAATAAAACTGGCGATCATGTTATACATTATAACTGACATATTGTTGAAAGTGACATTAAGCACCAATAAAACTGGTCATGTTATACATTATAACTGACATATTGTTGAAAGTGACATTAAACACCAATAAAACTGGCCATCATGTTATACGTTATAACTGACATATTGTTGAAAGTGACATTAACCACTAATAAAACTGGTCATGTTATACATTATAACTGACATATTGTTGAAAGTGACATTAACCACTAATAAAACTGGCCATCATGTTATACATTATAACTGACATATTGTTGAAAGTGACATTAAACACCAATAAAACTGGCCATCATGTTATACATTATAACTGACATATTGTTGAAAGTGACATTAACCACTAATAAAACTGGCCATCATGTTATACATTATAACTGACATATTGTTGAAAGTGACATTAACCACTAATAAAACTGGCCATCATGTTAAACGTTATAACTGACATATTGTTGAAAGTGACATTAACCACTAATAAAACTGGCCATCATGTTATACATTATAACTGACACATTGTTGAAAGTGACGTTAACCACTAATAAAACTGGCCATCATGTTATACATTATAACTGACATATTGTTGAAAGTGACGTTAAACACCAATAAAACTGGCCATCATGTTATACATTATAACTGACATATTGTTGAAAGTGACATTAAACACCAATAAAACTGATCATGTCATACGCTATAACTGACATATTGTTGAAAGTGACATTAAACACTAATAAAACTGGCCATCATGTTATACGTTATAACTGACATATTGTTGAAAGTGACATTAACCACTAATAAAACTGGCCATCATGTTATACATTATAACTGACATATTGTTGAAAGTGACATTAACCACTAATAAAACTGGCCATCATGTTATACGTTATAACTGACATATTGTTGAAAATGACGTTAACCACTAATAAAACTGGCCATCATGTTAAACGTTATAACTGACATATTGTTGAAAGTGACATTAACCACTAATAAAACTGACCATCATGTTATACGTTATAACTGACATATTGTTGAAAGTGACGTTAACCACTAATAAAACTGGCGATCATGTTATACATTATAACTGACATATTGTTGAAAGTGACATTAAGCACCAATAAAACTGGTCATGTTATACATTATAACTGACATATTGTTGAAAGTGACATTAAACACCAATAAAACTGGCCATCATGTTATACTTTATAACTGACATATTGTTGAAAGTGACATTAACCACTAATAAAACTGGTCATGTTATACATTATAACTGACATATTGTTGAAAGTGACATTAACCACTAATAAAACTGGCCATCGTGTTATACATTATAACTGACATATTGTTGAAAGTGACATTAAACACCAATAAAACTGGCCATCATGTTATACATTATAACTGACATATTGTTGAAAGTGACATTAACCACTAATAAAACTGGCCATCATGTTATACATTATAACTGACATATTGTTGAAAGTGACGTTAACCACTAATAAAACTGGCGATCATGTTATACATAATAACTGACATATTGTTGAAAGTGACATTAAGCACCAATAAAACTGGTCATGTTATACATTATAACTGACATATTGTTGAAAGTGACATTAAACACCAATAAAACTGGCCATCATGTTATACGTTATAACTGACATATTGTTGAAAGTGACATTAACCACTAATAAAACTGGTCATGTTATACATTATAACTGACATATTGTTGAAAGTGACATTAACCACTAATAAAACTGGCCATCGTGTTATACATTATAACTGACATATTGTTGAAAGTGACATTAAACACCAATAAAACTGGCCATCATGTTATACATTATAACTGACATATTGTTGAAAGTGACATTAACCACTAATAAAACTGGCCATCATGTTATACATTATAACTGACATATTGTTGAAAGTGACATTAACCACTAATAAAACTGGCCATCATGTTAAACGTTATAACTGACATATTGTTGAAAGTGACGTTAACCACTAATAAAACTGGCCATCATGTTATACATTATAACTGACATATTGTTGAAAGTGACGTTAAACACCAATAAAACTGGCCATCATGTTATACATTATAACTGACATATTGTTGAAAGTGACATTAAACACCAATAAAACTGATCATGTCATACGCTATAACTGACATATTGTTGAAAGTGACATTAAACACCAATAAAACTGGCCATCATGTTATACGTTATAACTGACATATTGTTGAAAGTGACATTAACCACTAATAAAACTGGCCATCATGTTATACATTATAACTGACATATTGTTGAAAGTGACATTAAACACCAATAAAACTGGCCATCATGTTATACATTATAACTGACATATTGTTGAAAGTGACATTAACCACTAATAAAACTGGCCATCATGTTATACATTATAACTGACATATTGTTGAAAGTGACATTAACCACTAATAAAACTGGCCATCATGTTAAACGTTATAACTGACATATTGTTGAAAGTGACATTAACCACTAATAAAACTGGCCATCATGTTATACATTATAACTGACACATTGTTGAAAGTGACGTTAACCACTAATAAAACTGGCCATCATGTTATACATTATAACTGACATATTGTTGAAAGTGACGTTAAACACCAATAAAACTGGCCATCATGTTATACATTATAACTGACATATTGTTGAAAGTGACATTAAACACCAATAAAACTGATCATGTCATACGCTATAACTGACATATTGTTGAAAGTGACATTAAACACCAATAAAACTGGCCATCATGTTTTACGTTATAACTGACATATTGTTGAAAGTGACATTAACCACTAATAAAACTGGCCATCATGTTATACATTATAACTGACATATTGTTGAAAGTGACATTAACCACTAATAAAACTGGCCATCATGTTATACGTTATAACTGACATATTGTTGAAAATGACGTTAACCACTAATAAAACTGGCCATCATGTTAAACGTTATAACTGACATATTGTTGAAAGTGACATTAACCACTAATAAAACTGACCATCATGTTATACGTTATAACTGACATATTGTTGAAAGTGACGTTAACCACTAATAAAACTGGCGATCATGTTATACATTATAACTGACATATTGTTGAAAGTGACATTAAGCACCAATAAAACTGGTCATGTTATACATTATAACTGACATATTGTTGAAAGTGACATTAAACACCAATAAAACTGGCCATCATGTTATACGTTATAACTGACATATTGTTGAAAGTGACATTAACCACTAATAAAACTGGTCATGTTATACATTATAACTGACATATTGTTGAAAGTGACATTAACCACTAATAAAACTGGCCATCGTGTTATACATTATAACTGACATATTGTTGAAAGTGACATTAAACACCAATAAAACTGGCCATCATGTTATACATTATAACTGACATATTGTTGAAAGTGACATTAACCACTAATAAAACTGGCCATCATGTTATACATTATAACTGACATATTGTTGAAAGTGACGTTAACCACTAATAAAACTGGCGATCATGTTATACATTATAACTGACATATTGTTGAAAGTGACATTAAGCACCAATAAAACTGGTCATGTTATACATTATAACTGACATATTGTTGAAAGTGACATTAAACACCAATAAAACTGGCCATCATGTTATACGTTATAACTGACATATTGTTGAAAGTGACATTAACCACTAATAAAACTGGTCATGTTATACATTATAACTGACATATTGTTGAAAGTGACATTAACCACTAATAAAACTGGCCATCGTGTTATACATTATAACTGACATATTGTTGAAAGTGACATTAAACACCAATAAAACTGGCCATCATGTTATACATTATAACTGACATATTGTTGAAAGTGACATTAACCACTAATAAAACTGGCCATCATGTTATACATTATAACTGACATATTGTTGAAAGTGACATTAACCACTAATAAAACTGGCCATCATGTTAAACGTTATAACTGACATATTGTTGAAAGTGACGTTAACCACTAATAAAACTGGCCATCATGTTATACATTATAACTGACATATTGTTGAAAGTGACGTTAAACACCAATAAAACTGGCCATCATGTTATACATTATAACTGACATATTGTTGAAAGTGACATTAAACACCAATAAAACTGATCATGTCATACGCTATAACTGACATATTGTTGAAAGTGACATTAAACACCAATAAAACTGGCCATCATGTTATACGTTATAACTGACATATTGTTGAAAGTGACATTAACCACTAATAAAACTGGCCATCATGTTATACATTATAACTGACATATTGTTGAAAGTGACATTAACCACTAATAAAACTGGCCATCATGTTATACGTTATAACTGACATATTGTTGAAAATGACGTTAACCACTAATAAAACTGGCCATCATGTTAAACGTTATAACTGACATATTGTTGAAAGTGACATTAACCACTAATAAAACTGACCATCATGTTATACGTTATAACTGACATATTGTTGAAAGTGACGTTAACCACTAATAAAACTGGCGATCATGTTATACATTATAACTGACATATTGTTGAAAGTGACATTAAGCACCAATAAAACTGGTCATGTTATACATTATAACTGACATATTGTTGAAAGTGACATTAAACACCAATAAAACTGGCCATCATGTTATACGTTATAACTGACATATTGTTGAAAGTGACATTAACCACTAATAAAACTGGTCATGTTATACATTATAACTGACATATTGTTGAAAGTGACATTAACCACTAATAAAACTGGCCATCATGTTATACATTATAACTGACATATTGTTGAAAGTGACATTAACCACTAATAAAACTGGCCATCATGTTATACATTATAACTGACACATTGTTGAAAGTGACGTTAACCACTAATAAAACTGGCCATCATGTTATACATTATAACTGACATATTGTTGAAAGTGACATTAAACACCAATAAAACTGGCCATCATGTTATACATTATAACTGACATATTGTTGAACGTGACATTAACCACTAATAAAACTGGCCATCATGTTATACATTATAACTGACATATTGTTGAAAGTGACATTAACCACTAATAAAACTGGCCATCATGTTAAACGTTATAACTGACATATTGTTGAAAGTGACATTAACCACTAATAAAACTGGCCATCATGTTATACATTATAACTGACACATTGTTGAAAGTGACGTTAACCACTAATAAAACTGGCCATCATGTTATACATTATAACTGACATATTGTTGAAAGTGACATTAAGCACCAATAAAACTGGTCATGTTATACATTATAACTGACATATTGTTGAAAGTGACGTTAACCACTAATAAAACTGGCCATCATGTTAAACGTTATAACTGACATATTGTTGAAAGTGACATTAACCACTAATAAAACTGACCATCATGTTATACGTTATAACTGACATATTGTTGAAAGTGACGTTAACCACTAATAAAACTGGCGATCATGTTATACATTATAACTGACATATTGTTGAAAGTGACATTAAGCACCAATAAAACTGGTCATGTTATACATTATAACTGACATATTGTTGAAAGTGACATTAAACACCAATAAAACTGGCCATCATGTTATACGTTATAACTGACATATTGTTGAAAGTGACATTAACCACTAATAAAACTGGTCATGTTATACATTATAACTGACATATTGTTGAAAGTGACATTAACCACTAATAAAACTGGCCATCGTGTTATACATTATAACTGACATATTGTTGAAAGTGACATTAAACACCAATAAAACTGGCCATCATGTTATACATTATAACTGACATATTGTTGAAAGTGACATTAACCACTAATAAAACTGGCCATCATGTTATACATTATAACTGACATATTGTTGAAAGTGACATTAACCACTAATAAAACTGGCCATCATGTTAAACGTTATAACTGACATATTGTTGAAAGTGACGTTAACCACTAATAAAACTGGCCATCATGTTATACATTATAACTGACATATTGTTGAAAGTGACGTTAAACACCAATAAAACTGGCCATCATGTTATACATTATAACTGACATATTGTTGAAAGTGACATTAAACACCAATAAAACTGATCATGTCATACGCTATAACTGACATATTGTTGAAAGTGACATTAAACACCAATAAAACTGGCCATCATGTTATACGTTATAACTGACATATTGTTGAAAGTGACATTAACCACTAATAAAACTGGCCATCATGTTATACATTATAACTGACATATTGTTGAAAGTGACATTAACCACTAATAAAACTGGCCATCATGTTATACGTTATAACTGGCATATTGTTGAAAATGACGTTAACCACTAATAAAACTGGCCATCATGTTAAACGTTATAACTGACATATTGTTGAAAGTGACATTAACCACTAATAAAACTGACCATCATGTTATACGTTATAACTGACATATTGTTGAAAGTGACGTTAACCACTAATAAAACTGGCGATCATGTTATACATTATAACTGACATATTGTTGAAAGTGACATTAAGCACCAATAAAACTGGTCATGTTATACATTATAACTGACATATTGTTGAAAGTGACATTAAACACCAATAAAACTGGCCATCATGTTATACGTTATAACTGACATATTGTTGAAAGTGACATTAACCACTAATAAAACTGGTCATGTTATACATTATAACTGACATATTGTTGAAAGTGACATTAACCACTAATAAAACTGGCCATCATGTTATACATTATAACTGACATATTGTTGAAAGTGACATTAACCACTAATAAAACTGGCCATCATGTTATACATTATAACTGACACATTGTTGAAAGTGACGTTAACCACTAATAAAACTGGCCATCATGTTATACATTATAACTGACATATTGTTGAAAGTGACATTAAACACCAATAAAACTGGCCATCATGTTATACATTATAACTGACATATTGTTGAACGTGACATTAACCACTAATAAAACTGGCCATCATGTTATACATTATAACTGACATATTGTTGAAAGTGACATTAACCACTAATAAAACTGGCCATCATGTTAAACGTTATAACTGACATATTGTTGAAAGTGACATTAACCACTAATAAAACTGGCCATCATGTTATACATTATAACTGACACATTGTTGAAAGTGACGTTAACCACTAATAAAACTGGCCATCATGTTATACATTATAACTGACATATTGTTGAAAGTGACATTAAGCACCAATAAAACTGGTCATGTTATACATTATAACTGACATATTGTTGAAAGTGACGTTAACCACTAATAAAACTGGCCATCATGTTAAACGTTATAACTGACATATTGTTGAAAGTGACATTAACCACTAATAAAACTGACCATCATGTTATACGTTATAACTGACATATTGTTGAAAGTGACGTTAACCACTAATAAAACTGGCGATCATGTTATACATTATAACTGACATATTGTTGAAAGTGACATTAAACACCAATAAAACTGGCCATCATGTTATACGTTATAACTGACATATTGTTGAAAGTGACATTAACCACTAATAAAACTGGTCATGTTATACATTATAACTGACATATTGTTGAAAGTGACATTAACCACTAATAAAACTGGCCATCGTGTTATACATTATAACTGACATATTGTTGAAAGTGACATTAAACACCAATAAAACTGGCCATCATGTTATACATTATAACTGACATATTGTTGAAAGTGACATTAACCACTAATAAAACTGGCCATCATGTTATACATTATAACTGACATATTGTTGAAAGTGACATTAACCACTAATAAAACTGGCCATCATGTTAAACGTTATAACTGACATATTGTTGAAAGTGACGTTAACCACTAATAAAACTGGCCATCATGTTATACATTATAACTGACAAATTGTTGAAAGTGACGTTAAACACCAATAAAACTGGCCATCATGTTATACATTATAACTGACATATTGTTGAAAGTGACATTAAACACCAATAAAACTGATCATGTCATACGCTATAACTGACATATTGTTGAAAGTGACATTAAACACCAATAAAACTGGCCATCATGTTATACGTTATAACTGACATATTGTTGAAAGTGACATTAACCACTAATAAAACTGGCCATCATGTTATACATTATAACTGACATATTGTTGAAAGTGACATTAACCACTAATAAAACTGGCCATCATGTTATACGTTATAACTGACATATTGTTGAAAATGACGTTAACCACTAATAAAACTGGCCATCATGTTAAACGTTATAACTGACATATTGTTGAAAGTGACATTAACCACTAATAAAACTGACCATCATGTTATACGTTATAACTGACATATTGTTGAAAGTGACGTTAACCACTAATAAAACTGGCGATCATGTTATACATTATAACTGACATATTGTTGAAAGTGACATTAAGCACCAATAAAACTGGTCATGTTATACATTATAACTGACATATTGTTGAAAGTGACATTAAACACCAATAAAACTGGCCATCATGTTATACGTTATAACTGACATATTGTTGAAAGTGACATTAACCACTAATAAAACTGGTCATGTTATACATTATAACTGACATATTGTTGAAAGTGACATTAACCACTAATAAAACTGGCCATCATGTTATACATTATAACTGACATATTGTTGAAAGTGACATTAACCACTAATAAAACTGGCCATCATGTTAAACGTTATAACTGACATATTGTTGAAAGTGACGTTAACCACTAATAAAACTGGCCATCATGTTATACATTATAACTGACATATTGTTGAAAGTGACGTTAAACACCAATAAAACTGGCCATCATGTTATACATTATAACTGACATATTGTTGAAAGTGACATTAAACACCAATAAAACTGATCATGTCATACGCTATAACTGACATATTGTTGAAAGTGACATTAAACACCAATAAAACTGGCCATCATGTTATACGTTATAACTGACATATTGTTGAAAGTGACATTAACCACTAATAAAACTGGCCATCATGTTATACATTATAACTGACATATTGTTGAAAGTGACATTAAACACCAATAAAACTGGCCATCATGTTATACATTATAACTGACATATTGTTGAAAGTGACATTAACCACTAATAAAACTGGCCATCATGTTATACATTATAACTGACATATTGTTGAAAGTGACATTAACCACTAATAAAACTGGCCATCATGTTAAACGTTATAACTGACATATTGTTGAAAGTGACATTAACCACTAATAAAACTGGCCATCATGTTATACATTATAACTGACACATTGTTGAAAGTGACGTTAACCACTAATAAAACTGGCCATCATGTTATACATTATAACTGACATATTGTTGAAAGTGACGTTAAACACCAATAAAACTGGCCATCATGTTATACATTATAACTGACATATTGTTGAAAGTGACATTAAACACCAATAAAACTGATCATGTCATACGCTATAACTGACATATTGTTGAAAGTGACATTAAACACCAATAAAACTGGCCATCATGTTTTACGTTATAACTGACATATTGTTGAAAGTGACATTAACCACTAATAAAACTGGCCATCATGTTATACATTATAACTGACATATTGTTGAAAGTGACATTAACCACTAATAAAACTGGCCATCATGTTATACGTTATAACTGACATATTGTTGAAAATGACGTTAACCACTAATAAAACTGGCCATCATGTTAAACGTTATAACTGACATATTGTTGAAAGTGACATTAACCACTAATAAAACTGACCATCATGTTATACGTTATAACTGACATATTGTTGAAAGTGACGTTAACCACTAATAAAACTGGCGATCATGTTATACATTATAACTGACATATTGTTGAAAGTGACATTAAGCACCAATAAAACTGGTCATGTTATACATTATAACTGACATATTGTTGAAAGTGACATTAAACACCAATAAAACTGGCCATCATGTTATACGTTATAACTGACATATTGTTGAAAGTGACATTAACCACTAATAAAACTGGTCATGTTATACATTATAACTGACATATTGTTGAAAGTGACATTAACCACTAATAAAACTGGCCATCGTGTTATACATTATAACTGACATATTGTTGAAAGTGACATTAAACACCAATAAAACTGGCCATCATGTTATACATTATAACTGACATATTGTTGAAAGTGACATTAACCACTAATAAAACTGGCCATCATGTTATACATTATAACTGACATATTGTTGAAAGTGACGTTAACCACTAATAAAACTGGCGATCATGTTATACATTATAACTGACATATTGTTGAAAGTGACATTAAGCACCAATAAAACTGGTCATGTTATACATTATAACTGACATATTGTTGAAAGTGACATTAAACACCAATAAAACTGGCCATCATGTTATACGTTATAACTGACATATTGTTGAAAGTGACATTAACCACTAATAAAACTGGTCATGTTATACATTATAACTGACATATTGTTGAAAGTGACATTAACCACTAATAAAACTGGCCATCGTGTTATACATTATAACTGACATATTGTTGAAAGTGACATTAAACACCAATAAAACTGGCCATCATGTTATACATTATAACTGACATATTGTTGAAAGTGACATTAACCACTAATAAAACTGGCCATCATGTTATACATTATAACTGACATATTGTTGAAAGTGACATTAACCACTAATAAAACTGGCCATCATGTTAAACGTTATAACTGACATATTGTTGAAAGTGACGTTAACCACTAATAAAACTGGCCATCATGTTATACATTATAACTGACATATTGTTGAAAGTGACGTTAAACACCAATAAAACTGGCCATCATGTTATACATTATAACTGACATATTGTTGAAAGTGACATTAAACACCAATAAAACTGATCATGTCATACGCTATAACTGACATATTGTTGAAAGTGACATTAAACACCAATAAAACTGGCCATCATGTTATACGTTATAACTGACATATTGTTGAAAGTGACATTAACCACTAATAAAACTGGCCATCATGTTATACATTATAACTGACATATTGTTGAAAGTGACATTAACCACTAATAAAACTGGCCATCATGTTATACGTTATAACTGACATATTGTTGAAAATGACGTTAACCACTAATAAAACTGGCCATCATGTTAAACGTTATAACTGACATATTGTTGAAAGTGACATTAACCACTAATAAAACTGACCATCATGTTATACGTTATAACTGACATATTGTTGAAAGTGACGTTAACCACTAATAAAACTGGCGATCATGTTATACATTATAACTGACATATTGTTGAAAGTGACATTAAGCACCAATAAAACTGGTCATGTTATACATTATAACTGACATATTGTTGAAAGTGACATTAAACACCAATAAAACTGGCCATCATGTTATACGTTATAACTGACATATTGTTGAAAGTGACATTAACCACTAATAAAACTGGTCATGTTATACATTATAACTGACATATTGTTGAAAGTGACATTAACCACTAATAAAACTGGCCATCATGTTATACATTATAACTGACATATTGTTGAAAGTGACATTAACCACTAATAAAACTGGCCATCATGTTATACATTATAACTGACACATTGTTGAAAGTGACGTTAACCACTAATAAAACTGGCCATCATGTTATACATTATAACTGACATATTGTTGAAAGTGACATTAAACACCAATAAAACTGGCCATCATGTTATACATTATAACTGACATATTGTTGAACGTGACATTAACCACTAATAAAACTGGCCATCATGTTATACATTATAACTGACATATTGTTGAAAGTGACATTAACCACTAATAAAACTGGCCATCATGTTAAACGTTATAACTGACATATTGTTGAAAGTGACATTAACCACTAATAAAACTGGCCATCATGTTATACATTATAACTGACACATTGTTGAAAGTGACGTTAACCACTAATAAAACTGGCCATCATGTTATACATTATAACTGACATATTGTTGAAAGTGACATTAAGCACCAATAAAACTGGTCATGTTATACATTATAACTGACATATTGTTGAAAGTGACGTTAACCACTAATAAAACTGGCCATCATGTTAAACGTTATAACTGACATATTGTTGAAAGTGACATTAACCACTAATAAAACTGACCATCATGTTATACGTTATAACTGACATATTGTTGAAAGTGACGTTAACCACTAATAAAACTGGCGATCATGTTATACATTATAACTGACATATTGTTGAAAGTGACATTAAGCACCAATAAAACTGGTCATGTTATACATTATAACTGACATATTGTTGAAAGTGACATTAAACACCAATAAAACTGGCCATCATGTTATACGTTATAACTGACATATTGTTGAAAGTGACATTAACCACTAATAAAACTGGTCATGTTATACATTATAACTGACATATTGTTGAAAGTGACATTAACCACTAATAAAACTGGCCATCGTGTTATACATTATAACTGACATATTGTTGAAAGTGACATTAAACACCAATAAAACTGGCCATCATGTTATACATTATAACTGACATATTGTTGAAAGTGACATTAACCACTAATAAAACTGGCCATCATGTTATACATTATAACTGACATATTGTTGAAAGTGACGTTAACCACTAATAAAACTGGCGATCATGTTATACATTATAACTGACATATTGTTGAAAGTGACATTAAGCACCAATAAAACTGGTCATGTTATACATTATAACTGACATATTGTTGAAAGTGACATTAAACACCAATAAAACTGGCCATCATGTTATACGTTATAACTGACATATTGTTGAAAGTGACATTAACCACTAATAAAACTGGTCATGTTATACATTATAACTGACATATTGTTGAAAGTGACATTAACCACTAATAAAACTGGCCATCGTGTTATACATTATAACTGACATATTGTTGAAAGTGACATTAAACACCAATAAAACTGGCCATCATGTTATACATTATAACTGACATATTGTTGAAAGTGACATTAACCACTAATAAAACTGGCCATCATGTTATACATTATAACTGACATATTGTTGAAAGTGACATTAACCACTAATAAAACTGGCCATCATGTTAAACGTTATAACTGACATATTGTTGAAAGTGACGTTAACCACTAATAAAACTGGCCATCATGTTATACATTATAACTGACATATTGTTGAAAGTGAGGTTAAACACCAATAAAACTGGCCATCATGTTATACATTATAACTGACATATTGTTGAAAGTGACATTAAACACCAATAAAACTGATCATGTCATACGCTATAACTGACATATTGTTGAAAGTGACATTAAACACCAATAAAACTGGCCATCATGTTATACGTTATAACTGACATATTGTTGAAAGTGACATTAACCACTAATAAAACTGGCCATCATGTTATACATTATAACTGACATATTGTTGAAAGTGACATTAACCACTAATAAAACTGGCCATCATGTTATACGTTATAACTGACATATTGTTGAAAATGACGTTAACCACTAATAAAACTGGCCATCATGTTAAACGTTATAACTGACATATTGTTGAAAGTGACATTAACCACTAATAAAACTGACCATCATGTTATACGTTATAACTGACATATTGTTGAAAGTGACGTTAACCACTAATAAAACTGGCGATCATGTTATACATTATAACTGACATATTGTTGAAAGTGACATTAAGCACCAATAAAACTGGTCATGTTATACATTATAACTGACATATTGTTGAAAGTGACATTAAACACCAATAAAACTGGCCATCAAGTTATACGTTATAACTGACATATTGTTGAAAGTGACATTAACCACTAATAAAACTGGTCATGTTATACATTATAACTGACATATTGTTGAAAGTGACATTAACCACTAATAAAACTGGCCATCATGTTATACATTATAACTGACATATTGTTGAAAGTGACATTAACCACTAATAAAACTGGCCATCATGTTATACATTATAACTGACACATTGTTGAAAGTGACGTTAACCACTAATAAAACTGGCCATCATGTTATACATTATAACTGACATATTGTTGAAAGTGACATTAAACACCAATAAAACTGGCCATCATGTTATACATTATAACTGACATATTGTTGAACGTGACATTAACCACTAATAAAACTGGCCATCATGTTATACATTATAACTGACATATTGTTGAAAGTGACATTAACCACTAATAAAACTGGCCATCATGTTAAACGTTATAACTGACATATTGTTGAAAGTGACATTAACCACTAATAAAACTGGCCATCATGTTATACATTATAACTGACACATTGTTGAAAGTGACGTTAACCACTAATAAAACTGGCCATCATGTTATACATTATAACTGACATATTGTTGAAAGTGACATTAAGCACCAATAAAACTGGTCATGTTATACATTATAACTGACATATTGTTGAAAGTGACGTTAACCACTAATAAAACTGGCCATCATGTTATACATTATAACTGACATATTGTTGAAAGTGACATTAAGCACCAATAAAACTGGTCATGTTATACATTATAACTGACATATTGTTGAAAGTGACATTAAACACCAATAAAACTGGCCATCATGTTATACGTTATAACTGACATATTGTTGAAAGTAACGTTAACCACTAATAAAACTGGCCATCATGTTATACATTATAACTGACATATTGTTAAAAGTGACATTAACCACTAATAAAACTGGCCATCATGTTATACGTTATAACTGACATATTGTTGAAAGTGACATTAAGCACCAATAAAACTGGTCATGTTATACATTATAACTGACATATTGTTGAAAGTGACATTAAGCACCAATAAAACTGGTCATGTTATACATTATAACTGACATATTGTTGAAAGTGACATTAAACACCAATAAAACTGGCCATCATGTTATACGTTATAACTGACATATTGTTGAAAGACACATTAACCACTAATAAAACTGGTCATGTTATACATTATAACTGACATATTGTTGAAAGTGACATTAACCACTAATAAAACTGGCCATCATGTTATACATTATAACTGACATATTGTTGAAAGTGACATTAAACACCAATAAAACTGGCCATCATGTTATACATTATAACTGACATATTGTTGAAAGTGACATTAACCACTAATAAAACTGGCCATCATGTTATACATTATAACTGACATATTGTTGAAAGTGACATTAACCACTAATAAAACTGGCCATCATGTTAAACGTTATAACTGACATATTGTTGAAAGTGACATTAACCACTAATAAAACTGGCCATCATGTTATACATTATAACTGACACATTGTTGAAAGTGACGTTAACCACTAATAAAACTGGCCATCACGTTATACATTATAACTGACATATTGTTGAAAGTGACGTTAAACACCAATAAAACTGGCCATCATGTTATACATTATAACTGACATATTGTTGAAAGTGACATTAAACACCAATAAAACTGATCATGTCATACGCTATAACTGACATATTGTTGAAAGTGACATTAAACACCAATAAAACTGGCCATCATGTTATATGTTATAACTGACATATTGTTGAAAGTGACATTAACCACTAATAAAACTGGCCATCATGTTATACATTATAACTGACATATTGTTGAAAGTGACATTAACCACTAATAAAACTGGCCATCATGTTATACGTTATAACTGACATATTGTTGAAAATGACGTTAACCACTAATAAAACTGGCCATCATGTTAAACGTTATAACTGACATATTGTTGAAAGTGACATTAACCACTAATAAAACTGACCATCATGTTATACGTTATAACTGACATATTGTTGAAAGTGACGTTAACCACTAATAAAACTGGCGATCATGTTATACATTATAACTGACATATTGTTGAAAGTGACATTAAGCACCAATAAAACTGGTCATGTTATACATTATAACTGACATATTGTTGAAAGTGACATTAAACACCAATAAAACTGGCCATCATGTTATACGTTATAACTGACATATTGTTGAAAGTGACATTAACCACTAATAAAACTGACCATCATGTTATACGTTATAACTGACATATTGTTGAAAGTGACGTTAACCACTAATAAAACTGGCGATCATGTTATACATTATAACTGACATATTGTTGAAAGTGACATTAAGCACCAATAAAACTGGTCATGTTATACATTATAACTGACATATTGTTGAAAGTGACATTAAACACCAATAAAACTGGCCATCATGTTATACGTTATAACTGACATATTGTTGAAAGTGACATTAACCACTAATAAAACTGGTCATGTTATACATTATAACTGACATATTGTTGAAAGTGACATTAACCACTAATAAAACTGGCCATCATGTTATACATTATAACTGACATATTGTTGAAAGTGACATTAAACACCAATAAAACTGGCCATCATGTTATACATTATAACTGACATATTGTTGAAAGTGACATTAACCACTAATAAAACTGGCCATCATGTTATACATTATAACTGACATATTGTTGAAAGTGACATTAACCACTAATAAAACTGGCCATCATGTTAAACGTTATAACTGACATATTGTTGAAAGTGACGTTAACCACTAATAAAACTGGCCATCATGTTATACATTATAACTGACATATTGTTGAAAGTGACGTTAAACACCAATAAAACTGGCCATCATGTTATACATTATAACTGACATATTGTTGAAAGTGACATTAAACACCAATAAAACTGATCATGTCATACGCTGTAACTGACATATTGTTGAAAGTGACATTAAACACCAATAAAACTGGCCATCATGTTATACGTTATAACTGACATATTGTTGAAAGTGACATTAACCACTAATAAAACTGGCCATCATGTTATACATTATAACTGACATATTGTTGAAAGTGACATTAACCACTAATAAAACTGGCCATCATGTTATACGTTATAACTGACATATTGTTGAAAATGACGTTAACCACTAATAAAACTGGCCATCATGTTAAACGTTATAACTGACATATTGTTGAAAGTGACATTAACCACTAATAAAACTGACCATCATGTTATACGTTATAACTGACATATTGTTGAAAGTGACGTTAACCACTAATAAAACTGGCGATCATGTTATACATTATAACTGACATATTGTTGAAAGTGACATTAAGCACCAATAAAACTGGTCATGTTATACATTATAACTGACATATTGTTGAAAGTGACATTAAACACCAATAAAACTGGCCATCATGTTATACGTTATAACTGACATATTGTTGAAAGTGACATTAACCACTAATAAAACTGGTCATGTTATACATTATAACTGACATATTGTTGAAAGTGACATTAACCACTAATAAAACTGGCCATCATGTTATACATTATAACTGACATATTGTTGAAAGTGACATTAAACACCAATAAAACTGGCCATCATGTTATACATTATAACTGACATATTGTTGAAAGTGACATTAACCACTAATAAAACTGGCCATCATGTTATACATTATAACTGACATATTGTTGAAAGTGACATTAACCACTAATAAAACTGGCCATCATGTTAAACGTTATAACTGACATATTGTTGAAAGTGACATTAACCACTAATAAAACTGGCCATCATGTTATACATTATAACTGACACATTGTTGAAAGTGACGTTAACCACTAATAAAACTGGCCATCATGTTATACATTATAACTGACATATTGTTGAAAGTGACATTAAGCACCAATAAAACTGGTCATGTTATACATTATAACTGACATATTGTTGAAAGTGACGTTAACCACTAATAAAACTGGCCATCATGTTATACATTATAACTGACATATTGTTGAAAGTGACATTAAGCACCAATAAAACTGGTCATGTTATACATTATAACTGACATATTGTTGAAAGTGACATTAAACACCAATAAAACTGGCCATCATGTTATACGTTATAACTGACATATTGTTGAAAGTGACGTTAACCACTAATAAAACTGGCCATCATGTTATACATTATAACTGACATATTGCTAAAAGTGACATTAACCACTAATAAAACTGGTCATGTTATACATTATAACTGACATATTGTTGAAAGTGACGTTAACCACTAATAAAACTGGCCATCATGTTATACATTATAACTGACATATTGTTGAAAGTGACATTAAGCACCAATAAAACTGGTCATGTTATACATTATAGCTGACATATTGTTGAAAGTGACATTAACCACTAATAAAACTGGCCATCATGTTATACGTTATAACTGACATATTGTTGAAAATGACGTTAACCACTAATAAAACTGGCCATCATGTTAAACGTTATAACTGACATATTGTTGAAAGTGACATTAACCACTAATAAAACTGGCCATCATGTTATACATTATAACTGACATATTGTTGAAAGTGACATTAACCACTAATAAAACTGGCCATCATGTTCTACATTATAACTGACATATTGTTGAAAGTGACATTAAGCACCAATAAAACTGGTCATGTTATACATTATAACTGACATATTGTTGAAAGTGACATTAAACACCAATAAAACTGGCCATCATGTTATACATTATAACTGACATATTGTTGAAAGTGACATTAACCACTAATAAAACTGGCCATCATGTTATACATTATAACTGACATATTGTTGAAAGTGACATTAACCACTAATAAAACTGGCCATCATGTTAAACGTTATAACTGACATATTGTTGAAAGTGACATTAACCACTAATAAAACTGGCCATCATGTTATACGTTATAACTGACACATTGTTGAAAGTGACGTTAACCACTAATAAAACTGGCCATCATGTTATACATTATAACTGACATATTGTTGAAAGTGACATTAAGCACCAATAAAACTGGTCATGTTATACATTATAACTGACATATTGTTGAAAGTGACGTTAACCACTAATAAAACTGGCCATCATGTTATACATTATAACTGACATATTGTTGAAAGTGACATTAAACACCAATAAAACTGGTCATGTTATACATTATAACTGACATATTGTTGAAAGTGACATTAACCACTAATAAAACTGGCCATCATGTTATACGCTATAACTGACATATTGTTGAAAGTGACATTAACCACTAATAAAACTGGCCATCATGTTATACGTTATAACTGACATATTGTTGAAAATGACGTTAACCACTAATAAAACTGGCCATCATGTTAAACGTTATAACTGACATATTGTTGAAAGGGACTTTAACCACTAATAAAACTGGCCATCATGTTATACATTATAACTGACATATTGTTGAAAGTGACGTTAACCACTAATAAAACTGGCCATCATGTTATACATTATAACTGACATATTGTTGAAAGTGACATTAAGCACCAATAAAACTGGTCATGTTATACATTATAACTGACATATTGTTGAAAATGACGTTAACCACTAATAAAACTGGCCATCATGTTATACATTATAACTGACATATTGTTGAAAGTGACATTAAGCACCAATAAAACTGGTCATGTTATACATTATTACTGACATATTGTTGAAAGTCACGTTAACCACTAATAAAACTGGCCATCATGTTATACGCTATAACTGACATATTGTTGAAAGTGACATTAAACACCAATAAAACTGGCCATCATGTTATACGTTATAACTGACATATTGTTGAAAGTGACGTTAACCACTAATAAAACTGGCCATCATGTTATACGTTATAACTGACATATTGTTGAAAGTGACGTTAAACACCAATAAAACTGGCCATCATGTTATACATTATAACTGACATATTGTTGAAAGTGACATTAAACACCAATAAAACTGGTCATGTCATACGCTATAACTGACATATTGTTGAAAGTGACGTCAACCACTAATAAAACTGGCCATCATGTTATACATTATAACTGACATATTGTTGAAAGTGACATTAAGCACCAATAAAACTGGCCATCATGTTATACATTATAACTGACATATTGTTGAAAGTGACATTAACCACTAATAAAACTGGCCATCATGTTATACATTATAACTGACATATTGTTGAAAGTGACATTAAACACCAATAAAACTGGCCATCATGTGATACGTTATAACTGACTTATTGTTGAAAGTGACGTTAACCACTAATAAAACTGGTCACCATGTTATACGTTATACATGTACCTGACACATTGTTGAAAGTGTCTTTAAACACCAATAAAACTGGCCATCATGTTATACATTATAACTGACATATTGTTGAAAGTGACATTAAACACCAATAAAACTGATCATGTCATACGCTATAACTGACATATTGTTGAAAGTGACATTAAACACCAATAAAACTGGCCATCATGTTATACGTTATAACTGACATATTGTTGAAAGTGACATTAACCACTAATAAAACTGGCCATCATGTTATACATTATAACTGACATCTTGTTGAAAGTGACATTAACCACTAATAAAACTGGCCATCATGTTATACGTTATAACTGACATATTGTTGAAAATGACGTTAACCACTAATAAAACTGGCCATCATGTTAAACGTTATAACTGACATATTGTTGAAAGTGACATTAACCACTAATAAAACTGACCATCATGTTATACGTTATAACTGACATATTGTTGAAAGTTACGTTAACCACTAATAAAACTGGCGATCATGTTATACATTATAACTGACATATTGTTGAAAGTGACATTAAGCACCAATAAAACTGGTCATGTTATACATTATAACTGACATATTGTTGAAAGTGACATTAAACACCAATAAAACTGGCCATCATGTTATACATTATAACTGACATATTGTTGAAAGTGACATTAACCACTAATAAAACTGGCCATCATGTTATACATTATAACTGACATATTGTTGAAAGTGACATTAAACACCAATAAAACTGGCCATCATGTTATACATTATAACTGACATATTGTTGAAAGTGACATTAACCACTAATAAAACTGGCCATCATGTTATACATTATAACTGACATATTGTTGAAAGTGACATTAACCACTAATAAAACTGGCCATCATGTTAAACGTTATAACTGACATATTGTTGAAAGTGACATTAACCACTAATAAAACTGGCCATCATGTTATACATTATAACTGACACATTGTTGAAAGTGACGTTAACCACTAATAAAACTGGCCATCATGTTATACATTATAACTGACATATTGTTGAAAGTGACATTAAGCACCAATAAAACTGGTCATGTTATACATTATAACTGACATATTGTTGAAAGTGACGTTAACCACTAATAAAACTGGCCATCATGTTATACATTATAACTGACATATTGTTGAAAGTGACATTAAGCACCAATAAAACTGGTCATGTTATACATTATAACTGACATATTGTTGAAAGTGACATTAAACACCAATAAAACTGGCCATCATGTTATACGTTATAACTGACATATTGTTGAAAGTGACGTTAACCACTAATAAAACTGGCCATCATTTTATACATTATAACTGACATATTGTTAAAAGTGACATTAACCACTAATAAAACTGGCCATCATGTTATACGTTATAACTGACATATTGTTGAAAGTGACGTTAACCACTAATAAAACTGGCCATCATGTTAAACGTTATAACTGACATATTGTTGAAAGTGACATTAACCACTAATAAAACTGGCCATCATGTTATACATTATAACTGACATATTGTTGAAAGTGACGTTAACCACTAATAAAACTGGCCATCATGTTCTACATTATAACTGACATATTGTTGAAAGTGACATTAAGCACCAATAAAACTGGTCATGTTATACATTATAACTGACATATTGTTGAAAGTGACATTAAACACCAATAAAACTGGCCATCATGTTATACATTATAACTGACATATTGTTGAAAGTGACGTTAACCACTAATAAAACTGGCCATCATGTTATACATTATAACTGACATATTGTTGAAAGTGACATTAAGCACCAATAAAACTGGTCATGTTATACATTATAACTGACATATTGTTGAAAATGACGTTAACCACTAATAAAACTGGCCATCATGTTATACATTATAACTGACATATTGTTGAAAGTGACATTAAGCACCAATAAAACTGGTCATGTTATACATTATTACTGACATATTGTTGAAAGTCACGTTAACCACTAATAAAACTGGCCATCATGTTATACGCTATAACTGACATATTGTTGAAAGTGACATTAAACACCAATAAAACTGGCCATCATGTTATACGTTATAACTGACATATTGTTGAAAGTGACGTTAACCACTAATAAAACTGGCCATCATGTTATACGTTATAACTGACATATTGTTGAAAGTGACGTTAAACACCAATAAAACTGGCCATCATGTTATACATTATAACTGACATATTGTTGAAAGTGACATTAAACACCAATAAAACTGGTCATGTCATACGCTATAACTGACATATTGTTGAAAGTGACGTCAACCACTAATAAAACTGGCCATCATGTTATACATTATAACTGACATATTGTTGAAAGTGACATTAAGCACCAATAAAACTGGCCATCATGTTATACATTATAACTGACATATTGTTGAAAGTGACATTAACCACTAATAAAACTGGCCATCATGTTATACATTATAACTGACATATTGTTGAAAGTGACATTAAACACCAATAAAACTGGCCATCATGTGATACGTTATAACTGACTTATTGTTGAAAGTGACGTTAACCACTAATAAAACTGGTCACCATGTTATACGTTATACATGTACCTGACACATTGTTGAAAGTGTCTTTAAACACCAATAAAACTGGCCATCATGTTATACATTATAACTGACATATTGTTGAAAGTGACATTAAACACCAATAAAACTGATCATGTCATACGCTATAACTGACATATTGTTGAAAGTGACATTAAACACCAATAAAACTGGCCATCATGTTATACGTTATAACTGACATATTGTTGAAAGTGACATTAACCACTAATAAAACTGGCCATCATGTTATACATTATAACTGACATATTGTTGAAAGTGACATTAACCACTAATAAAACTGGCCATCATGTTAAACGTTATAACTGACATATTGTTGAAAGTGACATTAACCACTAATAAAACTGACCATCATGTTATACGTTATAACTGACATATTGTTGAAAGTGACGTTAACCACTAATAAAACTGGCGATCATGTTATACAGTATAACTGACATATTGTTGAAAGTGACATTAAGCACCAATAAAACTGGTCATGTTATACATTATAACTGACATATTGTTGAAAGTGACATTAAACACCAATAAAACTGGCCATCATGTTATACGTTATAACTGACATATTGTTGAAAGTGACATTAACCACTAATAAAACTGGTCATGTTATACATTATAACTGACATATTGTTGAAAGTGACATTAACCACTAATAAAACTGGCCATCATGTTATACATTATAACTGACATATTGTTGAAAGTGACATTAAACACCAATAAAACTGGCCATCATGTTATACATTATAACTGACATATTGTTGAAAGTGACATTAACCACTAATAAAACTGGCCATCATGTTATACATTATAACTGACATATTGTTGAAAGTGACATTAACCACTAATAAAACTGGCCATCATGTTAAACGTTATAACTGACATATTGTTGAAAGTGACATTAACCACTAATAAAACTGGCCATCATGTTATACATTATAACTGACACATTGTTGAAAGTGACGTTAACCACTAATAAAACTGGCCATCATGTTATACATTATAACTGACATATTGTTGAAAGTGACATTAAGCACCAATAAAACTGGTCATGTTATACATTATAACTGACATATTGTTGAAAGTGACGTCAACCACTAATAAAACTGGCCATCATGTTATACATTATAACTGACATATTGTTGAAAGTGACATTAAGCACCAATAAAACTGGCCATCATGTTATACATTATAACTGACATATTGTTGAAAGTGACATTAACCACTAATAAAACTGGCCATCATGTTATACATTATAACTGACATATTGTTGAAAGTGACATTAAACACCAATAAAACTGGCCATCATGTGATACGTTATAACTGACTTATTGTTGAAAGTGACGTTAACCACTAATAAAACTGGTCACCATGTTATACGTTATACATGTACCTGACACATTGTTGAAAGTGTCTTTAAACACCAATAAAACTGGCCATCATGTTATACATTATAACTGACATATTGTTGAAAGTGACATTAAACACCAATAAAACTGATCATGTCATACGCTATAACTGACATATTGTTGAAAGTGACATTAAACACCAATAAAACTGGCCATCATGTTATACGTTATAACTGACATATTGTTGAAAGTGACATTAACCACTAATAAAACTGGCCATCATGTTATACATTATAACTGACATATTGTTGAAAGTGACATTAACCACTAATAAAACTGGCCATCATGTTAAACGTTATAACTGACATATTGTTGAAAGTGACATTAACCACTAATAAAACTGACCATCATGTTATACGTTATAACTGACATATTGTTGAAAGTGACGTTAACCACTAATAAAACTGGCGATCATGTTATACAGTATAACTGACATATTGTTGAAAGTGACATTAAGCACCAATAAAACTGGTCATGTTATACATTATAACTGACATATTGTTGAAAGTGACATTAAACACCAATAAAACTGGCCATCATGTTATACGTTATAACTGACATATTGTTGAAAGTGACATTAACCACTAATAAAACTGGTCATGTTATACATTATAACTGACATATTGTTGAAAGTGACATTAACCACTAATAAAACTGGCCATCATGTTATACATTATAACTGACATATTGTTGAAAGTGACATTAAACACCAATAAAACTGGCCATCATGTTATACATTATAACTGACATATTGTTGAAAGTGACATTAACCACTAATAAAACTGGCCATCATGTTATACATTATAACTGACATATTGTTGAAAGTGACATTAACCACTAATAAAACTGGCCATCATGTTAAACGTTATAACTGACATATTGTTGAAAGTGACATTAACCACTAATAAAACTGGCCATCATGTTATACATTATAACTGACACATTGTTGAAAGTGACGTTAACCACTAATAAAACTGGCCATCATGTTATACATTATAACTGACATATTGTTGAAAGTGACATTAAGCACCAATAAAACTGGTCATGTTATACATTATAACTGACATATTGTTGAAAGTGACGTTAACCACTAATAAAACTGGCCATCATGTTATACATTATAACTGACATATTGTTGAAAGTGACATTAAGCACCAATAAAACTGGTCATGTTATACATTATAACTGACATATTGTTGAAAGTGACATTAAACACCAATAAAACTGGCCATCATGTTATACGTTATAACTGACATATTGTTGAAAGTGACGTTAACCACTAATAAAACTGGCCATCATGTTATACATTATAACTGACATATTGTTAAAAGTGACATTAACCACTAATAAAACTGGCCATCATGTTATACGTTATAACTGACATATTGTTGAAAGTGACGTTAACCACTAATAAAACTGGCCATCATGTTATACATTATAACTGACATATTGTTGAAAGTGACATTAAGCACCAATAAAACTGGTCATGTTATACATTATAACTGACATATTGTTGAAAGTGACGTTAACCACTAATAAAACTGGCCATCATGTTATACATTATAACTGACATATTGTTGAAAGTGACATTAAGCACCAATAAAACTGGTCATGTTATACATTATAACTGACATATTGTTGAAAGTGACATTAACCACTAATAAAACTGGCCATCATGTTATACGTTATAACTGACATATTGTTGAAAATGACGTTAACCACTAATAAAACTGGCCATCATGTTAAACGTTATAACTGACATATTGTTGAAAGTGACATTAACCACTAATAAAACTGGCCATCATGTTATACATTATAACTGACATATTGTTGAAAGTGACGTTAACCACTAATAAAACTGGCCATCATGTTCTACATTATAACTGACATATTGTTGAAAGTGACATTAATCACCAATAAAACTGGTCATGTTATACATTATAACTGACATATTGTTGAAAGTGACATTAAACACCAATAAAACTGGCCATCATGTTATACATTATAACTGACATATTGTTGAAAGTGACATTAACCACTAATAAAACTGGCCATCATGTTATACATTATAACTGACATATTGTTGAAAGTGACATTAAGCACCAATAAAACTGGTCATGTTATACATTATAACTGACATATTGTTGAAAGTGACATTAAACACCAATAAAACTGGCCATCATGTTATACATTATAACTGACATATTGTTGAAAGTGACATTAACCACTAATAAAACTGGCCATCATGTTATACATTATAACTGACATATTGTTGAAAGTGACATTAACCACTAATAAAACTGGCCATCATGTTAAACGTTATAACTGACATATTGTTGAAAGTGACATTAACCACTAATAAAACTGGCCATCATGTTATACATTATAACTGACACATTGTTGAAAGTGACGTTAACCACTAATAAAACTGGCCATCATGTTATACATTATAACTGACATATTGTTGAAAGTGACATTAAGCACCAATAAAACTGGTCATGTTATACATTATAACTGACATATTGTTGAAAGTGACGTTAACCACTAATAAAACTGGCCATCATGTTATACATTATAACTGACATATTGTTGAAAGTGACATTAAGCACCAATAAAACTGGTCATGTTATACATTATAACTGACATATTGTTGAAAGTGACATTAAACACCAATAAAACTGGCCATCATGTTATACGTTATAACTGACATATTGTTGAAAGTGACGTTAACCACTAATAAAACTGGCCATCATGTTATACATTATAACTGACATATTGTTAAAAGTGACATTAACCACTAATAAAACTGGCCATCATGTTATACGTTATAACTGACATATTGTTGAAAGTGACGTTAACCACTAATAAAACTGGCCATCATGTTATACATTATAACTGACATATTGTTGAAAGTGACATTAAGCACCAATAAAACTGGTCATGTTATACATTATAACTGACATATTGTTGAAAGTGACGTTAACCACTAATAAAACTGGCCATCATGTTATACATTATAACTGACATATTGTTGAAAGTGACATTAAGCACCAATAAAACTGGTCATGTTATACATTATAACTGACATATTGTTGAAAGTGACATTAACCACTAATAAAACTGGCCATCATGTTATACGTTATAACTGACATATTGTTGAAAATGACGTTAACCACTAATAAAACTGGCCATCATGTTAAACGTTATAACTGACATATTGTTGAAAGTGACATTAACCACTAATAAAACTGGCCATCATGTTATACATTATAACTGACATATTGTTGAAAGTGACGTTAACCACTAATAAAACTGGCCATCATGTTCTACATTATAACTGACATATTGTTGAAAGTGACATTAATCACCAATAAAACTGGTCATGTTATACATTATAACTGACATATTGTTGAAAGTGACATTAAACACCAATAAAACTGGCCATCATGTTATACATTATAACTGACATATTGTTGAAAGTGACATTAACCACTAATAAAACTGGCCATCATGTTATACATTATAACTGACATATTGTTGAAAGTGACATTAAGCACCAATAAAACTGGTCATGTTATACATTATAACTGACATATTGTTGAAAGTGACATTAAACACCAATAAAACTGGCCATCATGTTATACGTTATAACTGACATATTGTTGAAAGTGACGTTAACCACTAATAAAACTGGCCATCATGTTATACATTATAACTGACATATTGTTAAAAGTGACATTAACCACTAATAAAACTGGCCATCATGTTATACGTTATAACTGACATATTGTTGAAAGTGACGTTAACCACTAATAAAACTGGCCATCATGTTATACATTATAACTGACATATTGTTGAAAGTGACATTAAGCACCAATAAAACTGGTCATGTTATACATTATAACTGACATATTGTTGAAAGTGACGTTAACCACTAATAAAACTGGCCATCATGTTATACATTATAACTGACATATTGTTGAAAGTGACATTAAGCACCAATAAAACTGGTCATGTTATACATTATAACTGACATATTGTTGAAAGTGACATTAACCACTAATAAAACTGGCCATCATGTTATACGTTATAACTGACATATTGTTGAAAATGACGTTAACCACTAATAAAACTGGCCATCATGTTAAACGTTATAACTGACATATTGTTGAAAGTGACATTAACCACTAATAAAACTGGCCATCATGTTATACATTATAACTGACATATTGTTGAAAGTGACGTTAACCACTAATAAAACTGGCCATCATGTTCTACATTATAACTGACATATTGTTGAAAGTGACATTAATCACCAATAAAACTGGTCATGTTATACATTATAACTGACATATTGTTGAAAGTGACATTAAACACCAATAAAACTGGCCATCATGTTATACATTATAACTGACATATTGTTGAAAGTGACATTAACCACTAATAAAACTGGCCATCATGTTATACATTATAACTGACATATTGTTGAAAGTGACATTAACCACTAATAAAACTGGCCATCATGTTAAACGTTATAACTGACATATTGTTGAAAGTGACATTAACCACTAATAAAACTGGCCATCATGTTATACATTATAACTGACACATTGTTGAAAGTGACGTTAACCACTAATAAAACTGGCCATCATGTTATACATTATAACTGACATATTGTTGAAAGTGACATTAAGCACCAATAAAACTGGTCATGTTATACATTATAACTGACATATTGTTGAAAGTGACGTTAACCACTAATAAAACTGGCCATCATGTTATACATTATAACTGACATATTGTTGAAAGTGACATTAAACACCAATAAAACTGGTCATGTTATACATTATAACTGACATATTGTTGAAAGTGACATTAACCACTAATAAAACTGGCCATCATGTAATACGCTATAACTGACATATTGTTGAAAGTGACATTAACCACTAATAAAACTGGCCATCATGTTATACGTTATAACTGACATATTGTTGAAAATGACGTTAACCACTAATAAAACTGGCCATCATGTTAAACGTTATAACTGACATATTGTTGAAAGGGACTTTAACCACTAATAAAACTGGCCATCATGTTATACGTTATAACTGACATATTGTTGAAAGTGACATTAACCACTAATAAAACTGGCCATCATGTTATACATTATAACTGACATATTGTTGAAAGTGACATTAACCACTAATAAAACTGGCCATCATGTTAAACGTTATAACTGACATATTGTTGAAAGTGACATTAACCACTAATAAAACTGACCATCATGTTATACGTTATAACTGACATATTGTTGAAAGTGACGTTAACCACTAATAAAACTGGCGATCATGTTATACAGTATAACTGACATATTGTTGAAAGTGACATTAAGCACCAATAAAACTGGTCATGTTATACATTATAACTGACATATTGTTGAAAGTGACATTAAACACCAATAAAACTGGCCATCATGTTATACGTTATAACTGACATATTGTTGAAAGTGACATTAACCACTAATAAAACTGGTCATGTTATACATTATAACTGACATATTGTTGAAAGTGACATTAACCACTAATAAAACTGGCCATCATGTTATACATTATAACTGACATATTGTTGAAAGTGACATTAAACACCAATAAAACTGGCCATCATGTTATACATTATAACTGACATATTGTTGAAAGTGACATTAACCACTAATAAAACTGGCCATCATGTTATACATTATAACTGACATATTGTTGAAAGTGACATTAACCACTAATAAAACTGGCCATCATGTTAAACATTATAACTGACATATTGTTGAAAGTGACATTAACCACTAATAAAACTGGCCATCATGTTATACATTATAACTGACACATTGTTGAAAGTGACGTTAACCACTAATAAAACTGGCCATCATGTTATACATTATAACTGACATATTGTTGAAAGTGACATTAAGCACCAATAAAACTGGTCATGTTATACATTATAACTGACATATTGTTGAAAGTGACGTTAACCACTAATAAAACTGGCCATCATGTTATACATTATAACTGACATATTGTTGAAAGTGACATTAAACACCAATAAAACTGGTCATGTTATACATTATAACTGACATATTGTTGAAAGTGACATTAACCACTAATAAAACTGGCCATCATGTAATACGCTATAACTGACATATTGTTGAAAGTGACATTAACCACTAATAAAACTGGCCATCATGTTATACGTTATAACTGACATATTGTTGAAAATGACGTTAACCACTAATAAAACTGGCCATCATGTTAAACGTTATAACTGACATATTGTTGAAAGGGACTTTAACCACTAATAAAACTGGCCATCTTGTTATACGTTATAACTGACATATTGTTGAAAGTGACATTAACCACTAATAAAACTGGCCATCATGTTATACATTATAACTGACATATTGTTGAAAGTGACATTAACCACTAATAAAACTGGCCATCATGTTAAACGTTATAACTGACATATTGTTGAAAGTGACATTAACCACTAATAAAACTGACCATCATGTTATACGTTATAACTGACATATTGTTGAAAGTGACGTTAACCACTAATAAAACTGGCGATCATGTTATACAGTATAACTGACATATTGTTGAAAGTGACATTAAGCACCAATAAAACTGGTCATGTTATACATTATAACTGACATATTGTTGAAAGTGACATTAAACACCAATAAAACTGGCTATCATGTTATACGTTATAACTGACATATTGTTGAAAGTGACATTAACCACTAATAAAACTGGTCATGTTATACATTATAACTGACATATTGTTGAAAGTGACATTAACCACTAATAAAACTGGCCATCATGTTATACATTATAACTGACATATTGTTGAAAGTGACATTAAACACCAATAAAACTGGCCATCATGTTATACATTATAACTGACATATTGTTGAAAGTGACATTAACCACTAATAAAACTGGCCATCATGTTATACATTATAACTGACATATTGTTGAAAGTGACATTAACCACTAATAAAACTGGCCATCATGTTAAACATTATAACTGACATATTGTTGAAAGTGACATTAACCACTAATAAAACTGGCCATCATGTTATACATTATAACTGACACATTGTTGAAAGTGACGTTAACCACTAATAAAACTGGCCATCATGTTATACATTATAACTGACATATTGTTGAAAGTGACATTAAGCACCAATAAAACTGGTCATGTTATACATTATAACTGACATATTGTTGAAAGTGACGTTAACCACTAATAAAACTGGCGATCATGTTATACAGTATAACTGACATATTGTTGAAAGTGACATTAAGCACCAATAAAACTGGTCATGTTATACATTATAACTGACATATTGTTGAAAGTGACATTAAACACCAATAAAACTGGCCATCATGTTATACATTATAACTGACATATTGTTGAAAGTGACATTAAGCACCAATAAAACTGGTCATGTTATACATTATAACTGACATATTGTTGAAAGTGACATTAACCACTAATAAAACTGGCCATCATGTTATACGTTATAACTGACATATTGTTGAAAATGACGTTAACCACTAATAAAACTGGCCATCATGTTAAACGTTATAACTGACATATTGTTGAAAGTGACATTAACCACTAATAAAACTGGCCATCATGTTATACATTATAACTGACATATTGTTGAAAGTGACGTTAACCACTAATAAAACTGGCCATCATGTTCTACATTATAACTGACATATTGTTGAAAGTGACATTAATCACTAATAAAACTGGTCATGTTATACATTATAACTGACATATTGTTGAAAGTGACATTAAACACCAATAAAACTGGCCATCATGTTATACATTATAACTGACATATTGTTGAAAGTGACATTAACCACTAATAAAACTGGCCATCATGTTATACATTATAACTGACATATTGTTGAAAGTGACATTAACCACTAATAAAACTGGCCATCATGTTAAACGTTATAACTGACATATTGTTGAAAGTGACATTAACCACTAATAAAACTGGCCATCATGTTATACGTTATAACTGACACATTGTTGAAAGTGACGTTAACCACTAATAAAACTGGCCATCATGTTATACATTATAACTGACATATTGTTGAAAGTGACATTAAGCACCAATAAAACTGGTCATGTTATACATTATAACTGACATATTGTTGAAAGTGACGTTAACCACTAATAAAACTGGCCATCATGTTATACATTATAACTGACATATTGTTGAAAGTGACATTAAACACCAATAAAACTGGTCATGTTATACATTATAACTGACATATTGTTGAAAGTGACATTAACCACTAATAAAACTGGCCATCATGTAATACGCTATAACTGACATATTGTTGAAAGTGACATTAACCACTAATAAAACTGGCCATCATGTTATACGTTATAACTGACATATTGTTGAAAATGACGTTAACCACTAATAAAACTGGCCATCATGTTAAACGTTATAACTGACATATTGTTGAAAGGGACTTTAACCACTAATAAAACTGGCCATCATGTTATACGTTATAACTGACATATTGTTGAAAGTGACATTAACCACTAATAAAACTGGCCATCATGTTATACATTATAACTGACATATTGTTGAAAGTGACATTAACCACTAATAAAACTGGCCATCATGTTAAACGTTATAACTGACATATTGTTGAAAGTGACATTAACCACTAATAAAACTGACCATCATGTTATACGTTATAACTGACATATTGTTGAAAGTGACGTTAACCACTAATAAAACTGGCGATCATGTTATACAGTATAACTGACATATTGTTGAAAGTGACATTAAGCACCAATAAAACTGGTCATGTTATACATTATAACTGACATATTGTTGAAAGTGACATTAACCACTAATAAAACTGGCCATCATGTTATACATTATAACTGACATATTGTTGAAAGTGACATTAACCACTAATAAAACTGGCCATCATGTTAAACATTATAACTGACATATTGTTGAAAGTGACATTAACCACTAATAAAACTGGCCATCATGTTATACATTATAACTGACACATTGTTGAAAGTGACGTTAACCACTAATAAAACTGGCCATCATGTTATACATTATAACTGACATATTGTTGAAAGTGACATTAAGCACCAATAAAACTGGTCATGTTATACATTATAACTGACATATTGTTGAAAGTGACGTTAACCACTAATAAAACTGGCGATCATGTTATACAGTATAACTGACATATTGTTGAAAGTGACATTAAGCACCAATAAAACTGGTCATGTTATACATTATAACTGACATATTGTTGAAAGTGACATTAAACACCAATAAAACTGGCCATCATGTTATACATTATAACTGACATATTGTTGAAAGTGACATTAAGCACCAATAAAACTGGTCATGTTATACATTATAACTGACATATTGTTGAAAGTGACATTAACCACTAATAAAACTGGCCATCATGTTATACGTTATAACTGACATATTGTTGAAAATGACGTTAACCACTAATAAAACTGGCCATCATGTTAAACGTTATAACTGACATATTGTTGAAAGTGACATTAACCACTAATAAAACTGGCCATCATGTTATACATTATAACTGACATATTGTTGAAAGTGACGTTAACCACTAATAAAACTGGCCATCATGTTCTACATTATAACTGACATATTGTTGAAAGTGACATTAATCACCAATAAAACTGGTCATGTTATACATTATAACTGACATATTGTTGAAAGTGACATTAAACACCAATAAAACTGGCCATCATGTTATACATTATAACTGACATATTGTTGAAAGTGACATTAACCACTAATAAAACTGGCCATCATGTTATACATTATAACTGACATATTGTTGAAAGTGACATTAACCACTAATAAAACTGGCCATCATGTTAAACGTTATAACTGACATATTGTTGAAAGTGACATTAACCACTAATAAAACTGGCCATCATGTTATACGTTATAACTGACACATTGTTGAAAGTGACGTTAACCACTAATAAAACTGGCCATCATGTTATACATTATAACTGACATATTGTTGAAAGTGACATTAAGCACCAATAAAACTGGTCATGTTATACATTATAACTGACATATTGTTGAAAGTGACGTTAACCACTAATAAAACTGGCCATCATGTTATACATTATAACTGACATATTGTTGAAAGTGACATTAAACACCAATAAAACTGGTCATGTTATACATTATAACTGACATATTGTTGAAAGTGACATTAACCACTAATAAAACTGGCCATCATGTAATACGCTATAACTGACATATTGTTGAAAGTGACATTAACCACTAATAAAACTGGCCATCATGTTATACGTTATAACTGACATATTGTTGAAAATGACGTTAACCACTAATAAAACTGGCCATCATGTTAAACGTTATAACTGACATATTGTTGAAAGGGACTTTAACCACTAATAAAACTGGCCATCATGTTATACGTTATAACTGACATATTGTTGAAAGTGACATTAACCACTAATAAAACTGGCCATCATGTTATACATTATAACTGACATATTGTTGAAAGTGACATTAACCACTAATAAAACTGGCCATCATGTTAAACGTTATAACTGACATATTGTTGAAAGTGACATTAACCACTAATAAAACTGACCATCATGTTATACGTTATAACTGACATATTGTTGAAAGTGACGTTAACCACTAATAAAACTGGCGATCATGTTATACAGTATAACTGACATATTGTTGAAAGTGACATTAAGCACCAATAAAACTGGTCATGTTATACATTATAACTGACATATTGTTGAAAGTGACATTAAACACCAATAAAACTGGCCATCATGTTATACGTTATAACTGACATATTGTTGAAAGTGACATTAACCACTAATAAAACTGGTCATGTTATACATTATAACTGACATATTGTTGAAAGTGACATTAACCACTAATAAAACTGGCCATCATGTTATACATTATAACTGACATATTGTTGAAAGTGACATTAAACACCAATAAAACTGGCCATCATGTTATACATTATAACTGACATATTGTTGAAAGTGACATTAACCACTAATAAAACTGGCCATCATGTTATACATTATAACTGACATATTGTTGAAAGTGACATTAACCACTAATAAAACTGGCCATCATGTTAAACATTATAACTGACATATTGTTGAAAGTGACATTAACCACTAATAAAACTGGCCATCATGTTATACATTATAACTGACACATTGTTGAAAGTGACGTTAACCACTAATAAAACTGGCCATCATGTTATACATTATAACTGACATATTGTTGAAAGTGACATTAAGCACCAATAAAACTGGTCATGTTATACATTATAACTGACATATTGTTGAAAGTGACGTTAACCACTAATAAAACTGGCCATCATGTTATACGTTATAACTGACATATTGTTGAAAGTGACATTAAGCACCAATTAAACTGGTCATGTTATACATTATAACTGACATATTGTTGAAAGTCACATTAAACACCAATAAAACTGGCCATCATGTTATACGTTATAACTGACATATTGTTGAAAGTGACGTTAACCACTAATAAAACTGGCCATCATGTTATACATTATAACTGACATATTGTTAAAAGTGACATTAACCACTAATAAAACTGGCCATCATGTTATACGTTATAACTGACATATTGTTGAAAGTGACGTTAACCACTAATAAAACTGGCCATCATGTTATACATTATAACTGACATATTGTTGAAAGTGACATTAAGCACCAATAAAACTGGTCATGTTATACATTATAACTGACATATTGTTGAAAGTGACGTTAACCACTAATAAAACTGGCCATCATGTTATACATTATAACTGACATATTGTTGAAAGTGACATTAACCACTAATAAAACTGGCCATCATGTTAAACATTATAACTGACATATTGTTGAAAGTGACATTAACCACTAATAAAACTGGCCATCATGTTATACATTATAACTGAAACATTGTTGAAAGTGACGTTAACCACTAATAAAACTGGCCATCATGTTATACATTATAACTGACATATTGTTGAAAGTGACATTAAGCACCAATAAAACTGGTCATGTTATACATTATAACTGACATATTGTTGAAAGTGACGTTAACCACTAATAAAACTGGCCATCATGTTATACGTTATAACTGACATATTGTTGAAAGTGACATTAAGCACCAATTAAACTGGTCATGTTATACATTATAACTGACATATTGTTGAAAGTGACATTAAACACCAATAAAACTGGCCATCATGTTATACGTTATAACTGACATATTGTTGAAAGTGACGTTAACCACTAATAAAACTGGCCATCATGTTATACATTATAACTGACATATTGTTAAAAGTGACATTAACCACTAATAAAACTGGCCATCATGTTATACGTTATAACTGACATATTGTTGAAAGTGACGTTAACCACTAATAAAACTGGCCATCATGTTATACATTATAACTGACATATTGTTGAAAGTGACATTAAGCACCAATAAAACTGGTCATGTTATACATTATAACTGACATATTGTTGAAAGTGACGTTAACCACTAATAAAACTGGCCATCATGTTATACATTATAACTGACATATTGTTGAAAGTGACATTAAGCACCAATAAAACTGGTCATGTTATACATTATAACTGACATATTGTTGAAAGTGACATTAACCACTAATAAAACTGGCCATCATGTTATACGTTATAACTGACATATTGTTGAAAATGACGTTAACCACTAATAAAACTGGCCATCATGTTAAACGTTATAACTGACATATTGTTGAAAGTGACATTAACCACTAATAAAACTGGCCATCATGTTATACATTATAACTGACATATTGTTGAAAGTGACGTTAACCACTAATAAAACTGGCCATCATGTTCTACATTATAACTGACATATTGTTGAAAGTGACATTAAGCACCAATAAAACTGGTCATGTTATACATTATAACTGACATATTGTTGAAAGTGACATTAAACACCAATAAAACTGGCCATCATGTTATACATTATAACTGACATATTGTTGAAAGTGACATTAACCACTAATAAAACTGGCCATCATGTTATACATTATAACTGACATATTGTTGAAAGTGACATTAACCACTAATAAAACTGGCCATCATGTTAAACGTTATAACTGACATATTGTTGAAAGTGACATTAACCACTAATAAAACTGGCCATCATGTTATACGTTATAACTGACACATTGTTGAAAGTGACGTTAACCACTAATAAAACTGGCCATCATGTTATACATTATAACTGACATATTGTTGAAAGTGACATTAAGCACCAATAAAACTGGTCATGTTATACATTATAACTGACATATTGTTGAAAGTGACGTTAACCACTAATAAAACTGGCCATCATGTTATACATTATAACTGACATATTGTTGAAAGTGACATTAAACACCAATAAAACTGGTCATGTTATACATTATAACTGACATATTGTTGAAAGTGACATTAACCACTAATAAAACTGGCCATCATGTTATACGCTATAACTGACATATTGTTGAAAGTGACATTAACCACTAATAAAACTGGCCATCATGTTATACGTTATAACTGACATATTGTTGAAAATGACGTTAACCACTAATAAAACTGGCCATCATGTTAAACGTTATAACTGACATATTGTTGAAAGGGACTTTAACCACTAATAAAACTGGCCATCATGTTATACATTATAACTGACATATTGTTGAAAGTGACGTTAACCACTAATAAAACTGGCCATCATGTTATACATTATAACTGCATATTGTTGAAAGTGACATTAAACACCAATAAAACTGGTCATGTTATACATTATAACTGACATATTGTTGAAAATGACGTTAACCACTAATAAAACTGGCCATCATGTTATACATTATAACTGACATATTGTTGAAAGTGACATTAAGCACCAATAAAACTGGTCATGTTATACATTATTACTGACATATTGTTGAAAGTCACGTTAACCACTAATAAAACTGGCCATCATGTTATACGCTATAACTGACATATTGTTGAAAGTGACATTAAACACCAATAAAACTGGCCATCATGTTATACGTTATAACTGACATATTGTTGAAAGTGACGTTAACCACTAATAAAACTGGCCATCATGTTATACGTTATAACTGACATATTGTTGAAAGTGACGTTAAAAACCAATAAAACTGGCCATCATGTTATACATTATAACTGACATATTGTTGAAAGTGACATTAAACACCAATAAAACTGGTCATGTCATACGCTATAACTGACATATTGTTGAAAGTGACGTCAACCACTAATAAAACTGGCCATCATGTTATACATTATAACTGACATATTGTTGAAAGTGACATTAAGCACCAATAAAACTGGCCATCATGTTATACATTATAACTGACATATTGTTGAAAGTGACATTAACCACTAATAAAACTGGCCATCATGTTATACATTATAACTGACATATTGTTGAAAGTGACATTAAACACCAATAAAACTGGCCATCATGTGATACGTTATAACTGACTTATTGTTGAAAGTGACGTTAACCACTAATAAAACTGGTCACCATGTTATACGTTATACATGTACCTGACACATTGTTGAAAGTGTCTTTAAACACCAATAAAACTGGTCGCCATGTTAAACGTTATACCTGACATATTGTTGAAAGTGACGTTAACCACTAATAAAACTGGCCATCATGTTATACATTATAACTGACATATTGTTGAAAGTGACATTAAGCACCAACAAAACTGGTCATGTCATACGTTATAACTGACATATTGTTGAAAGTGACGTTAACCACTAATAAAACTGGCCATCATGTTAAACGTTATAACTGACATATTGTTGAAAGTGACATTAACCACTAATAAAACTGGCCATCATGTTATACATTATAACTGACATATTGTTGAAAGTGACGTTAACCACTAATAAAACTGGCCATCATGTTATACATTATAACTGACATATTGTTGAAAGTGACATTAAGCACCAATAAAACTGGTCATGTTATACATTATAACTGACATATTGTTGAAAGTGACATTAAACACCAATAAAACTGGCCATCATGTTATACATTATAACTGACATATTGTTGAAAGTGACATTAACCACTAATAAAACTGGCCATCATGTTATACATTATAACTGACATATTGTTGAAAGTGACATTAACCACTAATAAAACTGGCCATCATGTTAAACGTTATAACTGACATATTGTTGAAAGTGACATTAACCACTAATAAAACTGGCCATCATGTTATACGTTATAACTGACACATTGTTGAAAGTGACGTTAACCACTAATAAAACTGGCCATCATGTTATACATTATAACTGACATATTGTTGAAAGTGACATTAAGCACCAATAAAACTGGTCATGTTATACATTATAACTGACATATTGTTGAAAGTGACATTAACCACTAATAAAACTGGTCATGTTATACATTATAACTGACATATTGTTGAAAGTGACATTAACCACTAATAAAACTGGCCATCATGTTATACATTATAACTGACATATTGTTGAAAGTGACATTAAACACCAATAAAACTGGCCATCATGTTATACATTATAACTGACATATTGTTGAAAGTGACATTAACCACTAATAAAACTGGCCATCATGTTATACATTATAACTGACATATTGTTGAAAGTGACATTAACCACTAATAAAACTGGCCATCATGTTAAACATTATAACTGACATATTGTTGAAAGTGACATTAACCACTAATAAAACTGGCCATCATGTTATACATTATAACTGACACATTGTTGAAAGTGACGTTAACCACTAATAAAACTGGCCATCATGTTATACATTATAACTGACATATTGTTGAAAGTGACATTAAGCACCAATAAAACTGGTCATGTTATACATTATAACTGACATATTGTTGAAAGTGACGTTAACCACTAATAAAACTGGCCATCATGTTATACATTATAACTGACATATTGTTGAAAGTGACATTAAGCACCAATAAAACTGGTCATGTTATACATTATAACTGACATATTGTTGAAAGTGACATTAAACACCAATAAAACTGGCCATCATGTTATACGTTATAACTGACATATTGTTGAAAGTGACGTTAACCACTAATAAAACTGGCCATCATGTTATACATTATAACTGACATATTGTTAAAAGTGACATTAACCACTAATAAAACTGGCCATCATGTTATACGTTATAACTGACATATTGTTGAAAGTGACGTTAACCACTAATAAAACTGGCCATCATGTTATACATTATAACTGACATATTGTTGAAAGTGACATTAAGCACCAATAAAACTGGTCATGTTATACATTATAACTGACATATTGTTGAAAGTGACGTTAACCACTAATAAAACTGGCCATCATGTTATACATTATAACTGACATATTGTTGAAAGTGACATTAAGCACCAATAAAACTGGTCATGTTATACATTATAACTGACATATTGTTGAAAGTGACATTAACCACTAATAAAACTGGCCATCATGTTATACATTATAACTGACATATTGTTGAAAGTGACATTAAGCACCAATTAAACTGGTCATGTTATACATTATAACTGACATATTGTTGAAAGTGACATTAAACACCAATAAAACTGGCCATCATGTTATACGTTATAACTGACATATTGTTGAAAGTGACGTTAACCACTAATAAAACTGGCCATCATGTTATACATTATAACTGACATATTGTTAAAAGTGACATTAACCACTAATAAAACTGGCCATCATGTTATACGTTATAACTGACATATTGTTGAAAGTGACGTTAACCACTAATAAAACTGGCCATCATGTTATACATTATAACTGACATATTGTTGAAAGTGACATTAAGCACCAATAAAACTGGTCATGTTATACATTATAACTGACATATTGTTGAAAGTGACGTTAACCACTAATAAAACTGGCCATCATGTTATACATTATAACTGACATATTGTTGAAAGTGACATTAAGCACCAATAAAACTGGTCATGTTATACATTATAACTGACATATTGTTGAAAGTGACATTAACCACTAATAAAACTGGCCATCATGTTATACGTTATAACTGACATATTGTTGAAAATGACGTTAACCACTAATAAAACTGGCCATCATGTTAAACGTTATAACTGACATATTGTTGAAAGTGACATTAACCACTAATAAAACTGGCCATCATGTTATACATTATAACTGACATATTGTTGAAAGTGACGTTAACCACTAATAAAACTGGCCATCATGTTCTACATTATAACTGACATATTGTTGAAAGTGACATTAAGCACCAATAAAACTGGTCATGTTATACATTATAACTGACATATTGTTGAAAGTGACATTAAACACCAATAAAACTGGCCATCATGTTATACATTATAACTGACATATTGTTGAAAGTGACATTAACCACTAATAAAACTGGCCATCATGTTATACATTATAACTGACATATTGTTGAAAGTGACATTAACCACTAATAAAACTGGCCATCATGTTAAACGTTATAACTGACATATTGTTGAAAGTGACATTAACCACTAATAAAACTGGCCATCATGTTATACGTTATAACTGACACATTGTTGAAAGTGACGTTAACCACTAATAAAACTGGCCATCATGTTATACATTATAACTGACATATTGTTGAAAGTGACATTAAGCACCAATAAAACTGGTCATGTTATACATTATAACTGACATATTGTTGAAAGTGACGTTAACCACTAATAAAACTGGCCATCATGTTATACATTATAACTGACATATTGTTGAAAGTGACATTAAACACCAATAAAACTGGTCATGTTATACATTATAACTGACATATTGTTGAAAGTGACATTAACCACTAATAAAACTGGCCATCATGTTATACGCTATAACTGACATATTGTTGAAAGTGACATTAACCACTAATAAAACTGGCCATCATGTTATACGTTATAACTGACATATTGTTGAAAATGACGTTAACCACTAATAAAACTGGCCATCATGTTAAACGTTATAACTGACATATTGTTGAAAGGGACTTTAACCACTAATAAAACTGGCCATCATGTTATACATTATAACTGACATATTGTTGAAAGTGACGTTAACCACTAATAAAACTGGCCATCATGTTATACATTATAACTGCATATTGTTGAAAGTGACATTAAACACCAATAAAACTGGTCATGTTATACATTATTACTGACATATTGTTGAAAGTCACGTTAACCACTAATAAAACTGGCCATCATGTTATACGCTATAACTGACATATTGTTGAAAGTCACATTAAACACCAATAAAACTGGCCATCATGTTATACGTTATAACTGACATATTGTTGAAAGTGACGTTAACCACTAATAAAACTGGCCATCATGTTATACGTTATAACTGACATATTGTTGAAAGTGACGTTAAACACCAATAAAACTGGCCATCATGTTATACATTATAACTGACATATTGTTGAAAGTGACATTAAACACCAATAAAACTGGTCATGTCATACGCTATAACTGACATATTGTTGAAAGTGACGTCAACCACTAATAAAACTGGCCATCATGTTATACATTATAACTGACATATTGTTGAAAGTGACATTAAGCACCAATAAAACTGGCCATCATGTTATACATTATAACTGACATATTGTTGAAAGTGACATTAACCACTAATAAAACTGGCCATCATGTTATACATTATAACTGACATATTGTTGAAAGTGACATTAAACACCAATAAAACTGGCCATCATGTGATACGTTATAACTGACTTATTGTTGAAAGTGACGTTAACCACTAATAAAACTGGTCACCATGTTATACGTTATACATGTACCTGACACATTGTTGAAAGTGTCTTTAAACACCAATAAAACTGGTCGCCATGTTAAACGTTATACCTGACATATTGTTGAAAGTGACGTTAACCACTAATAAAACTGGCCATCATGTTATACATTATAACTGACATATTGTTGAAAGTGACATTAAGCACCAACAAAACTGGTCATGTCATACGTTATAACTGACATATTGTTGAAAGTGACGTTAACCACTAATAAAACTGGCCATCATGTTAAACGTTATAACTGACATATTGTTGAAAGTGACATTAACCACTAATAAAACTGGCCATCATGTTATACATTATAACTGACATATTGTTGAAAGTGACGTTAACCACTAATAAAACTGGCCATCATGTTATACATTATAACTGACATATTGTTGAAAGTGACATTAAGCACCAATAAAACTGGTCATGTTATACATTATAACTGACATATTGTTGAAAGTGACATTAAACACCAATAAAACTGGCCATCATGTTATACATTATAACTGACATATTGTTGAAAGTGACATTAACCACTAATAAAACTGGCCATCATGTTATACATTATAACTGACATATTGTTGAAAGTGACATTAACCACTAATAAAACTGGCCATCATGTTAAACGTTATAACTGACATATTGTTGAAAGTGACATTAACCACTAATAAAACTGGCCATCATGTTATACGTTATAACTGACACATTGTTGAAAGTGACGTTAACCACTAATAAAACTGGCCATCATGTTATACATTATAACTGACATATTGTTGAAAGTGACATTAAGCACCAATAAAACTGGTCATGTTATACATTATAACTGACATATTGTTGAAAGTGACATTAACCACTAATAAAACTGGTCATGTTATACATTATAACTGACATATTGTTGAAAGTGACATTAACCACTAATAAAACTGGCCATCATGTTATACATTATAACTGACATATTGTTGAAAGTGACATTAAACACCAATAAAACTGGCCATCATGTTATACATTATAACTGACATATTGTTGAAAGTGACATTAACCACTAATAAAACTGGCCATCATGTTATACATTATAACTGACATATTGTTGAAAGTGACATTAACCACTAATAAAACTGGCCATCATGTTAAACATTATAACTGACATATTGTTGAAAGTGACATTAACCACTAATAAAACTGGCCATCATGTTATACATTATAACTGACACATTGTTGAAAGTGACGTTAACCACTAATAAAACTGGCCATCATGTTATACATTATAACTGACATATTGTTGAAAGTGACATTAAGCACCAATAAAACTGGTCATGTTATACATTATAACTGACATATTGTTGAAAGTGACGTTAACCACTAATAAAACTGGCCATCATGTTATACATTATAACTGACATATTGTTGAAAGTGACATTAAGCACCAATAAAACTGGTCATGTTATACATTATAACTGACATATTGTTGAAAGTGACATTAAACACCAATAAAACTGGCCATCATGTTATACGTTATAACTGACATATTGTTGAAAGTGACGTTAACCACTAATAAAACTGGCCATCATGTTATACATTATAACTGACATATTGTTAAAAGTGACATTAACCACTAATAAAACTGGCCATCATGTTATACGTTATAACTGACATATTGTTGAAAGTGACGTTAACCACTAATAAAACTGGCCATCATGTTATACATTATAACTGACATATTGTTGAAAGTGACATTAAGCACCAATAAAACTGGTCATGTTATACATTATAACTGACATATTGTTGAAAGTGACGTTAACCACTAATAAAACTGGCCATCATGTTATACAATATAACTGACATATTGTTGAAAGTGACATTAAGCACCAATAAAACTGGTCATGTTATACATTATAACTGACATATTGTTGAAAGTGACATTAACCACTAATAAAACTGGCCATCATGTTATACGTTATAACTGACATATTGTTGAAAATGACGTTAACCACTAATAAAACTGGCCATCATGTTAAACGTTATAACTGACATATTGTTGAAAGTGACATTAACCACTAATAAAACTGGCCATCATGTTATACATTATAACTGACATATTGTTGAAAGTGACGTTAACCACTAATAAAACTGGCCATCATGTTCTACATTATAACTGACATATTGTTGAAAGTGACATTAAGCACCAATAAAACTGGTCATGTTATACATTATAACTGACATATTGTTGAAAGTGACATTAAACACCAATAAAACTGGCCATCATGTTATACATTATAACTGACATATTGTTGAAAGTGACATTAACCACTAATAAAACTGGCCATCATGCTATACATTATAACTGACATATTGTTGAAAGTGACATTAACCACTAATAAAACTGGCCATCATGTTAAACGTTATAACTGACATATTGTTGAAAGTGACATTAACCACTAATAAAACTGGCCATCATGTTATACGTTATAACTGACACATTGTTGAAAGTGACGTTAACCACTAATAAAACTGGCCATCATGTTATACATTATAACTGACATATTGTTGAAAGTGACATTAAGCACCAATAAAACTGGTCATGTTATACATTATAACTGACATATTGTTGAAAGTGACGTTAACCACTAATAAAACTGGCCATCATGTTATACATTATAACTGACATATTGTTGAAAGTGACATTAAACACCAATAAAACTGGTCATGTTATACATTATAACTGACATATTGTTGAAAGTGACGTTAACCACTAATAAAACTGGCCATCATGTTATACGCTATAACTGACATATTGTTGAAAGTGACATTAACCACTAATAAAACTGGCCATCATGTTATACGTTATAACTGACATATTGTTGAAAATGACGTTAACCACTAATAAAACTGGCCATCATGTTAAACGTTATAACTGACATATTGTTGAAAGGGACTTTAACCACTAATAAAACTGGCCATCATGTTATACATTATAACTGACATATTGTTGAAAGTGACGTTAACCACTAATAAAACTGGCCATCATGTTATACATTATAACTGTATATTGTTGAAAGTGACATTAAACACCAATAAAACTGGTCATGTTATACATTATTACTGACATATTGTTGAAAGTCACGTTAACCACTAATAAAACTGGCCATCATGTTATACGTTATAACTGACATATTGTTGAAAGTGACATTAAACAGCAATAAAACTGGCCATCATGTTATACGTTATAACTGACATATTGTTGAAAGTGACGTTAACCACTAATAAAACTGGCCATCATGTTATACGTTATAACTGACATATTGTTGAAAGTGACGTTAAACACCAATAAAACTGGCCATCATGTTATACATTATAACTGACATATTGTTGAAAGTGACATTAAACACCAATAAAACTGGTCATGTCATACGCTATAACTGACATATTGTTGAAAGTGACGTCAACCACTAATAAAACTGGCCATCATGTTATACATTATAACTGACATATTGTTGAAAGTGACATTAAGCACCAATAAAACTGGCCATCATGTTATACATTATAACTGACATATTGTTGAAAGTGACATTAACCACTAATAAAACTGGCCATCATGTTATACATTATAACTGACATATTGTTGAAAGTGACATTAAACACCAATAAAACTGGCCATCATGTGATACGTTATAACTGACTTATTGTTGAAAGTGACGTTAACCACTAATAAAACTGGTCACCATGTTATACGTTATACATGTACCTGACACATTGTTGAAAGTGTCTTTAAACACCAATAAAACTGGTCGCCATGTTAAACGTTATACCTGACATATTGTTGAAAGTGACGTTAACCACTAATAAAACTGGCCATCATGTTATACATTATAACTGACATATTGTTGAAAGTGACATTAAGCACCAACAAAACTGGTCATGTCATACGTTATAACTGACATATTGTTGAAAGTGACGTTAACCACTAATAAAACTGGCCATCATGTTAAACGTTATAACTGACATATTGTTGAAAGTGACATTAACCACTAATAAAACTGGCCATCATGTTATACATTATAACTGACATATTGTTGAAAGTGACGTTAACCACTAATAAAACTGGCCATCATGTTATACATTATAACTGACATATTGTTGAAAGTGACATTAAGCACCAATAAAACTGGTCATGTTATACATTATAACTGACATATTGTTGAAAGTGACATTAAACACCAATAAAACTGGCCATCATGTTATACATTATAACTGACATATTGTTGAAAGTGACATTAACCACTAATAAAACTGGCCATCATGTTATACATTATAACTGACATATTGTTGAAAGTGACATTAACCACTAATAAAACTGGCCATCATGTTAAACGTTATAACTGACATATTGTTGAAAGTGACATTAACCACTAATAAAACTGGCCATCATGTTATACGTTATAACTGACACATTGTTGAAAGTGACGTTAACCACTAATAAAACTGGCCATCATGTTATACATTATAACTGACATATTGTTGAAAGTGACATTAAGCACCAATAAAACTTGTCATGTTATACATTATAACTGACATATTGTTGAAAGTGACGTTAACCACTAATAAAACTGGCCATCATGTTATACATTATAACTGACATATTGTTGAAAGTGACATTAAACACCAATAAAACTGGTCATGTTATACATTATAACTGACATATTGTTGAAAGTGACATTAACCACTAATAAAACTGGCCATCATGTTATACGCTATAACTGACATATTGTTGAAAGTGACATTAACCACTAATAAAACTGGCCATCATGTTATACGTTATAACTGACATATTGTTGAAAATGACGTTAACCACTAATAAAACTGGCCATCATGTTAAACGTTATAACTGACATATTGTTGAAAGGGACTTTAACCACTAATAAAACTGGCCATCATGTTATACATTATAACTGACATATTGTTGAAAGTGACGTTAACCACTAATAAAACTGGCCATCATGTTATACATTATAACTGCATATTGTTGAAAGTGACATTAAACACCAATAAAACTGGTCATGTTATACATTATAACTGACATATTGTTGAAAATGACGTTAACCACTAATAAAACTGGCCATCATGTTATACATTATAACTGACATATTGTTGAAAGTGACATTAAGCACCAATAAAACTGGTCATGTTATACATTATTACTGACATATTGTTGAAAGTCACGTTAACCACTAATAAAACTGGCCATCATGTTATACGCTATAACTGACATATTGTTGAAAGTGACATTAAACACCAATAAAACTGGCCATCATGTTATACGTTATAACTGACATATTGTTGAAAGTGACGTTAACCACTAATAAAACTGGCCATCATGTTATACGTTATAACTGACATATTGTTGAAAGTGACGTTAAACACCAATAAAACTGGCCATCATGTTATACATTATAACTGACATATTGTTGAAAGTGACATTAAACACCAATAAAACTGGTCATGTCATACGCTATAACTGACATATTGTTGAAAGTGACGTCAACCACTAATAAAACTGGCCATCATGTTATACATTATAACTGACATATTGTTGAAAGTGACATTAAGCACCAATAAAACTGGCCATCATGTTATACATTATAACTGACATATTGTTGAAAGTGACATTAACCACTAATAAAACTGGCCATCATGTTATACATTATAACTGACATATTGTTGAAAGTGACATTAAACACCAATAAAACTGGCCATCATGTGATACGTTATAACTGACTTATTGTTGAAAGTGACGTTAACCACTAATAAAACTGGTCACCATGTTATACGTTATACATGTACCTGACACATTGTTGAAAGTGTCTTTAAACACCAATAAAATTGGTCGCCATGTTAAACGTTATACCTGACATATTGTTGAAAGTGACGTTAACCACTAATAAAACTGGCCATCATGTTATACATTATAACTGACATATTGTTGAAAGTGACATTAAGCACCAACAAAACTGGTCATGTCATACGTTATAACTGACATATTGTTGAAAGTGACGTTAACCACTAATAAAACTGGCCATCATGTTAAACGTTATAACTGACATATTGTTGAAAGTGACATTAACCACTAATAAAACTGGCCATCATGTTATACATTATAACTGACATATTGTTGAAAGTGACGTTAACCACTAATAAAACTGGCCATCATGTTATACATTATAACTGACATATTGTTGAAAGTGACATTAAGCACCAATAAAACTGGTCATGTTATACATTATAACTGACATATTGTTGAAAGTGACGTTAACCTCCAATAAAACTGGCCATCATGTTATACATTATAACTGACATATTGTTGAAAGTGACATTAAACACCAATAAAACTGGCCATCATGTTATACATTATAACTGACATATTGTTGAAAGTGACATTAACCACTAATAAAACTGGCCATCATGTTATACGTTATAACTGACATATTGTTGAAAGTGACGTTAACCACTAATAAAACTGGCCATCATGTTATACATTATAACTGACATATTGTTGAAAGTGACATTAAGCACCAATAAAACTGGTCATGTTATACATTATAACTGACATATTGTTGAAAGTGACGTTAACCACTAATAAAACTGGCCATCATGTTATACATTATAACTGACATATTGTTGAAAGTGACATTAAGCACCAATAAAACTGGTCATGTTATACATTATAACTGACATATTGTTGAAAGTGACGTTAACCACTAATAAAACTGGCCATCATGTTATACGCTATAACTGACATATTGTTGAAAGTGACATTAACCACTAATAAAACTGGCCATCATGTTATACGTTATAACTGACATATTGTTGAAAATGACGTTAACCACTAATAAAACTGGCCATCATGTTAAACGTTATAACTGACATATTGTTGAAAGTGACATTAACCACTAATAAAACTGGCCATCATGTTATACATTATAACTGACATATTGTTGAAAGTGACGTTAACCACTAATAAAACTGGCCATCATGTTATACATTATAACTGACATATTGTTGAAAGTGACATTAAGCACCAATAAAACTGGTCATGTTATACATTATAACTGACATATTGTTGAAAGTGACGTTAACCTCCAATAAAACTGGCCATCATGTTATACATTATAACTGACATATTGTTGAAAGTGACATTAAACACCAATAAAACTGGCCATCATGTTATACATTATAACTGACATATTGTTGAAAGTGACATTAACCACTAATAAAACTGGCCATCATGTTATACATTATAACTGACATATTGTTGAAAGTGACATTAACCACTAATAAAACTGGCCATCATGTTAAACGTTATAACTGACATATTGTTGAAAGTGACATTAACCACTAATAAAACTGGCCATCATGTTATACGTTATAACTGACACATTGTTGAAAGTGACGTTAACCACTAATAAAACTGGCCATCATGTTATACATTATAACTGACATATTGTTGAAAGTGACATTAAGCACCAATAAAACTGGTCATGTTATACATTATAACTGACATATTGTTGAAAGTGACGTTAACCACTAATAAAACTGGCCATCATGTTATACATTATAACTGACATATTGTTGAAAGTGACATTAAACACCAATAAAACTGGTCATGTTATACATTATAACTGACATATTGTTGAAAGTGACATTAACCACTAATAAAACTGGCCATCATGTTATACGCTATAACTGACATATTGTTGAAAGTGACATTAACCACTAATAAAACTGGCCATCATGTTATACGTTATAACTGACATATTGTTGAAAATGACGTTAACCACTAATAAAACTGGCCATCATGTTAAACGTTATAACTGACATATTGTTGAAAGGGACTTTAACCACTAATAAAACTGGCCATCATGTTATACATTATAACTGACATATTGTTGAAAGTGACGTTAACCACTAATAAAACTGGCCATCATGTTATACATTATAACTGACATATTGTTGAAAGTGACATTAAGCACCAATAAAACTGGTCATGTTATACATTATAACTGACATATTGTTGAAAATGACGTTAACCACTAATAAAACTGGCCATCATGTTATACATTATAACTGACATATTGTTGAAAGTGACATTAAGCACCAATAAAACTGGTCATGTTATACATTATTACTGACATATTGTTGAAAGTCACGTTAACCACTAATAAAACTGGCCATCATGTTATACGCTATAACTGACATATTGTTGAAAGTGACATTAAACACCAATAAAACTGGCCATCATGTTATACGTTATAACTGACATATTGTTGAAAGTGACGTTAACCACTAATAAAACTGGTCATCATGTTATACGTTATAACTGACATATTGTTGAAAGTGACGTTAAACACCAATAAAACTGGCCATCATGTTATACATTATAACTGACATATTGTAGAAAGTGACATTAAACACCAATAAAACTGGTCATGTCATACGCTATAACTGACATATTGTTGAAAGTGACGTTAACCTCCAATAAAACTGGCCATCATGTTATACATTATAACTGACATATTGTTGAAAGTGACATTAAACACCAATAAAACTGGCCATCATGTTATACATTATAACTGACATATTGTTGAAAGTGACATTAACCACTAATAAAACTGGCCATCATGTTATACGTTATAACTGACATATTGTTGAAAGTGACGTTAACCACTAATAAAACTGGCCATCATGTTATACATTATAACTGACATATTGTTGAAAGTGACATTAAGCACCAATAAAACTGGTCATGTTATACATTATAACTGACATATTGTTGAAAGTGACGTTAACCACTAATAAAACTGGCCATCATGTTATACATTATAACTGACATATTGTTGAAAGTGACATTAAGCACCAATAAAACTGGTCATGTTATACATTATAACTGACATATTGTTGAAAGTGACGTTAACCACTAATAAAACTGGCCATCATGTTATTCGCTATAACTGACATATTGTTGAAAGTGACATTAACCACTAATAAAACTGGCCATCATGTTGTACGTTATAACTGACATATTGTTGAAAATGACGTTAACCACTAATAAAACTGGCCATCATGTTAAACGTTATAACTGACATATTGTTGAAAGTGACATTAACCACTAATAAAACTGGCCATCATGTTATACATTATAACTGACATATTGTTGAAAGTGACGTTAACCACTAATAAAACTGGCCATCATGTTATACATTATAACTGACATATTGTTGAAAGTGACATTAAGCACCAATAAAACTGGTCATGTTATACATTATAACTGACATATTGTTGAAAGTGACGTTAACCTCCAATAAAACTGGCCATCATGTTATACATTATAACTGACATATTGTTGAAAGTGACATTAAACACCAATAAAACTGGCCATCATGTTATACATTATAACTGACATATTGTTGAAAGTGACATTAACCACTAATAAAACTGGCCATCATGTTATACATTATAACTGACATATTGTTGAAAGTGACATTAACCACTAATAAAACTGGCCATCATGTTAAACGTTTTAACTGACATATTGTTGAAAGTGACATTAACCACTAATAAAACTGGCCATCATGTTATACGTTATAACTGACACATTGTTGAAAGTGACGTTAACCACTAATAAAACTGGCCATCATGTTATACATTATAACTGACATATTGTTGAAAGTGACATTAAGCACCAATAAAACTGGTCATGTTATACATTATAACTGACATATTGTTGAAAGTGACGTTAACCACTAATAAAACTGGCCATCATGTTATACATTATAACTGACATATTGTTGAAAGTGACATTAAACACCAATAAAACTGGTCATGTTATACATTATAACTGACATATTGTTGAAAGTGACATTAACCACTAATAAAACTGGCCATCATGTTATACGCTATAACTGACATATTGTTGAAAGTGACATTAACCACTAATAAAACTGGCCATCATGTTATACGTTATAACTGACATATTGTTGAAAGTGACGTTAACCACTAATAAAACTGGCCATCATGTTAAACGTTATAACTGACATATTGTTGAAAGGGACTTTAACCACTAATAAAACTGGCCATCATGTTATACATTATAACTGACATATTGTTGAAAGTGACGTTAACCACTAATAAAACTGGCCATCATGTTATACATTATAACTGACATATTGTTGAAAGTGACATTAAGCACCAATAAAACTGGTCATGTTATACATTATAACTGACATATTGTTGAAAATGACGTTAACCACTAATAAAACTGGCCATCATGTTATACATTATAACTGACATATTGTTGAAAGTGACATTAAGCACCAATAAAACTGGTCATGTTATACATTATTACTGACATATTGTTGAAAGTCACGTTAACCACTAATAAAACTGGCCATCATGTTATACGCTATAACTGACATATTGTTGAAAGTGACATTAAACACCAATAAAACTGGCCATCATGTTATACGTTATAACTGACATATTGTTGAAAGTGACGTTAACCACTAATAAAACTGGCCATCATGTTATACGTTATAACTGACATATTGTTGAAAGTGACGTTAAACACCAATAAAACTGGCCATCATGTTATACATTATAACTGACATATTGTTGAAAGTGACATTAAACACCAATAAAACTGGTCATGTCATACGCTATAACTGACATATTGTTGAAAGTGACGTTAACCTCCAATAAAACTGGCCATCATGTTATACATTATAACTGACATATTGTTGAAAGTGACATTAAACACCAATAAAACTGGCCATCATGTTATACATTATAACTGACATATTGTTGAAAGTGACATTAACCACTAATAAAACTGGCCATCATGTTATACATTATAACTGACATATTGTTGAAAGTGAAATTAAGCACCAATAAAACTGGTCATGTTATACATTATAACTGACATATTGTTGAAAGTGATGTTAACCACTAATAAAACTGGCCATCATGTTATACGCTATAACTGACATATTGTTGAAAGTGACATTAACCACTAATAAAACTGGCCATCATGTTAAACGTTATAACTGACATATTGTTGAAAGTGACATTAACCACTAATAAAACTGGCCATCATGTTATACATTATAACTGACATATTGTTGAAAGTGACATTAAACACCAATAAAACTGGTCATGTCATACGCTATAACTGACATATTGTTGAAAGTGACGTCAACCACTAATAAAACTGGCCATCATGTTATACATTATAACTGACATATTGTTGAAAGTGACATTAAGCACCAATAAAACTGGCCATCATGTTATACATTATAACTGACATATTGTTGAAAGTGACATTAACCACTAATAAAACTGGCCATCATGTTATACATTATAACTGACATATTGTTGAAAGTGACATTAAACACCAATAAAACTGGCCATCATGTGATACGTTATAACTGACTTATTGTTGAAAGTGACGTTAACCACTAATAAAACTGGTCACCATGTTATACGTTATACATGTACCTGACACATTGTTGAAAGTGTCTTTAAACACCAATAAAACTGGTCGCCATGTTAAACGTTATACCTGACATATTGTTGAAAGTGACGTTAACCACTAATAAAACTGGCCATCATGTTATACATTATAACTGACATATTGTTGAAAGTGACATGAAGCACCAACAAAACTGGTCATGTCATACGTTATAACTGACATATTGTTGAAAGTGACGTTAACCACTAATAAAACTGGCCATCATGTTAAACGTTATAACTGACATATTGTTGAAAGTGACATTAACCACTAATAAAACTGGCCATCATGTTATACATTATAACTGACATATTGTTGAAAGTGACGTTAACCACTAATAAAACTGGCCATCATGTTATACATTATAACTGACATATTGTTGAAAGTGACATTAAGCACCAATAAAACTGGTCATGTTATACATTATAACTGACATATTGTTGAAAGTGACATTAACCTCCAATAAAACTGGCCATCATGTTATACATTATAACTGACATATTGTTGAAAGTGACATTAAGCACCAATAAAACTGGCCATCATGTTATACATTATAACTGACATATTGTTGAAAGTGACATTAACCACTAATAAAACTGGCCATCATGTTATACATTATAACTGACATATTGTTGAAAGTGACATTAACCACTAATAAAACTGGCCATCATGTTATACGTTATAACTGACATATTGTTGAAAGTGACATTAACCACTAATAAAACTGGCCATCATGTTATACGTTATAACTGACACATTGTTGAAAGTGACGTTAACCACTAATAAAACTGGCCATCATGTTATACATTATAACTGACATATTGTTGAAAGTGACATTAAGCACCAATAAAACTGGTCATGTTATACATTATAACTGACATATTGTTGAAAGTGACGTTAACCACTAATAAAACTGGCCATCATGTTATACATTATAACTGACATATTGTTGAAAGTGACATTAAACACCAATAAAACTGGTCATGTTATACATTATAACTGACATATTGTTGAAAGTGACATTAACCACTAATAAAACTGGCCATCATGTTATACGCTATAACTGACATATTGTTGAAAGTGACATTAACCACTAATAAAACTGGCCATCATGTTATACGTTATAACTGACATATTGTTGAAAATGACGTTAACCACTAATAAAACTGGCCATCATGTTAAACGTTATAACTGACATATTGTTGAAAGGGACTTTAACCACTAATAAAACTGGCCATCATGTTATACATTATAACTGACATATTGTTGAAAGTGACGTTAACCACTAATAAAACTGGCCATCATGTTATACATTATAACTGACATATTGTTGAAAGTGACATTAAGCACCAATAAAACTGGTCATGTTATACATTATAACTGACATATTGTTGAAAATGACGTTAACCACTAATAAAACTGGCCATCATGTTATACATTATAACTGACATATTGTTGAAAGTGACATTAAGCACCAATAAAACTGGTCATGTTATACATTATTACTGACATATTGTTGAAAGTCACGTTAACCACTAATAAAACTGGCCATCATGTTATACGCTATAACTGACATATTGTTGAAAGTGACATTAAACACCAATAAAACTGGCCATCATGTTATACGTTATAACTGACATATTGTTGAAAGTGACGTTAACCACTAATAAAACTGGCCATCATGTTATACGTTATAACTGACATATTGTTGAAAGTGACGTTAAACACCAATAAAACTGGCCATCATGTTATACATTATAACTGACATATTGTTGAAAGTGACATTAAACACCAATAAAACTGGTCATGTCATACGCTATAACTGACATATTGTTGAAAGTGACGTCAACCACTAATAAAACTGGCCATCATGTTATACATTATAACTGACATATTGTTGAAAGTGACATTAAGCACCAATAAAACTGGCCATCATGTTATACATTATAACTGACATATTGTTGAAAGTGACATTAACCACTAATAAAACTGGCCATCATGTTATACATTATAACTGACATATTGTTGAAAGTGACATTAAACACCAATAAAACTGGCCATCATGTGATACGTTATAACTGACTTATTGTTGAAAGTGACGTTAACCACTAATAAAACTGGTCACCATGTTATACGTTATACATGTACCTGACACATTGTTGAAAGTGTCTTTAAACACCAATAAAACTGGTCGCCATGTTAAACGTTATACCTGACATATTGTTGAAAGTGACGTTAACCACTAATAAAACTGGCCATCATGTTATACATTATAACTGACATATTGTTGAAAGTGACATTAAGCACCAACAAAACTGGTCATGTCATACGTTATAACTGACATATTGTTGAAAGTGACGTTAACCACTAATAAAACTTGCCATCATGTTATACGTTATAACTGACATATTGTTGAAAGTGACATTAAGCACCAATAAAACTGGTCATGTCATACGTTATAACTGACATATTGTTGAAAGTGACATTAACCACTAATAAAACTGGCCATCATGTTATACATTATAACTGACATATTGTTGAAAGTGACATTAAACACCAATAAAACTGGCATGATGTCATACGTTATTACTGACATATTGTTGAAAGTGACGTTAACCACTAATAAAACTGGCCATCATGTTATACATTATAACTGACATATTGTTGAAAGTGACAATAAACACTAATAAAAGTGGCCATCATGTTATACATTATAACTGACATATTGTTGAAAGTGACGTTAACCACTAATAAAACTGGCCATCATGTTATACATTATAACTGACATATTGTTGAAAGTGACGTTAACCACTAATAAAACTGGCCATCATGTTATACGTTATAACTGACATATTGTTGAAAGTGACGTTAACCACTAATAAAACTGGCCATCATGTTATACATTATAACTGACATATTGTTGAAAGTGACGTTAACCACTAATAAAACTGGCCATCATGTTATACATTATAACTGACATATTGTTGAAAGTGACATTAAGCACCAATAAAACTGGTCATGCTATACATTTTAACTGACATATTGTTGAAAGTGACGTTAACCACCAATAAAACTGGCCATCATGTTATACATTATAACTGACATATTGTTGAAAGTGACGTTAACCACTAATAAAACTGGCCATCATGTTATACATTATAACTGACATATTGTTGAAAGTGACGTTAACCACTAATAAAACTGGCCATCATGTTATACATTATAACTGACATATTGTTGAAAGTGACATTAAGCACCAATAAAACTGGTCATGCTATACATTTTAACTGACATATTGTTGAAAGTGACGTTAACCACCAATAAAACTGGCCATCATGTTATACATTATAACTGACATATTGTTGAAAGTGACATTAAACACCAATAAAACTGGCCATCATGTTATACGTTATAACTGACATATTGTTGAAAGTGACGTTAACCACTAATAAAACTGGCCATCATGTTATACGTTATAACTGACATATTGTTGAAAGTGACGTTAAGCACCAATAAAACTGGCCATCATGTTATACATTATAACTGACATATTGTTGAAAGTGACATTAAACACCAATAAAACTGGTCATGTCATACGCTATAACTGACATATTGTTGAAAGTGACGTCAACCACTAATAAAACTGGCCATCATGTTATACATTATAACTGACATATTGTTGAAAGTGACATTAAGCACCAATAAAACTGGCCATCATGTTATACATTATAACTGACATATTGTTGAAAGTGACATTAACCACTAATAAAACTGGCCATTATGCTATACATTATAACTGACATATTGTTGAAAGTGACATTAAACACCAATAAAACTGGCCATCATGTGATACGTTATAACTGACTTATTGTTGAAAGTGACGTTAACCACTAATAAAACTGGTCACCATGTTATACGTTATACATGTACCTGACACATTGTTGAAAGTGTCTTTAAACACCAATAAAACTGGTCGCCATGTTAAACGTTATACCTGACATATTGTTGAAAGTGACGTTAACCACTAATAAAACTGGCCATCATGTTATACATTATAACTGACATATTGTTGAAAGTGACATTAAGCACCAACAAAACTGGTCATGTCATACGTTATTACTGACATATTGTTGAAAGTGACGTTAACCACTAATAAAACTTGCCATCATGTTATACGTTATAACTGACATATTGTTGAAAGTGACATTAAGCACCAATAAAACTGGTCATGTCATACGTTATAACTGACATATTGTTGAAAGTGACGTTAACCACTACTAAATCTGGCCATCATGTTATACATTATAACTGACATATTGTTGAAAGTGACATTAAACACCAATAAAACTGGCATGATGTCATACGCTATTACTGACATATTGTTGAAAGTGACGTTAACCACTAATAAAACTGGCAATCATGTTATACATTATAACTGACATATTGTTGAAAGTGACAATAAACACTAATAAAACTGGCCATCATGTTATACATTATAACTGACATATTGTTGAAAGTGACGTTAACCACTAATAAAACTGGCCATCATGTTATACGTTATAACTGACATATTGTTGAAAGTGACGTTAACCACTAATAAAACTGGCCATCATGTTATACGTTATAACTGACATATTGTTGAAAGTGACGTTAACGACTAATAAAACTGGCATGATGTCATACGCTATTACTGACATATTGTTGAAAGTGACATCAACCACTAATAAAACTGGCCATCATGTTATACGTTATAACTGACATATTGTTGAAAGTGACATTAACCACTAATAAAACTGGCCATCGTGTTATACGTTATAACTGACATATTGTTGAAAGTGACGTTAATCACTAATAAAACTGGCCATCATGTTATACATTATAACTGACATATTGTTGAAAGTGACATTAACCACTAATAAAACTGGCCATCATGTTATACGTTATAACTGACATATTGTTGAAAATGACGTTAACCACTAATAAAAGTGGCCATCATGTTATACATTATAACTGACATATTGTTGAAAGTGACATTAAGCACCAACAAAACTGGTCATGTCATACGTTATAACTGACATATTGTTGAAAGTGACGTTAACCACTAATAAAACTTGCCTTCATGTTATACGTTATAACTGACATATTGTTGAAAGTGACATTAAACACCAATAAAACTGGCCATCATGTTATACGTTATAACTGACATATTGTTGAAAGTGACGTTAACCACTAATAAAACTGGCCATCATGTTATACGTTATAACTCACATATTGTTGAAAGTGACGTTAAACACCAATAAAACTGGCCATCATGTTATACATTATAACTGACATATTGTTGAAAGTGACATTAAACACCAATAAAACTGGTGTTGTCATACGCTATAACTGACATATTGTTGAAAGTGACATTAAGCACCAATAAAACTGGCCATCATGTTATACGTTATAACTGACATATTGTTGAAAGTGACATTGACCACTAATAAAACTGGCCATCATGTTATACATTATAACTGACATATTGTTGAAAGTGACATTAACCACTAATAAAACTGGCCATCATGTTATACGTTATAACTGACATATTGTTGAAAATGACGTTAACCACTAATAAAAGTGGCCATCATGTTATACATTATAACTGACATATTGTTGAAAGTGACATTAAGCACCAACAAAACTGGTCATGTCATACGTTATAACTGACATATTGTTGAAAGTGACGTTAACCACTAATAAAACTTGCCTTCATGTTATACGTTATAACTGACATATTGTTGAAAGTGACATTAAACACCAATAAAACTGGCCATCATGTTATACGTTATAACTGACATATTGTTGAAAGTGACGTTAACCACTAATAAAACTGGCCATCATGTTATACGTTATAACTCACATATTGTTGAAAGTGACGTTAAACACCAATAAAACTGGCCATCATGTTATACATTATAACTGACATATTGTTGAAAGTGACATTAAACACCAATAAAACTGGTGTTGTCATACGCTATAACTGACATATTGTTGAAAGTGACATTAAGCACCAATAAAACTGGCCATCATGTTATACGTTATAACTGACATATTGTTGAAAGTGACATTGACCACTAATAAAACTGGCCATCATGTTATACATTATAACTGACATATTGTTGAAAGTGACATTAAACACCAATAAAACTGGCCATCATGTGATACGTTATAACTGACTTATTGTTGAAAGTGACGTTAACCACTAATAAAACTGGTCACCATGTTATACTTTATACATGTACCTGACACATTGTTGAAAGTGTCTTTAAACACCAATAAAACTGGTCACCATGTTAAACGTTATAACTGACATATTGTTGAAAGTGACGTTAACCACTAATAAAACTGGCCATCATGTTATACATTATAACTGACATATTGTTGAAAGTGACATTAAGCACCAACAAAACTGATCATGTCATACGCTATAACTGACATATTGTTGAAAGTGACGTTAACCACTAATAAAACTTGCCATCATGTTATACGTTATAACTGACATATTGTTGAAAGTGACGTTAACCACTAATAAAACTGGCCATCATGTTATACATTATAACTGACATATTGTTGAAAGTGACAATAAACACTAATAAAACTGGCCATCATGTTATACATTATAACTGACATATTGTTGAAAGTGACGTTAACCACTAATAAAACTGGCCATCATGTTATTCATTATAACTGACATATTGTTGAAAGTGACGTTAACCACTAATAAAACTGGCCATCATGTTATACATTATAACTGACATATTGTTGAAAATGACGTTAACCACTAATAAAACTGGCCATCATGTCATACGTTATAACTGACATATTGTTGAAAGTGACGTTAACCACTAATAAAACTGGCCACCATGTTATACATTATAACTGACATATTGTTGAAAGTGACATTAAACACCAATAAAACTGGCCATCATGTTATACGTTATAACTGACATATTGTTGAAAGTGACGTTAACCAGTAATAAAACTGGCCATCATGTTATACATTATAACTGACATATTGTTGAAAGTGACGTTAACCACTAATAAAACTGGCCATCATGTTATACATTATAACTGACATATTGTTGAAAGTGACATTAAACACCAATAAAACTGGTCATGTTATACATTATAACTGACATATTGTTGAAAGTGACGTTAAACACTAATAAAACTGGCCATCATGTTATACATTATAACTGACATATTGTTGAAAGTGACATTAAACACCAATAAAACTGGTCATGTTATACATTATAACTGACATATTGTTGAAAGTGACGTTAAACACCAATAAAACTGGCCATCATGTTATACATTATAACTGACATATTGTTGAAAGTGACATTAAACACCAATAAAACTGGTCATGTCATACGCTATAGCTGACATATTGTTGAAAGTGACATTAACCACTAATAAAACTGGCCATCATGTTATACGTTATAACTGACATATTGTTGAAAGTGACGTTAATCACTAATAAAACTGGCCATCATGTTAAACATTATAACTGACATATTGTTGAAAGTGACATTAACCACAAATAAAACTGGCCATCATGTTATACGTTATAACTGACATATTGTTGAAAGTGACGTCAACCACTAATAAAACTGGCCATCATGTTATACATTATAACTGACATATTGTTGAAAGTGACATTAAGCACCAATAAAACTGGTCATGTTATAAATTATAACTGACATATTGTTGAAAGTGACATTAAACACCAATAAAACTGGTCATGTTATACATTATGACTAACATATTGTTGAAAGTGACGTTAAACACCAATAAAACTGGCCATCATGTTATACATTATAACTGACATATTGTTGAAAGTGACATTAAACACCAATAAAACTGGTCATGTCATGCGCTATAACTGACATATTGTTGAAAGTGACGTTAACCACTAATAAAACTGGCCATCATGTTATACGTTATAACTGACATATTGTTGAAAGTGACGTTAACCACTAATAAAACTGGTCACCATGTTATACGTTATACATGTACCAGACACATTGTTGAAAGTGTCTTTAAACACCAATAAAACTGGTCCCCATGTTAAACGTTATAACTGACATATTGTTGAAAGTGACGTTAACCACTAATAAAACTGGCCATCATGTTATACGTTATAACTGACATATTGTTGAAAGTGACGTTAACCACTAATAAAACTGGCCATCATGTTATACGTTATAACTGACATATTGTTGAAAGTGACGTTAACCACTAATAAAACTGGCGATCATGTTATGCATTATAACTGACATATTGTTGAAAGTGACGTTAACCACTAATAAAACTGGCCATCATGTTATACATTATAACTGACATATTGTTGAAAGTGACATTAAGCACCAATAAAACTGGTCATGTTATACATTATAACTGACATATTGTTGAAAGTGACATTAACCACTAATAAAACTGGCCATCATGTTATACATTATAACAGACATATTGTTGAAAGTGACGTTAACCACTAATAAAACTGGCCATCATGTTATACATTATAACTGACATATTGTTCAAAGTGACATTAAGCACCAATAAAACTGGTCATGTTATACATTATAACTGACATATTGTTGAAAGTGACATTAAGCACCAATAAAACTGGTCATGTTATACATTATTACTGACATATTGTTGAAAGTCACGTTAACCACTAATAAAACTGGCCATCATGTTATACGCTATAACTGACATATTGTTGAAAGTGACATTAAACACCAATAAAACTGGCCATCATGTTATACGTTATAACTGACATATTGTTGAAAGTGACATTAACCACTAATAAAACTGGCCATCATGTTATACGTTATAACTGACATATTGTTGAAAGTGACGTTAAACACCAATAAAACTGGCCATCATGTTATACATTATAACTGACATATTGTTGAAAGTGACATTAAACACCAATAAAACTGGTCATGGCATACGCTATAACTGACATATTGTTGAAAGTGACGTCAACCACTAATAAAACTGGCCATCATGTTATACATTATAACTGACATATTGTTGAAAGTGACATTAACCACTGATAAAACTGGCCATCATGTTATACATTATAACTGACATATTGTTGAAAGTGACATTAAACACCAATAAAACTGGCCATCATGTTATACGTTATAACTGACATATTGTTGAAAGTGACATTAACCACTAATAAAACTGGCCATCATGTTATACGTTATAACTGACATATTGTTGAAAATGACGTTAACCACTAATAAAACTGGCCATCATGTTATACGTTATAACTGACATATTGTTGAAAGTGAAGTTAACCACTAATAAAACTGGCCATCATGTTATACATTATAACTGACATATTGTTGAAAGTGACATTAAGCACCAATAAAACTGGTCATGTTATACATTATAACTGACATATTGTTGAAAGTGACGTTATCCACTAATAAAACTGGCCATCGTGTTATACGCTATAACTGACATATTGATGAAAGTGACATTAACCACTAATAAAACTGGCCATCATGTTATACGCTATAACTGACATATTGTTGAAAATGACGTTAACCACTAATATAACTGGCCATCATGTTAAACGCTATAACTGACATATTGTTGAAAGTGACATTAACCACTAATAAAACTGGCCATCATGTTATACATTATAACTGACATATTGTTGAAAGTGACGTTCACCACTAATAAAACTGGCCATCATGTTATACATTATAACTGACATATTGTTGAAAGTGACATTAAGCACCAATAAAACTGGTCATGTTATACATTATTACTGACATATTGTTGAAAGTCACGTTAACCACTAATAAAACTGGCCATCATGTTATACGCTATAACTGACATATTGTTGAAAGTGACATTAAACACCAATAAAACTGGCCATCATGTTATACGTTATAACTGACATATTGTTGAAAGTGACGTTAACCACTAATAAAACTGGCCATCATGTTATACGTTATAACTGACATATTGTTGAAAGTGACGTTAAACACCAATAAAACTGGCCATCATGTTATACGTTATAACTGACATATTGTTGGAAGTGACATTAAACACCAATAAAACTGGTCATGTCATACGCTATAATCGACATATTGTTGAAAGTGACGTCAACCACTAATAAAACTGGCCATCATGTTATACATTATAACTGACATATTGTTGAAAGTGACATTAAGCACCAATAAAACTGGCCATCATGTTATACATTATAACTGACATATTGTTGAAAGTGACATTAACCACTAATAAAATTGGCCATCATGTTATACATTATAACTAACATATTGTTGAAAGTGACATTAAACACCAATAAAACTGGCCATCATGTGATACGTTATAACTGACATATTGTTGAAAGTGACATTAACCACTAATAAAACTGGCCATCATTTTATACGTTATAACTGACATATTGTTGAAAGTGACGTTAACCACTAATAAAACTGGCCATCGTGTTATACATTATAACTGACATATTGTTGAAAGTGACATTAAGCACCAATAAAACTGGTCATGTTATACATTATAACTGACATATTGTTGAAAGTGACGTTATCCACTAATAAAACTGGCCATCATGTTATACGTTATAACTGACATATTGTTGAAAGTGACATTAACCACTAATAAAACTGGCCATCATGTTATACGTTATAACTGACATATTGTTGAAAATGACGTTAACCACTAATAAAACTGGCCATCATGTTATACATTATAACTGACATATTGTTGAAAGTGACATTAAACACCAATAAAACTGGCCATCATGTTATACGTTATAACTGACATATTGTTGAAAGTGACATTAACCACTAATAAAACTTGCCATCATGTTATACATTATAACTGACATATTGTTGAAAGTGACATTAAACACCAATAAAACTGGCCATCATGTGATACGTTATAACTGACATATTGTTGAAAGTGACATTAACCACTAATAAAACTGGCCATCATGTTATACATTATAACTGACATATTGTTGAAAGTGACGTTAACCACTAATAAAACTGGCCATCATGTTATACATTATAACTGACATATTGTTGAAAGTGACATTAAGCACCAATAAAACTGGTCATGTTATACATTATAACTGACATATTGTTGAAAGTGACGTTATCCACTAATAAAACTGGCCATCATGTTATACGCTATAACTGACATATTGTTGAAAGTGACATTAACCACTAATAAAACTGGCCATCATGTTATACGTTATAACTGACATATTGTTGAAAGTGACGTTAACCACTAATAAAACTGGCCATCATGTTATACATTATAACTGACATATTGTTGAAAGTGACATTAAACACCAATAAAACTGGCCATCATGTTATACGTTATAACTGACATATTGTTGAAAGTGACATTAACCACTAATAAAACTTGCCATCATGTTATACATTATAACTGACATATTGTTGAAAGTGACATTAAACACCAATAAAACTGGCCATCATGTGATACGTTATAACTGACATATTGTTGAAAGTGACATTAACCACTACTAAAACTGGCCATCATGTTATACGTTATAACTGACATATTGTTGAAAGTGACGTTAACCACTAATAAAACTGGCCATCATGTTATACATTATAACTGACATATTGTTGAAAGTGACATTAAGCACCAATAAAACTGGTCATGTTATACGTTATAACTGACATATTGTTGAAAGTGACATTAAACACCAATAAAACTGGCCATCATGTGATACGTTATAACTGACATATTGTTGAAAGTGACATTAACCACTAATAAAACTGGCCATCATGTTATACGTCATATTGTTGAAAGTGACGTTAACCACTAATAAAACTGGCCATCATGTAATACATTATAACTGACATATTGTTGAAAGTGACATTAAGCACCAATAAAACTGGTCATGTTATACATTATAACTGACATATTGCTGAAAGTGACATTAAACACCAATAAAACTGGCCATCATGTTATACATTATAACTGACATATTGTTGAAAGTGACATTAACCACTAATAAAACTGGCCATCATGTTATACATTATAACTGACATATTGTTGAAAGTGACATTAAACACCAATAAAACTGGCCATCATGTGATACGTTATAACTGACTTATTGTTGAAAGTGACGTTAACCACTAATAAAACTGGTCACAATGTTATAAGTTATACATGTACCTGACACATTGTTGAAAGTATCTTTAAACACCAATAAAACTGGTCGCCATGTTAAACGTTATACCTGACATATTGTTGAAAGTGACGTTAACCACTAATAAAACTGGCCATCATGTTATACATTATAACTGACATATTGTTGAAAGTGACATTAAGCACCAACAAAACTGGTCATGTCATACGTTATAACTGACATATTGTTGAAAGTGACGTTAACCACTAATAAAACTTGCCATCATGTTATACGTTATAACTGACATATTGTTGAAAGTGACGTTAACCACTAATAAAACTGGCCATCATGTTATACATTATAACTGACATATTGTTGAAAGTGACATTAAACACTAATAAAACTGGCCATTATGTTATACATTATAACTGACATATTGTTGAAAGTGACGTTAACCACTAATAAAACTGGCCATCATGTTATACGCTATAACTGACATATTGTTGAAAGTGACGTTAACCACTAATAAAACTGGCCATCATGTTATACATTATAACTGACATATTGTTGAAAGTGACGCTAAACACCAATAAAACTGGCCATCATGTTATACATTATAACTGACATATTGTTGAAAGTGACATTAAACACCAATAAAACTGATCATGTCATACGCTATAACTGACATATTGTTGAAAGTGACGTTAACCACTAATAAAACTGGCCATCATGTTATACATTATAACTGACATATTGTTGAAAGTGACATTAAACACCAATAAAACTGGCCATCATGTTATACGTTATAACTGACATATTGTTGAAAGTGACATTAACCACTAATAAAACTGGCCATCATGTTATACATTATAACTGACATATTGTTGAAAGTGACATTAACCACTAATAAAACTGGCCATCATGTTATACGTTATAACTGACATATTGTTGAAAGTGACGTTAACCACTAATAAAACTGGCCATCATGTTATACATATCAACTGACATATTGTTGAAAGTGACATTAAGCACCAATAAAACTGGTCATGTTATACATTATAACTGACATATTGTTGAAAGTGACGTTAACCACTAATAAAACTGGCCATCATGTTATACATTATAACTGACATATTGTTGAAAGTGACATTAAGCACCAATAAAACTGGTCATGTTATACATTATAACTGACATATTGTTGAAAGTGACGTTAACCACTAATAAAACTGGCCATCATGTTATACGCTATAGCTGACATATTGTTGAAAGTGACATTAAACACCAATAAAACTGGCCATCATGTTTTACGTTATAATTGACATATTGTTGAAAGTGACGTCAACCACTAATAAAACTGGCCATCATGTTATACGTTATAACTGACATATTGTTGAAAGTGACGTTAAACACCAATAAAACTGGCCATCATGTTATACGTTATAACTGACATATTGTTGAAAGTGACATTAAACAGCAATAAAACTGGTCATGTCATACGCTATAACTGACATATTGTTGAAAGTGACGTTAACCACTAATAAAACTGGCCATCATGTTATACATTATAACTGACATATTGTTGAAAGTGACATTAAACACCAATAAAACTGGCCATCATGTTATACATTATAACTGACATATTGTTGAAAGTGACATTAACCACTAATAAAACTTGCCATCATGTTATACATTATAACTGACATATTGTTGAAAGTGACATTAAACACCAATAAAATTGGCCATCATGTGATACGCTATAACTGACATATTGTTGAAAGTGACGTTAACCACTAATAAAACTGGTCACCATGTTATACGTTATACATGTACCTGACACATTGTTGAAAGTGTCTTTAAACACCAATAAAACTGGCCATCATGTTATACGTTATAACTGACATATTGTTGAAAGGGACATTAACCACTAATAAAACTGGTCATCATGTTATACGTTATAACTGACATATTGTTGAAAGTGATGTTAACCACTAATAAAACTGGCCATCATGTTATACATTATAACTGACATATTGTTGAAAGTGACATTAAGCACCAATAAAACTGGTCATGTTATACATTATAACTCACATATTGTTGAAAGTGACGTTAACCACTAATAAAACTGGCCATCATGTTATACATTATAACTGACATATTGTTGAAAGTGACATTAAGCACCAATAAAACTGGCCATCATGTTATACATTATAACTGACATATTGTTGAAAGTGACGTTAACCACTAATAAAACTGGCCATCATGTTATACGCTATAACTGACATATTGTTGAAAGTGACATTAATCACTAATAAAACTGGCCATCATGTTATACGTTATAACTGACATATTGTTGAAAATGACGTTAACCACTAATAAAACTGGCCATCATGTTAAACGTTATAACTGACATATTGTTGAAAGTGACATTAACCACCAATAAAACTGGCCATCATGTTATACGTTATAACTGACATATTGTTGAAAGGGACATTAACCACTAATAAAACTGGTCATCATGTTATACGTTATAACTGACATATTGTTGAAAGTGATGTTAACCACTAATAAAACTGGCCATCATGTTATACATTATAACTGACATATTGTTGAAAGTGACATTAAGCACCAATAAAACTGGTCATGTTATACATTATAACTCACATATTGTTGAAAGTGACGTTAACCACTAATAAAACTGGCCATCATGTTATACATTATAACTGACATATTGTTGAAAGTGACATTAAGCACCAATAAAACTGGCCATCATGTTATACATTATAACTGACATATTGTTGAAAGTGACGTTAACCACTAATAAAACTGGCCATCATGTTATACGCTATAACTGACATATTGTTGAAAGTGACATTAACCACTAATAAAACTGGCCATCATGTTATACGTTATAACTGACATATTGTTGAAAATGACGTTAACCACTAATAAAACTGGCCATCATGTTAAACGTTATAACTGACATATTGTTGAAAGTGACATTAACCACTAATAAAACTGGCCATCATGTTATACATTATAACTGACATATTGTTGAAAGTGACATTAAACACCAATAAAACTGGTCATGTCATACGCTATAACTGACATATTGTTGAAAGTGACGTTAACCACTAATAAAACTGGCCATCATGTAATACATTATAACTGACATATTGTTGAAAGTGACATTAAACACCAATAAAACTGGCCATCATGTTATACGTTATAACTGACATATTGTTGAAAGTGACATTAACCACTAATAAAACTTGCCATCATGTTATACATTATAACTGACATATTGTTGAAAGTGACATTAAACACCAATAAAATTGGCCATCATGTGATACGCTATAACTGACATATTGTTGAAAGTGACGTTAACCACTAATAAAACTGGTCACCATGTTATACGTTATACATGTACCTGACACATTGTTGAAAGTGTCTTTAAACACCAATAAAACTGGTCGCCATGTTAAACGTTATAACTGACATATTGTTGAAAGTGACGTTAACCACTAATAAAACTGGCCATCATGTTATACATTATAACTGACATATTGTTGAAAGTGACGTTAACCACTAATAAAACTGGCCATCATGTTATACATTATAACTGACATATTGTTGAAAGTGACATTAAGCACCAATAAAACTGGTCATGTTATACATTATAACTGACATATTGTTGAAAGTGACGTTATCCACTAATAAAACTGGCCATCATGTTATACGCTATAACTGACATATTGTTGAAAGTGACATTAACCACTAATAAAACTGGCCATCATGTTATACGTTATAACTGACATATTGTTGAAAGTGACGTTAACCACTAATAAAACTGGCCATCATGTTATACATTATAACTGACATATTGTTGAAAGTGACATTAAACACCAATAAAACTGGCCATCATGTTATACGTTATAACTGACATATTGTTGAAAGTGACATTAACCACTAATAAAACTTGCCATCATGTTATACATTATAACTGACATATTGTTGAAAGTGACATTAAACACCAATAAAACTGGTCATGTTATACATTATAACTGACATATTGTTGAAAGTGACATTAAACACCAATAAAACTGGCCATCATGTGATACGTTATAACTGACATATTGTTGAAAGTGACATTAACCACTAATAAAACTGGCCATCATGTTATACATTATAACTGACATATTGTTGAAAGTGACGTTAACCACTAATAAAACTGGCCATCATGTTATACATTATAACTGACATATTATTGAAAGTGACATTAAGCACCAATAAAACTGGTCATGTTATACATTATAACTGACATATTGTTGAAAGTGACATTAAGAACCAATAAAATTGGCCATTATGTTATACATTATAACTGACATATTGTTGAAAGTGACATTAACCACTAATAAAACTGGCCATCATGTTATACATTATAACTGACATATTGTTGAAAGTGACATTAAACACCAATAAAACTGGCCATCATGTGATACGTTATAACTGACTTATTGTTGAAAGTGACGTTAACCACTAATAAAACTGGTCACCATGTTATACGTTATACATGTACCTGACACATTGTTGAAAGTATCTTTAAACACCAATAAAACTGGTCGCCATGTTAAACGTTATACCTGACATATTGTTGAAAGTGACGTTAACCACTAATAAAACTGGCCATCATGTTATACATTATAACTGACATATTGTTGAAAGTGACATTAAGCACCAACAAAACTGGTCATGTCATACGTTATAACTGACATATTGTTGAAAGTGACGTTAACCACTAATAAAACTGGCCATCATGTTATACATTATAACTGACATATTGTTGAAAGTGACATTAAACACTAATAAAACTGGCCATTATGTTATACATTATAACTGACATATTGTTGAAAGTGACGTTAACCACTAATAAAACTGGCCATCATGTTATACGCTATAACTGACATATTGTTGAAAGTGACGTTAACCACTAATAAAACTGGCCATCATGTTATACATTATAACTGACATATTGTTGAAAGTGACGTTAAACACCAATAAAACTGGCCATCATGTTATACATTATAACTGACATATTGTTGAAAGTGACATTAAACACCAATAAAACTGATCATGTCATACGCTATAACTGACATATTGTTGAAAGTGACGTTAACCACTAATAAAACTGGCCATCATGTTATACATTATAACTGACATATTGTTGAAAGTGACATTAAACACCAATAAAACTGGCCATCATGTTATACGTTATAACTGACATATTGTTGAAAGTGACATTAACCACTAATAAAACTGGCCATCATGTTATACATTATAACTGACATATTGTTGAAAGTGACATTAACCACTAATAAAACTGGCCATCATGTTATACGTTATAACTGACATATTGTTGAAAATGACGTTAACCACTAATAAAACTGGCCATCATGTTAAACGTTGTAACTGACATATTGTTGAAAGTGACGTTAACCACTAATAAAACTGGCCATCATGTTATACGTTATAACTGACATATTGTTGAAAGTGACGTTAACCACTAATAAAACTGGCCATCATGTTATACATATTAACTGACATATTGTTGAAAGTGACATTAAGCACCAATAAAACTGGTCATGTTATACATTATAACTGACATATTGTTGAAAGTGACGTTAACCACTAATAAAACTGGCCATCATGTTATACATTATAACTGACATATTGTTGAAAGTGACATTAAGCACCAATAAAACTGGTCATGTTATACATTATAACTGACATATTGTTGAAAGTGACGTTAACCACTAATAAAACTGGCCATCATGTTATACGCTATAGCTGACATATTGTTGAAAGTGACATTAAACACCAATAAAACTGGCCATCATGTTTTACGTTATAATTGACATATTGTTGAAAGTGACGTCAACCACTAATAAAACTGGCCATCATGTTATACGTTATAACTGACATATTGTTGAAAGTGACGTTAAACACCAATAAAACTGGCCATCATGTTATACGTTATAACTGACATATTGTTGAAAGTGACATTAAACACCAATAAAACTGGTCATGTCATACGCTATAACTGACATATTGTTGAAAGTGACGTTAACCACTAATAAAACTGGCCATCATGTTATACATTATAACTGACATATTGTTGAAAGTGACATTAAACACCAATAAAACTGGCCATCATGTTATACGTTATAACTGACATATTGTTGAAAGTGACATTAACCACTAATAAAACTTGCCATCATGTTATACATTATAACTGACATATTGTTGAAAGTGACATTAAACACCAATAAAATTGGCCATCATGTGATATGCTATAACTGACATATTGTTGAAAGTGACGTTAACCACTAATAAAACTGGTCACCATGTTATACGTTATACATGTACCTGACACATTGTTGAAAGTGTCTTTAAACACCAATAAAACTGGTCGCCATGTTAAACGTTATAACTGACATATTGTTGAAAGTGACGTTAACCACTAATAAAACTGGCCATCATGTTATACATTATAACTGACATATTGTTGAAAGTGACATTAAGCACCAATAAAACTGGTCATGTTATACATTATAACTGACATATTGTTGAAAGTGACATTAAGCACCAATAAAACTGGCCATCATGTTATACATTATAACTGACATATTGTTGAAAGTGACATTAACCACTAATAAAACTGGCCATCATGTTATACATTATAACTGACATATTGTTGAAAGTGACATTAAACACCAATAAAACTGGCCATCATGTGATACGTTATAACTGACTTATTGTTGAAAGTGACGTTAACCACTAATAAAACTGGTCACCATGTTATACGTTATACATGTACCTGACACATTGTTGAAAGTATCTTTAAACACCAATAAAACTGGTCGCCATGTTAAACGTTATACCTGACATATTGTTGAAAGTGACGTTAACCACTAATAAAACTGGCCATCATGTTATACATTATAACTGACATATTGTTGAAAGTGACATTAAGCACCAACAAAACTGGTCATGTCATACGTTATAACTGACATATTGTTGAAAGTGACGTTAACCACTAATAAAACTGGCCATCATGTTATACATTATAACTGACATATTGTTGAAAGTGACATTAAACACTAATAAAACTGGCCATTATGTTATACATTATAACTGACATATTGTTGAAAGTGACGTTAACCACTAATAAAACTGGCCATCATGTTATACGCTATAACTGACATATTGTTGAAAGTGACGTTAACCACTAATAAAACTGGCCATCATGTTATACATTATAACTGACATATTGTTGAAAGTGACGTTAAACACCAATAAAACTGGCCATCATGTTATACATTATAACTGACATATTGTTGAAAGTGACATTAAACACCAATAAAACTGATCATGTCATACGCTATAACTGACATATTGTTGAAAGTGACGTTAACCACTAATAAAACTGGCCATCATGTTATACATTATAACTGACATATTGTTGAAAGTGACATTAAACACCAATAAAACTGGCCATCATGTTATACGTTATAACTGACATATTGTTGAAAGTGACATTAACCACTAATAAAACTGGCCATCATGTTATACATTATAACTGACATATTGTTGAAAGTGACATTAACCACTAATAAAACTGGCCATCATGTTATACGTTATAACTGACATATTGTTGAAAATGACGTTAACCACTAATAAAACTGGCCATCATGTTAAACGTTGTAACTGACATATTGTTGAAAGTGACGTTAACCACTAATAAAACTGGCCATCATGTTATACGTTATAACTGACATATTGTTGAAAGTGACGTTAACCACTAATAAAACTGGCCATCATGTTATACATATTAACTGACATATTGTTGAAAGTGACATTAAGCACCAATAAAACTGGTCATGTTATACATTATAACTGACATATTGTTGAAAGTGACGTTAACCACTAATAAAACTGGCCATCATGTTATACATTATAACTGACATATTGTTGAAAGTGACATTAAGCACCAATAAAACTGGTCATGTTATACATTATAACTGACATATTGTTGAAAGTGACGTTAACCACTAATAAAACTGGCCATCATGTTATACGCTATAGCTGACATATTGTTGAAAGAGACATTAAACACCAATAAAACTGGCCATCATGTTTTACGTTATAATTGACATATTGTTGAAAGTGACGTCAACCACTAATAAAACTGGCCATCATGTTATACGTTATAACTGACATATTGTTGAAAGTGACATTAAACACCAATAAAACTGGTCATGTCATACGCTATAACTGACATATTGTTGAAAGTGACGTTAACCACTAATAAAACTGGCCATCATGTTATACATTATAACTGACATATTGTTGAAAGTGACATTAAACACCAATAAAACTGGCCATCATGTGATATGCTATAACTGACATATTGTTGAAAGTGACGTTAACCACTAATAAAACTGGTCACCATGTTATACGTTATACATGTACCTGACACATTGTTGAAAGTGTCTTTAAACACCAATAAAACTGGTCGCCATGTTAAACGTTATAACTGACATATTGTTGAAAGTGACGTTAACCACTAATAAAACTGGCCATCATGTTATACATTATAACTGACATATTGTTGAAAGTGACATTAAGCCCAATAAAACTGGTCATGTCATACGTTATAACTGACATATTGTTGAAAGTGACGTTAACCACTAATAAAACTTGCCATCATGTTATACGTTATAACTGACATATTGTTGAAAGTGACATTAAGCACCAATAAAACTGGTCATGTCATACGTTATAACTGACATATTGTTGAAAGTGACATTAACCACTAATAAAACTGGCCATCATGTTATACATTATAACTGACATATTGTTGAAAGTGACATTAAACACCAATAAAACTGGCCATCATGTTATACGTTATAACTGACATATTGTTGAAAGGGACATTAACCACTAATAAAACTGGTCATCATGTTATACGTTATAGCTGACATATTGTTGAAAGTGATGTTAACCACTAATAAAACTGGCCATCATGTTATACATTATAACTGACATATTGTTGAAAGTGTCATTAAGCACCAATAAAACTGGTCATGTTATACATTATAACTGACATATTGTTGAAAGTGACGTTAACCACTAATAAAACTGGCCATCATGTTATACATTATAACTGACATATTGTTGAAAGTGACATTAAGCACCAATAAAACTGGCCATCATGTTATACATTATAACTGACATATTGTTGAAAGTGACGTTAACCACTAATAAAACTGGCCATCATGTTATACGCTATAACTGACATATTGTTGAAAGTGACATTAACCACTAATAAAACTGGCCATCATGTTATACGTTATAACTGACATATTGTTGAAAATGACGTTAACCACTAATAAAACTGGCCATCATGTTAAACGTTATAACTGACATATTGTTGAAAGTGACATTAACCACTAATAAAACTGGCCATCATGTTATACATTATAACTGACATATTGTTGAAAGTGACGTTAACCACTAATAAAACTGGCCATCATGTTATACATTATAACTGACATATTGTTGAAAGTGACATTAAGCACCAATAAAATTGGTCATGTTATACATTATTACTGACATATTGTTGAAAGTCACGTTAACCACTAATAAAACTGGCCATCATGTTATACGCTATAACTGACATATTGTTGAAAGTGACATTAAACACCAATAAAACTGGCCATCATGTTATACGTTATAACTGACATATTGTTGAAAGTGACGTTAAACACCAATAAAACTGGCCATCATGTTATACGTTATAACTGACATATTGTTGAAAGTGACGTTAACCACTAATAAAACTGGCCATCATGTTAAACATTATAACTGACATATTGTTGAAAGTGACATTAAGCCCAATAAAACTGGTCATGTCATACGTTATAACTGACATATTGTTGAAAGTGACGTTAACCACTAATAAAACTTGCCATCATGTTATACGTTATAACTGACATATTGTTGAAAGTGACATTAAGCACCAATAAAACTGGTCATGTCATACGTTATAACTGACATATTGTTGAAAGTGACATTAACCACTAATAAAACTGGCCATCATGTTATACATTATAACTGACATATTGTTGAAAGTGACATTAAACACCAATAAAACTGGCCATCATGTTATACGTTATAACTGACATATTGTTGAAAGGGACATTAACCACTAATAAAACTGGTCATCATGTTATACGTTATAACTGACATATTGTTGAAAGTGATGTTAACCACTAATAAAACTGGCCATCATGTTATACATTATAACTGACACATTGTTGAAAGTGACATTAAGCACCAATAAAACTGGTCATGTTATACATTATAACTGACATATTGTTGAAAGTGACGTTAACCACTAATAAAACTGGCCATCATGTTATACATTATAACTGACATATTGTTGAAAGTGACATTAAGCACCAATAAAACTGGCCATCATGTTATACATTATAACTGACATATTGTTGAAAGTGACGTTAACCACTAATAAAACTGGCCATCATGTTATGCGCTATAACTGACATATTGTTGAAAGTGACATTAACCACTAATAAAACTGGCCATCATGTTACACGTTATAACTGACATATTGTTGAAAATGACGTTAACCACTAATAAAACTGGCCATCATGTTAAACGTTATAACTGACATATTGTTGAAAGTGACATTAACCACTAATAAAACTGGCCATCATGTTATACATTATAACTGACATATTGTTGAAAGTGACGTTAACCACTAATAAAACTGGCCATCATGTTATACATTATAACTGACATATTGTTGAAAGTGACATTAAGCACCAATAAAACTGGTCATGTTATACATTATAACTGACATATTGTTGAAAGTGACGTTAACCACTAATAAAACTGGCCATCATGTTATACATTATTACTGACATATTGTTGAAAGTCACGTTAACCACTAATAAAACTGGCCATCATGTTATACGCTATAACTGACATATTGTTGAAAGTGACATTAAACACCAATAAAACTGGCCATCATGTTATACGTTATAACTGACATATTGTTGAAAGTGACGTTAACCACTAATAAAACTGGCCATCATGTTATACGTTATAACTGACATATTGTTGAAAGTGACGTTAAACACCAATAAAACTGGCCATCATGTTATACATTATAACTGACATATTGTTGAAAGTGACATTAAACACCAATAAAACTGGTCATGTCATACGCTATAACTGACATATTGTTGAAAGTGACGTCAACCACTAATAAAACTGGCCATCATGTTATACATTATAACTGACATATTGTTGAAAGTGACATTAAGCACCAATAAAACTGGCCATCATGTTATACATTATAACTGACATATTGTTGAAAGTGACATTAACCACTAATAAAACTGGCCATCATGTTATACATTATAACTGACATATTGTTGAAAGTGACATTAAACACCAATAAAACTGGCCATCATGTGATACGTTATAACTGACTTATTGTTGAAAGTGACGTTAACCACTAATAAAACTGGTCACCATGTTATACGTTATACATGTACCTGACACATTGTTGAAAGTGTCTTTAAACACCAATAAAACTGGTCGCCATGTTAAACGTTATACCTGACATATTGTTGAAAGTGACGTTAACCACTAATAAAACTGGCCATTATGTTATACATTATAACTGACATATTGTTGAAAGTGACATTAAGCACCAACAAAACTGGTCATGTCATATGTTATAACTGACATATTGTTGAAAGTGACGTTAACCACTAATAAAACTTGCCATCATGTTATACGTTATAACTGACATATTGTTGAAAGTGACGTTAACCACTAATAAAACTGGCCATCATGTTATACATTATAACTGACATATTGTTGAAAGTGACATTAAACACTAATAAAACTGGCCATTATGTTATACATTATAACTGACATATTGTTGAAAGTGACATTAACCACTAATAAAACTGGCCATCATGTTATACGTTATAACTGACATATTGTTGAAAGTGACGTTAACCACTAATAAAACTGGCCATCATGTTATACATTATAACTGACATATTGTTGAAAGTGACGTTAAACACCAATAAAACTGGCCATCATGTTATACATTATAACTGACATATTGTTGAAAGTGACATTAAACACCAATAAAACTGATCATGTCATACGTTATAACTGACATATTGTTGAAAGTGACATTAACCACTAATAAAACTGGCCATCATGTTATACATTATAACTGACATATTGTTGAAAGTGACATTAAACACCAATAAAACTGGCCATCATGTTATACGTTATAACTGACATATTGTTGAAAGTGACATTAACCACTAATAAAACTGGCCATCATGTTATACATTATAACTGACATATTGTTGAAAGTGACATTAACCACTAATAAAACTGGCCATCATGTTAAACGTTGTAACTGACATATTGTTGAAAGTGACATTAACCACTAATAAAACTGGCCATCATGTTATACGTTATAACTGACATATTGTTGAAAGTGACGTTAACCACTAATAAAACTGGCCATCATGTTATACATTATAACTGACATATTGTTGAAAGTGACATTAAGCACCAATAAAACTGGTCATGTTATACATTATAACTGACATATTGTTGAAAGTGACGTTAACCACTAATAAAACTGGCCATCATGTTATACATTATAACTGACATATTGTTGAAAGTGACATTAAGCACCAAAAAACTGGTCATGTTATACATTATAACTGACATATTGTTGAAAGTGACGTTAACCACTAATAAAACTGGCCATCATGTTATACACTATAGCTGACATATTGTTGAAAGTGACATTAAACACCAATAAAACTGGCCATCATGTTATACGTTATAACTGACATATTGTTGAAAGTGACGTCAACCACTAATAAAACTGGCCATCATGTTATACGTTATAACTAACATATTGTTGAAAGTGACGTTAAACACCAATAAAACTGGCCATCATGTTATACGTTATAACTGACATATTGTTGAAAGTGACATTAAACACCAATAAAACTGGTCATGTCATACGCTATAACTGACATATTGTTGAAAGTGACGTTAACCACTAATAAAACTGGCCATCATGTCATACATTATAACTGACATATTGTTGAAAGTGACATTAAACACCAATAAAACTGGCCATCATGTAATACGTTATAACTGACATATTGTTAAAAGTGACATTAACCACTAATAAAACTTGCCATCATGTTATACATTATAACTGACATATTGTTGAAAGTGACATTAAACACCAATAAAACTGGCCATCATGTGATACGTTATAACTGACATATTGTTGAAAGTGACGTTAACCACTAATAAAACTGGTCACCATGTTATACGTTATACATGTACCTGACACATTGTTGAAAGTGTCTTTACACACCAATAAAACTGGTCGCCATGTTAAACGTTATAACTGACATATTGTTGAAAGTGACGTTAACCACTAATAAAACTGGCCATCATGTTATACATTATAACTGACATATTGTTGAAAGTGACATTAAGCACTAATAAAACTGGTCATGTCATACGTTATAACTGACATATTGTTGAAAGTGACGTTAACCACTAATAAAACTTGCCATCATGTTATACGTTATAATTGACATATTGTTGAAAGTGACATTAAGCACCAATAAAACTGGTCATGTCAGACGTTATAACTGACATATTGATGAAAGTGACATTAACCACTAATAAAACTGGCCATCATGTTATACATTATAACTGACATATTGTTGAAAGTGACATTAAACACCAATAAAACTGGCCATCATGTTATACGTTATAACTGACATATTGTTGAAAGTGACGTTAACCACTAATAAAACTGGCCATCATGTTATACGTTATAACTGACATATTGTTGAAAGTGACGTTAACCACTAATAAAACTGGCCATCATGTTATACGTTATAACTGACATATTGTTGAAAGTGACGTTAACCACTAATAAAACTGGCCATCATGTTATACATTATAACTGACATATTGTTGAAAGTGACATTAAACACCAATAAAACTGGCCATCATGTTATATGTTATAACTGACATATTGTTGAAAGTGACGTTAACCACTAATAAAACTGGCCATCATGTTATACATTATAACTGACATATTGTTGAAAGTGACATTAAACACCAATAAAACTGGCCATGTTATACATTATAACTGACATATTGTTGAAAGTGACGTTAAACACCAATAAAACTGGCCATCATGTTATACATTATAACTGACATATTGTTGAAAGTGACATTAAACACCAATAAAACTGGTCATGTTATACATTAAAACTGACATATTGTTGAAAGTGACGTAAAACACCAATAAAACTGGCCATCATGTTATACATTATAACTGACATATTGTTGAAAGTGACATTAAACACCAATAAAACTGGTCATGTTATACGCTATAGCTGACATATTGTTGAAAGTGACGTTAACCACTAATAAAACTGGCCATCATGTTATACGTTATAACTGACATATTGTTGAAAGTGACATTAACCACTAATAAAACTGGCCATCATGTTATACGTTATAACTGACATATTGTTGAAAGTGACGTTAATCACTAATAAAACTGGCCATCATGTTATACATTATAACTGACATATTGTTGAAAGTGACATTAACCACTAATAAAACTGGCCATCATTTTATACGTTATAACTGACATATTGTTGAAAGTGACATTAAACACCAATAAAACTGGTCATGTTATACATTATAACTGACATATTGTTGAAAGTGACGTTAAACACCAATAAAACTGGCCATCATGTTATACATTATAACTGACATATTGTTGAAAGTGACATTAAGCACCAATAAAACTGGTCATGTTATACATTATAACTGACATATTGTTGAAAGTGACGTTAACCACTAATAAAACTGGCCATCATGTTATACATTATAACTGACATATTGTTGAAAGTGACATTAAGCACCAAAAAACTGGTCATGTTATACATTATAACTGACATATTGTTGAAAGTGACGTTAACCACTAATAAAACTGGCCATCATGTTATACACTATAGCTGACATATTGTTGAAAGTGACATTAAACACCAATAAAACTGGCCATCATGTTATACGTTATAACTGACATATTGTTGAAAGTGACGTCAACCACTAATAAAACTGGCCATCATGTTATACGTTATAACTAACATATTGTTGAAAGTGACGTTAAACACCAATAAAACTGGCCATCATGTTATACGTTATAACTGACATATTGTTGAAAGTGACATTAAACACCAATAAAACTGGTCATGTCATACGCTATAACTGACATATTGTTGAAAGTGACGTTAACCACTAATAAAACTGGCCATCATGTCATACATTATAACTGACATATTGTTGAAAGTGACATTAAACACCAATAAAACTGGCCATCATGTAATACGTTATAACTGACATATTGTTAAAAGTGACATTAACCACTAATAAAACTTGCCATCATGTTATACATTATAACTGACATATTGTTGAAAGTGACATTAAACACCAATAAAACTGGCCATCATGTGATACGTTATAACTGACATATTGTTGAAAGTGACGTTAACCACTAATAAAACTGGTCACCATGTTATACGTTATACATGTACCTGACACATTGTTGAAAGTGTCTTTACACACCAATAAAACTGGTCGCCATGTTAAACGTTATAACTGACATATTGTTGAAAGTGACGTTAACCACTAATAAAACTGGCCATCATGTTATACATTATAACTGACATATTGTTGAAAGTGACATTAAGCACTAATAAAACTGGTCATGTCATACGTTATAACTGACATATTGTTGAAAGTGACGTTAACCACTAATAAAACTTGCCATCATGTTATACGTTATAATTGACATATTGTTGAAAGTGACATTAAGCACCAATAAAACTGGTCATGTCAGACGTTATAACTGACATATTGATGAAAGTGACATTAACCACTAATAAAACTGGCCATCATGTTATACATTATAACTGACATATTGTTGAAAGTGACATTAAACACCAATAAAACTGGCCATCATGTTATACGTTATAACTGACATATTGTTGAAAGTGACGTTAACCACTAATAAAACTGGCCATCATGTTATACATTATAACTGACATATTGTTGAAAGTGACATTAAACACCAATAAAACTGGCCATCATGTTATACGTTATAACTGACATATTGTTGAAAGTGACGTTAACCACTAATAAAACTGGCCATCATGTTATTCATTATAACTGACATATTGTTGAAAGTGACGTTAACCACTAATAAAACTGGCCATCATGTTATACATTATAACTGACATATTGTTGAAAGTGACATTAAACACCAATAAAACTGGTCATGTTATACATTATAACTGACATATTGTTGAAAGTGACGTTAAACACCAATAAAACTGGCCATCATGTTATACATTATAACTGACATATTGTTGAAAGTGACATTAAACACCAATAAAACTGGCCATCATGTTATACGTTATAACTGACATATTGTTGAAAGTGACGTTAACCACTAATAAAACTGGCCATCATGTTATACATTATAACTGACATATTGTTGAAAGTGACATTAAACACCAATAAAACTGGCCATCATGTTATACGTTATAACTGACATATTGTTGAAAGTGACGTTAACCACTAATAAAACTGGCCATCATGTTATTCATTATAACTGACATATTGTTGAAAGTGACGTTAACCACTAATAAAACTGGCCATCATGTTATACATTATAACTGACATATTGTTGAAAGTGACATTAAACACCAATAAAACTGGTCATGTTATACATTATAACTGACATATTGTTGAAAGTGACGTTAAACACCAATAAAACTGGCCATCATGTTATACATTATAACTGACATATTGTTGAAAGTGACATTAAACACCAATAAAACTGGCCATCATGTTATACATTATAACTGACATATTGTTGAAAGTGACATTAAACACCAATAAAACTGGCCATCATGTTATACGTTATAACTGACTTATTGTTGAAAGTGACGTTAACCACTAATAAAACTGGCCATCATGTTATACATTATAACTGACATATTGTTGAAAGTGACATTAAACACCAATAAAACTGGCCATCATGTTATACGTTATAACTGACATATTGTTGAAAGTGACATTAACCACTAATAAAACTGGCCATCATGTTATACATTATAACTGACATATTGTTGAAAGTGACATTAAACACCAATAAAACTGGCCATCATGTTATACATTATAACTGACATATTGTTGAAAGTGACATTAACCACTAATAAAACTGGCCATCATGTTATACATTATAACTGACATATTGTTGAAAGTGACGCTAACCACTAATAAAACTGGCCATCATGTTATACATTATAACTGACATATTGTTGAAAGTGACATTAAGCACCAATAAAACTGGCCATCATGTTATACGCTATAACTGACATATTGTTGAAAGTGACATTAAACACCAATAAAACTGGCCATCATGTTATGCGTTATAACTGACATATTGTTCAAAGTGACGTTAACCACTAATAAAACTGGCCATCATGTTATACGTTATAAATGACATATTGTTGAAAGTGATGTTAAACACAAATAAAACTGGCCATCATGTTATACATTATAACTGACATATTGTTGAAACTGACATTAAACACCAATAAAATTGGTCATGTCATACGCTATAACTGACATATTGTTGAAAGTGACGTTAACCACTAATAAAACTGGTCATCATGTTATACATTATAACTGACATATTGTTGAAAGTGACGTTAACCACTAATAAAACTGGCCATCATGTTATACATTATAACTGACATATTGTTGAAAGTGACATTAAACACCAATAAAACTGGTCATGTTATACATTATAACTGACATATTGTTGAAAGTGACGTTAACCACTAATAAAACTGGCCATCATGTTATACATTATAACTGACATATTGTTGAAAGTGACGTTAACCACTAATAAAACTGGCCATAATATTATACGTTATAACTGACATTTTGTTGAAAGTGACGTTAAACACCAATAAAACTGGCCATCATGTTATACATTATAACTGACATATTGTTGAAAGTGACGTTAACCACTAATAAAACTGGCCATCATGTTATACATTATAACTGACATATTGTTGAAAGTGACATTAACCACTAATAAAACTGGCCATCATGTTACACGTTATAACTGACATATTGTTGAAAGTGACGTTAAACACCAATAAAACTGGCCATCATGTTATACATTATAAGTGGCATTAAACACCAATAAAACTGGTCATGTCATACGCTATAACTGACATATTGTTGAAAGTGACGTTAACCACTAATAAAACTGGCCATCATGTTATACATTATAACTGACATATTGTTGAAAGTGACATTAAACACCAATAAAACTGGCCATCATGTTATACGTTATAACTGACATATTGTTGAAGTGACATTAAACACCAATAAAACTGGCCATCATGTTATACATTATAACTGACATATTGTTGAAAGTGACATTAACCACTAATAAAACTGGCCATCATGTTATACATTATAACTGACATATTGTTGAAAGTGACATTAAACACCAATAAAACTGGCCATCATGTTATACGTTATAACTGACATATTGTTGAAAGTCACGTTAAACACCAATAAAACTGGCCATCATGTTATACATTATAACTGACATATTGTTGAAAGTGACATTAAGCACCAATAAAACTGGTCATGTTATACATTATAACTGACATATTGTTGAAAGTGACGTTAAACACCAATAAAACTGGCCATCATGTTATACATTATAACTGACATATTGTTGAAAGTGACATTAAACACCAATAAAACTGGTCATGTTATACGCTATAGCTGACATATTGTTGAAAGTGACGTTAACCACTAATAAAACTGGCCATCATGTTATACGTTATAACTGACATATTGTTGAAAGTGACATTAACCACTAATAAAACTGGCCATCATGTTATACGTTATAACTGACATATTGTTGAAAGTGACGTTAATCACTAATAAAACTGGCCATCATGTTATACATTATAACTGACATATTGTTGAAAGTGACATTAACCACTAATAAAACTGGCCATCATTTTATACGTTATAACTGACATATTGTTGAAAGTGACATTAACCACTAATAAAACTGGCCATCATGTTATACATTAAAACTGACATATTGTTGAAAGTGACATTAAGCACCAATAAAACTGGTCATGTTATACATTATAACTGACATATTGTTGAAAGTGACGTTAACCACTAATAAAACTGGCCATCATGTTATACATTATAACTGAGATATTGTTGAAAGTGACATTAAGCACCAATAAAACTGGTCATGTTATACATTATAACTGACATATTGTTGAAAGTGACGTTAAACACCAATAAAACTGGCCATCATGTTATACATTATAACTGACATATTTTTCAAAGTGACATTAAACACCAATAAAACTGGTCATGTTATACATTATAACTGACATATTGTTGAAAGTGACGTTAAACACCAATAAAACTGGCCATCATGTTATACATTATAACTGACATATTGTTGAAAGTGACATTAAGCACCAATAAAACTGGCCATCATGTTATACGTTATAACTGACATATTGTTGAAAGTGACATTAACCACTAATAAAACTGGCCAGCATGTTATACGCTATAACTGACATATTGTTGAAAATGACGTTAACCACTAATAAAACTGGCCATCATGTTATACGTTATAACTGACATATTGTTGAAAGTGACGTTAACCACTAATAAAACTGGCCATCATGTTATACGTTATAACTGACATATTGTTGAAAGTGACGTTAAACACCAATAAAACTGGCCATCATGTTATACATTATAACTGACATATTGTTGAAAGTGACATTAAACACCAATAAAACTGGTCATGTCATACGCTATAACTGACATATTGTTGAAAGTGACGTTAACCACTAATAAAACTGGCCATCATGTTATACATTATAACTGACATATTGTTGAAAGTGACATTAAACACCAATAAAACTGGCCATCATGTTATACGTTATAACAGACATATTGTTGAAAGTGACATTAACCACTAATAAAACTTGCCATCATGTTATACATTATAACTGACATATTGTTGAAAGTGACATTAAACACCAATAAAACTGGCCATCATGTGATACGTTATAACTGACATATTGTTGAAAGTGACGTTAACCACTAATAAAACTGGTCACCATGTTATACGTTATACATGTACCTGACACATTGTTGAAAGTGTCTTTAAACACTAATAAAACTGGTTGCCATGTTAAACGTTATACCTGACATATTGTTGAAAGTGACGTTAACCACTAATAAAACTGGCCATCATGTTATACATTATAACTGACATATTGTTGAAAGTGACATTAAGCACCAATAAAACTGGTCATGTCATATGCTATAACTGACATATTGTTGAAAGAGACGTTAACCACTAATAAAACTTGCCATCATGTTATACGTTATAACTGACATATTGTTGAAAGTGACATTAAACACCAATAAAACTGGTATGATGTCATACGCTATTACTGACATAGTGTTGAAAGTGACGTTAACCACTAATAAAACTGGCCATCATGTTATACATTATAACTGACATATTGTTGAAAGTGACATTAAACACTAATAAAACTGGCCATCATGTTATACATTATAACTGACATATTGTTGAAAATGACGTTAACCACTAATAAAACTGGCCATCATGTTATACGTTATAACTGACATATTGTTGAAAGTGACGTTAACCACTAATAAAACTGGCCATCATGTTATACGTTATAACTGACATATTGTTGAAAGTGACGTTAAACACCAATAAAACTGGCCATCATGTTATACATTATAACTGACATATTGTTGAAAGTGACATTAAACACCAATAAAACTGGTCATGTCATACGCTATAACTGACATATTGTTGAAAGTGACGTTAACCACTAATAAAACTGGCCATCATGTTATACATTATAACTGACATATTGTTGAAAGTGACATTAAACACCAATAAAACTGGCCATCATGTTATACGTTATAACAGACATATTGTTGAAAGTGACATTAACCACTAATAAAACTTGCCATCATGTTATACATTATAACTGACATATTGTTGAAAGTGACATTAAAGACCAATAAAACTGGCCATCATGTGATACGTTATAACTGACATATTGTTGAAAGTGACGTTAACCACTAATAAAACTGGTCACCATGTTATACGTTATACATGTACCTGACACATTGTTGAAAGTGTCTTTAAACACTAATAAAACTGGTTACCATGTTAAACGTTATACCTGACATATTGTTGAAAGTGACGTTAACCACTAATAAAACTGGCCATCATGTTATACATTATAACTGACATATTGTTGAAAGTGACATTAAGCACCAATAAAACTGGTCATGTCATATGCTATAACTGACATATTGTTGAAAGTGACGTTAACCACTAATAAAACTTGCCATCATGTTAAACGTTATAACTGACATATTGTTGAAAGTGACATTAAACACCAATAAAACTGGTATGATGTCATACGCTATTACTGACATAGTGTTGAAAGTGACGTTAACCACTAATAAAACTGGCCATCATGTTATACATTATAACTGACATATTGTTGAAAGTGACATTAAACACTAATAAAACTGGCCATCATGTTATACATTATAACTGACATATTGTTGAAAGTGACGTTAACCACTAATAAAACTGTCCATCATGTTATACGTAATAACTGACATATTGTTGAAAGTGACGTTAACCACTAATAAAACTGGCCATCATGTTATACGTTATAACTGACATATTGTTGAAAGTGACGTTAACCACTAATAAAACTGGCCATCATGTTATACATTATAACTGACATATTGTTGAAAGTGACATTAAACACCAATAAAACTGGCCATCATGTTATACGTTATAACTGACATCTTGTTGAAAGTAACATTAACCACTAATAAAACTGGCCATCATGTTATACATTATAACTGACATATTGTTGAAAGTGACGTTAACCACTAATAAAATTGGCCAAAATGTTATACATTATAACTGACATATTGTTGAAAGTGACATTAAACACCAATAAAACTGGTCATGTTATACATTATAACTGACATATTGTTGAAAGTGACGTTAAACACCAATAAAACTGGCCATCATGTTATACATTATAACTGACATATTGTTGAAAGTGACATTAAACACCAATAAAATGGTCATGTCATACGCTATAGCTGACATATTGTTGAAAGTGACGTTAACCACTAATAAAACTGGACATCATGTTATACGTTATAACTGACATATTGTTGAAAGTGACATTAACCACTAATAAAACTGGCCATCATGTTATACGTTATAATTGACATATTGTTGAAAGTGACGTTAATCACTAATAAAACTGGCCATCATGTTATACATTATAACTGACATATTGTTGAAAGTGACATTAACCACTAATAAAACTGGCCATCATGTGATACGTTATAGCTGACATATTGTTGAAAGTGACGTTAACCACTAATAAAACTGGCCATCATGTTATACATTATAACTGACATATTGTTGAAAGTGACAATAAGCACCAATAAAACTGGTCATGTTATACATTATAACTGACATATTGTTGAAAGTGACATTAAACACCAATAAAACTGGTCATGTTATACATTATAACTGACATATTGTTGAAAGTGACATTAAACACCAATAAAACTGGTCATGTCATACGCTATAACTGACATATTGTTGAAAGTGACGTTAACCACTAATAAAACTGGCCATCATGTTATACGCTATAACTGACATATTGTTGAAAATGACGTTAACCACTAATAAAACTGGCCATCATGTTATACGTTATAACTGACATCTTGTTGAAAGTGACATTAACCACTAATAAAACTGGCCATCATGTTATACGTTATAGCTGACATATTGTTGAAAGTGACGTTAACCACTAATAAAACTGGCCATCATGTTATACATTATAACTGACATATTGTTGAAAGTGACATTAAGCACCAATAAAACTGGTCATGTTATACATTATAACTGACATATTGTTGAAAGTGACGTTAAACACCAATAAAACTGGCCATCATGTTATACATTATTACTGACATATTGTTGAAAGTGACATTAAACACCAATAAAACTGGTCATGTCATACGCTATAACTGACATATTGTTGAAAGTGACGTTAACCACTAATAAAACTGTCCATCATGTTATACATTATAACTGACATATTGTTGAAAGTGACATTAAACACCAATAAAACTGGCCATCATGTTATACGTTATAACTGACATATTGTTGAAAGTGACATTAACCACTAATAAAACTGGCCATTATGTTATACATTATAACTGACATATTGTTGAAAGTGACATTAAACATCAATAAAACTGGCCATCATGTTAAACGCTATAACTGACATATTGTTGAAAGTGACGTTAACCACTAATAAAACTGGCCATCATATTATACATTATAACTGACATATTGTTGAAAGTGACGTTAACCACTAATAAAACTGGCCATCATGTTATACATTATAACTGACATATTGTTGAAAGTGACATTAACCACTAATAAAACTGGCCATCATGTTATACATTATAACTGACATATTGTTGAAAGTGACGTTAACCACTAATAAAACTGGCCATCATATTATACATTATAACTGACATATTGTTGAAAGTGACATTAACCACTAATAAAACTGGCCATCATGTTATACATTATAACTGACATATTGTTGAAAGTGACGTTAACCACTAATAAAACTGGCCATCATGTTATACGTTATAACTGACATATTGTTGAAAGTGACATTAAGCACCAATAAAACTGGCCATCATGTTATACGCTATAACTGACATATTGTTGAAAGTGACATTAAACACCAATAAAACTGGCCATCATGTTATACGTTATAACTGACATATTGTTGAAAGTGACGTTAACCACTAATAAAACTGGCCATCATGTTATACGTTATAACTGACATATTGTTGAAAGTGACGTTAAACACCAATAAAACTGGCCATCATGTTATACATTATAACTGACATATTGTTGAAAGTGACATTAAACACCAATAAAATTGGTCATGTCATACGCTATAACTGACATATTGTTGAAAGTGACGTTAACCACTAATAAAACTGGTCATCATGTTATACATTATAACTGACATATTGTTGAAAGTGACATTAAACACCAATAAAACTGGCCATCATGTTATACATTATAACTGACATATTGTTGAAAGTGACATTAACCATTAATAAAACTGGCCATCATGTTATACATTATAACTGACATATTGTTGAAAGTGACATTAAACACCAATAAAACTGGCCATCATGTTATACGCTATAACTGACATATTGTTGAAAGTGACGTTAACCACTATTAAAACTGGCCATCATGTTATACATTATAACTGACATATTGTTGAAAGTGACATTAAACACCAATAAAACTGGTCATGTCATACGCTATAACTGACATATTGTTGAAAGTGACGTTAACCACTAATAAAACTGTCCATCATGTTATACATTATAACTGACATATTGTTGAAAGTGACATTAAACACCAATAAGACTGGCCATCATGTTATACGTTATAACTGACATATTGTTGAAAGTGACATTAACCACTAATAAAACTGGCCATCATGTTATACATTATAACTGACATATTGTTGAAAGTGACATTAACCACTAATAAAACTGGCCATCATGTTATACATTATAACTGACATATTGTTGAAAGTGACGTTAACCACGAATAAAACTGGCCATCATGTTATACATTATAACTGACATATTGTTGAAAGTGACATTAACCACTAATAAAACTGGCCATCATGTTATACATTATAACTGACATATTGTTGAAAGTGACGTTAACCACTAATAAAACTGGCCATCATGTTATACATTATAACTGACATATTGTTGAAAGTGACATTAAACACCAATAAAACTGGCCATCATGTTATACGTTATAACAGACATATTGTTGAAAGTGACATTAACCACTAATAAAACTTGCCATCATGTTATACATTATAACTGACATATTGTTGAAAGTGACATTAAAGACCAATAAAACTGGCCATCATGTGATACGTTATAACTGACATATTGTTGAAAGTGACGTTAACCACTAATAAAACTGGTCACCATGTTATACGTTATACATGTACCTGACACATTGTTGAAAGTGTCTTTAAACACTAATAAAACTGGTTACCATGTTAAACGTTATACCTGACATATTGTTGAAAGTGACGTTAACCACTAATAAAACTGGCCATCATGTTATACATTATAACTGACATATTGTTGAAAGTGACATTAAGCACCAATAAAACTGGTCATGTCATATGCTATAACTGACATATTGTTGAAAGTGACGTTAACCACTAATAAAACTTGCCATCATGTTAAACGTTATAACTGACATATTGTTGAAAGTGACATTAAACACCAATAAAACTGGTATGATGTCATACGCTATTACTGACATAGTGTTGAAAGTGACGTTAACCACTAATAAAACTGGCCATCATGTTATACATTATAACTGACATATTGTTGAAAGTGACATTAAACACTAATAAAACTGGCCATCATGTTATACATTATAACTGACATATTGTTGAAAGTGACGTTAACCACTAATAAAACTGTCCATCATGTTATACGTAATAACTGACATATTGTTGAAAGTGACGTTAACCACTAATAAAACTGGCCATCATGTTATACGTTATAACTGACATATTGTTGAAAGTGACGTTAACCACTAATAAAACTGGCCATCATGTTATACATTATAACTGACATATTGTTGAAAGTGACATTAAACACCAATAAAACTGGCCATCATGTTATACGTTATAACTGACATCTTGTTGAAAGTAACATTAACCACTAATAAAACTGGCCATCATGTTATACATTATAACTGACATATTGTTGAAAGTGACGTTAACCACTAATAAAATTGGCCAAAATGTTATACATTATAACTGACATATTGTTGAAAGTGACATTAAACACCAATAAAACTGGTCATGTTATACATTATAACTGACATATTGTTGAAAGTGACGTTAAACACCAATAAAACTGGCCATCATGTTATACATTATAACTGACATATTGTTGAAAGTGACATTAAACACCAATAAAATGGTCATGTCATACGCTATAGCTGACATATTGTTGAAAGTGACGTTAACCACTAATAAAACTGGACATCATGTTATACGTTATAACTGACATATTGTTGAAAGTGACATTAACCACTAATAAAACTGGCCATCATGTTATACGTTATAATTGACATATTGTTGAAAGTGACGTTAATCACTAATAAAACTGGCCATCATGTTATACATTATAACTGACATATTGTTGAAAGTGACATTAACCACTAATAAAACTGGCCATCATGTGATACGTTATAGCTGACATATTGTTGAAAGTGACGTTAACCACTAATAAAACTGGCCATCATGTTATACATTATAACTGACATATTGTTGAAAGTGACAATAAGCACCAATAAAACTGGTCATGTTATACATTATAACTGACATATTGTTGAAAGTGACATTAAACACCAATAAAACTGGTCATGTTATACATTATAACTGACATATTGTTGAAAGTGACATTAAACACCAATAAAACTGGTCATGTCATACGCTATAACTGACATATTGTTGAAAGTGACGTTAACCACTAATAAAACTGGCCATCATGTTATACGCTATAACTGACATATTGTTGAAAATGACGTTAACCACTAATAAAACTGGCCATCATGTTATACGTTATAACTGACATCTTGTTGAAAGTGACATTAACCACTAATAAAACTGGCCATCATGTTATACGTTATAGCTGACATATTGTTGAAAGTGACGTTAACCACTAATAAAACTGGCCATCATGTTATACATTATAACTGACATATTGTTGAAAGTGACATTAAGCACCAATAAAACTGGTCATGTTATACATTATAACTGACATATTGTTGAAAGTGACGTTAAACACCAATAAAACTGGCCATCATGTTATACATTATTACTGACATATTGTTGAAAGTGACATTAAACACCAATAAAACTGGTCATGTCATACGCTATAACTGACATATTGTTGAAAGTGACGTTAACCACTAATAAAACTGTCCATCATGTTATACATTATAACTGACATATTGTTGAAAGTGACATTAAACACCAATAAAACTGGCCATCATGTTATACGTTATAACTGACATATTGTTGAAAGTGACATTAACCACTAATAAAACTGGCCATTATGTTATACATTATAACTGACATATTGTTGAAAGTGACATTAAACATCAATAAAACTGGCCATCATGTTAAACGCTATAACTGACATATTGTTGAAAGTGACGTTAACCACTAATAAAACTGGCCATCATATTATACATTATAACTGACATATTGTTGAAAGTGACGTTAACCACTAATAAAACTGGCCATCATGTTATACATTATAACTGACATATTGTTGAAAGTGACATTAACCACTAATAAAACTGGCCATCATGTTATACATTATAACTGACATATTGTTGAAAGTGACGTTAACCACTAATAAAACTGGCCATCATATTATACATTATAACTGACATATTGTTGAAAGTGACATTAACCACTAATAAAACTGGCCATCATGTTATACATTATAACTGACATATTGTTGAAAGTGACGTTAACCACTAATAAAACTGGCCATCATGTTATACGTTATAACTGACATATTGTTGAAAGTGACATTAAGCACCAATAAAACTGGCCATCATGTTATACGCTATAACTGACATATTGTTGAAAGTGACATTAAACACCAATAAAACTGGCCATCATGTTATACGTTATAACTGACATATTGTTGAAAGTGACGTTAACCACTAATAAAACTGGCCATCATGTTATACGTTATAACTGACATATTGTTGAAAGTGACGTTAAACACCAATAAAACTGGCCATCATGTTATACATTATAACTGACATATTGTTGAAAGTGACATTAAACACCAATAAAATTGGTCATGTCATACGCTATAACTGACATATTGTTGAAAGTGACGTTAACCACTAATAAAACTGGTCATCATGTTATACATTATAACTGACATATTGTTGAAAGTGACATTAAACACCAATAAAACTGGCCATCATGTTATACATTATAACTGACATATTGTTGAAAGTGACATTAACCATTAATAAAACTGGCCATCATGTTATACATTATAACTGACATATTGTTGAAAGTGACATTAAACACCAATAAAACTGGCCATCATGTTATACGCTATAACTGACATATTGTTGAAAGTGACGTTAACCACTATTAAAACTGGCCATCATGTTATACATTATAACTGACATATTGTTGAAAGTGACATTAAACACCAATAAAACTGGTCATGTCATACGCTATAACTGACATATTGTTGAAAGTGACGTTAACCACTAATAAAACTGTCCATCATGTTATACATTATAACTGACATATTGTTGAAAGTGACATTAAACACCAATAAGACTGGCCATCATGTTATACGTTATAACTGACATATTGTTGAAAGTGACATTAACCACTAATAAAACTGGCCATCATGTTATACATTATAACTGACATATTGTTGAAAGTGACATTAACCACTAATAAAACTGGCCATCATGTTATACATTATAACTGACATATTGTTGAAAGTGACGTTAACCACGAATAAAACTGGCCATCATGTTATACATTATAACTGACATATTGTTGAAAGTGACATTAACCACTAATAAAACTGGCCATCATGTTATACATTATAACTGACATATTGTTGAAAGTGACGTTAACCACTAATAAAACTGGCCATCATGTTATACATTATAACTGACATATTGTTGAAAGTGACATTAAGCACCAATAAAACTGGCCATCATGTTATACGCTATAACTGACATATTGTTGAAAGTGACATTAAACACCAATAAAACTGGCCATCATGTTATACGTTATAACTGACATATTGTTGAAAGTGACGTTAACCACTAATAAAACTGGCCATCATGTTATACGTTATAACTGACATATTGTTGAAAGTGACGTTAAACACCAATAAAACTGGCCATCATGTTATACGTTATAACTGACATATTGTTGAAAGTGACGTTAACCACTAATAAAACTGGCCATCATGTTATACATTATAACTGACATATTGTTGAAAGTGACGTTAAACACCAATAAAACTGGCCATCATGTTATACATTATAACTGACATATTGTTGAAAGTGACATTAACCACTAATAAAACTGGCCATCATGTTATACATTATAACTGACATATTGTTGAAAGTGACATTAAACACCAATAAAACTGGCCATCATGTTATACGCTATAACTGACATATTGTTGAAAGTGACGTTAACCACTAATAAAACTGGCCATCATGTTATACATTATAACTGACATATTGTTGAAAGTGACATTAAACACCAATAAAACTGGTCATGTCATATGCTATAACTGACATATTGTTGAAAGTGACGTTAACCACTAATAAAACTGTCCATCATGTTATACATTATAACTGACATAATTGTTGAAAGTGACATTAAACACCAATAAAACTGGCCATCATGTTATACATTATAACTGACATATTGTTGAAAGTGACGTTAACCACTAATAAAACTGTCCATCATGTTATACGTTATAACTGACATATTGTTGAAAGTGACGTTAACCACTAATAAAACTGGCCAACATGTTATACGTTATAACTGACATATTGTTGAAAGTGACGTTAACCACTAATAAAACTGGCCATCATGTTATACATTATAACTGACATATTGTTGAAAGTGACATTAAACACCAATAAAACTGGCCATCATGTTATACGTTATAACTGACATATTGTTGAAAGTAACATTAACCATTAATAAAACTGGCCATCATGTTATACATTATAACTGACATATTGTTGAAAGTGACGTTAACCACTAATAAAACTGGCCATCATGTTATACATTATAACTGACATATTGTTGAAAGTGACATTAAACACCAATAAAACTGGTCATGTTATACATTATAACTGACATATTGTTGAAAGTGACGTTAAACACCAATAAAACTGTCGATCATGTTATACATTATAACTGAGATATTGTTGAAAGTGACATTAAACACCAATAAAATGGTCATGTCATACGCTATAGCTGACATATTGTTGAAAGTGACGATAACCACTAATAAAACTGGACATCATGTTATACGTTATAACTGACATATTGTTGAAAGTGACATTAACCACTAATAAAACTGGCCATCATGTTATACGTTATAATTGACATATTGTTGAAAGTGACGTTAATCACTAATAAAACTGGCCATCATGTTATACATTATAACTGACATATTGTTGAAAGTGACATTAACCACTAATAAAACTGGCCATCATGTTATACGTTATAACTGACATATTGTTGAAAGTGACGTTAACCACTAATAAAACTGGCCATCATGTTATACATTATAACTGACATATTGTTGAAAGTGACATTAAGCACCAATAAAACTGGTCATGTTATACATTATAACTGACATATTGTTGAAAGTGACGTTAACCACTAATAAAACTGGCCATCATGTTATACATTATAACTGACATATTGTTGAAAGTGACAATAAGCACCAATAAAACTGGTCATGTTATACATTATAACTGACATATTGTTGAAAGTGACATTAAACACCAATAAAACTGGTCATGTTATACATTATAACTGACATATTGTTGAAAGTGACGTTAAACACCAATAAAACTGGCCATCATGTTATACATTATAACTGACATATTGTTGAAAGTGACATTAAACACCAATAAAATGGTCATGTCATACGCTATAGCTGACATATTGTTGAAAGTGACGTTAACCACTAATAAAACTGGACATCATGTTATACGTTATAACTGACATATTGTTGAAAGTGACATTAACCACTAATAAAACTGGCCATCATGTTATACGTTATAATTGACATATTGTTGAAAGTGACGTTAATCACTAATAAAACTGGCCATCATGTTATACATTATAACTGACATATTGTTGAAAGTGACATTAACCACTAATAAAACTGGCCATCATGTGATACGTTATAGCTGACATATTGTTGAAAGTGACGTTAACCACTAATAAAACTGGCCATCATGTTATACATTATAACTGACATATTGTTGAAAGTGACATTAAACACCAATAAAACTGGTCATGTTATACATTATAACTGACATATTGTTGAAAGTGACATTAAACACCAATAAAACTGGTCATGTCATACGCTATAACTGACATATTGTTGAAAGTGACGTTAACCACTAATAAAACTGGCCATCATGTTATACGTTATAACTGACATATTGTTGAAAGTGACGTTAACCACTAATAAAACTGGCCATCATGTTATACGTTATAACTGACATATTGTTGAAAATGACATTAACCACTAATAAAACTGGCCATCATGTTATACGTTATAACTGACATATTGTTGAAAATGACGTTAACCACTAATAAAACTGGCCATCATGTTATACGTTATAACTGACATCTTGTTGAAAGTGACATTAACCACTAATAAAACTGGCCATCATGTTATACATTATAACTGACATATTGTTGAAAGTGACATTATGCACCAATAAAACTGGTCATGTTATACATTATAACTGACATATTGTTGAAAGTGACGTTAAACACCAATAAAACTGGCCATCATGTTATACATTATAACTGACATATTGTTGAAAGTGACATTAAACACTAATAAAACTGGTCATGTCATACGCTATAACTGACATATTGTTGAAAGTGACGTTAACCACTAATAAAACTGTCCATCATGTTATGCATTATAACTGACATATTGTTGAAAGTGACATTAAACACCAATAAAACTGGCCATCATGTTATACGTTATAACTGACATATTGTTGAAAGTGACATTAACCACTAATAAAACTGGCCATTATGTTATACATTATAACTGACATATTGTTGAAAGTGACATTAAACATCAATAAAACTGGCCATCATGTTATACGCCATAACTGACATATTGTTGAAAGTGACGTTAACCACTAATAAAACTGGCCATCATGTTATACATTATAACTGACATATTGTTGAAAGTGACATTAACCACTAATAAAACTGGCCATCATGTAATACATTATAACTGACATATTGTTGAAAGTGACATTAACCACTAATAAAACTGGCCATCATGTTATACATTATAACTGACATATTGTTGAAAGTGACGTTAACCACTAATAAAACTGGCCATCATGTTATACATTATAACTGACATATTGTTGAAAGTGACATTAACCACTAATAAAACTGGCCATCATGTTATACATTATAACTGACATATTGTTGAAAGTGACGTTAACCACTAATAAAACTGGCCATCATGTTATACATTATAACTGACATATTGTTGAAAGTGACATTAAGCACCAATAAAACTGGCCATCATGTTATACGCTATAACTGACATATTGTTGAAAGTGACATTAAACACCAATAAAACTGGCCATCAAGTTATACGTTATAACTGACATATTGTTGAAAGTGACGTTAACCACTAATAAAACTGGCCATCGTGTTATACGTTATAACTGACATATTGTTGAAAGTGACGTTAAACACCAATAAAACTGGCCATCATGTTATACATTATAACTGACATATTGTTGAAAGTGACATTAAACACCAATAAAATTGGTCATGTCATACGCTATAACTGACATATTGTTGAAAGTGACGTTAACCACTAATAAAACTGGTCATCATGTTATACATTATAACTGACATATTGTTGAAAGTGACATTAAACACCAATAAAACTGGCCATCATGTTATACAGTATAACTGACATATTGTTGAAAGTGACATTAACCATTAATAAAACTGGCCATCATGTTATACATTATAACTGACATATTGTTGAAAGTGACATTAAACACCAATAAAACTGGCCATCATGTTATACGCTATAACTGACATATTGTTGAAAGTGACGTTAACCACTAATAAAACTGGCCATCATGTTATACATTATAACTGACATATTGTTGAAAGTGACATTAAACACCAATAAAACTGGTCATGTCATACGCTATAACTGACATATTGTTGAAAGTGACGTTAACCACTAATAAAACTGTCCATCATGTTATACATTATAACTGACATATTGTTGAAAGTGACATTAAACACCAATAAAACTGGCCATCATGTTATACGTTATAACTGACATATTGTTGAAAGTGACATTAACCACTAATAAAACTGGCCATCATGTTATACATTATAACTGACATATTGTTGAAAGTGACATTAACCACTAATAAAACTGGCCATCATGTTATACATTATAACTGACATATTGTTGAAAGTGACGTTAACCACGAATAAAACTGGCCATCATGTTATACATTATAACTGACATATTGTTGAAAGTGACATTAACCACTAATAAAACTGGCCATCATGTTATACATTATAACTGACATATTGTTGAAAGTGACGTTAACCACTAATAAAACTGGCCATCATGTTATACATTATAACTGACATATTGTTGAAAGTGACATTAAGCACCAATAAAACTGGCCATCATGTTATACGCTATAACTGACATATTGTTGAAAGTGACATTAAACACCAATAAAACTGGCCATCATGTTATACGTTATAACTGACATATTGTTGAAAGTGACGTTAACCACTAATAAAACTGGCCATCATGTTATACGTTATAACTGACATATTGTTGAAAGTGACGTTAAACACCAATAAAACTGGCCATCATGTTATACATTATAACTGACATATTGTTGAAAGTGACATTAAACACCAATAAAATTGGTCATGTCATACGCTATAACTGACATATTGTTGAAAGTGACGTTAACCACTAATAAAACTGGTCATCATGTTATACATTATAACTGACATATTGTTGAAAGTGACATTAAACACCAATAAAACTGGCCATCATGTTATACGTTATAACTGACATATTGTTGAAAGTGACATTAACCACTAATAAAACTGGCCATCATGTTATACATTATAACTGACATATTGTTGAAAGTGACATTAAACACCAATAAAACTGGCCATCATGTTATACGCTATAACTGACATATTGTTGAAAGTGACGTTAACCACTAATAAAACTGGCCATCATGTTATACGCTATAACTGACATATTGTTGAAAGTGACATTAAACACCAATAAAACTGGTCATGTCATACGCTATAACTGACATATTGTTGAAAGTGACGTTAACCACTAATAAAACTGTCCATCATGTTATACATTATAACTGACATAATTGTTGAAAGTGACATTAAACACCAATAAAACTGGCCATCATGTTATACATTATAACTGATATATTGTTGAAAGTGACGTTAACCACTAATAAAACTGTCCATCATGTTATACGTTATAACTGACATATTGTTGAAAGTGACGTTAACCACTAATAAAACTGGCCAACATGTTATACGTTATAACTGACATATTGTTGAAAGTGACGTTAACCACTAATAAAACTGGCCATCATGTTATACATTATAACTGACATATTGTTGAAAGTGACATTAAACACCAATAAAACTGGCCATCATGTTATATGTTATAACTGACATATTGTTGAAAGTATCATTAACCACTAATAAAACTGGCCATCATGTTATACATTATAACTGACATATTGTTGAAAGTGACGTTAACCACTAATAAAACTGGCCATCATGTTATACATTATAACTGACATATTGTTGAAAGTGACATTAAACACCAGTAAAACTGGTCATGTTATACATTATAACTGACATATTGTTGAAAGTGACATTAAACACCAATAAAACTGTCCATCATGTTATACATTATAACTGAGATATTGTTGAAAGTGACATTAAACACCAATAAAATGGTCATGTCATACGCTATAGCTGACATATTGTTGAAAGTGACGTTAACCACTAATAAAACTGGACATCATGTTATACGTTATAACTGACATATTGTTGAAAGTGACATCAACCACTAATAAAACTGGCCATCATGTTATACGTTATAACTGACATATTGTTGAAAGTGACGTTAAACACCAATAAAACTGGCCATCATCTTATACATTATAACTGACATATTGTTGAAAGTGACATTAAACACCAATAAAATTGGTCATGTCATACACTATAACTGACATATTGTTGAAAGTGACGTTAACCACTAATAAAACTGGTCATCATGTTATACATTATAACTGACATATTGTTGAAAGTGACATTAAACACCAATAAAACTGGCCATCATGTTATACATTATAACTGACATATTGTTGAAAGTGACATTAACCATTAATAAAACTGGCCATCATGTTATACATTATAACTGACATATTGTTGAAAGTGACATTAAGCACCAATAAAACTGGCCATCATGTTATATGCTATAACTGACATATTGTTGAAAGTGACGTTAACCACTAATAAAACTGGCCATCATGTTATACATTATAACTGACATATTGTTGAAAGTGACATTAAACACCAATAAAACTGGTCATGTCATACGCTATAACTGACATATTGTTGAAAGTGACGTTAACCACTAATAAAACTGTCCATCATGTTATACATTATAACTGACATATTGTTGAAAGTGACATTAAACACCAATAAAACTGGCCATCATGTTATACGTTATAACTGACATATTGTTGAAAGTGACATTAACCACTAATAAAACTGGCCATCATGTTATACATTATAACTGACATATTGTTGAAAGTGACATTAACCACTAATAAAACTGGCCATCATGTTATACATTATAACTGACATATTGTTGAAAGTGACGTTAACCACGAATAAAACTGGCCATCATGTTATACATTATAACTGACATATTGTTGAAAGTGACATTAACCACTAATAAAACTGGCCATCATGTTATACATTATAACTGACATATTGTTGAAAGTGACGTTAACCACTAATAAAACTGGCCATCATGTTATACATTATAACTGACATATTGTTGAAAGTGACATTAAGCACCAATAAAACTGGCCATCATGTTATACGCTATAACTGACATATTGTTGAAAGTGACATTAAACACCAATAAAACTGGCCATCATGTTATACGTTATAACTGACATATTGTTGAAAGTGACGTTAACCACTAATAAAACTGGCCATCATGTTATACGTTATAACTGACATATTGTTGAAAGTGACGTTAAACACCAATAAAACTGGCCATCATGTTATACATTATAACTGACATATTGTTGAAAGTGACATTAAACACCAATAAAATTGGTCATGTCATACGCTATAACTGACATATTGTTGAAAGTGACGTTAACCACTAATAAAACTGGTCATCATGTTATACATTATAACTGACATATTGTTGAAAGTGACATTAAACACCAATAAAACTGGCCATCATGTTATACGTTATAACTGACATATTGTTGAAAGTGACATTAACCACTAATAAAACTGGCCATCATGTTATACATTATAACTGACATATTGTTGAAAGTGACATTAAACACCAATAAAACTGGCCATCATGTTATACGCTATAACTGACATATTGTTGAAAGTGACGTTAACCACTAATAAAACTGGCCATCATGTTATACGCTATAACTGACATATTGTTGAAAGTGACATTAAACACCAATAAAACTGGTCATGTCATACGCTATAACTGACATATTGTTGAAAGTGACGTTAACCACTAATAAAACTGTCCATCATGTTATACATTATAACTGACATAATTGTTGAAAGTGACATTAAACACCAATAAAACTGGCCATCATGTTATACATTATAACTGATATATTGTTGAAAGTGACGTTAACCACTAATAAAACTGTCCATCATGTTATACGTTATAACTGACATATTGTTGAAAGTGACGTTAACCACTAATAAAACTGGCCAACATGTTATACGTTATAACTGACATATTGTTGAAAGTGACGTTAACCACTAATAAAACTGGCCATCATGTTATACATTATAACTGACATATTGTTGAAAGTGACATTAAACACCAATAAAACTGGCCATCATGTTATATGTTATAACTGACATATTGTTGAAAGTATCATTAACCACTAATAAAACTGGCCATCATGTTATACATTATAACTGACATATTGTTGAAAGTGACGTTAACCACTAATAAAACTGGCCATCATGTTATACATTATAACTGACATATTGTTGAAAGTGACATTAAACACCAGTAAAACTGGTCATGTTATACATTATAACTGACATATTGTTGAAAGTGACATTAAACACCAATAAAACTGTCCATCATGTTATACATTATAACTGAGATATTGTTGAAAGTGACATTAAACACCAATAAAATGGTCATGTCATACGCTATAGCTGACATATTGTTGAAAGTGACGTTAACCACTAATAAAACTGGACATCATGTTATACGTTATAACTGACATATTGTTGAAAGTGACATCAACCACTAATAAAACTGGCCATCATGTTATACGTTATAACTGACATATTGTTGAAAGTGACGTTAAACACCAATAAAACTGGCCATCATCTTATACATTATAACTGACATATTGTTGAAAGTGACATTAAACACCAATAAAATTGGTCATGTCATACACTATAACTGACATATTGTTGAAAGTGACGTTAACCACTAATAAAACTGGTCATCATGTTATACATTATAACTGACATATTGTTGAAAGTGACATTAAACACCAATAAAACTGGCCATCATGTTATACATTATAACTGACATATTGTTGAAAGTGACATTAACCATTAATAAAACTGGCCATCATGTTATACATTATAACTGACATATTGTTGAAAGTGACATTAAGCACCAATAAAACTGGCCATCATGTTATATGCTATAACTGACATATTGTTGAAAGTGACGTTAACCACTAATAAAACTGGCCATCATGTTATACATTATAACTGACATATTGTTGAAAGTGACATTAAACACCAATAAAACTGGTCATGTCATACGCTATAACTGACATATTGTTGAAAGTGACATTAACCACTAATAAAACTGTCCATCTGGTTATACATTATAACTGACATATTGTTGAAAGTGACATTAAACACCAATAAAACTGGCCATCATGTTATACGTTATAACTGACATATTGTTGAAAGTGACATTAACCACTAATAAAACTGGCCATCATGTTATACATTATAACTGACATATTGTTGAAAGTGACATTAACCACTAATAAAACTGGCCATCATGTTATACATTATAACTGACATATTGTTGAAAGTGACGTTAACCACGAATAAAACTGGCCATCATGTTATACATTATAACTGACATATTGTTGAAAGTGACGTTAACCACTAATAAAACTGGCCATCATGTTATACATTATAACTGACATATTGTTGAAAGTGACATTAAGCACCAATAAAACTGGCCATCATGTTATACGCTATAACTGACATATTGTTGAAAGTGACATTAAACACCAATAAAACTGGCCATCATGTTATGCGTTATAATTGACATATTGTTGAAAGTGACATTAACCACTAATAAAACTGGCCATCATGTTATAAGTTATAACTGACATATTGTTGAAATGACGTTAAACACCAATAAAACTGGCCATCATGTTATACATTATAACTGACATATTGTTGAAAGTGACATTAAACACCAATAAAATTGGTCATGTCATACGCTATAACTGACATATTGTTGAAAGTGATGTTAACCACTAATAAAACTGGTCATCATGTTATACATTATAACTGACATATTGTTGAAAGTGACATAAAACACCAATAAAACTGGCCATCATGTTATACGCTATAACTGACATATTGTTGAAAGTGACGTTAACCACTAATAAAACTGGCCATCATGTTATACATTATAACTGACATATTGTTGAAAGTGACGTTAACCACTAATAAAACTGGCCATCATGTTATACGTTATAACTGACATATTGTTGAAAATGACATTAACCACTAATAAAACTGGCCATCATGTTATACGTTATAACTGACATATTGTTGAAAATGACGTTAACCACTAATAAAACTGGCCATCATGTTATACGTTATAACTGACATCTTGTTGAAAGTGACATTAACCACTAATAAAACTGGCCATCATGTTATACGCTATAGCTGACATATTGTTGAAAGTGACGTTAACCACTAATAAACCTGGCCATCATGTTATACATTATAACTGACATATTGTTGAAAGTGATATTATGCACCAATAAAACTGGTCATGTTATACATTATAACTGACATATTGTTGAAAGTGACGTTAAACACCAATAAAACTGGCCATCATGTTATACATTATAACTGACATATTGTTGAAAGTGACATTAAACACCAATAAAACTGGTCATGTCATACGCTATAACTGACATATTGTTGAAAGTGACGTTAACCACTAATAAAACTGGACATCATGTTATACGTTATAACTGACATATTGTTGAAAGTGACATTAACCACTAATAAAACTGGCCATCATGTTATACGTTATAATTGACATATTGTTGAAAGTGACGTTAATCACTAATAAAACTGGCCATCATGTTATACATTATAACTGACATATTGTTGAAAGTGACATTAACCACTAATAAAACTGGCCATCATGTGATACGTTATAGCTGACATATTGTTGAAAGTGACGTTAACCACTAATAAAACTGGCCATCATGTTATACATTATAACTGACATATTGTTGAAAGTGACGTTAACCACCAATAAAACTGGTCATGTTATACATTATAACTGACATATTGTTGAAAGTGACATTAAACACCAATAAAACTGGTCATGTTATACATTATAACTGACATATTGTTGAAAGTGACATTAAACACCAATAAAACTGGTCATGTTATACATTATAACTGACATATTGTTGAAAGTGACATTAAACACCAATAAAACTGGTCATGTCATACGCTATAACTGACATATTGTTGAAAGTGACGTTAACCACTAATAAAACTGTCCATCATGTTATACATTATAACTGACATATTGTTGAAAGTGACATTAAACACCAATAAAACTGGCCATCATGTTATACGTTATAACTGACATATTGTTGAAAGTGACATTAACCACTAATAAAACTGGCCATTATGTTATACATTATAACTGACATATTGTTGAAAGTGACGTTAACCACTAATAAAACTGGCCATCATGTTATACATTATAACTGACATATTGTTGAAAGTGACATTAAACACCAATAAAACTGGCCATCATGTTATACGTTATAACTGACATATTGTTGAAAGTGACATTAACCACTAATAAAACTGGCCATTATGTTATACATTATAACTGACATATTGTTGAAAGTGACATTAAACATCAATAAAACTGGCCATCATGTTATACGCTATAACTGACATATTGTTGAAAGTGACGTTAACCACTAATAAAACTGGCCATCATGTTATACATTATAACTGACATATTGTTGAAAGTGACGTTAACCACTAATAAAACTGGCCATCATGTAATACATTATAACTGACATATTGTTGAAAGTGACATTAACCACTAATAAAACTGGCCATCATGTTATACATTATAACTGACATATTGTTGAAAGTGACGTTAACCACTAATAAAACTGGCCATCATGTTATACATTATAACTGACATATTGTTGAAAGTGACATTAACCACTAATAAAACTGGCCATCATGTTATTCATTATAACTGACATATTGTTGAAAGTGACGTTAACCACTAATAAAACTGGCCATCATGTTATACATTATAACTGACATATTGTTGAAAGTGACATTAAGCACCAATAAAACTGGCCATCATGTTATACGCTATAACTGACATATTGTTGAAAGTGACATTAAACACCAATAAAACTGGCCATCAAGTTATACGTTATAACTGACATATTGTTGAAAGTGACGTTAACCACTAATAAAACTGGCCATCATGTTATACGTTATAACTGACATATTGTTGAAAGTGACGTTAAACACCAATAAAACTGGCCATCATGTTATACATTATAACTGACATATTGTTGAAAGTGACATTAAACACCAATAAAATTGGTCATGTCATACGCTATAACTGACATATTGTTGAAAGTGACGTTAACCACTAATAAAACTGGTCATCATGTTATACATTATAACTGACATATTGTTGAAAGTGACATTAAACACCAATAAAACTGGCCATCAAGTTATACGTTATAACTGACATATTGTTGAAAGTGACGTTAACCACTAATAAAACTGGCCATCATGTTATACGTTATAACTGACATATTGTTGAAAGTGACGTTAAACACCAATAAAACTGGCCATCATGTTATACATTATAACTGACATATTGTTGAAAGTGACATTAAACACCAATAAAATTGGTCATGTCATACGCTATAACTGACATATTGTTGAAAGTGACGTTAACCACTAATAAAACTGGTCATCATGTTATACATTATAACTGACATATTGTTGAAAGTGACATTAAACACCAATAAAACTGGCCATCATGTTATACGTTATAACTGACATATTGTTGAAAGTGACATTAACCACTAATAAAACTGGCCATCATGTTATACATTATAACTGACATATTGTTGAAAGTGACATTAAACACCAATAAAACTGGCCATCATGTTATACGCTATAACTGACATATTGTTGAAAGTGACGTTAACCACTAATAAAACTGGCCATCATGTTATACGCTATAACTGACATATTGTTGAAAGTGACATTAAACACCAATAAAACTGGTCATGTCATACGCTATAACTGACATATTGTTGAAAGTGACGTTAACCACTAATAAAACTGTCCATCATGTTATACATTATAACTGACATAATTGTTGAAAGTGACATTAAACACCAATAAAACTGGCCATCATGTTATACATTATAACTGACATATTGTTGAAAGTGACGTTAACCACTAATAAAACTGTCCATCATGTTATACGTTATAACTGACATATTGTTGAAAGTGACGTTAACCACTAATAAAACTGGCCAACATGTTATACGTTATAACTGACATATTGTTGAAAGTGACGTTAACCACTAATAAAACTGGCCATCATGTTATACATTATAACTGACATATTGTTGAAAGTGACATTAAACACCAATAAAACTGGCCATCATGTTATACGTTATAACTGACATATTGTTGAAAGTATCATTAACCACTAATAAAACTGGCCATCATGTTATACATTATAACTGACATATTGTTGAAAGTGACGTTAACCCCTAATAAAACTGGCCATCATGTTATACATTATAACTGACATATTGTTGAAAGTGACATTAAACACCAGTAAAACTGGTCATGTTATACATTATAACTGACATATTGTTGAAAGTGACATTAAACACCAATAAAACTGTCCATCATGTTATACATTATAACTGAGATATTGTTGAAAGTGACATTAAACACCAATAAAATGGTCATGTCATACGCTATAGCTGACATATTGTTGAAAGTGACGTTAACCACTAATAAAACTGGACATCATGTTATACGTTATAACTGACATATTGTTGAAAGTGACATCAACCACTAATAAAACTGGCCATCATGTTATACATTATAACTGACATATTGTTGAAAGTGACGTTAAACACCAATAAAACTGGCCATCATCTTATACATTATAACTGACATATTGTTGAAAGTGACATTAAACACCAATAAAATTGGTCATGTCATACACTATAACTGACATATTGTTGAAAGTGACGTTAACCACTAATAAAACTGGTCATCATGTTATACATTATAACTGACATATTGTTGAAAGTGACATTAAACACCAATAAAACTGGCCATCATGTTATACATTATAACTGACATATTGTTGAAAGTGACATTAACCATTAATAAAACTGGCCATCATGTTATACATTATAACTGACATATTGTTGAAAGTGACATTAAACACCAATAAAACTGGCCATCATGTTATATGCTATAACTGACATATTGTTGAAAGTGACGTTAACCACTAATAAAACTGGCCATCATGTTATACATTATAACTGACATATTGTTGAAAGTGACATTAAACACCAATAAAACTGGTCATGTCATACGCTATAACTGACATATTGTTGAAAGTGACATTAACCACTAATAAAACTGTCCATCATGTTATACATTATAACTGACATATTGTTGAAAGTGACATTAAACACCAATAAAACTGGCCATCATGTTATACGTTATAACTGACATATTGTTGAAAGTGACATTAACCACTAATAAAACTGGCCATCATGTTATACATTATAACTGACATATTGTTGAAAGTGACATTAACCACTAATAAAACTGGCCATCATGTTATACATTATAACTGACATATTGTTGAAAGTGACGTTAACCACGAATAAAACTGGCCATCATGTTATACATTATAACTGACATATTGTTGAAAGTGACGTTAACCACTAATAAAACTGGCCATCATGTTATACATTATAACTGACATGTTGTTGAAAGTGACATTAAGCACCAATAAAACTGGCCATCATGTTATACGCTATAACTGACATATTGTTGAAAGTGACATTAAACACCAATAAAACTGGCCATCATGTTATGCGTTATAACTGACATATTGTTGAAAGTGACATTAACCACTAATAAAACTGGCCATCATGTTATAAGTTATAACTGACATATTGTTGAAATGACGTTAAACACCAATAAAACTGGCCATCATGTTATACATTATAACTGACATATTGTTGAAAGTGACATTAAACACCAATAAAATTGGTCATGTCATACGCTATAACTGACATATTGTTGAAAGTGATGTTAACCACTAATAAAACTGGTCATCATGTTATACATTATAACTGACATATTGTTGAAAGTGACATAAAACACCAATAAAACTGGCCATCATGTTATACGCTATAACTGACATATTGTTGAAAGTGACGTTAACCACTAATAAAACTGGCCATCATGTTATACATTATAACTGACATATTGTTGAAAGTGACGTTAACCACTAATAAAACTGGCCATCATGTTATACGTTATAACTGACATATTGTTGAAAATGACATTAACCACTAATAAAACTGGCCATCATGTTATACGTTATAACTGACATATTGTTGAAAATGACGTTAACCACTAATAAAACTGGCCATCATGTTATACGTTATAACTGACATCTTGTTGAAAGTGACATTAACCACTAATAAAACTGGCCATCATGTTATACGCTATAGCTGACATATTGTTGAAAGTGACGTTAACCACTAATAAAACTGGCCATCATGTTATACATTATAACTGACATATTGTTGAAAGTGATATTATGCACCAATAAAACTGGTCATGTTATACATTATAACTGACATATTGTTGAAAGTGACGTTAAACACCAATAAAACTGGCCATCATGTTATACATTATAACTGACATATTGTTGAAAGTGACATTAAACACCAATAAAACTGGTCATGTCATACGCTATAACTGACATATTGTTGAAAGTGACGTTAACCACTAATAAAACTGGACATCATGTTATACGTTATAACTGACATATTGTTGAAAGTGACATTAACCACTAATAAAACTGGCCATCATGTTATACGTTATAATTGACATATTGTTGAAAGTGACGTTAATCACTAATAAAACTGGCCATCATGTTATACATTATAACTGACATATTGTTGAAAGTGACATTAACCACTAATAAAACTGGCCATCATGTGATACGTTATAGCTGACATATTGTTGAAAGTGATATTATGCACCAATAAAACTGGTCATGTTATACATTATAACTGACATATTGTTGAAAGTGACATTAAACACCAATAAAACTGGTCATGTCATACGCTATAACTGACATATTGTTGAAAGTGACATTAACCACTAATAAAACTGGCCATCATGTGATACGTTATAGCTGACATATTGTTGAAAGTGACGTTAACCACTAATAAAACTGGCCATCATGTTATACATTATAACTGACATATTGTTGAAAGTGACATTAAGCACCAATAAAACTGGTCATGTTATACATTATAACTGACATATTGTTGAAAGTGACATTAAACACCAATAAAACTGGTCATGTTATACATTATAACTGACATATTGTTGAAAGTGACATTAAACACCAATAAAACTGGTCATGTCATACGCTATAACTGACATATTGTTGAAAGTGACATTAACCACTAATAAAACTGGCCATCATGTGATACGTTATAGCTGACATATTGTTGAAAGTGACGTTAACCACTAATAAAACTGGCCATCATGTTATACATTATAACTGACATATTGTTGAAAGTGACATTAAGCACCAATAAAACTGGTCATGTTATACATTATAACTGACATATTGTTGAAAGTGACATTAAACACCAATAAAACTGGTCATGTCATACGCTATAACTGACATATTGTTGAAAGTGACGTTAACCACTAATAAAACTGGCCATCATGTTATACGTTATAACTGACATATTGTTGAAAGTGACGTTAACCACTAATAAAACTGGCCATCATGTTATACATTATAACTGACATATTGTTGAAAATGACATTAACCACTAATAAAACTGGCCATCATGTTATACGTTATAACTGACATATTGTTGAAAATGACGTTAACCACTAATAAAACTGGCCATCATGTTATACGTTATAACTGACATCTTGTTGAAAGTGACATTAACCACTAATAAAACTGGCCATCATGTTATACGCTATAGCTGACATATTGTTGAAAGTGACGTTAACCACTAATAAAACTGGCCATCATGTTATACATTATAACTGACATATTGTTGAAAGTGACATTATGCACCAATAAAACTGGTCATGTTATACATTATAACTGACATATTGTTGAAAGTGACGTTAAACACCAATAAAACTGGCCATCATGTTATACATTATAACTGACATATTGTTGAAAGTGACATTAAACACTAATAAAACTGGTCATGTCATACGCTATAACTGACATATTGTTGAAAGTGACGTTAACCACTAATAAAACTGTCCATCATGTTATACATTATAACTGACATATTGTTGAAAGTGACATTAAACACCAATAAAACTGGTCATGTTATACATTATAACTGACATATTGTTGAAAGTGACATTAAACACCAATAAAACTGGTCATGTTATACATTATAACTGACATATTGTTGAAAGTGACATTAAACACCAATAAAACTGGTCATGTCATACGCTATAACTGACATATTGTTGAAAGTGACGTTAACCACTAATAAAACTGGCCATCATGTTATACGTTATAACTGACATATTGTTGAAAGTGACGTTAACCACTAATAAAACTGGCCATCATGTTATACGTTATAACTGACATATTGTTGAAAATGACATTAACCACTAATAAAACTGGCCATCATGTTATACGTTATAACTGACATATTGTTGAAAATGACGTTAACCAGTAATAAAACTGGCCATCATGTTATACGTTATAACTGACATCTTGTTGAAAGTGACATTAACCACTAATAAAACTGGCCATCATGTTATACGCTATAGCTGACATATTGTTGAAAGTGACGTTAACCACTAATAAAACTGGCCATCATGTTATACATTATAACTGACATATTGTTGAAAGTGACATTATGCACCAATAAAACTGGTCATGTTATACATTATAACTGACATATTGTTGAAAGTGACGTTAAACACCAATAAAACTGGCCATCATGTTATACATTATAACTGACATATTGTTGAAAGTGACATTAAACACTAATAAAACTGGTCATGTCATACGCTATAACTGACATATTGTTGAAAGTGACGTTAACCACTAATAAAACTGTCCATCATGTTATACATTATAACTGACATATTGTTGAAAGTGACATTAAACACCAATAAAACTGGCCATCATGTTATACGTTATAACTGACATATTGTTGAAAGTGACATTAACCACTAATAAAACTGGCCATTATGTTATACATTATAACTGACATATTGTTGAAAGTGACATTAAACATCAATAAAACTGGCCATCATGTTATACGCTATAACTGACATATTGTTGAAAGTGACGTTAACCACTAATAAAACTGGCCATCATGTTATACATTATAACTGACATATTGTTGAAAGTGACGTTAACCACTAATAAAACTGGCCATCATGTAATACATTATAACTGACATATTGTTGAAAGTGACATTAACCACTAATAAAACTGGCCATCATGTTATACATTATAACTGACATATTGTTGAAAGTGACGTTAACCACTAATAAAACTGGCCATCATGTTATACATTATAACTGACATATTGTTGAAAGTGACATTAACCACTAATAAAACTGGCCATCATGTTATACATTATAACTGACATATTGTTGAAAGTGACGTTAACCACTAATAAAACTGGCCATCATGTTATACATTATAACTGACATATTGTTGAAAGTGACATTAAGCACCAATAAAACTGGCCATCATGTTATACGCTATAACTGACATATTGTTGAAAGTGACATTAAACACCAATAAAACTGGCCATCAAGTTATACGTTATAACTGACATATTGTTGAAAGTGACGTTAACCACTAATAAAACTGGCCATCATGTTATACGTTATAACTGACATATTGTTGAAAGTGACGTTAAACACCAATAAAACTGGCCATCATGTTATACATTATAACTGACATATTGTTGAAAGTGACATTAAACACCAATAAAATTGGTCATGTCATACGCTATAACTGACATATTATTGAAAGTGACGTTAACCACTAATAAAACTGGTCATCATGTTATACATTATAACTGACATATTGTTGAAAGTGACATTAAACACCAATAAAACTGGCCATCAAGTTATACGTTATAACTGACATATTGTTGAAAGTGACGTTAACCACTAATAAAACTGGCCATCATGTTATACGTTATAACTGACATATTGTTGAAAGTGACGTTAAACACCAATAAAACTGGCCATCATGTTATACATTATAACTGACATATTGTTGAAAGTGACATTAAACACCAATAAAATTGGTCATGTCATACGCTATAACTGACATATTGTTGAAAGTGACGTTAACCACTAATAAAACTGGTCATCATGTTATACATTATAACTGACATATTGTTGAAAGTGACATTAAACACCAATAAAACTGGCCATCATGTTATACATTATAACTGACATATTGTTGAAAGTGACATTAACCATTAATAAAACTGGCCATCATGTTATACATTATAACTGACATATTGTTGAAAGTGACATTAAACACCAATAAAACTGGCCATCATGTTATATGCTATAACTGACATATTGTTGAAAGTGACGTTAACCACTAATAAAACTGGCCATCATGTTATACATTATAACTGACATATTGTTGAAAGTGACATTAAACACCAATAAAACTGGTCATGTCATACGCTATAACTGACATATTGTTGAAAGTGACATTAACCACTAATAAAACTGTCCATCATGTTATACATTATAACTGACATATTGTTGAAAGTGACATTAAACACCAATAAAACTGGCCATCATGTTATACGTTATAACTGACATATTGTTGAAAGTGACATTAACCACTAATAAAACTGGCCATCATGTTATACATTATAACTGACATATTGTTGAAAGTGACATTAACCACTAATAAAACTGGCCATCATGTTATACATTATAACTGACATATTGTTGAAAGTGACGTTAACCACGAATAAAACTGGCCATCATGTTATACATTATAACTGACATATTGTTGAAAGTGACGTTAACCACTAATAAAACTGGCCATCATGTTATACATTATAATTGACATATTGTTGAAAGTGACATTAAGCACCAATAAAACTGGCCATCATGTTATACGCTATAACTGACATATTGTTGAAAGTGACATTAAACACCAATAAAACTGGCCATCATGTTATGCGTTATAACTGACATATTGTTGAAAGTGACATTAACCACTAATAAAACTGGCCATCATGTTATAAGTTATAACTGACATATTGTTGAAATGACGTTAAACACCAATAAAACTGGCCATCATGTTATACATTATAACTGACATATTGTTGAAAGTGACATTAAACACCAATAAAATTGGTCATGTCATACGCTATAACTGACATATTGTTGAAAGTGATGTTAACCACTAATAAAACTGGTCATCATGTTATACATTATAACTGACATATTGTTGAAAGTGACATAAAACACCAATAAAACTGGCCATCATGTTATACGCTATAACTGACATATTGTTGAAAGTGACGTTAACCACTAATAAAACTGGCCATCATGTTATACATTATAACTGACATATTGTTGAAAGTGACGTTAACCACTAATAAAACTGGCCATCATGTTATACGTTATAACTGACATATTGTTGAAAATGACATTAACCACTAATAAAACTGGCCATCATGTTATACGCTATAGCTGACATATTGTTGAAAGTGACGTTAACCACTAATAAAACTGGCCATCATGTTATACATTATAACTGACATATTGTTGAAAGTGATATTATGCACCAATAAAACTGGTCATGTTATACATTATAACTGACATATTGTTGAAAGTGACGTTAAACACCAATAAAACTGGCCATCATGTTATACATTATAACTGACATATTGTTGAAAGTGACATTAAACACCAATAAAACTGGTCATGTCATACGCTATAACTGACATATTGTTGAAAGTGACGTTAACCACTAATAAAACTGGACATCATGTTATACGTTATAACTGACATATTGTTGAAAGTGACATTAACCACTAATAAAACTGGCCATCATGTTATACGTTATAATTGACATATTGTTGAAAGTGACGTTAATCACTAATAAAACTGGCCATCATGTTATACATTATAACTGACATATTGTTGAAAGTGACATTAACCACTAATAAAACTGGCCATCATGTGATACGTTATAGCTGACATATTGTTGAAAGTGACGTTAACCACTAATAAAACTGGCCATCATGTTATACATTATAACTGACATATTGTTGAAAGTGACGTTAACCACTAATAAAACTGGCCATCATGTTATACATTATAACTGACATATTGTTGAAAGTGACGTTAAACACCAATAAAACTGGCCATCATGTTATACATTATAACTGACATATTGTTGAAAGTGACATTAAACACCAATAAAACTGGTCATGTTATACATTATAACTGACATATTGTTGAAAGTGACATTAAACACCAATAAAACTGGTCATGTCATACGCTATAACTGACATATTGTTGAAAGTGACGTTAACCACTAATAAAACTGGCCATCATGTTATACGTTATAACTGACATATTGTTGAAAGTGACGTTAACCACTAATAAAACTGGCCATCATGTTATACGTTATAACTGACATATTGTTGAAAATGACATTAACCACTAATAAAACTGGCCATCATGTTATACGTTATAACTGACATATTGTTGAAAATGACGTTAACCACTAATAAAACTGGCCATCATGTTATACGTTATAACTGACATCTTGTTGAAAGTGACATTAACCACTAATAAAACTGGCCATCATGTTATACGCTATAGCTGACATATTGTTGAAAGTGACGTTAACCACTAATAAAACTGGCCATCATGTTATACATTATAACTGACATATTGTTGAAAGTGACATTATGCACCAATAAAACTGGTCATGTTATACATTATAACTGACATATTGTTGAAAGTGACGTTAAACACCAATAAAACTGGCCATCATGTTATACATTATAACTGACATATTGTTGAAAGTGACATTAAACACTAATAAAACTGGTCATGTCATACGCTATAACTGACATATTGTTGAAAGTGACGTTAACCACTAATAAAACTGTCCATCATGTTATACATTATAACTGACATATTGTTGAAAGTGACATTAAACACCAATAAAACTGGCCATCATGTTATACGCTATAACTGACATATTGTTGAAAGTGACGTTAACCACTAATAAAACTGGCCATCATGTTATACATTATAACTGACATATTGTTGAAAGTGACGTTAACCACTAATAAAACTGGCCATCATGTAATACATTATAACTGACATATTGTTGAAAGTGACATTAACCACTAATAAAACTGGCCATCATGTTATACATTATAACTGACATATTGTTGAAAGTGACGTTAACCACTAATAAAACTGGCCATCATGTTATACATTATAACTGACATATTGTTGAAAGTGACATTAACCACTAATAAAACTGGCCATCATGTTATACATTATAACTGACATATTGTTGAAAGTGACGTTAACCACTAATAAAACTGGCCATCATGTTATACATTATAACTGACATATTGTTGAAAGTGACATTAAACACCAATAAAACTGGCCATCATGTTATACGTTATAACTGACATATTGTTGAAAGTGACATTAACCACTAATAAAACTGGCCATTATGTTATACATTATAACTGACATATTGTTGAAAGTGACATTAAACATCAATAAAACTGGCCATCATGTTATACGCTATAACTGACATATTGTTGAAAGTGACGTTAACCACTAATAAAACTGGCCATCATGTTATACATTATAACTGACATATTGTTGAAAGTGACGTTAACCACTAATAAAACTGGCCATCATGTAATACATTATAACTGACATATTGTTGAAAGTGACATTAACCACTAATAAAACTGGCCATCATGTTATACATTATAACTGACATATTGTTGAAAGTGACGTTAACCACTAATAAAACTGGCCATCATGTTATACATTATAACTGACATATTGTTGAAAGTGACATTAACCACTAATAAAACTGGCCATCATGTTATACATTATAACTGACATATTGTTGAAAGTGACGTTAACCACTAATAAAACTGGCCATCATGTTATACATTATAACTGACATATTGTTGAAAGTGACATTAAGCACCAATAAAACTGGCCATCATGTTATACGCTATAACTGACATATTGTTGAAAGTGACATTAAACACCAATAAAACTGGCCATCAAGTTATACGTTATAACTGACATATTGTTGAAAGTGACGTTAACCACTAATAAAACTGGCCATCATGTTATACGTTATAACTGACATATTGTTGAAAGTGACGTTAAACACCAATAAAACTGGCCATCATGTTATACATTATAACTGACATATTGTTGAAAGTGACATTAAACACCAATAAAATTGGTCATGTCATACGCTATAACTGACATATTGTTGAAAGTGACGTTAACCACTAATAAAACTGGTCATCATGTTATACATTATAACTGACATATTGTTGAAAGTGACATTAAACACCAATAAAACTGGCCATCAAGTTATACGTTATAACTGACATATTGTTGAAAGTGACGTTAACCACTAATAAAACTGGCCATCATGTTATACGTTATAACTGACATATTGTTGAAAGTGACGTTAAACACCAATAAAACTGGCCATCATGTTATACATTATAACTGACATATTGTTGAAAGTGACATTAAACACCAATAAAATTGGTCATGTCATACGCTATAACTGACATATTGTTGAAAGTGACGTTAACCACTAATAAAACTGGTCATCATGTTATACATTATAACTGACATATTGTTGAAAGTGACATTAAACACCAATAAAACTGGCCATCATGTTATACGTTATAACTGACATATTGTTGAAAGTGACATTAACCACTAATAAAACTGGCCATCATGTTATACATTATAACTGACATATTGTTGAAAGTGACATTAAACACCAATAAAACTGGCCATCATGTTATACGCTATAACTGACATATTGTTGAAAGTGACGTTAACCACTAATAAAACTGGCCATCATGTTATACGCTATAACTGACATATTGTTGAAAGTGACATTAAACACCAATAAAACTGGTCATGTCATACGCTATAACTGACATATTGTTGAAAGTGACGTTAACCACTAATAAAACTGTCCATCATGTTATACATTATAACTGACATAATTGTTGAAAGTGACATTAAACACCAATAAAACTGGCCATCATGTTATACATTATAACTGACATATTGTTGAAAGTGACGTTAACCACTAATAAAACTGTCCATCATGTTATACGTTATAACTGACATATTGTTGAAAGTGACGTTAACCACTAATAAAACTGGCCAACATGTTATACGTTATAACTGACATATTGTTGAAAGTGACGTTAACCACTAATAAAACTGGCCATCATGTTATACATTATAACTGACATATTGTTGAAAGTGACATTAAACACCAATAAAACTGGCCATCATGTTATACGTTATAACTGACATATTGTTGAAAGTATCATTAACCACTAATAAAACTGGCCATCATGTTATACATTATAACTGACATATTGTTGAAAGTGACGTTAACCCCTAATAAAACTGGCCATCATGTTATACATTATAACTGACATATTGTTGAAAGTGACATTAAACACCAGTAAAACTGGTCATGTTATACATTATAACTGACATATTGTTGAAAGTGACATTAAACACCAATAAAACTGTCCATCATGTTATACATTATAACTGAGATATTGTTGAAAGTGACATTAAACACCAATAAAATGGTCATGTCATACGCTATAGCTGACATATTGTTGAAAGTGACGTTAACCACTAATAAAACTGGACATCATGTTATACGTTATAACTGACATATTGTTGAAAGTGACATCAACCACTAATAAAACTGGCCATCATGTTATACATTATAACTGACATATTGTTGAAAGTGACGTTAAACACCAATAAAACTGGCCATCATCTTATACATTATAACTGACATATTGTTGAAAGTGACATTAAACACCAATAAAATTGGTCATGTCATACACTATAACTGACATATTGTTGAAAGTGACGTTAACCACTAATAAAACTGGTCATCATGTTATACATTATAACTGACATATTGTTGAAAGTGACATTAAACACCAATAAAACTGGCCATCATGTTATACATTATAACTGACATATTGTTGAAAGTGACATTAACCATTAATAAAACTGGCCATCATGTTATACATTATAACTGACATATTGTTGAAAGTGACATTAAACACCAATAAAACTGGCCATCATGTTATATGCTATAACTGACATATTGTTGAAAGTGACGTTAACCACTAATAAAACTGGCCATCATGTTATACATTATAACTGACATATTGTTGAAAGTGACATTAAACACCAATAAAACTGGTCATGTCATACGCTATAACTGACATATTGTTGAAAGTGACATTAACCACTAATAAAACTGTCCATCATGTTATACATTATAACTGACATATTGTTGAAAGTGACATTAAACACCAATAAAACTGGCCATCATGTTATACGTTATAACTGACATATTGTTGAAAGTGACATTAACCACTAATACAACTGGCCATCATGTTATACATTATAACTGACATATTGTTGAAAGTGACATTAACCACTAATAAAACTGGCCATCATGTTATACATTATAACTGACATATTGTTGAAAGTGACGTTAACCACGAATAAAACTGGCCATCATGTTATACATTATAACTGACATATTGTTGAAAGTGACGTTAACCACTAATAAAACTGGCCATCATGTTATACATTATAACTGACATATTGTTGAAAGTGACATTAAGCACCAATAAAACTGGCCATCATGTTATACGCTATAACTGACATATTGTTGAAAGTGACATTAAACACCAATAAAACTGGCCATCATGTTATGCGTTATAACTGACATATTGTTGAAAGTGACATTAACCACTAATAAAACTGGCCATCATGTTATAAGTTATAACTGACATATTGTTGAAATGACGTTAAACACCAATAAAACTGGCCATCATGTTATACATTATAACTGACATATTGTTGAAAGTGACATTAAACACCAATAAAATTGGTCATGTCATACGCTATAACTGACATATTGTTGAAAGTGATGTTAACCACTAATAAAACTGGTCATCATGTTATACATTATAACTGACATATTGTTGAAAGTGACATAAAACACCAATAAAACTGGCCATCATGTTATACGCTATAACTGACATATTGTTGAAAGTGACGTTAACCACTAATAAAACTGGCCATCATGTTATACATTATAACTGACATATTGTTGAAAGTGACGTTAACCACTAATAAAACTGGCCATCATGTTATACGTTATAACTGACATATTGTTGAAAATGACATTAACCACTAATAAAACTGGCCATCATGTTATACGTTATAACTGACATATTGTTGAAAATGACGTTAACCACTAATAAAACTGGCCATCATGTTATACGTTATAACTGACATCTTGTTGAAAGTGACATTAACCACTAATAAAACTGGCCATCATGTTATACGCTATAGCTGACATATTGTTGAAAGTGACGTTAACCACTAATAAAACTGGCCATCATGTTATACATTATAACTGACATATTGTTGAAAGTGATATTATGCACCAATAAAACTGGTCATGTTATACATTATAACTGACATATTGTTGAAAGTGACGTTAAACACCAATAAAACTGGCCATCATGTTATACATTATAACTGACATATTGTTGAAAGTGACATTAAACACCAATAAAACTGGTCATGTCATACGCTATAACTGACATATTGTTGAAAGTGACGTTAACCACTAATAAAACTGGACATCATGTTATACGTTATAACTGACATATTGTTGAAAGTGACATTAACCACTAATAAAACTGGCCATCATGTTATACGTTATAATTGACATATTGTTGAAAGTGACGTTAATCACTAATAAAACTGGCCATCATGTTATACATTATAACTGACATATTGTTGAAAGTGACATTAACCACTAATAAAACTGGCCATCATGTGATACGTTATAGCTGACATATTGTTGAAAGTGATATTATGCACCAATAAAACTGGTCATGTTATACATTATAACTGACATATTGTTGAAAGTGACATTAAACACCAATAAAACTGGTCATGTCATACGCTATAACTGACATATTGTTGAAAGTGACATTAACCACTAATAAAACTGGCCATCATGTGATACGTTATAGCTGACATATTGTTGAAAGTGACGTTAACCACTAATAAAACTGGCCATCATGTTATACATTATAACTGACATATTGTTGAAAGTGACATTAAGCACCAATAAAACTGGTCATGTTATACATTATAACTGACATATTGTTGAAAGTGACATTAAACACCAATAAAACTGGTCATGTTATACATTATAACTGACATATTGTTGAAAGTGACATTAAACACCAATAAAACTGGTCATGTCATACGCTATAACTGACATATTGTTGAAAGTGACATTAACCACTAATAAAACTGGCCATCATGTGATACATTATAGCTGACATATTGTTGAAAGTGACGTTAACCACTAATAAAACTGGCCATCATGTTATACATTATAACTGACATATTGTTGAAAGTGACATTAAGCACCAATAAAACTGGTCATGTTATACATTATAACTGACATATTGTTGAAAGTGACATTAAACACCAATAAAACTGGTCATGTCATACGCTATAACTGACATATTGTTGAAAGTGACGTTAACCACTAATAAAACTGGCCATCATGTTATACGTTATAACTGACATATTGTTGAAAGTGACGTTAACCACTAATAAAACTGGCCATCATGTTATACATTATAACTGACATATTGTTGAAAATGACATTAACCACTAATAAAACTGGCCATCATGTTATACGTTATAACTGACATATTGTTGAAAATGACGTTAACCACTAATAAAACTGGCCATCATGTTATACGTTATAACTGACATCTTGTTGAAAGTGACATTAACCACTAATAAAACTGGCCATCATGTTATACGCTATAGCTGACATATTGTTGAAAGTGACGTTAACCACTAATAAAACTGCCCATCATGTTATACATTATTACTGACATATTGTTGAAAGTGACATTATGCACCAATAAAACTGGTCATGTTATACATTATAACTGACATATTGTTGAAAGTGACGTTAAACACCAATAAAACTGGCCATCATGTTATACATTATAACTGACATATTGTTGAAAGTGACATTAAACACTAATAAAACTGGTCATGTCATACGCTATAACTGACATATTGTTGAAAGTGACGTTAACCACTAATAAAACTGTCCATCATGTTATACATTATAACTGACATATTGTTGAAAGTGACATTAAACACCAATAAAACTGGCCATCATGTTATACGTTATAACTGACATATTGTTGAAAGTGACATTAACCACTAATAAAACTGGCCATTATGTTATACATTATAACTGACATATTGTTGAAAGTGACATTAAACATCAATAAAACTGGCCATCATGTTATACGCTATAACTGACATATTGTTGAAAGTGACGTTAACCACTAATAAAACTGGCCATCATGTTATACATTATAACTGACATATTGTTGAAAGTGACGTTAACCACTAATAAAACTGGCCATCATGTAATACATTATAACTGACATATTGTTGAAAGTGACATTAACCACTAATAAAACTGGCCATCATGTTATACATTATAACTGACATATTGTTGAAAGTGACGTTAACCACTAATAAAACTGGCCATCATGTTATACATTATAACTGACATATTGTTGAAAGTGACATTAACCACTAATAAAACTGGCCATCATGTTATACATTATAACTGACATATTGTTGAAAGTGACGTTAACCACTAATAAAACTGGCCATCATGTTATACATTATAACTGACATATTGTTGAAAGTGACATTAAGCACCAATAAAACTGGCCATCATGTTATACGCTATAACTGACATATTGTTGAAAGTGACATTAAACACCAATAAAACTGGCCATCATGTTATACATTATAACTGACATATTGTTGAAAGTGACATTAAACACCAATAAAACTGGTCATGTCATACGCTATAACTGACATATTGTTGAAAGTGACGTTAACCACTAATAAAACTGGCCATCATGTTATACGTTATAACTGACATATTGTTGAAAGTGACGTTAACCACTAATAAAACTGGCCATCATGTTATACGTTATAACTGACATATTGTTGAAAATGACATTAACCACTAATAAAACTGGCCATCATGTTATACGTTATAACTGACATATTGTTGAAAATGACGTTAACCACTAATAAAACTGGCCATCATGTTATACGTTATAACTGACATCTTGTTGAAAGTGACATTAACCACTAATAAAACTGGCCATCATGTTATACGCTATAGCTGACATATTGTTGAAAGTGACGTTAACCACTAATAAAACTGGCCATCATGTTATACATTATAACTGACATATTGTTGAAAGTGACATTATGCACCAATAAAACTGGTCATGTTATACATTATAACTGACATATTGTTGAAAGTGACGTTAAACACCAATAAAACTGGCCATCATGTTATACATTATAACTGACATATTGTTGAAAGTGACATTAAACACTAATAAAACTGGTCATGTCATACGCTATAACTGACATATTGTTGAAAGTGACGTTAACCACTAATAAAACTGTCCATCATGTTATACATTATAACTGACATATTGTTGAAAGTGACATTAAACACCAATAAAACTGGCCATCATGTTATACGTTATAACTGACATATTGTTGAAAGTGACATTAACCACTAATAAAACTGGCCATTATGTTATACATTATAACTGACATATTGTTGAAAGTGACATTAAACATCAATAAAACTGGCCATCATGTTATACGCTATAACTGACATATTGTTGAAAGTGACGTTAACCACTAATAAAACTGGCCATCATGTTATACATTATAACTGACATATTGTTGAAAGTGACGTTAACCACTAATAAAACTGGCCATCATGTAATACATTATAACTGACATATTGTTGAAAGTGACATTAACCACTAATAAAACTGGCCATCATGTTATACATTATAACTGACATATTGTTGAAAGTGACGTTAACCACTAATAAAACTGGCCATCATGTTATACATTATAACTGACATATTGTTGAAAGTGACATTAACCACTAATAAAACTGGCCATCATGTTATACATTATAACTGACATATTGTTGAAAGTGACGTTAACCACTAATAAAACTGGCCATCATGTTATACATTATAACTGACATATTGTTGAAAGTGACATTAAGCACCAATAAAACTGGCCATCATGTTATACGCTATAACTGACATATTGTTGAAAGTGACATTAAACACCAATAAAACTGGCCATCAAGTTATACGTTATAACTGACATATTGTTGAAAGTGACGTTAACCACTAATAAAACTGGCCATCATGTTATACGTTATAACTGACATATTGTTGAAAGTGACGTTAAACACCAATAAAACTGGCCATCATGTTATACATTATAACTGACATATTGTTGAAAGTGACATTAAACACCAATAAAATTGGTCATGTCATACGCTATAACTGACATATTGTTGAAAGTGACGTTAACCACTAATAAAACTGGTCATCATGTTATACATTATAACTGACATATTGTTGAAAGTGACATTAAACACCAATAAAACTGGCCATCAAGTTATACGTTATAACTGACATATTGTTGAAAGTGACGTTAACCACTAATAAAACTGGCCATCATGTTATACGTTATAACTGACATATTGTTGAAAGTGACGTCAAACACCAATAAAACTGGCCATCATGTTATACATTATAACTGACATATTGTTGAAAGTGACATTAAACACCAATAAAATTGGTCATGTCATACGCTATAACTGACATATTGTTGAAAGTGACGTTAACCACTAATAAAACTGGTCATCATGTTATACATTATAACTGACATATTGTTGAAAGTGACATTAAACACCAATAAAACTGGCCATCATGTTATACATTATAACTGACATATTGTTGAAAGCGACATTAACCATTAATAAAACTGGCCATCATGTTATACATTATAACTGACATATTGTTGAAAGTGACATTAAACACCAATAAAACTGGCCATCATGTTATACGCTATAACTGACATATTGTTGAAAGTGACGTTAACCACTAATAAAACTGGCCATCATGTTATACATTATAACTGACATATTGTTGAAAGTGACATTAAACACCAATAAAACTGGTCATGTCATACGCTATAACTGACATATTGTTGAAAGTGACGTTAACCACTAATAAAACTGTCCATCATGTTATACATTATAACTGACATATTGTTGAAAGTGACATTAAACACCAATAAAACTGGCCATCATGTTATACGTTATAACTGACATATTGTTGAAAGTGACATTAACCACTAATAAAACTGGCCATCATGTTATACATTATAACTGACATATTGTTGAAAGTGACATTAACCACTAATAAAACTGGCCATCATGTTATACATTATAACTGACATATTGTTGAAAGTGACGTTAACCACGAATAAAACTGGCCATCATGTTATACATTATAACTGACATATTGTTGAAAGTGACATTAACCACTAATAAAACTGGCCATCATGTTATACATTATAACTGACATATTGTTGAAAGTGACGTTAACCACTAATAAAACTGGCCATCATGTTATACATTATAACTGACATATTGTTGAAAGTGACATTAAGCACCAATAAAACTGGCCATCATGTTATATGCTATAACTGACATATTGTTGAAAGTGACATTAAACACCAATAAAACTGGCCATCATGTTATACGTTATAACTGACATATTGTTGAAAGTGACGTTAAACACCAATAAAACTGGCCATCATGTTATACATTATAACTGACATATTGTTGAAAGTGACATTAAACACCAATAAAATTGGTCATGTCATACGCTATAACTGACATATTGTTGAAAGTGACGTTAACCACTAATAAAACTGGTCATCATGTTATACATTATAACTGACATATTGTTGAAAGTGACATTAAACACCAATAAAACTGGCCATCATGTTATACGTTATAACTGACATATTGTTGAAAGTGACATTAACCACTAATAAAACTGGCCATCATGTTATACATTATAACTGACATATTGTTGAAAGTGACATTAAACACCAATAAAACTGGCCATCATGTTATACGCTATAACTGACATATTGTTGAAAGTGACGTTAACCACTAATAAAACTGGCCATCATGTTATACGCTATAACTGACATATTGTTGAAAGTGACATTAAACACCAATAAAACTGGTCATGTCATACGCTATAACTGACATATTGTTGAAAGTGACGTTAACCACTAATAAAACTATCCATCATGTTATACATTATAACTGACATAATTGTTGAAAGTGACATTAAACACCAATAAAACTGGCCATCATGTTATACATTATAACTGACATATTGTTGAAAGTGACGTTAACCACTAATAAAACTGTCCATCATGTTATACGTTATAACTGACATATTGTTGAAAGTGACGTTAACCACTAATAAAACTGGCCAACATGTTATACGTTATAACTGACATATTGTTGAAAGTGACGTTAACCACTAATAAAACTGGCCATCATGTTATACATTATAACTGACATATTGTTGAAAGTGACATTAAACACCAATAAAACTGGCCATCATGTTATACGTTATAACTGACATATTGTTGAAAGTATCATTAACCACTAATAAAACTGGCCATCATGTTATACATTATAACTGACATATTGTTGAAAGTGACATTAAACACCAATAAAACTGGTCATGTCATACGCTATAACTGACATATTGTTGAAAGTGACGTTAACCACTAATAAAACTGTCCATCATGTTATACATTATAACTGCCATATTGTTGAAAGTGACATTAAACACCAATAAAACTGGCCATCATGTTATACGTTATAACTGACATATTGTTGAAAGTGACATTAACCACTAATAAAACTGGCCATCATGTTATACATTATAACTGACATATTGTTGAAAGTGACATTAACCACTAATAAAACTGGCCATCATGTAATACATTATAACTGACATATTGTTGAAAGTGACGTTAACCACGAATAAAACTGGCCATCATGTTATACATTATAACTGACATATTGTTGAAAGTGACATTAACCACTAATAAAACTGGCCATCATGTTATACATTATAACTGACATATTGTTGAAAGTGACGTTAACCACTAATAAAACTGTCCATCATGTTATACATTATAACTGACATATTGTTGAAAGTGACATTAAACACCAATAAAACTGGCCATCATGTTATACGTTATAACTGACATATTGTTGAAAGTGACATTAACCACTAATAAAACTGGCCATCATGTTATACGCTATAACTGACATATTGTTGAAAGTGACGTTAAACACCAATAAATCTGGCCATCATGTTATACATTATAACTGACATATTGTTGAAAGTGACATTAAACACCAATAAAATTGGTCATGTCATACGCTATAACTGACATATTGTTGAAAGTGACGTTAACCACTAATAAAACTGGTCATCATGTTATACATTATAACTGACATATTGTTGAAAGTGACATTAAACACCAATAAAACTGGCCATCATGTTATACGTTATAACTGACATATTGTTGAAAGTGACATTAACCACTAATAAAACTGGCCATCATGTTATACATTATAACTGACATATTGTTGAAAGTGACATTAAACACCAATAAAACTGGCCATCATGTTATACGCTATAACTGACATATTGTTGAAAGTGACATTAACCACTAATAAAACTGGCCATCATGTTATACGCTATAACTGACATATTGTTGAAAGTGACATTAAACACCAATAAAACTGGTCATGTCATACGCTATAACTGACATATTGTTGAAAGTGACGTTAACCACTAATAAAACTCTCCATCATGTTATACATTATAACTGACATAATTGTTGAAAGTGACATTAAACACCAATAAAACTGGCCATCATGTTATACGTTATAACTGACATATTGTTGAAAGTGACGTTAACCACTAATAAAACTGGCCAACATGTTATACGTTATAACTGACATATTGTTGAAAGTGACGTTAACCACTAATAAAACTGGCCATCATGTTATACATTATAACTGACATATTGTTGAAAGTGACATTAAACACCAATAAAACTGGCCATCATGTTATACGTTATAACTGACATATTGTTGAAAGTATCATTAACCACTAATAAAACTGGCCATCATGTTATACATTATAACTGACATATTGTTGAAAGTGACGTTAACCACTAATAAAACTGGCCATCATGTTATACATTATAACTGACATATTGTTGAAAGTGACATTAAACACCAATAAAACTGGTCATGTTATACATTATAACTGACATATTGTTGAAAGTGACGTTAAACACCAATAAAACTGTCCATCATGTTATACATTATAACTGAGATATTGTTGAAAGTGACATTAAACACCAATAAAATGGTCTAGTCATACGCTATAGCTGACATATTGTTGAAAGTGACGTTAACCACTAATAAAACTGGACATCATGTTATACGTTATAACTGACATATTGTTGAAAGTGACATCAACCACTAATAAAACTGGCCATCATGTTATACATTATAACTGACATATTGTTGAAAGTGACGCTAAACACCAATAAAACTGGCCATCATCTTATACATTATAACTGACATATTGTTGAAAGTGACATTAAACACCAATAAAATTGGTCATGTCATACGCTATAACTGACATATTGTTGAAAGTGACGTTAACCACTAATAAAACTGGTCATCATGTTATACATTATAACTGACATATTGTTGAAAGTGACATTAAACACCAATAAAACTGGCCATCATGTTATACATTATAACTGACATATTGTTGAAAGTGACATTAACCATTAATAAAACTGGCCATCATGTTATACATTATAACTGACATATTGTTGAAAGTGACATTAAACACCAATAAAACTGGCCATCATGTTATATGCTATAACTGACATATTGTTGAAAGTGACGTTAACCACTAATAAAACTGGCCATCATGTTATACATTATAACTGACATATTGTTGAAAGTGACATTGAACACCAATAAAACTGGTCATGTCATATGCTATAACTGACATATTGTTGAAAGTGACGTTAACCACTAATAAAACTGTCCATCATGTTATACATTATAACTGACATATTGTTGAAAGTGACATTAAACACCAATAAAACTGGCCATCATGTTATACGTTATAACTGACATATTGTTGAAAGTGACATTAACCACTAATAAAACTGGCCATCATGTTATACATTATAACTGACATATTGTTGAAAGTGACATTAACCACTAATAAAACTGGCCATCATGTTATACATTATAACTGACATATTGTTGAAAGTGACGTTAACCACGAATAAAACTGGCCATCATGTTATACATTATAACTGACATATTGTTGAAAGTGACGTTAACCACTAATAAAACTGGCCATCATGTTATACATTATAACTGACATATTGTTGAAAGTGACATTAAGCACCAATAAAACTGGCCATCATGTTATACGCTATAACTGACATATTGTTGAAAGTGACATTAAACACCAATAAAACTGGCCATCATGTTATGCGCTATAACTGACATATTGTTGAAAGTGACATTAACCACTAATAAAACTGGCCATCATGTTATACGTTATAACTGACATATTGTTGAAATGACGTTAAACACCAATAAAACTGGCCATCATGTTATACATTATAACTGACATATTGTTGAAAGTGACATTAAACACCAATAAAATTGGTCATGTCATACGCTATAACTGACATATTGTTGAAAGTGACGTTAACCACTAATAAAACTGGTCATCATGTTATACATTATAACTGACATATTGTTGAAAGTGACATTAAACACCAATAAAACTGGCCATCATGTTATACGTTATAACTGACATATTGTTGAAAGTGACATTAACCACTAATAAAACTGGCCATCATGTTATACATTATAACTGACATATTGTTGAAAGTGACATAAAACACCAATAAAACTGGCCATCATGTTATACGCTATAACTGACATATTGTTGAAAGTGACGTTAACCACTAATAAAACTGGCCATCATGTTATACATTATAACTGACATATTGTTGAAAGTGACGTTAACCACTAATAAAACTGGCCATCATGTTATACGTTATAACTGACATATTGTTGAAAATGACATTAACCACTAATAAAACTGGCCATCATGTTATACGTTATAACTGACATATTGTTGAAAATGACGCTAACCACTAATAAAACTGGCCATCATGTTATACGTTATAACTGACATCTTGTTGAAAGTGACATTAACCACTAATAAAACTGGCCATCATGTTATACGCTATAGCTGACATATTGTTGAAAGTGACGTTAACCACTAATAAAACTGGCCATCATGTTATACATTATAACTGACATATTGTTGAAAGTGACATTATGCACCAATAAAACTGGTCATGTTATACATTATAACTGACATATTGTTGAAAGTGACGTTAAACACCAATAAAACTGGCCATCATGTTATACATTATAACTGACATATTGTTGAAAGTGACATTAAACACCAATAAAACTGGTCATGTCATACGCTATAACTGACATATTGTTGAAAGTGACGTTAACCACTAATAAAACTGGCCATCATGTTATACATTATAACTGACATATTGTTGAAAGTGACATTAAACACCAATAAAACTGGTCATGTTATACATTATAACTGACATATTGTTGAAAGTGACGTTAAACACCAATAAAACTGTCCATCATGTTATACATTATAACTGAGATATTGTTGAAAGTGACATTAAACACCAATAAAATGGTCATGTCATACGCTATAGCTGACATATTGTTGAAAGTGACGTGAACCACTAATAAAACTGGACATCATGTTATACGTTATAACTGACATATTGTTGAAAGTGACATCAACCACTAATAAAACTGGCCATCATGTTATACGTTATAATTGACATATTGTTGAAAGTGACGTTAATCACTAATAAAACTGGCCATCATGTTATACATTATAACTGACATATTGTTGAAAGTGACATTAACCACTAATAAAACTGGCCATCATGTTATACGTTATAACTGACATATTGTTGAAAGTGACGTTAACCACTAATAAAACTGGCCATCATGTTATACATTATAACTGACATATTGTTGAAAGTGACATTAAGCACCAATAAAACTGGTCATGTTATACATTATAACTGACATATTGTTGAAAGTGACGTTAACCACTAATAAAACTGGCCATCATGTTATACATTATAACTGACATATTGTTGAAAGTGACAATAAGCACCAATAAAACTGGTCATATTATACATTATAACTGACATATTGTTGAAGTGACATTAAACACCAATAAAACTGGTCATGTTATACATTATAACTGACATATTGTTGAAAGTGACATTAAACAACAATAAAACTGGTCATGTCATACGCTATAACTGACATATTGTTGAAAGTGACGTTAACCACTAATAAAACTGGCCATCATGTTATACGTTATAACTGACATATTGTTGAAAGTGACGTTAACCACTAATAAAACTGGCCATCAGGTTATACGTTATAACTGACATATTGTTGAAAATGACGTTAACCACTAATAAAACTGGCCATCATGTTATACGTTATAACTGACATATTGTTGAAAATGACGTTAACCACTAATAAAACTGGCCATCATGTTATACGTTATAACTGACATATTGTTGAAAGTGACATTAACCACTAATAAAACTGGCCATCATGTTATACGTTATAACTGACATATTGTTGAAAGTGACGTTAACCACTAATAAAACTGGCCATCATGTTATACATTATAACTGACATATTGTTGAAAGTGACATTAAGCACCAATAAAACTGGTCATGTTATACATTATAACTGACATATTGTTGAAAGTGACGTTAAACACCAATAAAACTGGCCATCATGTTATACATTATAACTGACATATTGTTGAAAGTGACATTAAACACCAATAAAACTGGTCATGTCATTCGCTATAACTGACATATTGTTGAAAGTGACGTTAACCACTAATAAAACTGTCCATCATGTTATACATTATAAATGACATATTGTTGAAAGTGACATTAAACACCAATAAAACTGGCCATCATGTTATACGTTATAACTGACATATTGTTGAAAGTGACATTAACCACTAATAAAACTGGCCATCATGTTATACATTATAACTGACATATTGTTGAAAGTGACATTAAACACCAATAAAACTGGCCATCATGTTATACGTTATAACTGACATATTGTTGAAAGTGACGTTAACCACTAATAAAACTGGCCATCATGTTATACATTATAACTGACATATTGTTGAAAGTGACGTTAACCACTAATAAAACTGGCCATCATGTTATACATTATAACTGACATATTGCTGAAAGTGACATTAACCACTAATAAAACTGGCCATCATGTTATTCATTATAACTGACATATTGTTGAAAGTGAAGTTAACCACTAATAAAACTGGCCATCATGTTATACATTATAACTGACATATTGTTGAAAGTGACATTAACCACTAATAAAACTGGCCATCATGTTATACATTATAACTGACATATTGTTGAAATAACGTAAAACACCAATAAAACTGGCCATCATGTTATACATTATAACTGACATATTGTTGAAAGTGACATTAAACACCAATAAAATTGGTCATGTCATACGCTATAACTGACATATTGTTGAAAGTGACGTTAACCACTAATAAAACTGGTCATCATGTTATACATTATAACTGACATATTGTTGAAAGTGACATTAAACACCAATAAAACTGGCCATCATGTTATACGTTATAACTGACATATTGTTGAAAGTGACATTAACCACTAATAAAACTGGCCATCATGTTATACATTATAACTGACATATTGTTGAAAGTGACATAAAACACCAATAAAACTGGCCATCATGTTATACGCTATAACTGACATATTGTTGAAAGTGACGTTAACCACTAATAAAACTGGCCATCATGTTATACATTATAACTGACATATTGTTGAAAGTGACGTTAACCACTAATAAAACTGGCCATCATGTTATACGTTATAACTGACATATTGTTGAAAATGACATTAACCACTAATAAAACTGGCCATCATGTTATACGTTATAACTGACATCTTGTTGAAAGTGACATTAACCACTAATAAAACTGGCCATCATGTTATACGCTATAGCTGACATATTGTTGAAAGTGACGTTAACCACTAATAAAACTGGCCATCATGTTATACATTATAACTGACATATTGTTGAAAGTGACATTATGCACCAATAAAACTGGTCATGTTATACATTATAACTGACATATTGTTGAAAGTATCATTAACCACTAATAAAACTGGCCATCATGTTATACATTATAACTGACATATTGTTGAAAGTGACGTTAACCACTAATAAAACTGGCCATCATGTTATACATTATAACTGACATATTGTTGAAAGTGACATTAAACACCAATAAAACTGGTCATGTTATACATTATAACTGACATATTGTTGAAAGTGACGTTAAACACCAATAAAACTGTCCATCATGTTATACATTATAACTGAGATATTGTTGAAAGTGACATTAAACACCAATAAAATGGTCTAGTCATACGCTATAGCTGACATATTGTTGAAAGTGACGTTAACCACTAATAAAACTGGACATCATGTTATACGTTATAACTGACATATTGTTGAAAGTGACATCAACCACTAATAAAACTGGCCATCATGTTATACGTTATAACTGACATATTGTTGAAAGTGACGTTAAACACCAATAAAACTGGCCATCATCTTATACATTATAACTGACATATTGTTGAAAGTGACATTAAACACCAATAAAATTGGTCATGTCATACGCTATAACTGACATATTGTTGAAAGTGACGTTAACCACTAATAAAACTGGTCATCATGTTATACATTATAACTGACATATTGTTGAAAGTGACATTAAACACCAATAAAACTGGCCATCATGTTATACATTATAACTGACATATTGTTGAAAGTGACATTAACCATTAATAAAACTGGCCATCATGTTATACATTATAACTGACATATTGTTGAAAGTGACATTAAACACCAATAAAACTGGCCATCATGTTATATGCTATAACTGACATATTGTTGAAAGTGACGTTAACCACTAATAAAACTGGCCATCATGTTATACATTATAACTGACATATTGTTGAAAGTGACATTAAGCACCAATAAAACTGGCCATCATGTTATACGTTATAACTGACATATTGTTGAAAGTGACATTAAACACCAATAAAACTGGCCATCATGTTATACATTATAACTGACATATTGTTGAAAGTGACATTAAACACCAATAAAATTGGTCATGTCATACGCTATAACTGACATATTGTTGAAAGTGACGTTAACCACTAATAAAACTGGTCATCATGTTATACATTATAACTGACATATTGTTGAAAGTGACATTAAACACCAATAAAACTGGCCATCATGTTATACGTTATAACTGACATATTGTTGAAAGTGACATTAACCACTAATAAAACTGGCCATCATGTTATACATTATAACTGACATATTGTTGAAAGTGACATAAAACACCAATAAAACTGGCCATCGTGTTATACGCTATAACTGACATATTGTTGAAAGTGACGTTAACCACTAATAAAACTGGCCATCATGTTATACATTATAACTGACATATTGTTGAAAGTGACGTTAACCACTAATAAAACTGGCCATCATGTTATACATTATAACTGACATATTGCTGAAAGTGACATTAACCACTAATAAAACTGGCCATCATGTTATTCATTATAACTGACATATTGTTGAAAGTGAAGTTAACCACTAATAAAACTGGCCATCATGTTATACATTATAACTGACATATTGTTGAAAGTGACATTAACCACTAATAAAACTGGCCATCATGTTATACATTATAACTGACATATTGTTGAAATAACGTTAAACACCAATAAAACTGGCCATCATGTTATACATTATAACTGACATATTGTTGAAAGTGACATTAAACACCAATAAAATTGGTCATGTCATACGCTATAACTGACATATTGTTGAAAGTGACGTTAACCACTAATAAAACTGGTCATCATGTTATACATTATAACTGACATATTGTTGAAAGTGACATTAAACACCAATAAAACTGGCCATCATGTTATACATTATAACTGACATATTGTTGAAAGTGACATTAACCATTAATAAAACTGGCCATCATGTTATACATTATAACTGACATATTGTTGAAAGTGACATTAACCACTAATAAAACTGGCCATCATGTTATACATTATAACTGACATATTGTTGAAAGTGACATTAACCACTAATAAAACTGGCCATCATGTTATACGTTATAACTGACATATTGTTGAAAATGACGTTAACCACTAATAAAACTGGCCATCATGTTAAACGTTATAACTGACATATTGTTGAAAGTGACATTGAACACCAATAAAACTGGTCATGTCATATGCTATAACTGACATATTGTTGAAAGTGACGTTAACCACTAATAAAACTGTCCATCATGTTATACATTATAACTGACATATTGTTGAAAGTGACATTAAACACCAATAAAACTGGCCATCATGTTATACGTTATAACTGACATATTGTTGAAAGTGACATTAACCACTAATAAAACTGGCCATCATGTTATACATTATAACTGACATATTGTTGAAAGTGACATTAACCACTAATAAAACTGGCCATCATGTTATACATTATAACTGACATATTGTTGAAAGTGACGTTAACCACGAATAAAACTGGCCATCATGTTATACATTATAACTGACATATTGTTGAAAGTGACGTTAACCACTAATAAAACTGGCCATCATGTTATACATTATAACTGACATATTGTTGAAAGTGACATTAAGCACCAATAAAACTGGCCATCATGTTATACGTTATAACTGACATATTGTTGAAAGTGACATTAAACACCAATAAAACTGGCCATCATGTTATACATTATAACTGACATATTGTTGAAAGTGACATTAAACACCAATAAAATTGGTCATGTCATACGCTATAACTGACATATTGTTGAAAGTGACGTTAACCACTAATAAAACTGGTCATCATGTTATACATTATAACTGACATATTGTTGAAAGTGACATTAAACACCAATAAAACTGGCCATCATGTTATACGTCATAACTGACATATTGTTGAAAGTGACATTAACCACTAATAAAACTGGCCATCATGTTATACATTATAACTGACATATTGTTGAAAGTGACATAAAACACCAATAAAACTGGCCATCGTGTTATACGCTATAACTGACATATTGTTGAAAGTGACGTTAACCACTAATAAAACTGGCCATCATGTTATACATTATAACTGACATATTGTTGAAAGTGACGTTAACCACTAATAAAACTGGCCATCATGTTATACGTTATAACTGACATATTGTTGAAAATGACATTAACCACTAATAAAACTGGCCATCATGTTATACGTTATAACTGACATATTGTTGAAAATGACGCTAACCACTAATAAAACTGGCCATCATGTTATACGTTATAACTGACATCTTGTTGAAAGTGACATTAACCACTAATAAAACTGGCCATCATGTTATACGCTATAGCTGACATATTGTTGAAAGTGACGTTAACCACTAATAAAACTGGCCATCATGTTATACATTATAACTGACATATTGTTGAAAGTGACGTTAAACACCAATAAAACTGGCCATCATGTTATACATTATAACTGACATATTGTTGAAAGTGACATTAAACACCAATAAAACTGGTCATGTCATACGCTATAACTGACATATTGTTGAAAGTGACGTTAACCACTAATAAAACTGGCCATCATGTTATACATTATAACTGACATATTGTTGAAAGTGACATTAAACACCAATAAAACTGGTCATGTTATACATTATAACTGACATATTGTTGAAAGTGACGTTAAACACCAATAAAACTGTCCATCATGTTATACATTATAACTGAGATATTGTTGAAAGTGACATTAAACACCAATAAAATGGTCATGTCATACGCTATAGCTGACATATTGTTGAAAGTGACGTGAACCACTAATAAAACTGGACATCATGTTATACGTTATAACTGACATATTGTTGAAAGTGACATCAACCACTAATAAAACTGGCCATCATGTTATACGTTATAATTGACATATTGTTGAAAGTGGCGTTAATCACTAATAAAACTGGCCATCATGTTATACATTATAACTGACATATTGTTGAAAGTGACATTAACCACTAATAAAACTGGCCATCATGTTATACGTTATAACTGACATATTGTTGAAAGTGACGTTAACCACTAATAAAACTGGCCATCATGTTATACATTATAACTGACATATTGTTGAAAGTGACATTAAGCACCAATAAAACTGGTCATGTTATACATTATAACTGACATATTGTTGAAAGTGACGTTAACCACTAATAAAACTGGCCATCATGTTATACATTATAACTGACATATTGTTGAAAGTGACAATAAGCACCAATAAAACTGGTCATGTTATACATTATAACTGACATATTGTTGAAAGTGACATTAAACACCAATAAAACTGGTCATGTTATACATTATAACTGACATATTGTTGAAGTGACATTAAACACCAATAAAACTGGTCATGTTATACATTATAACTGACATATTGTTGAAAGTGACATTAAACAACAATAAAACTGGTCATGTCATACGCTATAACTGACATATTGTTGAAAGTGACGTTAACCACTAATAAAACTGGCCATCATGTTATACGTTATAACTGACATATTGTTGAAAGTGACGTTAACCACTAATAAAACTGGCCATCATGTTATACGTTATAACTGACATATTGTTGAAAATGACATTAACCACTAATAAAACTGGCCATCATGTTATACGTTATAACTGACATATTGTTGAAAATGACGTTAACCACTAATAAAACTGGCCATCATGTTATACGTTATAACTGACATATTGTTGAAAGTGACATTAACCACTAATAAAACTGGCCATCATGTTATACGTTATAACTGACATATTGTTGAAAGTGACGTTAACCACTAATAAAACTGGCCATCATGTTATACATTATAACTGACATATTGTTGAAAGTGACATTAAGCACCAATAAAACTGGTCATGTTATACATTATAACTGACATATTGTTGAAAGTGACGTTAAACACCAATAAAACTGGCCATCATGTTATACATTATAACTGACATATTGTTGAAAGTGACATTAAACACCAATAAAATGGTCATGTCATACGCTATAGCTGACATATTGTTGAAAGTGACGTGAACCACTAATAAAACTGGACATCATGTTATACGTTATAACTGACATATTGTTGAAAGTGACATCAACCACTAATAAAACTGGCCATCATGTTATACGTTATAATTGACATATTGTTGAAAGTGACGTTAATCACTAATAAAACTGGCCATCATGTTATACATTATAACTGACATATTGTTGAAAGTGACATTAACCACTAATAAAACTGGCCATCATGTTATACGTTATAACTGACATATTGTTGAAAGTGACGTTAACCACTAATAAAACTGGCCATCATGTTATACATTATAACTGACATATTGTTGAAAGTGACATTAAGCACCAATAAAACTGGTCATGTTATACATTATAACTGACATATTGTTGAAAGTGACGTTAACCACTAATAAAACTGGCCATCATGTTATACATTATAACTGACATATTGTTGAAAGTGACAATAAGCACCAATAAAACTGGTCATGTTATACATTATAACTGACATATTGTTGAAAGTGACATTAAACACCAATAAAACTGGTCATGTTATACATTATAACTGACATATTGTTGAAGTGACATTAAACACCAATAAAACTGGTCATGTTATACATTATAACTGACATATTGTTGAAAGTGACATTAAACAACAATAAAACTGGTCATGTCATACGCTATAACTGACATATTGTTGAAAGTGACGTTAACCACTAATAAAACTGGCCATCATGTTATACGTTATAACTGACATATTGTTGAAAGTGACGTTAACCACTAATAAAACTGGCCATCATGTTATACGTTATAACTGACATATTGTTGAAAATGACATTAACCACTAATAAAACTGGCCATCATGTTATACGTTATAACTGACATATTGTTGAAAATGACGTTAACCACTAATAAAACTGGCCATCATGTTATACGTTATAACTGACATATTGTTGAAAGTGACATTAACCACTAATAAAACTGGCCATCATGTTATACGTTATAACTGACATATTGTTGAAAGTGACGTTAACCACTAATAAAACTGGCCATCATGTTATACATTATAACTGACATATTGTTGAAAGTGACATTAAGCACCAATAAAACTGGTCATGTTATACATTATAACTGACCTATTGTTGAAAGTGACGTTAAACACCAATAAAACTGGCCATCATGTTATACATTATAACTGACATATTGTTGAAAGTGACATTAAACACCAATAAAACTGGTCATGTCATTCGCTATAACTGACATATTGTTGAAAGTGATGTTAACCACTAATAAAACTGTCCATCATGTTATACATTATAAATGACATATTGTTGAAAGTGACATTAAACACCAATAAAACTGGCCATCATGTTATACGTTATAACTGACATATTGTTGAAAGTGACATTAACCACTAATAAAACTGGCCATCATGTTATACATTATAACTGACATAATGTTGAAAGTGACATTAAACACCAATAAAACTGGCCATCATGTTATACGTTATAACTGACATATTGTTGAAAGTGACGTTAACCACTAATAAAACTGGCCATCATGTTATACATTATAACTGACATATTGTTGAAAGTGACGTTAACCACTAATAAAACTGGCCATCATGTTATACATTATAACTGACATATTGCTGAAAGTGACATTAACCACTAATAAAACTGGCCATCATGTTATTCATTATAACTGACATATTGTTGAAAGTGAAGTTAACCACTAATAAAACTGGCCATCATGTTATACATTATAACTGACATATTGTTGAAATGACGTTAAACACCAATAAAACTGGCCATCATGTTATACATTATAACTGACATATTGTTGAAAGTGACATTAAACACCAATAAAATTGGTCATGTCATACGCTATAACTGACATATTGTTGAAAGTGACGTTAACCACTAATAAAACTGGTCATCATGTTATACATTATAACTGACATATTGTTGAAAGTGACATTAAACACCAATAAAACTGGCCATCATGTTATACGTTATAACTGACATATTGTTGAAAGTGACATTAACCACTAATAAAACTGGCCATCATGTTATACATTATAACTGACATATTGTTGAAAGTGACATAAAACACCAATAAAACTGGCCATCATGTTATACGCTATAACTGACATATTGTTGAAAGTGACGTTAACCACTAATAAAACTGGCCATCATGTTATACATTATAACTGACATATTGTTGAAAGTGACGTTAACCACTAATAAAACTGGCCATCATGTTATACGTTATAACTGACATATTGTTGAAAATGACATTAACCACTAATAAAACTGGCCATCATGTTATACGTTATAACTGACATATTGTTGAAAATAACGCTAACCACTAATAAAACTGGCCATCATGTTATACGTTATAACTGACATCTTGTTGAAAGTGACATTAACCACTAATAAAACTGGCCATCATGTTATACGCTATAGCTGACATATTGTTGAAAGTGACGTTAACCACTAATAAAACTGGCCATCATGTTATACATTATAACTGACATATTGTTGAAAGTGACATTATGCACCAATAAAACTGGTCATGTTATACATTATAACTGACATATTGTTGAAAGTGACGTTAAACACCAATAAAACTGGCCATCATGTTATACATTATAACTGACATATTGTTGAAAGTGACATTAAACACCAATAAAACTGGTCATGTTATACATTATAACTGACATATTGTTGAAAGTGACGTTAAACACCAATAAAACTGTCCATCATGTTATACATTATAACTGAGATATTGTTGAAAGTGACATTAAACACCAATAAAATGGTCATGTCATACGCTATAGCTGACATATTGTTGAAAGTGACGTGAACCACTAATAAAACTGGACATCATGTTATACGTTATAACTGACATATTGTTGAAAGTGACATCAACCACTAATAAAACTGGCCATCATGTTATACGTTATAATTGACATATTGTTGAAAGTGACGTTAATCACTAATAAAACTGGCCATCATGTTATACATTATAACTGACATATTGTTGAAAGTGACATTAACCACTAATAGAACTGGCCATCATGTTATACGTTATAACTGACATATTGTTGAAAGTGACGTTAACCACTAATAAAACTGGCCATCATGTTATACATTATAACTGACATATTGTTGAAAGTGACATTAAGCACCAATAAAACTGGTCATGTTATACATTATAACTGACATATTGTTGAAAGTGACGTTAACCACTAATAAAACTGGCCATCATGTTATACATTATAACTGACATATTGTTGAAAGTGACAATAAGCACCAATAAAACTGGTCATATTATACATTATAACTGACATATTGTTGAAGTGACATTAAACACCAATAAAACTGGTCATGTTATACATTATAACTGACATATTGTTGAAAGTGACATTAAACACCAATAAAACTGGTCATGTCATACGCTATAACTGACATATTGTTGAAAGTGACGTTAACCACTAATAAAACTGGCCATCATGTTATACGTTATAACTGACATATTGTTGAAAGTGACGTTAACCACTAATAAAACTGGCCATCATGTTATACGTTATAACTGACATATTGTTGAAAATGACATTAACCACTAATAAAACTGGCCATCATGTTATACGTTATAACTGACATATTGTTGAAAATGACGTTAACCACTAATAAAACTGGCCATCATGTTATACGTTATAACTGACATATTGTTGAAAGTGACATTAACCACTAATAAAACTGGCCATCATGTTATACGTTATAACTGACATATTGTTGAAAGTGACGTTAACCACTAATAAAACTGGCCATCATGTTATACATTATAACTGACATATTGTTGAAAGTGACATTAAGCACCAATAAAACTGGTCATGTTATACATTATAACTGACATATTGTTGAAAGTGACGTTAAACACCAATAAAACTGGCCATCATGTTATACATTATAACTGACATATTGTTGAAAGTGACATTAAACACCAATAAAACTGGTCATGTCATACGCTATAACTGACATATTGTTGAAAGTGACGTTAACCACTAATAAAACTGTCCATCATGTTATACATTATAAATGACATATTGTTGAAAGTGACATTAAACACCAATAAAACTGGCCATCATGTTATACGTTATAACTGACATATTGTTGAAAGTGACATTAACCACTAATAAAACTGGCCATCATGTTATACATTATAACTGACATATTGTTGAAAGTGACATTAAACACCAATAAAACTGGCCATCATGTTATACGTTATAACTGACATATTGTTGAAAGTGACGTTAACCACTAATAAAACTGGCCATCATGTTATACATTATAACTGACATATTGTTGAAAGTGACGTTAACCACTAATAAAACTGGCCATCCAGTTATACATTATAACTGACATATTGCTGAAAGTGACATTAACCACTAATAAAACTGGCCATCATGTTATTCATTATAACTGACATATTGTTGAAAGTGAAGTTAACCACTAATAAAACTGGCCATCATGTTATACATTATAACTGACATATTGTTGAAAGTGACATTAACCACTAATAAAACTGGCCATCATGTTATACATTATAACTGACATATTGTTGAAAGTGACATTAACCACTAATAAAACTGGCCATCATGTTATACATTATAACTGACATATTGTTGAAAGTGACATTAAGCACCAATAAAACTGGCCATCATGTTATACGCTATAACTGACATATTGTTGAAAGTGACATTAAACACCAATAAAACTGGCCATCATGTTATACGTTATAACTGACATATTGTTGAAAGTGACATTAACCACTAATAAAACTGGCCATCATGTTATACATTATAACTGACATATTGTTGAAAGTGACGTTAAACACCAATAAAACTGGCCATCATGTTATACATTATAACTGACATATTGTTGAAAGTGACATTAAACACCAATAAAATTGGTCATGTCATACGCAATAACTGACATATTGTTGAAAGTGACATTAACCACTAATAAAACTGGTCATCATGTTATACATTATAACTGACATATTGTTGAAAGTGACATTAAACACCAATAAAACTGGCCATCATGTTATACGTTATAACTGACATATTGTTGAAAGTGACATTAACCACTAATAAAACTGTCCATCATGTTATACATTATAACTGACATATTGTTGAAAGTGACATTAAACACCAATAAAACTGGCCATCATGTTATACGCTATAACTGACATATTGTTGAAAGTGACGTTAACCACTAATAAAACTGGCCATCATGTTATACATTATAACTGACATATTGTTGAAAGTGACATTAAACACCAATAAAACTGGTCATGTCATACGCTATAACTGACATATTGTTGAAAGTGACATTAACCACTAATAAAACTGTCCATCATGTTATACATTATAACTGACATATTGTTGAAAGTGACATTAAACACCATTAAAACTGGCCATCATGTTATACATTATAACTGACATATTGTTGAAAGTGACGTTAACCACTAATAAAACTGGCCATCATGTTATACATCATAACTGACATATTGTTGAAAGTGACATTAACCACTAATAAAACTGGCCATCATGTTATACATTATAACTGACATATTGTTGAAAGTGACGTTAACCACTAATAAAACTGGCCATCATGTTATACATTATAACTGACATATTGTTGAAAGTGACATTAACCACTAATAAAACTGGCCATCATGTTATACATTATAACTGACATATTGTTGAAAGTGACGTTAACCACTAATAAAACTGGCCATCATGTTATACATTATAACTGACATATTGTTGAAAGTGACATTAAGCACCAATAAAACTGGCCATCATGTTATGCGCTATAACTGAAATATTGTTGAAAGTGACATTAAACACCAATAAAACTGGCCATCATGTTATACGTTATAACTGACATATTGTTGAAAGTGACGTTAACCACTAATAAAACTGGCCATCATGTAATACGTTATAACTGACATATTGTTGAAAGTGACGTTAAACACCAATAAAACTGGCCATCATGTTATACATTATAACTGACATATTGTTGAAAGTGACATTAAACACCAATAAAATTGGTCATGTCATACGCTATAACTGACATATTGTTGAAAGTGATGTTAACCACTAATAAAACTGGTCATCATGTTATACATTATAACTGACATATTGTTGAAAGTGACATTAAACACCAATAAAACTGGCCATCATGTTATACGTTATAACTGACATATTGTTGAAAGTGACATTAACCACTAATAAAACTGGCCATCATGTTATACATTATAACTGACATATTGTTGAAAGTGACATTAAACACTAATAAAACTGACCATCATCTTATACGCTATAACTGACATATTGTTGAAAGTGACGTTAACCACTAATAAAACTGCCCATCATGTTATACATTATAACTGACATATTGTTGAAAGTGACATTAAACACCAATAAAACTGGTCATGTCATACGCTATAACTGACATATTGTTGAAAGTGACGTTAACCACTAATAAAACTGCCCATCATGTTATACATTATAACTGACATATTGTTGAAAGTGACATTAAACACCAATAAAACTGGTCATGTCATACGCTATAACTGACATATTGTTGAAAGTGACGTTAACCACTAATAAAACTGTCCATCATGTTATACATTATAACTGACATATTGTTGAAAGTGACATTAAACACCAATAAAACTGGCCATCATGTTATACATTATAACTGACATATTGTTGAAAGTGACGTTAACCACTAATAAAACTGTCCATCATGTTATACGTTATAACTGACATATTGTTGAAAGTGACGTTAACCACTAATAAAACTGGCCATCATGTAATACGTTATAACTGACATATTGTTGAAAGTAACATTAACCACTAATAAAACTGGCCATCATGTTATACATTATAACTGACATATTGTTGAAAGTGACGTTAACCACTAATAAAACTGGCCATCATGTTATACATTATAACTGACATATTGTTGAAAGTGACATTAAGCACCAATAAAACTGGCCATCATGTTATACGCTATAACTGACATATTGTTGAAAGTGACATTAAACACCAATAAAACTGGCCATCATGTTATACGTTATAACTGACATATTGTTGAAAGTGACGTTAACCACTAATAAAACTGGCCATCATGTTATACGTTATAACTGACATATTGTTGAAAGTGACGTTAAACACCAATAAAACTGGCCATCATGTTATACATTATAACTGACATATTGTTGAAAGTGACATTAAACACCAATAAAACTGGTCATGTCATACGCTATAACTGACATATTGTTGAAAGTGACATTAACCACTAATAAAACTGTCCATCATGTTATACATTATAACTGACATATTGTTGAAAGTGACATTAAACACCAATAAAACTGGCCATCATGTTATACGTTATAACTGACATATTGTTGAAAGTGACATTAACCACTAATAAAACTGGCCATCATGTTATACATTATAACTGACATATTGTTGAAAGTGACATTAACCACTAATAAAACTGGCCATCATCTTATACATTATAACTGACATATTGTTGAAAGTGACGTTAACCACGAATAAAACTGGCCATCATGTTATACATTATAACTGACATATTGTTGAAAGTGACATTAACCACTAATAAAACTGGCCATCATGTTATACATTATAACTGACATATTGTTGAAAGTGACATTAAACACCAATAAAACTGGCCATCATGTTATACGTTATAACTGACATATTGTTGAAAGTGACGTTAACCACTAATAAAACTGGCCATCATGTTATACGTTATAACTGACATATTGTTGAAAGTGACATTAAACACCAATAAAACTGGCCATCATGTTATACATTATAACTGACATATTGTTGAAAGTGACATTAAACACCAATAAAATTGGTCATGTCATACGCTATAACTGACATATTGTTGAAAGTGACGTTAACCACTAATAAAACTGGTCATCATGTTATACATTATAACTGACATATTGTTGAAAGTGACATTAAACACCAATAAAACTGGCCATCATGTTATACGTTATAACTGACATATTGTTGAAAGTGACATTAACCACTAATAAAACTGGCCATCATGTTATACATTATAACTGACATATTGTTGAAAGTGACATTAAACACCAATTAAACTGGCCATCATGTTATACGCTATAACTGACATATTGTTGAAAGTGACGTTAACCACTAATAAAACTGGCCATCATGTTATACATTATAACTGACATATTGTTGAAAGTGACATTAAACACCAATAAAACTGGTCATGTCATACGCTATAACTGACATATTGTTGAAAGTGACGTTAACCACTAATAAAACTGTCCATCATGTTATACATTATAACTGACATATTGTTGAAAGTGACATTAAACACCAATAAAACTGGCCATCATGTTATACGTTATAACTGACATATTGTTGAAAGTGACATTAACCACTATTAAAACTGGCCATCATGTTATACATTATAACTGACATATTGTTGAAAGTGACATTAAACACCAATAAAACTGGCCATCATGTTATACGCTATAACTGACATATTGTTGAAAGTGACGTTAACCACTAATAAAATTGGCCATCATGTTATACATTATAACTGACATATTGTTGAAAGTGACATTAACCACTAATAAAACTGGCCATCATGTTATACATTATAACTGACATATTGTTGAAAGTGACATTAACCACTAATAAAACTGTCCATCATGTTATACATTATAACTGACATATTGTTGAAAGTGACATTAAACACCAATAAAACTGGCCATCATGTTATACGTTATAACTGACATATTGTTGAAAGTGACATTAACCACTAATAAAACTGGCCATCATGTTATACATTATAACTGACATATTGTTGAAAGTGACATTAACCACTAATAAAACTGGCCATCATCTTATACATTATAACTGACATATTGTTGAAAGTGACGTTAACCACGAATAAAACTGGCCATCATGTTATACATTATAACTGACATATTGTTGAAAGTGACATTAACCACTAATAAAACTGGCCATCATGTTATACATTATAACTGACATATTGTTGAAAGTGACGTTAACCACTAATAAAACTGGCCATCATGTTATACATTATAACTGACATATTGTTGAAAGTGACATTAAGCACCAATAAAACTGGTCATCATGTTATACGCTATAACTGACATATTGTTGAAAGTGACATTAAACACCAATAAAACTGGCCATCATGTTATACGTTATAACTGACATATTGTTGAAAGTGACGTTAACCACTAATAAAACTGGCCATCATGTTATACGTTATAACTGACATATTGTTGAAAGTGACATTAAACACCAATAAAACTGGCCATCATGTTATACATTATAACTGACATATTGTTGAAAGTGACATTAAACACCAATAAAATTGGTCATGTCATACGCTATAACTGACATATTGTTGAAAGTGACGTTAACCACTAATAAAACTGGCCATCATGTTATACGTTATAACTGACATATTGTTGAAAGTGACGTTAAACACCAATAAAACTGGCCATCATGTTATACATTATAACTGACATATTGTTGAAAGTGACATTAAACACCAATAAAATTGGTCATGTCATACGCTATAACTGACATATTGTTGAAAGTGACGTTAACCACTAATAAAACTGGTCATCATGTTATACATTATAACTGATATATTGTTGAAAGTGACATTAAACACCAATAAAACTGGCCATCATGTTATATGTTATAACTGACATATTGTTGAAAGTGACATTAAACACCAATAAAACTGGTCATGTTATACATTATAACTGACATATTGTTGAAAGTGACGTTAACCACTAATAAAACTGGCCATCATGTTATACATTATAACTGACATATTGTTGAAAGTGACATTAACCACTAATAAAACTGGTCATGTCATACGCTATAACTGACATATTGTTGAAAGTGACGTTAACCACTAATAAAACTGTCCATCATGTTATACATTATAACTGACATATTGTTGAAAGTGACATTAAACACCAATAAAACTGGCCATCATGTTATACGTTATAACTGACATATTGTTGAAAGTGACATTAACCACTATTAAAACTGGCCATCATGTTATACATTATAACTGACATATTGTTGAAAGTGACATTAAACACCAATAAAACTGGCCATCATGTTATACGCTATAACTGACATATTGTTGAAAGTGACGTTAACCACTAATAAAATTGGCCATCATGTTATACATTATAACTGACATATTGTTGAAAGTGACATTAACCACTAATAAAACTGGCCATCATGTTATACATTATAACTGACATATTGTTGAAAGTGACATTAACCACTAATAAAACTGTCCATCATGTTATACATTATAACTGACATATTGTTGAAAGTGACATTAAACACCAATAAAACTGGCCATCATGTTATACGTTATAACTGACATATTGTTGAAAGTGACATTAAACACCAATAAAATTGGTCATGTCATACGCTATAACTGACATATTGTTGAAAGTGACGTTAACCACTAATAAAACTGGCCATCATGTTATACGTTATAACTGACATATTGTTGAAAGTGACGTTAAACACCAATAAAACTGGCCATCATGTTATACATTATAACTGACATATTGTTGAAAGTGACATTAAACACCAATAAAATTGGTCATGTCATACGCTATAACTGACATATTGTTGAAAGTGACGTTAACCACTAATAAAACTGGTCATCATGTTATACATTATAACTGATATATTGTTGAAAGTGACATTAAACACCAATAAAACTGGCCATCATGTTATATGTTATAACTGACATATTGTTGAAAGTGACATTAAACACCAATAAAACTGGTCATGTTATACATTATAACTGACATATTGTTGAAAGTGACGTTAACCACTAATAAAACTGGCCATCATGTTATACATTATAACTGACATATTGTTGAAAGTGACATTAACCACTAATAAAACTGGCCATCATGTAATACATTATGACTGACATATTGTTGAAAGTGACATTAAACACCAATAAAACTGGCCATCATGTTATACGCTATAACTGACATATTGTTGAAAGTGACGTTAACCACTAATAAAACTGGCCATCATGTAATACATTATAACTGACATATTGTTGAAAGTGACATTAACCACTAATAAAACTGGCCATCATGTTATACATTATAACTGACATATTGTTGAAAGTGACATTAACCACTAATAAAACTGGCCATCATGTTATACATTATAACTGACATATTGTTGAAAGTGACATTAAACACCAATAAAACTGGTCATGTCATATGCTATAACTGACATATTGTTGAAAGTGACGTTAACCACTAATAAAACTGGCCATCATGTTATACATTATAACTGACATATTGTTGAAAGTGACATTAAACACCAATAAAACTGGCCATCATGTTATACGTTATAACTGACATATTGTTGAAAGTATCATTAACCACTAATAAAACTGGCCATCATGTTATACATTATAACTGACATATTGTTGAAAGTGACGTTAACCACTAATAAAACTGGCCATCATGTTATACATTATAACTGACATATTGTTGAAAGTGACATTAAACACCAGTAAAACTGGTCATGTTATACATTATAACTGACATATTGTTGAAAGTGACATTAAACACCAATAAAACTGTCCATCATGTTATACATTATAACTGAGATATTGTTGAAAGTGACATTAAACACCAATAAAATGGTCATGTCATACGCTATAGCTGACATATTGTTGAAAGTGACGTTAACCACTAATAAAACTGGTCATCATGTTATACATTATAACTGACATATTGTTGAAAGTGACATTAAACACCAATAAAACTGGCCATCATGTTATACGTTATAACTGACATATTGTTGAAAGTGACATTAACCACTAATAAAACTGGCCATCATGTTATACATTATAACTGACATATTGTTGAAAGTGACATTAAACACCAATAAAACTGGCCATCATGTTATACGCTATAACTGACATATTGTTGAAAGTGACATTAACCACTAATAAAACTGGCCATCATGTTATACGCTATAACTGACATATTGTTGAAAGTGACATTAAACACCAATAAAACTGGTCATGTCATACGCTATAACTGACATATTGTTGAAAGTGACGTTAACCACTAATAAAACTGTCCATCATGTTATACATTATAACTGACATAATTGTTGAAAGTGACATTAAACACCAATAAAACTGGCCATCATGTTATACGTTATAACTGACATATTGTTGAAAGTGACGTTAACCACTAATAAAACTGGCCAACATGTTATACGTTATAACTGACATATTGTTGAAAGTGACGTTAACCACTAATAAAACTGGCCATCATGTTATACATTATAACTGACATATTGTTGAAAGTGACATTAAACACCAATAAAACTGGCCATCATGTTATACGTTATAACTGACATATTGTTGAAAGTATCATTAACCACTAATAAAACTGGCCATCATGTTATACATTATAACTGACATATTGTTGAAAGTGACGTTAACCACTAATAAAACTGGCCATCATGTTATACATTATAACTGACATATTGTTGAAAGTGACATTAAACACCAATAAAACTGGTCATGTTATACATTATAACTGACATATTGTTGAAAGTGACGTTAAACACCAATAAAACTGTCCATCATGTTATACATTATAACTGAGATATTGTTGAAAGTGACATTAAACACCAATAAAATGGTCTAGTCATACGCTATAGCTGACATATTGTTGAAAGTGACGTTAACCACTAATAAAACTGGACATCATGTTATACGTTATAACTGACATATTGTTGAAAGTGACATCAACCACTAATAAAACTGGCCATCATGTTATACGTTATAACTGACATATTGTTGAAAGTGACGTTAAACACCAATAAAACTGGCCATCATCTTATACATTATAACTGACATATTGTTGAAAGTGACATTAAACACCAATAAAATTGGTCATGTCATACGCTATAACTGACATATTGTTGAAAGTGACGTTAACCACTAATAAAACTGGTCATCATGTTATACATTATAACTGACATATTGTTGAAAGTGACATTAAACACCAATAAAACTGGCCATCATGTTATACATTATAACTGACATATTGTTGAAAGTGACATTAACCATTAATAAAACTGGCCATCATGTTATACATTATAACTGACATATTGTTGAAAGTGACATTAAACACCAATAAAACTGGCCATCATGTTATATGCTATAACTGACATATTGTTGAAAGTGACGTTAACCACTAATAAAACTGGCCATCATGTTATACATTATAACTGACATATTGTTGAAAGTGACATTAAACACCAATAAAACTGGTCATGTCATATGCTATAACTGACATATTGTTGAAAGTGACGTTAACCACTAATAAAACTGTCCATCATGTTATACATTATAACTGACATATTGTTGAAAGTGACATTAAACACCAATAAAACTGGCCATCATGTTATACGTTATAACTGACATATTGTTGAAAGTGACATTAACCACTAATAAAACTGGCCATCATGTTATACATTATAACTGACATATTGTTGAAAGTGACATTAACCACTAATAAAACTGGCCATCATGTTATACATTATAACTGACATATTGTTGAAAGTGACGTTAACCATGAATAAAACTGGCCATCATGTTATACATTATAACTGACATATTGTTGAAAGTGACGTTAACCACTAATAAAACTGGCCATCATGTTATACATTATAACTGACATATTGTTGAAAGTGACATTAAGCACCAATAAAACTGGCCATCATGTTATACGCTATAACTGACATATTGTTGAAAGTGACATTAAACACCAATAAAACTGGCCATCATGTTATGCGTTATAACTGACATATTGTTGAAAGTGACATTAACCACTAATAAAACTGGCCATCATGTTATACGTTATAACTGACATATTGTTGAAATGACGTTAAACACCAATAAAACTGGCCATCATGTTATACATTATAACTGACATATTGTTGAAAGTGACATTAAACACCAATAAAATTGGTCATGTCATACGCTATAACTGACATATTGTTGAAAGTGACGTTAACCACTAATAAAACTGGTCATCATGTTATACATTATAACTGACATATTGTTGAAAGTGACATAAAACACCAATAAAACTGGCCATCATGTTATACGCTATAACTGACATATTGTTGAAAGTGACGTTAACCACTAATAAAACTGGCCATCATGTTATACATTATAACTGACATATTGTTGAAAGTGACGTTAACCACTAATAAAACTGGCCATCATGTTATACGTTATAACTGACATATTGTTGAAAATGACATTAACCACTAATAAAACTGGCCATCATGTTATACGTTATAACTGACATATTGTTGAAAATGACGCTAACCACTAATAAAACTGGCCATCATGTTATACGTTATAACTGACATCTTGTTGAAAGTGACATTAACCACTAATAAAACTGGCCATCATGTTATACGCTATAGCTGACATATTGTTGAAAGTGACGTTAACCACTAATAAAACTGGCCATCATGTTATACATTATAACTGACATATTGTTGAAAGTGACATTATGCACCAATAAAACTGGTCATGTTATACATTATAACTGACATATTGTTGAAAGTGACGTTAAACACCAATAAAACTGGCCATCATGTTATACATTATAACTGACATATTGTTGAAAGTGACATTAAACACCAATAAAATTGGTCATGTCATACGCTATAACTGACATATTGTTGAAAGTGACGTTAACCACTAATAAAACTGGTCATCATGTTATACATTATAACTGACATATTGTTGAAAGTGACATTAAACACCAATAAAACTGGCCATCATGTTATACGTTATAACTGACATATTGTTGAAAGTGACATTAACCACTAATAAAACTGGCCATCATGTTATACATTATAACTGACATATTGTTGAAAGTGACATAAAACACCAATAAAACTGGCCATCATGTTATACGCTATAACTGACATATTGTTGAAAGTGATGTTAACCACTAATAAAACTGGCCATCATGTTATACATTATAACTGACATATTGTTGAAAGTGACGTTAACCACTAATAAAACTGGCCATCATGTTATACGTTATAACTGACATATTGTTGAAAATGACATTAACCACTAATAAAACTGGCCATCATGTTATACGTTATAACTGACATATTGTTGAAAATGACGCTAACCACTAATAAAACTGGCCATCATGTTATACGTTATAACTGACATCTTGTTGAAAGTGACATTAACCACTAATAAAACTGGCCATCATGTTATACGCTATAGCTGACATATTGTTGAAAGTGACGTTAACCACTAATAAAACTGGCCATCATGTTATACATTATAACTGACATATTGTTGAAAGTGACATTATGCACCAATAAAACTGGTCATGTTATACATTATAACTGACATATTGTTGAAAGTGACGTTAAACACCAATAAAACTGGCCATCATGTTATACATTATAACTGACATATTGTTGAAAGTGACATTAAGCACCAATAAAACTGGTCATGTCATACGCTATAACTGACATATTGTTGAAAGTGACGTTAACCACTAATAAAACTGGCCATCATGTTATACATTATAACTGACATATTGTTGAAAGTGACATAAAACACCAATAAAACTGGTCATGTTATACATTATAACTGACATATTGTTGAAAGTGACGTTAAACACCAATAAAACTGTCCATCATGTTATACATTATAACTGAGATATTGTTGAAAGTGACATTAAACACCAATAAAATGGTCATGTCATACGCTATAACTGACATATTGTTGAAAGTGACGTTAACCACTAATAAAACTGGCCATCATGTTATACATTATAACTGACATATTGTTGAAAGTGACACTAAGCACCAATAAAACTGGTCATATTATACATTATAACTGACATATTGTTGAAGTGACATTAAACACCAATAAAACTGGTCATGTTATACATTATAACTGACATATTGTTGAAAGTGACATTAAACACCAATAAAACTGGTCATGTCATACGCTATAACTGACATATTGTTGAAAGTGACGTTAACCACTAATAAAACTGGCCATCATGTTATACGTTATAACTGACATATTGTTGAAAGTGACGTTAACCACTAATAAAACTGGCCATCATGTTATACGTTATAACTGACATATTGTTGAAAATGACATTAACCACTAATAAAACTGGCCATCATGTTATACGTTATAACTGACATATTGTTGAAAATGACGTTAACCACTAATAAAAGTGGCCATCATGTTATACGTTATAACTGACATATTGTTGAAAGTGACATTAACCACTAATAAAACTGGCCATCATGTTATACGTTATAACTGACATATTGTTGAAAGTGACGTTAACCACTAATAAAACTGGCCATCATGTTATACATTATAACTGACATATTGTTGAAAGTGACATTAAGCACCAATAAAACTGGTCATGTTATACATTATAACTGACATATTGTTGAAAGTGACGTTAAACACCAATAAAACTGGCCATCATGTTATACATTATAACTGACATATTGTTGAAAGTGACATTAAACACCAATAAAACTGGTCATGTCATACGCTATAACTGACATATTGTTGAAAGTGACGTTAACCACTAATAAAACTGTCCATCATGTTATACATTATAAATGACATATTGTTGAAAGTGACATTAAACATCAATAAAACTGGCCATCATGTTATACGTTATAACTGACATATTGTTGAAAGTGACATTAACCACTAATAAAACTGGCCATCATGTTATACATTATAACTGACATATTGTTGAAAGTGACATTAAACACTAATAAAACTGGCCATCATGTTATACGTTATAACTGACATATTGTTGAAAGTGACGTTAACCACTAATAAAACTGGCCATCATGTTATACATTATAACTGACATATTGTTGAAAGTGACGTTAACCACTAATAAAACTGGCCATCATGTTATACATTATAACTGACATATTGCTGAAAGTGACATTAACCACTAATAAAACTGGCCATCATGTTATTCATTATAACTGACATATTGTTGAAAGTGAAGTTAACCACTAATAAAACTGGCCATCATGTTATACATTATAACTGACATATTGTTGAAAGTGACATTAACCACTAATAAAACTGGCCATCATGTTATACATTATAACTGACATATTGTTGAAAGTGACATTAACCACTAATAAAACTGGCCATCATGTTATACATTATAACTGACATATTGTTGAAAGTGACATTAAGCACCAATAAAACTGGCCATCATGTTATACGCTATAACTGACATATTGTTGAAAGTGACATTAAACACCAATAAAACTGGCCATCATGTTATACGTTATAACTGACATATTGTTGAAAGTGACATTAACCACTAATAAAACTGGCCATCATGTTATACATTATAACTGACATATTGTTGAAAGTGACGTTAAACACCAATAAAACTGGCCATCATGTTATACATTATAACTGACATATTGTTGAAAGTGACATTAAACACCAATAAAATTGGTCATGTCATACGCTATAACTGACATATTGTTGAAAGTGACATTAACCACTAATAAAACTGGTCATCATGTTATACATTATAACTGACATATTGTTGAAAGTGACATTAAACACCAATAAAACTGGCCATCATGTTATACGTTATAACTGACATATTGTTGAAAGTGACATTAACCACTAATAAAACTGGCCATCATGTTATACATTATAACTGACATATTGTTGAAAGTGACATTAAACACCAATAAAACTGGCCATCATGTTATACGCTATAACTGACATATTGTTGAAAGTGACGTTAACCACTAATAAAACTGGCCATCATGTTATACATTATAACTGACATATTGTTGAAAGTGACATTAAACACCAATAAAACTGGTCATGTCATATGCTATAACTGACATATTGTTGAAAGTGACGTTAACCACTAATAAAACTGGCCATCATGTTATACATTATAACTGACATATTGTTGAAAGTGACATTAAACACCAATAAAACTGGCCATCATGTTATACATTATAACTGACATATTGTTGAAAGTGACGTTAACCACTAATAAAACTGGCCATCATGTTATACATCATAACTGACATATTGTTGAAAGTGACATTAACCACTAATAAAACTGGCCATCATGTTATACATTATAACTGACATATTGTTGAAAGTGACGTTAACCACTAATAAAACTGGCCATCATGTTATACATTATAACTGACATATTGTTGAAAGTGACATTAACCACTAATAAAACTGGCCATCATGTTATACATTATAACTGACATATTGTTGAAAGTGACGTTAACCACTAATAAAACTGGCCATCATGTTATACATTATAACTGACATATTGTTGAAAGTGACATTAAGCACCAATAAAACTGGCCATCATGTTATGCGCTATAACTGAAATATTGTTGAAAGTGACATTAAACACCAATAAAACTGGCCATCATGTTATACGTTATAACTGACATATTGTTGAAAGTGACGTTAACCACTAATAAAACTGGCCATCATGTAATACGTTATAACTGACATATTGTTGAAAGTGACGTTAAACACCAATAAAACTGGCCATCATGTTATACATTATAACTGACATATTGTTGAAAGTGACATTAAACACCAATAAAATTGGTCATGTCATACGCTATAACTGACATATTGTTGAAAGTGACGTTAACCACTAATAAAACTGGTCATCATGTTATACATTATAACTGACATATTGTTGAAAGTGACATTAAACACCAATAAAACTGGCCATCATGTTATACGTTATAACTGACATATTGTTGAAAGTGACATTAACCACTAATAAAACTGGCCATCATGTTATACATTATAACTGACATATTGTTGAAAGTGACATTAAACACCAATAAAACTGACCATCATCTTATACGCTCTAACTGACATATTGTTGAAAGTGACGTTAACCACTAATAAAACTGCCCATCATGTTATACATTATAACTGACATATTGTTGAAAGTGACATTAAACACCAATAAAACTGGTCATGTCATACGCTATAACTGACATATTGTTGAAAGTGACGTTAACCACTAATAAAACTGCCCATCATGTTATACATTATAACTGACATATTGTTGAAAGTGACATTAAACACCAATAAAACTGGTCATGTCATACGCTATAACTGACATATTGTTGAAAGTGACGTTAACCACTAATAAAACTGTCCATCATGTTATACATTATAACTGACATATTGTTGAAAGTGACATTAAACACCAATAAAACTGGCCATCATGTTATACATTATAACTGACATATTGTTGAAAGTGACGTTAACCACTAATAAAACTGTCCATCATGTTATACGTTATAACTGACATATTGTTGAAAGTGACGTTAACCACTAATAAAACTGGCCATCATGTTATACGTTATAACTGACATATTGTTGAAAGTAACATTAACCACTAATAAAACTGGCCATCATGTTATACATTATAACTGACATATTGTTGAAAGTGACGTTAACCACTAATAAAACTGGCCATCATGTTATACATTATAACTGACATATTGTTGAAAGTGACATTAAACACCAATAAAACTGGTCATGTTATACATTATAACTGACATATTGTTGAAAGTGACATTAAACACCAATAAAATGGTCATGTCATACGCTATAGCTGACATATTGTTGAAAGTGACGTTAACCACTAATAAAACTGGACATCATGTTATACATTATAACTGACATATTGTTGAAAGTGACATTAACCACTAATAAAACTGGCCATCATGTTATACATTATAACTGACATATTGTTGAAAGTGACATTAAGCACCAATAAAACTGGCCATCATGTTATACGCTATAACTGACATATTGTTGAAAGTGACATTAAACACCAATAAAACTGGCCATCATGTTATACGTTATAACTGACATATTGTTGAAAGTGACATTAACCACTAATAAAACTGGCCATCATGTTATACATTATAACTGACATATTGTTGAAAGTGACGTTAAACACCAATAAAACTGGCCATCATGTTATACATTATAACTGACATATTGTTGAAAGTGACATTAAACACCAATAAAATTGGTCATGTCATACGCTATAACTGACATATTGTTGAAAGTGACATTAACCACTAATAAAACTGGTCATCATGTTATACATTATAACTGACATATTGTTGAAAGTGACATTAAACACCAATAAAACTGGCCATCATGTTATACGTTATAACTGACATATTGTTGAAAGTGACATTAACCACTAATAAAACTGGCCATCATGTTATACATTATAACTGACATATTGTTGAAAGTGACATTAAACACCAATAAAACTGGCCATCATGTTATACGCTATAACTGACATATTGTTGAAAGTGACGTTAACCACTAATAAAACTGGCCATCATGTTATACATTATAACTGACATATTGTTGAAAGTGACATTAAACACCAATAAAACTGGTCATGTCATACGCTATAACTGACATATTGTTGAAAGTGACGTTAACCACTAATAAAACTGTCCATCATGTTATACATTATAACTGACATATTGTTGAAAGTGACATTAAACACCAATAAAACTGGCCATCATGTTATACATTATAACTGACATATTGTTGAAAGTGACGTTAACCACTAATAAAACTGGCCATCATGTAATACATCATAACTGACATATTGTTGAAAGTGACATTAACCACTAATAAAACTGGCCATCATGTTATACATTATAACTGACATATTGTTGAAAGTGACGTTAACCACTAATAAAACTGGCCATCATGTTATACATTATAACTGACATATTGTTGAAAGTGACATTAACCACTAATAAAACTGGCCATCATGTTATACATTATAGCTGACATATTGTTGAAAGTGACGTTAACCACTAATAAAACTGGCCATCATGTTATACATTATAACTGACATATTGTTGAAAGTGACATTAAGCACCAATAAAACTGGCCATCATGTTATGCGCTATAACTGAAATATTGTTGAAAGTGACATTAAACACCAATAAAACTGGCCATCATGTTATACGTTATAACTGACATATTGTTGAAAGTGACGTTAACCACTAATAAAACTGGCCATCATGTAATACGTTATAACTGACATATTGTTGAAAGTGACGTTAAACACCAATAAAACTGGCCATCATGTTATACATTATAACTGACATATTGTTGAAAGTGACATTAAACACCAATAAAATTGGTCATGTCATACGCTATAACTGACATATTGTTGAAAGTGACGTTAACCACTAATAAAACTGGTCATCATGTTATACATTATAACTGACATATTGTTGAAAGTGACATTAAACACCAATAAAACTGGCCATCATGTTATACGTTATAACTGACATATTGTTGAAAGTGACATTAACCACTAATAAAACTGGCCATCATGTTATACATTATAACTGACATATTGTTGAAAGTGACATTAAACACCAATAAAACTGACCATCATCTTATACGCTATAACTGACATATTGTTGAAAGTGACGTTAACCACTAATAAAACTGCCCATCATGTTATACATTATAACTGACATATTGTTGAAAGTGACATTAAACACCAATAAAACTGGTCATGTCATACGCTATAACTGACATATTGTTGAAAGTGACGTTAACCACTAATAAAACTGCCCATCATGTTATACATTATAACTGACATATTGTTGAAAGTGACATTAAACACCAATAAAACTGGTCATGTCATACGCTATAACTGACATATTGTTGAAAGTGACGTTAACCACTAATAAAACTGTCCATCATGTTATACATTATAACTGACATATTGTTGAAAGTGACATTAAACACCAATAAAACTGGCCATCATGTTATACATTATAACTGACATATTGTTGAAAGTGACGTTAACCACTAATAAAACTGTCCTTCATGTTATACGTTATAACTGACATATTGTTGAAAGTGACGTTAACCACTAATAAAACTGGCCATCATGTTATACGTTATAACTGACATATTGTTGAAAGTAACATTAACCACTAATAAAACTGGCCATCATGTTATACATTATAACTGACATATTGTTGAAAGTGACGTTAACCACTAATAAAACTGGCCATCATGTTATACATTATAACTGACATATTGTTGAAAGTGACATTAAACACCAATAAAACTGGTCATGTTATACATTATAACTGACATATTGTTGAAAGTGACATTAAACACCAATAAAATGGTCATGTCATACGCTATAGCTGACATATTGTTGAAAGTGACGTTAACCACTAATAAAACTGGACATCATGTTATACGTTATAACTGACATATTGTTGAAAGTGACGTTAACCACTAATAAAACTGGCCATCATGTTAAACATTATAACTGACATATTGTTGAAAGTGACATTAACCACTAATAAAACTGGCCATCATGTTATACATTATAACTGACATATTGTTGAAAGTGACGTTAACCACTAATAAAACTGGCCATCATGTTATACATTATAACTGACATATTGTTGAAAGTGACATTAAGCACCAATAAAACTGGCCATCATGTTATACGCTATAACTGACATATTGTTGAAAGTGACATTAAACACCAATAAAACTGGCCATCATGTTATACGTTATAACTGACATATTGTTGAAAGTGACGTTAACCACTAATAAAACTGGCCATCATGTTATACGTTATAACTGACATATTGTTGAAAGTGACGTTAAACACCAATAAAACTGGCCATCATGTTATACATTATAACTGACATATTGTTGAAAGTGACATTAAACACCAATAAAACTGGTCATGTCATACGCTATAACTGACATATTGTTGAAAGTGACATTAACCACTAATAAAACTGTCCATCATGTTATACATTATAACTGACATATTGTTGAAAGTGACATTAAACACCAATAAAACTGGCCATCATGTTATATGCTATAACTGACATATTGTTGAAAGTGACATTAACCACTAATAAAACTGGCCATCATGTTATACATTATAACTGACATATTGTTGAAAGTGACATTAACCACTAATAAAACTGGCCATCATCTTATACATTATAACTGACATATTGTTGAAAGTGACGTTAACCACGAATAAAACTGGCCATCATGTTATACATTATAACTGACATATTGTTGAAAGTGACATTAACCACTAATAAAACTGGCCATCATGTTATACATTATAACTGACATATTGTTGAAAGTGACATTAAACACCAATAAAACTGGCCATCATGTTATACGTTATAACTGACATATTGTTGAAAGTGACGTTAACCACTAATAAAACTGGCCATCATGTTATACGTTATAACTGACATATTGTTGAAAGTGACATTAAACACCAATAAAACTGGCCATCATGTTATACATTATAACTGACATATTGTTGAAAGTGACATTAAACACCAATAAAATTGGTCATGTCATACGCTATAACTGACATATTGTTGAAAGTGACGTTAACCACTAATAAAACTGGTCATCATGTTATACATTATAACTGACATATTGTTGAAAGTGACATTAAACACCAATAAAACTGGCCATCATGTTATACGTTATAACTGACATATTGTTGAAAGTGACATTAACCACTAATAAAACTGGCCATCATGTTATACATTATAACTGACATATTGTTGAAAGTGACATTAAACACCAATTAAACTGGCCATCATGTTATACGCTATAACTGACATATTGTTGAAAGTGACGTTAACCACTAATAAAACTGGCCATCATGTTATACATTATAACTGACATATTGTTGAAAGTGACATTAAACACCAATAAAACTGGTCATGTCATACGCTATAACTGACATATTGTTGAAAGTGACGTTAACCACTAATAAAACTGGCCATCATGTTATACATTATAACTGACATATTGTTGAAAGTGACATTAAACACCAATAAAACTGGCCATCATGTTATACGTTATAACTGACATATTGTTGAAAGTGACATTAACCACTAATAAAACTGGCCATCATGTTATACATTATAACTGACATATTGTTGAAAGTGACATTAAGCACCAATAAAACTGGCCATCATGTTATGCGCTATAACTGAAATATTGTTGAAAGTGACATTAAACACCAATAAAACTGGCCATCATGTTATACGTTATAACTGACATATTGTTGAAAGTGACGTTAACCACTAATAAAACTGGCCATCATGTAATACGTTATAACTGACATATTGTTGAAAGTGACGTTAAACACCAATAAAACTGGCCATCATGTTATACATTATAACTGACATATTGTTGAAAGTGACATTAAACACCAATAAAATTGGTCATGTCATACGCTATAACTGACATATTGTTGAAAGTGACGTTAACCACTAATAAAACTGGTCATCATGTTATACATTATAACTGACATATTGTTGAAAGTGACATTAAACACCAATAAAACTGGCCATCATGTTATACGTTATAACTGACATATTGTTGAAAGTGACATTAACCACTAATAAAACTGGCCATCATGTTATACATTATAACTGACATATTGTTGAAAGTGACATTAAACACCAATAAACTGACCATCATCTTATACGCTATAACTGACATATTGTTGAAAGTGACGTTAACCACTAATAAAACTGCCCATCATGTTATACATTATAACTGACATATTGTTGAAAGTGACATTAAACACCAATAAAACTGGTCATGTCATACGCTATAACTGACATATTGTTGAAAGTGACGTTAACCACTAATAAAACTGCCCATCATGTTATACATTATAACTGACATATTGTTGAAAGTGACATTAAACACCAATAAAACTGGTCATGTCATACGCTATAACTGACATATTGTTGAAAGTGACGTTAACCACTAATAAAACTGTCCATCATGTTATACATTATAACTGACATATTGTTGAAAGTGACATTAAACACCAATAAAACTGGCCATCATGTTATACATTATAACTGACATATTGTTGAAAGTGACGTTAACCACTAATAAAACTGTCCATCATGTTATACGTTATAACTGACATATTGTTGAAAGTGACGTTAACCACTAATAAAACTGGCCATCATGTTATACGTTATAACTGACATATTGTTGAAAGTAACATTAACCACTAATAAAACTGGCCATCATGTTATACATTATAACTGACATATTGTTGAAAGTGACGTTAACCACTAATAAAACTGGCCATCATGTTATACATTATAACTGACATATTGTTGAAAGTGACATTAAACACCAATAAAACTGGTCATGTTATACATTATAACTGACATATTGTTGAAAGTGACATTAAACACCAATAAAATGGTCATGTCATACGCTATAGCTGACATATTGTTGAAAGTGACGTTAACCACTAATAAAACTGGACATCATGTTATACGTTATAACTGACATATTGTTGAAAGTGACGTTAACCACTAATAAAACTGGCCATCATGTTAAACATTATAACTGACATATTGTTGAAAGTGACATTAACCACTAATAAAACTGGCCATCATGTTATACATTATAACTGACATATTGTTGAAAGTGACGTTAACCACTAATAAAACTGGCCATCATGTTATACATTATAACTGACATATTGTTGAAAGTGACATTAAGCACCAATAAAACTGGCCATCATGTTATACGCTATAACTGACATATTGTTGAAAGTGACATTAAACACCAATAAAACTGGCCATCATGTTATACGTTATAACTGACATATTGTTGAAAGTGACGTTAACCACTAATAAAACTGGCCATCATGTTATACGTTATAACTGACATATTGTTGAAAGTGACGTTAAACACCAATAAAACTGGCCATCATGTTATACATTATAACTGACATATTGTTGAAAGTGACATTAAACACCAATAAAACTGGTCATGTCATACGCTATAACTGACATATTGTTGAAAGTGACATTAACCACTAATAAAACTGTCCATCATGTTATACATTATAACTGACATATTGTTGAAAGTGACATTAAACACCAATAAAACTGGCCATCATGTTATATGTTATAACTGACATATTGTTGAAAGTGACATTAACCACTAATAAAACTGGCCATCATGTTATACATTATAACTGACATATTGTTGAAAGTGACATTAACCACTAATAAAACTGGCCATCATCTTATACATTATAACTGACATATTGTTGAAAGTGACGTTAACCACGAATAAAACTGGCCATCATGTTATACATTATAACTGACATATTGTTGAAAGTGACATTAACCACTAATAAAACTGGCCATCATGTTATACATTATAACTGACATATTGTTGAAAGTGACATTAAACACCAATAAAACTGGCCATCATGTTATACGTTATAACTGACATATTGTTGAAAGTGACGTTAACCACTAATAAAACTGGCCATCATGTTATACGTTATAACTGACATATTGTTGAAAGTGACATTAAACACCAATAAAACTGGCCATCATGTTATACATTATAACTGACATATTGTTGAAAGTGACATTAAACACCAATAAAATTGGTCATGTCATACGCTATAACTGACATATTGTTGAAAGTGACGTTAACCACTAATAAAACTGGTCATCATGTTATACATTATAACTGACATATTGTTGAAAGTGACATTAAACACCAATAAAACTGGCCATCATGTTATACGTTATAACTGACATATTGTTGAAAGTGACATTAACCACTAATAAAACTGGCCATCATGTTATACATTATAACTGACATATTGTTGAAAGTGACATTAAACACCAATTAAACTGGCCATCATGTTATACGCTATAACTGACATATTGTTGAAAGTGACGTTAACCACTAATAAAACTGGCCATCATGTTATACATTATAACTGACATATTGTTGAAAGTGACATTAAACACCAATAAAACTGGTCATGTCATACGCTATAACTGACATATTGTTGAAAGTGACGTTAACCACTAATAAAACTGTCCATCATGTTATACATTATAACTGACATATTGTTGAAAGTGACATTAAACACCAATAAAACTGGCCATCATGTTATACGTTATAACTGACATATTGTTGAAAGTGACATTAACCACTAATAAAACTGGCCATCATGTTATACATTATAACTGACATATTGTTGAAAGTGACATTAAACACCAATAAAACTGGCCATCATGTTATACGCTATAACTGACATATTGTTGAAAGTGACGTTAACCACTAATAAAATTGGCCATCATGTTATACATTATAACTGACATATTGTTGAAAGTGACATTAACCACTAATAAAACTGGCCATCATGTTATACATTATAACTGACATATTGTTGAAAGTGACATTAACCACTAATAAAACTGTCCATCATGTTATACATTATAACTGACATATTGTTGAAAGTGACATTAAACACCAATAAAACTGGCCATCATGTTATACGTTATAACTGACATATTGTTGAAAGTGACATTAACCACTAATAAAACTGGCCATCATGTTATACATTATAACTGACATATTGTTGAAAGTGACATTAACCACTAATAAAACTGGCCATCATCTTATACATTATAACTGACATATTGTTGAAAGTGACGTTAACCACGAATAAAACTGGCCATCATGTTATACATTATAACTGACATATTGTTGAAAGTGACATTAACCACTAATAAAACTGGCCATCATGTTATACATTATAACTGACATATTGTTGAAAGTGACGTTAACCACTAATAAAACTGGCCATCATGTTATACATTATAACTGACATATTGTTGAAAGTGACATTAAGCACCAATAAAACTGGTCATCATGTTATACGCTATAACTGACATATTGTTGAAAGTGACATTAAACACCAATAAAACTGGCCATCATGTTATACGTTATAACTGACATATTGTTGAAAGTGACGTTAACCACTAATAAAACTGGCCATCATGTTATACGTTATAACTGACATATTGTTGAAAGTGACATTAAACACCAATAAAACTGGCCATCATGTTATACATTATAACTGACATATTGTTGAAAGTGACATTAAACACCAATAAAATTGGTCATGTCATACGCTATAACTGACATATTGTTGAAAGTGACGTTAACCACTAATAAAACTGGTCATCATGTTATACATTATAACTGACATATTGTTGAAAGTGACATTAAACACCAATAAAACTGGCCATCATGTTATACGTTATAACTGACATATTGTTGAAAGTGACATTAACCACTAATAAAACTGGCCATCATGTTATACATTATAACTGACATATTGTTGAAAGTGACATTAAACACCAATAAAACTGGCCATCATGTTATACGCTATAACTGACATATTGTTGAAAGTGACGTTAACCACTAATAAAACTGGCCATCATGTTATACATTATAACTGACATATTGTTGAAAGTGACATTAAACACCAATAAAACTGGTCATGTCATACGCTATAACTGACATATTGTTGAAAGTGACGTTAACCACTAATAAAACTGTCCATCATGTTATACATTATAACTGACATATTGTTGAAAGTGACATTAAACACCAATAAAACTGGCCATCATGTTATACGTTATAACTGACATATTGTTGAAAGTGACATTAACCACTAATAAAACTGGCCATCATGTTATACATTATAACTGACATATTGTTGAAAGTGACATTAAACACCAATAAAACTGGCCATCATGTTATACGCTATAACTGACATATTGTTGAAAGTGACGTTAACCACTAATAAAATTGGCCATCATGTTATACATTATAACTGACATATTGTTGAAAGTGACATTAACCACTAATAAAACTGGCCATCATGTTATACATTATAACTGACATATTGTTGAAAGTGACGTTAACCACTAATAAAACTGGCCATCATGTTATACATTATAACTGACATATTGTTGAAAGTGACATTAACCACTAATAAAACTGGCCATCATGTTATACATTATAACTGACATATTGTTGAAAGTGACGTTAACCACTAATAAAACTGGCCATCATGTTATACATTATAACTGACATATTGTTGAAAGTGACATTAACCACTAATAAAACTGGCCATCATGTTATACGTTATAACTGACATATTGTTGAAAGTGACATTAACCACTAATAAAACTGGCCATCATGTTATACATTATGACTGACATATTGTTGAAAGTGACATTAAACACCAATAAAACTGGCCATCGTGTTATACGCTATAACTGACATATTGTTGAAAGTGACGTTAACCACTAATAAAACTGGCCATCATGTAATACATTATAACTGACATATTGTTGAAAGTGACATTAACCACTAATAAAACTGGCCATCATGTTATACATTATAACTGACATATTGTTGAAAGTGACATTAAACACCAATAAAATTGGTCATGTCATACGCTATAACTGACATATTGTTGAAAGTGACGTTAACCACTAATAAAACTGGTCATCATGTTATACATTATAACTGACATATTGTTGAAAGTGACATTAAACACCAATAAAACTGGCCATCATGTTATACGTTATAACTGACATATTGTTGAAAGTGACATTAACCACTAATAAAACTGGCCATCATGTTATACATTATAACTGACATATTGTTGAAAGTGACATTAAACACCAATAAAACTGGCCATCATGTTATACGCTATAACTGACATATTGTTGAAAGTGACGTTAACCACTAATAAAACTGGCCATCATGTTATACATTATAACTGACATATTGTTGAAAGTGACATTAAACACCAATAAAACTGGTCATGTCATACGCTATAACTGACATATTGTTGAAAGTGACGTTAACCACTAATAAAACTGTCCATCATGTTATACATTATAACTGACATATTGTTGAAAGTGACATTAAACACCAATAAAACTGGCCATCATGTTATACGTTATAACTGACATATTGTTGAAAGTGACATTAACCACTAATAAAACTGGCCATCATGTTATACATTATAACTGACATATTGTTGAAAGTGACATTAAACACCAATAAAACTGGCCATCATGTTATATGCTATAACTGACATATTGTTGAAAGTGACGTTAACCACTAATAAAATTGGCCATCATGTTATACATTATAACTGACATATTGTTGAAAGTGACATTAACCACTAATAAAACTGGCCATCATGTTATACATTATAACTGACATATTGTTGAAAGTGACGTTAACCACTAATAAAACTGGCCATCATGTTATACATTATAACTGACATATTGTTGAAAGTGACATTAACCACTAATAAAACTGGCCATCATGTTATACATTATAACTGACATATTGTTGAAAGTGACGTTAACCACTAATAAAACTGGCCATCATGTTATACATTATAACTGACATATTGTTGAAAGTGACATTAACCACTAATAAAACTGGCCATCATGTTATACATTATAACTGACATATTGTTGAAAGTGACGTTAACCACTGATAAAACTGGCCATCATGTTATACATTATAACTGACATATTGTTGAAAGTGACATTAAGCACCAATAAAACTGGCCATCATGTTATATGCTATAACTGACATATTGTTGAAAGTGACATTAAACACCAATAAAACTGGCCATCATATTATACGTTATAACTGACATATTGTTGAAAGTGACATTAACCACTAATAAAACTGGCCATCATGTTATACATTATGACTGACATATTGTTGAAAGTGACATTAAACACCAATAAAACTGGCCATCGTGTTATACGCTATAACTGACATATTGTTGAAAGTGACGTTAACCACTAATAAAACTGGCCATCATGTAATACATTATGACTGACATATTGTTGAAAGTGACGTTAACCACTAATAAAACTGGCCATCATGTAATACATTATAACTGACATATTGTTGAAAGTGACATTAACCACTAATAAAACTGGCCATCATGTTATACATTATAACTGACATATTGTTGAAAGTGACATTAACCACTAATAAAACTGGCCATCATGTTATACATTATAACTGACATATTGTTGAAAGTGACGTTAACCACTAATAAAACTGGCCATCATGTTATACATTATAACTGACATATTGTTGAAAGTGACATTAACCACTAATAAAACTGGCCATCATGTTATACATTATAACTGACATATTGTTGAAAGTGACGTTAAGCACTAATAAAACTGGCCATCATGTTATACATTATAACTGACATATTGTTGAAAGTGACATTAAGCACCAATAAAACTGGCCATCATGTTATACGCTATAACTGACATATTGTTGAAAGTGACATTAAACACCAATAAAACTGGCCATCATGTTATACGTTATAACTGACATATTGTTGAAAGTGACGTTAACCACTAATAAAACTGGCCATCATGTTATACGTTATAACTGACATATTGTTGAAAGTGACGTTAAACACCAATAAAACTGGCCATCATGTTATACATTATAACTGACATATTGTTGAAAGTGACATTAAACACCAATAAAATTGGTCATGTCATACGCTATAACTGACATATTGTTGAAAGTGACGTTAACCACTAATAAAACTGGTCATCATGTTATACATTATAACTGATATATTGTTGAAAGTGACATTAAACACCAATAAAACTGGCCATCATGTTATATGTTATAACTGACATATTGTTGAAAGTGACATTAAACACCAATAAAACTGGTCATGTTATACATTATAACTGACATATTGTTGAAAGTGACGTTAACCACTAATAAAACTGGCCATCATGTTATACATTATAACTGACATATTGTTGAAAGTGACATTAACCACTAATAAAACTGGCCATCATGTTATACATTATGACTGACATATTGTTGAAAGTGACATTAAACACCAATAAAACTGGCCATCATGTTATACGCTATAACTGACATATTGTTGAAAGTGACGTTAACCACTAATAAAACTGGCCATCATGTAATACATTATAACTGACATATTGTTGAAAGTGACATTAACCACTAATAAAACTGGCCATCATGTTATACATTATAACTGACATATTGTTGAAAGTGACATTAACCACTAATAAAACTGGCCATCATGTTATACATTATAACTGACATATTGTTGAAAGTGACGTTAACCACTAATAAAACTGGCCATCATGTTATACATTATAAGTGACATTAAACACCAATAAAACTGGTCATGTCATATGCTATAACTGACATATTGTTGAAAGTGACGTTAACCACTAATAAAACTGGCCATCATGTTATACATTATAATTGACATATTGTTGAAAGTGACATTTTTAAACACCAATAAAACTGGCCATCATGTTATACGTTATAACTGACATATTGTTGAAAGTGACATTAACCACTAATAAAACTGGCCATCATGTAATACATTATAACTGACATATTGTTGAAAGTGACATTAACCACTAATAAAACTGGCCATCATGTTATACATTATAACTGACATATTGTTGAAAGTGACATTAACCACTAATAAAACTGGCCATCATGTTATACATTATAACTGACATATTGTTGAAAGTGACGTTAACCACTAATAAAACTGGCCATCATGTTATACATTATAACTGACATATTGTTGAAAGTGACATTAACCACTAATAAAACTGGCCATCATGTTATACATTATAACTGACATATTGTTGAAAGTGACATTAAGCACCAATAAAACTGGCCATCATGTTATATGCTATAACTGACATATTGTTGAAAGTGACATTAAACACCAATAAAACTGGCCATCATGTTATACGCTATAACTGACATATTGTTGAAAGTGACATTAAACACCAATAAAACTGGCCATCATGTTATACGTTATAACTGACATATTGTTGAAAGTGACGTTAACCACTAATAAAACTGGCCATCATGTTATACGTTATAACTGACATATTGTTGAAAGTGACGTTAAACACCAATAAAACTGGCCATCATGTTATACATTATAACTGACATATTGTTGAAAGTGACATTAAACACCAATAAAATTGGTCATGTCATACGCTATAACTGACATATTGTTGAAAGTGACGTTAACCACTAATAAAACTGGTCATCATGTTATACATTATAACTGATATATTGTTGAAAGTGACATTAAACACCAATAAAACTGGCCATCATGTTATATGTTATAACTGACATATTGTTGAAAGTGACGTTAACCACTAATAAAACTGGCCATCATGTTATACATTATAACTGACATATTGTTGAAAGTGACATTAAACACCAATAAAACTGGTCATGTTATACATTATAACTGACATATTGTTGAAAGTGATGTTAACCACTAATAAAACTGGCCATCATGTTATACATTATAACTGACATATTGTTGAAAGTGACATTAACCACTAATAAAACTGGCCATCATGTAATACATTATGACTGACATATTGTTGAAAGTGACATTAAACACCAATAAAACTGGCCATCATGTTATACGCTATAACTGACATATTGTTGAAAGTGACGTTAACCACTAATAAAACTGGCCATCATGTAATACATTATAACTGACATATTGTTGAAAGTGACATTAACCACTAATAAAACTGGCCATCATGTTATACATTATAACTGACATATTGTTGAAAGTGACATTAACCACTAATAAAACTGGCCATCATGTTATACATTATAACTGACATATTGTTGAAAGTGACGTTAACCACTAATAAAACTGGCCATCATGTTATACATTATAAGTGACATTAAACACCAATAAAACTGGTCATGTCATATGCTATTACTGACATATTGTTGAAAGTGACGTTAACCACTAATAAAACTGGCCATCATGTTATACATTATAACTGACATATTGTTGAAAGTGACATTAAACACCAATAAAACTGGCCATCATGTTATACGTTATAACTGACATATTGTTGAAAGTGACATTAACCACTAATAAAACTGGCCATCATGTAATACATTATAACTGACATATTGTTGAAAGTGACATTAAACACCAATAAAACTGGCCATCATGTTATACGTTATAACTGACATATTGTTGAAAGTGACGTTAACCACTAATAAAACTGGCCATCATGTTATACATTATAACTGACATATTGTTGAAAGTGACATTAACCACTAATAAAACTGGCCATCATGTTATACATTATAACTGACATATTGTTGAAAGTGACATTAACCACTAATAAAACTGGCCATCATGTTATACATTATAACTGACATATTGTTGAAAGTGACATTAAGCACCAATAAAACTGGTCATGTTATACACTATAACTGACATATTGTTGAAAGTGACGTTAACCACTAATAAAACTGGCCATCATGTTATACGTTATAACTGACATATTGTTGAAAGTGACGTTAACCACTAATAAAACTGGCCATCATGTTATACATTATAACTGACATATTGTTGAAAGTGACATCAACCACTAATAAAACTGGCCATCATGTTATACATTATAACTGACATATTGTTGAAAGTGACGTTAACCACTAATAAAACTGGCCATCATGTTATACATTATAAGTGACATTAAACACAAATAAAACTGGTCATGTCATATGCTATCACTGACATATTGTTGAAAGTGACGTTAACCACTAATAAAACTGGCCATCATGTTATACATTATAACTGACATATTGTTGAAAGTGACATTAAACACCAATAAAACTGGCCATCATGTTATACGTTATAACTGACATATTGTTGAAAGTGACATTAACCACTAATAAAATTGGCCATCATGTAATACATTATATCTGACATATTGTTGAAAGTGACATTAAACACCAATAAAACTGGCCATCATGTTATACGTTATAACTGACATATTGTTGAAAGTGACGTTAACCACTAATAAAACTGGCCATCATGTTATACGTTATAACTGACATATTGTTGAAAGTGACGTTAACCACTAATAAAACTGGCCATCATGTTATACATTATAACTGACATATTGTTGAAAGTGACATTAAGCACCAATAAAACTGGTCATGTTATACATTATAACTGACATATTGTTGAAAGTGACGTTAACCACTAATAAAACTGGCCATCATGTTATACATTATAACTGACATATTGTTGAAAGTGACATTAAGCACCAATAAAACTGGTCATGTTATACATTATAACTGACATATTGTTGAAAGTGACATTAAACACCAATAAAACTGGTCATGTCATACGCTATAACTGACATATTGTTGAAAGTGACGTTAACCACTAATAAAACTGGCCATCATGTTATACGTTATAACTGACATATTATTGAAAGTGACGTTAACCACTAATAAAACTGGCCATCATGTTATACGTTATAACTGACATATTGTTGAAAGTGACATTAACCACTAATAAAACTGGCCATCATGTTATACGTTATAACTGACATATTGTTGAAAATGACGTTAAACACCAATAAAACTGGTCACCGCGTTATACCTGACACATTGTTGAAAGTGTCGTTAAACACCAATAAAACTGGTCACCATGTTATACGCTATACCTGACACATTGTTGAAAGTGTCGTTAAACACCAATAAAACTGGTCACCATGTTATACGTTATACATGTACCTGACACATTCTTGAAAGTGTCGTTAAACACCAATAAAACTGAATGCCATATTATACATCATAGCTAAAATATTGTTGACAGTGGCGTTAATACCAATAATACTGGCCAACATGTCCTACGTTATACCTGACACATTGTTGAAAGTGTCGTTAAACACCAATAAAACTGATCACCATGTAATACAAAATGTACGTTATACCTGAAACATTGTTGAAAGTGTTGTTAAACACCAATAAAACTGGTCACCATGTTATACGTTATACCTGACACATTGTTGAAAGTGTCGTTAAACACCAATAAAACTGGTCACCGCGTTATACCTGACACATTGTTGAAAGTGTCGTTAAACACCAATAAAACTGCTCACCATGTTATACGTTATACCTGACACATTGTTGAAAGTGTCGTTAAACACCAATAAAACTGCTCACCATGTTATACGTTATACATGTACCTGACACATTGTTGAAAGTGTCGTTAAACACCAATAAAACTGGTCGCCATGTTAAACATTATACCTGAGGCATTGTTAAAAGTGACGTTAAACACCAATAAAACTGGTCACCTCGTTATACCTGACACATTGTTGAAAGTGTCGATGAACACCAATAAAACTGGTCACCATGATATCCGTTATACATGTACCTGACACATTGTTGAAAGTGTCGTTAAACACCAATAAAACTGGTCGCCATGTTATGCGTTATAACTGACATATTGTTGAAAGTGACATTAAGCACCAATAAAACTGGTCATGTCATACGTTATAACTGACATATTGTTGAAAGTGACGTTAACCACTAATAAAACTGGCCATCATGTTATACATTATAACTGACATATTGTTGAAAGTGACGTTAAACACCAATAAAACTGGCCATCATGCTATACATTATAACTGACATATTGTTCAAAGTGACGTTAACCACTAATAAAACTGGCCATCATGTTATACATTATAACTGACATATTGTTGAAAGTGACATTAAACACCAATAAAACTGGTCATTGTATACATTATAACTGACATATTGTTGAAAGTGATGTTAAACACCAATAAAACTGGCCATCATGTTATACATTATAACTGACATATTGTTGAAAGTGACGTTAAACACCAATAAAACTGGCCATCATGTTATACATTATAACTGACATATTGTTGAGTGATATTAAATACCAATAAAACTGGCCATCATGTTATACATTATAACTGACATATTGTTGAAAGTGACGTTAACCACCAATAAAACTGGCCATCATGTTATACATTATAACTGACATATTGTTGAAAGTGACGTTAAACACCAATAAAACTGGCCATCATGTTATACATTATAACTGACATATTGTTCAAAGTGACGTTAAACACCAATAAAACTGGCCATCATGTAATTCATTATAACTGACATATTGTTGAAAGTGACATTAACCACTAATAAAACTGGCCATCATGTTATACATTATAACTGACATATTGTTGAAAGTGACGTTAAACACCAATAAAACTGGTCATGTTATACATTATAACTGACATATTGTTGAAAGTGACATTAAGCACCAATAAAACTGGTCATGTTATACATTATAACTGACATATTGTTGAAAGTGACATTAACCACTAATAAAACTGGCCATCATGTTATACATTATAACTGACATATTGTTGAAAGTGACATTAAGCACCAATAAAACTGGTCATGTTATACATTATAACTGACATATTGTTGAAAGTGACATTAACCACTAATAAAACTGGCCATCATGTTATATGTTATAACTGACATATTGTTGAAAGTGACATTAACCACTAATAAAACTGGCCATCATGTTAAACATTATAACTGACCAATAAAACTGGTCATCATGTTATACGTTATAACTGACATATTGTTGAAAGTGACGTTAACCACTAATAAAACTGGCCATCATGTTATACATTATAACTGACATATTGTTGAAAGTGACATTAAACACCAATAAAACTGGCCATCATGTTATACGTTATAACTGACATATTGTTGAAAGTGACATTAACCACTAATAAAACTGGCCATCATGTAATACATTATAACTGACATATTGTTGAAAGTGACATTAAACACCAATAAAACTGGCCATCATGTTATACGTTATAACTGACATATTGTTGAAAGTGACGTTAACCACTAATAAAACTGGCCATCATGTTATACATTATAACTGACATATTGTTGAAAGTGACATTAACCACTAATAAAACTGGCCATCATGTTATACATTATAACTGACATATTGTTGAAAGTGACATTAACCACTAATAAAACTGGCCATCATGTTATACATTATAACTGACATATTGTTGAAAGTGACATTAAGCACCAATAAAACTGGTCATGTTATACACTATAACTGACATATTGTTGAAAGTGACGTTAACCACTAATAAAACTGGCCATCATGTTATACGTTATAACTGACATATTGTTGAAAGTGACGTTAACCACTAATAAAACTGGCCATCATGTTATACATTATAACTGACATATTGTTGAAAGTGACATCAACCACTAATAAAACTGGCCATCATGTTATACATTATAACTGACATATTGTTGAAAGTGACGTTAACCACTAATAAAACTGGCCATCATGTTATACATTATAAGTGACATTAAACACAAATAAAACTGGTCATGTCATATGCTATCACTGACATATTGTTGAAAGTGACGTTAACCACTAATAAAACTGGCCATCATGTTATACATTATAACTGACATATTGTTGAAAGTGACATTAAACACCAATAAAACTGGCCATCATGTTATACGTTATAACTGACATATTGTTGAAAGTGACATTAACCACTAATAAAATTGGCCATCATGTAATACATTATATCTGACATATTGTTGAAAGTGACATTAAACACCAATAAAACTGGCCATCATGTTATACGTTATAACTGACATATTGTTGAAAGTGACGTTAACCACTAATAAAACTGGCCATCATGTTGTACATTATAAATGACATATTGTTGAAAGTGACATTAACCACAAATAAAACTGGCCATCATGTTATACATTATAACTGACATATTGTTGAAAGTGACGTTAACCACTAATAAAACTGGCCATCATGTTATACGTTATAACTGACATATTGTTGAAAGTGACGTTAACCACTAATAAAACTGGCCATCATGTTATACATTATAACTGACATATTGTTGAAAGTGACATTAAGCACCAATAAAACTGGTCATGTTATACATTATAACTGACATATTGTTGAAAGTGACGTTAACCACTAATAAAACTGGCCATCATGTTATACATTATAACTGACATATTGTTGAAAGTGACATTAAGCACCAATAAAACTGGTCATGTTATACATTATAACTGACATATTGTTGAAAGTGACATTAAACACCAATAAAACTGGTCATGTCATATGCTATAACTGACATATTGTTGAAAGTGACGTTAACCACTAATAAAACTGGCCATCATGTTATACGTTATAACTGACATATTATTGAAAGTGACGTTAACCACTAATAAAACTGGCCATCATGTTATACGTTATAACTGACATATTGTTGAAAGTGACATTAACCACTAATAAAACTGGCCATCATGTTATACGTTATAACTGACATATTGTTGAAAATGACGTTAAACACCAATAAAACTGGTCACCGCGTTATACCTGACACATTGTTGAAAGTGTCGTTAAACACCAATAAAACTGGTCACCATGTTATACGCTATACCTGACACATTGTTGAAAGTGTCGTTAAACACCAATAAAACTGGTCACCATGTTATACGTTATACATGTACCTGACACATTCTTGAAAGTGTCGTTAAACACCAATAAAACTGAATGCCATATTATACATCATAGCTAAAATATTGTTGACAGTGGCGTTAATACCAATAATACTGGCCAACATGTCCTACGTTATACCTGACACATTGTTGAAAGTGTCGTTAAACACCAATAAAACTGATCACCATGTAATACAAAATGTACGTTATACCTGAAACATTGTTGAAAGTGTTGTTAAACACCAATAAAACTGGTCACCATGTTATACGTTATACCTGACACATTGTTGAAAGTGTCATTAAACACCAATAAAACTGGTCACCGCGTTATACCTGACACATTGTTGAAAGTGTCGTTAAACACCAATAAAACTGCTCACCATGTTATACGTTATACCTGACACATTGTTGAAAGTGTCGTTAAACACCAATAAAACTGCTCACCATGTTATACGTTATACATGTACCTGACACATTGTTGAAAGTGTCGTTAAACACCAATAAAACTGGTCGCCATGTTAAACATTATACCTGAGGCATTGTTAAAAGTGACGTTAAACACCAATAAAACTGGTCACCTCGTTATACCTGACACATTGTTGAAAGTGTCGATGAACACCAATAAAACTGGTCACCATGATATCCGTTATACATGTACCTGACACATTGTTGAAAGTGTCGTTAAACACCAATAAAACTGGTCGCCATGTTATGCGTTATAACTGACATATTGTTGAAAGTGACATTAAGCACCAATAAAACTGGTCATGTCATACGTTATAACTGACATATTGTTGAAAGTGACGTTAACCACTAATAAAACTGGCCATCATGTTATACATTATAACTGACATATTGTTGAAAGTGACGTTAAACACCAATAAAACTGGCCATCATGCTATACATTATAACTGACATATTGTTCAAAGTGACGTTAACCACTAATAAAACTGGCCATCATGTTATACATTATAACTGACATATTGTTGAAAGTGACATTAAACACCAATAAAACTGGTCATTGTATACATTATAACTGACATATTGTTGAAAGTGATGTTAAACACCAATAAAACTGGCCATCATGTTATACATTATAACTGACATATTGTTGAAAGTGACGTTAAACACCAATAAAACTGGCCATCATGTTATACATTATAACTGACATATTGTTGAGTGATATTAAATACCAATAAAACTGGCCATCATGTTATACATTATAACTGACATATTGTTGAAAGTGACGTTAACCACCAATAAAACTGGCCATCATGTTATACATTATAACTGACATATTGTTGAAAGTGACGTTAAACACCAATAAAACTGGCCATCATGTTATACATTATAACTGACATATTGTTCAAAGTGACGTTAAACACCAATAAAACTGGCCATCATGTAATTCATTATAACTGACATATTGTTGAAAGTGACATTAACCACTAATAAAACTGGCCATCATGTTATACATTATAACTGACATATTGTTGAAAGTGACGTTAAACACCAATAAAACTGGTCATGTTATACATTATAACTGACATATTGTTGAAAGTGACATTAAGCACCAATAAAACTGGTCATGTTATACATTATAACTGACATATTGTTGAAAGTGACATTAACCACTAATAAAACTGGCCATCATGTTATACATTATAACTGACATATTGTTGAAAGTGACATTAAGCACCAATAAAACTGGTCATGTTATACATTATAACTGACATATTGTTGAAAGTGACATTAACCACTAATAAAACTGGCCATCATGTTATATGTTATAACTGACATATTGTTGAAAGTGACATTAACCACTAATAAAACTGGCCATCATGTTAAACATTATAACTGACCAATAAAACTGGTCATCATGTTATACGTTATAACTGACATATTGTTGAAAGTGACGTTAACCACTAATAAAACTGGCCATCATGTTATACATTATAACTGACATATTGTTGAAAGTGACATTAAACACCAATAAAACTGGTCATCATGTTATACGTTATAACTGACATATTGTTGAAAGTGACGTTAAACACCAATAAAACTGGTCACCATGTTATACGTTATAACTGACATATTGTTGAAAGTGACGTTAAACACCAAGAAAACTGGTCACCATGTTATACGTTATAACTGACATATTGTTGAAAGTGACGTTAAACACCAATAAAACTGGCCATCATGTTATACATTATAACTGACATATTGTTGAAAGTGACATTAAATACCAATAAAACTGGTCACCATGTTATACGTTATAACTGACATATTGTTGAAAGTGACGTTAAACATCAATAAAACTGGCCATCATGTTATACATTATAACTGACATATTGTTGAAAGCAACATCAAACACCAATAAAACTGGTAATCATGTTATACATTATAACTGACATATTGTTGAAAGTGACGTTAACCACTAATAAAACTGGCCATCATGTTATACGCTATAACTGACATATTGTTGAAAGTGACGTTAAACACCAATAAAACTGGTCACCATGTTATACGTTATAACTGACATATTGTTGAAAGTGACGTTAAACATCAATAAAACTGGCCATCATGTTATACATTATAACTGACATATTGTTGAAAGTGACATTAAACACCAATAAAACTGGTCATCATGTTATACGTTATAACTGACATATTGTTGAAAGTGACGTTAACCACTAATAAAACTGGCCATCATGTTATACATTATAACTGACATATTGTTGAAAGTGACATTAAACACCAATAAAACTGGTCATCATGTTATACGTTATAACTGACATATTGTTGAAAGTGACGTTAAACACCAATAAAACTGGTCACCATGTTATACGTTATAACTGACATATTGTTGAAAGTGACATTAAACACCAATAAAACTGGTCACCATGTTATACGCTATAACTGACATATTGTTGAAAGTGACGTTAAACACCAATAAAACTGGCCATCATGTTATACATTATAACTGACATATTGTTGAAAGTGATATTAAACACCAATAAAACTGGCCATCATGTTATGCGTTATAACTGACATATTGTTGAAAGTGACGTTAAACACCAATAAAACTGGTCACCATGTTATACATTATAACTGACATATTGTTGAAAGTGACGTTAAACACCAATAAAACTGACCATCATGTTATACATTATAACTGACATATTGTTGAAAGTGACGTTAAACATCAATAAAACTGGCCATCATGTTATACATTATAACTGACATATTGTTGAAAGTGACATTAAACACCAATAAAACTGGTCATCATGTTATACGTTATTACTGACATATTGTTGAAAGTGACGTTAACCACTAATAAAACTGGCCATCATGTTATACATTATAACTGACATATTGTTGAAAGTGACATTAAACACCAATAAAACTGGTCATCATGTTATACGTTATAACTGACATATTGTTGAAAGTGACATTAAACACCAATAAAACTGGTCACCATGTTATACATTATAACTGACATATTGTTGAAAGTGACGTTAAACACCAATAAAACTGGTCACCATGTTATACGTTATAACTGATATAATGTTGAAAGTGATGTTAAACACCAATAAAACTGACCATCATGTTATACATTATAACTGACATATTGTTGAAAGTGACGTTAAACATCAATAAAACTGGCCATCATGTTATACATTATAACTGACATATTGTTGAAAGTGACATTAAACACCAATAAAACTGGCCATAATGTTATACGTTATAACTGACATATTGTTGAAAGTGACGTTAAACACCAATAAAACTGGTCACCATGTTATACGTTATAACTGACATATTGTTGAAAGTGACGTTAAACACCAATAAAACTGGCCATCATGTTATACATTATAACTGACATATTGTTGAAAGTGACGTTAAACACTAATAAAACCGGCCATCATGTCATACGCTATAACTGACATATTGTTGAAAGTGGCATTAAGCACCAATAAAACTGGTCACATGCTTATGCGTTACACCTGACATATTGTTAAAGTGGCATTAAACACCAATAAAACTGGTCACCAGGTTATACGTTATACCTGACATTTGTTGAAAGTGACGTTGAACACAAATACCATGATCATCATCATATAGTCGAAAATTTAGATGAACTATGTTTCCAGTGTTCCTGCGCGTCAATGTTTACTTAGCGACGTCGCTTAGGACATATGTTTTTGACCATACCATTTAACATGTTTTACAATATTGCTCTGAAATATGGGAAATTGAGGATGAAATGCATTTTTTAATGTCTTGTTCAAAATATGATAAAACTAGGCAAGACCTTTTTAGTATAGTTGGGATGACATGTATCAACTTCCAAAACTTAAGTATAGAAGAGATATTCTTGTGGTTAATGACATGCGAAAATGACTTAGTCTTGAAAGAGATGTGTCAATTTATCTGTAAATATTGTAGATGATTTTTTTTTTCTTTCTGACATTTCTATTGCATCTTGTTCTTCTGCACTGGACACGAGGAGGAGTGTACGCTTTATTATGCTGCATTTTCTTGAGTACCATCCCTTGGTGTCCCTTTGCAGAATGACAACATGAAAGCTCATATTTATTTTTATCAATTCATTCAATTTTGAAACTACACGATAATAACATATTGTTCATCTGCACTGGACACGAGGAGGAGTGTAAGCACTAAAATGCTACATTTACTTGAACACCGCCCCTTGGTGTCCCTTGCAGAAAAACAACATGCAAAACTATTAACTATTATATTTGGTATATACATTCCCTTTATTTATGCATATGTTATGCTTGTTCTTCTGCACTGGACACGAGGAGGAGTTTTAGAATGCTACATTTCCTTAAGCACCGTCTATTGGTGTCCCCTGCAGAAGCTCAAGTACAACCTAACAGTATGTTAAACTTGACCCTCAGCTTATGGTACAAAGAGGATTGCAAAAATACAATATATCCTTTCACTCCATTCCTTGATCTAGTACTGGTATGCATGATTCTTTTACATCAGTCGGTAGACGGTTCGTAGCTAGCTGTCAGTAATAGCGAGTGTTTACCAGGAATTGCCTCTCTAGTGTTGTATTTTTGCTGTCCTTTTGTCTAGGTAATTTTCTTGCATTTTTTTTGTGCGTTCTAATTGTGCTATCCTGAATTTTGAGGAAAATATGACGGGAATCGAAGAAACAAACTAATCAGAGAAAGCATTGTTATTAGATCTACATGAAATAATATTTTCTTTTGTAAAAAATATTTTGTTGGGCCGCGCTGAAAAGCTTTAAAAACAATAGCGCTGCATACGAAAAAAACTTCCGACTCCGGGATAAAAACCATGCCCCTTTCAAGTTAACTGGGCAGTCCCGTACTGCATTTGGATTGCTAAAAGCGCCAGAATTGCAAAGACTATCTGTCACTGTCGAAGTATTAAGAGTCGGAGTAATGATTGTCGGAGTAATAAGTGTCGGAGTAATGACTGTCGGAGTATTGAGTGTCGGAGTAATGACATCCCATATTACCATGCAAAGAATTGCTAAAACAATGGAGAATAGTAAATAATAGTGACTGTCTGGTATGTAAAGAAAAAGAAAATTACAAACATTTTTACTTTGATTGTAAATATAACAAAAAATATTGGCAAAAGGTGAAAATAATGACAACAAATCTTTATATAGGAGATCATGTTTTTAACCTGGAATCTCTGGTTTTTGGCTACAAAATATATGACCAGGCATATGTTGATCTTAACCAGCTTATAACCTTAATATTTTTTTCTATATATAAAGCCTATTATATTTCAAATAAAAAAAAAAAAAAAAGTAGATATATTTAAAATTTTTAAGGATGAGGTAACTAATGTGTTCGATACAAATATTTTTAGATCATATTCTAACAATTAGAAAATAAAGATTACTAGCTTTCCACAATGTATATGGGATGATTCATGCTAATTAAGTGAGTGAGTGGTTGTTGTTAAACGCTAATTGAGTATTTTTCCAGCTATGTCATGCGAGAACAATTTACATTTTTCCAGCTATGTCATGCGAGTACAATTTACAATTTTCCAGCTATGTCATGCGAGAACAATTTACATTTTTCCAGCTATATCATGCGAGAACAAGTTACATTTTGATGACCACTTTGCCCAAGACCAAAAAGCATAGACTAGTCGGATTTTTATGAGGCAAATTCTATATTTTTGCACATTAAATCCCGATATTCAAGTGTAGAGAGGGGGAGAGGGCATACGTTAGTCTAGTTTTTAATGGTATTATAGTAGAGTATAAGATTTTTAAGTGGCCGTGATCGTATGGTAATTGGATTTGCCACTACCTGTGCAAGCAGTGCCTATCACCATGAAAACTGTGAGTTCGAACCCCGTTCATGGCGAAATGTACTCGATACAACATTACTTAGTATTTGATAAAGTTTGTCAGTGACTTGCCACAGTTCAGTGGTTTTCACCGAGCACTCCGGTTTCTCCCACCAATAAAACTGACCGCCACGATATAGCTGAAATATTGAGGGGGGCATAGGTCAGTCTTGCTGTTAGATTTGTTAAGCAGCATACCACCACGTATAAAGTCAGGTTGTTAAATGTATATACATAAACAGTGCATGTCTGACTACCAGTATTCCATACCCACTCCCCCCTAAAGTTTAACCACAAAGACATATTCACTAATTATAAGAGAGCCACCTAATCCCACGCAAGTTGGCTAAATGTTTTCAGCATAGTATGTATGTGACAATTCCATCCCTTCCACGTGCCAACTGCAAGTCATGTGTAATGATTCCAAGACAACATTGCCACCCACCACCCCCAAATCCGTGGGCTGAATATATAGACAGTAATTGATTCATGACACTTTCATACCTTCTCGGTTCTCCCTTCCAATGGTTAGCCATACAGATAGGTGTATTTATTTCAACACAACACACCACGCCCAGGACCTAGATATGTTGTAATAAGACAAATATAAGATAAGAATAAATGTTACAATAACACCACCCCCGCCCCCCATTTTAATGGTTGACCTCATGTGTGACAAATCTTGTTACATAAATTAATCATTTTGTTAATGAGCCTGTGCAAAATATGAGCATTTTTTCTGTTATAAATTTCAGAGCCCTTTTTTTTTTAGAATTACCTCATCATTATTCTAAAATTACAAAAGTAATATTCAATTTGAAATAAACTTTGAAATAAAAAAAAGCATTGTATCATGGCCTTTGAATTTTCAGAATTAAGAGAAGAATGTTTGACAATGTTGTTTTACAGTTAAAACTCCTGACGTAATTAAATCCTTTTAAGACTGGCATTGAGCCAACAATATATTGTCACGATGTTTTGTGTTAAATATCTCACTTCTAAAATAGTTTTTAAGTTTTATCTAACAATCACCATTTCTTTGTATGAAGGAACATCAACATGATAGCTGCTAGGCGACATCAAACTATATATATATACAATTTAAGTGTAATATACAATGAAGAAATGTTCTATGTGAACGGTTTAACTCAACAATCTTGATTTAAAACACGTTTTATGCATACTTTTTTAACCTTGACATGTCCTGGTTTTTTCAATATCAAGCTTCGATGTATTAAATTATATCTATAAATACAATACTTTCTGACGAACCCCACCCCTTTTCCTCCCACTCTTGGTACAGAATTATCCTCCCCACCCTTTATTAACTTTCTGTTTACAAACATTTCATTTATTGTCAATAACATTTCTTTATTATTTCATCTCTTTTTCCTTAATTTATTTTATTCGTGTCCTTATTCGTACAATCTTATGTTAACAACAACTTACATGTGTCAACCCTATACATACTCTTATTATCTACAGAGTATATAGGGTCGACACATGTCGATATTGATCACATGACTATTAGGGATTTATAAGATTATTTTTTATTTATTTTTTGGGGAGGGGTGTATAAAGATTACTAGCTTTCAACAGTAAATATGGACAATCAATGCTGATTGAGTTAGTGAGTGATTATTGCCTAACGCCAAGTGAACATTTTTCCAGCCACATCATTGCGAGAACAAGTTACATTTTGATGCGATGATGATGTTGATGATGACCGCTTTGTACTAGACCAGCATGCTGAGTTGGATTTTTAATGTGCTAGGTCACTGAATCAACAGTCTGCGAGCTCCACTCGGTCACATTATTCGGATTCCGAACCAACCAATCTTTGTTCTTTTTCCTTAGTGCTGTGTGGGTGGTTCGCGGAGAAAGAACAAATACCAATCTTTGCTCTTGTATCTTAGTGTTGCGTGATTATCAGAGAAATACCAGGTTTGTAATCTTTGGTTTGACCCGACCAGGACTTGAACCTACGATCTGTTGAACTCATTGCGACCACGATAACAATTACCCCTTTGGTATTTCAAACTTGAAAGAAGACTAGTTTTTGTTGTTATATTGGTTATATCCAGAAACAGGTAGACAAGTTTTTCTTGGTGTTGTTTTTGTGTTATCTAGTGCCTAGAAGGATGCCCTTTAAAGCATTATCAATCTCTCTAGTGAGCATTTTACATACAAATGCGAAGCTTGTCATCTTTACTTGTGTTGTTAAAAAGAGTATAAAGTTTAATGTTAAGTCTTATGAAATATATATATATGTGTATAGTAGAACATTTGAGGCATCAAATGTGTTGAGTGATACAGTAACTGTAAGAGGAAAAATCAATATTTTTGCACATTAAATCCCGATATTCAAGTGTGGAGAGGGGGAGAGGGCATACGTTAGTCTATTTTTTAATGGTATTATAGTAGAGTATATTGAAGATTCATGACCTTTTCGGATCTCCCTCCCAAGGTTTAACCATGCAGATAGGTGTATTTATTGCAACACAACATACCACGCCCAAGATCTAGACATGTTGTAATAAGACAAATGTTAGAATGGCACCCTCCCATTTTAGTGGTTGACCACATGTGTGACAAATCTTGTTTCTTAAATTAATCATTTTGCTAATAAACCTGTACAAAATATGAGCACTTTTTCTAAAATGAATTTCAGAGCACTATTTTTTTTTTAATTACCTCATCATTATTCTAAAATTGCAAAAATAATATTCAGCTGAAAATAGATTTTGAAATCAAATACATTTTATCATGGCCTTTGAATTTTCAGAATTGAGAGAATACTTTTAAAAAATATTGCTTTGCAGTTAAAAACCCTGACCTGATTAAATCATTTTAAAACTGTCATTGAGCCAACAATATATTGTAAATCTTAACTAACAATCAGCATTTCTTTGTGTGAAGGGACATCAACATGATAGTTGCTAGACGACTTCAAACTATATATATACAATTTAAATGTAATATACAATGAAGAAATGTTCCATATGAACGATTTAACAGAACATCCTGATTTAAAGCACGTTTTATACATACTTTTCCAACCTTGACATGCCCTTGCTTTTACAATATCACGTTTCGATGTATTAAATTATATCTATATATTCCTCCTTTTTTAGCCCTAAAAATGAATAGAAAACACCATATGTTTATGCTAGAAACGTACTATATGTCGCTTAACTTGTTATCATTGGCATACACTGGCTGATGTTCTTGAGTTAACAATATTTACTGACGACCTTGTCTTCCCAGCCACACAGGCACACGTAATTACACCCCCGCCCTTTTTAGCGGAGAAATAACAAATACTAATTTTGTAATCTTTGGTTTGATCCGACCAGGACTCGAACCCACGATATGTCGCTCTCAATGCGAGCACGCTAACAATTACCCCTTTGGTATCTCAAACTTGTTTTCTTACGCTACAGAGAATCTAAAAAGTAAATTTAAGCGTAAGTAGGATTGGTTGACAAATATTACAATGTTCTGAATAAAGAGAACACCCCCCCCCCCCCAACAATGGTCCACAAAAAACTACACATCAAGTAAAAGATGAAACAGCACGACGCCCGTGCTGAAAGCAGGGAGTAAACATCAGTACAACAGGAATGGTAATATTAGTGAGTACTGCTTCATTAGTGGACAGAACATCAATACAACAGGAATGGCAATACTAGTAAGTACTGCTACATTAGTGGATAGAACATCAGTACAACAGGAACGGTAATACTAGTAAGTACTGCTTCATTAGTGGACAGAACATCAGTACAACAGGAATGGTAATACTAGTAAGTATTGCTACATTAGTGGATAGAACATCAGTACAACAGGAATGGTAATACTAGTAAGTACTGGTTCATTAGTTGACAGAAAATCAATACAACAGAAATGGTAATACTAGTCGGTACTGCTCCATTAGTGGACAGAACATCAGTACATCAGGAATGGTAATACTAGTGAGTACTGCTTCATTAGTGGACAGAACATCAGTGCAACAGGAATGATAATACTAGTCAGAACTGCTCCATCAGTGCACAGAACATCAGTACAACAGGAATGGTAATACTAGTGAGTACTGCTACATTAGTGGATAGAACATCAGTACAACAAGAATGGTAATACTAGTAAGTACTGGTCCATTAGTTGACAGAATATCAGTACAACAGGAATGGTAATACTAGTCAGTACTGCTCCATTAGTGGACAGAACATCAGTACAACAGGAATGGCAATATTAGTGAGTACTGCTCCATTATTGGACAGACCATCAGTACAAGAGGAATGGAAATGCTAGTATTTACTGCTTCATCAGTGGACAGAACATCAGTACAACAGGAATGGTAATACTAGTAAGTATTGCTACATTAGTGGATAGAACATCAGTACAACAGGAATGGTAATACTAGTAAGAACTGGTCCATTAGTTGACAGAAAATCAATACAACAGAAATGGTAATACTAGTCGGTACTGCTCCATTAGTGGACAGAACATCAGTACAACAGGATAGGTAATACTAGTGAGTACTGCTTCATTAGTGGACAGAACATCAGTGCAACAGGAATGATAATACTAGTCAGAACTGCTCCCTCAGTGCACAGAACATCAGTACAACAGGAATGGTAATACTAGTGAGTACTGCTACATTAGTGGATAGAACATCAGTACAACAAGAATGGTAATACTAGTAAGTACTGGTCCATTAGTTGACAGAATATCAGTACAACAGGAATGGTAATACTAGTCAGTACTGCTCCATTAGTGGACAGAACATCAGTACAACAGGAATGGCAATATTAGTGAGTACTGCTCCATTATTGGACAGACCATCAGTACAAGAGGAATGGAAATGCTAGTAATTACTGCTTCATTAGTGGACAGAACATCAGTACAACAGGCATGGTAATACTAGTGCGTACTGCTTCATTAGTGGACAGAACATCAGTACAACAGGAATGGTATAACTAGTAAGTACTGCTCCATTAGTGGACAGAACATTATTACAACAGGAATGGTAATACTAGTGAGTACTGCTTCATTAGTGGACAGACCATCAGTACAACCAGAATGGTAATACTGTTGAGTACTGCTTCATTAGTAGACAGAACATCAGTACAACAGGAATGGTAATACTGTTGAGTACTGCTTTATTATTAGACAGAACATCAGTACAACAGGAATGGTAATACTGTTGAGTACTGCTCCATTAGTGGACAGAACATTATTGCAACAGGAATGGTAATACTAGTGAGTACTGCTCCATTAGTGGACAGAACATTATTACAACAGGAATGGTAATACTAGTGAGTACTGCTTCATTAGTGGAAAGAACATCAGTACAACAGGAATGGAAATACTAGTAAGTACTGCGTCATTAGTGGACAGAACAGCAGTACAACAGGAATGGTAATACTAGTAAGTACTGCTACATTAGTGAATAGAACATCAGTACAACAGGAATGGTAATACTAGTGAGTACTGCTACATTATTGGACAGAACATCAGTACAACAGGAATGGTAATAATAGTAAGTACTGGTCTATTAGTGGAAAGAACATCAGTACGACAGGAATGGTAAAACTAGTAAGTACTACGTCATTAGTGGACAGAACATCAGTACAACAGGAATGTTAATACTAGTAAGTACTGCTACATTAGTGGAAAGAACGTCAGTACAACATGAATGGTACTACTAGTAAGTACTGCTTCATTAGTGGAAAGAACATCAGTACAACAGGAATGGTAATACTAGTAAGTACTGCGTCATTAGTGGACAGAACATCAGTACAACAGGAATGTTAATACTAGTCAGTACTGCTCCATCAGTGCACAGAACTTCAGTACTACAGGAATGGTAATACTAGTGAGTACTGCTTCATTAGTGGAGAGAACATCAGTACAACATGAATGGTAATACTAGTAAGTACTGCTTCATTAGTGGAAAGAACATCAGTACAACAGGAATGTTAATACTAGTATGTACTGCGTCATTAGTGGACAGAACATCAGTACAACAGGAATGGTAATCCTAGTGAGTACTGCTTCATTAGTGGACAGAACATCAGTACAACAGGAATGTTAATACTAGTATGTACTGCGTCATTAGTGGACAGAACATCAGTACAACAGGAATGGTAATACTAGTAAGTACTTCGTCATTAGTTGACAGAACATCAGTACAACAGGAATGTTAATGCTAGTATGTACTGCTACATTAGTGGACAGAACATCAGTACAACAGGAATGGTAATACTGTTGAGTACTGCCCCATTAGTGGACAGAACAAAAGTACAACAGGAATGTTAATACTAGTATGTACTGCGTAATTAGTGGACAGAACATCAGTACAACAGGAATGGTAATAATAGTAAGTACTGGTCCATTAGTGGAAAGAACATCAGTACGACAGGAATGGTAAAACTAGTAAGTACTACGTCATTAGTGGACAGAACATCAGTAGAACAGGAATGTTAATACTAGTAAGTACTGCTACATTAGTGGAAAGAACGTCAGTACAACATGAATGGTACTACTAGTAAGTACTGCTTCATTAGTGGAAAGAACATCAGTACAACAGGAATGGTAATACTAGTAAGTACTGCGTCATTAGTGGACAGAACATCAGTACAACAGGAATGTTAATACTAGTCAGTACTGCTACATCAGTGCACAGAACTTCAGTACTACAGGAATGGTAATACTAGTGAGTACTGCTTCATTAGTGGAGAGAACATCAGTACAACATGAATGGTAATACTAGTAAGTACTGCTTCATTAGTGGAAAGAACATCAGTACAACAGGAATGTTAATACTAGTATGTACTGCGTCATTAGTGGACAGAACATCAGTACAACAGGAATGGTAATACTAGTGAGTACTGCTTCATTAGTGGACAGAACATCAGTACAACAGGAATGTTAATACTAGTATGTACTGCGTCATTAGTGGACAGAACATCAGTACAACAGGAATGGTAATACTAGAAAGTACTTCGTCATTAGTTGACAGTGCATCAGTACAACAGGAATGTTAATGCTAGTATGTACTGCTACATTAGTGGACAGAACATCAGTACAACAGGAATGGTAATACTGTTGAGTACTGCCACATTAGTGGACAGAACAAAAGTACAACAGGAATGTTAATACTAGTATGTACTGCGTAATTAGTGGACAGAACATCAGTACAACAGGAATGATAATACTAGTATGCACTGCGTCATTAGTGGACAGAACATCAGTACAACAGGAATGTTAATACTAGTATGTACTGCTTCATTAGTGGACAGAACATCAGTACAACAGGAATGGTAATACTAGTAAGTACTGCGTCATTGGTGGACAGAACATCAGTACAATATGAATGTTAATACTAGTATGCACTGCGTCATTAGTGGACAGAACATCAGTACAACAGGAATGGTAATACTAGTAAGTACTGCTACATTAGTGAATAGAACATCAGTACAACAGGAATGGTAATACTAGTGAGTACTGCCATATTACTGGACAGAACATCAGTACAACAGGAATGGTAATACTAGTAAGTACTGGTCCATTAGTGGAAAGAACATCAGTACAACAGAAATGGTAATACTAGTCAGTACTGCTCCATTAGTGGAAAGAACGTCAGTACAACAGGAATGGTACTACTAGTAAGTACTGCTTCATTAGTGGAAAGAACATCAGTACAACAGGAATGATAAGACTAGTAAGTACTGCGTCATTAGTGGACAGAACATCAGTACAACAGGAATGTTAATACTAGTCAGTACTGCTCCATCAGTGCACAGAACATCAGTACTACAGGAATGGTAATACTAGTGAGTACTGCTTCATTAGTGGAGAGAACATCAGTACAACAGGAATGGTAATACTTGTAAGTACTGCTTCATTAGTGGAAAGAACATCAGTACAACAGGAATGTTAATACTAGTATGTACTGCGTCATTAGTGGACAGAACATGAGTACAACAGGAATGGTAATACTAGTGAGTATTGCTTCATTAGTGGACAGAACATCAGTACAACAGGAATGTTAATACTAATATGTACTGCGTCATTAGTGGACAGAACATCAGTTCAACAGGAATGTTAATACTAGTATGTACTGCGTCATTAGTGGAGAGAACATCAGTACAACATGAATGGTAATACTAGTAAGTACTTCGTCATTAGTTGACAGAACATCAGTACAACAGGAATGTTAATACTAGTCAGTACTGCTCCATCAGTGCACAGAACATCAGTACTACAGGAATGGTAATACTAGTGAGTACTGCTTCATTAGTGGAGAGAACATCAGTACAACAGGAATGTTAATACTAGTATGTACTGCGTCATTAGTGGACAGAACATCAGTACAACAGGAATGGTAATACTAGTCAGTACTGCTCCATCAGTGCACAGAACATCAGTACAACAGAAATGGTAATACTAGTGAGTACTGCTACATTAGTGGATAGAACATCAGTACAACAAGAATGGTAATACTAGTAAGTACTGGTCCATTAGTTGACAGAAAATCAGTACAACAGGAATGGTAATACTAGTCAGTACTGCTCCATTAGTGGACAGAACATCAGTACAACAGGAATGGCAATACTAGTGAGCACTGCTCCATTATTGGACAGACCATCAGTTCAAGAGGAATGGAAATGCTAGTAATTACTGCTTCATTAGTGGACAGAACATCAGTACAACAGGAATGGTAATACTAGTGAGTACTGCTACATTAGTGAATAGAACATCAGTACAACAGGAATGGTAATACTAGTGAGTACTGCCATATTACTGGACAGAACATCAGTACAACAGGAATGGTAATACTAGTAAGTACTGGTCCATTAGTGGAAAGAACATCAGTACGACAGGAATGGTAAAACTAGTAAGTACTGCGTCAATAGTGGACAGAACATCAGTACAACAGGAATGTTAATACTAGTAAGTACTGCGTCACTGGTGGACAGAAAATCAGTACAACAGAAATGGTAATACTAGTCAGTACTGCTCCATTAGTGGAAAGAACGTCAGTACAACAGGAATGGTACTACTAGTAAGTAGTGCTTCATTAGTGGAAAGAACATCAGTACAACAGGAATGATAAGACTAGTAAGTACTGCGTCATTAGTGGACAGAACATCAGTACAACAGGAATGTTAATACTAGTAAGTACTGCGTCACTGGTGGACAGAAAATCAGTACAACAGAAATGGTAACACTAGTCAGTACTGCTCCATTAGTGGAAAGAACGTCAGTACAACAGGAATGGTACTACTAGTAAGTACTGCTTCATTAGTGGACAGAACATCAGTACAACAGGAATGGTAATACTAGTGAGTATTGCTTCATTAGTGGACAGAACATCAGTACAACAGGAATGTTAATACTAATATGCACTGCGTCATTAGTGGACAGAACATCAGTTCAACAGGAATGTTAATACTAGTATGTACTGCGTCATTAGTGGAGAGAACATCAGTACAACATGAATGGTAATACTAGTAAGTACTTCGTCATTAGTTGACAGAAAATCAGTACAACAGGAATGTTAATGCTAGTATGTACTGCTACATTAGTGGACAGACCATCAGTACAACAGGAATGTTAATACTAGTCAGTACTGCTCCATCAGTGCACAGAACATCAGTACTACAGGAATGGTAATACTAGTGAGTACTGCTTCATTAGTGGAGAGAACATTAGTACAACAGGAATGTTAATACTAGTATGTACTGCGTCATTAGTGGACAGAACATCAGTACAACAGGAATGGTAATACTAGTCAGTACTGCTCCATCAGTGCACAGAACATCAGTACAACAGAAATGGTAATACTAGTGAGTACTGCTACATTAGTCGATAGAACATCAGTACAACAAGAATGGTAATACTAGTAAGTACTGGTCCATTAGTTGACAGAAAATCAGTACAACAGGAATGGTAATACTAGTCAGTACTGCTCCTTTAGTGGACAGAACATCAGTACAACAGGAATGGCAATACTAGTGAGTACTGCTCCATTATTGGACAGACCATCAGTACAAGAGGATTGGAAATGCTAGTAATTACTGCTTCATTAGTGGACAGAACATCAGTACAACAGGAATGGTAATACTAGTGAGTACTGCTTCATTAGTGGACAGACCATCAGTACAACAGGAATGGTATTACTAGTAAGTACTGCTCCATTATAATTAGTGGACAGAACATTATTACAACAGTAATGGTAATACTAGTGAGTACTGCTTCATTAGTGGACAGACCATCAGTACAACAGGAATAGTAATACTAGTGCGTACTGCTTCATTAGTGGACAGACCATCAGTACAACAGGAATGGTAATACTAGTGAGTACTGCTTCATTAGTGGACAGAACATCAGTACAACAGGAATAGTAATACTAGTGCGTACTGCTTCATTAGTGGACAGACCATCAGTACAAAAGGAATGGTAATACTAGTGAGTACTGCTCCATTATTGGACAGACCATCAGTACAAGAGGAATGGAAATGCTAGTAATTACTGCTTCATTAGTGGACAGAACATCAGTACAACAGGAATGGTAATACTAGTGAGTACTGCTTCATTAGTGGACAGACCATCAGTACAACAGGAATGGTATTACTAGTAAGTACTGCTCCATTATAATTAGTGGACAGAACATTATTACAACAGTAATGGTAATACTAGTGAGTACTGCTTCATTAGTGGACAGACCATCAGTACAACCGGAATGGTAATACTGTTGAATACTGCTTCATTAGTAGACAGAACATCAGTACAACAGGAATGGTAATACTGTTGAGTACTGCTTCATTAGTAGACAGAACATCAGTAAAACAGGAATGGTAATACTGTTGAGTACTGCCACATTAGTGGACAGAACATCAGTACAACAGGAATGGTAATACTAGTAAGTACTGCTCCATTAGTGGATAGAACGTCAGTACAACAGGAATGGTAATACTAGTGAGTACTGCTCCATTAGTGGATAGAACATCAGTACAACAGGAATGGTAATACTGTTGAGTACTGCTTCATTAGTAGACAGAACATCAGTACAACAGGAATGGTAATACTGTTGAGTACTGCCACATTAGTGGACAGAACATCAGTACAACAGGAATGGTAATACTAGTAAGTACTGCTCCATTAGTGGATAGAACATCAGTACAACAGGAATGGTAATACTGGTATGTACTGCGTCATTAGTGGTCAGACCATCAGTACAACCGGAATGGTAATACTGTTGAGTACTGCTTCATTAGTAGACAGAACATCAGTACAACAGAAATGGTAATACTGTTGAGTACTGCCACATTAGTGGACAGAACATCAGTACAACAGGAATGGTAATACTAGTAAATACTGCTCCATTAGTGGACAGAATATTATTACAACAGGAATGGTAATACTAGTGAGTACTGATTGATTAGTGGAAAGAACATCAGTAAAACAGGAATGGTAATACTAGTAAGTACTGCGTCATTAGTGGACAGAACAGCAGTACAACAGGAATGGTAATACTAGTAAGTACTGCAACATTAGTGAATAGAACATCAGTACAACAGGAATGGTAATACTAGTTAGTACTGCTACATTACTGGACAGAACATCAGTACAACAGGAATGGTAATACTAGTAAATACTGCGTCATTGGTGGACAGAAAATCAGTACTACAGGAATGGTAATACTAGTGAGTACTGCTACATTGGTGGAAAGAACGTCAGTACAACAGGAATGGTACTACTAGTAAGTACTGCTTCATTAGTGGAAAGAACATCAGTACAACAGGAATGGTAATACTAGTAAGTACTGCGTCATTAGTGGACAGAACATCAGTACAACAGGAATGGCAATACTAGTCAGTACTGCTCCATCAGTGAACAGAACATCAGTACTACAGGAATGGTAATACTAGTGAGTACTGCTTCATTAGTGGAAAGAACATCAGTACAACATGAATGGTAATGCTAGTAAGTACTGCTTCATTAGTGGAAAGAACACCAGTACAACAGGAATGTTAATACTAGTATGTACTGCGTCATTAGTGGACAGAACATCAGTACAACAGGAATGGTAATACTAGTAAGTACTTCGTCATTAGTGGACAGAACATCAGTACAACAGGATGGTAATACTAGTAAGTACTGCGTCATTAGTGGACAGAACAGCAGTACAACAGGAATGGTAATACTAGTAAGTACTGCTACATTAGTGAATAGAACATAAGTACAACAGGAATGGTAATACTAGTGAGTACTGCTACATTACTGGACAGAACATCAGTACAACAGGAATGATAATACTAGTAAGTACTGCGTCTTTGGTGGACAGAAAATCAGTACAACAGGAATTGTAATACTAATGAGTACTGCTACATTAGTAGAAAGAACATTAGTACAAGAGGAATGGTACTACTAGTAAGGACTGTTTCATTAGCGGAAAGAACATCAGTACAACAGGAATGGTAATACTAGTAAGTACTGCGTCATTAGTGGACAGAACATCAGTACAACAGGAATGTTAATACTAGTCAGTACTGCTCCATCAGTGCACAGAACATCAGTACTACAGGAATGGTAATACTAGTGAGTACTGCTTCATTAGTGGAAAGAACATCAGTACAACATGAATGGTAATACTAGTAAGTACTGCTTCATTAGTGGAAAGAACATCAGTACAACAGGAATGTTAATACTAGTATGTACAGCGTCATTAGTGGACAGAACATCAGTACAACAGGAATGGTAATATTAGTGAGTACTGCTTCATTAGTGGACAGAACATCAGTACAACAGGAATGTTAATACTAGTATGTACTGCTTCATTAGTGGAAAGAACATCAGTACAACAGGAATGGTAATACTAGTAAGTACTTCGTCATTAGTGGACAGAACATCAGTACAACAGGAATGGTAATACTGTTGAGTACTGCCACATTAGTGGACAGAACATCAGTACAATAGGAATCTTAATACTAGTAGGTACTGCGTCATTAGTGGACAGAACATCAGTACAACAGGAATGATAATACTAGTATGTACTGCGACATTAGTGGACAGATTATCAGTACAACAGGAATGTTAATACTAGTATGTACTGCTTCATTAGTGGACAGAACATCAGTTCAACAGGAATGTTAAAACTAGTATGTACTGTGTCATTAGTGGACAGAACATCAGTACAACAGGAATGGTAATACTAGTAAGTACTGCTCCATTAGTGGATAGAACATCAGTACAACAGGAATGGTAATACTAGTGAGTACTGCGTCATTAGTGGACAGACCATCAGTACAACCGGAATGGTAATACTGTTGAGTACTGCTTCATTAGTAGACAGAACATCAGTACAACAGGAATGGTAATACTGTTGAGTACTGCCACATTAGTGGACAGAACATCAGTACAACAGGAATGGTAATACTAGTAAATACTGCTCCATTAGTGGACAGAATATTATTACAACAGGATTGGTAATACTAGTGAGTACTGATTGATTAGTGGAAAGAACATCAGTACAACAGGAATGGTAATACTAGTAAGTACTGCGTCATTAGTGGACAGAACAGCAGTACAACAGGAATGGTAATACTAGTAAGTACTGCAACATTAGTGAATAGAACATCAGTACAACAGGAATGGTAATACTAGTTAGTACTGCTACATTACTGGACAGAACATCAGTACAACAGGAATGGTAATACTAGTAAGTACTGCGTCATTGGTGGACAGAAAATCAGTACTACAGGAATGGTAATACTAGTGAGTACTGCTACATTAGTGGAAAGAACGTCAGTACAACAGGAATGGTACTACTAGTAAGTACTGCTTCATTAGTGGAAAGAACATCAGTACAACAGGAATGGTAATACTAGTAAGTACTGCGTCATTAGTGGACAGAACATCAGTACAACAGGAATGGCAATACTAGTCAGTACTGCTCCATCAGTGAACAGAACATCAGTACTACAGGAATGGTAATACTAGTGAGTACTGCTTCATTAGTGGAAAGAACATCAGTACAACATGAATGGTAATGCTAGTAAGTACTGCTTCATTAGTGGAAAGAACACCAGTACAACAGGAATGTTAATACTAGTATGTACTGCGTCATTAGTGGACAGAACATCAGTACAACAGGAATGGTAATACTAGTAAGTACTTCGTCATTAGTGGACAGAACATCAGTACAACAGGAATGGTAATACTAGTAAGTACTGCGTCATTAGTGGACAGAACAGCAGTACAACAGGAATGGTAATACTAGTAAGTACTGCTACATTAGTGAATAGAACATAAGTACAACAGGAATGGTAATACTAGTGAGTACTGCTACATTACTGGACAGAACATCAGTACAACAGGAATGATAATACTAGTAAGTACTGCGTCATTGTTGGACAGAAAATCAGTACAACAGGAATGGTAATACTAGTAAGTACTGCTTCATTAGTGGAAAGAACATCAGTACAACAGGAATGGTAATACTAGTAAGTACTGCGTCATTAGTGGACAGAACATCAGTACAACAGGAATGTTAATACTAGTCAGTACTGCTCCATCAGTGCACAGAACATCAGTACTACAGGAAAGGTAATACTGGTATGTACTGCGTCATTAGTGGACAGAACATCAGTACAACAGGAATGGTAATACTGGTGAGTACTGCTTCATTAGTGGACAGAACATGAGTACAACAGGAATGGTAATACTGTTGAGTTCTGCCACATTAGTGGACAGAACATCAGTACAACAGGAATGTCAATACTAGTCAGTACTGCTCCATCAGTGCACAGAACATCAGTACTACAGGAATGGCAATACCAGTAAGTACTTCGTCATTAGTGGACAGAACATCAGTACAACAGGAATGGTAATACTGTTGAGTACTGCCACATTAGTGGACAGAACATCAGTACAATAGGAATGTTAATACTAGTAGGTACTGCGTCATTAGTGGACAGAACATCAGTACAACAGGAATGATAATACTAGTATGTACTGCGACATTAGTGGACAGAACATCAGTACAACAGGAATGTTAATACTAGTATGTACTGCTTCATTAGTGGACAGAACATCAGTTCAACAGGAATGTTAAAACTAGTATGTACTGTGTCATTAGTGGACAGAACATCAGTACAACAGGAATGGTAATACTAGTAAGTACTTCGTCATTAGTGGACAGAACATCAGTACAACAGGAATGGTAATACTGTTGAGTACTGCCACATTAGTGGACAGAACATCAGTACAACAGGAATGATAATACTAGTATGTACTGCGACATTAGTGAACAGAACATCAGTACAACAGGAATGTTAATACTAGTATGTACTGCTTCATTAGTGGACAGAACATCAGTACAACAGGAATGGTAATACTAGTAAGTACTGCGTCATTAGTGGACATAACATCAGTACAACAGGAATGGTAATACTAGTAAGTACTGCTACATTATTGAATAGAACATCAGTACAACAGGAATGGTAATACTAGTGAGTACTGCCATATTACTGGACAGAACATCAGTACAACAGGAATGGTAATGCTAGTAAGTACTGGTCCATTAGTGGAAAGAACATCAGTACGACAGGAATGGTAAAACTAGTAAGTACTGCGTCATTGGTGGACAGAAAATCATTACAACAGGAATGGTAATACTAGTCAGTACTGCTACATTGGTGGAAAGAACGTCAGTACAACAGGAATGGTATTACTAGTAAGTACTGCTTCATTAGTGGAAAGAACATCAGTACAACAGGAATGGTAATACTAGTAAGTACTGCGTCATTAGTGGACAGAACATCAGTACAACAGGAATGTTAATACTAGTCAGTACTGCTCCACCAGTGCACAGAACATCAGTACTACAGGAAAGGTAATACTGGTATGTACTGCGTCATTAGTGGACAGAACATCAGTACAACAGGAATGGTAATACTGGTGAGTACTGCTTCATTAGTGGACAGAACATGAGTACAACAGGAATGGTAATACTGTTGAGTACTGCCACATTAGTGGACAGAACATCAGTACAACAGGAATGTCAATACTAGTCAGTACTGCTCCATCAGTGCACAGAACATCAGTACTACAGGAATGGCAATACCAGTAAGTACTGCTTCATTAGTGGACAGAACATCAGTACAACAGGAATGTTAATACTAGTATGTACTGCGTCATTAGTGTACAGAACATCAGTACAACAGGAATGGTAATACTGGTATGTACTGCGTCATTAGTGGACAGAACATCAGTACAACAGGAATGGTAATACTGGTGAGTACTGCTTCATTAGTGGACAGAACATCAGTACAACAGGAATGGCAATACTAGTAAGTACTGCTTCATTAGTGGACAGAACATCAGTACAACAGGAATGTTAATACTAGTATGTACTGCGTCATTAGTGGACAGAACATCAGTACACCAGGAATGTTAATACTAGTATGTACTGCGTCAATAGTGGACAGAACATCACTACAACAGGAACGGTAATACTGGTGAGTACTGCTTCATTAGTGGACAGAACATCAGTACAACAGGAATGGTAATACTAGTAAGTACTGCTTCATTAGTGGACAGAACATCAGTACAACAGGAATGGTAATACTAGTAAGTACTGCGTCATTTGTGGACAGAACATCAGTACAACAGGAATGGTAATACTGGTGAGTACTGCTTCATTATTGGACAGAACATCAGTACAACAGGAATGGTAATACTGGTGAGTACTGCGTCATTAGTGGAGAGAACATCAGTACAACAGGAATGGTAATACTGGTGAGTACTGCTTCATTAGTGGAAAGAACGTCAGTACAACAGGAATGGTACTACTAGTAAGTACTGTTTCATTAGTGGAAAGAACATCAATACAACAGGAATGGTAATACTAGTAAGTACTGCGTCATTAGTGGACAGAACATTAGTACAACAGGAATGTTAATACTAGTCAGTACTGCTCCATCAGTGCACAGAACATCAGTACTACAGGAATGGTAATACTAGTGAGTACTGCTTCATTAATGGAAAGAACATCAGTACAACATGAATGGTAATACTAATAAGTACTGCTTCATTAGTGGAAAGAACATCAGTACAACAGGAATGTTAATACTAGTATGTACAGCCTCATTAGTGGACAGAACATCAGTACAACAGGAATGGTAATATTAGTGAGTACTGCTTCATTAGTGGACAGAACATCAGTACAACAGGAATGTTAATACTAGTATGTACTGCTTCATTAGTGGACAGAACATCAGTACAACAGGAATGGTAATACTAGTAAGTACTTCGTCATTAGTGGACAGAACATCAGTACAACAGGAATGGTAATACTGTTGAGTACTGCCACATTAGTGGACAGAACATCAGTACAATAGGAATGTTAATACTAGTAGGTACTGCGTCATTAGTGGACACAACATCAGTACAACAGGAATGATAATACTAGTATGTACTGCGACATTAGTGGAAAGAACATCAGTACAACAGGAATGTTAATACTAGTATGTACTGCTTCATTAGTGGACAGAACATCAGTTCAACAGGAATGTTAAAACTAGTATGTACTGTGTCATTAGTGGACAGAACATCAGTACAACAGGAATGGTAATACTAGTAAGTACTTCGTCATTAGTGGACAGAACATCGGTACAACAGGAATGGTAATATTGTTGAGTACTGCCACATTAGTGGACAGAACATCAGTACAACAGGAATGTTAATACTAGTAGGTACTGCGTCATTAGTGGACAGAACATCAGTACAACAGGAATGATAATACTAGTATGTACTGCGACATTAGTGAACAGAACATCAGTACAACAGGAATGGTAATACTAGTAAGTACTTCGTCATTAGTGGACAGAACATCAGTACAACAGGAATGATAATACTGTTGAGTACTGCCACATTAGTGGACAGACTAGTATGTACTGCGACATTAGTGAACAGAACATCAGTACAACAGGAATGTTAATACTAGTATGTACTGCTTCATTAGTGGACAGAACATCAGTACAACAGGAATGGTAATACTAGTAAGTACTGCGTCATTAGTGGACATAACATCAGTACAACAGGAATGGTAATACTAGTAAGTACTGCTACATTAGTGAATAGAACATCAGTACAACAGGAATGGTAATACTAGTGAGTACTGCCATACTACTGGACAGAACATCAGTACAACAGGAATGGTAATACTAGTAAGTACTGGTCCATTAGTGGAAAGAACATCAGTACGATAGGAATGGTAAAACTAGTAAGTACTGCGTCATTGGTGGACAGAAAATCAGTACAACAGGAATGGTAATACTAGTCAGTACTGCTACATTGGTGGAAAGAACGTCAGTACAACAGGAATGGTATTACTAGTAAGTACTGCTTCATTAGTGGAAAGAACATCAGTACAACAGGAATGGTAATACTAGTAAGTACTGCGTCATTAGTGGACAGAACATCAGTACAACAGGAATGTTAATACTAGTCAGTACTGCTCCATCAGTGCACAGAACATCAGTACTACAGGAAAGGTAATACTGGTATGTACTGCGTCATTAGTGGACAGAACATCAGTACAACAGGAATGGTAATACTGGTGAGTACTGCTTCATTAGTGGACAGAACATGAGTACAACAGGAATGGTAATACTGTTGAGTACTGCCACATTAGTGGACAGAACATCAGTACAACAGGAATGTCAATACTAGTCAGTACTGCTCCATCAGTGCACAGAACATCAGTACTACAGGAATGGCAATACCAGTAAGTACTGCTTCATTAGTGGACAGAACATCAGTACAACAGGAATGTTAATACTAGTATGTACTGCGTCATTAGTGTACAGAACATCAGTACAACAGGAATGGTAATACTGGTATGTACTGCGTCATTAGTGGACAGAACATCAGTACAACAGGAATGGTAATACTGGTGAGTACTGCTTCATTAGTGGAGAGAACATCAGTACAACAGGAATGGCAATACTAGTAAGTACTGCTTCATTAGTGGACAGAACATCAGTACAACAGGAATGTTAATACTAGTATGTACTGCGTCATTAGTGGACAGAACATCAGTACACCAGGAATGTTAATACTAGTATGTACTGCGTCAATAGTGGACAGAACATCACTACAACAGGAACGGTAATACTGGTGAGTACTGCTTCATTAGTGGACAGAACATCAGTACAACAGGAATGGTAATACTAGTAAGTACTGCTTCATTAGTGGACAGAACATCAGTACAACAGGAATGGTAATACTAGTAAGTACTGCGTCATTTGTGGACAGAACATCAGTACAACAGGAATGGTAATACTGGTGAGTACTGCTTCATTATTGGACAGAACATCAGTACAACAGGAATGGTAATACTGGTGAGTACTGCGTCATTAGTGGAGAGAACATCAGTACAACAGGAATGGTAATACTGGTGAGTACTGCTTCATTAGTGGAAAGAACGTCAGTACAACAGGAATGGTACTACTAGTAAGTACTGTTTCATTAGTGGAAAGAACATCAATACAACAGGAATGGTAATACTAGTAAGTACTGCCACATTAGTGGACAGAACATCAGTACAACAGGAATGTTAATACTAGTCAGTACTGCTCCATCAGTGCACAGAACATCAGTACTACAGGAATGGTAATACTAGTGAGTACTGCTTCATTAGTGGAAAGAACATCAGTACAACATGAATGGTAATACTAAAAAGTACTGCTTCATTAGTGGAAAGAACATCAGTACAACAGGAATGTTAATACTAGTATGTACAGCCTCATTAGTGGACAGAACATCAGTACAACAGGAATGGTAATATTAGTGAGTACTGCTTCATTAGTGGACAGAACATCAGTACAACAGGAATGTTAATACTAGTATGTACTGCTTCATTAGTGGACAGAACATCAGTACAACAGGAATGGTAATACTAGTAAGTACTTCGTCATTAGTGGACAGAACATCAGTACAACAGGAATGGTAATACTGTTGAGTACTGCCACATTAGTGGACAGAACATCAGTACAATAGGAATGTTAATACTAGTAGGTACTGCGTCATTAGTGGACACAACATCAGTACAACAGGAATGATAATACTAGTATGTACTGCGACATTAGTGGAAAGAACATCAGTACAACAGGAATGTTAATACTAGTATGTACTGCTTCATTAGTGGACAGAACATCAGTTCAACAGGAATGTTAAAACTAGTATGTACTGTGTCATTAGTGGACAGAACATCAGTACAACAGGAATGGTAATACTAGTAAGTACTTCGTCATTAGTGGACAGAACATCAGTACAACAGGAATGGTAATATTGTTGAGTACTGCCACATTAGTGGACAGAACATCAGTACAACAGGAATGTTAATACTAGTAGGTACTGCGTCATTAGTGGACAGAACATCAGTACAACAGGAATGATAATACTAGTATGTACTGGGACATTAGTGAACAGAACATCAGTACAACAGGAATGGTAATACTAGTAAGTACTTCGTCATTAGTGGACAGAACATCAGTACAACAGGAATGATAATACTGTTGAGTACTGCCACATTAGTGGACAGAACATCAGTACAACAGGAATGTTAATACTAGTAGATAATGCGTCATTAGTGGACAGAACATCAGTACAACAGGAATGATAATACTAGTATGTACTGCGACATTAGTGAACAGAACATCAGTACAACAGGAATGTTAATACTAGTATGTACTGCTTCATTAGTGGACAGAACATCAGTACAACAGGAATGGTAATACTAGTAAGTACTACGTCATTAGTGGACATAACATCAGTACAATAGGAATGGTAATACTAGTAAGTACTGCTACATTAGTGAATAGAACATCAGTACAACAGGAATGGTAATACTAGTGAGTACTGCCATATTACTGGACAGAACATCAGTACAACAGGAATGGTAATACTAGTAAGTTCTGGTCCATTAGTGGAAAGAACATCAGTACGACAGGAATGGTAAAACTAGTAAGTACTGCGTCATTGGTGGACAGAAAATCAGTACAACAGGAATGGTAATACTAGTCAGTACTGCTACATTGGTGGAAAGAACGTCAGTACAACAGGAATGGTATTACTAGTAAGTACTGCTTCATTAGTGGAAAGAACATCAGTACAACAGGAATGGTAATACTAGTAAGTACTGCGTCATTAGTGGACAGAACATCAGTACAACAGGAATGTTAATACTAGTCAGTACTGCTCCATCAGTGCACAGAACATCAGTACTACAGGAAAGGTAATACTGGTATGTACTGCGTCATTAGTGGACAGAACATCAGTACAACAGGAATGGTAATACTGGTGAGTACTGCTTCATTAGTGGACAGAACATGAGTACAACAGGAATGGTAATACTGTTGAGTACTGCCACATTAGTGGACAGAACATCAGTACAACAGGAATGTCAATACTAGTCAGTACTGCTCCATCAGTGCACAGAACATCAGTACTACAGGAATGGCAATACCAGTAAGTACTGCTTCATTAGTGGACAGAACATCAGTACAACAGGAATGTTAATACTAGTATGTACTGCGTCATTAGTGTACAGAACATCAGTACAACAGGAATGGTAATACTGGTATGTACTGCGTCATTAGTGGACAGAACATCAGTACAACAGGAATGGTAATACTGGTGAGTACTGCTTCATTAGTGGACAGAACATCAGTACAACAGGAATGGCAATACTAGTAAGTACTGCTTCATTAGTGGACAGAACATCAGTACAACAGGAATGTTAATACTAGTATGTACTGCGTCATTAGTGGACAGAACATCAGTACACCAGGAATGTTAATACTAGTATGTACTGCGTCAATAGTGGACAGAACATCACTACAACAGGAACGGTAATACTGGTGAGTACTGCTTCATTAGTGGACAGAACATCAGTACAACAGGAATGGTAATACTAGTAAGTACTGCTTCATTAGTGGACAGACCATCAGTACAACAGGAATGGTAATACTAGTAAGTACTGCGTCATTTGTGGACAGAACATCAGTACAACAGGAATGGTAATACTGGTGAGTACTGCTTCATTATTGGACAGAACATCAGTACAACAGGAATGGTAATACTGGTGAGTACTGCGTCATTAGTGGAGAGAACATCAGTACAACAGGAATGGTAATACTGGTGAGTACTGCTTCATTAGTGGAAAGAACGTCAGTACAACAGGAATGGTACTACTAGTAAGTACTGTTTCATTAGTGGAAAGAACATCAGTACAACAGGAATGGTAATACTAGTAAGTACTGCGTCATTAGTGGACAGAACATCAGTACAACAGGAATGTTAATACTAGTCAGTACTGCTCCATCAGTGCACAGAACATCAGTACTACAGGAATGGTAATACTAGTGAGTACTGCTTCAGTAGTGGAAAGAACATCAGTTCAACATGAATGGTAATACTAATAAGTACTGCTTCATTAGTGGACAGAACATCAGTACAACAGGAATGTTAATACTAGTATGTACTGCTTCATTAGTGGACAGAACATCAGTACAACAGGAATGGTAATACTAGTAAGTACTTCGTCATTAGTGGACAGAACATCAGTACAACAGGAATGGTAATACTGTTGAGTACTGCCACATTAGTGGACAGAACATCAGTACAATAGGAATGTTAATACTAGTAGGTACTGCGTCATTAGTGGACAGAACATCAGTACAACAGGAATGATAATACTAGTATGTACTGCGACATTAGTGGACAGAACATCAGTACAACAGGAATGTTAATACTAGTATGTACTGCTTCATTAGTGGACAGAACATCAGTTCAACGGGAATGTTAAAACTAGTATGTACTGTGTCATTAGTGGACAGAACATCAGTACAACAGGAATGGTAATACTAGTAAGTACTTCGTCATTAGTGGACAGAACATCAGTACAACAGGAATGGTAATACTGTTGAGTACTGCCACATTAGTGGACAGAACATCAGTACAACAGGAATGTTAATACTAGTAGGTACTGCGTCATTAGTGGACAGAACATCAGTACAACAGGAATGATAATACTAGTATGTACTGCGACATTAGTGAACAGAACATCAGTACAACAGGAATGTTAATACTAGTATGTACTGCTTCATTAGTGGACAGAACATCAGTACAACAGGAATGGTAATACTAGTAAGTACTGCGTCATTAGTGGACATAACATCAGTACAACAGGAATGGTAATACTAGTAAGTACTGCTACATTAGTGAATAGAACATCAGTACAACAGGAATGGTAATACTAGTGAGTACTGCCATATTACTGGACAGAACATCAGTACAACAGGAATGGTAATACTAGTAAGTACTGGTCCATTAGTGGAAAGAACATCAGTACGACAGGAATGGTAAAACTAGTAAGTACTGCGTCATTGGTGGACAGAAAATCAGTACAACAGGAATGGTATTACTAGTAAGTACTGCTTCATTAGTGGAAAGAACATCAGTACAACAGGAATGGTAATACTAGTAAGTACTGCGTCATTAGTGGACAGAACATCAGTACAACAGGAATGTTAATACTAGTCAGTACTGCGCCATCAGTGCACAGAACATCAGTACTACAGGAATGGTAATACTGGTATGTACTGCGTCATTAGTGGACAGAACATCAGTACAACAGGAATGGTAATACTGGTGAGTACTGCTTCATTAGTGGACAGAACATGAGTACAACAGGAATGGTAATACTGTTGAGTACTGCCACATTAGTGGACAGAACATCAGTACAACAGGAATGTCAATACTAGTCAGTACTGCTCCATCAGTGCACAGAACATCAATACTACAGGAATGGCAATACCAGTAAGTACTGCTTCATTAGTGGACAGAACATCAGTACAACAGGAATGGTAATACTGGTGAGTACTGCTTCATTAGTGGACAGAACATCAGTACAACAGGAATGGCAATACTAGTAAGTACTGCTTCATTAGTGGACAGAACATCAGTACAACAGGAATGTTAATACTAGTATGTACTGCGTCATTAGTGGACAGAACATCAGTACACCAGGAATGTTAATACTAGTATGTACTGCGTCAATAGTGGACAGAACATCACTACAACAGGAACGGTAATACTGGTGAGTACTGCTTCATTAGTGGACAGAACATCAGTACAACAGGAATGGTAATACTAGTAAGTACTGCTTCATTAGTGGACAGAACATCAGTACAACAGGAATGGTAATACTAGTAAGTACTGCGTCATTTGTGGACAGAACATCAGTACAACAGGAATGGTAATACTGGTGAGTACTGCTTCATTATTGGACAGAACATCAGTACAACAGGAATGGTAATACTGGTGAGTACTGCGTCATTAGTGGAGAGAACATCAGTACAACAGGAGTGGTAATACTGGTGAGTACTGCTTCATTAGTGGACAGAACATCAGTACAACAGGAATGGTAATACTGGTGAGTACTGCGTCATTAGTGGACAGAACATCAGTACAACAGGAATGGTAATACTAGTAAGTACTGCGTCGTTAGTGGACAGAACATCAGTACAACAGGAATGGTAATACTGGTGAGTACTGCTTCATTAATGGACAGAACATCAGTACAACAGGAATGGTAATACTGGTGAGTACTGCGTCATTAGTGGACAGACCATCAGTACAACAGGAATGGTAATACCGGTGAGTACTGCTTCATTAGTGGACAGAACATCATTACAACAGGAATGGTAATACTAGTGAGTACTGTTCCATTAGTGGACAGAACATCAGTACAACAGGAATGGTAATACTAGTAAGTACTGCGTCATTAGTGGACAGAACATCAGTACAACAGGAATGGTAATACTATTATGTACTGCTTCATTAGTGGACAGAACATCAGTACAACAGGAATGGTAATACTAGTATGTACTGCTTCATTAGTGGACAGAACATCAGTACAACTGGAATGGTAATACTAGTAAGTACTGCGTCATTAGTGGACAGAACATCAGTACAACAGGAATGGTAATACTAGTGAGTACCGCTTCATTAGTGGACAGAACATCAGTACAACAGGAATGGTAATGCTAGTAAGTACTGGTCCATTAGTTGACAGAAAATCAGTACAACAGGAATGGTAATACTAGTAAGTACTGGTCCATTAGTGGACAGAAAATCAGTACAACGGGAATGGTAATACTAGTCAGTACTGCTACATTGTCCTTTTTTCATCAAATTTTCAGAATTTTAATACTTTTCGTCCTTTATTTCAAAAACTATTAGAGATAGATGTTATGTTTAAATTGCAAAAATGTTCAGCATGTCAAGATCTACAAAAATGTTCCACAGTTGAAAATGTCCGACAACTGTGTGAAGAGATATTCCTCTTGAAATGCATTTTATTGTTGACATTCACTGCTTTTGGTTACTCAAATAATCAAAGGGAAACAACTCTATTACAAAATGTGAAGTAACAAAGGCTAAATTTTGAGAATCATTGACATTTATGTTTATCTACAGCAATGTTGATAACTTACATTAAAAGGGGAATCCCTGCCCAAATTTTTTGGAGAGGGGATCTGCAATGACGAGGGCTACATTTGTTATTTTTTTTACCGAACTTATCAAGCTTTATTGACTGATTTTTTTATTATACCCAGGTGAGCTATACAGGCTCCTGGGAGCCTTTAGTATATACACACCCGGGGAACACAGACAACAATCTAAAGGGGAAAAAATACAAAATTACGAGCCCAATGAGTTTGACCGAATGCGAGTGAAGCAATGTTCTGTCTGAAACTGTTGCAATGCACCCGCAGTATTGGTCGCGGGTAATACGTGTCTCTTCAACAAACCCAATTCCGTACGCATCTGATGCAATGGTAGGTAGGTGTCGCTCAACTATGAGACGACTTGATAACTTGAAGAGGTAGGCCATGTATTTTTGCTATCCTGAATAATGAGGAAAATATGACGGGAATGGAGGAAACAAACTAATTTGTAAAAAATATTTTGTTGGGCCGCGCTGAAAAGCTTTGAAAACAACAGCGCTGCATACGAAAAAAACTTTCGACTCCGGGATAAAAGCCATGCCCCTTTCAAGTTAAATGGGCAGTCCCGTACTGCATTTGGATTGCTAAAAGCACCAGAATTGCAAAGACTATTGGTCACTGTCGAAGTATTAAGAGTCGGATTAATGATTGTCAGAGTAATAAGTGTCGGAGTAATGACTGTCGGAGTATTGAGTGTCGGAGTAATGACATAATCCCGAGGCAGCAGTCCCTTTTTATAAGGGACTCTTACAAAGTCTATTAAAAATAGGGTGTAATTACTGAAAGGTCAAGTACAGTTTGAAAAACTAAGCGAAATCTTTAATATAAATTCCAAATAGAGTGAGGTTCATAGGTGTGTAGATATGGTATAAAGTATGCTTGAAATTTATTGCACAACTCTTGGGATTTATTTTTTTTTCAAAACAATACTCTTAAACCAGATTTGTTTTTATACTTATGTAAAGCAGAATATTTTTGTTTGCCAATGCTGTGAGTACAGATTATTTAATTTCTTTCCCTTTTAAATCAGAATATTTTTTTTTACGAAAAAAACATACCCCCCCCCCACCCGATTCAAGTTAAATTGTCGTTCCCTAAGCTATTTAATATAGTCTTAAATACAAGGCTTACTGATCATTTAACTAAGAGAGATATATTAACAGACTGCCAGGCTTGGCTTTAGAAATAAGTCCAGGACAACAGATCACATATTTATCCTTAAATGTTTAGTAGATAAGTATACTAACAACAAGGGTAACACATTATATGCATGTTTTGTTGACTTTAAATGGGCTTTTGATACTGTGATACATCCAGGTATGCTTATCAAAATGTTCCAGTCAGACATTGGGGAAATTTTTTATCATCTTATTAAACATATGTATACACTAAATAAATTAAGAGTAAAAGTTGATAATAAATTAGGCCAATGTTTCAACTCGCATATTGGGGTTTACCCCCAAGGTGATGTTTTGAACCCTTCCCTTTTCAATTTATATATAAATGATTTATCAAATTGTTTGCCAAAGTGCCCCGAAAGTGTATCAGTCTGCACTGATCGCATTGACTACCTCTTCTATGCAGATGATGTTATTTTTTTTTCCAATTCCGCTAATGGACTTCAGGACCATCTGAATGCATTAGTATCTTATTGTGATACATGGTGCTTAAATGTTAATTTAAAGAAAACTAAAGTTTTAATATTTAATAAGAGTGGTCGTCATATAAAAGAACCATTCTACTTTAATAATGAACTAATTGAATCTGTTAACAAGTATAAATATCTTGGTGTTATATTCCAGTCAAGTGGCTTGTTTAATTATGCAAAAGAAGAGCTTTATAATAAATCTTTAAAAGCATCATACACATTAAGTAGATGTTTGTCTGGTTCAGTTGCAAGCATCAAAGCAAATTTACATTTATTTGACCATACCATAAAACCTATTGCTTTGTATGGTTCAGAGATATGGGGAATGATTAAAACTAACTCTGTAGCCTGCAAAAAGAATGCTATAAATATTTCAGAAAAAATGTATCAAAATAATGTGGCTGATAAAATAAACTTGATGTTTTGCAAATTTACTTTAGGTGTGAACAGTAAGAGTTCAAATATTGCAGTTCTTTCTGAAATAGGAAGATTCCCTATATATTTTAATATTGTTTTATCAATGATTAGTTATCTACATCGATTACATCATTGCAGCTCAAATTTATTGAAAGAAGCTTTTCTATATAACAAGAATTTGCATGAAAACAATATTCAAACTTGGTACTCCTCTGTGATTTTTCTGCTTGATAAACTTGATTTAAATTTTTTTTTATTGCCGTGACTATTCTATAAATAAAAGAAAAGAAATTGTTTTTTAAAAAGTTAAAAACTCTGTTTTTGAAAGCATGGTTCCATGAAAAAGATAATGTTTCTGGAAAGTTAGATGCATGTTTTTTCTACAAAAGTGTGTTCCAACAAGAAAAATATCTAGAGATAAACAATTTTGAAGTAAGGCAAATACTATGTAGATTTCGCATAAGTTCACATCATTTAAGAGTGGAAACAGAGAGGCATAAAAATAATTCTATAGAAAGGTCACAGAGGATATGTAAGTTTTGTTCACAGAATGATATCGAAGATAAACCTCATTTTCTAATAAAATGTGCTTGCTATAATGGTTTACGTGAGGAATTGTATACTAAAATTCTAAATTATTGTAAAAATGTTATCAAGTTAGATACTAAATTCAAATTTGCAAATTTGTATGGTTAATGACCACTGAAAATACATTTTTAGTTGAAAATCTAGGTCATTCTCTTATTCAAAGCTTTAAGTTGAGATCAACAAATATTTCTGATGGATGAGGTTCTTCGTGATAGATTGATATTAAATAATGTGTAAGATCATATCATATAATTGTTAACAGTGAGTGTTACATATAATATATATAGAGAAAACACTTTTATACATGTAATTGTACATACATATCTATGTATAACTCCTCAAGACATGCATTAATTATTATTATTATTATTGTTATTATTTTATTTTATATACATATTTGTTAGGTCTACATTCCTAGGAGGGAATCAGCCACTTCCATTTCATTAAGTTTTCTAATCTTGGACAAAGGGGAATAATCCATATAATATATAACAGTTGTTGTTTTTTGTTTTTTGTTTTTTATCTCCCTTGGTCACCTGCCTCCCTTTATTATAATTCATCAATTTAATTTGTATTATGTATTCTAATCATTGTAATCATTGTATGAAATTATAAACCCGCAAGGGTCCTTAATTGGTTTAATAAAGTATTTCTATTTCTATTATTTCTATTTTATAAATTATGTGACAGTTTTATGATATTCTGGAATAAAAATAAACAAGATATTCTGAATGGTAACAATAGTAAGCTTGATATTTATTTTTCTCTTAAAAATTGCTTTGATAGAGAAAAATACACTCAGATAAATGATTTTAAAATCCGCCAGTCTTTATGTAAGTTGAGAATCAGTGTCAATCCTCTGAGAATTGAAAAGGCTCGACACCATCAAAATAGACTGGACAGATCTGAACGTTTATGTCAAAATTGTTCTTTGGAAAAGATAGAAGATGAACAACATTTCCTTTTAGAGTGTCCTTTATATAATACATTGAGACATGATTTTATTGAAAAAGTTGAAAGTCACCATTCAAACTTTTCCTCTTTAAATAATTCTTCTAAATTTATTTGGTTTTTAACCAATGAAAACTTAACTGTTTTAAAGGAACTTGGTTCATATATTAGTAAATGCTTAGAAATCAGAAGGTTAAGTCCATAATTGGGCTAGCTGAATATTTTGGTAACTATTTCAGATCAAGCTAGATATAATGAACATTGCTGCATTGATTTATTATTATAATGTCTATGGTTTATTGATTGTTATTGAATTGGTTCTGACCTGACTGTGTTGTATAAGTCATAATATAGCTTTATATATATATTATTTTTGCATGCTATATTATATTTGGGGGCAGCAGCTATAATCCGACAGTCCGATAGTCCAAATGAAAAACAGTATATATAGGCCATATATATAAAAGAAGTTAAAAAAACGATAACAACGGATTTTTATCTTTCCTATAGAGCTTCGGGAAAGATTTGGACTTATAGTTCAAAAGAGAAGGAATTTGAAAACTTAATTCATTTCGAATACTTTTCATTTTGTGTAGATTTCGTCTTAAATGTCGAGTTGAAATTGTGAGGACAACATTATCATAATTTATTTTTGCTTGAAATTACATTGATGCAAAATGCCAATAATTTCCTCTCTATCCATGTTTCCGTATGCTTGTTATATTAGGAATTAATTCAAAAGTTTGAGACTATTAACATCATATTATGTCGAGCGCTCGACATATTTTTTTCAAAAAAAAAAATGAATGCGTGTCCTAAATGTATCATCGTAGAAAAATGATAACTACCAAACCAACTTTATTAATGACGATCCATTAAGTAGAAAACACATGTCCCTTACTTTCATCAACAATGCACTACATGTACTTGATACTCGTGTTTTCATTCGCAAATTTCCTGAAAAAATTGCTGAAAGTGACGTTAAGCACAAAAAATCAATCAAATCAACCAATCCTGTCTATTCAGTGCTGGACCAACCGGCCAAATTAGATTTTAATAGTGCTAGCCCACTGAAATAACACACCATGATAGATATGTTGATCTACTTGTATACATTTAACCTGATTCTGAGCCAACCAGTCTTTGTTATTACTTCTTAATGATGTGTGCTCAGCAGAGAAACATATTATACCAGTTTTAGTCTTTGATTTGACCCTAACAGCTTGAACACATAATCTACAACACCAGCATTCTACCCACTATACCACTTGTCTGGGGTTTTTTTGGCTTTTTTTTTGACTAAGTAAGCCAAAGTAAAATTTACAAATGACAATAAAGAATCCTAATGGATTAACCACTCTTTTCCAGAGTAGAAAAGTTATATGTTTTTTTTTGTGAAACTTAAAACTAGAAAATTATTTTTATTTTTCTGATTCTAAGTTTTTTCCCTGAGTTAATGGTTGTAAAGTTTATTTTTCACACTTTGTTCTCTGCTCTGTTTTTTATACGTTTTTCACTTGCTCCAAATAAGCATTTTAAAAATCATTAAACAATGAAATAATAAAATTGTTCTGGTAAACTAGAACATTCAAACACAGAAATGACCAGAACATAATGGAATTCTACTTCCTGGTATATGACAGGCAAAAAAATGGCAGTATTATACCGGTCAATGGAATCTCAACCCTATTTCTTTTGATAGCTGGGGAGGTCGTGATCGTATGGCAGTTGGATTTACAACTACCTAGGCAATCAGTGCATATCATCACTAAGGTTGTGAATACGAATCCCGCTCATGGCGAGATGCCCTAGATATAACATTATGTGATAAAGATTGACCGTGACTTGCTGCAGGTCGGTGGTTTTCTCATGGTACTTCACTTTCCTCCACCAATAAAACTGACAGCCACGATATAACTGAAATATTGTTGAAAGTGGCATTAAACACCATAAACCAAACCTGTAGCAACCAAACAGAAATAAACAAACAAACATATAACACAACAAGATCTAGTGATATTATAACATTTATTAAAATTTGTAATAAATACTGTGAATTTACACATATTTAATATTGCACAATGGAATAACAAATAACCTTAAACTATTTCTATTGGTTGCATTTTATGCAAATGTCATCCTATGTACAAATAACAGGAAACACAAAAAATACCATACTGTTGGAACAATTCCAAAATTAAATATTAAAATAGTAGAAAATGACAAAATTGATACCTCTAACACACAAATGCATGACCGCTCACTTCCCTGGATTGGTACATTGATACCTCTAACACACAAACACATGACTGCTCACTTCCCTGGATTGGTACAGGCTCTTCAATAAAGAGTGGCAGGGTTAAACTAGTTTTATAGGCCTGAATTCTGTATATATTAGATACAGACAGTAGACAAACGTGAACTAACTTTGTGATTTTGATTCCCACTCATGGAGAGGTGTACTTGATACAACATTTAGTGATTATGTGACAAAAGTTTGTCAATGACTTGCATCAGGTCGGTGGTTTTCCTCCCAGAACTCAGGTTTCTTCCACCAATAAAACCGACTGCCACATCATAATAAAATGAAAAAAACCGTTGTGAGCTTGAATCCCACTCATGGCGAGGTGTACTTGATGCAACATCATGAGATAAAGTTTGAAAGTAACTTGCGGCAGGTTGGTGGGTTTCTTTAGGTAACCCGGTTTCCTCCATCAATAAAGCTGACTGCCAAGATATAACTGATATATTGCTGAAAGTGGCATTAAACACCATAGCTCTAATCCGTTGATGTTCGACCACAGTTTTTGTAACAGAAGCACATAGTTAGTATTGTGAGTGCAAATTTTTATGTGAGGGTTGGTCTTAAAGACATTCCCCCACCCACCAACATTTTAAAGATAAACAATAAGGAAATTAAAAAAAAAAGATTTTCATATTCATGGCTTCTGATTACCACTTCAAACTTGTCTTAAAGATGGTTTACAAAACTTAACATTACAATTATAGACTTTGTGCTGCATATTTTGCAATACAAAGTTTTTGCTTCAACAAAATGTTTTAAGATATAGGAATTAGGATTGGCGTCTATTGATATTATCAAAATTGTCTGATTTATACATGCATATGAATTGGTACTTGAAAATTTAATGTTTACTTCAACAAATTGCTTTAAAAAAACATTTGTAGCTTATGTATCATGGTAACCGTGACGATGGCTTTGACCCAGATTTCTGTCTTGTTGGAGAATCTGTTATCAATGTCACCTGAAAGAAAAGTAAATACTGTAAACAATCATAAGATAAGAGAAATACAGATTTCTAGATTTAGTTTTTTTTATGCTGGGGATGTTTGTAAGTAAGTATTTTTTTAATATTTTTGCTTTATTAAAATACTATCTTTATTTTGAAAAGAACATTAGATGTTATTGTTTCAAGCATCATATTTTTACAACACCATTTTATATATTTGTTTCCCATGTTCAGTGAAATTAAGTTGTGATGAAGTCGAAAAACTTACCGCAAATAAATCATCAACAAACAAAGAAGTTGAAAGTTAAAGAAAAACAATTCAGTGTGTGTGTCATTGTTGTTTATCTACAATTCAGTGTGTGTGTCATTGTTGTTTATCTACAATTCAGTGTGTGTGTCATTGTTGTTTATCTACAATTCAGTGTGTGTGTCATTGTTGTTTATCTGCAATTTAGCAATTTTTCATTTATAACATGGTAAGAATAAGGTACATTTTGATAAAACGATGATGATGTCTGCTTTGTACTAGACCAACACGCTGAGTTGGATTTTTAGTGATAGCTCACTGAAATAGTCTGTGGGTAGACATGTTGCTTCACTCTGACATATTATCCTGACTCTAAGCCAACAAGTCTTTGTTCTTTCTCCTTAATATTGTGTGCTTAGCGGAGAAGCAGCAAATACCAATTTTATATTCTTTGGTATGACCAGAATGAGGCTCAAACCTAAAATCTACCATACTCCATGTGAGCATGTTGACCATTACACCACCGATGTGGTTACAATTTTGTGATATTAACTATTAAAACAAAACTTTTGTATTAGTGAACATAGTGCACTTACTGGTAGTCCATTATCTACAAACAGAGAAGAGTTTTGAGATGAAATTAAAAAATATCAAAAAACTTGGAATACTACACTAAAACAATGAATATGGATGGTCTAAATAACTAGAGGCTCAGCACTGAGCTGAGCCTGTGTCGTTCACCTTTCATTCTGCTCTGAGGAAACTCAATACAGAACCTTCCATAGCCTATAGGTGCTTCCCACCAAATTTCGGTTCGTTTTGGCAAAGCAGTTTCAGAGAAGAAGATTTTTAGAAAGCGACCAATCTAAAACAAGAATTGCCTGTAGCAGCCATGTTTGTTAATGGATCAAAACGAAATGAGCAATCTCTATAGAGGACCTTCCATAGATGCTTCTTACCAAGTTTCATATCATTTGGCCAAGCTGTTTTAGAAATCAAACAATAAGAAACAAGAATTGTCTATGACGGCCATGTTTGTAAACAGATCAAAATGGAATGAGCAATTCCCATTGAGGACCTTCCATAGATGCTTCCTACCAAGTTTTGGTCTATTTGGCCAATCTGTCTCGGAGAAGAAGATTTTTGGTAATTGACCAATCAGAAAAAAAAAATTGTCTGTGGTGGCCATGTTTGTTAACAGATTGGGACAAAATGAACAATCTTTATAAGAGGACTTTCCATAGATATTTCCTACCAAGTTTCGGATCATTTGGCCATGCGGTTTCAGAGGAGAAGAATTTTAGAAATACACCAATCAGAAACAAGAATTGCCTGTGGTGGCCATGTTTGTTAATGGATATGGGACAGAATGAGCAATCTTTATAGAGGACCTTCCATAGATGCTTCCTACCAAGTTTTGGTTCATTTGGCCATGTGGTTTCAAAGGAGAAGATTTTTAGAAATAGACCAATCAGAAACAAGAATCGCCTGTGGCGGCCATGTGGTTTCAAAGGAGAAGATTTTTAGAAATATACCAATCAGAAACAAAAATCGCCTGTGGTGACCATGTTTGTTAATGGAATTGGAACGAAATGAGTACTCTTTACAGAGGACCGCCCATAGATGCTTCCTACCAAGTTTCAGATAATTTGGCCAAGCGGTTTCAGAGGAGAAGAATTTTTAAAATCAGCCAATCAGAAACAAGAATCGCCTGTGGTGGCCATATTTCTTAATGGATCGGGACGGAATTAGCATTTTCTATAGAGGACCGCCCATAGATGCTTCCTACCAAGTTTCGGTTCATTTAGCCAAGCGGTTTCTGAAGAGAAGAATTTTTAAAATCAGCCAATCAGAAACGAGCGTCGCCTGTGGCGGCCATGTTCGTTAATGGATCGGGACGAAATGAGCAATCTTTATAGAGGACCTTCCATAGATGGTTCCTACCAAGTTTCAGTTTATTTGGTTGAGGGGTTTCAGAGGCATATTTATCTGCAATTCAATTCAGAGATAACTGCATTTTGAATAGATACAAAATGTATCTATATTTAAACTAGAGTTATCTCCCTTTTAACAGAAAAAATGTTTTTTTTTAGATATCACTCAATCAGAAACAAGAATCGCCTGTGGTGGCCATGTTTGTTAACAGATCAAGATGAAATTAGCAATCTTTATAGAGGACCTTCCATCGATGCTTCCTACCAAGTTTCGGTTCATTTGGCTAAGCGGTTTCAGAGGAGAAGATTTTTAAAAATAGACCAATCAGAAACAAGAATTGCCTGTGGTAGCCATGTTTGTTAATGGATAGGGACAGAAGGTAGCACTTCAAGACTTGTCTTTACTAATATAACAGTTTACCATTTATTTATAAACATACCTTGTTAAAGACTCCTCTCCCAAAATAATCAGCCACCACTGAGAATCCATCCTGGGACCTCTCCAACTGAAAATATATACATATTCATTATGTAGAGAAAAGACCTCTCTAACTAAAATCTAATAACATTGCTTAGAGAAAAGGAATGAAAAAAAAATATTATGAAATTAGGTGGTTTCATCTGCCATCAATACAAGGGTCCGTTGTTGAACTTGTGATTAAACTAACCAGGTGATTAGCCCTAATTACATACTTAATTCCTGATCACATACTTAGCTAATGCAATGATTAAATTCTGTTGCTGAACTTCTTTTAATCAATGTATTAATTAATCATATTTAATCATTGAATTAGCTAATTATGTGATTAGGAATTAAAAATGTAATTAGGGCTAATCATATGATTAGCTTAATCATAAGTTCAACAACGGACCCCAGAATTGTTGCTGTACAATGCAAGAATTTCTAGGCATTTAAACAGCATAGACATAATAAAAAAATAATACCCATTTACAACCCCTTTCCTCACTTTCAAGATCATCTGGAATCTTTATAATATGCTGTGAATTAAAAAGCTTGAAAACTGTAAGAGGAGTGATTCATGTGTGATATTTCACAATTTCAAAAACCTGTAATTCAGTAAAACTACCGGTAAAAGATTGAAGAATATAAAAATCTTGATAATATTGATACCTTTGGCATATTTACATATATGGTTACTTAAGAAATAACTGTATTGTATTTGAAGAGCTTGTGCGTCAATTGTGGAATTGATTATGGCAAATTGAGTTTTACTTGGCAACGCATAATGGAGCCAATATAATGGATTGGATATCAAGAATTCAATAGGGCAGCTGACTCACACTAGAAGGACATGGTAATTGTGGATTCGACGACAAATATTATTAGCCAATGAAAAAATATGTCCTATGAAAATTGCATTAAATTTATATTTTACCTGATTGTGGAAGAATTCGTGTAAATCGTTCCTTTGTTCTTGTGCTCTAATAATATCCATAATCTTCCTGTAAAAATAAATCATAATAGATCATTAGTTTATAAATAGAGCTTGACAGGGTTTATAACATACATATTAAGGCTAGTGATATAATCCATTTACAACAGGGGGATATTTATTGGCTTAAGAGTTTAATTGAACATTATAAAAAGAAAGTTTAAACAGTGACGGTCAAGAATTCCACCAATATCGACAAAACAAAAGAAAGTTTAATCAGTGATGGTCAAGAATTCCACCAATATCAACAAAACAAAAGAAAGTTTAAACAGTGACGGTCAAGAATTCCACCAATATTGACAAAACAAAAGACAGTTTAATCAGTGACGGTCAAGAATTCCCCCAATAATATCCATCCACAAAACAAACAATCACCTCTCACATCAAACCATTGATCATAAAAATGACAATGATATATGACGTTGGTAATATAGCTCACACTTTGGACACTTACAAAATTATGACAGGATTAAACCATTTAATTGTATCGAAAATGTACAGTATGGTTAAAACAAATTTCTCTAGAAACTTTTGGAAAAATAATTTCTGGGTCATCATTGAATTTCACATAAAATAGATAACATTTCAAGGGTTAGGGTTATGGTGTTTTAACACCATTTTCAACAATATTTCAGTTATATCGTGGTGGTTAGTTTTTTTCGTTGAGGAAACCGGAGTACTCGGAGAAAACCACTGGCCTGCCCCAAGTCACTGGCAAACAAACTATCACATAATTTTGTATTGAGTACACCCCTCCTGAGTGGGATTCGAACTGGCAACTTTTGTGGTGATAAGCAGTGACTACATAGGTAGTTGTAAATCCAATTATCATAAAATCACAACCACGATGGCTCCTTCGTTGATATTGATGACATGGCCAGTTCAATTAGGCCACAATAACAGTCAAATTAGGTCACAATGACAGTCAAATTAGATCACAATGACAGTCAAATTAGGTCACATTAATAGTCAAATTAGGTCACAATTACAGTCAAAACATTGGTGTTAAGCTACTACAAAAATTGTACACTAATGTAAAATGAAATATATAAAAAAAAACAAAAAAAGAAAACAAAGAAAGAATGAAATGAAGAAGTTATTTAACATGACCTGTTCTAAAGTAAAATATGATTTTAAGAATTTACCTATTTTGAGCAGCACATACAGGGCATTCTGAGTCATTCTCCGCGTAACTTTCAAAACAGCTAAAAATAAACAACAATGTAAATATAATAATGAATGTATTATAACTCTGAAACATAAGATTACAGTTGAATCTTTCTGAAAATAAAGTTTAAACAGTGAACAAATCAACCAGTATAAAGAAAATGAACAACCACATCTCACTTCAAATCATTATACATAAACTAGAGGCTCAGGTGAGCCTGTATCACTCATCTGACATAAATGAACAACCACATCTCACTTCAAATCATTATACATAAACTAGAGGCTCAGGTGAGCCTGTATCACTCATCTGACATAAATGAACAACCACATCTCACTTCAAATCATTATACATAAACTAGAGGCTCAGGTGAGCCTGTGTCACTCATCTGACATAAATGAACAACTACATCTCACTTCAAATCATTATACATAAACTAGAGGCTCAGGTGAGCCTGTATCACTCATCTGACATAAATGAACAACCACATCTCACTTCAAATCATTATACATAAACTAGAGGCTCAGGTGAGCCTGTATCACTCATCTGACATAAATGAACAACCACATCTCACTTCAAATCATTATACATAAACTAGAGGCTCAGATGAGCCTGTATCACTCATCTGACATAAATGAACAACCACATCTCACTTCAAATCATTATACATAAACTAGAGGCTCAGGTGAGCCTGTATCACTCATCTGACATAAATGAACAACCACATCTCACTTCAAATCATTATACATAAACTAGAGGCTCAGGTGAGCCTGTATCACTCATCTGACATAAATGAACAACCACATCTCACTTCAAATCATTATACATAAACTAGAGGCTCAGGTGAGCCTGTATCACTCATCTGACATAAATGAACAACCACATCTCACTTCAAATCATTATACATAAACTAGAGGCTCAGGTGAGCCTGTATCACTCATCTGACATAAATGAACAACCACATCTCACTTCAAATCATTATACATAAACTAGAGGCTCAGGTGAGCCTGTATCGCTCATCTGACATAAATGAACAACCACATCTCACTTCAAATCATTATACAAAAACTAGAGGCTCAGGTGAGCCTGTATCGCTCACCTGACATAAATGAACAACCACATCTCACTTCAAATCATTAAAAAAGACCACATCATATGCCAATGAAAAATCAGGTCTAGACTTGGACAGGCACAAAATATGGCAGGGTTAAACCAGTATATGAACACCACCCACCCTCCTAGTTCTTGGGAATTGGATCTCCAATGGGAATCAATCTAAGATCATGTGAAGTAAATATTTGATCTGCTTTTGAATTTAAATAGCTATTCCTATTTTCTTGGATTTCAGATTTGAGTGGATGCCCGACGGCGAGTTCAAAAAAGAAAACCACAGAGTCAGTAAGGCCTGATCAATATGTTTACTCATGAAAGGTAGGGTTTGTAACTAGATCATCAAGACAGGTGCCACCAATGGAGCAGGAAATGCTTACCCTTCCGGAGCACCTGAGTTCACACCTGGTTTTTAGTAAGGTTTGTGTTGTTTGATCTTTAGTTTATGTGTACGTTTTGTAGATTGTTGTTTGTCCTTTTGGCCATTGTGTTTTCTGTCCTTCTTCGAATTGCGGATTCTGATTACCCCTTTGGTATCTTCAAACTCTTCTTATAGTGAATCTTGAGAGCATTTATCTCACTCGTGAGAAGATAAAGGACTTTAATGATTGATATCCAGAGCCACTAAACCAAGTAATCTTGAATTATGTTTCGACAACGCAATGAAAAAGTGGCCTTATAAGAGGGATGCACTCTCTTGAAGGGGACAATTCAGATTTTACCATCTCAGTGCATCTGAAACCTTTGGTGGGAGGAGCCTCACAAGAGGGGTGGCCATTGGTGGGAGGGGCCTCACAAGAGAGGTGGCCTTTGGTGGGAGGAGCATCACAAGAGAGGTGGCCTTTGGTGGGAGGAGCCTCACAAGAGAGGTGGCCTTTGGTGGGAGGAGCCTCACAAGAGAGGTGGCCTTTGGTGGGAGGGGCCTAACAAGAGAGGTGGCCTTTGGTGAGAGGGGCCTCACAAGAGAGGTGGCCATTGGTGGGAGGAGCCTCACAAGAGAGGTGGCCTTTGGTGGGAGGAGCCTCACAAGAGAGGTGGCATTTGATGGGAGGAGCCTCCCAAGAGAGGTGGCCTCTAGTGGGAGGAGCCTCACAAGACAGGTGGCCTTTGGTGAGAGGAGCCTCACAAGAGAGGTGGTCTTTGGTGGGAGGAGTCTCACAAGAGAGGTGGTCTTTGGTGGAAGGAGCCTCACAAGAAAGGTGGCCGTTGGTGGGAGGAGCCTCACAAGAGGTGGCCTTTGGTGGGAGAGGCCTCACAAGAGAGGAGTCCTTTGGTGGGAGGGGCATCACAGGAGAGGTGGTCTTTGGTGAGAGGACCCTCACAAGAGAGGTGGCCTTTGGTGGGAGGGGCCTCACAAGAGAGGTGGCCTCTGGTGGGAGGGGCCTTACAAGAGAGGGAACTACTGTACATGTTTTATATGGAAATATGTTCTACTGATGCTAAGATTAAATAATTTACAGTGAATGATTGGTATATATTTAAGTCAGTGTGTGAGTGATTGTTTTTTTAATTGCCAAATGAGCAATTTTTAGCCATATTATGGCAAGAAAAAGTTACATTCGATGAGATGATGATGTCTGCTTTGTACTAGACCAACATGCTTAGTTGGATTTTCATAGTGCTAGCTTAAACAAGTCTGCGAGTAGGCTTGTTCCTCCACTCAGACACATTATCCTAATTATGAACCAGTCTTTGCTATTTAACTACTTAATAGCTTCTGTGCTAGCAAGAATGATTTCATAGTCTTTGGTTTTACCGACCTGGGCTCGAACCCATGATCTACCACACTCAAGGCAAATACCCCATCTATTACACCACCGCTGCCGTTGGTTCATATTCAAGCTTCGCTCTCACCAAATACGCAAGCTACAGAAACGGTATACACCATATTAGCCATTAGGTCAATAACACACTGTGTAACTTATATTATATATTCAACAAATAGTTCATGGCACTAAGGGCCATTTGGCCTGAAGTGCCATGACCTATTTGTTATATTATTCTCAATACATGCAAATCTGTCAGATGACATGTTTTTGTTATTGTATATCTAAGACAAACAAGAAATGTGTGCATCACAAAATACACCCGTCTATATAAATTATCAAATGGTATAATGGTAATGACCCCAAAATAAATATGGTTCTTCCCCTTCCACAGGGGAATCATGTGGCCAAGCTTGTTAAAGATCCAATATACAGAACTAAAGTTATCGTGCGGAAACGACCCTGTTGTCAAAAATTATATTTATAGTAACAGTGACCTTGACCTTTGACCTAATGATCCCAAAATAAATAGGATTCTTCCCCTTCCACAGGGCAATAATGTGGTCAAGTTTGGTAAAGATCCAATATAAAAACTAAAGCTATCATGTGGAAATGACCCTGTTGTCAAAAATTCTATTTATAGTAACGGTGACCTCGACCTTTGACCTAATGACCCCAAAATAAGTAGGGTTCTTCCCCTTCCATAGGGAATTATGTGGCCAAGTTTGTTAAAGATCCAATATACAGAACTAATGTTATCGTGCGGAAACGACCCTGTTGTCAAAAATTATATTTATAATAACGGTGACCTTTACCTTTGACCTAATGATCCCAAGATAAATAGGGTTCTTCCCCTTCCACAGGGGAATCATGTGGCTAAGTTTAGTAAAGATCCGATATACAGTACTAAAGTTATTGTGCGGAAACCTGTGCGCCATACCCAATCACATAATACGGCCCGTCTTGAGACGGGCGTATAAAAACGAGTTCGAACAAAATCCGGAAGAAAACATTATATTGATCGGGTCCAATCAATATACTAAAATATTGATCGGTCAATATTATACAGTTATTGACTGAGTCCGAGGACAACAGCTGTTGTTCGAGGAATCAGTCTATAACTGATTTGTTATACCTTATCATATTTAATGCTTTCTATTTTAATTTCTTTTCCTGTTTTTAGTTTTACTAGCTTATCGCGACCAGCTTATAAATTATATTTGAATTTGTATCCTGCATTTCTGCCATTCCAATAGCAGTCTTTTTTGCTATAGTATATAATTCATTAATAAGTCTGTGTTAGTGTTCTTTTTCTTGTCTACATCACAAGTTTATGAACCATTAAAATTATGAAATTTTCTGTTTGTTTCATTTTCAGTATACACCATAAAATCTGAACAATCTCTTCATTAGATTTGTCACATAGATCGTCACTACGTAGATTAAGTTTGTTGTTTATATAGTCTTTGAATAATTTTGAAGCTACTTGTATTACGTTTTTGATGTTCCTACTCTCGCTTTCGTTTAACATCTCCTCCATTTCATCTTCAGACAGATCGGCGAAGCTGGATGTCGTCATTTTTGTTTTTAGTAAATGCTACACAGACGACGGGGAATCACGTGACATATACGTGCAGCTATTTTAAGCAACCAATAAAAGTAGGGCAAGCGGTCAACAGATCGCACCAGGTCCAACAGACCGAAAACTGTTGACGGTCAACAGATCACTGATTCAAGGATTTTGAGATTTAAAAAAAAAACAGTAAAAATGTTGATTTTTATTCCTAATACATTTATATAGAGAACAAACTAAAATATTGACCAGCCGCGCTAACGAAGATAAATAGGGAAAATAAAAACGTAAAGTATATTAATATATATTTATATCTATATATATATATATATATATATATACGTTAAATTTAAATTCAGACTTACTGGGGGCCATCGTGGCCTTGATTATATGGTAGTTGGATTTACATCTACCTATGCAATCAGTGTCTATAACCGCTGATGTTGTGAGTTCGAATCTCGATCAGGGAAAGGTGAACAACATTATGTGATAAACTTACTGTTGATGGAATGAGTGTGGCTCACACAGGAAGTGGACTGATGGTAATTCTAATGGATGGTTACATATACTGCACTTTGATGCTTGGAAAATCTTTGCTCTGAAATATTAAAAAAACAACAGTTAAAGCCTAGCTTGGCAAATGTGTATAAAGAAATAAGACAATAAAATCTCTCAGTCATCACATTTTTCTTTTCCATTCTAATCTTATCAAATAACCACCTTTTTAGTTGGATGACATAACCATCATTTTAATTGGATGACATAACCACCATTTTAATTGGATGACATAACCACCATTTTAATTGGATGACATAACCACCATTTTAATTGGATGACATAACCATCACTTTAATTGGATGACATAACCATCATTTTAATTGGATGACATAACCACCATTTTAATTGGATGACATAACCACCATTTTAATTGGATGACATAACCATCATTTTAATTTGGTGAAATAACTATCATTTTAATTGGATGACATAACCACCATTTTAATTGGATGACATAACCACCACTTTAATTGGATGACATAACCACTATTTTAATTGGATGATATAACCACCATTTTAATTGGATGACATAACCACCATTTTAATTGGATGACATAACCACCATTTTAATTGGATGACATAACCACCATTTTAATTGGATGACATAACCATCACTTTAATTGGATGACATAACCATCATTTTAATTGGATGACATAACCACCATTTTAATTGGATGACATAACCACCATTTTAATTGGATGACATAACCATCATTTTAATTTGGTGAAATAACTATCATTTTAATTGGATGACATAACCACCATTTTAATTGGATGACATAACCACCACTTTAATTGGATGACATAACCACTATTTTAATTGGATGATATAACCACCATTTTAATTGGATGACATAACCACCATTTTAATTGGGTCACATAACCATCATTTTAATTGGGTCACATAGACAAGAAATTTAAGTGTTGTCTGCCATTTAAATATAAATAAATAAAATTATCGTTCAATATTGAACATAGGCTATCTTCAAAGACAATATTTCAGTTTCTACAATCTTGAACACAACTTAGAAATTATTGAAACCTGTCTGATATTATGTATCATATTTATTTTGCAATTTTCCCTGTAATTGATATCAACTTTTAGTTGAGAACAATTTAACTTCAATCACTTAAAACACAATAAAAATAAATAAAAAAATAAGTCTTAATTATACAATAATTTAATGAGTTTCATTATCAAAAATATGTCATGAGTGGCATATTTGTGATAATGAAATTTGTCAATTAGTTATAGTATTTATTACATAGATAAAAAAATCATTCAATTCCAATTTAATTTTAAATGAGTGTAATTGTATAGATATTACGTGTTAGCGTAGGGGATAAATAGTATTATTATACCTTACATTATATATTATATATAAATATTACGTGTTAGCATAGGGGATATATAATATTATTATACCTTACATTATATATTATATATAAATATTACGTGTTAGCGTAGGGGATATATAATATTATTATACCTTACATTATATATTATATATAAATATTACGCGTTAGCATAGGGGATATATAATATTATTATACCTTACATTATATATTATATATAAATATTACGTGTTAGCATAGGGGATATATAATATTATTATACCTTACATTATATATTATATATAAATATTACGTGTTAGCGTAGGGGATATATAATATTATCATACCTTACATTATATATTATATATAAATATTACGTGTTAGCGTAGGAGATATATAATATTATTATACCTTACATTATATATTATATATAAATATTACGTGTTAGCGTAGGAGATATATAATATTATTATACCTTACATTATATATTATATATAAATATTACGTGTTAGCGTAGGAGATATATAATATTATTATACCTTACATTATATATTATATATAAATATTACGTGTTAGCGTAGGAGATATATAATATTATTATACCTTATATTATATATAAATATTACGTGTTAGCATAGGGGATATATAATATTATTATACCTTACATTATATATTATATATAAATATTACGTGTTAGCGTAGGAGATATATAATATTATTATACCTTACATTATATATTATATATAAATATTACGCGTTAGCATAGGGGATATATTATATTATCATACCTTACATTATATATTATATATAAATGTTACGTGTTAGCATAGGGGATATATAATATTATTATACCTTACATTATATATAAATATTACGTGTTAGCGTAGGGGATATATGATATTATTATACCTTACATTATATATTATATATAAATATTACGTGTTAGCGTAGGGGATATATGATATTATTATACCTTACATTATATATTATATATAAATATTACGTGTTAGCGTAGGGGATATATAATATTATTATACCTTACATTATATATAAATATCACGTGTTAGCGTAGGGGATATATAATATTATTATACCTTACATTATATATTATATATAAATATTACGTGTTAGCATAGGAGATATATAATATTATTATACCTTACAATATATATCATATATAAATATTACATGTTAGCATAGGGGATATATAATATTATTATACCTTACATTATATATTATATATAAATATTACGTGTTAGCGTAGAGAATATTATTATACCTTACATTATATATTATATATAAATGTTACGTGTTAGCATAGGGGATATATAATATTATTATACCTTACATTATATAAATATTACGTGTTAGCGTAGGGGATATTATAGTATTATTACATGATGTTTTTCATATTGGCCTAGTTATAGGTCCGAGGCCTGCTGTATTGGCCTGAGGCGCAGCCGAACGCCAATACAGCAAACCGAGGACCTATAACTAGGCCAATATGAAAAACATCACGTAATGATACCTTTATTAATTAACCAGTCCAATATCTCTCAGGATTTTTCCTTGAAATTGTCGAAATGTCTAGCGGATTCCGATCTAGTTGTTATTGGACTGACTGGAATTGGGCCAATACAGAAAATATCCGCATTTGACTGGTTTTTGCCGTATTGGCCCAATGAAAGTTTTTATATTGTATTGACAGATTTGATCATATAAAGGCTAATAAATCAAAGTTAATCAATAAATAATATTATTATACCTTACATTATATAAATATTACGTGTTTGCGTAGGGGATATATAATATTATTATAACTTACACTATATATTATATATAAATATTACGTGTTAGCATAGGGGATATATAATATTATTATACCTTACATTGTATAAATATTACGTGTTAGCGTAGGGGATATATAATATTATTATACCTTACATTATATATTATATATAAATATTACGTGTTAGCGTAGGGGATATATAATATTATTATACCTTACATTATATATTATATATAAATATTACGTGTTAGCGTAGGGGATATATAATATTATTATACCTTACATCATATATTATATATAAAATAAAATTGATGTTTTTACAAAATTGGTACCCCAGGGAAACATCACTGTTGTTCACCGGTCGACAAATGTTATGTTCCACGTCTGTCCGGAAATGTATCCGTTTTTGCATTCCGGAAGATAAAATCACAAATATGAAGTTTATGAAAACACAAGATAAAAACACACAAATAAGTGTTTAATGCATTCAACATTATTGTAAATAGAGTTTCGGTATAATAAAACAATTATTGCCTACACTTGCGGTGAACAACATCCCAAGGATGAACAATTATGATGTTCACCTTAAGGGCAGGTAATAATTGTATAATGTGTATCGTTTCAAAAAACAACTAAACCATACAAAACGGTCAAAGGGACGTAACTGTAAAACATACAAAAAAGTAGCAATGAAATGGTGCGAAATGTAGCGAGAAATAAAATAACATAAAGTAAAAAGGATAATTCCATTGTGAAATTCTCATCTTTATTTAACTCAGAAAATTCTGTAATTCACAGCTATCTATATAATAATGTACTTTAATATTAAGAAATATCTAAAAAAAATATTTATAAATTGTAAACATGAGTCAATGTAAAATATCGGTCATATTTTCAGAAATAAGTAACATTAGATTTTGACTCAAAATGGTTTCTGAGGAGGAAATTAAAGGTGAAATGCTAATAGGATAATAAATTATCGATAGATGCCAAGAAATGGCAAAATATCACATAGCCTATAGTCATGTTCCTTACAACAGATAACATGACAGGTGCCACATGTTGAGCAGAATCTGCTTACCCTTCCAGGTAGTACTAATAATAAAACCCTAAATGCTCGCTTACTCGCAAGGGTTATAACGGGATGCCATTACACGTAATGGAGCAGCCGCCAAGATTTTTTGCACTCGCTTACAGAGTTTCTGACGCCTGCATTTATCAATAATAAGACATAACCTTTCCTTTTGTCCATTATTATAACAAGTTTTTATCACCTACCAGTATTTTAGAATGTAATTCCCACAAAATAAAAATCCATGTTTGAACATTTTAAATTTCGTCATTTCCGGCCTCACTATTTGGATGTCGATACCATATTTGGCGATTTGAGGCATGAATGTTTACATCACTGTGTAGTAAGAAATACCATATTTAGAAAAGCTTCGCCTTCCGTAGTTTCTGGTTATGGAAAACGATCGATAAATTTGAATAAGGTTGTTGCTACCTTTGAAAAGCATATATTTCTCAGCCAAACCGACTTAACAAGGACTGGGATCATCAGTAATAGTTATAATGAAATGCTTGAAGCGTAAATAGTGAGTTTTTATGTTTCAACTCCAACTTTTTTTTTGCTCCATTGTGACGAATGGGACCGCGTTGTAGCTCTGCTGAGACACAAGTTTGTCACAGGAGCTACATTATTGCAGTTACCTTCCATGCACCTGATTTCACTCTTGGTTTTTAGTGGAGTTTGTGTTGCTCGATCTTTAGTTTTGTGTGTAATGTTTTGTAGTTCGTTGTTTGTACTTTTGTCCTTTTTCTTTTGGCCATTGTGTTGTCTGTCCTTCTTCTATTTATGACTACTGATTACTTCCCCGTTGATATCTTCTATTTATGACTACTGATTACTTCCCCTTTGATATCTTCTATTTATGACTACTGATTACCTCCCCTTTGATATCTTCTATTGATGACTACTGATTCATTCCCCTTTGATATCTTCTATTTATGACTACTGATTACTCCCCCTTTGATATCTTCTATTTATGACTACTGATTACTTCCCCTTTGATATCTTCTATTTATGACTACTGATTACCTCCCCTTTGATATCTTCTATTTATGACTACTGATTACCTCCCCTTTGATATCTTCTATTTATGACTAGTGATTACTTCCCCTTTGATATCTTCTATTGATGACTACTGATTACTTCCCCTTTGATATCTTCTATTTATGACTACTGATTACTTCCCCTTTGATATCTTCTATTTATGACTACTGATTACTTCCCCTTTGATATCTTCTATTTATGACTACTGATTACTTCCCCTTTGATATCTTCTATTTATGACTACTGATTACTTCCCCTTTGATATCTTCTATTTAAAACTACTGATTACTTCCCCTTTGATACCTTCTATTTATGACTACTGATTACTTCCCCTTTGATATCTTCTATTTATGACTACTGATTACTTCCCCTTATCTTCAAACTTTTCTTGTACACAATACCTACGTAGTTTTGAGTTCCTCTATTTGATCACGTTTCTTTTCCGTGTCCTCCTTGTATTGTTTTATCAATCTTTCGTCTTCCGTAATCTGGTCATTTTCTAATTGAAGTCTTCTAATTATGTAGTCCTAAAAAATAATAATAAAGGGTTAGAGTTATAGTGTTCAACGCCATTTTCAACAATATTTTAGATATATCGTGGCGGTCAGTTTTATTGGTGGAGGAAACCGGTGTGCCCCGAGAAAACCACCGATCTGTCGCAAGTCACTGACAAACTATCACATAATGTTGTATCGAGTATACCTTGTCATGAGCGGTCTTCCAATTTACAACAATGGTTAAAATATGTTACCTTGACAACAGAAAGTGTAGCTGTAGAGTTGTGAGCTAGTGTCTGTATGACCAGTAATGGTGGTAGCAAATTTTTCTTGTCAATATCTGGGAAAAGTCAAGGAAAATGTTTACATGTAAATTAAAGAATTTAGTCAAACCCTGAAAACTGTCACCAGTATCCATTAAAATAAAATAATACAATCTACTATCAATTCAAGCAACACTTTTGTATGTTAAAATGAACAAAATATCTAGGATTTTTGTTGTTGGAGAATATCACTTTCTTTTACATACAATTCATAGACTTAAAGATACATAAATGTAGTTTAAGATTGATTGATTGTTGTTTAATGCCAACTTGAGCAATATTTCAGCTTAACGCCAACTTGAGCAATACTTCAGCTATATCGTGGCTTGAACACATGTTATAAATTAATTTCTCAACTAGAAGACCCTTAGATTTAAGACATATTTGTATATAAAACAATTGGGTTATAGGGTCAGGATTAGGGTTATGGTAACAATATTTCAGTTACATCATGGAGGTCAGTTTTATTGATGGAGGAAACCTGAGTACACTGAGAAAACCACCGACCTGTCACAAGTCATTGACAAAACTTATCACATAATGTTATATAGAGAAAACCACCGACCTGTCACAAGTCATTGACAAAACTTATCACATAATGTTATATTAAGTACACCTCGCCTGAGTAGGAAACTCACAACTTTAGTGGTGATAGACACTGATTGCATAGACCAAACTACTACATTCACTGAATATGGTACTGTTTTGACAACTATTTTACCTATTTTGTTCCTGTATTTAAATACTGTTATAGTGACAGCCAGAGATTTTGAACCGTAATGAGAGCAGGAGGTTTGGCGCTTTAAAATCTGATTCAACCCACCATTTCTTTAGAAATGCCTGTACCAAGTCAGGGTCATTACGGTTTTCACAGTTTTCCGGTTGTTGACTGATTTTGTCTGTTTATATAATTATGAGTTTTGACTTTCCCTTTGTTCGGAGTTTGGTAATTTTGTTATTACCCTTACATACTAACTACATACATACTCAACATATTTGTATATAAAATAATTGGGTTATATGTACAAATAAAAGAAAACTTAAAACAATAAAACCCTATATTTAGAACCTATGTTATCTTAACAGTGATTTTCCTACTCATTTGTATCTGGGGCCCGCGTCCCTTATAATTGGGTAAATTATGTAAATGAAGCTGTGTTAGGTAATAAAGAATTTGAATTTGTTGTTTCTGAAGTGACACTGATAGTGGTAGCAAGGCGTTCAACTTCTGGGGGACATAGTTTATCAGTACTAGTGTCGGTGATGATGACCGGTAGTGGGTCGGACTTACTTTAAAGCACAAACAGTTTCACTAGCTTTATTAACGTCATCAACCTCATTGCTCTCGGTCAGTAAAACTTTTTTTAATAATCCAAAGGATTCAAGTTACCTGTACTTGCTTCCATCATTACTGGTAAATAATTTTTTAACATATTATTTAGAATTATGCAACGTTGTGACATATTTATTTTTAACTTTATAACTCAATTGGCAATAATTCGCGTATTCCACTTCATCAACTGTTTTCCATTTTTAATTCCCAATGAATTGACAAAATATAAAGCAATGTAAATCACAGGACATTTTTACTATTTTATTTTAAATTTATTTCAATAAACATCTTTAATATAAAATTTATTTCAAATACTACAATTTCCTTTTTCGTTTTTCTGACGTTTTATCGCAGTCCGGTACATGCCACTTTCAACAAATCAAGCGACCCAATATACTGCATTGGTTCCCGGTATCTTGTGCGTAGTATTTCGCTTGCATAATAAAAACAAACAGTAACCAAGTCATCAACTTGAAAATATTCGACTTTTAATTTCATTTGAAAAAGCTTTCATTAACGATTTTTACGAATAATTTTATCACCACACTATTGGGTATTTCCCCCTATGAAATTGGAAACAAGTGCCTTTTTCACATTGGGACTGGGGCCGATATTCGGCCCCAAAAACGCAGTCGGAAAATCACTGATCTACTGAAATTTTATTAAATATGTAAGGATACGAGCTAGAACATCCATCAGCTGTGGTTTACAGTTTTCTTCCTTCCTGGCAAAGTACGACAAAGCCTGTACCCACAAATTAGAATCTTGAGCACTGAAATAATAATATAGACATAAACTAGATGTGTCGGAACGACACGAATGTCCTCGCCATGAATATTAAGGAGGATCGTAAATGTTTCACCCTTTTTTAATTCCCTCAGGAATGGGCTAAGAATAACAAATGAATTTCAAAGTTGATCAGTAACTTATAATTATACACTCTCATACCAAAAAGAAAGTCAATATCTCAAATGATAGTGAAATAAAGTGGTGACAACTAAATATTTGGCCAAATTTCAAAGTCCAAGGGCCATAACTCGGCCAAAAATCATTGGACCAGAACGAAATGTAAATTTGATCTGTAACTCATCATTATACGCTAATATACCAAACATCAAGCCAATATCTCCAAGCATAGCGAAAAATAGTGGTTAACAACTAAATATTTGGCAAAATTTCAAAGTCCAAGGGCCATAACTCGGCCAAAAATTACTGGACCGAAACGAAACGTAAACTTGATCTGTATCTTATCATTATACACCCACATACCAAATATCAAGTCAATATCTCAAAGCATAGCAAAAAAAAGTGGTCACAACTGTTTTATTTCGGAATTACGGACATGGGTAACACTATATGTACCGGCCACTTAGTGACGGGGACATAAAAAATATACATATGTTACCTCATAGAGATGACATTTTAGCTGCATTCAGAGGTTTTCCAATAAAACATGCTTATTTTACCGACAACCACAATGAAATGACCTTGGTAAGAAATAATACCTACACGAAAGAAAAACACATTTACAACAAGCAAATCATTTTATATAGATGATATTAATCTATGGCTCCGTCTGTAAGCATAGTGTGATGTACACTTGGATTGGCGTCCAATGAAATTACAGCAATTTTTTAACAATCATAATATAATTGACGATCAACAAATTTGCAACAACAAAAAAAACCACATGGGTATCAGAATTTTCACATGTCTTTGTAGGAAATAAAACTTGTCCCAATATTAATCAATAAATATTAACGTTAATCAAATTGGAATGTGGAATATTGAAAAATATGCACATGTGAAAGTATTTATATGGATACTGTCATATTCAACCTTGGTATTTTAGCATCTCTTCAATTTATATCAGAGGATAACAAATACTCAAAAGCACCCTTGTAGGCATAAAGGCAGGGGTGGTACGATCCCTCCAACCCTTTTAAAAAATCAAGAAGGACTATACAGTTTAGATTTTGGTTGAACTATGGCTATCAAAGTCAGCATTTCAGTTGAGCTATGACTATTAAAGTCCAGATTTTGACCCCTTGCCCACAAGACCATCTTTCATTGCAAGGTGGCATACCCTTTGACAAATCCTGGCAACCTGTTTGTTACCTACAATTTAACTTACCCAAATTTTTTACATGTATCTATTACATGTACATAATCATCATGTTCCATGTGGTATCTAAGTATCTGTTGGTATCTGTAATGATAGAGGTTAAGGCTAAGGTCAAGGTTATCAATACATGTATCAGTATAATAGGATGAAACATGGAGGAAGCATGACCTATTGTGAGGGTGAAAGTTTTCGTGGATTACTCATAAAAGACTTACTTGTGTGTTCTTAAATTTGTGGGTTTGGAATAACAAAAATATAAAAATACAGTCAAACATGTCAAAACTGTACCCTAAATAAACTGAAACCCTGCAGAAACTGATCCCTAAATAAACTGAAACCCTGCAGAAACTGAACCCTGCATAAACTGATATTTAAATAAAGTCCTAATTGTAGGAATTGTTTGTTAATTTAACCTGTATGTAATGAACACCTGTCTATTACGATAAAAAAAAAGTTGGTCCCAAGAAAGTTTGGTAGAGACAGGTTTCACTGTTTGAACAAATTGTATTATTATTATAACTGTTCTGGTTAGGCCATGAGAAAATGATTGTCGGTTTCCCCTAACCCGATCGGGTCAAATTTTTACTGCTGGGTTGTTATCTTTTATTACTAATAAATAAAATAAAATAAAATAAACACCGGCCGTGTGTCTTCTAATTCAGTGATATGGAGATTTTTGTTATCGTAAACAATTTCAGTCGTGTCTTTTTCAATGTTTTTCCACATGTCAAGGTCATTGATCGCCAAAGCGCTTACGATATCGGTAAAATGACCATGATTTAAAACGTGTACATGACATACAGTACGTATAAAATGGCCATCGCCGGTGTTCCCAGTGGAACCATTCTGGCTGTTCTTACAGAAATGTTCGCATTTATCAAACGAAATAAGAGTGATGCAACATCTTTTGCATAGCAAAAGCCATTATGATATATTTTCTGACCTTCACGAGAAAGATAGCAAAACCCTGATTTGCAATATCTCTTGAAAATTGAGAAGAAGAAAAAAAACAAACAAAACAACCCTACCTGCCTGCCCTTAAAAATTTTCCTATGTTAGGGGAAACCAACAATCAATTTTACATGGCCTTAATGGAAGAAAACATTATACTTCGTTAAATTCTTAAATTCGAGGATTGGTTGACAAATGAAATCCTCAATAACAAGTACAGTGAGCCTCTATATCTATGGTATACATTGTAATAAATGGATACAATACAAGTATGATACAAGGAGCAAGATACAAATCTTGTATCCAACACTTGTCCTATATAGTTAAAATATAACTGAGATATTTGTGACATTAATATTTCCTTATTAAAGGAACATTATCTGCCAAATCGTAAATTTTTGTTACCCGTAAAAATTATCAGATATGATTGATGCCTTAATACAACGTGTTTCTGTAACTTATAAATGTTATGAAATGTACGCGCATCGGGGAAAAATCGTGCAACTGCTCGTGTTTTGAGATTGATCAAGAGATGGACGCCATCTTATTAATTATCGACATTGTTTACAGAGTTTGTCGAATCATCATTAAATCAGTACAACAAAGCACTTATTTCTTATTTTCTGTGAATCTGCTTTTAGTCGGCGTTAATTACGGACAAAGAACCATGTAAGTTTGCAGTTAATAAGCGACAAAATACAAATTATTCGTTTTTACCTGTCACTAGTAAGGTCAGTTGCATACGGAAAAAGCGAGGTCAAATTATTTGCTTGCAAGGAAATAACTAATCGATGGTAATTTTCGTTCTGAAAAGGTGAAAAGTGGTTCGATAAGCTGTTTCATGTGAAATATTTACTTTTATTTCATCATTTTAAAGCTATTTACCAATTTCCAAAACATAATTTTTTTGGTCAAAATCGTAGCTAATAAATAATAACAACTTTAATAATTGTTTTTACAATTAAAGTTTCCCTCTTATAAAGTTAATCCCCTCAACAGTCGTATATATTTTTTTTCATTCTATTACTTACAAATGTGCTTTCTCGTAAAGATATAAAATTCCTGCTTTGAAGTTGTTCATCTGACACAGTACAAGGGCTTGGTCAAGGTCATATTTAGCCTTCAATACAAAATAAAACAATTCCATATAGTTTGAAAAAAATATCATCAAGTCTGTTGAGAATAAGCTTCATTTATTTATATTGCATAAATATCCTTTTATTTTGGTTTTAACATTGTTTAGCATGATAAATAGGTAACAGTACATCTGATGTCGTAACTTAGCAACAATTATTATCTTGCTCAGTTCAGAATAAAAATGTTGTTATGTGAAGACGTTTTTCTGTTATTTCATTAAATTACATGTCAGGGTCAATAACATTTCGTCTTCATCTATCACAAAATGTCTATAAATTGGAGATTTGGGGTAAAACAAACATTACTTTTAATCCATTTTTCATCTATTTTTCTATGATATGAAAAGAAATCTAATAAAGACCAATACAGATCCTCACTTATCAAAGTTTAAAAGACAAAATAAGGCAAAACAATGTTAAACTGTTGTTACTTATGAGACCTTCATCTTTTCTATTTATATTCCTGTTGGGGGCCACCATGGTCATGATTGTATAGTAGTTTGATTTACAACTACCTATGCAATCAGTCCCTATCATAGAGATGCCAGTCAAAAATCAATTACAGGGGATGCTTGCTGGTTTTTTGACCATTAGATAGAGCTCAATCTAAGAAGACTTTTGAGCCTTCATTTGTAAAAATCGGATGAAGGGTTCAAAAGTTATGAGCATTTGAAATTGCCTATTTTTGGTCAATAATTTTCCCAAGATGGCCGCCATCAATAATGGTTTTAATGACTGTTTTAGAGTTCTGATTTTTTGTGCAAACAGCAGATAATGTCTCTACTTTTGTTTTTTTCCATAGATTATAAGTTGTTCTGTCAGAAAAATGAAAATGAACATGTTTGAAGTAATATTCGCCATTTGTTTTACTGTCCAAAATGTGTCGGAGCCACTTTTGATCTTGACCGAAAGGTCCATTATGGCTTACATTGCCATATTTTTGTCAGAAAATAACTTATCTGACATCATAATAGAAGAAATTGTATGTAGAAATACTTGTGTTGAGTGCAATTATAACATATGAATCACCTTTTACATCTTTTTGTGGAATTATGAATCCATAAAGGTGGGTGTGCAATTAGTGTTCAATACTATTTGAGAATGGCACCGTTTCACAGCAGTTATATGGAAAAATGACACAAAAAGCTTCATATTTCCTAAACTAAAAATGATATCCGTACAAAATTTTGAAGACAATACCACAGAGTTGTGCACATTCTGTTGGACGTGATGCTTTTTTGTCGACACAAGAAATGGCGGCCATTTTGTTCAAAATGGCTGCCATTTTTTCATAAAATTCCTCAGACAGGGAACCTGTTCCAAGATAATTTGATCAATTTTTTTATCAATATAATTAATATCACTGAAAAAAATGGATATGTAGGTTTGTACCAATGACCTCTTATTTGCTTTAGCATTTTATTACGGAATAATTGTCATAATGGTGGCCATTTTGAAAACAAAATGGCTGCCATTGCTTTAAAATTTGTTGCGTAAATTTACGTTTTTTAAGATTACTCCATCGTTTCTAGTCAGAATTTGATCATCAAGGTACCAAATTAAAGATATTTTAAAAATCTATAACCTCAAGTAACTAATAACTTAAACTAAATACTTTTCATTTCATATATACCACCAATATGTAATCCCCCCAAGGGGTGAAGATTCCAGACACCTACCCCTTGCCGAAAATTTAACTGGTTGGCTTGATATACATGTAGGTGTTTTTGTTTTCCTACCTCAATGTCTTGCAATCATAATGTAGCTGTACAATTGCTGAAAGTGATGCTATATGCATCAACCATCCAACAAGCATGATAGTGAAACACCTCTAAACTGAACTTCCTTAAGATCAACTTGTGTTTAAAATAGATGGATATTATTTGCACGGTTTACACATTTCCTACAAAAGGCTACATCTGGAACCTGGAACTTTATTTAAAATAAAGTTATGTTGTTTATATAGGATGCTGTTTATATTCAGGTTTCCCTTTATTACAATTTGAGCAAGTAAATTTGTTTCAATCTTACTCTCCATGTCGTTCGAATCCCGCTCATGGTAACTTAAGGTGTACTTGATAACACATTATTGTGTGATAAAATTCGTCAGTGACTTGCAACAGATCTGTGGTTTTCTCCAGGTACTCCGGTTTACTCCACCAATAAAACTGACCACCACGATATAACTGAAATATTGTTGAAAGTGGCATTAAACACCATAACCCATCCCCTAACCCTACTCTCTGTGTCAAAGTTTCAGTCTTGCCCATTACTATTCTAATTTGCTTCTTAAAACATGTTCAATGAAAACAACCAAAATATTAAGTTCATTCATTTATTATTCAGGAAATATCTGGTGCATTTTTGAAATACATCATCTATTGTCACATGTATTGTGGTCTGAATAAATCCAGCTACATGCAAAACTAAATATTTCATTATGATATAAATTATGAACTCATGATCAGCTGTATATTATCCTGCAGTCCTAAGTTCAGGAAATATCCCAAGGTCAGCTTGGATCACACACATGTCTTTGACCAGCAAAGCATAATGTCAGGTAAACTGGAAAAAAACAACAGAAGCTGGAAGGGACCACACAGAAACAGTTCTAACTAGTCTACATTGTACTTATTATCCTTTCATAACTACCATTATAATAAATATAAATTCACAATGTATTTAGACAAAAAAAATTACCAGAGTTTCAAATTTTTGGTATTGACCCCAAAGTTTTTATTGACATTGTTGGACAAAGTTAAAGTCAGATCCTTGTTCTGTATAACCTAGGTAAAAATATGTTTTGTCTACTTATACTACCTTCCCCTTTTCGAGAATATTAGCAGAAACACTGGTTTTTTTTTTCATTGGTCTACAAATACATATGTATGCAATAAGTTATAACATTTTGTTTACTTTTATTTTAATTTAGTATGTAAATAATCAATCATGGTCAAGTATCCATGGAAGCTGGCAAATAAAAATGTAGCACCATGACAAAAATAAGAATAGAATTAACTTTCTGAAGAGTGAAGACTATAGTCTAGTATAAAAAAAAAAAAAAATATTTTGTACAAAGTGATTGACTGATGCAAAAAGAGGAAACTCCTATTCTAGAGCCCATACTCTCGTTTTCTAGTTGCTTGGACCAAGCTAGAAACATTTTATTTCCAAATATTTTCCTTAAAAAAAAAAGAGGAAATCAGCGGATTAGAGGAAAACTTTCATCTCTGTTTACACCCCCCCTTTTCAGTTTGTTTACCCTTTGTTTTGAACGCAAGTTGGAAGTATTATAAATTGACAAGAAGTTTTTCATAAACTACTTGAAAAGAAGCAATCCAAAAAATAAATCGTACGTTTAAAACATTGAGAAGAAGGTTTATACATACCTACGATAACACCTGTGTTACAACCAGCGTCGTTGACGTTACTATTTACTTTCTACTTCCAACGATGTACGACGTTCTCCTTCAGACATGTTTAGGGGCGTTTTAAATACTAAAAATCATCTGTGTTCGCGATCTAATATGGTTGAGATGGTATGCTTCCTACGTTGATATTGCAACAGAAAATACAAATATCGCCATCGGAGAACGCTACTCCAAATTTTTCATTGATTTGTTCATCTTGGAACTTTTGAGACGACCATTTTCCGCTTAGCATGCTCAGGAAATCGGAAGCGACTGTGACCATGCGCAAGCTACGAATCTGCGCTTTAATTGGATAATAATTATAGAACTATATAACGTCAGGAACATGCCGGGCAAGGCATTGAAATGGGGGGCCCTGGTGAAAAAAACCGTGCCGCGTTATATTTAAACGATTCCATATTAAAAGAAACAAAATTTTTAAAGATTTCAAACAATGTTTAGATAATTAATTAATGTAAAAAAATTATGTCTTTATATAGTATTATCTGTAAAAATCTGACATCAAAAATTGCATTTTCATGTATCAGCAGCTACCGGAAAACAAAATGGCGGCCGAAATAACGATAAGTCGGCATCTCTACCTATCAACACTAACGTTGTGAGCTCCAATCCTGCTCATGGTGAGGTGTACTTGATACAACATTATGTGATAAAGTTAGCCAGTGACTTGCAGCAGGTCAGCGTTTTCTCCAGTTTCTTCCACAAATAAAACTGAAATATTGTTGAAAATGGCATTAAGCACCATAATCCGCCATATTCCTGTCATTAAGTTTTTTGAAATTTATTCTAGAATCACCTTCATGTTCGTAGATTTAGGAAATATTTTTAGATAAATCCATCAATACAGTAATAAACTTTAACAAGATATTTTAAATACAGACCTCAGGATTCTTCAATAAATCTTCTGTTTTTCTCACTTTATCTGTTTTCACCTGTAATTACACAAATATTAGTTTTAATATTATTTTGAAACTGTAATAAAAATGTAGGTATCAAATTTAATGTGCACGAAACGTTTCTGGAATAACCTTCATCAGGTCAAAGTCAAAAGATTATAAATACAACTAGTCTGAAAGTTTGTGGGGGCAAGAATTCATTCTAATGCAAAACATGACATTCTCAAATGATCTATTAAGCTTTTCTAACATTAACAATATTAGATTCCGCAAAATGTATTTGACATTTTTACCACATAAACGTCATAGTAAAGACATGACGTCATATTTTTAATTCCAGAATAAAACATGGAATACTTCTACTTTAGCAGACTCTAACCTTAACCCTAACTCTTTTGTTGTTATATCCACATGGTAACGAAATGAAAGGTTATGGGGTCATGCACGTTGATTATTACAATATCTGACTTCCGGGGTCCGCCAAAGTAGATTCTACCCTAAAATGTAAACATTGTCTACAGATCTATTGAATATAACAAAAGCAACAATTACCTCCACGTGAAAATTTCCACGTTTAGATGATTCAGTGTTTACTGTTTAATAGACTAAAGACCCTTCCAAGGTATTTGTATATAAATATATAATATATCTTACAATAATATCTTTCTCGTGTACAATGTCATGTAGATAGAGCTCTAACACTGTGTTGTATAACATACTAGGAGTTTGGTTGTACCTGTAAAATAAACAAATATAAATATTCAAAATAATTTGCATAATTAGTTGTGCATAATACACTTTTTTCTGCCAAAAAAAAAAAAATACAAAAATACAAACCTTTAATTTGAAAATTATGTATTAAACTATCGTATCATTGAGAATTATGTATTAAACCCTCGTATCATTGAGAATTATGTATTAAACCCTCGTATCATTGAGAATTATGTATTAAACCCTCGTATCATTGAGAATTATGTATTAAACCCTCGTATCATTGCGAATTATGTATTAAACCCTCGTATCATTGAGAATTATGTATTAAACCCTTGTATCATTGAGAATTATGTATTAAACCCTCGTATCATTGAGAATTATGTATTAAACCCTCGTATCATTGAGAATTATGTATTAAAATTATCATGTCAGATGGACATCTACATAATTTATTGATCCAAGAATTAATATTCAGATGCTATCTCACGAAATTATTATCATACAAAAATATCATGATTTGTTCTATAATATCATGTGAAGTTTATTCACATCTCCACACACACAAATTTAACTCACAAATTTAGTGGTGGTTATGCTAAAAAAATTATGTGGTGAAAATTGGACATGGATAAATCCTGTATTCCCTGTGTCTTCTGAGTAGAGGTGTAGCTGTACAGTTGTCCTTCTCATATAAGGTCAGATAGTAAAAAAAAATATTAAATTGCCCCCTTAAGAGAGGCCACTTATTCAGTACAGAGGGTGTGTCCTCATATGAGAGGGACTATTGTAGTTTTAGAGGTAGTAATATATACCTTGATCATGTGTTCTAAAAACTCTGTAAGTTTGGGAGAATTGTTGACAAAGATGTGGATAAATTCTTCAGCACTGGCTTTCTGTATTCTTGGTATTCCTCCTGAAAATACATGTTGAATAAAAAAAATAACAAGATTTACAAATATTCACAAATTTCTAAACCAAGCATCAGCTGACATAACAGTAATTATTTCAAGGGTTATGAGTGATTAATGCCACTTTCAACAATATTTCAGTTATATCATTGTGGTCAGTTTTATTGGTGGAGGAAACCTAAGTATCAGGAGAAAATCATCGACCTGTCATAATTCACTGACAAACTTTATCACATACTGTTGTATCGAGTACACCTCATTTGTGCAGGATTCGAACCCACAACTTTAGTGGTGATAGGCACTGATTGCATAGGTAGTTGTAATTCCAACCACCATATGATCACAATCACGACCGCCCATCAGACAAAGGGAGATAAATTGAGAAATGACAAACTAATTATTTAATGCCTATTAAAACAAACAATGAGCACAGTGGTTCTATTAGAAAATAAACATCTGTAGTCATTCTTTATGAGAATTTGATGTCTTGCCACATTTGTGTGCCTGTCCATAGCCATGACATGAATTTCTATTGGCACATGTGGTCTTTTTTATGTTATATAATTTGAGAGGTGATAGTTTGTTTTTGGTAGAATTATTGACCATTACTGTTTAAACCTTCTTTTCATAATTTGTCTTTCTGTATATTAGACACCTATATGTGTATTTGGGGGGGAGGGGGGGATGGAGGGGGGAATAAATGTATGACAGCCATACAGTCTTTGTGCTAACCCACTTGTACGAAGCCTGGGGCAAGTAAAACTGGATTTGGTTAAGTGAAAATTATGAAAGAATTTGTTTGAATATATAGACATTTTTTTCTAAATTTGACTTTGGGCAAGTAGGTGAAAAAAATTAAGGCGAAGACTGGTTAGACTTAGTTTGTTCATTTGGAACATGACTTCCCTACTAGTTGTAAAGCAGTAAAATTACCTTCTAAATTCACCTGGTCAATAAGAGGCCCTGAAATAAAAAGTTATATAATAATGTACATAATTATCTATAAATATTCAAAAATTCAATAACAGACTCTATTAATGGAACATGATATTATAATGAGCATATAAAAAGTTTGTTACTAATTTCAAGTGGATCTAACATATTATGAGTGAGTAATTAGTGCATGTTTGTTCTTTAGCACCAACAGAGCAATTTTGTAGCCATATCATGGCAAGAACATGTTATATTTCAATAAGATGTTGATGATGTCTGCTTTATAATAGACAAACAAGCTTAGTTGGATTTTAACTTAGCTGTGTCACTGAAGTAACAGTTCATGGGTAGAAAATGTGTTCCACTCGGGCATATTATCCTGATATTTAATCGACCAGTCTTTGTTCTTACGTCTTGATGCTGAATGCTAAGCAGAGAAGCAACAAAAATCTATTTCATAGTGTTTGGTTTGATCCAACCAGGGGTCAAACACACAATCTACCACATTCAAGGCAAGCACGCTAAACAAATAAAATTACACCACAGATTTCTTTAAAAATCTGTTACAGAAATCAGGTGGATCTAACATAAAAAGAAATTTTCTAAAGTGAAAACCGCAAAAAATGAGAGGGACTCTCCTCCTCTCTTAGTAACAATGAGTACAAGTTTTAATAGAATCAGTTGAAGGAAACTTTTTAGTAGCCTTGTTAATCAATATACTAAGAGAAAAGTTTATGACATATGCCTGTTGAAATACTGTTATTTAATCCAGTGAAATAAATCATTATTCCACTGCATGATGTCACAATCGAAAATAGCATCTGTCAAGGGAAATCACTTTCCTTTTTGAAAGCTCTTGTAAGTAAAAACAAAAGTAAAAAACTTAATGTAAAACTACTGTTGTATTACGAATATCCAAAATAATCACTATTAACCAAACAACGATGATAATTCACTCCTTTGTCAATTACTGCATTGTTCGGTTACTTGTGATATATTTTTGATATTTGGAATGCAGAGAGTAGTTAGACTATTGTAACAGGAACACTCCCCTACCAAAGGTCATAGGAACCGTGGTGGGTTCGTACCCACCTCTGCTAACTGCCTTAGTGGAGGTCTCCTTTACCTCAGTTGGTAGAGCGTTGGCTTACAATACGAGAGGTCCCGGGATCGAATCCCATCGGGGACACTGCATTTTTCGGAGGTAAAACATGTTCTACTGTTACACTATAAATAGTTGACCTTGGTGATAGGTTATTATTAAGGTCACTTACTATCAGTAGGTCTATAATCTGTACATAATCTCTTTAGTAACTCTGTCGTCTGCTGTGGAACTTCTGGCATTAACATTTTCCCGTATTTTTTCAAATTTTCCTCAGCCTACAATATATGTGTATGCAAATAATAATGGTTCATGGAATGGAAGGAAACCAGTTTAATAACTGCCCTGGTTACCTAAAATTTTAAATAATGTACCAAAATGTGAAGGGTATTGAAACTTTACTTGTCAATATAAAACTTGTTATTACATAGATTCTGGTGAAATACTGAGATTTCCCTAGTGAAAGCAATTCACTGCATGATGTCACAGTAGCAATGTCCTCAAAAAAGAATTATCATTAAGCATCCAATCAGAAAGCAATTGCAATAATGGCATCCGAGTTAATTAATTTTTTAAAGGTAATGTGACCTCTTGCAATTGATGTTTCAAAGTGAAAATATGATTTGACCCATTTAACAGTTTTTGTGTCTTATATTTATTTCCAAATAATGCATCGTTTCATATCTCTAAACAGTCAAACCTACTTCATCAAATTTGAGTTTTCCTATGTACTCTAAAGCCTTCTGATAATCTTTGTTATCCTCCAGTTGTATAAGTAGGAAACGGGAGTACCCGGAGAAAACACACGTTCATAGAATTTTGATGAAAAATTCATGACGGAAGTCAACTGCGTCATCAGGATAATGTGTCAGAGTGGGGCGACATATCTATCTGTGGACTGTTTTTCAGTGATCTAGCACTATAAAAAACAACTAAGCGTGTTGGTTTAGTATAAAGCGGACCTCATCATCATCTCATTGAAAATTAACATATTCTCGCCATGATATATCAGAAAAATAGTTGCCATTAAACAACAATCACTCACTCACTCTAAATAAGGGGACATTGTTTCATCACTAATGACGTACTTCATCAAATTCTAGTTTTCATATGTACTCTAAAGCCTTCTGATAATCTGTATTATCCTCCAGCTGTATACGTAGGTACCACTCATGTTTCTGATGCTTCTCTGCTAAGAACAGGGCATGTTTGTGGTAACAGGCTTGTCAACATACTTTCATGGCCGTTTCAACATCAAAATCTACTTCTCTGTCTTTTGTCTAAAAAAAAAGAACAATAAAATTTGTCACTAATACATTACAGCAAGAAACAAAACATTCTGGGACTATTTTAAATCATAAAATTATGTCTACATTAAAATTAGTATTCTGTAAGAATTAAATCTCTTAGAACTATGTCCTTTTTGGGTTGGTATTTCTATTTAGTTTATATGGAAATTTATCATTTTTTTCCATCTTTTTCTCCATAAAAATGCATACTTACATAATTTCCAGCATTTTATTATATCAAAATACCTACCAATGAAAGACAACTCGTACAAGAAAAAGAATTTTATATTCCAAAACTGAAAAAAACAAATACTTGAATTTATATGAAAGGGCATAAACTTAAATTTATAAGTTTTTGCATTTCGTTTTCCATGGAAACTTTATATACATACCATAATATACTTGTCTAATTTGTTGACATCCTTCAGTTTGGTATAACAGTTCAGTAACAGTGTTGTGTGTTCCTCTGTAGCATGTTGTGCTTTATGTAAAGCTTGTAGGTATTTAGTTAGATTGTGGATTCTTTGTGCATCTAGAAACTGAAAAATATATAGTATAATGAACTTCATATCTCTATTGAAAATTAAACTGTTTAAAACTAAAAACACCAAAATTAAGTAAGAAAGGATATGGATGTAAACGAACATGAGAGACTATCCAACATTACACTTGGACACTTGGTATGCTTTGGCCTTCAATAATATATACAGTTGGTCTGAGCGTGATACGTCAATGGCTTTTTTCGGAAGCGTGACACGTGAAAGTCCCTGACAATAAACGGTAATCAATCCATGCAGATAAGCGTGAAACATGAAATATCCAAATATCTAAGCGTGAAGCGTGGTTTTGCCAAATTGCGTGATTGCATGATTGGTACCCCCCCCCCCCCCCTAAAGGACCCCCTATACAGGGTTTTGATTGGATGATTTTAGAATATGAGTACTTTGATTATTTGAGTACTTTGATATAAAATTTAATTTATTTGAAGTATATCTTACAACAGGTGACAGAATCAAGTGGTGATAGACATCGACTACTTATTATTGTGGTCTAGATGGTCCCTACAATTTTTTACAGTGAGATTTTTCATGGGAACTTGACAAAAGAAGACTGAACTTGGACAAAGGTCAATCTCACTCAGGTCACCATTATTTAATAGCAGATTATGACTATCCAACTTATGTCTGGTTTTCTTGCTTCACAAAACATTTAAATTATTTGACTTTCCAACCAATCTTTTGACTATGATCCTGATGAAGGTTACATCAGAAATGTGTCACATGTACTAAAGTTGATGTCTACTTTTGTATTGAACCCATAAATCTAACAGAGAAATTAACATTAACAATCGCCTAATTAACATATCCATTGTAATATTTTACCCAAACTACAGACATGTTTTAGTAGTAGAATTTTAATTTCTCTGACATCATACTTATTTGTGACAGTAGTTGGTTGTTTGATTATTGTGTTTAATGCCACTTTCAACAATATTTCAGTTATATCATGGAGGTCAGTTTTATTGGTGGAAGAAACCGTAGTACCTAGGAGAAAACCACCAAACTGTTGCACGTAACTAATAAACTTTATCACATAATCTTGTAACGAGTACACCTCGCCCGAGTGTGATTAGAACTCACAACGTTATTGGTGATATGCACTTTTCAAGGCCATAGGCCATAGACCGGGTCTGAATAAAACGAGGCAAAGGGGGGTCTGGGGTGCTATTTCCCCCATTGGGGTGTTTGGAGAGCCCCCATTAGGTAAAGGGGGTCCTGGGGCAAAGCCCCGGAAGCTAACGTCTTTTTGTAATTTTTAGACTAAATTCTAAATTGAAAATGCCTTTTAAAAGTCAGCAATATAACTGCTTACTGCATTCACAAAATCTCAGACTTCTAAAATAAATGGATTACCCTGTTATATTTGTTTTCTGTTTATTGTTTTTGCTGTTATGCCATGTGTATAATGTATTGATTATTATTCAATCCCATGTGTGACAATTGAATATCTGGTCTAAAGCATGGGATCATAATAAAATTTCAGTTCAAATTTTAAACGGGTTTAAAATATCGACTATCACACATCATTCAGTGAATAAATATGTTTCGATATAATTTCTATTAATCCGATATCTGTCACTTTGCTATGATAATAAAGTGACAGATATCGGAATGTGCAAATCCACATTGATGCTTTGAAAGTTACCTTCATCTAATTTTCGTTTTAAAGATCCTGTCTTCAACCAATTGTGAAGTGACATGATGACTTTCCAAAGTCTTCTGCAATGCATTTTCGCGGGAGCAACTTCTGATATTCTCATGGTTTTACATCTGAATTTATGACATACAGGCTGCCGAATAACACTGTCACTGTTTAACAACTGTTAATCGAATATTACGTCCAATGAATTCATAATCCGTGATATTATAACAATGGATTTATGGGTGAAATTAGACAAATTTGAAGAAAAAAAACAAACTTTATTTAGGTTATACTTGCCGTTTCAAAAGTGAGGCATTTGCCTCCATTGCGCTACGGCCATGCTTTTGAGACAGTAAAATCATTGATTGACAGCCAGTAATTTTAATTATTTACAAGTACTAGAGGTATGTGTATGTTTTATACCTTATGACTAAAGTGTAGTTGTTTTTACAGCATTTCTAGTTTTGTCTGAGTGTCTTTCTCTTGAAGTTGATACAACTGAAAAACAAATGCCTTTGGTTAATGATAATAACTAAAAGCAGGGGCGGATTCAGGGAGGGTGCACCCGGCGATCTCCCCCCCCCCCCCCCCCCCCTAAAATCGAAAAAAAATAAGATTTTTTGACGTAAAATTGTGATTTTTCACACGAAATACCCCAAATATTTTCCCGCCTCCCTCCGCTCGGCGCAATTTTTTTTAAGTCCGCCCCTCATAACTTGAAATCCTGGATATGCCCCTGAAAAGAGCACCAGATGTAAAAATTCTGAACTTTCTTTTACTATATCTAAGATGACATATGGATAAATGAAAAATCATACATTATCAATTTAGAAAAGTTGGATATGGCACTGTGACAGAAAGCTAGACCTGTTAAATGGTAATACACTAGCCGAACCATTTAACAGGTCCAGCTTGTTTGTGTCCGTCAAGAGCATTATATCTAATCTTTCAAAACTGATAACATTTAAGTTATACAGATAAATCAGTTTAAACCGAACACTGAATAAACCATAATCCTGTAGATTTAAGAACATTTTTAATCTAGATTGTTATGCGCAGATAGATTTTCCATTCCACAGTTTTCCATCATTTTTTTCTTGACTTACATTAATATTGCCAACGATGTTCTCTTTGTCTCTGTTGTTCACTGTTGTTCATGTTTTGTTCGTTGATGTTCTCAGTACCGCTGTTAATGGCCTCTGTAATCTGTTCTAAGCTTTCTATTCCATCATTTCATGTTCTCAGTACCACTGTTAATGACCTCTGTGATCTGTTCTAAGCTTTCTATTCCATCATTTAATGTTTTCAGTACCACTGTTAGTGACCTCTGTAATCTGTTCTAAGCTTTCTATTCCATCATTTAATGTTCTCAGTACCACTGTTAGTGACCTCTGTAATCTGTTCTAAGCTTTCTATTCCATCATTTCATGTTCTCAGTACCACTGTTAATGACCTCTGTGATCTGTTCTAAGCTTTCTATTCCATCATTTAATGTTTTCAGTACCACTGTTAATGACCTCTGTGATCTGTTCTAAGCTTTCTATTCCATCATTTAATGTTTTCAGTACCACTGTTAGTGACCCCTGTAATCTGTTCTAAGCTTTCTATTCCATCATTTAATGTTCTCAGTACCACTGTTAGTGACCTCTGTAATCTGTTCTAAGCTTTCTATTCCATCATTTCATGTTCTCAGTACCACTGTTAATGGCCTCTGTAATCTGTTCTAAGCTTTCTATTCCATCATTTCATGTTCTCAGTACCACTGTTAGTGACCTATGTGATCTGTTCTAAGCTTTCTATTCCATCATTTAATGTTTTCAGTACCACTGTTAATGACTTCTGTAATCTGTTCTAAGCTTTCTATTCCATCATTTCATGTTCTCAGTACCACTGTTAGTGACCTCTGTGATCTGTTCTAAGCTTTCTATTCCATCATTTCATGTTCTCAGTACCACTGTTAGTGACCTCTGTGATCTGTTATAAGCTTTCTATTCCATCATTTCATGTTCTCAGTACCACTGTTAATGGCCTCTGTAATCTGTTCTAAGCTTTCTATTTCATCATTTGATGTTCTCAGTACCACTGTTAGTGACCTCTGTAATCTGTTCTAAGCTTTCTATTCCATCATTTCATGTTCTCAGTACCACTGTTAATGGCCTCTGTAATCTGTTCTAAGCTTTCTATTCCATCATTTGATGTTCTCAGTACCACTGTTAGTGACCTCTATGATCTGTTCTAAGCTTTCTATTCCATCATTTCATGTTCTCAGTACCACTGTTAATGACCTCTGTGATCTGTTCTAAGCTTTCTATTCCATCATTTAATGTTTTCAGTACCACTGTTAGTGACCTCTGTGATCTGTTCTAAGCTTTCTATTCCATGTTCTCAGTACCACTGTTAGTGACCTCTGTGATCTGTTCTAAGCTTTCTATTCCATCATTTAATGTTTTCAGTACCACTGTTAATGACCTCTGTAATCTGTTCTAAGCTTTCTATTCCATCATTTCATGTTCTCAGTACCACTGTTAGTGACCTCTGTGATCTGTTCTAAGCTTTCTATTCCATCATTTCATGTTCTCAGTACCACTGTTAGTGACCTCTGTAATCTGTTCTAAGCTTTCTATTCCATCATTTCATGTTCTCAGTACCACTGTTAGTGACCTCTGTGATCTGTTCCAAGCTTTCTATTCCATCATTTGATGTTCTCAGTACCACTGTTAGTGACCTCTGTGATCTGTTCTAAGCTTTCTATTCCATCATTTGATGTTCTCAGTACCACTGTTAATGACCTCTGTGATCTGTTCTAAGCTTTCTATTCCATCATTTAATGTTTTCAGTACCACTGTTAGTGACCTCTGTGATCTGTTCTAAGCTTTCTATTCCATCATTTCATGTTCTCAGTACCACTGTTAGTGACCTCTGTGATCTGTTCTAAGCTTTCTATTCCATCATTTAATGTTTTCAGTACCACTGTTAGTGACTTCTGTGATCTGTTCTAAGCTTTCTATTCCATCATTTCATGTTCTCAGTACCACTGTTAATGACCTCTGTGATCTGTTCTAAGCTTTCTATTCCATCATTTAATGTTTTCAGTACCACTGTTAGTGACCTCTGTGATCTGTTCTAAGCTTTCTATTCCATCATTTCATGTTCTCAGTACCACTGTTAGTGACCTCTGTGATCTGTTCTAAGCTTTCTATTCCATCATTTAATGTTTTCAGTACCACTGTTAGTGACTTCTGTGATCTGTTCTAAGCTTTCTATTCCATCATTTCATGTTCTCAGTACCACTGTTAATGACCTCTGTGATCTGTTCTAAGCTTTCTATTCCATCATTTAATGTTTTCAGTACCACTGTTAGTGACCTCTGTGATCTGTTCTAAGCTTTCTATTCCATCATTTCATGTTCTCAGTACCACTGTTAGTGACCTCTGTGATCTGTTCTAAGTTTTCTATTCCATCATTTGATGTTCTCAGTAAAACTGTTAGTGACCTCTGTAATCTGTTCTAAGCTTTCTATTCCTTCATTTGATGTTCTCAGTACCACTGTTAGTGACCTCTGTGATCTGTTCTAAGCTTTCTATTCCATCATTTAATGTTTTCAGTACCACTGTTAGTGACCTCTGTGATCTGTTCTAAGCTTTCTATTCCATCATTTCATGTTCTCAGTACCACTGTTAGTGACCTCTGTGATCTGTTCTAAGCTTTCTATTCCATCATTTGATGTTCTCAGTAAAACTGTTAATGGCCTCTGTGATCTGTTCTAAGCTTTCTATTCCATCATTTGATGTTCTCAGTACCACTGTTAATGGCCTCTATGATCTGTTCTAAGCTTTCTATTCCATCATTTGATGTTCTCAGTACCACTGTTAATGATCTCTGTGATCTGTTCTAAGCTTTCTATTCCATCATTTGATGTTCTCAGTACCACTGTTAATGACCTCTGTGATCTGTTCTAAGCTTTCTATTCCATCATTTGATGTTCTCAGTACCACTGTTAATAGCCTTTGTGGTCTGTTCTAAGCTTTCTATTCCATCATTTGATGTTCTCAGTACCACTGTTAATGAACTCTGTGATCTGTTCTAAGCTTTCTATTCCATCATTTGATGTTCTCAGTACCACTGTTAATGACCTCTGTGATCTGTTCTAAGCTTTCTATTCCATCATTTGATGTTCTAAGTACCACTGTTAATGACCTCTGTGATCTGTTCTAAGCTTTCTATTCCATCATTTAATGTTTTCAGTACCACTGTTAATGACCTCTGTAATCTGTTCTAAGCTTTCTATTCCATCATTTCATGTTCTCAGTACCACTGTTAGTGACCTCTGTGATCTGTTCTAAGCTTTCTATTCCATCATTTCATGTTCTCAGTACCACTGTTAGTGACCTCTGTAATCTGTTCTAAGCTTTCTATTCCATCATTTCATGTTCTCAATACCACTGTTAATGGCCTCTGTAATCTGTTCTAAGCTTTCTATTCCATCATTTGATGTTCTCAGTACCACTGTTAGTGACCTCTGTGATCTGTTCTAAGCTTTCTATTCCATCATTTGATGTTCTCAGTACCACTGTTAATGACCTCTGTGATCTGTTCTAAGCTTTCTATTCCATCATTTAATGTTTTCAGTACCACTGTTAGTGACCTCTGTGATCTGTTCTAAGCTTTCTATTCCATCATTTCATGTTCTCAGTACCACTGTTAGTGACCTCTGTGATCTGTTCTAAGCTTTCTATTCCATCATTTAATGTTTTCAGTACCACTGTTAGTGACTTCTGTGATCTGTTCTAAGCTTTCTATTCCATCATTTCATGTTCTCAGTACCACTGTTAATGACCTCTGTGAACTGTTCTATGCTTTCTATTCCATCATTTAATGTTTTCAGTACCACTGTTAGTGACCTCTGTGATCTGTTCTAAGCTTTCTATTCCATCATTTCATGTTCTCAGTACCACTGTTAGTGACCTCTGTGATCTGTTCTAAGCTTTCTATTCCATCATTTAATGTTTTCAGTACCACTGTTAGTGACTTCTGTGATCTGTTCTAAGCTTTCTATTCCATCATTTCATGTTCTCAGTACCACTGTTAATGACCTCTGTGATCTGTTCTAAGCTTTCTATTCCATCATTTAATGTTTTCAGTACCACTGTTAGTGACCTCTGTGATCTGTTCTAAGCTTTCTATTCCATCATTTCATGTTCTCAGTACCACTGTTAGTGACCTCTGTGATCTGTTCTAAGTTTTCTATTCCATCATTTGATGTTCTCAGTAAAACTGTTAGTGACCTCTGTAATCTGTTCTAAGCTTTCTATTCCTTCATTTGATGTTCTCAGTACCACTGTTAGTGACCTCTGTGATCTGTTCTAAGCTTTCTATTCCATCATTTAATGTTTTCAGTACCACTGTTAGTGACCTCTGTGATCTGTTCTAAGCTTTCTATTCCATCATTTGATGTTCTCAGTACCACTGTTAATGGCCTCTATGATCTGTTCTAAGCTTTCTATTCCATCTCATGATGTTCTCAGTACCACTGTTAATGATCTCTGTGATCTGTTCTAAGCTTTCTATTCCATCATTTGATGTTCTCAGTACCACTGTTAATGACCTCTGTGATCTGTTCTAAGCTTTCTATTCCATCATTTGATGTTCTCAGTACCACTGTTAATAGCCTTTGTGGTCTGTTCTAAGCTTTCTATTCCATCATTTGATGTTCTCAGTACCACTGTTAATGAACTCTGTGATCTGTTCTAAGCTTTCTATTCCATCATTTGATGTTCTCAGTACCACTGTTAATGACCTCTGTGATCTGTTCTAAGCTTTCTATTCCATCATTTGATGTGCTCAGTACCACTGTTAATAGCCTTTGTGGTCTGTTCTAATCTTTCTATTCCATCATTTGATGTTCTCAGTACCACTGTTAATGACCTCTGTGATCTGTTCTAAGCTTTCTATTCCATCATTTGATGTTCTCAGTACCACTGTTAATGATCTCTGTGATCTGTTCTAAGCTTTCTATTCCATCATTTGATGTTCTCAGTACCACTGTTAATGACCTCTGTGATCTGTTCTAAGCTTTCTATTCCATCATTTAATGTTTTCAGTACCACTGTTAATGACCTCTGTGCTCTGTTCTAAGCTTTCTATTCCATCATTTGATGTTCTCAGTACCACTGGTAATGACCTCTGATCTGTTCTAAGCTTTCTATTCCATCATTTCATGTTCTCGGTACCACTGTTAATGACCTCTGTGATCTGTTCTAAGCTTTCTATTCCATCATTTAATGTTCTCAGTACCACTGTTAATGACCTCTGTGATCTGTTCTAAGCTTTCTATTCCATCATTTGATGTTTTCAGTACCACTGTTAATGGCCTCTGTGATCTGTTCTAAGCTTTCTATTCCATCATTTGATGTTTTCAGTACCACTGTTAATGACCTCTGTGATCTGTTCTAAGCTTTCTATTCCATCATTTGATGTTTTCAGTACCACTGTTAATGGCCTCTGTGATCTGATCTAAGCTTTCTATTCCATCATTAAAGTGTTTTGTGATATCACACTCTACATTATACCAATGTCAAGTTCGTCTTGTTCTCTGATATTTCTTATTCCAGTGAGTTCAATCAACATAAATATTAAGTCCATTTCATCTTTGCATTTAATATTTCCCATCCTACTGCTTCCACCGTGACACCAAGTAGTAATCTTCTTATGAGAAGAGTTTGAAGATACCAAAGAGGTAATCAGAATCCGTGAATCGAGGGACTGACAATACAATGGCTAAAGGAAAAGGACAAACAACAATCTTAAAAAACAATATATAGAAAATTAAAGATAAGACTGAGTAACAAGAATTGCATCAAAAACGGGGTGAACTCAGTTGCTCCGGAAGGGTAAGCAAGCAGTTCCTTCTCCACTAGTGGCACTAGTACAGTTACAAACCTGGTGGTGAATGAGGCAAGAACTGTGGAGTGCTTGCGACATGCGAAACTTATCGATTTACAGATATTCCGTAATGGTTAATCAAGTCATGGTCATTGGTGTTGACCGTAAATCCTTCGAGGTAATGACTTCAACTTGACCAATAGGAACCCTTGGTTCGGTAGTTTCCCTATTAGCAGCTACACTCTTTCATCAAATCCTGATAGAAACCACAAGTTCTGGAATGTTGGACAACTGAGAGATATATACTCCATAAGCACGTACTGCTAGAATGTTGTTACATATAAATGAAAGATTCACCATGGGAAAATTGTAATCATATAATTTTTTGTAAGGTTTCGATCTTTACTGGACATCATTGCCAATTTTGAGGTTGATGTCAAGGTATGAAGGAAATCTAGCTGCATATGTGGTATCCTGTATCTAAAGCTCTTTGGGATAGGTGTGATCAACGAAATCACCAAACTATTCATCTATATAGCGGAACGTGAAATTAAAGGATTGGGCTAGCTTCTTTTCGTTTTACCTGAGAAGCCCCTGTATAAAGTTTGCCTCGTACGAATAAAGGAACAAGTCGGCAATAGGAGGAGCACAGTTTGTACCCATATGTATGCCGATTATCTATTGAAAAACATGTCCACCAATAAGTTCCTAGATTATTCCAAGTCTCATTTCGGCGACATGACTATCATTGACATAAGCAAAATTATTCACACAGCCTTGACACCATATACTACCTGTCCTAAAAACAACAGGAAACACAGCTTTGTCGCTTGATAAATCATCTGGGCATTAGTATAAGGCAATCTGATCTACAGTGGATCTTTATATGTAACATGTTTCTCTGCTGTTTACATATATAAATTCTGTGCTGTTGTATTACTTTGACATTGGAATTTTGATCCACATTATCAACATTATGATTTATTTGCTTTTTCTTTAGAAATGTTTCTTAAAACAAATATATCTAATAGTAAATTCATCAATAGAGATCCACTTTAAGGTATTTAATCGTTGTTTCAGTCTTTCCTGTTATGCAAACTTTCTCTCCTGTTACTATTTGTAAATGAAATTAATAATTTGAACAGAATTATTCATTCTAAAGCTTCATTAGAAAAGCAAAATATATTATTTTCGTGAGCTTTAATCCCTGAAAAATACTTTCAAGAATTCTTGATTTGTATTCAAATAAACGGAAAATATGAATTATAATTTCCATTCTGTTACCGATTTCGTTCTGTCCTGTTACATTGCCTACAGTAACATGAACGAATGTAACAGCACGGAATTATTCAATATTTATTTATATTCTTCATTTCCCTTTTAATGTTCTCTATTAAGTAAAATGCTATTTCTGAATTGATTTATATAAGGATGTATATTAATGACATCTTGTCTAAATATTTTACTGATTTAACAGTCAAAAGCTGGTAACAGAACAGAAGTACAAAAAGTATTGTGGTAATAAGGCTTAACATGGATGTCCACTGATTTTAATAAATTGCGCCTTACAAACTTTTTTCTTTGACTAATGGCTTGAGGAAATGATATAGTAGAGATGACATATGGGAAATTGTACTCGGTGGTATGTGTGTTTTAAAAACACCAAAATAATATTCGGTAACAGGAGAGAATTCAAATTGTGGGACATGTCTAAAAACTTTTTTTTCCCTTTAAATAAATGAGCTTTTTGGGGGAAAACTCACTTTTATTAATATTTATGATCCCTAACTATTATATACGTGTAAGCTAAAGTAGACATATTATTCATGCATAGTTAATTTTTTATTGCTGTTGCAAAATTGTAGTCACTGCCTTGGACAACACTGTTTTATGGACCTGTCAATGTTCGATGCATCGAAAAAGTATCAATTATTACTTCAAAATTCAGTTTATATAGATACGATAACGTAACCCTCATTCCACTTGTGCTCCAGTTAGGAGCAAAAGCGGACTGAGGGTTACATTATCGTATCTAAGTTTATATTGCTTAAATACAATATAATATGCTAATCTTTCAAACAAAACACAACTTTACTATGAAAAATCAGAAATAAAATAAATCAGACAGTGATTATGTGGTGGACAGGAAACTTGCCAATTTTTGATATTGACTCATATAGCAAAAAATCGAAGGTGACGAATACTTATGTCCATGGACTGTATGTTGATATAAATCATATTATGCAGTTATTTGTTGAAAAGATTTGTCATACTTTACCATTGATTTAATTTGAGTTATTTCCCTTTGTACGCTAATTAAGGCAAAACAAATTGCATGTGCTTCCTAAGGATTTGTATAGTATACTATGCGAATCTTAAGTTGGTTTCCTCTAACCCTACTGACTCTAATTTTTTCTGCCTACCCTAATGTGTTTATGTTCATTTTTGAACAAGCATTATTAAAGTCAGAGTCTGTCCCCTGTAGAAACTAGCTAAACATATTTTAAAAAATGAAATCTTTTTCTACCGACCCTAATATTTTATAGCATGTTAGCGGAAACACAGGTATTTTTTCTCTTGGCCAAATGTGTTTGTATATTGTGTACTTTAACGGTAATTAATACATGTTTTTTTTTCAATCAATTTTTTCTTTTTTTCTTCTCTGAATTTAAATGTTTCCGTGGATAGCATTTATTTTGTTGACACTTGAAATGAAGATCAACACCGAGTTATGTTGCAAAAGATACGATTTTTTGACAAAAAAGACCCAAAACTATCGTTATCAGAATTATTGTCTGGATGACAATATTCAAATCTATTCATATGGCCTTCTATGTGAACACGTCTTGAGCATGCGCACTGTTTAGAAACAATAAACAACATGTGGTTCTTGGGCAAAAGAGAAACTGTCAACGCGTGGAAGAAAGCGGACTTTGACGGATTCAGAGATAAAGAGGAATAGAAGTGAAGTATCTTCCAAATGGAACAAATGCAGGATATATGTAGGGGATCAGTTGGACCGTTGCCGTTGGATGGGGCGAACTCAAGGAAGTGCTTGATTATTGTTGATAGGTAAGCCGAGCATGTTGCCTTCTTTTCTCAATCGTTTTTCATATTTTATGAATTTATGATGATGCCTATGATCATTTTCGGTAGATATTAATCAATATATGTAATTTTGCACCTGGCAACAGCAAATTATTGTCAATGAGTAGTGTCATGTAACATATTTTTTAATTTTTCTTTTCCGGAAATTTTGTCTATTCCCGTGATCGGACTTGTTATTTACGTAATGCAAAAAACGTGTTTTACGTTTTGTGGCAAGTAGCCCAGCGCTACATTATTTCATTTTGGAAACCTTTGGAACACAATGGAGTAAGTTAAATATAATTATTTCATGTCCTATTGTAGGGTTCTAAGCGTACGCATTGTTTTCTTCATGATTTATAAGTGTATTTTTGTTATGAACACACAAACTTGCCGATTGATAACTGGACCATTTATTTTTTGTGTCACTTAATATTTCAAGGTAATTTTTACATTCTGATGTTTGTAATTTACTTGGATAATATTTCTGTATTGTTTATAATGTCCAAGGGTCGCGATAAGCCCTCCGTTATTGATTTTTGAAATGTAGACCCACAGGAGTCGGAAGTTCTATCAATAATAAGGTATAGGGGCACCTCGAAGATCGCTGGGCAACTATAAAAAAACAGCGATCTTCGAGGTGCCCCTATACCTTATTATTGATAGAACTTCCGACTCCTGTGGTAGAACACTCCCCACGCAAGTGGATCTGAAAAATACGTTACCGCGCTGGTGTACTTCACCGTTATCGGTGTAATTGTAAATACCGCACTTTGTTATTGCATTTTGAATGTTGGTTTACAGTACAACTTTTAAAGGTGTTTTTTCACATACAGTGCTACACAGTCGTAGTGCACTTTGAGTAATACAGTGCTGCACAGTGAAACCTACACTTACTCGCACACTGAGTTGTTACATTTTTTGGACCTGGTTTATGGTATTGGAAACATTGTATTAAACTGGTTATTGGATAATATTGATATGCATTTTGTAATATGCACTTATTTCAGTCAACACTCCAGTATTATTTTGGGATGTTTAATATAACATGCAATGTGTACTTGATTTATGAATTTAATTGACATTGTTGTAAAACTGAGTTTTGGCATTTTGTACTTTCAGATCTAACCATCATTATCATCATCATCATACATATTTGTCATAATAAACGGTTAAACTGCTGCATCGTCTTCTTCATAAGGCCAGGGCAGAACAAGTAGTATAAAACGGCCGTATTTGCGAGGTAAACAAACACAAATTTTAAGAGGCCAGCAAAGGGGAAATGGGAGTGCAAAAATGATGTCAATGGCAATGCAGTTTATTATTATCAATTTAAAAAAAAATATCGAATCAATTCATTTTTAATGCAAGAATTAAAACTACATGGCTTAATGAAAACCCTATAAAGTTCTTTTTATTCAAGCAAATTTATTTCTTTGATGCACAACATATAATTAGGCTTTTAATTTTATCAAATTTCAACAACTTGGACATGAAGCTTAGTTTTGGGAACCAAAAGTATATACCTTACTTTCTGCAAATTATCACTATAATGGAAAATCAGTATGCATTTTTCAAATAAAAGCTTTCTATTTAAAGAAGCTTCATTTCAATTGCACTTTTAGTTTGGATCCTGTAAGTATAATATATAATTATAAACAAGGTTTTGAAGAAATGATATGAATATCCATTGAAATTTTCAAGTTTCAGAACTTTTTTTATATATGACTACAAAATTTTACTGAAAATTTCAGAAATGTCCTAAAATGCATATTTTAGACCATGACTAAATGAAAATCATTTTCAATTCCTTTATGCAAACAAGTTTATATCTTGGGTACTGGAAATACATTACATAAATAAGGTTAAAAGTGCTTTTCAACAAGTTTGAACATAAAACTTTGTTATGGGAGCCAAAATTATATCTTCCTGTCTGAATTATCACCATAGTGGAAAATCAGTATGCATCTTTTATATAAAAAGCTTTCCATTTAAATAAGTGTCATTTCAGTAGCATTTTTAGTTTGGATCCTGTAAGTATGATACATAAACAAGGTTTTTAAAAAATAATATGAAGATCCATAGAAATTTGCAAGTTTCAGAAACTTTTCTATATATGTGACTATAAAATTTTACTGAAATGTCCTGAACTGCATATTTTAGACTATGACTAAATGAAAATCGTTTTCAATTTCCTTATGCAAACCAAGTTTATTTCTTGACTATTCTAAAAACATTACATTAACTAGTTTTTTACTACATTTCAACAATTTTGGACATAATCTTTAGTTCAGGGAGCCAAAATTATACTTTACTATCTTAGAATTATCAACATAGACATGATAGAGGGAAATCAATATGTATTTTTCAGATAAAGGCTTTCTATTTAAAGAATTGTCATTTGAACTGCTTTTTATCCCCTCGCCAACGAAGTTGCAAAGGGATATAGTAACGCTACCATCCGTCACATCCTTGTGAACACTCTAGAATCAACATCCTTCAATGGATTTTGACCAAACTTGGTACATACTTAGTCCTTAAGAGAATTTGAAACCCTATTGATTTTCAAGGTCAACGGTCAAGGTCACAGGGTCAAATTCTTACTGCATAACATCCTTGTGAATACTCTAGAATCAACATCCTTCAATGGATTTTGACCAAACTTGGTACATACTTAGTCCTTAAGAGAATTTGAAACCCTATTGATTTTCAAGGTCAACGGTCAAGGTCACAGGGTCAAATTCTTACTGCATAACATCCTTGTGAACACTCTAGAATCAACATCCTTCAATGGATTTTGACCAAACTTGGTACATACTTAGTCCTTAAGATAACCGAAACCCTATTGATTTTCAAGGTCATAGCCTCATAGGTCAAAGGTCAAGATAACCGGGTCAAAATTTTACCACGTAACATCCTTGTGAACACTCTAGAATCAACATCCTTCAATGGATTTTGACCAAACTTGGTACATACTTAGTCCTTAAGAGAATCTGGAACCCTATTGATTTTCAAAGTCAAAGGTCAAGGTCACCGGTTCAAATTTTCAGGTGAGGGGATACGCCACGCTTTGCCCTTGTTTAGTTTGGATCTTGTAAGTATGATTGTGTTAAAATCATGCAGGTTTTTGTAAAATTATCTTAATTTTTTAGGCAAATTACTACAAAAACTGGTAATTTCAGACAAATGTAATTTTGTAGTGATTGATATTTGTACTTTTGATTTAGATATTCTGACCAAGGTATTTCTAGAGTAGAAGAAATGAGCAGCCATCACATTTCAATGAAACGGATGAAACTGGAGAAATCGAGTTCATTTGTGAACCCATTTGAGTATGTTCATTTTGTTAAAGATTAGACATATTCTACATTATGTTTATAGGTAACATGGTCAATATTGTTCCAACACAGTCACTTGTATTAACAGTTTCCTATTAATTATTGTGGCTTGCATAGTGATACTACTAGTAGCTATATTATATAGGGATCATGTTGGCTTCTGCGTCATCATTACATTTTCATCAATCCACAAACTGAAATGGCCAGTCCTCCTTAGCTACTTACGGGAATGAAACCAAACTGGGACAGAATTGACGCACGTCTGGCGCACCAAATTTTTTTCTGGAACTTTGATGTAATTTTGTCTCTTTATATTGGGTTGTGTAGATGTGTGGTGGATACATGTATATAGATTTAATATTATTTTGAAAAGCTTTTTCGTTATACAGCTGCACATCAGAACCATATAACAAAATTTGTTTCGATATTATACACATACACTGTAATAAACAATTATTTTTTATTCTTACAGTCTCTCAATAGATATTACTGAAGAGGGCAGTGATGATGGTGATGATTCTGACGATGGAGATTTTGAACCTAGCCTTAACTTCACTCTAAGGTTTGTCATGTTAATTTCATATAATTTTGTCCTAATAACAGAACTATGCATGATCATATGTCATAGGAGCTTTATTATACCCCTGCTCCACTGGAAGGGGGGGGGGGTATACTGTTATACCTTTGTCCGTCCGTTTGTCCCAAGATGTTCATAACATTTTTCTCAGTAATTATTTATGGCAGCAATCTGATATTTGATCATAGGCTTCAGAAGGGTCAATCGAAAGTCGCAAACCCGCCGCGTTGTCCATGGTCAAGTCTGGTAGAAGTCCCATCCGATGAAGGGAAAGACATCAACAACAAATGAAGATCAGTTCTGATTTGGGTAACAGACACCCTGTAAACATTGACCAGCTCGTGATGCCTGCCGTAGAACTTCTTGAGGGATGACCACAACCTAAAATCTGTCTACAAATCACTCAAATCCTTCATAAAGTGGACTTGTAATGATATGTTTAGTTGCTCATTCACTATACATTCGAGATATTCATCTTGAATTGAAAGTTAGGGCTCCATAGATCATAATCTCAATTCTATTGTTTTATTCTTGTGAATTACATTGTATGTATTTTTCTACTTCAGGCGGCAGAGAAGTTACAACAAAAAGACAGCTAGATGGTCTGTGCAGCCTGTTAAAGCTGACAAGTCATATTCCTGTGTTCCAAGACTATTAAGGGTCATCATTTGTATGAGACTGCAAGATAATGAAGGAATGAATTAACGTGTGCAGTTGGAAGTAGATGATCCCAGGAGAATCTCGGTTCATCTTGCACCAATTCCACAACCTCCAACTCGGGATAATATTGTAGCATCTCAGAAATCCAGATTTGAAGACCAAGACAAAACAATTGACTATATTGTCGCATAAAATAAATTTAGATTGTCACTCTTTGTTTTTCCTGGTCTAACAGAAGTTCTGCACATTTAGAGCAGAAAAGTACCCAAGTCAGGATAATGGGCATTACAAATTGTCCAATGCACAATAATGATAGCACTCAGTGTGTTGGTCTAGTTAGTACAAACCAGGACAACTTTTTAGGACCTCACAAGAAACATCTCTGCCAAGTTTGGTTAAATTCTGTTTGGCTGTTCTCAAGAAGAAGATGAAAATGTTGTTTCCCATAGGGTTTCAATGCAAACTTTGACCTCCGCTGGTGGCCATTTTGAATTTTCAAATGGCGCAAACAGTAACAACACATGTTAAAGACATTCATAGGAACATATATACCAGATTTCAATTCAATCCCTTCAGCGGTTCTTGAGAAGAAGTTTCTTGAAAATCGACCAATCAGAATTTTCAAAGTCACATGGTGGCCATGTTTTTTGACGAATCTGCACAAAAGTAGCAACTCTTGTGTAGGACCTCATAGAAAACATCTCTGCCAAGTTTGGTTTTGAATTATATAAAAGACTGTCGGTCCATTTTAGAAGAAGTTGTCAGTGCTGATAGAACAAAAAATAATAATAAGATGACAAAACTTTCAAATTAAATTTACAATTCCAACTGACCAACTTGTGAGATTAACAACTCATTAGGGTTGATTTATTTTTTATTTTTGGTGTTTTAACGCCACTTTCAGCAATATTTCAGCTATATCATGGCGACCAGTTTTAGTGGTGGAGGAAGCCAGAGTACCCGGACAACCACCGGGAAGCAAGTGGTAAACTTTATCATTAGGGTATATGGGATAAAATACAAAATATTTCATGAACAAGTTTTAATTAAATCGTCTAGGAATGAAACCGTTGTATTGTCCATATAGATCAGGATACTTGTCACTAATTTTCCAAGTACAACAGCTTGGGATCACACGTCTGACCCCAGCTCCAAGTCGGCCATGTGCCCAAATGGTATACTTGGCGGTAGGCTGCATACCTATTGGATCTGTTGTAATCCTCGTCATGGGGCATTACTACAAGTTCCTCTCTCGAAACATTCTAGCAACCCCCAACACTGCCTCATCAAGGACAATCCGATCAAAGTCCTGTAATAAAGACCAGATTTAATAAAGACAGATGGTTATACATTCATCTAGAAAAATGAGCTCTATTTAAAAAAGAAATATAATTCATTACAAGTGAAATAGTTGGCACAAATTCAGTTTAGAGAAATAAAAAAAAGTCTTATTTTGGAAGGAAAGATTTTCTCGTGGGACTTTCTTATGACCACAGTTTTATTTCGTTTTTTTGTTGGTATATGGGAGAACCATTTTGGTCTGGCAATTTGTTTTCATCAATTTTCCCCTCAAGCTATTCAATTTTAATTTTATGTTTTTTTTCCTAAAAAATTATTTTGATTCTGAATCTTGAAGAAAAAAATTTGGCTGGACAGGAGAAAAAAATATATTCCGATTCGACATTTTCACAGTATAATCATATACTTGCCATTTTCACAGTATAATCATATACAAAATTTTGAAGAAAAAAAATTATTCCAGCACTTCGCCAATCTAATTAAAATTAGATCTACGCACTTGCTCACTATTTTAGATCTAATTATACCCCCGCTCCCCGAAGGGGGAGGGGGGTATACTGTTTTACCTCTGTCCGTCCGTCCTTCCAAAATATTTTTCATCACATTTTTCTCAGCAACTATTGATGGCAGAAAACTGGTATTTGGTCACAAGCTTCATATAGGTACCCCATATCATGGGAAGTGGCAGAGGTATCATAAGTGAGCATTAGATCACAGTTCACCTTGTTTTAATCAGATTGGCACTTCGCCGGAAAATAAGAAAAGTATATGGAAGATGTCAGCACTGACTACAAAGAAAATTCCAAAAAATTCTGGTCATTTATCAAGAGCAAGGGTCAAGAATGGACTGGAGTTGCCCCATTGAAAAACAAAATGGGGTTCCTACAAAGTGATAACAAGAGCAAAGCGGAAATATTGAATGAACAATTCCAATCAGTGTTCACAAAAGAAAACCTGAATAACTGCCCAAATAAAGGAAATAGTCCATACCAAACAATGTCTGACATAAAGATCAATTGTAAAGGAGTAACCAAACTACTGAAAAATCAGAACATACACACAGCAACTGGTCCAGTCTCAATTCCATCGTTTATTTTAAAATCAGCGGCAGACCAACTAGCTCCAATCTTGACAGACATATTTCAAACATCGATTGACACAGGAGAAGTACCACAAGACTGGAGAGATGCTAATATTGTACCATTATTTAAAAAGGACGAGAGACATCTAGCCTCCAACTATAGACCTGTTTCCCTCACCTCCATCACATGTAAGATACTGGAGCATATAGTCCACAGCAACATCATGGACCATTTCGACAAAAACAAGATCCTCACCAATGCTCAACATGGATTCCGCAAAAAACGAGCATGCGAGTCCCAACTCATAGTAACCATCCATGAAATAGCATCAAAATTGGAAAAAGACTCACAAGTAGATATCATCTTGCTTGACTTTGCAAAAGCGTTCGACAAAGTGCCACACCAACGCCTTCTACATAAATTAGAATATTACGGAGTAAACGCCAAGACAAAGAACTGGATTCAATCATTCCTACAAAATAGACAGCAGAGAGTCATACTAGAGGGAGCAGCATCAGAGCAAGCCCCAGTTCTGTCTGGTGTACCCCAAGGAACCGTATTGGGACCATTATTGTTTCTGACATACATCAATGACATGCCAGAAATGGTTAAATCATCAGAAACAAAGCTATTTGCCGATGACAGCCTACTCTTCCGTACCATCAACAACCAAGCTGACAGCGTATTATTACAGAATGACTTGACATCGCTACAAGATTGGGAAGACAAATGGCAAATGAGTTTCAACGCCAAGAAATGCCAAATCATTCGAATAACACCTAAGAACAGACCACCACTGCCAACAACTTACAAACTACATGGACACACATTAGATACAGTAGACGCAAGTAAATACCTAGGTGTCACCATCTCTAACAACCTCACCTGGGACAGGCACATAGACAATACAATTGGCAAAGGCAACAAAACATTGGGATTTATTCGACGCAACTTAAAAGACTGCACCAAACCAGTGAAATCAGCAGCATATACATCCATGGTGAGACCAACAATGGAGTATGCAAGCTCAGTATGGGACCCGACAAACCGGAAAAAGATTGGCAACCTTGAAAAAGTACAGAAAAGAGCAGCAAGATTCGTTTTCAATAATTACACAGACCGAACACCTGGCTGTGTTACTAAAATGGTAGAATCCTTGAAGTGGGAAAAATTAGAAGAAAGGAGAAAGTCTAATAGCCTATGCATGCTGTATAAAATCAAAAATGGATTAATTGATATAGACAGCCACCAATATATCCAAGCCAATGACAGCAGGACTAGAGGCAAAGATCGCCTTTATCAAGAAAGAACGAGCAGTGAGGCCTTCGAAAATTCGTTCTTCCCCAAGACCATCAGGGACTGGAACCAACTGCCAGCTAATACAACTCCGGCCAACACAGTAGAGGGATTCAGGAGCGCCCTCAAGGCGCATCCTGACAGCAACTAGACTAGCTCCCACCTGTATATAGTTTTACCTGTAAATAGTCGGTAGAAGGCTGCTGTGTTGCCCGACACTGCGCAAAGTTTTCGCGGAACCTTATACATTCACGTGTGAATCCGGTTCCTAAATTGGAAGAAGAAGAAGAAGAAGAAAATAAGATTTCTGTGGCGTCTGAAAAAAAACTTTCTACGGCGAAAAAACGTGACATAGCCCCCTTCAAGGTAAATGGTCAGTCCCATATTATTTTGCAGCAACTGTCTTGTGGAACTAGAAGTAAGGTCTCTTTTGTTTCTAATCCATCCCAAATTTCTCTGAAACATTCCAGTCAATTAACAAATAAAACAACACTGGCTACGTCATTCGTTTTCATCAGACATGTATTTCACTGTGCTCTACATGTATGTCTCTGTTTTCATATTGTCGGTAAAACTGGCTAAAATAAATTAATCTAACACGTGTATCAAAATCTCGGGGAACAACTTCATAACTTATAAGAAGAAAAAAACTAATTTAGTTATTTTTAACGCCGGCAAAAATTTCCGATCGAAAATACGTAGTTGAGCTTGTCCCCATGGGGTGCCTCCTGGCATGTTTTCAATAGTTATCGTGGAAATATCGGCTGAATCTGTTAAGACATGTAGTTTTCATCAAAGAAAATCTATTCCTGATACAGAAATTATTTATTCTACGTCTTTTAGATACAATCGGTTCGCAAATAGCTTTTTTCCTCAACTTTTATAGAAACTTACCTCAATATCCATGCTGCAGCATCCGGGCTACTGATATAAAAATAGATAAATAAATAGAGTTGGCCTCGCCCAGGTCAGTGCATAATTAATTAGCTTCCGGTAACGATGGTCAGCTTTTTTAGTCGAAAAAACAACGCTTCGGAGCATATTCATCAATAATTCGGTGTTTAATCTTCATTTTATGAAGGTCAGTACGGAAATCGACAATAATTTTGGGTATGAACAAATTACGCAGCTGGTAGACAATATCCCTTTAAGGAAAAAGAAATGAAATAATAAAGAATTGTTTATTGAAAATAGATCTGTAAACAATCACAGCTTTTGAAAATGATTTGCCGGATGGAGTCGATCTCGAACACTTCAAACGGCAGGTAGTTAAGTGGAAAATGAGTCTGTCAGAAACATTGGCAGAGTTGGATTCTTTTCTTTATCCTACCATTGGAAGAATGTTGCTGACCTTGCTAACAAGTCAATATACACCGCTGCATCTGAAAGGTCATTTAGCGCAATGCGCAGAATCAAAACTTACCTGCCCTCAACAATGAAAAATGAACGTCTTTCTATCATTGGCATATTGCACATTCACCGGAGCAAAAGGGTTAACATTGAGGGTATCATAGACGAATTTGTTGGAGCTGCCAACAGGAGATTGGCTTTCGTTTTTAACGATGATTCCTAAATTTATCCAGATTGAAATAATAAAATTGTGTCATCGATAAAAATATGTTTTAGTAAGGCCTTATAATAAATACTCAAATGTGTGGCATAACTATATAGCTATCAATGAGACAACTACCACCCCTTAGCTCAAATTTAAAAAGTAAACAACTACAGGTAAATGATTCTCCTGATAATTGTTAAATACCAGTGGCATGGTTTTTTTCTAAAGCATCGGGTCTCTGTTCATCTATTTTTATTTCAGTTTTTAAACAGTTTTTTTTCTAATCCTCCTCTTTATAGTTGAAAGATGACGTAAATATTGTTGATGAGTTGTCGTAATTTCCTAAATAAAAAACAGTTTCTTTTCCATTTAAAATCCTAAAAATCGCTGATTATTAAATCATGAGACGCATCTGTAATATTATTAATAATATTTCCGACGCTCATTGATAAATCACCCGATATATCAAATGAGCTAATCCGGATAATATTTTATACTATTAAAGGTATCCGTCTATCGTTATTTAGACGGTCAGTAAATCGTTGAAGGGTGAGCGCTTCAGCGCGAACCCTTCAACTATTTACTTACCGTCTAAATAACCATAGTCGGTCACGGGAGCTTATAGCATTTGTGTACGATGTTGCTGATCTATAGCTTAATTGAAACAGTAACTTAAGTTCTTTCCATGAACTATGTTTGACGGACTTTCTAGGAAGTTCTAAGGCTAAAGACGTAATGGTCAATACACAAAATTAAGCACAAGACGTACAGATTTGTGATTTAATTCACAAGTCTGTTAATTGGCAACCTCCCGTGGTGCTCCCTGCTTGGTGACCACCCACGATATGAATATTTTATTTTATTATTAAAATAGAGTTAGGGATTCCACGTGCTGGCCATTATGCGGAGAGCACAAGACTTTCAGACTTGTGATTATATTGGGTCACAGATCTGTTAACTGGCACCGTCCCTTGGTGCTCCCTGCTTGATGGCCACCCCACGATGTGAATACTTTAACTAATTTTTGTTTTTGTTTTTTAAATTCTTTCGATAATTTGAATTGTAGAATAGTGAATCCACGTGGGGGCGGGCTTGGCCATCTTGCGGAGAGCACACGATTTTCAGATTTGTGATTATATTGGGTCACAGGTCTGTTAACTGGCACCGTCCCTTGGTTCTCCCTGCTTGAAGGCCACCCTACGAAATGAATGACTCATTAATATATTTTTAATAAATATTTTTTATTGTTGGCTTTCTGATACTGTTACTATAGTCACAAAACTGGCGTGGCTCATAAGTTCATCCTAATGGCATGGACCCTTGGTACTTCAAGTAGTTATACTATTTCTTTATTTTAAGATACATTTTATATCCTCCTCATTTGTTAGAGGGATCAATACACACCTAAGACTATGGCTCTAAACTAGTGGTGAAAACATTAGTGCTGGTTTTTTGGGGGGGTTTTTCCCATCTTTTTTGCTATGCTATATAACAATTGTAAATAATAAATGCTCATATTGCATATGTTTATATGCCCCCTGTGGGCCCTTGATTGTATATATGTATAAGATAAGATAAGATAAGATCAGATTTTATTGTCCAATCAAGGTCCCAGCAAGGGCAGTGATTTATATTACACAAAAATACAATAAACATTCTAATACATAAATGTAATAAACAGTATACAAACAAGCAATTTGCAAATGTATATGCCCCCTGTGGGCCCTTGATTGGTGAATCAATAAACTTATGACTTATGACTTATAACTAAAAGACTTATAACAGTTGGGGGTTTTTTGGTTTTTTTTTTTATCTCCCTTGGTCACCTGCTTCCCTCCTAGTAAATCGTTATTAAATAAATTCATCAATATAATTTGTATTATGTACATGAAATTATAAACCCGCTTTAATTGGTTTAATAAAGTATTTCTATTTTTATTATTTCTATTTCTATACTATAGATTATAGACCATGTTTGCACATTATTATGTTAAATTATATCATAATTATAAGAAGAATGTGTTTCAACAATAAACAAGTTGCATGAGGTTGTGGAAATACGAGTGTTTGCATAGTTTAAAAATCCCGTTGAAGTGGAAAATTTACGAACCAATCATAATTATAGTCTTGCTAAGGGTATTCCCCCTAACACACCCAGGAAGTTTAAATTGGATCGGTCTATTTATTTTAAACGGTCGTGGCAGTCTATAAAAACAGAAGAAAACATCAAAATATTAATATATTAATTCTTTTTATATTATATTATATTATTAACATGACTGTTAATGTATAGCCCTGTATCAGGGCATACTATTTAACCCCTGTCTGTCCCTCCCTATAGTTTTGAGCTAGAGTTTTTGTAATATTTTGTAGTGTATTTAATGTACAAATACTAAAGGTGTGCATTCCTACAGGATGTTGACTTCTAAAAAATCACAAAATGATATACAGTTGAACTAAGTCATTTTTAAGTTAGTACATCAAAATGTCTTACACACACAGACTTTATACATTCTCTAAACTAAGGGGCATACCAGTTTTAAGTTGGGTCTTTTAAAAAGTTTTATTTGATGCTCCATAATATGATAATTTACAAATTGCATGTTTAATGTGATATAAATATGATAAACTATAAAACCATGCAGAAGTCTAACATAATGCCAACTTTAAAGCATTAACATTACAAAGCTGGGTTTTGTACGAATACCTGCCAGTCGCTTAGGGGGGAAAGACTTATTTTGATTTCCCTTTCTTATAAGGACCCCCCCCCTTTTTTTCTAGGATTGTCAGACAACAAAATATACAAGTTAATCGATAAGTACCCACTAGGATAATATATTTTATTTATTCTTGCAGATCTAGGATGTTTTGTAAACAGTACTATTTGCGAGGTAGTCCGAGATTCCTTTGCTGTCTGACGGCTTTTATGGACTTGCTGTAGCACGGACTATTTGGGAGTTTGTGTCACAATATCCTTGGAAGTTGGAACTACTATAGATGAATATTCACACGATCTCTTATTATTTTCAAGATCTACGGGATACATGTAGTCATAAATTATTTTCCTAACCAACAAATTCACGTAAACTTCCTTACGACCGTGGCGATATGAGCATAACTGCCACGATGAATAAACTGCGTCAACGTGTTTACAAATGCAATGACGTCTTGTTTACGTTTTTTTACTCCGATTGATTTAGGGAACGACCATTTAACTTGAAGGGGGTGGGGTTATGTTTTTTTTCTTAAAAAATATTCTGATTTTGGTGGAGGAAAAAAAAAATAATCTGATTCAGTTTTTGTCATATAACCTAATGTTAAATTCTGGAAAGAAAATTCTCGCTTTGCGCAACAAAAAAAATAAATATTCTAACTCTTGTGTTGTCCGAAAAAAAAATTCGGAACGAAGCAAATGTTAAATTCTGGAAAAAAAATTCTCGCTTTGCGCAACAAAAAAAATAAATATTTGGAACGAAGCAAATAACCATAACCCCCCCCCCCCCCCCCCCCCCCCTTTCAAGTTAAATGGTCGGTCCTTATAATATTGTTTATCATAAATTTTGCCAATTTAATCCAACTAAATTTTACAAATATAAATAATCTAACCTCCTGGAAATCCCCCCTTTAAGAATTTTTGGATCTGCACCTGCATTTTATTTTATAAAACATGCACATCATCATTCATATGGGAAGCGGGGGAAATCCGGAATAAAAATAGACCAGTGCCGGTTTTGGGTGTTAAAATGTTGGCGCATGCCGAGCGCCCCTGACTGTTGACACTCCGTTTCAATCGTAACTACTCGCCCATTCTCGCTACCCTGCAAATATCTGCAGGGTAGCGAGAATGGCCGAGTAGTTACGATTGCACTCCCTTTAACACGAATAATCCAGTCGTTATATTACGCTACATCCAGCGATAGTGCCGATAGAGGGCGCAGTATTATTCAAGTTACACTCCCTTAAGACAGACTCCTAAAATACCTTGGCAACGCTACTTTCACTTCTGAAAATCATGCGCAATGGATACTTTCGATGTAAATAAAAACATCGTCTGCTAGAAAACTATGGCCACGGACCAAGTACAGGTTGTGATGGCTCAGCGTAAACCAAACTGGTCGGAAAGCGAATTGCTTGCGCTTTCCGATGCAGTGGCATCTAACATTTCACTCATCCGCGGTCAATTTGGCCCAGGGTTAACGGCCAGAGACAAACATACGTGTTGGCCGAAGTTGCCGAAAGGTAACAGCTTTCCCCGTGAGATTCAGCACGATTTACATATTATATATCCCCCGTCATATACCAATTAATGTAAATATTGTGATTTTCATGTAATTATACTGCCTATCATGGGCGTCTTTAATTGACAAATAAACATATTCTATTCTATTCTATCCCTTATTTTAATTTCCATTACTTGTTTCTATTTTGTGGCACTATATACACTATGGTCAGGTTTCCTTGGTAGAGTAGCTTGAGCCAATATATATACACGACAAGTCCGACTCCGACCCCACTCGAGCAGTGTCCGGAAAATCGACGCGCACGTCTCCGTCAGACTTAATTATTATCTAGCTAGTCCTACTTATTGACTCGAACTTTTTTGTGAATTTCTCATGGCATTTAACATGTAATGATGTTTGACCTACATTTTGTAAGTTGATTGATTGTTAGTTGTTTGACGTCCAGTCGCAGCAAATAAGTCGGATCTTGCAAAAACTAAAACAGACAATGTACTTAGGGACCGACCATTTAACTTGAAGGGGGGGGGGGGGGGGGAATCAGATTATTTTTTTTTTCCTCCACCAAAATCAGAATTTTTTTTAGAAAAAAAACATAACCCTGCCAGCAACCTTTTTTGTTCCGACAAGATGTCTTCAGCAGCAAAGACACAAGCTGCCAAGAAATCTGCTGCAAAGAAGGCTGTAAAATCACAAATAAAAACATTAATAGGCAGCATCAAAACCAAAGAAGAAGTAAAGATGTCTAGCTTCATTTATCAAAACACAGCCCTTTTAAGGGTTACCAATTTTTCTCAAAAAGAATCTTAAAATGTTGTGCATCAGTTAGAAAAGCTTAATCCACCCAAACTCTGTAAAGTTTCTTTCCGTTATCTTCTGATTCATATTATTTCAGTTCTTAAAATATTTCAGTTTTGATCAATATGAACATGAGACTTCTAAACTGACAAACTTTATAGGTACAACTTTATATAGATAAATAATATGATGAGATACATGAACATGAGACATTGATATCAGGAAGACTGCAACAAAAATATGGAATTTATGAACATGAGACACCAAAAACTGAAAATCATTAAAAAAAACATATATGCCAAATTGTCGCGAAAAAACACAATCATTAAAATGTCGTCACACATAAAATCCCTTGGACTTTCAAAAGTTGGCAGATATGACAACCACAAGAAGCAGTACAATTCATTATAGATAATGAATTAACAAGAAAAACAAATGATGTGATTGGTTGATTACATTTATTGGAATATTAAATAAATTTATATATTAAATTATAATCATGATAATACACACAATTAATAATAAACAATACATGTATGCATTAAGCACAGTGACCTAATGGGCCAATTGGCCTAAGTCACTATTAATGAAATGCAATTTCAGAGTCTGTACTATAAATGAAAAAAAAAATAGTAAAATACATACATTCTTGTCACAGGAGACTTTCCAACATGTCCAACTTTAAAATAAATAATTTAAATTCCTTGTCTTAAAATTTTTGTTTATTTCAAATGAAAAAACTTTTTTCTGCTATTTGACTATTTCTTAATTTTTCATATATTTTATAGTGTAAATGCAGTTAGTACGTCTTGTATAGCCAGAACTGTGGAGGAATGCAAAAAGAAATGGCAAGACGTGCAGGGGACGACAAAGAAAAAGGAAGCAGCTAGGAGGGCAAATGCTCATGCCACTGGCGGAGGTCCACCTCCTGTTTGTAATCTAAGGACTTGGGAGTCGGCAGTAAGTATACAACGTTAATTATTTCAAATGTTTGACAAACAGATATGGTTTTAAAAAAAGCCTAACAAATTGTCTACTTATAATTAGAAAATATATACATACAGTGTCGGCAAATATCAAGTTTATTTCTACAATGTTTAGAAACTGGTAGAATTGCAAGCTTCATCGAGCATTATTTTGTGGTTGCAGTATAACTATAGAGAACAAAACTCTGGTCAAAAGAGTTACAATAGGCCTAACTGAAAGTGAATTGTATTTCTTCACAAAACTTAACATGATACAAAACATTAACTAAAATAACAGAGAACACACAATGAAAATATGACAACACTTGACTTTCATCTTAATCATTTAATGTACCAACAACAGTAATGAAAAAAACCTGATATAGGGTAAAAATTGAAAAGATCACAAACAATTTATATCTATCAGAGGCGAATCCAGGATATGAAGTTAGCGGGAGGCATGTGACACCTTTGGGCATCAAAAAAGGATTTTAAGAGGGGCGCACACCCGCCACGCCTCCGCTTGATTCCGCCCCTGTCGATAGCCATATACTGATGAGACATATATATAGAATTTGGGTCCAGAATTAAAAAAGAAATTAAAATAAGTAATATAGTGTATGTTTAATTTTAGAGCCCCCTAGCATGGTGTATTACTATATTAGGCCATATTGACATTTTCCCAAAGTTAAATAGATGGTACATTTTGTATATATATATAAAATTTGTGGGAAATGTTAATATGGCCTAAAATAGTAATAAAACATGCCAGGGGGTTCTAAAATTAAACATACACTCTAGATAACTTATTTTAATAAAAAAAAAAAAAAAAGCCTGGACCCAGGTGCCTGTGAGAAAACCGAAGTGCAAATCAAGAATGGACCACAGTCACTTGATGTTTCAAAAATTAGGGGAAAAAATTTAAAAAACTTCGAAAAATGTTGGTCATCTATATAATAATTTTTTTTTTTACCTAATAGGCTAGTTGAAACTTCTGGTGACTGAATGGACTGATAACATTGAGTACACAAGACACAGGATGAAGACAAACAATACAGACACATAAAACACACACACACACTCCGGCCCCCCCCCCCCCCCCCCCCCCCCCCCCCCCGTTTCCGATATCCTGACCACGGGCTACATCTCTGTTCATGCCCGCTCCCCCTATTTTTTATGTTGCTACATTTATAAGTTTAATATTGGCACGAGTGATATTTTAACATCTTTAAATATATTGATAGAGATATTGATAATGATTATGCAATATTTATTTTTTTTATTTTCGATAAATCACAATCATCCGGCTAAGGGAATTCCCCGTATAGACCCAGGAAGTTTTAGCTTGGATTAGTCTATTTAAAACCGGGTCAACAAAATTAATACAAATCAGAAGAAAACATCACAATATAAAAATATAAATTATTTTTAAAATATTTCACCACTTTACACAAGATGTACCCCCATTCTAAGTCAGAGATTGTAACATTATTAGGTCAGAATTTACAATTTATATCAAGTTTCCAAAAATTACCACCCGTGAAAGTAAATAAACTCTTCCATTGTATAAAATGTTGTTGCCGACACGATTTGAGGACTTTAGTAAATACAATTTAACTGGATTATTATGGCGTTTTCAAGCTCCATTAAAAGAGCACAAAATCCAAAACTTTGTGAACTCTGTAAAACTGATATAAAAATTAAGTGGAGATGCGTTGAATGCAATAAGTTCATCTGCGACCGATGTAAGGAAATTCATCTGAATGTACAAACGAACATTCAGCACCAGATTATTGATATTAAATCGCCATTTCAAGATGTACAACCGAAAATAATAACGGACAATATCCCGTGTACAGAACATACGACAAAAATGACCTGTCTATTCTGTAGAACCTGTGATCATCTTGTGTGTACAGATTGTATTTTATCTAAACACAACAAACACAACTTTGAACCCGTAGAAAAAATTCTCTCGGAAAAATTGGATGAACTTAAAGGAGCGGAGGCGAGATATAGTAAAGATTTAACTCTCTGTCAGGCAAAAGTTAATGAATTCCAAATCAGTGAAAACAAATGTGAGTCTTTGTGTGATGAATCAATAACAACAATTAAAAAAAGAGAAAAACAATTAATAGATGGAATCACTAAACATTCTCAAAAACTACAAAATGAAATAGAACTGGAAAGAAAAACTGTTAAACAGACATTCTGTGACTTGAAGAGACAGGTCGACCAAGCCGAAAAAACAATTATACTCCACCAAGATGAAATCATGGCAGCTTTGAAATCTATCCAAGGAAGTATAATATTTACAACAGCTACAAAATCTAAGAAAATGATGTCGGACTTGAATTTTAATCCAATTCCTTCTGAAATTAAATATTTTATTCCAGGGAAAGAAACAGTTAATGATATACCAAAGTTATTTGGATCACTTCGGAAAATGAAAATACCACAAGTAGAATCAGACATTGATTTTGAGGTTGTTAATTCATACACTACAGATTTATCAGGTATCTACAACATAATTACTGTTGATGACAAATCTACATGGGTTAATGATTATAATAAACAAGTCATAAGACAAATAAACATTGACAATGACAACATTACAACCACAAAGCAGATTTCTTGTGTTCTCTATGACATGACATTGACATCAAACAATGACATACTTCTGTCTGATGTTAACAGTTCAGATATAAAACTCTTGACAAAGTCAGGAGAAATAAAACCATTCTTCTCAGTGTCATCATCCTTGTTACCCCGGGGAATCCATGTGACTAGTGATGATTATATTATAGTAGGTGTCAAAGAACCTGGTAATACCACACCTACAGACAAAAGTACAAGGGCACTACTTATCTTTGGTATGGATGGTAAACAACAACATACTTATCAATATGACAGTAACAAACACAGACTGTTTACTGCACCACGACGTATCACAACAAATAATAACAAAGACATAGTTGTTGTTGACAGGACATCACTTGATACTGGGAGGGTGGTGGTTGTAGGGTGGGAGGGGGGTTTAAGGTGGACATATACAGGACATTCTAAGATAAATGTTACTACACAATTTAATCCTTATGATGTAGTAACAACAACAGCAGGACACATTATTGTGTGTGACTATAGAACACATGCCCTCCATGTTTTATCTGAACAAGGAGATATATTGACATGTAAAGTAATGGAGGACACAGGGATTAAATATCCTTTATCACTTGACATTGACATGAGGGGACAATTATGGGTGGGTTGTTATAAACAGTCAGGAGCAACAATACACAAAGTAAAACTTCTTTAATGAATCAAGTTTTATTATTTATATTTGATAGCTGACATTTTTCTTTTTGACATCTGCCATTTTTATTTTTATTTTTAAATTAAATGGAGCTTTATAATAATTTAGAAACTGACATTTTATTTCAATGAAATTGTATGATAATTTGACAGCTGACATTTTTCATTTTAAAATGTGGTTTTATAATAATTTTAGACAGCTGACATTTTTATTTTCTAAATGAAGTTTTATAATAATTTACTTTAGACACCTGACATTTTTATGTTTTAATTGAGTTGTAGAATAATTTGGACAGTTGACATTTTTATTTTTAAAAGAAGTTTTATAATAATTTAAACAGATGACAAAATAAGATTGTTTGATGATCTTTGATATATTTGAAGACCTGACATTTTTATTTTTTAAATAAGTTTGTACATGTATCCTGGTGGTATCATATTTTGTATGTACAGGAGGTACATGTATGGACAAATTACATTTTCAGATAATTGTATGATTTATTTGGAGACCTGACATTTTTATCTTTTTAAATGATGATGTATGATAAATCTGGACATTAAAAGTGTATGAATTGATATACCTGCACAAGATGTCTGTTGTCATTATATATATTATTTATATTTATATTTATTTGTGTTTCATTTTTTATAAGAAAAAAAATTGGTTTGATGTTTTGATCCCCAAATTCAGAAGTGGGGAGATGTGCATTTTTTTACTTCAAAAGATTCCAAAAGTATTTACTGTAAAAACAATCATGAGAATATAATAAACAGAGATATAACAACTAAATACTATTTATATTTATTATATTTTACACTTGTATCATAAGTTTAGATTTTTATTACACATCAATTATGAACAGAAAATTTAAACAGTGATGATGGTGAAAATCCAGATCTTGAGATGGGCACAAAAAATGTGACGGTGTTTAAGCCAGTGAATGGATTGGTTGGTTTATGGTGTTTAGTGCCACTTTCAACAATATTTCAGTTATGTCGTGGCGGTCAGTTTTATTGGTGGAGGAAACGGAGAAAACCACCGGCCTGTCACAAGTAACTGACAAACTTTATCACATAATGTTGAATCGAGTACACTTGTCCACGAACGGGGTTCGAACTCGCAACTTCAGTGGTGTTGGACACTGATTGCACATGTTGTTGTAAATCCAACTACCATATGATCATGATCACGACAATGACGCCCCTACCAGTGAATGGGATTCCCCCTTGTTAAATGGATGTTCAATGCGATGCAGATATAAACAATTCAAAAACACAGATTCGCTTCTACCCAGATATACAAAATGTACATCTGATTAGGGACGGACCATTTAACTTGCAGGGGGGGGTTATGGTTTTTCTCTTAAAAAAATATTCTGAATTTGGTGGAGGAAAAAAAAAAAAATCTGATGCAGAGTTTTTGTCATATAACCTAATGTTAAATTCTGGAGAGAAAAAAATTGCGCTTTGCGCGCGACAAAAAAAATAAATATTCTAACTCTTGTGTTGTCCGAAAAAAAAATTCTGAACGACACAAAAAACCATAACCGCCCTGCAAGTTAAATGGTCGGTCCCTTATGTCATAGTTTATGAATCATTATTTCAAACTTACAGAGCGACTTTTTAATTGATTTTCTTTTATGAGAACAATGAAAATGTAATCTTATAGTTCATATTCTTAAAGAAAGTTTCAATTTATATGATGAAGCGTCTCAATTTTATTTGGTATGGCCTTAAAATGTTATAAGATTGAATAAAAACAAATTGGAGGAACCAGTAAAAAAAAATGACACTACATTTTGTTAGTTTGATTCCAGTTAGACAGAAGGTGAACTTGATAAAACAGTTACTAGTTGTCAGATGTATACTCTAGTTTCCTCCACAAATAAAACTGTTAGACCGAAGGTGAAGTTGATAAAACAATTACTAGTTGTCAGATGTATACTCTAGTTTCCTCCACAAATAAAACTGTTAGACCGAAGGTGAAGTTGATAAAACAATTACTAGTTGTCAGATGTATACTCTAGTTTCCTCCACAAATAAAACTGTTAGACAGAAGGTGAACTTGATAAAACAGTTATTAGTTGTCAGATGTATACTCTAGTTTCCTCAACAAATAAAACTGTTAGACAGAAGGTGAAGTTGATAAAACAGTTACTAGTTGTCAGATGTATACTCTAGTTTCCTCCATGGGCACAAACATGTGACAGTGTTTAAGCCAGTGAATGGGTTGGTTGGTAAATGGTGTTTAATGTCACCTTCAACAATATTTCAGTTGTGTCGTTTTGTTCAGTTTTATTGGTGGAGGAAACTGGAGAAAACGACAGACCTGTTGCAAGTAACTGTCAAACTTTATCACATATTGTTGTATCAAGTACACCTCGCCTTGAACAGGGTTTGACCTCTCAACTTTAGTGATGATAGGCATTGATTGCACTCGTAGTTGTAAATCCAACTACGTTGCGATCACGACCACAGCACTCCTACCAGTGAATGGGATTCCCAACCCCCTCTTGATATTAAATGGAAGTTCAATGTGATGTAGATATAAACAATGCAAAAACACAACCTGCACAGATTCACTTCCACCCAGATATCGTTCTTCTGTGTATCATTATTAAGTTCATATTCTTGAAAGAAAGTTACCATATTAATGAAGAAAAATCTGAAATTTATTTGGTGTGACTAAAATGTTGAATAAAAATAAATATAGGGAACAATAAAAAAAATCCCACTATATATACATGTAGATTTGTCAGTTTGTCTCAATGTTAAAAGTGTCGTTAAACACCAATAAAACTGAGCACCATATTATACATCATAGCTGAAATATTGTTGACAGTGGCGTTAATACCAATAAAACTGGCCAACTTGTCATACATTAGGCCAAACAAAAATATATGTCTGTTTACGGTTACATCCTCCAAAAAAATAGGGTAGGTAGGTCGGATTTCCATTTTATTTTATTTTTTCATTTTATTTCACATACGTAAATTCCGGATTATGGACCTATCCGTATCCGGAAAAGGTACCGGACTTTGGAATATATTTGATTGCTCTCCAGTCGGAAGGTGTTATAATACCTCAAAAAAATTGTTGCAGTCGGACAATAAAAAAATTGATGCCTATTATTTTTCAGGATGTAACCGAAAACAGTTTTTTTAGTCCAAAGATTTCTGATGTGTCCACTTTCACTTTTGATTTACCGATAAAATGAACTAAGGTCTCCGCTGACAATAGGGTCGGTCGGGTAACCATAAACAGACATATATTTTTTTTTGGCCTTATACCTGACACATTATCGAAAGTGTCGTTAAACACCAATAAAACTGGTCACCATGTTATACGCTATACCTGACACATTGTTGAAAGTGTCGTTAAACACCAACAAAACTAAATGGCATATTATACATCATAGCTGAAATATTGTTGACTGGTGTTAATACCAATAAAACTGGCCAACATGTCATATGTTATACCTGACACATTGTTGCAAAGTGTCGTTAAACACCAATAAAACTGGTCACCATGTTATACAAAATGTACGTTATACCTGACACATTGTTGAAAGTGTTGTTAAGCACCAATAAAACTGGTCACCATGTTATACGTTATACCTGACACATTGTTGAAAGTGTCGTTAAACACCAATAAAACTGGTCACCGTGTTATACCTGACACATTGTTGAAAGTGTCGTTAAACACCAATAAAACTGGTCACCATGTTATACGTTATACCTGACACATTGTTGAAAGTGTCGTTAAACACCAATAAAACTGGTCACCATGTTATACGTTATACCTGACACATTGTTGAAAGTGTCGTTAAACACCAATAAAACTGGTCACCTTGTTATACGTTATACATGTACCTGACACATTCTTGAAAGTGTCGTTAAACACCAATAAAACTGAATGCCATATTATACATCATAGCTAAAATATTGTTGACAGTGGCGTTAATACCAATAATACTGGCCAACATGTCATACGCTATACCTGACACATTGTTGAAAGTGTCGTTAAACACCAATAAAACTGATCACCATGTTATACAAAATGTACGTTATACCTGACACATTGTTGAAAGTGTTGTTAAACACCAATAAAACTGGTCACCATGTTATACGTTATACCTGACACATTGTTGAAAGTGTCGTTAAACACCAATAAAACTGGTCACCGCGTTATACCTAACACATTGTTGAAAGTGTCGTTAAACACCAATAAAACTGGTCACCATGTTATACGCTATACCTGACACATTGTTGAAAGTGTCGTTAAACACCAATAAAACTGGTCACCATGTTATACGTTATACATGTACCTGACACATTGTTGAAAGTGTCGTTAAACACCAATAAAAGTGGTCGCCATGTTAAACATTATACCTGACGCATTGTTGAAAGTGACGTTAAACACCAATAAAACTGGTCACCGCGTTATACCTGACACATTGTTGAAAATGTCGTTGAACACCAATAAAACTGGTCACCATGATATACGTTATACATGTACCTGACACATTGTTGAAAGTGTCGTTAAACACCAATAAAACTGGTCGCCATGTTAAACGTTATACCTGACGCATTGTTGAAAGTGTCGTTAAACACCAATAAAACTGGCCAACATGTCATACGTTATACCTGACACATTGTTGAAAGTGTCGTTAAACACCAATAAAACTGGTCACCATGTTATACAAAATGTACGTTATACCTGACACATTGTTGAAAGTGTTGTTAAACACCAATAAAACTGGTCACCATGTTATACGTCATACCTGACACATTGTTGAAAGTGTCGTTAAACACCAATAAAACTGGTCACCACGTTATACCTGACACATTGTTGAAAGTGTCGTTAAACACTAATAAAACTGGTCACCATGTTATACGTTATACATGTACCTGACATATTGTTGAAAGTGTCGTTAAACACCAATAAAAGTGGTCGCCATGTTATACGTTATACCTGACATATTGTTGAAAGTGACGTTAACCACTAATAAAACTGGCCATCATGTTATACATTATAACTGACATATTGTTGAAAGTGACATTAAGCACCAATAAAACTGGTCATGTCATACGTTATAACTGACATATTGTTGAAAGTGACGTTAACCACTAATAAAACTGGCCATCATGTTATACATTATAACTGACATATTGTTGAAAGTGACATTAAGCACCAATAAAACTGGTCATGTCATACGTTATAACTGACATATTGTTGAAAGTGACGTTAACCACTAATAAAACTGGCCATCATGTTATACATTATAACTGACATATTGTTGAAAGTGACATTAAACACCAATAAAACTGGTATGATGTCATACGCTATAACTGACATATTGTTGAAAGTGACGTTAACCACTAATAAAACTGGCCATCATGTTATACATTATAACTGACATATTGTTGAAAGTGACATTAACCACTAATAAAACTGGCCATCATGTTATACATTATAACTGACATATTGTTGAAAATGACGTTAACCACTAATAAAACTGGCCATCATGTTATACATTATAACTGACATATTGTTGAAAGTGACGTTAACCACTAATAAAACTGGCCATCATGTTATACGTTATAACTGACATATTGTTGAAAGTGACGTTGACCACTAATAAAACTGGCCATCATGTTATACAATATAACTGACATATTGTTGAAAGTGACGTTAAACACCAATAAAACTGGCCATCATGTTATACATTATAACTGACATATTGTTGAAAGTGACATTAAACACCAATAAAACTGGTCATGTTATACATTATAACTGACATATAGTTGAAAGTCACGTTAAACACCAATAAAACTGGCCATCATGTTATACATTATAACTGACATATTGTTGAAAGTGACATTAAACACCAATAAAACTGGTCATGTTATACATTATAACTGACATATTGTTGAAAGTGACGTTAAACACCAATAAAACTGGCCATCATGTTATACATTATAACTGACATATTGTTGAAAGTGACATTAAACACCAATAAAACTGGTCATGTCATACGCTATAACTGACATATTGTTGAAAGTGACATTAACCACTAATAAAACTGGCCATCATGTTATACATTATAACTGACATATTGTGGAAAGTGACATTAAACACCAATAAAACTGGCCATCATGTTATACGTTATAACTGACATATTGTTGAAAGTGACATTAACCACTAATAAAACTGGCCATCATGTTATACATTATAACTGACATATTGTTGAAAGTGACATTAAGCACCAATAAAACTGGCCATCATCTGATACGTTATAACTGACATATTGTTGAAAGTGACGTTAACCACTAATAAAATTGGTCGCCATGTTAAACGTTATACCTGAGATATTGTTGAAAGTGACGTTAACCACTAATAAAACTTGCCATCATGTTATACGTTATAACTGACATATTGTTGAAAGTGACATTAAGCACCAATAAAACTGGTCATGTCATACGTTATAACTGACATATTGTTGAAAGTGACGTTAACCACCAATAAAACTGGCCATCATGTTATACATTATAACTGACATATTGTTGAAAGTGACATTAAACACCAATAAAACTGGTATGATGTCATACGCTATAACTGACATATTGTTGAAAGTGACGTTAACCACTAATAAAACTGGCCATCATGTTATACATTATAACTGACATATTGTTGAAAGTGACATTAAACACTAATAAAACTGGCCATCATGTTATACATTATAACTGACATATTGTTGAAAGTGACGTTAACCAATAATAAAACTGGCCATCATGTTATATGTTATAACTGACATATTGTTGAAAGTGACGTTAACCACTAATAAAACTGGCCATCATGTTATACGTTATAACTGACATATTGTTGAAAGTGACGTTAACCACTAATAAAACTGGCCATCATGTTATACGTTATAACTGACATATTGTTGAAAGTGACGTTAACCACTAATAAAACTGGCTATCATGTTATACATTATAACTGACATATTGTTGAAAGTGACGTTAAACACCAATAAAACTGGCCTTCATGTTATACATTATAACTGACATATTGTTGAAAGTGACATTAAACACCAATAAAACTGGCCATCATGTTATACGTTATAACTGACATATTGTTGAAAGTGACGTTAACCACTAATAAAACTGGCCATCATGTTATACGTTATAACTGACATATTGTTGAAAGTGACGTTAACCACTAATAAAACTGGCCATCATGTTATACGTTATAACTGACATATTGTTGAAAGTGACGTTAACCACTAATAAAACTGGCTATCATGTTATACATTATAACTGACATATTGTTGAAAGTGACGTTAAACACCAATAAAACTGGCCTTCATGTTATACATTATAACTGACATATTGTTGAAAGTGACATTAAACACCAATAAAACTGGCCATCATGTTATACGTTATAACTGACATATTGTTGAAAGTGACATTAACCACTAATAAAACTGGCCATCATGTTATACATTATAACTGACATATTGTTGAAAGTGACATTAACCACTAATAAAACTGGCCATCATGTTATACGTTATAACTGACATATTGTTGAAAATGACGTTAACCACTAATAAAATTGGCCATCATGTTAAACGTTATAACTGACATATTGTTGAAAGTGACGTTAACCACTAATAAAACTGGCCATCATGTTATACATTATAACTGACATATTGTTGAAAGTGACATTAAGCACCAATAAAACTGGTCATGTTATACATTATAACTGACATATTGTTGAAAGTGACATTAACCACTACTAAAACTGGCCATCATGTTATACATTATAACTGACATATTGTTGAAAGTGACGTTAACCACTAATAAAACTGGCCATCATGTTATACCTTATAACTGACATATTGTTGAAAGTGACATTAACCACTAATAAAACTGGCCATCATGTTATACGTTATAACTGACATATTGTTGAAAATGACGTTAACCACTAATAAAACTGGCCATCATGTTAAACGTTATAACTGACATATTGTTGAAAGTGACATTAACCACTAATAAAACTGGCCATCATGTTATACGTTATAACTGACATATTGTTGAAAGTGACGTTGACCATTAATAAAACTGGCCATCATGTTATACAATATAACTGACATATTGTTGAAAGTGACGTTAAACACCAATAAAACTGGCCATCATGTTATACATTATAACTGACATATTGTTGAAAGTGACATTAAACACCAATAAAACTGGTCATGTTATACATTATAACTGACATATTGTTGAAAGTCACGTTAAACACCAATAAAACTGGCCATCATGTTATACATTATAACTGACATATTGTTGAAAGTGACATTAAACACCAATAAAACTGGTCATGTTATACATTATAACTGACATATTGTTGAAAGTGACGTTAAACACCAATAAAACTGGCCATCATGTTATACATTATAACTGACATATTGTTGAAAGTGACATTAAACACCAATAAAACTGGTCATGTCATACGCTATAACTGACATATTGTTGAAAGTGACATTAACCACTAATAAAACTGGCCATCATGTTATACATTATAACTGACATATTGTGGAAAGTGACATTAAACACCAATAAAACTGGCCATCATGTTATACGTTATAACTGACATATTGTTGAAAGTGACATTAACCACTAATAAAACTGGCCATCATGTTAAACATTATAACTGACATATTGTTGAAAGTGACATTAAGCACCAATAAAACTGGCCATCATGTGATACGTTATAACTGACATATTGTTGAAAGTGACGTTAACCACTAATAAAACTTGTCGCCATGTTAAACGTTATACCTGACATATTGTTGAAAGTGACGTTAAACACCAATAAAACTGGCCATCATGTTATACATTATAACTGACATATTGTTGAAAGTGACATTAAGCACCAATAAAACTGGTCATGTCATATGTTATAACTGACATATTGTTGAAAGTGACGTTAACCACCAATAAAACTGGCCATCATGTTATACATTATAACTGACATATTGTTGAAAGTGACATTAAACACCAATAAAACTGGTATGATGTCATACGCTATAACTGACATATTGTTGAAAGTGACGTTAACCACTAATAAAACTGGCCATCATGTTATACATTATAACTGGCATATTGTTGAAAGTGACATTAAACACTAATAAAACTGGCCATCATGTTATACATTATAACTGACATATTGTTGAAAGTGACGTTAACCACTAATAAAACTGGCCATCATGTTATACGTTATTACTGACATATTGTTGAAAGTGACGTTAACCACTAATAAAACTGGCCATCATGTTATACGTTATAACTGACATATTGTTGAAAGTGACGTTAAACACCAATAAAACTGGCCATCATGTTATACATTATAACTGACATATTGTTGAAAGTGACGTTAACCACTAATAAAACTGGCCATCATGTTATACGTTATAACTGACATATTGTTGAAAGTGACGTTAACCACTAATAAAACTGGCTATCATGTTATACATTATAACTGACATATTGTTGAAAGTGACGTTAAACACCAATAAAACTGGCCTTCATGTTATACATTATAACTGACATATTGTTGAAAGTGACATTAAACTCCAATAAAACTGGCCATCATGTTATACGTTATAACTGACATATTGTTGAAAGTGACATTAACCACTAATAAAACTGGCCATCATGTTATACATTATAACTGACATATTGTTGAAAGTGACATTAACCACTAATAAAACTGGCCATCATGTTATACCTTATAACTGACATATTGTTGAAAGTGACATTAACCACTAATAAAACTGGCCATCATGTTATACGTTATAACTGACATATTGTTGAAAATGACGTTAACCACTAATAAAACTGGCCATCATGTTAAACGTTATAACTGACATATTGTTGAAAGTGACATTAACCACTAATAAAACTGGCCATCATGTTATACGTTATAACTGACATATTGTTGAAAGTGACGTTGACCATTAATAAAACTGGCCATCATGTTATACAATATAACTGACATATTGTTGAAAGTGACGTTAAACACCAATAAAACTGGCCATCATGTTATACATTATAACTGACATATTGTTGAAAGTGACATTAAACACCAATAAAACTGGTCATGTTATACATTATAACTGACATATTGTTGAAAGTCACGTTAAACACCAATAAAACTGGCCATCATGTTATACATTATAACTGACATATTGTTGAAAGTGACATTAAACACCAATAAAACTGGTCATGTTATACATTATAACTGACATATTGTTGAAAGTGACGTTAAACACCAATAAAACTGGCCATCATGTTATACATTATAACTGACATATTGTTGAAAGTGACATTAAACACCAATAAAACTGGTCATGTCATACGCTATAACTGACATATTGTTGAAAGTGACATTAACCACTAATAAAACTGGCCATCATGTTATACATTATAACTGACATATTGTGGAAAGTGACATTAAACACCAATAAAACTGGCCATCATGTTATACGTTATAACTGACATATTGTTGAAAGTGACATTAACCACTAATAAAACTGGTCATCATGTTATACATTATAACTGACATATTGTTGAAAGTGACATTAAGCACCAATAAAACTGGCCATCATGTGATACGTTATAACTGACATATTGTTGAAAGTGACGTTAACCACTAATAAAACTGGTCGCCATGTTAAACGTTATACCTGACATATTGTTGAAAGTGACGTTAACCACTAATAAAACTTGCCATCATGTTATACGTTATAACTGACATATTGTTGAAAGTGACATTAAGCACCAATAAAACTGGTCATGTCATACGTTATAACTGACATATTGTTGAAAGTGACGTTAACCACCAATAAAACTGGCCATCATGTTATACATTATAACTGACATATTGTTGAAAGTGACATTAAACACCAATAAAACTGGTATGATGTCATACGCTATAACTGACATATTGTTGAAAGTGTCGTTAAACACCAATAAAACTGATCACCATGTTATACAAAATGTACGTTATACCTGACACATTGTTGAAAGTGTTGTTAAACACCAATAAAACTGGTCACCATGTTATACGTTATACCTGACACATTGTTGAAAATGTCGTTAAACACCAATAAAACTGGTCACCGCGTTATACCTAACACATTGTTGAAAGTGTCGTTAAACACCAATAAAACTGGTCACCATGTTATACGCTATACCTGACACATTGTTGAAAGTGTTGTTAAACACCAATAAAACTGGTCACCATGTTATACGTTATACATGTACCTGACACATTGTTGAAAGTGTCGTTAAACACCAATAAAAGTGGTCGCCATGTTAAACATTATACCTGACGCATTGTTGAAAGTGACGTTAAACACCAATAAAACTGGTCACCGCGTTATACCTGACACATTGTTGAAAATGTCGTTGAACACCAATAAAACTGGTCACCATGATATACGTTATACATGTACCTGACACATTGTTGAAAGTGTCGTTAAACACCAATAAAACTGGTCGCCATGTTAAACGTTATACCTGACGCATTGTTGAAAGTGTCGTTAAACACCAATAAAACTGGCCAACATGTCATACGTTATACCTGACACATTGTTGAAAGTGTCGTTAAACACCAATAAAACTGGTCACCATGTTATACAAAATGTACGTTATACCTGACACATTGTTGAAAGTGTTGTTAAACACCAATAAAACTGGTCACCATGTTATACGTTATACCTGACACATTGTTGAAAGTGTCGTTAAACACCAATAAAACTGGTCACCGCGTTATACCTGACACATTGTTGAAAGTGTCGTTAAACACTAATAAAACTGGTCACCATGTTATACGTTATACCTGACACATTGTTGAAAGTGTCGTTAAACACCAATAAAACTGGTCACCATGTTATACGTTATACATGTACCTGACATATTGTTGAAAGTGTCGTTAAACACCAATAAAAGTGGTCGCCATGTTAAACGTTATACCTGACATATTGTTGAAAGTGACGTTAACCACTAATAAAACTGGCCATCATGTTATACATTATAACTGACATATTGTTGAAAGTGACATTAAGCACCAATAAAACTGGTCATGTCATACGTTATAACTGACATATTGTTGAAAGTGACGTTAACCACTAATAAAACTGGCCATCATGTTATACATTATAACTGACATATTGTTGAAAGTGACATTAAGCACCAATAAAACTGGTCATGTCATACGTTATAACTGACATATTGTTGAAAGTGACGTTAACCACTAATAAAACTGGCCATCATGTTATACATTATAACTGACATATTGTTGAAAGTGACATTAAACACCAATAAAACTGGTATGATGTCATACGCTATAACTGACATATTGTTGAAAGTGACGTTAACCACTAATAAAACTGGCCATCATGTTATACATTATAACTGACATATTGTTGAAAGTGACATTAACCACTAATAAAACTGGCCATCATGTTATACATTATAACTGACATATTGTTGAAAATGACGTTAACCACTAATAAAACTGGCCATCATGTTATACATTATAACTGACATATTGTTGAAAGTGACGTTAACCACTAATAAAACTGGCCATCATGTTATACGTTATAACTGACATATTGTTGAAAGTGACGTTGACCACTAATAAAACTGGCCATCATGTTATACAATATAACTGACATATTGTTGAAAGTGACGTTAAACACCAATAAAACTGGCCATCATGTTATACATTATAACTGACATATTGTTGAAAGTGACATTAAACACCAATAAAACTGGTCATGTTATACATTATAACTGACATATTGTTGAAAGTGACGTTAAACACCAATAAAACTGGCCATCATGTTATACATTATAACTGACATATTGTTGAAAGTGACATTAAACACCAATAAAACTGGTCATGTTATACATTATAACTGACATATTGTTGAAAGTGACGTTAAACACCAATAAAACTGGCTATCATGTTATACATTATAACTGACATATTGTTGAAAGTGACATTAAACACCAATAAAACTGGTCATGTCATACGCTATAACTGACATATTGTTGAAAGTGACGTTAAACACCAATAAAACTGGCTATCATGTTATACATTATAACTGACATATTGTTGAAAGTGACGTTAAACACCAATAAAACTGGCCTTCATGTTATACATTATAACTGACATATTGTTGAAAGTGACATTAAACACCAATAAAACTGGCCATCATGTTATACGTTATAACTGACATATTGTTGAAAGTGACATTAACCACTAATAAAACTGGCCATCATGTTATACATTATAACTGACATATTGTTGAAAGTGACATTAACCACTAATAAAACTGGCCATCATGTTATACGTTATAACTGACATATTGTTGAAAATGACGTTAACCACTAATAAAATTGGCCATCATGTTAAACGTTATAACTGACATATTGTTGAAAGTGACGTTAACCACTAATAAAACTGGCCATCATGTTATACATTATAACTGACATATTGTTGAAAGTGACATTAAGCACCAATAAAACTGGTCATGTTATACATTATAACTGACATATTGTTGAAAGTGACATTAACCACTACTAAAACTGGCCATCATGTTATACATTATAACTGACATATTGTTGAAAGTGACGTTAACCACTAATAAAACTGGCCATCATGTTATACCTTATAACTGACATATTGTTGAAAGTGACATTAACCACTAATAAAACTGGCCATCATGTTATACGTTATAACTGACATATTGTTGAAAATGACGTTAACCACTAATAAAACTGGCCATCATGTTAAACGTTATAACTGACATATTGTTGAAAGTGACATTAACCACTAATAAAACTGGCCATCATGTTATACGTTATAACTGACATATTGTTGAAAGTGACGTTGACCATTAATAAAACTGGCCATCATGTTATACAATATAACTGACATATTGTTGAAAGTGACGTTAAACACCAATAAAACTGGCCATCATGTTATACATTATAACTGACATATTGTTGAAAGTGACATTAAACACCAATAAAACTGGTCATGTTATACATTATAACTGACATATTGTTGAAAGTCACGTTAAACACCAATAAAACTGGCCATCATGTTATACATTATAACTGACATATTGTTGAAAGTGACATTAAACACCAATAAAACTGGTCATGTTATACATTATAACTGACATATTGTTGAAAGTGACGTTAAACACCAATAAAACTGGCCATCATGTTATACATTATAACTGACATATTGTTGAAAGTGACATTAAACACCAATAAAACTGGTCATGTCATACGCTATAACTGACATATTGTTGAAAGTGACATTAACCACTAATAAAACTGGCCATCATGTTATACATTATAACTGACATATTGTGGAAAGTGACATTAAACACCAATAAAACTGGCCATCATGTTATACGTTATAACTGACATATTGTTGAAAGTGACATTAACCACTAATAAAACTGGCCATCATGTTAAACATTATAACTGACATATTGTTGAAAGTGACATTAAGCACCAATAAAACTGGCCATCATGTGATACGTTATAACTGACATATTGTTGAAAGTGACGTTAACCACTAATAAAACTGGTCGCCATGTTAAACGTTATACCTGACATATTGTTGAAAGTGACGTTAAACACCAATAAAACTGGCCATCATGTTATACATTATAACTGACATATTGTTGAAAGTGACATTAAGCACCAATAAAACTGGTCATGTCATATGTTATAACTGACATATTGTTAAAAGTGACGTTAACCACCAATAAAACTGGCCATCATGTTATACATTATAACTGACATATTGTTGAAAGTGACATTAAACACCAATAAAACTGGTATGATGTCATACGCTATAACTGACATATTGTTGAAAGTGACGTTAACCACTAATAAAACTGGCCATCATGTTATACATTATAACTGGCATATTGTTGAAAGTGACATTAAACACTAATAAAACTGGCCATCATGTTATACATTATAACTGACATATTGTTGAAAGTGACGTTAACCACTAATAAAACTGGCCATCATGTTATACGTTATTACTGACATATTGTTGAAAGTGACGTTAACCACTAATAAAACTGGCCATCATGTTATACGTTATAACTGACATATTGTTGAAAGTGACGTTAAACACCAATAAAACTGGCCATCATGTTATACATTATAACTGACATATTGTTGAAAGTGACGTTAACCACTAATAAAACTGGCCATCATGTTATACGTTATAACTGACATATTGTTGAAAGTGACGTTAACCACTAATAAAACTGGCTATCATGTTATACATTATAACTGACATATTGTTGAAAGTGACATTAAACTCCAATAAAACTGGCCATCATGTTATACGTTATAACTGACATATTGTTGAAAGTGACATTAACCACTAATAAAACTGGCCATCATGTTATACATTATAACTGACATATTGTTGAAAGTGACATTAACCACTAATAAAACTGGCCATCATGTTATACCTTATAACTGACATATTGTTGAAAGTGACATTAACCACTAATAAAACTGGCCATCATGTTATACGTTATAACTGACATATTGTTGAAAATGACGTTAACCACTAATAAAACTGGCCATCATGTTAAACGTTATAACTGACATATTGTTGAAAGTGACATTAACCACTAATAAAACTGGCCATCATGTTATACGTTATAACTGACATATTGTTGAAAGTGACGTTGACCATTAATAAAACTGGCCATCATGTTATACAATATAACTGACATATTGTTGAAAGTGACGTTAAACACCAATAAAACTGGCCATCATGTTATACATTATAACTGACATATTGTTGAAAGTGACATTAAGCACCAATAAAACTGGTCATGTCATACGTTATAACTGACATATTGTTGAAAGTGACGTTAACCACCAATAAAACTGGCCATCATGTTATACATTATAACTGACATATTGTTGAAAGTGACGTTAACCACTAATAAAACTGGCCATCATGTTATACATTATAACTGACATATTGTTGAAAGTGACGTTAACCACTAATAAAACTGGCCATCATGTTATACGTTATAACTGACATATTGTTGAAAGTGACGTTAACCACTAATAAAACTGGCCATCATGTTATACATTATAACTGACATATTGTTGAAAGTGACGTTAAACACTAATAAAACTGGCCATCATGTTATACATTATAACTGACATATTGTTGAAAGTGACATTAAGCACCAATAAGATTGGTCATGTCATACGTTATAACTGACATATTGTTGAAAGTGACGTTAACCACTAATAAAACTGGCCATCATGTTATACATTATAACTGACATATTGTTGAAAGTGACGTTAAACACCAATAAAACTGGCCATCATGTTATACATTATAACTGACATATTGTTGAAAGTGACGTTAACCACTAATAAAACTGGGCATCATGTTATACATTATAACTGACATATTGTTGAAAGTGACATTAACCACTAATAAAACTGGCCATCATGTTATACATTATAACTGACATATTGTTGAAAGTGACGTTAAACACCAATAAAACTGGCCATCATGTTATACATTATAACTGACATATTGTTGAAAGTGACGTTAAACACCAATAAAACTGGCCATCATGTAATACATTATAACTGACATATTGTTGAAAGTGACGTTAACCACTAATAAAACTGGCCATCATGTTATACATTATAATTGACATATTGTTGAAAGTGACGTTAAACACCAATAAAACTGGCCATCATGTTATACATTATAACTGACATATTGTTGAAAGTGACGTTAACCACTAATAAAACTGGCCATCATGTTATACATTATAACTGACATATTGTTGAAAGTGACATTAAGCACCAATAAAACTGGTCATGTCATACGTTATAACTGACATATTGTTGAAAGTGACGTTAACCACCAATAAAACTGGCCATCATGTTATACATTATAACTGACATATTGTTGAAAGTGACGTTAACCACTAATAAAACTGGCCATCATGTTATACATTATAACTGACATATTGTTGAAAGTGACGTTAACCACTAATAAAACTGGCCATCATGTTATACGTTATAACTGACATATTGTTGAAAGTGACGTTAACCACTAATAAAACTGGCCATCATGTTATACATTATAACTGACATATTGTTGAAAGTGACATTAAACACCAATAAATCTGGCCATCATGTTATACATTATAACTGACATATTGTTGAAAGTGACATTAAACACCAATAAAACTGGCCATCATGTTATACATTATAACTGACATATTGTTGAAAGTGACGTTAACCACTAATTAAACTGGCCATCATGTTATACATTATAACTGACATATTGTTGAAAGTGACGTTAAACACCAATAAAACTGGCCATCATGTTATACATTATAACTGACATATTGTTGAAAGTGACGTTAACCACTAATAAAACTGGCCATCATGTTATACATTATAACTGACATATTGTTGAAAGTGACATTAAGCACCAATAAAACTGGTCATGTCATACGTTATAACTGACATATTGTTGAAAGTGACGTTAACCACCAATAAAACTGGCCATCATGTTATACATTATAACTGACATATTGTTGAAAGTGACGTTAACCACTAATAAAACTGGCCATCATGTTATACATTATAACTGACATATTGTTGAAAGTGACGTTAACCACTAATAAAACTGGCCATCATGTTATACGTTATAACTGACATATTGTTGAAAGTGACGTTAACCACTAATAAAACTGGCCATCATGTTATACATTATAACTGACATATTGTTGAAAGTGACGTTAAACACTAATAAAACTGGCCATCATGTTATACATTATAACTGACATATTGTTGAAAGTGACATTAAGCACCAATAAGATTGGTCATGTCATACGTTATAACTGACATATTGTTGAAAGTGACGTTAACCACTAATAAAACTGGCCATCATGTTATAAGTTATAACTGACATATTGTTGAAAGTGACATTAAAAACCAATAAAACTGGCCATCATGTTATACATTATAACTGACATATTGTTGAAAGTGACATTAAACACCAATAAAACTGGCCATCATGTAATACATTATAACTGACATATTGTTGAAAGTGACGTTAACCACTAATAAAACTGGCCATCATGTTATACATTATAACTGACATATTGTTGAAAGTGACGTTAAACACCAATAAAACTGGCCATCATGTTATACATTATAACTGACATATTGTTGAAAGTGACGTTAAACACCAATAAAACTGGCCATCATGTAATATATTATAACTGACATATTGTTGAAAGTGACGTTAAACACTAATAAAACTGGCCATCATGTTATACATTATAACTGACATATTGTTGAAAGTGACGTTAAACACCAATAAAACTGGCCATCATGTTATACATTATAACTGACATATTGTTGAAAGTGACGTTAACCACTAATAAAACTGGGCATCATGTTATACATTATAACTGACATATTGTTGAAAGTGACATTAAACACCAATAAAACTGGCCATCATGTTATACATTATAACTGACATATTGTTGAAAGTGACGTTAACCACTAATAAAACTGGCCATCATGTTATACATTATAACTGACATATTGTTGAAAGTGACGTTAAACACCAATAAAACTGGCCATCATGTTATACATTATAACTGACATAGTGTTGAAAGTGACGTTAAACACCAATAAAACTGGCCATCATGTAATACATTATAACTGACATATTGTTGAAAGTGACGTTAACCACTAATAAAACTGGCCATCATGTTATACATTATAACTGACATATTGTTGAAAGTGACGTTAAACACCAATAAAACTGGCCATCATGTTATACATTATAACTGACATATTGTTGAAAGTGACGTTAAACACCAATAAAACTGGCCATCATGTAATACATTATAACTGACATATTGTTGAAAGTGACGTTAACCACTAATAAAACTGGCCATCATGTTATACATTATAATTGACATATTGTTGAAAGTGACGTTAAACACCAATAAAACTGGCCATCATGTTATACATTATAACTGACATATTGTTGAAAGTGACGTTAACCACTAATAAAACTGGCCATCATGTTATACATTATAACTGACATATTGTTGAAAGTGACATTAAGCACCAATAAAACTGGTCATGTCATACGTTATAACTGACATATTGTTGAAAGTGACGTTAACCACCAATAAAACTGGCCATCATGTTATACATTATAACTGACATATTGTTGAAAGTGACGTTAACCACTAATAAAACTGGCCATCATGTTATACATTATAACTGACATATTGTTGAAAGTGACGTTAACCACTAATAAAACTGGCCATCATGTTATACGTTATAACTGACATATTGTTGAAAGTGACGTTAACCACTAATAAAACTGGCCATCATGTTATACATTATAACTGACATATTGTTGAAAGTGACATTAAACACCAATAAATCTGGCCATCATGTTATACATTATAACTGACATATTGTTGAAAGTGACATTAAACACCAATAAAACTGGCCATCATGTTATACATTATAACTGACATATTGTTGAAAGTGACGTTAACCACTAATTAAACTGGCCATCATGTTATACATTATAACTGACATATTGTTGAAAGTGACGTTAAACACCAATAAAACTGGCCATCATGTTATACATTATAACTGACATATTGTTGAAAGTGACGTTAACCACTAATAAAACTGGCCATCATGTTATACATTATAACTGACATATTGTTGAAAGTGACATTAAGCACCAATAAAACTGGTCATGTCATACGTTATAACTGACATATTGTTGAAAGTGACGTTAACCACCAATAAAACTGGCCATCATGTTATACATTATAACTGACATATTGTTGAAAGTGACGTTAACCACTAATAAAACTGGCCATCATGTTATACATTATAACTGACATATTGTTGAAAGTGACGTTAACCACTAATAAAACTGGCCATCATGTTATACGTTATAACTGACATATTGTTGAAAGTGACGTTAACCACTAATAAAACTGGCCATCATGTTATACATTATAACTGACATATTGTTGAAAGTGACGTTAAACACTAATAAAACTGGCCATCATGTTATACATTATAACTGACATATTGTTGAAAGTGACATTAAGCACCAATAAGATTGGTCATGTCATACGTTATAACTGACATATTGTTGAAAGTGACGTTAACCACTAATAAAACTGGCCATCATGTTATAAGTTATAACTGACATATTGTTGAAAGTGACATTAAAAACCAATAAAACTGGCCATCATGTTATACATTATAACTGACATATTGTTGAAAGTGACATTAAACACCAATAAAACTGGCCATCATGTAATACATTATAACTGACATATTGTTGAAAGTGACGTTAACCACTAATAAAACTGGCCATCATGTTATACATTATAACTGACATATTGTTGAAAGTGACGTTAAACACCAATAAAACTGGCCATCATGTTATACATTATAACTGACATATTGTTGAAAGTGACGTTAAACACCAATAAAACTGGCCATCATGTAATATATTATAACTGACATATTGTTGAAAGTGACGTTAAACACTAATAAAACTGGCCATCATGTTATACATTATAACTGACATATTGTTGAAAGTGACGTTAAACACCAATAAAACTGGCCATCATGTTATACATTATAACTGACATATTGTTGAAAGTGACGTTAACCACTAATAAAACTGGGCATCATGTTATACATTATAACTGACATATTGTTGAAAGTGACATTAAACACCAATAAAACTGGCCATCATGTTATACATTATAACTGACATATTGTTGAAAGTGACGTTAACCACTAATAAAACTGGCCATCATGTTATACATTATAACTGACATATTGTTGAAAGTGACGTTAAACACCAATAAAACTGGCCATCATGTTATACATTATAACTGACATAGTGTTGAAAGTGACGTTAAACACCAATAAAACTGGCCATCATGTAATACATTATAACTGACATATTGTTGAAAGTGACGTTAACCACTAATAAAACTGGCCATCATGTTATACATTATAATTGACATATTGTTGAAAGTGACGTTAAACACCAATAAAACTGGCCATCATGTTATACATTATAACTGACATATTGTTGAAAGTGACGTTAACCACTAATAAAACTGGCCATCATGTTATACATTATAACTGACATATTGTTGAAAGTGACATTAAGCACCAATAAAACTGGTCATGTCATACGTTATAACTGACATATTGTTGAAAGTGACGTTAACCACCAATAAAACTGGCCATCATGTTATACATTATAACTGACATATTGTTGAAAGTGACGTTAACCACTAATAAAACTGGCCATCATGTTATACATTATAACTGACATATTGTTGAAAGTGACGTTAACCACTAATAAAACTGGCCATCATGTTATACGTTATAACTGACATATTGTTGAAAGTGACGTTAACCACTAATAAAACTGGCCATCATGTTATACATTATAACTGACATATTGTTGAAAGTGACATTAAACACCAATAAATCTGGCCATCATGTTATACATTATAACTGACATATTGTTGAAAGTGACATTAAACACCAATAAAACTGGCCATCATGTTATACATTATAACTGACATATTGTTGAAAGTGACGTTAACCACTAATTAAACTGGCCATCATGTTATACATTATAACTGACATATTGTTGAAAGTGACGTTAAACACCAATAAAACTGGCCATCATGTTATACATTATAACTGACATATTGTTGAAAGTGACGTTAAACACCAATAAAACTGGCCATCATGTAATATATTATAACTGACATATTGTTGAAAGTGACGTTAAACACTAATAAAACTGGCCATCATGTTATACATTATAACTGACATATTGTTGAAAGTGACGTTAAACACCAATAAAACTGGCCATCATGTTATACATTATAACTGACATATTGTTGAAAGTGACGTTAAACACCAATAAAACTGGCCATCATGTAATACATTATAACTGACATATTGTTGAAAGTGACGTTAAACACTAATAAAACTGGCCATCATGTTATACATTATAACTGACATATTGTTGAAAGTGACATTAAGCACCAATAAGATTGGTCATGTCATACGTTATAACTGACATATTGTTGAAAGTGACGTTAACCACTAATAAAACTGGCCATCATGTTATAAGTTATAACTGACATATTGTTGAAAGTGACATTAAACACCAATAAAACTGGCCATCATGTTATACATTATAACTGACATATTGTTGAAAGTGACATTAAACACCAATAAAACTGGCCATCATGTAATACATTATAACTGACATATTGTTGAAAGTGACGTTAACCACTAATAAAACTGGCCATCATGTTATACATTATAACTGACATATTGTTGAAAGTGACGTTAAACACCAATAAAACTGGCCATCATGTTATACATTATAACTGACATATTGTTGAAAGTGACGTTAAACACCAATAAAACTGGCCATCATGTAATACATTATAACTGACATATTGTTGAAAGTGACGTTAAACACTAATAAAACTGGCCATCATGTTATACATTATAACTGACATATTGTTGAAAGTGACGTTAAACACCAATAAAACTGGCCATCATGTTATACATTATAACTGACATATTGTTGAAAGTGACGTTAACCACTAATAAAACTGGGCATCATATTATACATTATAACTGACATATTGTTGAAAGTGACATTAAGCACCAATAAAGCTGGCCATCATGTTATACATTATAACTGACATATTGTTGAAAGTGACGTTAACCACTAATAAAACTGGCCATCATGTTATACATTATAACTGACATATTGTTGAAAGTGACGTTAAACACCAATAAAACTGGCCATCATGTTATACATTATAACTGACATATTGTTGAAAGTGACGTTAAACACCAATAAAACTGGCCATCATGTAATACATTATAACTGACATATTGTTGAAAGTGACGTTAACCACTAATAAAACTGGCCATCATGTTATACATTATAACTGACATATTGTTGAAAGTGACGTTAAACACCAATAAAACTGGCCATCATGTTATACATTATAACTGACATATTGTTGAAAGTGACGTTAACCACTAATAAAACTGGCCATCATGTTATACATTATAACTGACATATTGTTGAAAGTGACATTAAGCACCAATAAAACTGGTCATGTCATACGTTATAACTGACATATTGTTGAAAGTGACGTTAACCACTAATAAAACTGGCCATCATGTTATACATTATAACTGACATATTGTTGAAAGTGACGTTAAACACCAATAAAACTGGCCATCATGTTATACATTATAACTGACATATTGTTGAAAGTGACGTTAACCACTAATAAAACTGGCCATCATGTTATACATTATAACTGACATATTGTTGAAAGTGACATTAAACACCAATAAAACTGGTCATGTCATACGCTATAACTGACATATTGTTGATAGTGACGTTAACCACTAATAAAACTGGCCATCATGTTATACATTATAACTGACATATTGTTGAAAGTGACGTTAAACACCAATAAAACTGGCCATCATGTTATACATTATAACTGACATATTGTTGAAAGTGACGTTAACCACTAATAAAACTGGTCATCATGTTATACATTATAACTGACATATTGTTGAAACTGACATTAACCACCAATAAAACTGGTCATGTTATACGTTATAGCTGACATATTGTTGAAAGTGACGTTAACCACCAATAAAACTGGCCATCATGTTATACATTATAACTGACATATTGTTGAAAGTGACATTAAGCACTAATAAAACTGGTCATGTCATACGTTATAACTGACATATTGTTGAAAGTGACGTTAACCACTAATAAAACTGGCCATCATGTTATACATTATAACTGACATATTGTTGAAAGTGACATTAAACACCAATAAAATTGGTCATGTCATACGCTATAACTGACATATTGTTGAAAGTGACGTTAACCACTAATAAAACTGGCCATCATGTTATACATTATAACTGACATATTGTTGAAAGTGACATTAAACACCAATAAAACTGGTCATGGCATACGCTATAACTGACATATTGTTGAAAGTGACGTTAACCACTAATAAAACTGGCCATCATGTTATACATTATAACTGACATATTGTTGAAAGTGACATTAAACACGAATAAAACTGGTCATGTCATACGCTATAACTGACATATTGTTGAAAGTGACGTTAACCACTAATAAAACTGATCATCATGTTATACATTATAACTGACATATTGTTGAAAGTGACGTTAACCACTAATAAAACTGGTCATCATGTTATACATTATAACTGACATATTGTTGAAAGTGACATTAAGCACCAATAAAACTGGTCATGTCATACGTTATAACTGACATATTGTTGAAAGTGACGTTAACCACCAATAAAACTGGCCATCATGTTATACATTATAACTGACATATTGTTGAAAGTGACGTTAACCACTAATAAAACTGGCCATCATGTTATACATTATAACTGACATATTGTTGAAAGTGACGTTAACCACTAATAAAACTGGCCATCATGTTATACGTTATAACTGACATATTGTTGAAAGTGACGTTAACCACTAATAAAACTGGCCATCATGTTATACATTATAACTGACATATTGTTGAAAGTGACATTAAACACCAATAAATCTGGCCATCATGTTATACATTATAACTGACATATTGTTGAAAGTGACATTAAACACCAATAAAACTGGCCATCATGTTATACATTATAACTGACATATTGTTGAAAGTGACGTTAACCACTAATAAAACTGGCCATCATGTTATACATTATAACTGACATATTGTTGAAAGTGACGTTAAACACCAATAAAACTGGCCATCATGTTATACATTATAACTGACATATTGTTGAAAGTGACGTTAAACACCAATAAAACTGGCCATCATGTAATACATTATAACTGACATATTGTTGAAAGTGACGTTAAACACTAATAAAACTGGCCATCATGTTATACATTATAACTGACATATTGTTGAAAGTGACGTTAAACACCAATAAAACTGGCCATCATGTTATACATTATAACTGACATATTGTTGAAAGTGACGTTAAACACCAATAAAACTGGCCATCATGTAATACATTATAACTGACATATTGTTGAAAGTGACGTTAAACACTAATAAAACTGGCCATCATGTTATACATTATAACTGACATATTGTTGAAAGTGACATTAAGCACCAATAAGATTGGTCATGTCATACGTTATAACTGACATATTGTTGAAAGTGACGTTAACCACTAATAAAACTGGCCATCATGTTATAAGTTATAACTGACATATTGTTGAAAGTGACATTAAACACCAATAAAACTGGCCATCATGTTATACATTATAACTGACATATTGTTGAAAGTGACATTAAACACCAATAAAACTGGCCATCATGTAATAAATTATAACTGACATATTGTTGAAAGTGACGTTAACCACTAATAAAACTGGCCATCATGTTATACATTATAACTGACATATTGTTGAAAGTGACGTTAAACACCAATAAAACTGGCCATCATGTTATACATTATAACTGACATATTGTTGAAAGTGACGTTAAACACCAATAAAACTGGCCATCATGTAATACATTATAACTGACATATTGTTGAAAGTGACGTTAAACACTAATAAAACTGGCCATCATGTTATACATTATAACTGACATATTGTTGAAAGTGACGTTAACCACTAATAAAACTGGCCATCATGTTATACATTATAACTGACATATTGTTGAAAGTGACGTTAAACACCAATAAAACTGGCCATCATGTAATACATTATAACTGACATATTGTTGAAAGTGACGTTAACCACTAATAAAACTGGCCATCATGTTATACATTATAACTGACATATTGTTGAAAGTGACGTTAAACACCAATAAAACTGGTCATGTCATACGTTATAACTGACATATTGTTGAAAGTGACGTTAACCACTAATAAAACTGGCCATCATGTTATACATTATAACTGACATATTGTTGAAAGTGACGTTAAACACCAATAAAACTGGCCATCATGTTATACATTATAACTGACATATTGTTGAAAGTGACGTTAACCACTAATAAAACTGGCCATCATGTTATACATTATAACTGACATATTGTTGAAAGTGACATTAAACACCAATAAAACTGGTCATGTCATACGCTATAACTGACATATTGTTGATAGTGACGTTAACCACTAATAAAACTGGCCATCATGTTATACATTATAACTGACATATTGTTGAAAGTGACGTTAAACACCAATAAAACTGGCCATCATGTTATACATTATAACTGACATATTGTTGAAAGTGACGTTAACCACTAATAAAACTGGTCATCATGTTATACATTATAACTGACATATTGTTGAAACTGACATTAACCACCAATAAAACTGGTCATGTTATACGTTATAGCTGACATATTGTTGAAAGTGACGTTAACCACCAATAAAACTGGCCATCATGTTATACATTATAACTGACATATTGTTGAAAGTGACATTAAGCACTAATAAAACTGGTCATGTCATACGTTATAACTGACATATTGTTGAAAGTGACGTTAACCACTAATAAAACTGGCCATCATGTTATACATTATAACTGACATATTGTTGAAAGTGACATTAAACACCAATAAAATTGGTCATGTCATACGCTATAACTGACATATTGTTGAAAGTGACGTTAACCACTAATAAAACTGGCCATCATGTTATACATTATAACTGACATATTGTTGAAAGTGACATTAAACACGAATAAAACTGGTCATGTCATACGCTATAACTGACATATTGTTGAAAGTGACGTTAACCACTAATAAAACTGGTCATCATGTTATACATTATAACTGACATATTGTTGAAAGTGACGTTAACCACTAATAAAACTGGTCATCATGTTATACATTATAACTGATATATTGTTGAAAGTGACGTTAACCACCAATAAAACTGGCCATCATATTATACATTATAACTGACATATTGTTGAAAGTGACATTAAGCACCAATAAAACGGGTCATGTCATACGTTATAACTGACATTGTTGAAAGCGACGTTAACCACTAATAAAACTGGCCATCATGTTATACATTATAACTGACATATTGTTGAAAGTGACATTAAACACCAATAAAACTGGTCATGTCATACGTTATAACTGACATATTGTTGAAAGTGACGTTAAACACTAATAAAACTGGCCATCATGTTATACATTATAACTGACATATTGTTGAAAGTGACGTTAAACACAAATAAAACTGGCCATCATGTTATACATTATAACTGACATATTGTTGAAAGTGACGTTAAACACCAATAAAACTGGTCATCATGTTATACGTTATAACTGACATATTGTTGAAAGTGACGTTAACCACTAATAAAATTGGCCATCATGTTATACATTATAACTGACATATTGTTGAAAGTGACGTTAACCACTAATAAAACTGGTCATCATGTTATACATTATAACTGACATATTGTTGAAAGTGACGTTAACCACTAATAAAACTGGTCATCATGTTATACATTATAACTGACATATTGTTGAAAGTGACGTTAACCACCAATAAAACTGGCCATCATGTTATACATTATAACTGACATATTGTTGAAAGTGATGTTAACCACTAATAAAACTGGCCATCATGTTATACATTATAACTGACATATTGTTGAAAGTGACATTAAACACCAATAAAACTGGCCATCATGTTATACATTATAACTGACATATTGTTGAAAGTGACGTTAAACACCAATAAAACTGGCCATCATGTAATACATTATAACTGGCATATTGTTGAAAGTGACGTTAACCACTAATAAAACTGGCCATCATGTTATACATTATAACTGACATATTGTTGAAAGTGACGTTAAACACCAATAAAACTGGCCATCATGTTATACATTATAACTGACATATTGTTGAAAGTGACGTTAACCACTAATAAAACTGGCCATCATGTCATACATTATAACTGACATATTGTTGAAAGTGACATTAAGCACCAATAAAACTGGTCATGTCATACGTTATAACTGACATATTGTTGAAAGTGACGTTAACCACTAATAAAACTGGCCATCATGTTATACATTATAACTGACATATTGTTGAAAGTGACGTTAAACACCAATAAAACTGGTCATCATGTTATACATTATAACTGACATATTGTTGAAAGTGACGTTAACCACTAATAAAACTGGTCATCATGTTATACATTATAACTGACATATTGTTGAAAGTGACATTAAGCACCAATAAAACTGGTCATGTTATACGTTATAACTGACATATTGTTGAAAGTGACATTAACCACCAATAAAACTGGTCATGTTATACGTTATAACTGACATATTGTTGAAAGTGACGTTAACCACCAATAAAACTGGCCATCATGTTATACATTATAACTGACATATTGTTGAAAGTGACATTAAGCACCAATAAAACGGGTCATGTCATACGTTATAACTGACATTGTTGAAAGCGACGTTAACCACTAATAAAACTGGCCATCATGTTATACATTATAACTGACATATTGTTGAAAGTGACATTAAACACCAATAAAACTGGTCATGTCATATGCTATAACTGACATATTGTTGAAAGTGACGCTAACCACTAATAAAACTGGCCATCATGTTATACATTATAACTGACATATTGTTGAAAGTGACGTTAAACACCAATAAAACTGGCCATCATGTTATACATTATAACTGACATATTGTTGAAAGTGACGTTAAACACCAATAAAACTGGTCATCATGTTATACGTTATAACTGACATATTGTTGAAAGTGACGTTAACCACTAATAAAACTGGCCATCATGTTATACATTATAACTGACATATTGTTGAAAGTGACATTAAGCACCAATAAAACTGGTCATGTCCTACGTTATAACTGACATATTGTTGAAAGTGACGTTAACCACTAATAAAACTGGCCATCATGTTATACATTATAACTGACATATTGTTGAAAGTGACATTAAACACCAATAAATCTGGCCATCATGTTATACATTATAACTGACATATTGTTGAAAGTGACATTAAACACCAATAAAACTGGTCATGTTATACATTATAACTGACATATTGTTGAAAGTGACATTAAGCACCAATAAAACTGGTCATGTTATACATTATAACTGACATATTGTTGAAAGTGACGTTAAGCACCAATAAAACTGGCCATCACGTAATACATTATAACTGACATATTGTTGAAAGTGACGTTAACCACTAATAAAACTGGCCATCATGTTATACATTATAACTGACATATTGTTGAAAGTGACATTACACACCAATAAAACTGGCCATCATGTTATACATTATAACTGACATATTGTTGAAAGTGACGTTAAACACCAATAAAACTGGCCATCATGTAATACATTATAACTGACATATTGTTGAAAGTGACGTTAAACACTAATAAAACTGGTCATCATGTTATACATTATAACTGACATATTGTTGAAAGTGACGTTAACCACCAATAAAACTGGTCATCATGTTATACATTATAACTGACATATTGTTGAAAGTGACGTTAACCACCAATAAAACTGGCCATCATGTTATACATTATAACTGACATATTGTTGAAAGTGACATTAAGCACCAATAAAACTGGTCATGTCATACGTTATAACTGACATTGTTGAAAGCGACGTTAACCACTAATAAAACTGGCCATCATGTTATACATTATAACTGACATATTGTTGAAAGTGACATTAAACACCAATAAAACTGGTCATGTCATACGCTATAACTGACATATTGTTGAAAGTCACGTTAACCACTAATAAAACTGGTCATCATGTTATACATTATAACTGACATATTGTTGAAAGTGACGTTAACCACCAATAAAACTGGCCATCATGTTATACATTATAACTGACATATTGTTGAAAGTGACATTAAGCACCAATAAAACTGGTCATGTCCTACGTTATAACTGACATATTGTTGAAAGTGACGTTAACCACTAATAAAACTGGCCATCATGTTATACATTATAACTGACATATTGTTGAAAGTGACATTAAACACCAATAAAACTGGCCATCATGTTATACATTATAACTGACATATTGTTGAAAGTGACATTAAGCACCAATAAAACTGGTCATGTTATACATTATAACTGACATATTGTTGAAAGTGACATTAAGCACCAATAAAACTGGTCATGTTATACATTATAACTGACATATTGTTGAAAGTGACGTTAAACACCAATAAAACTGGCCATCACGTAATACATTATAACTGACATATTGTTGAAAGTGACGTTAACCACTAATAAAACTGGCCATCATGTTATACATTATAACTGACATATTGTTGAAAGTGACATTACACACCAATAAAACTGGCCATCAAGTTATACATTATAACTGACATATTGTTGAAAGTGACGTTAAACACCAATAAAACTGGCCATCATGTAATACATTATAACTGACATATTGTTGAAAGTGACGTTAACCACTAATAAAACTGGTCATCATGTTATACATTATAACTGACATATTGTTGAAAGTGACGTTAACCACTAATAAAACTGGTCATCATGTTATACATTATAACTGACATATTGTTGAAAGTGACGTTAACCATCAATAAAACTGGCCATCATGTTATACATTATAACTGACATATTGTTGAAAGTGACATTAAGCACCAATAAAACTGGTCATGTCATACGTTATAACTGACATATTGTTGAAAGCGACGTTAACCACTAATAAAACTGGCCATCATGTTATACATTATAACTGACATATTGTTGAAAGTGACATTAAACACCAATAAAACTGGTCATGTCATACGCTATAACTGACATATTGTTGAAAGTGACGTTAACCACTAATAAAACTGGTCATCATGTTATACATTATAACTGACATATTGTTGAAAGTGACGTTAACCACCAATAAAACTGGCCATCATGTTATACATTATAACTGACATATTGTTGAAAGTGACATTAAGCACCAATAAAACTGGTCATGTTATACGTTATAACTGACATATTGTTGAAAGTGACATTAACCACCAATAAAACTGGTCATGTTATACGTTATAACTGACATATTGTTGAAAGTGACGTTAACCACCAATAAAACTGGCCATCATGTTATACATTATAACTGACATATTGTTGAAAGTGACATTAAGCACCAATAAAACGGGTCATGTCATACGTTATAACTGACATTGTTGAAAGCGACGTTAACCACTAATAAAACTGGCCATCATGTTATACATTATAACTGACATATTGTTGAAAGTGACATTAAACACCAATAAAACTGGTCATGTCATACGCTATAACTGACATATTGTTGAAAGTGACGTTAACCACTAATAAAACTGGCCATCATGTTATACATTATAACTGACATATTGTTGAAAGTGACATTAAACACCAATAAAACTGGCCATCATGTTATACATTATAACTGACATATTGTTGAAAGTGACGTTAAACACCAATAAAACTGGTCATCATGTTATACGTTATAACTGACATATTGTTGAAAGTGACGTTAACCACTAATAAAACTGGCCATCATGTTATACATTATATCTGACATATTGTTGAAAGTGACATTAAGCACCAATAAAACTGGTCATGTCCTACGTTATAACTGACATATTGTTGAAAGTGACGTTAACCACTAATAAAACTGGCCATCATGTTATACATTATAACTGACATATTGTTCAAAGTGACATTAAACACCAATAAAACTGGCCATCATGTTATACATTATAACTGACATATTGTTGAAAGTGACATTAAACACCAATAAAACTGGTCATGTTATACATTATAACTGACATATTGTTGAAAGTGACATTAAGCACCAATAAAACTGGTCATGTTATACATTATAACTGACATATTGTTGAAAGTGACGTTAAACACCAATAAAACTGGCCATCACGTAATACATTATAACTGACATATTGTTGAAAGTGACGTTAACCACTAATAAAACTGGCCATCATGTTATACATTATAACTGACATATTGTTGAAAGTGACATTACACACCAATAAAACTGGCCATCATGTTATACATTATAACTGATATATTGTTGAAAGTGACGTTAAACACCAATAAAACTGGCCATCATGTAATACATTATAACTGACATATTGTTGAAAGTGACGTTAACCACTAATAAAACTGGTCATCATGTTATACATTATAACTGACATATTGTTGAAAGTGACGTTAACCACTAATAAAACTGGCCATCATGTCATACATTATAACTGACATATTGTTGAAAGTGACATTAAGCACCAATAAAACTGGTCATGTCATACGTTATAACTGACATATTGTTGAAAGTGACGTTAACCACTAATAAAACTGGCCATCATGTTATACATTATAACTGACATATTGTTGAAAGTGACGTTAAACACCAATAAAACTGGTCATCATGTTATACATTATAACTGACATATTGTTGAAAGTGACGTTAACCACTAATAAAACTGGTCATCATGTTATACATTATAACTGACATATTGTTGAAAGTGACATTAAGCACCAATAAAACTGGTCATGTTATACGTTATAACTGACATATTGTTGAAAGTGACATTAACCACCAATAAAACTGGTCATGTTATACGTTATAACTGACATATTGTTGAAAGTGACGTTAACCACCAATAAAACTGGCCATCATGTTATACATTATAACTGACATATTGTTGAAAGTGACATTAAGCACCAATAAAACGGGTCATGTCATACGTTATAACTGACATTGTTGAAAGCGACGTTAACCACTAATAAAACTGGCCATCATGTTATACATTATAACTGACATATTGTTGAAAGTGACATTAAACACCAATAAAACTGGTCATGTCATATGCTATAACTGACATATTGTTGAAAGTGACGCTAACCACTAATAAAACTGGCCATCATGTTATACATTATAACTGACATATTGTTGAAAGTGACGTTAAACACCAATAAAACTGGCCATCATGTTATACATTATAACTGACATATTGTTGAAAGTGACGTTAAACACCAATAAAACTGGTCATCATGTTATACGTTATAACTGACATATTGTTGAAAGTGACGTTAACCACTAATAAAACTGGCCATCATGTTATACATTATAACTGACATATTGTTGAAAGTGACATTAAGCACCAATAAAACTGGTCATGTCCTACGTTATAACTGACATATTGTTGAAAGTGACGTTAACCACTAATAAAACTGGCCATCATGTTATACATTATAACTGACATATTGTTGAAAGTGACATTAAACACCAATAAATCTGGCCATCATGTTATACATTATAACTGACATATTGTTGAAAGTGACATTAAACACCAATAAAACTGGTCATGTTATACATTATAACTGACATATTGTTGAAAGTGACATTAAGCACCAATAAAACTGGTCATGTTATACATTATAACTGACATATTGTTGAAAGTGACGTTAAGCACCAATAAAACTGGCCATCACGTAATACATTATAACTGACATATTGTTGAAAGTGACGTTAACCACTAATAAAACTGGCCATCATGTTATACATTATAACTGACATATTGTTGAAAGTGACATTACACACCAATAAAACTGGCCATCATGTTATACATTATAACTGACATATTGTTGAAAGTGACGTTAAACACCAATAAAACTGGCCATCATGTAATACATTATAACTGACATATTGTTGAAAGTGACGTTAACCACTAATAAAACTGGTCATCATGTTATACATTATAACTGACATATTGTTGAAAGTGACGTTAACCACCAATAAAACTGGTCATCATGTTATACTTTATAACTGACATATTGTTGAAAGTGACGTTAACCACCAATAAAACTGGCCATCATGTTATACATTATAACTGACATATTGTTGAAAGTGACATTAAGCACCAATAAAACTGGTCATGTCATAAGTTATAACTGACATTGTTGAAAGCGACGTTAACCACTAATAAAACTGGCCATCATGTTATACATTATAACTGACATATTGTTGAAAGTGACATTAAACACCAATAAAACTGGTCATGTCATACGCTATAACTGACATATTGTTGAAAGTGACGTTAACCACTAATAAAACTGGTCATCATGTTATACATTATAACTGACATATTGTTGAAAGTGACGTTAACCACCAATAAAACTGGCCATCATGTTATACATTATAACTGACATATTGTTGAAAGTGACATTAAGCACCAATAAAACTGGTCATGTCCTACGTTATAACTGACATATTGTTGAAAGTGACGTTAACCACTAATAAAACTGGCCATCATGTTATACATTATAACTGACATATTGTTGAAAGTGACATTAAACACCAATAAAACTGGCCATCATGTTATACATTATAACTGACATATTGTTGAAAGTGACATTAAGCACCAATAAAACTGGTCATGTTATACATTATAACTGACATATTGTTGAAAGTGACATTAAGCACCAATAAAACTGGTCATGTTATACATTATAACTGACATATTGTTGAAAGTGACGTTAAACACCAATAAAACTGGCCATCACGTAATACATTATAACTGACATATTGTTGAAAGTGACGTTAACCACTAATAAAACTGGCCATCATGTTATACATTATAACTGACATATTGTTGAAAGTGACATTACACACCAATAAAACTGGCCATCATGTTATACATTATAACTGACATATTGTTGAAAGTGACGTTAAACACCAATAAAACTGGCCATCATGTAATACATTATAACTGACATATTGTTGAAAGTGACGTTAACCACTAATAAAACTGGTCATCATGTTATACATTATAACTGACATATTGTTGAAAGTGACGTTAACCACTAATAAAACTGGTCATCATGTTATACATTATAACTGACATATTGTTGAAAGTGACGTTAACCATCAATAAAACTGGCCATCATGTTATACATTATAACTGACATATTGTTGAAAGTGACATTAAGCACCAATAAAACTGGTCATGTCATACGTTATAACTGACATTGTTGAAAGCGACGTTAACCACTAATAAAACTGGCCATCATGTTATACATTATAACTGACATATTGTTGAAAGTGACATTAAACACCAATAAAACTGGTCATGTCATACGCTATAACTGACATATTGTTGAAAGTGACGTTAACCACTAATAAAACTGGTCATCATGTTATACATTATAACTGACATATTGTTGAAAGTGACGTTAACCACCAATAAAACTGGCCATCATGTTATACATTATAACTGACATATTGTTGAAAGTGACATTAAGCACCAATAAAACTGGTCATGTTATACGTTATAACTGACATATTGTTGAAAGTGACATTAACCACCAATAAAACTGGTCATGTTATACGTTATAACTGACATATTGTTGAAAGTGACGTTAACCACCAATAAAACTGGCCATCATGTTATACATTATAACTGACATATTGTTGAAAGTGACATTAAGCACCAATAAAACGGGTCATGTCATACGTTATAACTGACATTGTTGAAAGCGACGTTAACCACTAATAAAACTGGCCATCATGTTATACATTATAACTGACATATTGTTGAAAGTGACATTAAACACCAATAAAACTGGTCATGTCATATGCTATAACTGACATATTGTTGAAAGTGACGCTAACCACTAATAAAACTGGCCATCATGTTATACATTATAACTGACATATTGTTGAAAGTGACGTTAAACACCAATAAAACTGGCCATCATGTTATACATTATAACTGACATATTGTTGAAAGTGACGTTAAACACCAATAAAACTGGTCATCATGTTATACGTTATAACTGACATATTGTTGAAAGTGACGTTAACCACTAATAAAACTGGCCATCATGTTATACATTATAACTGACATATTGTTGAAAGTGACATTAAGCACCAATAAAACTGGTCATGTCCTACGTTATAACTGACATATTGTTGAAAGTGACGTTAACCACTAATAAAACTGGCCATCATGTTATACATTATAACTGACATATTGTTGAAAGTGACATTAAACACCAATAAATCTGGCCATCATGTTATACATTATAACTGACATATTGTTGAAAGTGACATTAAACACCAATAAAACTGGTCATGTTATACATTATAACTGACATATTGTTGAAAGTGACATTAAGCACCAATAAAACTGGTCATGTTATACATTATAACTGACATATTGTTGAAAGTGACGTTAAGCACCAATAAAACTGGCCATCACGTAATACATTATAACTGACATATTGTTGAAAGTGACGTTAACCACTAATAAAACTGGCCATCATGTTATACATTATAACTGACATATTGTTGAAAGTGACATTACACACCAATAAAACTGGCCATCATGTTATACATTATAACTGACATATTGTTGAAAGTGACGTTAAACACCAATAAAACTGGCCATCATGTAATACATTATAACTGACATATTGTTGAAAGTGACGTTAACCACTAATAAAACTGGTCATCATGTTATACATTATAACTGACATATTGTTGAAAGTGACGTTAACCACCAATAAAACTGGTCATCATGTTATACATTATAACTGACATATTGTTGAAAGTGACGTTAACCACCAATAAAACTGGCCATCATGTTATACATTATAACTGACATATTGTTGAAAGTGACATTAAGCACCAATAAAACTGGTCATGTCATACGTTATAACTGACATTGTTGAAAGCGACGTTAACCACTAATAAAACTGGCCATCATGTTATACATTATAACTGACATATTGTTGAAAGTGACATTAAACACCAATAAAACTGGTCATGTCATACGCTATAACTGACATATTGTTGAAAGTCACGTTAACCACTAATAAAACTGGTCATCATGTTATACATTATAACTGACATATTGTTGAAAGTGACGTTAACCACCAATAAAACTGGCCATTATGTTATACATTATAACTGACATATTGTTGAAAGTGACATTAAGCACCAATAAAACTGGTCATGTCCTACGTTATAACTGACATATTGTTGAAAGTGACGTTAACCACTAATAAAACTGGCCATCATGTTATACATTATAACTGACATATTGTTGAAAGTGACATTAAACACCAATAAAACTGGCCATCATGTTATACATTATAACTGACATATTGTTGAAAGTGACATTAAGCACCAATAAAACTGGTCATGTTATACATTATAACTGACATATTGTTGAAAGTGACATTAAGCACCAATAAAACTGGTCATGTTATACATTATAACTGACATATTGTTGAAAGTGACGTTAAACACCAATAAAACTGGCCATCACGTAATACATTATAACTGACATATTGTTGAAAGTGACGTTAACCACTAATAAAACTGGCCATCATGTTATACATTATAACTGACATATTGTTGAAAGTGACATTACACACCAATAAAACTGGCCATCATGTTATACATTATAACTGACATATTGTTGAAAGTGACGTTAAACACCAATAAAACTGGCCATCATGTAATACATTATAACTGACATATTGTTGAAAGTGACGTTAACCACTAATAAAACTGGTCATCATGTTATACATTATAACTGACATATTGTTGAAAGTGACGTTAACCACTAATAAAACTGGTCATCATGTTATACATTATAACTGACATATTGTTGAAAGTGACGTTAACCATCAATAAAACTGGCCATCATGTTATACATTATAACTGACATATTGTTGAAAGTGACATTAAGCACCAATAAAACTGGTCATGTCATACGTTATAACTGACATTGTTGAAAGCGACGTTAACCACTAATAAAACTGGCCATCATGTTATACATTATAACTGACATATTGTTGAAAGTGACATTAAACACCAATAAAACTGGTCATGTCATACGCTATAACTGACATATTGTTGAAAGTGACGTTAACCACTAATAAAACTGGTCATCATGTTATACATTATAACTGACATATTGTTGAAAGTGACGTTAACCACTAATAAAACTGGCCATCATGTTATACATTATAACTGACATATTGTTGAAAGTGACATTAAGCACCAATAAAACTGGTCATGTTATACGTTATAACTGACATATTGTTGAAAGTGACATTAACCACCAATAAAACTGGTCATGTTATACGTTATAACTGACATATTGTTGAAAGTGACGTTAACCACCAATAAAACTGGCCATCATGTTATACATTATAACTGACATATTGTTGAAAGTGACATTAAGCACCAATAAAACGGGTCATGTCATACGTTATAACTGACATTGTTGAAAGCGACGTTAACCACTAATAAAACTGGCCATCATGTTATACATTATAACTGACATATTGTTGAAAGTGACATTAAACACCAATAAAACTGGTCATGTCATACGCTATAACTGACATATTGTTGAAAGTGACGTTAACCACTAATAAAACTGGCCATCATGTTATACATTATAACTGACATATTGTTGAAAGTGACATTAAACACCAATAAAACTGGCCATCATGTTATACATTATAACTGACATATTGTTGAAAGTGACGTTAAACACCAATAAAACTGGTCATCATGTTATACGTTATAACTGACATATTGTTGAAAGTGACGTTAACCACTAATAAAACTGGCCATCATGTTATACATTATATCTGACATATTGTTGAAAGTGACATTAAGCACCAATAAAACTGGTCATGTCCTACGTTATAACTGACATATTGTTGAAAGTGACGTTAACCACTAATAAAACTGGCCATCATGTTATACATTATAACTGACATATTGTTCAAAGTGACATTAAACACCAATAAAACTGGCCATCATGTTATACATTATAACTGACATATTGTTGAAAGTGACATTAAACACCAATAAAACTGGTCATGTTATACATTATAACTGACATATTGTTGAAAGTGACATTAAGCACCAATAAAACTGGTCATGTTATACATTATAACTGACATATTGTTGAAAGTGACGTTAAACACCAATAAAACTGGCCATCACGTAATACATTATAACTGACATATTGTTGAAAGTGACGTTAACCACTAATAAAACTGGCCATCATGTTATACATTATAACTGACATATTGTTGAAAGTGACATTACACACCAATAAAACTGGCCATCATGTTATACATTATAACTGACATATTGTTGAAAGTGACGTTAAACACCAATAAAACTGGCCATCATGTAATACATTATAACTGACATATTGTTGAAAGTGACGTTAACCACTAATAAAACTGGTCATCATGTTATACATTATAACTGACATATTGTTGAAAGTGACGTTAACCAACAATAAAACTGGCCATCATGTTATACATTATAACTGACATATTGTTGAAAGTGACATTAAGCACCAATAAAACTGGTCATGTCATACGTTATAACTGACATTGTTGAAAGCGACGTTAACCACTAATAAAACTGGCCATCATGTTATACATTATAACTGACATATTGTTGAAAGTGACATTAAACACCAATAAAACTGGTCATGTCATACGCTATAACTGACATATTGTTGAAAGTGACGTTAACCACTAATAAAACTGGCCAACATGTTATACATTATAACTGACATATTGTTGAAAGTGACATTAAGCACCAATAAAACGGGTCATGTCATACGTTATAACTGACATTGTTGAAAGTGACGTTAACCACTAATAAAACTGGCTATCATGTTATACATTATAACTGACATATTGTTGAAAGTGACATTAAACACCAATAAAACTGGTCATGTCATACGCTATAACTGACATATTGTTGAAAGTGACGTTAACCACTAATAAAACTGACCATCATGTTATACATTATAACTGACATATTGTTGAAAGTGACGTTAAACACCAATAAAACTGGCCATCATGTTATACATTATAACTGACATATTGTTGAAAGTGACGCTAAACACCAATAAAACTGGTCATCATGTTATACGTTATAACTGACATATTGTTGAAAGTGACGTTAACCACTAATAAAACTGGCCATCATGTTATACATTATAACTGACATATTGTTGAAAGTGACATTAAGCACAAATAAAACTGGTCATGTCCTACGTTATAACTGACATATTGTTGAAAGTGACGTTAACCACTAATAAAACTGGCCATCATGTTATACATTATAACTGACATATTGTTGAAAGTGACATTAAACACCAATAAAACTGGCCATCATGTTATACATTATAACTGACATATTGTTGAAAGTGACATTAAACACCAATAAAACTGGTCATGTTATACATTATAACTGACATATTGTTGAAAGTGACATTAAGCACCAATAAAACTGGTCATGTTATACATTATAACTGACATATTGTTGAAAGTGACGTTAAACACCAATAAAACTGGCCATCACGTAATACATTATAACTGACATATTGTTGAAAGTGACGTTAACCACTAATAAAACTGGCCATCATGTTATACATTATAACTGACATATTGTTGAAAGTGACATTACACACCAATAAAACTGGCCATCATGTTATACATTATAACTGACATATTGTTGAAAGTGACGTTAAACACCAATAAAACTGGCCATCATGTAATACATTATAACTGACATATTGTTGAAAGTGACGTTAACCACTAATAAAACTGGTCATCATGTTATACGTTATAACTGACATATTGTTGAAAGTGACGTTAACCACTAATAAAACTGGTCATCATGTTATACATTATAACTGACATATTGTTGAAAGTGACGTTAACCACCAATAAAACTGGCCATCATGTTATACATTATAACTGACATATTGTTGAAAGTGACATTAAGCACCAATAAAACTGGTCATGTCATACGTTATAACTGACATTGTTGAAAGCGACGTTAACCACTAATAAAACTGGCCATCATGTTATACATTATAACTGACATATTGTTGAAAGTGACATTAAACACCAATAAAACTGGTCATGTCATACGCTATAACTGACATATTGTTGAAAGTGACGTTAACCACTAATAAAACTGGCCATCATGTTATACATTATAACTGACATATTGTTGAAAGTGACGTTAAGCACCAATAAAACTGGCCATCATGTTATACATTATAACTGACATATTGTTGAAAGTGACGTTAACCACCAATAAAACTGGCCATCATGTTATACATTATAACTGACATATTGTTGAAAGTGACATTAAGCACCAATAAAACTGGTCATGTCATACGTTATAACTGACATTGTTGAAAGCGACGTTAACCACTAATAAAACTGGCCATCATGTTATACATTATAACTGACATATTGTTGAAAGTGACATTAAACACCAATAAAACTGGTCATGTCATACGCTATAACTGACATATTGTTGAAAGTGACGTTAACCACTAATAAAACTGGCCATCATGTTATACATTATAACTGACATATTGTTGAAAGTGACGTTAAACACCAATAAAACTGGCCATCATGTTATACATTATAACTGACATATTGTTGAAAGTGACGTTAAACACCAATAAAACTGGTCATCATGTTATACGCTATAACTGACATATTGTTGAAAGTGACGTTAACCACTAATAAAACTGGCCATCATGTTATACATTATAACTGACATATTGTTGAAAGTGACATTAAGCACCAATAAAACTGGTCATGTCCTACGTTATAACTGACATATTGTTGAAAGTGACGTTAACCACTAATAAAACTGGCCATCATGTTATACATTATAACTGACATATTGTTGAAAGTGACATTAAACACCAATAAAACTGGCCATCATGTTATACATTATAACTGACATATTGTTGAAAGTGACATTAAACACCAATAAAACTGGTCATGTTATACATTATAACTGACATATTGTTGAAAGTGACATTAAACACCAATAAAACTGGTCATGTTATACATTATAACTGACATATTGTTGAAAGTGACGTTAAACACCAATAAAACTGGCCATGATGTAATACATTATAACTGACATATTGTTGAAAGTGACGTTAACCACTAATAAAACTGGCCATCATGTCATACGTTATAACTGACATATTGTTGAAAGTGATGTTAACCACTAATAAAACTGGCCATCATGTTATACATTATAACTGACATATTGTTGAAAGTGACATTAAACACCAATAAAACTGGCCATCATGTTATATATTATAACTGACATATTGTTGAAAGTGACGTTAAACACCAATAAAACTGGCCATCATGTAATACATTATAACTGACATATTGTTGAAAGTGACGTTAACCACTAATAAAACTGGCCATCATGTTATACATTATAACTGACATATTGTTGAAAGTGACGTTAAACACCAATAAAACTGGCCATCATGTTATACATTATAACTGACATATTGTTGAAAGTGACGTTAACCACTAATAAAACTGGCCATCATGTTATACATTATAACTGACATATTGTTGAAAGTGACATTAAGCACCAATAAAACTGGTCATGTCATACGTTATAACTGACATATTGTTGAAAGTGACGTTAATCACTAATAAAACTGGCCATCATGTTATACATTATAACTGACATATTGTTGAAAGTGACGTTAAACACCAATAAAACTGGTCATCATGTTATACATTATAACTGACATATTGTTGAAAGTGACGTTAACCACTAATAAAACTGGTCATCATGTTATACATTATAACTGACATATTGTTGAAAGTGACATTAAGCACCAATAAAACTGGTCATGTTATACGTTATAACTGACATATTGTTGAAAGTGACATTAACCACTAATAAAACTGGTCATGTTATACGTTATAACTGACATATTGTTGAAAGTGACGTTAACCACCAATAAAACTGGCCATCATGTAATACATTATAACTGACATATTGTTGAAAGTGACATTAAGCACCAATAAAACGGGTCATGTCATACGTTATAACTGACATTGTTGAAAGCGACGTTAACCACTAATAAAACTGGCCATCATGTTATACATTATAACTGACATATTGTTGAAAGTGACATTAAACACCAATAAAACTGGTCATGTCATACGCTATAACTGACATATTGTTGAAAGTGACGTTAACCACTAATAAAACTGGCCATCATGTTATACATTATAACTGACATATTGTTGAAAGTGACGTTAACCACCAATAAAACTGGCCATCGTGTTATACATTATAACTGACATATTGTTGAAAGTGACGTTAAACACCAATAAAACTGGCCATCATGTTATACATTATAACTGACATATTGTTGAAAGTGACATTAAACACCAATAAAACTGGTCATGTCATACGCTATAACTGACATATTGTTGAAAGTGACGTTAAACACCAATAAAACTGGCCATCATGTTATACATTATAACTGACATATTGTTGAAAGTGACATTAAACACCAATAAAACTGGTCATGTCATACGCTATAACTGACATATTGTTGAAAGTGACGTTAAACACCAATAAAACTGGCCATCATGTTATACATTATAACTGACATATTGTTGAAAGTGACATTAAACACCAATAAAACTGGCCATCATGTTATATGTTATAACTGACATATTGTTGAAAGTGACATTAAACACTAATAAAACTGGCCATCATGTTATACATTATAACTGACATATTGTTGAAAGTGACGTAAACCACTAATAAAACTGGCCATCGTGTTATACGTTATAACTGACATATTGTTGAAAGTGACGTTAAACATCAATAAAACTGGCCATCATGTTATACATTATAACTGACATATTGTTGAAAGTGACATTAAACACCAATAAAACTGGTCATGTTATACGTTATAACTGACATATTGTTGAAAGTGACATCAAACACCAATAAAACTGGTCATGTTATACGTTATAACTGACATATTGTTGAAAGTGACGTTAACCACTAATAAAACTGGCCATCATGTTATACGTTATAACTGACATATTGTTGAAAGTGACGTTAACCACTAATAAAACTGGCCATTATGTTATACATTATAACTGACATATTGTTGAAAGTGACGATAACCACTAATAAAACTGGCCATCATGTTATACGTTATTGCTGACATATTGTTGAAAGTGACGTTAAACACCAATAAAACTGGTCACCATGTTATACGCTATAACTGACATATTGTTGAAAGTGACGTTAACCACCAATAAAACTGGCCATCATGTTATACATTATAACTGACATATTGTTGAAAGTGACATTAACCACCAATAAAACTGGCCATCATGTTATACATTATAACTGACATATTGTTGAAAGTGACATTAAACACCAGTAAAACTGGTCATGTTATACGCTATAACTGACATATTGTTGAAAGTGACATTAACCACCAATAAAACTGGCCATCATGTTATACATTATAACTGACATATTGTTGAAAGTGACGTTAACACTAATAAAACTGGCCATCATGTTATACGTTATAACTGACATATTGTTTAAAGTGACATTAAACACCAATAAAACTGGCCATCATGTTATACGTTATAACTGACATATTGTTGAAAGTGACGTCAACCACTAATAAAACTGGCCATCATGTTATACATTATAACTGATATATTGTTGAAAGTGACGTTAAACACCAATAAAACTGGTCATGTTATACATTATAACTGACATATTGTTGAAAGTGACGTTAATCACTAATAAAACTGGCCATCATGTTATACATTATAACTGACATATTGTTGAAAGTGACATTAAGCACAAATAAAACTGGTCATGTTATACATTATAACTGACATATTGTTGAAAGTGACGTTAACCACTAACAAAACTGGCCATCATGTTATACATTATAACTGACATATTGTTGAAAGTGACATTAAGCACCAATAAAACTGGTCATGTTATACATTATAACTGACATATTGTTGAAAGTGACGTTAACCACTAATAAAACTGGCCATCTTGTTATACGTTATAACTGACATATTGTTGAAAGTGACATTAAACACCAATAAAACTGGCCATCATGTTATACATTATAACTGACATATTGTTGAAAGTGACATTAAACACCAATAAAACGGGTCATGTTATACATTATAACTGACATATTGTTGAAAGTGACGTTAACCACTAATAAAACTGGCAATCATGTTATACATTATAACTGACATATTGTTGAAAGTGACGTTAAACACCAATAAAACTGGCCATCATGTTATACATTATAACTGACATATTGTTGAAAGTGACGTTAAACACCAATAAAACTGGCCATCATGTTATACATTATAACTGACATATTGTTGAAAGTGACGTTAACCACTAATAAAACTGGCCATCATGTTATACATTATAACTGACATATTGTTGAAAGTGACGTTAACCACTAATAAAACTGGCCATCATGTTATACATTATAACTGACATATTGTTGAAAGTGACGTTAACCACTAATAAAACTGGCCATCATGTAATACATTATAACTGACATATTGTTGAAAGTGATGTTAAACACCAATAAAACTGGCCATCATGTTACACATTATAACTGACATATTGTTGAAAGTGACGTTAAACACCAATAAAACTGACCATCATGTTATACATTATAACTGACATATTGTTGAAAGTGACGTTAACCACTAATAAAACTGGCCATCATGTTATACATTATAACTGACATATTGTTGAAAGTGACATTAAGCACCAATAAAACTGGTCATGTCATACGTTATAACTGACATATTGTTGAAAGTGACGTTAACCACTAATAAAACTGGCCATCATGTTATACATTATAAATGACATATTGTTGAAAGTGACATTAAGCACCAATAAAACTGGTCATGTCATACGTTATAACTGAAATATTGTTGAAAGTGACGTTAACCACTAATAAAACTGGCCATCATGTTATACATTATAAATGACATATTGTTGAAAGTGACGTTAAACACCAATAAAACTGGCCATCATGTTATACATTATAACTGACATATTGTTGAAAGTGACGTTAACCACTAGTAAAACTGGCCATCATGTTGTACATTATAACTGACATATTGTTGAAAGTGACGTTAACCACTAATAAAACTGGCCATCATGTTATACATTATAACTGACATATTGTTGAAAGTGATATTAAGCACCAATAAAACTGGTCATGTTATACATTATAACTGACATATTGTTGAAAGTGACGTTAACCACTAATAAAACTGGCCATCATGTTATACGCTATAACTGACATATTGTTGAAAGTGACGTTAAACACCAATAAAACTGGTCATAGCATACGCTATAGCTGACATATTGTTGAAAGTGACGTTAAACACCAATAAAACTGGCCATCATGTTATACATTATAACTGACATATTGTTGAAAGTGACATTAAACACCAATAAAACTGGTCATGTCATACGCTATAACTGACATATTGTTGAAAGTGACGTTAACCACTAATAAAACTGGCCATCATGTTATATGTTATAACTGACATATTGTTGAAAGTGACATTAAACACTAATAAAACTGGCCATCTTGTAATACATTATAACTGACATATTGTTGAAAGTGACGTTAAACTCCAATAAAACTGGCCATCATGTTATACGTTATAACTGACATATTGTTGAAAGTGACGATAACCACTAATAAAACTGGCCATCATGTTATACGTTATTGCTGACATATTGTTGAAAGTGACGTTAAACACCAATAAAACTGGTCACCATGTTATACGTTATAACTGACATATTGTTGAAAGTGACGTTAACCACCAATAAAACTGGCCATCATGTTATACATTATAACTGACATATTGTTGAAAGTGACATTAACCACCAATAAAACTGGCCATCATGTTATACATTATAACTGACATATTGTTGAAAGTGACATTAAACACCAGTAAAACTGGTCATGTTATACGCTATAACTGACATATTGTTGAAAGTGACGTTAACCACCAATAAAACTGGCAATCATGTTATACATTATAACTGACATATTGTTGAAAGTGACATTAAGCACCAATAAAACTTGTCATGTTATACATTATAACTGACATATTGTTGAAAGTGACGTTAACACTAATAAAACTGGCCATCATGTTATACGTTATAACTGACATATTGTTGAAAGTGACATTAAACACCAATAAAACTGGCCATCATGTTATACGTTATAACTGACATATTGTTGAAAGTGACGTCAACCACTAATAAAACTGGCCATCATGTTATACATTATAACTGATATATTGTTGAAAGTGACGTTAAACACCAATAAAACTGGCCATCATGTTATACATTATAACTGACATATTGTTGAAAGTGACATTAAGCACCAATAAAACTGGTCATGTTATACATTATAACTGACATATTGTTGAAAGTGACGTTAATCACTAATAAAACTGGCCATCATGTTATACATTATAACTGACATATTGTTGAAAGTGACGTTAAACACCAATAAAACTGGCCATCATGTAATACATTATAACTGACATATTGTTGAAAGTGACGTTAACCACTAATAAAACTGGTCATCATGTTATACGTTATAACTGACATATTGTTGAAAGTGACGTTAACCACTAATAAAACTGGTCATCATGTTATACATTATAACTGACATATTGTTGAAAGTGACGTTAACCACCAATAAAACTGGCCATCATGTTATACATTATAACTGACATATTGTTGAAAGTGACATTAAGCACCAATAAAACTGGTCATGTCATACGTTATAACTGACATTGTTGAAAGCGACGTTAACCACTAATAAAACTGGCCATCATGTTATACATTATAACTGACATATTGTTGAAAGTGACATCAAACACCAATAAAACTGGTCATGTCATACGCTATAACTGACATATTGTTGAAAGTGACGTTAACCACTAATAAAACTGGCCATCATGTTATACATTATAACTGACATATTGTTGAAAGTGACGTTAAGCACCAATAAAACTGGCCATCATGTTATACATTATAACTGACATATTGTTGAAAGTGACGTTAACCACCAATAAAACTGGCCATCATGTTATACATTATAACTGACATATTGTTGAAAGTGACATTAAGCACCAATAAAACTGGTCATGTCATACGTTATAACTGACATTGTTGAAAGCGACGTTAACCACTAATAAAACTGGCCATCATGTTATACATTATAACTGACATATTGTTGAAAGTGACATTAAACACCAATAAAACTGGTCATGTCATACGCTATAACTGACATATTGTTGAAAGTGACGTTAACCACTAATAAAACTGGCCATCATGTTATACATTATAACTGACATATTGTTGAAAGTGACGTTAAACACCAATAAAACTGGCCATCATGTTATACATTATAACTGACATATTGTTGAAAGTGACGTTAAACACCAATAAAACTGGTCATCATGTTATACGCTATAACTGACATATTGTTGAAAGTGACGTTAACCACTAATAAAACTGGCCATCATGTTATACATTATAACTGACATATTGTTGAAAGTGACATTAAGCACCAATAAAACTGGTCATGTCCTACGTTATAACTGACATATTGTTGAAAGTGACGTTAACCACTAATAAAACTGGCCATCATGTTATACATTATAACTGACATATTGTTGAAAGTGACATTAAACACCAATAAAACTGGCCATCATGTTATACATTATAACTGACATATTGTTGAAAGTGACATTAAACACCAATAAAACTGGTCATGTTATACATTATAACTGACATATTGTTGAAAGTGACATTAAGCACCAATAAAACTGGTCATGTTATACATTATAACTGACATATTGTTGAAAGTGACGTTAAACACCAATAAAACTGGCCATGATGTAATACATTATAACTGACATATTGTTGAAAGTGACGTTAACCACTAATAAAACTGGCCATCATGTCATACGTTATAACTGACATATTGTTGAAAGTGATGTTAACCACTAATAAAACTGGCCATCATGTTATACATTATAACTGACATATTGTTGAAAGTGACATTAAACACCAATAAAACTGGCCATCATGTTATATATTATAACTGACATATTGTTGAAAGTGACGTTAAACACCAATAAAACTGGCCATCATGTAATACATTATAACTGACATATTGTTGAAAGTGACGTTAACCACTAATAAAACTGGCCATCATGTTATACATTATAACTGACATATTGTTGAAAGTGACGTTAAACACCAATAAAACTGGCCATCATGTTATACATTATAACTGACATATTGTTGAAAGTGACGTTAACCACTAATAAAACTGGCCATCTTGTTATACATTATAACTGACATATTGTTGAAAGTGACATTAAGCACCAATAAAACTGGTCATGTCATACGTTATAACTGACATATTGTTGAAAGTGACGTTAATCACTAATAAAACTGGCCATCATGTTATACATTATAACTGACATATTGTTGAAAGTGACGTTAAACACCAATAAAACTGGTCATCATGTTATACATTATAACTGACATATTGTTGAAAGTGACGTTAACCACTAATAAAACTGGTCATCATGTTATACATTATAACTGACATATTGTTGAAAGTGACATTAAGCACCAATAAAACTGGTCATGTTATACGTTATAACTGACATATTGTTGAAAGTGACATTAACCACTAATAAAACTGGTCATGTTATACGTTATAACTGACATATTGTTGAAAGTGACGTTAACCACCAATAAAACTGGCCATCATGTAATACATTATAACTGACATATTGTTGAAAGTGACATTAAGCACCAATAAAACGGGTCATGTCATACGTTATAACTGACATTGTTGAAAGCGACGTTAACCACTAATAAAACTGGCCATCATGTTATACATTATAACTGACATATTGTTGAAAGTGACATTAAACACCAATAAAACTGGTCATGTCATACGCTATAACTGACATATTGTTGAAAGTGACGTTAACCACTAATAAAACTGGCCATCATGTTATACATTATAACTGACATATTGTTGAAAGTGACGTTAACCACCAATAAAACTGGCCATCGTGTTATACATTATAACTGACATATTGTTGAAAGTGACGTTAAACACCAATAAAACTGGCCATCATGTTATACATTATAACTGACATATTGTTGAAAGTGACATTAAACACCAATAAAACTGGTCATGTCATACGCTATAACTGACATATTGTTGAAAGTGACGTTAAACACCAATAAAACTGGCCATCATGTTATACATTATAACTGACATATTGTTGAAAGTGACATTAAACACCAATAAAACTGGTCATGTCATACGCTATAACTGACATATTGTTGAAAGTGACGTTAAACACCAATAAAACTGGCCATCATGTTATACATTATAACTGACATATTGTTGAAAGTGACATTAAACACCAATAAAACTGGCCATCATGTTATATGTTATAACTGACATATTGTTGAAAGTGACATTAAACACTAATAAAACTGGCCATCATGTTATACATTATAACTGACATATTGTTGAAAGTGACGTTAAACACCAATAAAACTGGCCATCATGTTATACGTTATAACTGACATATTGTTGAAAGTGACGTAAACCACTAATAAAACTGGCCATCGTGTTATACGTTATAACTGACATATTGTTGAAAGTGACGTTAAACATCAATAAAACTGGCCATCATGTTATACATTATAACTGACATATCGTTGAAAGTGACATTAAACACCAATAAAACTGGTCATGTTATACGTTATAACTGACATATTGTTGAAAGTGACATCAAACACCAATAAAACTGGTCATGTTATACGTTATAACTGACATATTGTTGAAAGTGACGTTAACCACTAATAAAACTGGCCATCATGTTATACGTTATAACTGACATATTGTTGAAAGTGACGTTAACCACTAATAAAACTGGCCATTATGTTATACATTATAACTGACATATTGTTGAAAGTGACGATAACCACTAATAAAACTGGCCATCATGTTATACGTTATTGCTGACATATTGTTGAAAGTGACGTTAAACACCAATAAAACTGGTCACCATGTTATACGCTATAACTGACATATTGTTGAAAGTGACGTTAACCACCAATAAAACTGGCCATCATGTTATACATTATAACTGACATATTGTTGAAAGTGACATTAACCACCAATAAAACTGGCCATCATGTTATACATTATAACTGACATATTGTTGAAAGTGACATTAAACACCAGTAAAACTGGTCATGTTATACGCTATAACTGACATATTGTTGAAAGTGACGTTAACCACCAATAAAACTGGCAATCATGTTATACATTATAACTGACATATTGTTGAAAGTGACATTAAGCACCAATAAAACTTGTCATGTTATACATTATAACTGACATATTGTTGAAAGTGACGTTAACACTAATAAAACTGGCCATCATGTTATACGTTATAACTGACATATTGTTTAAAGTGACATTAAACACCAATAAAACTGGCCATCATGTTATACGTTATAACTGACATATTGTTGAAAGTGACGTCAACCACTAATAAAACTGGCCATCATGTTATACATTATAACTGATATATTGTTGAAAGTGACGTTAAACACCAATAAAACTGGTCATGTTATACATTATAACTGACATATTGTTGAAAGTGACGTTAATCACTAATAAAACTGGCCATCATGTTATACATTATAACTGACATATTGTTGAAAGTGACATTAAGCACAAATAAAACTGGTCATGTTATACATTATAACTGACATATTGTTGAAAGTGACGTTAACCACTAACAAAACTGGCCATCATGTTATACATTATAACTGACATATTGTTGAAAGTGACATTAAGCACCAATAAAACTGGTCATGTTATACATTATAACTGACATATTGTTGAAAGTGACGTTAACCACTAATAAAACTGGCCATCATGTTATACGTTATAACTGACATATTGTTGAAAGTGACATTAAACACCAATAAAACTGGCCATCATGTTATACATTATAACTGACATATTGTTGAAAGTGACATTAAACACCAATAAAACGGGTCATGTTATACATTATAACTGACATATTGTTGAAAGTGACGTTAACCACTAATAAAACTGGCAATCATGTTATACATTATAACTGACATATTGTTGAAAGTGACGTTAAACACCAATAAAACTGGCCATCATGTTATACATTATAACTGACATATTGTTGAAAGTGACGTTAAACACCAATAAAACTGGCCATCATGTTATACATTATAACTGACATATTGTTGAAAGTGACGTTAACCACTAATAAAACTGGCCATCATGTTATACATTATAACTGACATATTGTTGAAAGTGACGTTAACCACTAATAAAACTGGCCATCATGTTATACATTATAACTGACATATTGTTGAAAGTGACGTTAACCACTAATAAAACTGGCCATCATGTAATACATTATAACTGACATATTGTTGAAAGTGATGTTAAACACCAATAAAACTGGCCATCATGTTACACATTATAACTGACATATTGTTGAAAGTGACGTTAAACACCAATAAAACTGACCATCATGTTATACATTATAACTGACATATTGTTGAAAGTGACGTTAACCACTAATAAAACTGGCCATCATGTTATACATTATAACTGACATATTGTTGAAAGTGACATTAAGCACCAATAAAACTGGTCATGTCATACGTTATAACTGACATATTGTTGAAAGTGACGTTAACCACTAATAAAACTGGCCATCATGTTATACATTATAAATGACATATTGTTGAAAGTGACATTAAGCACCAATAAAACTGGTCATGTCATACGTTATAACTGAAATATTGTTGAAAGTGACGTTAACCACTAATAAAACTGGCCATCATGTTATACATTATAAATGACATATTGTTGAAAGTGACGTTAAACACCAATAAAACTGGCCATCATGTTATACATTATAACTGACATATTGTTGAAAGTGACGTTAACCACTAGTAAAACTGGCCATCATGTTGTACATTATAACTGACATATTGTTGAAAGTGACGTTAACCACTAATAAAACTGGCCATCATGTTATACATTATAACTGACATATTGTTGAAAGTGATATTAAGCACCAATAAAACTGGTCATGTTATACATTATAACTGACATATTGTTGAAAGTGACGTTAACCACTAATAAAACTGGCCATCATGTTATACGCTATAACTGACATATTGTTGAAAGTGACGTTAAACACCAATAAAACTGGTCATATCATACGCTATAGCTGACATATTGTTGAAAGTGACGTTAAACACCAATAAAACTGGCCATCATGTTATACATTATAACTGACATATTGTTGAAAGTGACATTAAACACCAATAAAACTGGTCATGTCATACGCTATAACTGACATATTGTTGAAAGTGACGTTAACCACTAATAAAACTGGCCATCATGTTATATGTTATAACTGACATATTGTTGAAAGTGACATTAAACACTAATAAAACTGGCCATCTTGTAATACATTATAACTGACATATTGTTGAAAGTGACGTTAAACACCAATAAAACTGGCCATCATGTTATACGTTATAACTGACATATTGTTGAAAGTGACGATAACCACTAATAAAACTGGCCATCATGTTATACGTTATTGCTGACATATTGTTGAAAGTGACGTTAAACACCAATAAAACTGGTCACCATGTTATACGCTATAACTGACATATTGTTGAAAGTGACGTTAACCACCAATAAAACTGGCCATCATGTTATACATTATAACTGACATATTGTTGAAAGTGACATTAACCACCAATAAAACTGGCCATCATGTTATACATTATAACTGACATATTGTTGAAAGTGACATTAAACACCAGTAAAACTGGTCATGTTATACGCTATAACTGACATATTGTTGAAAGTGACGTTAACCACCAATAAAACTGGCAATCATGTTATACATTATAACTGACATATTGTTGAAAGTGACATTAAGCACCAATAAAACTTGTCATGTTATACATTATAACTGACATATTGTTGAAAGTGACGTTAACACTAATAAAACTGGCCATCATGTTATACGTTATAACTGACATATTGTTGAAAGTGACATTAAACACCAATAAAACTGGCCATCATGTTATACGTTATAACTGACATATTGTTGAAAGTGACGTCAACCACTAATAAAACTGGCCATCATGTTATACATTATAACTGATATATTGTTGAAAGTGACGTTAAACACCAATAAAACTGGCCATCATGTTATACATTATAACTGACATATTGTTGAAAGTGACATTAAGCACCAATAAAACTGGTCATGTTATACATTATAACTGACATATTGTTGAAAGTGACGTTAATCACTAATAAAACTGGCCATCATGTTATACATTATAACTGACATATTGTTGAAAGTGACATTAAGCACAAATAAAACTGGTCATGTTATACATTATAACTGACATATTGTTGAAAGTGACGTTAACCACTAACAAAACTGGCCATCATGTTATACATTATAACTGACATATTGTTGAAAGTGACATTAAGCACCAATAAAACTGGTCATGTTATACATTATAACTGACATATTGTTGAAAGTGACGTTAACCACTAATAAAACTGGCCATCATGTTATACGTTATAACTGACATATTGTTGAAAGTGACATTAAACACCGATAAAACTGGCCATCATGTAATACATTATAACTGACATATTGTTGAAAGTGACATTAAACACCAATAAAACTGGTCATGTTATACATTATAACTGACATATTGTTGAAAGTGACGTTAACCACTAATAAAACTGGCAATCATGTTATACATTATAACTGACATATTGTTGAAAGTGACGTTAAACACCAATAAAACTGGCCATCATGTTATACATTATAACTGACATATTGTTGAAAGTGACGTTAAACACCAATAAAACTGGCCATCATGTAATACATTATAACTGACATATTGTTGAAAGTGACGTTAAACACTAATAAAACTGGCCATCATGTTATACATTATAACTGACATATTGTTGAAAGTGACGTTAAACACCAATAAAACTGGCCATCATGTTATACATTATAACTGATATATTGTTGAAAGTGACGTTAACCACTAATAAAACTGGCCATCATGTTATACATTATAACTGACATATTGTTGAAAGTGACATTAAACACCAATAAAATTGGTCATGTTATACATTATAACTGACATATTGTTGAAAGTGACGTTAACCACTAATAAAACTGGCCATCATGTTATACATTATAACTGACATATTGTTGAAAGTGACATTAAGCACCAATAAAACTGGTCATGTTATACATTATAACTGACATATTGTTGAAAGTGACGTTAACCACTAATAAAACTGGCCATCATGTTATACGTTATAACTGACATATTGTTGAAAGTGACATTAAACACTAATAAAACTGGCCATCATGTTATACATTATAACTGATATATTGTTGAAAGTGACATTAAACACCAATAAAACTGGTCATCATGTTATACATTATAACTGACATATTGTTGAAAGTGATGTTAACCACTAATAAAACTGGCTATCATGTTCTACATTATAACTGACATATTGTTGAAAGTGACATTAAACACCAATAAAACTGGCCATCATGTTATACATTATAACTGAAATATTGTTGAAAGTGACGTTAACCACTAATAAAACTGGCCATCATGTTATACATTATAAATGACATATTGTTGAAAGTGACGTTAAACACCAATAAAACTGGCCATCATGTTATACATTATAACTGACATATTGTTGAAAGTGACGTTAACCACTAGTAAAACTGGCCATCATGTTGTACATTATAACTGACATATTGTTGAAAGTGACGTTAACCACTAATAAAACTGGCCATCATGTTATACATTATAACTGACATATTGTTGAAAGTGATATTAAGCACCAATAAAACTGGTCATGTTATACATTATAACTGACATATTGTTGAAAGTGACGTTAACCACTAATAAAACTGGCCATCATGTTATACGCTATAACTGACATATTGTTGAAAGTGACGTTAAACACCAATAAAACTGGTCATATCATACGCTATAGCTGACATATTGTTGAAAGTGACGTTAAACACCAATAAAACTGGCCATCATGTTATACATTATAACTGACATATTGTTGAAAGTGACATTAAACACCAATAAAACTGGTCATGTCATACGCTATAACTGACATATTGTTGAAAGTGACGTTAACCACTAATAAAACTGGCCATCATGTTATATGTTATAACTGACATATTGTTGAAAGTGACATTAAACACTAATAAAACTGGCCATCTTGTAATACATTATAACTGACATATTGTTGAAAGTGACGTTAAACACCAATAAAACTGGCCATCATGTTATACGTTATAACTGACATATTGTTGAAAGTGACGATAACCACTAATAAAACTGGCCATCATGTTATACGTTATTGCTGACATATTGTTGAAAGTGACGTTAAACACCAATAAAACTGGTCACCATGTTATACGCTATAACTGACATATTGTTGAAAGTGACGTTAACCACCAATAAAACTGGCCATCATGTTATACATTATAACTGACATATTGTTGAAAGTGACATTAACCACCAATAAAACTGGCCATCATGTTATACATTATAACTGACATATTGTTGAAAGTGACATTAAACACCAGTAAAACTGGTCATGTTATACGCTATAACTGACATATTGTTGAAAGTGACGTTAACCACCAATAAAACTGGCAATCATGTTATACATTATAACTGACATATTGTTGAAAGTGACATTAAGCACCAATAAAACTTGTCATGTTATACATTATAACTGACATATTGTTGAAAGTGACGTTAACACTAATAAAACTGGCCATCATGTTATACGTTATAACTGACATATTGTTGAAAGTGACATTAAACACCAATAAAACTGGCCATCATGTTATACGTTATAACTGACATATTGTTGAAAGTGACGTCAACCACTAATAAAACTGGCCATCATGTTATACATTATAACTGATATATTGTTGAAAGTGACGTTAAACACCAATAAAACTGGCCATCATGTTATACATTATAACTGACATATTGTTGAAAGTGACATTAAGCACCAATAAAACTGGTCATGTTATACATTATAACTGACATATTGTTGAAAGTGACGTTAATCACTAATAAAACTGGCCATCATGTTATACATTATAACTGACATATTGTTGAAAGTGACATTAAGCACAAATAAAACTGGTCATGTTATACATTATAACTGACATATTGTTGAAAGTGACGTTAACCACTAACAAAACTGGCCATCATGTTATACATTATAACTGACATATTGTTGAAAGTGACATTAAGCACCAATAAAACTGGTCATGTTATACATTATAACTGACATATTGTTGAAAGTGACGTTAACCACTAATAAAACTGGCCATCATGTTATACGTTATAACTGACATATTGTTGAAAGTGACATTAAACACCGATAAAACTGGCCATCATGTAATACATTATAACTGACATATTGTTGAAAGTGACATTAAACACCAATAAAACTGGTCATGTTATACATTATAACTGACATATTGTTGAAAGTGACGTTAACCACTAATAAAACTGGCAATCATGTTATACATTATAACTGACATATTGTTGAAAGTGACGTTAAACACCAATAAAACTGGCCATCATGTTATACATTATAACTGACATATTGTTGAAAGTGACGTTAAACACCAATAAAACTGGCCATCATGTAATACATTATAACTGACATATTGTTGAAAGTGACGTTAAACACTAATAAAACTGGCCATCATGTTATACATTATAACTGACATATTGTTGAAAGTGACGTTAAACACCAATAAAACTGGCCATCATGTTATACATTATAACTGATATATTGTTGAAAGTGACGTTAACCACTAATAAAACTGGCCATCATGTTATACATTATAACTGACATATTGTTGAAAGTGACATTAAACACCAATAAAATTGGTCATGTTATACATTATAACTGACATATTGTTGAAAGTGACGTTAACCACTAATAAAACTGGCCATCATGTTATACATTATAACTGACATATTGTTGAAAGTGACATTAAGCACCAATAAAACTGGTCATGTTATACATTATAACTGACATATTGTTGAAAGTGACGTTAACCACTAATAAAACTGGCCATCATGTTATACGTTATAACTGACATATTGTTGAAAGTGACATTAAACACTAATAAAACTGGCCATCATGTTATACATTATAACTGATATATTGTTGAAAGTGACATTAAACACCAATAAAACTGGTCATCATGTTATACATTATAACTGACATATTGTTGAAAGTGATGTTAACCACTAATAAAACTGGCTATCATGTTCTACATTATAACTGACATATTGTTGAAAGTGACATTAAACACCAATAAAACTGGCCATCATGTTATACATTATAACTGACATATTGTTGAAAGTGATGTTAACCACTAATAAAACTGGCCATCATATTATACATTATAACTGACATATTGTTGAAAGTGACGTTAAACACCAATAAAACTGGCCATCATGTTATACATTATAACTGACATATTGTTGAAAGTGACATTAAACACCAATAAAACTGGCCATCATGTTATACATTATAACTGACATATTGTTGAAAGTGACGTTAACCACTAATAAAACTGGCCATCATGTTATACATTATAACTGACATATTGTTGAAAGTGACGTTAAACACTAATAAAACTGGCCATCATGTTATACGTTATAACTGACATATTGTTGAAAGTGACGTTAACCACTAATAAAACTGGCCATCATGTTATACATTATAACTGACATATTGTTGAAAGTGACGTTAAACACCAATAAAACTGGCCATCATGTTATACATTATAACTGACATATTGTTGAAAGTGACGTTAACCACTAATAAAACTGGCCATCATGTTATACATTATAACTGACATATTGTTGAAAGTGACGTTAACCACTAATAAAACTGGCCATCATGTTATACATTATAACTGACATATTGTTGAAAGTGACGTTAAACACCAATAAAACTGATCATCATGTTATACATTATAACTGACATATTGTTGAAAGTGACGTTAAACACTAATAAAACTGGCCATCATGTTATACATTATAACTGACATATTGTTGAAAGTGACGTTAAACACCAATAAAACTGGTCATGTTATACATTATAACTGACATATTGTTGAAAGTGACATTAAACACTAATAAAACTGGCCATCATGTTATACATTATAACTGATATATTGTTGAAAGTGACATTAAACACCAATAAAACTGGTCATCATGTTATACATTATAACTGACATATTGTTGAAAGTGATGTTAACCACTAATAAAACTGGCTATCATGTTCTACATTATAACTGACATATTGTTGAAAGTGACATTAAACACCAATAAAACTGGCCATCATGTTATACATTATAACTGACATATTGTTGAAAGTGATGTTAACCACTAATAAAACTGGCCATCATGTTATACATTATAACTGACATATTGTTGAAAGTGACGTTAAACACCAATAAAACTGGCCATCATGTTATACATTATAACTGACATATTGTTGAAAGTGACATTAAACACCAATAAAACTGGCCATCATGTTATACATTATAACTGACATATTGTTGAAAGTGACGTTAACCACTAATAAAACTGGCCATCATGTTATACATTATAACTGACATATTGTTGAAAGTGACGTTAAACACTAATAAAACTGGCCATCATGTTATACATTATAACTGACATATTGTTGAAAGTGACGTTAAACACCAATAAAACTGGCCATCATGTTATACGTTATAACTGACATATTGTTGAAAGTGACGTTAACCACTAATAAAACTGGCCATCATGTTATACATTATAACTGACATATTGTTGAAAGTGACGTTAACCACTAATAAAACTGGCCATCATGTTATACATTATAACTGACATATTGTTGAAAGTGACGTTAAACACCAATAAAACTGATCATCATGTTATACATTATAACTGACATATTGTTGAAAGTGACGTTAAACACTAATAAAACTGGCCATCATGTTATACATTATAACTGACATATTGTTGAAAGTGACGTTAAACACCAATAAAACTGGTCATGTTATACATTATAACTGACATATTGTTGAAAGTGACGTTAACCACTAATAAAACTGGCCATCATATTATACATTATAACTGACATATTGTTGAAAGTGACGTTAACCACTAATCAAACTGGCCATCATGTTATACATTATAACTGACATATTGTTGAAAGTGACATTAAACACCAATAAAACTGGTCATGTTATACATTATAACTGACATATTGTTGAAAGTGACGTTAACCACTAATAAAACTGGCCATCATGTTATACATTATAACTGACATATTGTTGAAAGTGACATTAAGCACCAATAAAACTGGTCATGTTATACATTATAACTGACATATTGTTGAAAGTGACGTTAACCACTAATAAAACTGGCCATCATGTTATACATTATAACCGACATATTGTTGAAAGTGACATTAAACACCAATAAAACTGGCCATCATGTTATACATTATAACTGACATATTGTTGAAAGTGACATTAAACACCAATAAAACTGGCCATCATGTTATACATTATAACTGACATATTGTTGAAAGTGATGTTAACCACTAATAAAACTGGCCATCATGTTATACATTATAACTGACATATTGTTGAAAGTGACGTTAAACACCAATAAAACTGGCCATCATGTTATACATTATAACTGACATATTGTTGAGTGACATTAAACACCAATAAAACTGGCCATCATGTTATACATTATAACTGACATATTGTTGAAAGTGACGTTAACCACTAATAAAACTGGCCATCATGTTATACATTATAACTGACATATTGTTGAAAGTGACGTTAAACACCAATAAAACTGGCCATCATGTAATACATTATAACTGACATATTGTTGAAAGTGACGTTAAACACCAATAAAACTGGCCATCATGTAATACATTATAACTGACATATTGTTGAAAGTGACGTTAACCACTAATAAAACTGGCCATCATGTTATACATTATAACTGACATATTGTTGAAAGTGACGTTAAACACCAATAAAACTGGCCATCATGTTATACATTATAACTGACATTATTATTAAATTTATTTACCCGTAGCAGGAGATTCCGAATAGAGTTCGGAATTCCGAATGAAATTATTCGGAAATATTCGGAAACAGCTTGGAAATTTGGACTTTGCCATTTTTTAGGTCGGAAAAAGTGCGGAAATTTGAACTTTGTCATTTTTCATGTCGGAAAAAGCTTGGAAAGTTGGACTTAATCATTTTGAATGGCGGAAAAAGATGCGGAAATTTGGACTTTGTCATTTTTTATGTCGGAAAAAGTGCGGAAATGTGAACTTTGTAATTTTTTATGTCGGAAAATTGGACTTTATTATTTTTATTGGCAAAAAAAGTTCGGAAAGTTGGACTTGGTCATTTTTATTGGTGGAAAAAGCTCGGAAAGTTGAACTTTATCCTTTTTAATGGCGGAAAAAGATGCAGAAAGTTGGACTTTGTCATTTTTGATGGCGGAAAAGTTTGGAAAATAGTCTTTGCAATATTTTATGGTTAGAATAAATTCGGAAAATAGGACTTTTTTTTTTATGTTGGATAAAGTTTGGAAAGTTGGACTTTTAGATTTTTTTAATGTTGGAAAAAGTTCAGAAAGTTTGACTCAGTCATTTTTTAGGCCAGAAAAAACATTTGTTTGTGGAAAAGCTGATTTAGTCATTTCTTAAGGTTTTATTCTTAAATTTGATTAATATCCAATTGAATGAAGAATATCAACTAATATTAACTAATTGATTAATATTGCCAAGTCTTCAGTTAGAATAAAAATTTAATAAATAGTGATGTTTCTAATCTTCCCTGAAACAGGTGTTAAAACTATTCAACTCTTTGGTATATTCAAATTTTTTCAAAGAAAATTAGACAAAGACCAGCATAAAACATAGAAAATTGAAAACAAGTAACATGAACTTCACTAAAATAGTGAAAACTTGTGTTCTCCAGAAAATTGAGCATTCACTGTGCTACACATAGTTATTGGTTTGATGGGTGCAGATTACATTTTTTCTGGGTTCTGAAAATTTACTCCTCATCAAATATTCAAAAGTAGATTAAGTTTCCATCATAATATGCATAAGAAAGTTAATAGGTACTATATTGATCACTCATCATGTACATGCAATTACTGAAGTCTTGAGGTTTCTAATGATGATTGAAGTTTAAACATTGTATACAGTCAAATCTCATAATGTCAAACTTCTTACTTTTAGTTATCCAACGAAAAAACTTATCTGAGATTGAGTGAGTGATTGTTGCTTAACGCCAATTCAGCAATTTTTCAGCTATATCGTGGCGAAAACAAGTTAATTTTCAATGATCCACTTTGTAGTAAACCAACACGCTTAGTTGGATTTTATAGTGCTAGCTCACTGAAACAACAATCTGCGGGTAGACATGTCACTCAACTCGGACACATTATTCTGATTCCGAGCCAACCTGCTTAGTGGAGAAGCAACAGATACCAATTTAATATTCTTTGATTTGACCCGAACAGGGCTCGAACCCACAATCTAGAGCACTCGAGGTGTATCTGATATTGACATAACCAGGTATGACTGTATATACAACACTTTTCAACATTGTTCAGCAAACCTCATTGCACAGAAAATCATTTTTTCATAAAAACAAAAGGAAGAAATCTGAATATGGCAACTTTTACTTGCTGATAATAATATTCATAGTACATAAACATAGGATAACAAAGTAGAAAATAAATAGAATACAAAGGCTTCTAAAAAAAAGACTTCAGGAATAGTCACTATATTGTCTGTTGCATGCTTTCAATATTATAATAAAAATGGCCATCTTGATCGTATGGTAGTTTGATTTTCAACTACATGTGCAATCAGTGCCTATCACCACTAAAGTTGTGAGTTCAAATCCTGCTCGGTGGTTTTTTCCGTTTTCCTCCACCAATAAAACTGAGCTTCATGTACTGTGATACAACTGAAAGATTGCTAAAAGTGGCGATAAACACCCTAACACTTCAATATAATAAAGTGTCTCAATAATTTTTCATTGATTTTCCCCCAACTCAAGATTCTCCCAAACATTCAGAGTAAGAGTATGTCCCAGTTCAATCTCTCTCAACAAAGTTCTCAACCAGTTCTTCTTCAAATGTCCATGTCTATCTGTAACAAGTGATTGGTCTGTACTACAGTTAAATTTAGCCGTGCTTTTCTGTCTGCAACAGACATTTACACTTGATCCACACGTGTCAATATTTCCTGAATTGAAAATATGTATGTTGTGGTTCCTCTATGACTGACTGATCATCTTGTTCTTCAATTTTCCTGAAATAAAATAACAAAATATGTAAGAAAAACAAACCTTAAAATAACTTATTACATTTAAATATACAAAATGTAAAGATTTCACATATTAATACAAAATAGTAGATTATTACAGTTGTATCCTGCTGTCAAATTACAACTTCAGACAATAGAATTATACATGTAAATTTATAAGTAATATGAAATTAAATATATTAAAAAAAAAAATTAGCATGTTTTATTTCTGCATGACCAGCACTAATTAAGTTGTTTTTTTTTCATAATATATTTGTTCCATTTTGAAATCATATTGTGTAAGTTACAAATAATTGATTTAGCAATTCAATTATTTTCTTAATCATCAGATTTTATAATTATTTTACCTTGCTCTAAATTAAGTCCTTGTTTAAATATTTATGGGAACAAATCACCAAAATTGTAGACACTATACATCTATACATTTAGTAAGTGAATGATTGTTGTTTAGTTGTTTAATGCCAAGTGAGCAACGTTTTAGCTATATCATAGCGAGAACAAGTTACAATTTGATGAGATGGTGTCTGCTTTGTAGTAGACCAACACGATTAGTTGGATTTTTAGTGCCAGATCACTGAAATAACAGTCTGGAATAAGGCATGCCTCTCCAACCTGGAACATTATGCTGTGTGATTAGCGGAGCACAAGAACCAATTTGAGTCTTTGTTTTAACCTTACCGGAGCTCAAACCCATGATCTACCACACCATATAATGCACTATACACTTAAGCATGAAGCAGTGGAAAATGTACCAGGCGTAACATAGACAAATACACAATGAATAAATACCTGCGATAATAAGGGGTCTTGGGCAAGGGAACATCTTCTTTTGGCTTCATACAATTTGTACCAGCTGAAAACAAATAAAACACATTTAAAATATTACATAAAACTTATGGTGTTCTATAGATATATATATAAAAGATTATTACAGTGAAATGTCATGTCTTTCTAAATAATCATAGTAAACACTGAACTTGACCAATATGGATAAACACCAAGTCTTTGCTTTTTATATTTGTGCATCATGCATTCATGACAGGACATAACAAATAAATGTGTCAATTTGTTTGCATAGCGAACTGCAGAGGTCATTGAAATATAATGTATATATGATTATTTTTTTTAGATCATTATTTATATAAACTAATCCAATTGGAAATGACATTCCATTGATAGGCGATACTTTTACCTTTGTCTTTGTGTTTGAGTTTGAAAATTCGAATTTTCTATTTATTATGTACAGTGTATATAAATGTTGTTATTTTATCAATTTGGAATTTCTAATCTTGTCTGTTCGCGCCGATGTATAATCATCACGACTCGAGTGATGAAACATCGTAGGATGTAGAAGATCAATCATAAGTTAACGTGAAACAAATCGTCGAAAATGGGTGAAGTTATGATATATAGGCTCTTGAAATGTTACTTTAATGCAGAAAGAGTTTCATATGAAAGAAACGATACCTAATTACAAATGGTGTCTTTGCATGATTAGATTCCCTAGGACCGCTAGGTTGGCCAGTCAAATGGGGGGGGGGGGGGGTTACTATTTTCTGTTGTTTATAGTGCCTTTGAATCCATTTGGGATTAAATTTATGTCTCAGAATAGATTTGACTGTGTGTGCTTCATAAGTCGTTTTGTAAACAAATTACCTGTGATGCTACCAAGAACACGTTTTTAGTACTAGAAAAGTCTAGTTCGTGTTTTCAACGAACAGATTTAAAGATGGCGGGTTATTTACAAATTGCATTATGGGAGAAAAATATTTAATAAATATTGTTGAAAAAGAAAATCCAGCAAATTAAAACTCTTTATTTTTTTTTTTTTTTTTTTTTTACTAAAGATCAAATTTAATATTACTTTAAACATCCATATCTATGAGTTGATTAAACAAACTTTGGTAGACACGCATCGGAAATTAACGAAGTGCAAGGAATCCGATTCAATGACCAATCATCGAGAAGCGTGGGAGGCGCCAATTTTGTAAATATTTTGAATATAAAAAATGTAAACAACAACAATTATCGCTACGTTCAGTATGGATATCACGCATATTTTAATTTATTATATGGACAAACGACAACCCAATTACCCGGCAACTTTCTTAATGCCAGCAACATAATAGAGCCTCGCAAAATCATTAGATTTGGTAAAGGCAGTCAGACATAGCTAGCCTAGGGCTAGGAGTAGGAATGCATCAATGATTCGTCGTAAGTATCATATATCATATATAATTTATAGCAATGTATAGACCAAGAACTGGATGATTTATCTCTCAAAAGCTATCTACACACCCATCTGGCTCAACAAGTTTTCTTAAAATGAAATGCAACTACCTTGTGTTGTCATTTACAAATGTAGGTCAAATTAGGGAAAAAAAAGGGGGGGGGGGGCGAACTACTCCCAACCAAATTCAAATTATTAATTGATATAAAATCCAGTAAATGGATTATCATAAAAAATAATACAAAACTAACCCTAACCCAACCAGAGATGCTTGCAACTCGTATGGGCGAATCCTGGACTCATTAATTGTGCTTAGATTCTAAGTTAGAACTCACTATTATTTTTACAAGTGAGACTCATGACTTTCTTTATTGACCAAAATAAGGGCGAATGGACCCAGGTTAAAAAAAGATACATGTAAAAAAAAAAAAAAAGGTTATGTATATATATTATGTATATATTGTAATATAACCTGGTTTAATTTATATAAACTATTCTTACTATGTAAATTTTAAAGTATACATGTACTAGCAGAATATGCACAAGAATTATGATTTTGAAACTTTCTGACATTGATTTTGTCTTTAAGCCAATGCTAATGTGTTAAATCAAACTTTATCCTATATTACCCAATGTACATGTACCATGGTCATTCGACTTTCCTTTGTTAAAAGTGTGACGATATCTGCACATAAATGTATCACATAGGAGGAGTCAAGGCATTTGCCATTTCATCATCACACTTTTAACAAAGGAAAGTCGAATGACCAAGGTACATGCACAGGGACTTATCACTATCCAGGTAAATATACTATCAATGTATAAACATATACAAGGGCGGACATCTTTTTTACCCCCGCTCGCTTCAAGTCGTGTTTGTTTTTTAAATTCCTTCTAATATATTCAAAACCCTGTTTGGTTCAACTCCCAAGACCTTATTCTTTTCAAAAAATATCATGACCTCCCCTCGACTACCTCTTGTGAAGGCGCAGCGGTCGCTTTTGTCAGGAATTCGCCTGGGTAGAGAACAACGTGGACCCAAAGTGAAAGTAACAGCGCCACCTATTAAAAAACGGAAGTTCAGAACTCTCGGGGTTTTACCATTCGATATTTGGTTTTCTCGCTAGTTATCGTGTTTCTAAGTATAAGATACCGCGGGAAATAACATACGAAATAATAAATTAAAGAAAATGGACAGCAATCAAGAAAAAGCCTTGAAAATGGCATTTATCATTCAATGTATGTACAAGTCAAAAATGTTCAGTTTTCACTTCAAATCGTCCCGCTCGTTTAATGATGTTTGAATCTTGATGGTATTTTCCTTACCTCAAAGCTAAAACCCCGAGAGTTCCGAACTTCCGTGTTTTTTTTTTAGGTGGCGCTGTTACTTTCACTTTGGGTCCATGTTGTTCTCTACTCGGGCGAATTCCTGACAAAAACGACTGCTGCGCCTTCACAAGAGGTAGTCGAGGGGAGGTCATGATATTTTTTGAAAAGAATAAGGTCTTGGGAGTTGAACCAAACAGGTATTTGAATATATTAGAAGGAATTTAAAAAACAAACAGGACTTGAAGCGAGCGGGGGTAAAAAAAAGATGTCCGCCCTTGTATATGTTTATACATTAATAGTATATTTACCTGGATAGTGACAAGGCCCTGTGGTACATGTGACTTCCTATATTGGAAATGATGGGTATGTATAGATACAGCATGGGTAGGGCAAAATTTACTCGAAAGCAAAGCTTTCTCGTGAATTTTAGTCCCACCCATACTGTATCTATACATTATACATACCCAACAATTTCCAATATTATATAGTAACTAAAACATAAAAAACAAGCTTGTTGACAAAAAATAATGCACAAGTACACCTTACTTAGGAAACAAATAATCAGTAAAGAAGCAGCAACTAGTTATGTCAAACACTAAATATTGAAACAAATATTTCAGAAAAACTTAAAAGACAGTTGCACAGGAACTGGAACTGACTGACTTACATGTACAACAACAACTTAAAGAAGAAAGGTAAGTTTTATCTTTATTGAAGACTTACATTGTACTGATTCACTTTGAATGAAAAAAAGTGTAATTGAAAAACATATTGTCAAGTTGTCAACAGATCAAGATTATTATTTTTTAAATTTCAGTCGCAAGTTGGTTGTAAAATCATAAGTAGAAAAAGATAATATACAATTAATGACTTTTAATGAGGTGGATACAATGATTTTTTAACACAGGAACATTATATTTACCACAACCAAATGTATTATTCTTGGGTTAATAAATCCTGGTATCCATCGAATTGAAAGTCATTAATTGCTTTATTATATGACACATTTTATATGTTGATTTTATCATGACGTTTTCTTTGGTTTCGTATGGTGCAAGATGTTGGAATGTTATATTCACCGTGCATTACGTCGAAAAGACATTATCTGAAGTCATATAATAATGGTAGTTATTACATGTAGTATTTGTATTTCTAAATTGATTATTAGCTTTGTTTACAATTATTTATCCTAAAACTTAATGAAAATACAATTATATTATAGTTACTTACCAGCAAGTCAACTCTTCAAAGAATCTATGGACATCCTAATGTCTCCAGAGCCTTCAACCAGCACGCAAAATCACGAAGTATGTGTAGATTGTACCATTCTACAATAGGAGGTCACTCGCAACAACCAACAAATACAATGTCTACAGAATCAACTCAATACCACCAAGATTGAGAACCAGTATTTACAGATAATCACATAGAACATGCAGCAACAACTTGTAAATTTGTGGTACTAGGTACAGTACTAGTTGTGGAATAAACATCAGGTAAATTATACATTGGCATGCATTTGTCATTCGATTGTCTTCTACTCTTAAGGGAGCTGCCATTATGAATTCTTGATAACTATCATGTTAATAAATGCAATATGAATGATAGAAGAATGAAAATATCTACCATAAAAACCAGTTTTTGTTAAATTTATTTTAGTTTAATACTTGCATATAGTAAAAGAGGGTTATGAACTTATGATCATGATGTTTGACACCACTTTCAATAGTATTTTAGTTACATTGTGGCAGTCACTTTTATTGGTGAAGGAAGCCATAGGACCTGGAGAAACCCACGACCTGTCATAAGTCACTAACAATCTTTGTCATATAATGTTGTACTTTACTCAAGACATATTTTATTGACAATGAATTAGACACAAGTTATAAAGTTACGATGTCTTCTCTGTTACATATAAATCATTAAAAAGACAATATATTACCAAAACATAACATTATTTCGTTTAAAATTATTTGAGAAAATTGACATAATACTGCAAGTGAATTTGATATTGATGTTCTATCGAGTACACCTCACCATAAGCAGGGTTGCAAGTTTTGCATAGGTAATTGCAACTTGCATACGATTATGACCATTATAGCCCCATATAGAAATAAAATGTCCAGGATTTGTCTTCTACGCTGCAAATGATTAAATGACATCACATTTTCTAAGTCGTAAACAAATTATGAGAGAAAGAGATAGACATGACATGTTAATGTAGGGAAGTTGATATAAGCTTTCAAATGTTTAAAAATATTAATTAATATAATTGATATTCCTGTACATGATGTAAAATAACAACAAATAATATTTCAATCTGAGTGGATGTGCAATAAATGTATATGAAGCAAAATCACATTATAAACTGATACTGATAGTGATAAGCACGAATAAAAAAAACATGCTTTGATATTTAAATGCATTACAAAAAATCTTTCTTTTTCAGATATTATTGGTAAAAGGTGGCCACATGTATCTAAAAAAGATGTTACTGGGAAGTTGGCAGAAGCCTTAAAGCCAAACCTGTTCAAGGAGCTTTAAAATTAGATATCTACTTAGACAATAGTGCCAAAAACACTTTTTTACAAAGATAGTGGACATTGTTTTTTCTTTGAAGAATTAAAATAAAACAAAAAGTATATTATGTTAAATGATTTCATTGTCAGACATAAATCTACTTTTTCTGATTTTATGGAAATTTATGTATAAAAAAATTTATACAGAATTTTTGTCTGAATGTAGTTCGGAAATGTTTTCCGAATGAAGTTCGGAATTTTTTTCCGAATGAAGTTCAGAAATTGCACCAAAAGTGGCAAAGCTAATGCGGAAATTTTCTCCGAGCTAGCTTGGAATAATTTCCGAATCTCACAATATTTTCTGAATAAGGGTGGTAGTTTCCGACCTTAATTCGGAAATCCGAATTTTTTCCCGATGTCGATTCGGAGTATTCGGACAATTCCGAATTTTTTTTCGAGCTCATTCGGAGTATTCGGACAATTCCGAACTGATTTCCGAATTATATGCGGAAAAAATATGGAAATTCATCAAAATTCTCTGTTTTTTTCACGAAAATATTTTTTTTATCATTCGGAAAATTCTGAATACTACGAACTCTATTTTCCGAGCTAATATTCGGAATCTCCTGCTACGGCCATCATGTTATACGTTTTAACTGACATATTGTTGAAAGTGACATTAAACACCAATAAAACTGGCCATCATGTTATATGTTATAACTGACATATTGTTGAAAGTGACATTAAACACCAATAAAACTGGTCATGTTATACATTATAACTGACATATTGTTGAAAGTGACGTTAACCACTAATAAAACTGGCCATCATGTTATACATTATAACTGACATATTGTTGAAAGTGACGTTAAACACCAATAAAACTGGCCATCATGTTATACATTATAACTGACATATTGTTGAAAGTGACATTAAGCACCAATAAAACTGGTCATGTTATACATTATAACTGACATATTGTTGAAAGTGACATTAAACACCAATAAAACTGGCCATCATGTTATATGTTATAACTGACATATTGTTGAAAGTGACATTAAACACCAATAAAACTGGTCATGTTATACATTATAACTGACATATTGTTGAAAGTGACGTTAACCACTAATAAAACTGGCCATCATGTTATACATTATAACTGACATATTGTTGAAAGTGACGTTAAACACCAATAAAACTGGTCATGTTATACATTATAACTGACATATTGTTGAAAGTGACGTTAACCACTAATAAAACTGGCCATCATGTTATACATTATAACTGACATATTGTTGAAAGTGACGTTAAACACCAATAAAACTGGCCATCATGTTATACATTATAACTGACATATTGTTGAAAGTGACATTAAGCACCAATAAAACTGGTCATGTTATACATTATAACTGACATATTGTTGAAAGTGACATTAAACACCAATAAAACTGGCCATCATGTTATATGTTATAACTGACATATTGTTGAAAGTGACATTAAACACCAATAAAACTGGTCATGTTATACATTATAACTGACATATTGTTGAAAGTGACGTTAACCACTAATAAAACTGGCCATCATGTTATACATTATAACTGACATATTGTTGAAAGTGACGTTAAACACCAATAAAACTGGCCATCATGTTATATGTTATAACTGACATATTGTTGAAAGTGACATTAAACACCAATAAAACTGGTCATGTTATACATTATAACTGACATATTGTTGAAAGTGACGTTAACCACTAATAAAACTGGCCATCATGTTATACATTATAACTGACATATTGTTGAAAGTGACGTTAAACACCAATAAAACTGGCCATCATGTTATGCATTATAACTGACATATTGTTGAAAGTGACATTAAGCACCAATAAAACTGGTCATGTTATACATTATAACTGACATATTGTTGAAAGTGACATTAAACACCAATAAAACTGGCCATCATGTTATACATTATAACTCACATATTGTTGAAAGTGACATTAAGCACCAATAAAACTGGCCATCATGTTATACATTATAACTGACATATTGTTGAAAGTGACATTAACCACCAATAAAACTGGTCATGTTATACATTATAACTGACATATTGTTGAAAGTGACATTAAACACCAATAAAACTGGCCATCATGTTATATGTTATAACTGACATATTGTTGAAAGTGACATTAAACACCAATAAAACTGGTCATGTTATACATTATAACTGACATATTGTTGAAAGTGACGTTAACCACTAATAAAACTGGCCATCATGTTATACATTATAACTGACATATTGTTGAAAGTGACGTTAAACACCAATAAAACTGGCCATCATGTTATACATTATAACTGACATATTGTTGAAAGTGACGTTAACCACTAATAAAACTGGCCATCATGTTATACATTATAACTGACATATTGTTGAAAGTGACGTTAAGCACCAGTAAAACTGGCCATCATGTTATACATTATAACTGACATATTGTTGAAAGTGACATTAAGCACCAATAAAACTGGTCATGTTATACATTATAACTGACATATTGTTGAAAGTGACATTAAACACCAATAAAACTGGCCATCATGTTATACATTATAACTGACATATTGTTGAAAGTGACATTAAGCACCAATAAAACTGGTCATGTTATACATTATAACTGACATATTGTTGAAAGTGACGTTAACCACTAATAAAACTGGCCATCATGTTATACATTATAACTGACATATTGTTGAAAGTGACGTTAAACACCAATAAAACTGGCCATCATGTTATACATTATAACTGACATATTGTTGAAAGTGACGTTAACCACTTATAAAACTGGCCATCATGTTATACATTATAAGTGACATATTGTTGAAAGTGACGTTAAACACCAATAAAACTGGCCATCATGTTATACATTATAACTGACATATTGTTGAAAGTGACGTTAAACACCAATAAAACTGGCCATCATGTAATACATTATAACTGACATATTGTTGAAAGTGACGTTAACCACTAATAAAACTGGCCATCATGTTATACATTATAACTGACATATTGTTGAAAGTGATGTTAACCACTAATAAAACTGGCCATCATGTTATACATTATAACTGACATATTGTTGAAAGTGACGTTAAACACCAATAAAACTGGCCATCATGTTGTACATTATAACTGACATATTGTTGAAAGTGACATTAAACACCAATAAAACTGGCCATCATGTTGTACATTATAACTGACATATTGTTGAAAGTGACGTTAACCACTAATAAAAGTGGCCATCATGTTATACATTATAACTGACATATTGTTGAAAGTGACATTAAACACCAATAAAACTGGCCATCATGTTATACATTATAACTGACATATTGTTGAAAGTGACGTTAAACACCAATAAAACTGGCCATCATGTAATACATTATAACTGACATATTGTTGACAGTGACATTAAGCACCAATAAAACTGGACATGTTATACGTTATAACTGACATATTGTTGAAAGTGACATTAAGCAGCAATAAAACTGGTCATGTCATACGTTATAACTGACATTGTTGAAAGTGACGTTAACCACTAATAAAACTGGCCATCATGTTATACATTATAACTGACATATTCTTGAAAGTGATATTAAACACCAATAAAATTGGTCATGTCATACGCTATAACTGACATATTGTTGAAAGTGACGTTAACCACTAATAAAACTGGCCATCATGTTATACATTATAACTGACATATTGTTGAAAGTGACATTAAACACCAATAAAACTGGTCATGTCATACGCTATAACTGACATATTGTTGAAAGTGACGTTAACCACTAATAAAACTGGCCATCATGTTATACATTATAACTGACATATTGTTGAAAGTGACATTAAGCACCAATAAAACTGGTCATGTCATACGCTATAACTGACATATTGTTGAAAGTGACGTTAACCACTAATAAAACTGGTCATCATGTTATACATTATAACTGACATATTGTTGAAAGTGACGTTAACCACTAATAAAACTGGTCATCATGTTATACATTATAACTGACATATTGTTGAAAGTGACATTAACCACCAATAAAACTGGCCATCATGTTATACATTATAACTGACATATTGTTGAAAGTGACATTAAGCACCAATAAAACGGGTCATGTCATACGTTATAACTGACATTGTTGAAAGTGACGTTAACCACTAATAAAACTGGCCATCATGTTATACATTATAACTGACATATTGTTGAAAGTGGCATTAAACACCAATAAAACTGGTCACCAGGTTATACGTTATAACTGACATATTGTTGAAAGTGACGTTAAACACCAATAAAACTGGCCATCATGTTATACATTATAACTGACATATTGTTGAAAGTGACATTAAACACCAATAAAACTGGTCATCATGTTATACATTATAACTGACATATTGTTGAAAGTGACGTTAACCACTAATAAAACTAGCCATCATGTTATACATTATAACTGACATATTGTTGAAAGTGACATTAAACACCAATAAAACTGGTCATCGTGTTATACGTTATAACTGACATATTGTTGAAAGTGACGTTAAACACCAATAAAACTGGTCACCATGTTATACGTTATAACTGACATATTGTTGAAAGTGACATTAAACACCAATAAAACTGGTCATGTCGTACGTTATAACTGACATATTGTTGAAAGTGACGTTAAACACTAATAAAACTGGCCATCATGTTATACATTATAACTGACATATTGTTGAAAGTGACATTAAACACCAATAAAACTGGTCATGTTATACATTATAACTGACATATTGTTGAAAGTGACGTTAACCACTAATAAAACTGGCCATCATGTTATACGTTATAACTGACATATTGTTGAAAGTGACATTAAACACCAATAAAACTGGTCACCATGTTATACGTTATAACTGACATATTGTTGAAAGTGACGTTAACCACTAATAAAACTGGCCATCATGTTATACATTATAACTGACATATTGTTGAAAGTGACGTTAAACACCAATAAAACTGGCCATCATGTTATACATTATAACTGACATATTGTTGAAAGTGACGTTAACCACTTATAAAACTGGCCATCATGTTATACATTATAAGTGACATATTGTTGAAAGTGACGTTAAACACCAATAAAACTGGCCATCATGTTATACATTATAACTGACATATTGTTGAAAGTGACGTTAAACACCAATAAAACTGGCCATCATGTAATACATTATAACTGACATATTGTTGAAAGTGACGTTAACCACTAATAAAACTGGCCATCATGTTATACATTATAACTGACATATTGTTGAAAGTGATGTTAACCACTAATAAAACTGGCCATCATGTTATACATTATAACTGACATATTGTTGAAAGTGACGTTAAACACCAATAAAACTGGCCATCATGTTGTACATTATAACTGACATATTGTTGAAAGTGACATTAAACACCAATAAAACTGGCCATCATGTTGTACATTATAACTGACATATTGTTGAAAGTGACGTTAACCACTAATAAAAGTGGCCATCATGTTATACATTATAACTGACATATTGTTGAAAGTGACATTAAACACCAATAAAACTGGCCATCATGTTATACATTATAACTGACATATTGTTGAAAGTGACGTTAAACACCAATAAAACTGGCCATCATGTAATACATTATAACTGACATATTGTTGACAGTGACATTAAGCACCAATAAAACTGGACATGTTATACGTTATAACTGACATATTGTTGAAAGTGACATTAAGCAGCAATAAAACTGGTCATGTCATACGTTATAACTGACATTGTTGAAAGTGACGTTAACCACTAATAAAACTGGCCATCATGTTATACATTATAACTGACATATTCTTGAAAGTGATATTAAACACCAATAAAATTGGTCATGTCATACGCTATAACTGACATATTGTTGAAAGTGACGTTAACCACTAATAAAACTGGCCATCATGTTATACATTATAACTGACATATTGTTGAAAGTGACATTAAACACCAATAAAACTGGTCATGTCATACGCTATAACTGACATATTGTTGAAAGTGACGTTAACCACTAATAAAACTGGCCATCATGTTATACATTATAACTGACATATTGTTGAAAGTGACATTAAGCACCAATAAAACTGGTCATGTCATACGCTATAACTGACATATTGTTGAAAGTGACGTTAACCACTAATAAAACTGGTCATCATGTTATACATTATAACTGACATATTGTTGAAAGTGACGTTAACCACTAATAAAACTGGTCATCATGTTATACATTATAACTGACATATTGTTGAAAGTGACATTAACCACCAATAAAACTGGCCATCATGTTATACATTATAACTGACATATTGTTGAAAGTGACATTAAGCACCAATAAAACGGGTCATGTCATACGTTATAACTGACATTGTTGAAAGTGACGTTAACCACTAATAAAACTGGCCATCATGTTATACATTATAACTGACATATTGTTGAAAGTGGCATTAAACACCAATAAAACTGGTCACCAGGTTATACGTTATAACTGACATATTGTTGAAAGTGACGTTAAACACCAATAAAACTGGCCATCATGTTATACATTATAACTGACATATTGTTGAAAGTGACATTAAACACCAATAAAACTGGTCATCATGTTATACATTATAACTGACATATTGTTGAAAGTGACGTTAACCACTAATAAAACTAGCCATCATGTTATACATTATAACTGACATATTGTTGAAAGTGACATTAAACACCAATAAAACTGGTCATCGTGTTATACGTTATAACTGACATATTGTTGAAAGTGACGTTAAACACCAATAAAACTGGTCACCATGTTATACGTTATAACTGACATATTGTTGAAAGTGACATTAAACACCAATAAAACTGGTCATGTCGTACGTTATAACTGACATATTGTTGAAAGTGACGTTAAACACTAATAAAACTGGCCATCATGTTATACATTATAACTGACATATTGTTGAAAGTGACATTAAACACCAATAAAACTGGTCATGTTATACATTATAACTGACATATTGTTGAAAGTGACGTTAACCACTAATAAAACTGGCCATCATGTTATACGTTATAACTGACATATTGTTGAAAGTGACATTAAACACCAATAAAACTGGTCACCATGTTATACGTTATAACTGACATATTGTTGAAAGTGACGTTAACCACTAATAAAACTGGCCATCATGTTATACATTATAACTGAGATATTGTTGAAAGTGACATTAAACACCAATAAAACTGGTCATCATGTTATACGTTATAACTGACATATTGTTGAAAGTGACGTTAAACACCAATAAAACTGGTCACCATGTTATACGTTATAACTGACATATTGTTGAAAGTGACGTTAAACACCAATAAAACTGGTCACCATGTTATACGTTATAACTGACATATTGTTGAAAGTGACGTTAAACACCAATAAAACTGGTCACCATGTTATACGTTATAACTGACATATTGTTGAAAGTGACATTAAACACCAATAAAACTGGTCATGTCATACGTTATAACTGACATATTGTTGAAAGTGACGTTAAACACTAATAAAACTGGCCATCATGTTATACATTATAACTGACATATTGTTGAAAGTGACATTAAACACCAATAAAACTGGTCATGTTATACATTATAACTGACATATTGTTGAAAGTGACGTTAACCACTAATAAAACTGGCCATCATGTTATACGTTATAACTGACATATTGTTGAAAGTGACGTTAAACACCAATAAAACTGGTCACCATGTTATACGTTATAACTGACATATTGTTGAAAGTGACGTTAACCACTAATAAAACTGGCCATCATGTTATACATTATAACTGAGATATTGTTGAAAGTGACATTAAACACCAATAAAACTGGTCATCATGTTATACGTTATAACTGACATATTGTTGAAAGTGACGTTAAACACCAATAAAACTGGTCACCATGTTATACGTTATAACTGACATATTGTTGAAAGTGACGTTAAACACCAATAAAACTGGTCACCATGTTATACGTTATAACTGACATATTGTTGAAAGTGACGTTAAACACCAATAAAACTGGCCATCATGTTATACATTATAACTGACATATTGTTGAAAGTGACATTAAATACCAATAAAACTGGCCATCATGTTATACGTTATAACTGACATATTGTTGAAAGTGACGTTAAACACCAATAAAACTGGTCACCATGTTATACGTTATAACTGACATATTGTTGAAAGTGACGTTAAACACCAATAAAACTGGCCATCATGTTATACATTATAACTGACATATTGTTGAAAGTGAAATTAAACACCAATAAAACTGGTCATGTCATACGTTATAACTGACATATTGTTGAAAGTGACGTTAACCACTAATAAAACTGGTCATCATGTTATACATTATAACTGACATATTGTTGAAAGTGACGTTAACCACCAATAAAACTGGTCATCATGTTATACATTATAACTGACATATTGTTGAAAGTGACGTTAACCACCAATAAAACTGGCCATCATGTTATACATTATAACTGACATATTGTTGAAAGTGACATTAAACACCAATAAAACTGGTCATCATGTTATACATTATAACTGACATATTGTTGAAAGTGACGTTAACCACTAATAAAACTAGCCATCATGTTATACATTATAACTGACATATTGTTGAAAGTGACATTAAACACCAATAAAACTGGTCATCGTGTTATACGTTATAACTGACATATTGTTGAAAGTGACGTTAAACACCAATAAAACTGGTCACCATGTTATACGTTATAACTGACATATTGTTGAAAGTGACATTAAACACCAATAAAACTGGTCATGTCATACGTTATAACTGACATATTGTTGAAAGTGACGTTAAACACTAATAAAACTGGCCATCATGTTATACATTATAACTGACATATTGTTGAAAGTGACATTAAACACCAATAAAACTGGTCATGTTATACATTATAACTGACATATTGTTGAAAGTGACGTTAACCACTAATAAAACTGGCCATCATGTTATACGTTATAACTGACATATTGTTGAAAGTGACATTAAACACCAATAAAACTGGTCACCATGTTATACGTTATAACTGACATATTGTTGAAAGTGACGTTAACCACTAATAAAACTGGCCATCATGTTATACATTATAACTGAGATATTGTTGAAAGTGACATTAAACACCAATAAAACTGGTCATCATGTTATACGTTATAACTGACATATTGTTGAAAGTGACGTTAAACACCAATAAAACTGGTCACCATGTTATACGTTATAACTGACATATTGTTGAAAGTGACGTTAAACACCAATAAAACTGGTCACCATGTTATACGTTATAACTGACATATTGTTGAAAGTGACGTTAAACACCAATAAAACTGGTCACCATGTTATACGTTATAACTGACATATTGTTGAAAGTGACATTAAACACCAATAAAACTGGTCATGTCATACGTTATAACTGACATATTGTTGAAAGTGACGTTAAACACTAATAAAACTGGCCATCATGTTATACATTATAACTGACATATTGTTGAAAGTGACATTAAACACCAATAAAACTGGTCATGTTATACATTATAACTGACATATTGTTGAAAGTGACGTTAACCACTAATAAAACTGGCCATCATGTTATACGTTATAACTGACATATTGTTGAAAGTGACGTTAAACACCAATAAAACTGGTCACCATGTTATACGTTATAACTGACATATTGTTGAAAGTGACGTTAACCACTAATAAAACTGGCCATCATGTTATACATTATAACTGAGATATTGTTGAAAGTGACATTAAACACCAATAAAACTGGTCATCATGTTATACGTTATAACTGACATATTGTTGAAAGTGACGTTAAACACCAATAAAACTGGTCACCATGTTATACGTTATAACTGACATATTGTTGAAAGTGACGTTAAACACCAATAAAACTGGTCACCATGTTATACGTTATAACTGACATATTGTTGAAAGTGACGTTAAACACCAATAAAACTGGCCATCATGTTATACATTATAACTGACATATTGTTGAAAGTGACATTAAATACCAATAAAACTGGCCATCATGTTATACGTTATAACTGACATATTGTTGAAAGTGACGTTAAACACCAATAAAACTGGTCACCATGTTATACGTTATAACTGACATATTGTTGAAAGTGACGTTAAACACCAATAAAACTGGCCATCATGTTATACATTATAACTGACATATTGTTGAAAGTGAAATTAAACACCAATAAAACTGGTCATGTCATACGTTATAACTGACATATTGTTGAAAGTGACGTTAAACACTAATAAAACCGGCCATCATGTCATACGCTATAACTGACATATTGTTGAAAGTGGCATTAAGCACCAATAAAACTGGTCACATGCTTATGCGTTACACCTGACATATTGTTAAAGTGGCATTAAACACCAATAAAACTGATCACCAGGTTATACGTTATAACTGACATATTGTTGAAAGTGACGTTAAACACCAATAAAACTGGCCATCATGTTATACATTATAACTGACATATTGTTGAAAGTGACATTAAACACCAATAAAACTGGTCATGTCATACGTTATAACTGACATATTGTTGAAAGTGACGTTAAACACTAATAAAACTGGCCATCATGTCATACGCTATAACTGACATATTGTTGAAAGTGACATTAAACACCAATAAAACTGGTCATGTCATACGTTATAACTGACATATTGTTGAAAGTGACGTTAACCACTAATAAAACTGGCCATCATGTTATACATTATAACTGACTTATTGTTGAAAGTGACATTAACCACTAATAAAACTGGCCATCATGTTATACGTTATAACTGACATATTGTTGAAAGTGACGTTAAACACCAATAAAACTGGTCACCATGTTATACATTATAACTGACATATTGTTGAAAGTGACGTTAAACACCAATAAAACTGGTCACCATGTTATACGTTATAACTGACATATTGTTAAAAGTGACGTTAACCACTAATAAAACTGGCCATCATGTTATACGTTATAACTGACATATTGTTGAAAGTGACGTTAAACACCAATAAAACTGGTCACCATGTTATACGTTATAACTGACATATTGTTGAAAGTGACGTTAACCACTAATAAAACTGGCCATCATGTTATACATTATAACTGAGATATTGTTGAAAGTGACATTAAACACCAATAAAACTGGTCATCATGTTATACGTTATAACTGACATATTGTTGAAAGTGACGTTAAACACCAATAAAACTGGTCACCATGTTATACGTTATAACTGACATATTGTTGAAAGTGACGTTAAACACCAATAAAACTGGTCACCATGTTATACGTTATAACTGACATATTGTTGAAAGTGACGTTAAACACCAATAAAACTGGCCATCATGTTATACATTATAACTGACATATTGTTGAAAGTGACATTAAATACCAATAAAACTGGCCATCATGTTATACGTTATAACTGACATATTGTTGAAAGTGACGTTAAACACCAATAAAACTGGTCACCATGTTATACGTTATAACTGACATATTGTTGAAAGTGACGTTAAACACCAATAAAACTGGCCATCATGTTATACATTATAACTGACATATTGTTGAAAGTGACATTAAACACCAATAAAACTGGTCATGTCATACGTTATAACTGACATATTGTTGAAAGTGACATTAAACACTAATAAAACCGGCCATCATGTCATACGCTATAACTGACATATTGTTGAAAGTGGCATTAAGCACCAATAAAACTGGTCACATGCTTATGCGTTACACCTGACATATTGTTAAAGTGGCATTAAACACCAATAAAACTGATCACCAGATTATACGTTATAACTGACATATTGTTGAAAGTGACGTTAAACACCAATAAAACTGGCCATCATGTTATACATTATAACTGACATATTGTTGAAAGTGACATTAAACACCAATAAAACTGGTCATGTCATACGTTATAACTGACATATTGTTGAAAGTGACGTTAAACACTAATAAAACTGGCCATCATGTCATACGCTATAACTGACATATTGTTGAAAGTGACATTAAACACCAATAAAACTGGTCATGTCATACGTTATAACTGACATATTGTTGAAAGTGACGTTAACCACTAATAAAACTGGCCATCATGTTATACATTATAACTGACTTATTGTTGAAAGTGACATTAACCACTAATAAAACTGGCCATCATGTTATACGTTATAACTGACATATTGTTGAAAGTGACGTTAAACACCAATAAAACTGGTCACCATGTTATACATTATAACTGACATATTGTTGAAAGTGACGTTAAACACCAATAAAACTGGTCACCATGTTATACGTTATAACTGACATATTGTTGAAAGTGACGTTAAACATCAATAAAACTGGCCATCATGTTATACATTATAACTGACATATTGTTGAAAGTGACATTAAACACCAATAAAACTGGTCATCATGTTATACGTTATAACTGACATATTGTTGAAAGTGACGTTAATCACTAATAAAACTGGCCATCATGTTATACATTATAACTGACATATTGTTGAAAGTGACATTAAACACCAATAAAACTGGTCATCATGTTATACGTTATAACTGAGATATTGTTGAAAGTGACGCTAAACACCAATAAAACTGGTCACCATGTTATACGTTATAACTGACATATTGTTGAAAGTGACGTTAAACACCAATAAAACTGGTCACCATGTTATACGTTATTACTAACATATTGTTGAAAGTGACGTTAAACACCAATAAAACTGGTCACCATGTTATACGTTATAACTGACATATTGTTGAAAGTGACGTTAAACACCAATAAAACTGGCCATCATGTTATACATTATAACTGACATATTGTTGAAAGTGACATTAAACACCAATAAAACTGGTCATCATGTTATACGTTATAACTGACATATTGTTGAAAGTGACGTTAACCACTAATAAAACTGGCCATCATGTTATACATTATAACTGACATATTGTTGAAAGTGACATTAAACACCAATAAAACTGGTCATCATGTTATACGTTATAACTGACATATTGTTGAAAGTGACATTAAACACCAATAAAACTGGTCACCATGTTATACGTTATAACTAACATATTGTTGAAAGTGACGTTAAACACCAATAAAACTGGTCACCATGTTATACGTTATAACTGACATATTGTTGAAAGTGACGTTAAACACCAATAAAACTGGCCATCATGTTATACATTATAACTGACATATTGTTGAAAGTGACATTAAACACCAATAAAACTGGCCATCATGTTATACGTTATAACTGACATATTGTTGAAAGTGACGTTAAACACCAATAAAACTGGTCACCATGTTATACGTTATAACTGACATATTGTTGAAAGTGACGTTAAACACCAATAAAACTGGCCATCATGTTATACATTATAACTGACATATTGTTGAAAGTGACGTTAAACACTAATAAAACCAGCCATCATGTCATACGCTATAACTGACATATTGTTGAAAGTGGCATTAAGCACCAATAAAACTGGTCACATGCTTATGCGTTACACCTGACATATTGTTAAAGTGGCATTAAACACCAATAAAACTGGTCCCCAGGTTATACGCTATAACTGACATATTGTTGAAAGTGGCATTAAGCATCAATAAAACTGGTCACATGCTTATGCGTTACAACTGACATATTGTTAAAGTGGCATTAAACACCAATAAAACTGGTCCCCAGGTTATACGTTATACCTGACATTTGTTGAAAGTGACGTTGAAGACAAATAAAATTTGTCACCATGATCATCATCATATAGTCGAAAATTTAGATGAACTATGTTTTCAGTGTTCCTGCGCGTCAATGTTTACTTAGCGACGTCGCTTAGGACATATGTTTTTGACCATACCATTTAACATGTTTTACTATATTGCTCTGAAATATGGGAAATTGAGGATGAAATGCATTTTTTAATGTCTTGTTCAAAATATGATAAAACTAGGCAAGACCTTTTTAGTATAGTTGGGATGACATGTATCAATTCCAAAACTTAAGTATAGATGAGATATTCTTGTGATTAATGACATGCGAAAATGACTTAGTCTTGAAAGAGATGTGTCAATTTATCTGTAAATATTGTAGATGATTTTTTTTTCTTTCTGACATTTCTATTGCATCTTGTTCTTCTGCACTGGACACGAGGAGGAGTGTACGCTTTATTATGCTGCATTTTCTTGAGTACCACCCCTTGGTGTCCCTTTGCAGAATAAAAACATGAAAGCTCATATTTATTTTTATCAATTCATTCAATTTTGAAACTACACGATAATAACATATTGTTCATCTGCACTGGACACGAGGAGGAGTGTAAGCACTAAAATGCTACATTTACTTGAACACCGCCCCTTGGTGTCCCTTGCAGAAAAACAACATGCAAACTTTTAACTATTATATTTGGTATATACATTCCCTTTATTTATGCATATGTTATGATTGTTCTTCTGCACTGGACACGAGGAGGAGTGTAGGCTTTAGAATGCTACATTTCCTTGAGCACCGTCTATTGGTGTCCCCTGCAGAAGTACAACCTAACAGTATGTTAAACTTGACCCTCAGCTTATGGTACAAAGAGGATTGCAAAAATACAATATATCCTTTCACTCCATTCCTTGATCTAGTACTGGTATGCATGATTCTTTTACATCAGTCGGTAGACGGTTCGTAGCTAACTGTCAGTAATAGCGAGTGTTTACCAGGAATTGCCTCTCTAGTGTTGTATTTTTGTTGTCCTTTTGTCTAGGTAATTTTCTTGCATTTTTCTTGTGCGTTCTAATTGTGCTATCCTGAATTTTGAGGAAAATATGACGGGAATCGAAGAAACAAACTAATCAGAGAAAGCATTGTTATTAGATCTACATGAAATAATATTTTCTTTTGTAAAAAATATTTTGTTGGGCCGCGCTGAAAAGCTTTAAAAACAATAGCGCTGCTTATGAAAAAAACTTCCGACTCCGGGATGAAAACCATGCCCCTTTCAAGTTAACTGGGCAGTCCCGTACTGCATTTGGATTGCTAAAAGCGCCAGAATTGCAAAGACTATCTGTCACTGTCGAAGTATTAAGAGTCGGAGTAATGATTGTCGGAGTAATAAGTGTCGAAGTAATGACTGTCGGAGTATTGAGTGTCGGAGTAATGACTGTCGGAGTATTGAGTGTCGGAGTAATGACTGTCGGAGTATTGAATGTCGGAGTAATGACATCCCATATTACCATGCAAAGAATTGCTAAAACAATGGAGAATAGTAAATAATAGTGACTGTCTGGTATGTAAAGAAAAAGAAAATTACAAACATTTTTACTTTGATTGTAAATATAACAAAAAATATTGGCAAAAGGTGAAAAAAATGACAACAAATCTTTATATAGGAGATCATGTTTTTAACCTGGAATCTCTGGTTTTTGGCTACAAAATATATGACCAGGCATATGTTGATCTTAACCAGCTTATAACCTTAATATTATTTTCTATATATAAAGCCTATTATATTTCAAATAAAAAAAAAAAAAAGGTAGATATATTTAAAAGTTTTAAGGATGAGGTAAATAATGTGTTCGATACAAATATTTTTAGATCATATTCTAACAATTAGAAAATAAAGATTACTAGCTTTCCACAATGTATATGGGATGATTCATGCTAATTAAGTGAGTGAGTGGTTGTTGTTAAACGCTAATTGAGTATTTTTCCAGCTATGTCATGCGAGAACAATTTACATTTTTCCAGCTATGTCATGCGAGTACAATTTACAATTTTCCAGCTATGTCATGCGAGAACAATTTACATTTTTCCAGCTATATCATGCGAGAACAAGTTACATTTTGATGACCACTTTGCCCAAGACCAAAAAGCATAGACTAGTCGGATTTTTATGAGGCAAATTCTATATTTTTGCACATTAAATCCCGATATTCAAGTGTAGAGAGGGGGAGAGGGCATACGTTAGTCTAGTGTTTAATGGTATTATAGTAGAGTATAAGATTTTTAAGTGGCCGTGATCGTATGGTAATTGGATTTGCCACTACCTGTGCAAGCAGTGCCTATCACCATGAAAACTCTGAATTCGAACCCCGTTCATGGCGAGATGTACTCGATACAACATTACTTAGTATTTGATAAAGTTTGTCAGTGACTTGCGACAGTTCAGTGGTTTTCACCGAGCACTCCGGTTTCTCCCACCAATAAAACTGACCGCCACGATATAGCTGAAATATTGAGGGGGGCATAGGTCAGTCTTGCTGTTAGATTTGTTAAGCAGCATACCACCACGTATAAAGTCAGGTTGTTAAATGTATATACATAAACAGTGCATGTCTGACTACCAGTATTCCATACCCACTCCCCCCTAAAGTTTAACCACAAAGACAGGTTCACTAATTATAAGAGAGCCACCTAATCCCACGCAAGTTGGCTAAATGTTTTCAGTATAGTATGTATGTGACAATTCCACCCCTTCCACGTGCTAACTGCAAGTCATGTGTAATGATTCCAAGACAACATTGCCACCCACCACCCCCAAATCCGTGGGCTGAATATATAGACAGTAATTGATTCATGACACTTTCATACCTTCTCGGTTCTCCCTTCCAATGGTTAGCCATACAGATAGGTGTATTTATTTCAACACAACACACCACGCCCAGGACCTAGATATGTTGTAATAAGACAAATGTTACAATAACACCACCCCCGCCCCCCATTTTAATGGTTGACCTCATGTGTGACAAATCTTGTTACATAAATTAATCATTTTGCTAATGAGCCTGTGCAAAATATGAGCATTTTTTCTATTATAAATTTCAGAGCACTTTTTTTTTTAGAATTACCTCATCATTATTCTAAAATTACAAAAGTAATATTCAATTTGAAATAAACTTTGAAATAAAAAAAAACATTGTATCATGGCCTTTGAATTTTCAGAATTAAGAGAAGAATGTTTGACAATGCTGTTTTACAGTTAAAACTCCTGACGTAATTAAATCCTTTTAAGACTGGCATTGAGCCAACAATATATTGTCACGATGTTTTGTGTTAAATATCTCACTTCTAAAATAGTTTTTAAATTTTATCTAACAATCAGCATTTCTTTGTATGAAGGAACATCAACATGATAGCTGCTAGGCGACATCAAACTATATATATATACAATTTAATTGTAATATACAATGAAGAAATGTTCCATGTGAACGGTTTAACTGAACAATCTTGATTTAAAACACGTTTTATGCATACTTTTTTAACCTTGACATGTCCTGGTTTTTTCAATATCAAGCTTCAATGTATTAAATTATATCTATAAATACAATACTTTCTGACGAACCCCACCCCTTTTCCTCCCACTCTTGGTACAGAATTATCCGCCCCACCCTTTATTAACTTTGTGTTTACAAACATTTCATTTATTGTCAATAACATTTCTTTATTATTTCATCTCTTTTTCCTTAATTTATTTTATTCGTGTCCTTATTCGTACAATCTTATGTTAACAACAACTTACATGTGTCAACCCTATACATACTCTTATTATCTACAGAGTATATAGGGTCGACACATGTCGATATTGATCACATGACTATTAGGGATTTATAAGATTATTTTTTATTTATTTTTTGGGGAGGGGTGTATAAAGATTACTAGCTTTCAACAGTAAATATGGACAATCAATGCTGATTGAGTGAGTGAGTGATTATTGCCTAACGCCAAGTGAACATTTTTCCAGCCATATCATTGCGAGAACAAGTTACATTTTGATGCGATGATGATGTTGATGATGACCGCTTTGTACTAGACCAGCATGCTGAGTTGGATTTTTAATGTGCTAGGTCACTGAATCAACAGTCTGCGAGCTCCACTCGGTCACATTATTCGGATTCCGAACCAACCAATCTTTGTTCTTTTTCCTTAGTGCTGTGTGGGTGGTTCGCGGAGAAAGAACAAATACCAATCTTTGTTCTTGTATCTTAGTGTTGCGTGATTATCAGAGAAATACCAGGTTTGTAATCTTTGGTTTGACCCGACCGGGACTTGAACCTACGATCTGTCGAACTCATTGCGACCACGATAACAATTACCCCTTTGGTATTTCAAACTTGAAAGAAGACTAGTTGTTGTTGTTATATTGGTTATATCCAGAAACAGGTAGACAAGTTTTTCTTGGTGTTGTTTTTGTGTTATCTAGTGCCTAGAAGGATGCCCTTTAAAGCATTATCAATCTCTCTAGTGAGCATTTTACATACAAATGTGAAGCTTGTCATCTTTACTTGTGTTGTTAAAAAGAGTATAAAGTTTAATGTTAAGTCTTATGAAATATATATATGTGTACAGTAGAACACTTGAGGCATCAAATGTGTTGAGTGATACAGTAACTGTAAGAGGAAAAATCAATATTTTTGCACATTAAATCCCGATATTCAAGTGTGGAGAGGGGGAGAGGGCATACGTTAGTCTATTTTTTCATGGTATTATAGTAGAGTATATTGAAGATTCATGACATTTTCATACCTTTTCGGATCTCCCTCCCAAGGTTTAACCATGCAGATAGGTGTATTTATTGCAACACAACATACCACGCCCAAGATCTAGACATGTTGTAATAAGACAAATGTTAGAATGGCACCCTCCCATTTTAGTGGTTGACCACATGTGTGACAAATCTTGTTTCTTAAATTAATCATTTTGCTAATAAACCTGTACAAATTATGAGCACTTTTTCTAAAATGAATTTCAGAGTACTATTTTTTTTAGAATTACCTCATCATTATTCTAAAATTGCAAAAATAATATTCAGCTGAAAATAGATTTTGAAACCAAATACATTTTATCATGGCCTTTGAATTTTCAGAATTGAGAGAATACTTTTAAAAAATATTGCTTTGCAGTTAAAAACCCTGACCTGATTAAATCATTTTAAAACTGTCATTGAGCCAACAATATATTGTAAATCTTAACTAATAATCAGCATTTCTTTGTGTGAAGGGACATCAACATGATAGTTGCTAGACGACTTCAAACTATATATATACAATTTAAATGTAATATACAATGAAGAAATGTTCCATATGAACGATTTAATAGAACATCCTGATTTAAAGCACGTTTTACACATACTTTACCAACCTTGACATGCCCTTGCTTTTACAATATCACGTTTCGATGTATTAAATTATATCTATATATTCCTCCTTTTTTAGCCCTAAAAATTAATAGAAAACACCATATGTTTATGGTAGAAACGTACTATATGTCGCTTAACTTGTAATCAATGGTATAAACTGGCTGATGTTCTTGAGTTAACAATATTTACTGACGACCTTGTCTTCCCAGCCACACAGGCACACGTAATTACACCCCCGCCCTTTTTAGCGGAGAAATAACAAATACTAATTTTGTAATCTTTGGTTTGATCCGACCAGGACTCGAACCCACGATATGTCGCTCTCAATGCGAGCACGCTAACAATTACCCCTTTGGTATCTCAAACTTGTTTTCTTACGCTACAGAGAATCTAAAAAGTAAATTTAAGCGTAAGTACGATTGGTTGAGAAACCAAAGGGGTAATAAAAAGTCATTACCGAAGAATCGAAGGACAAATATTACAATGTTCTGAATAAAGAGAACACTCCCCCCCCCCCCCCCCCAACAATGGTCAACAAAAAACTACACATCAAGTAAAAGATGAAACAGCACGACGCCCGTGCTGAAAGCAAGGAGTAAACATCAGTACAACAGGAATGGTAATATTAGTGAGTACTGCTTCATTAGTGGACAGAACATCAATACAACAGGAATGGCAATACTAGTAAGTACTGCTACATTAGTGAATAGAACATCAGTACAACAGGAACGGTAATACTAGTAAGTACTGCTTCATTAGTGGACAGAACATCAGTACAACAGGAATGGTAATACTAGTAAGTACTGCTACATTAGTGGATAGAACATCAGTACAACAGGAATGGTAATACTAGTAAGTACTGGTCCACTAGTTGACAGAAAATCAGTACAACAGGAATGGTAATACTAGTCAGTACTGCTCCATTAGTGGACAGAACATCAGTACAACAGGAATGGTAATACTAGTGAGTACTGCTTCATTAGTGGACAGAACATCAGTACAACAGGAATGGTAATACTAGTAAGTACTGCTACATTAGTGGATAGAACATCAGTACAACAGGAATGGTAATACTAGTAAGTACTGGTACATTAGTTGACAGAAAATCAGTACAACAGGAATGGTAATACTAGTCAGTACTGCTCCATTTGTGGACAGAACATCAGTACAACAGGAATGGTAATACTAGTGAGTACTGCTTCATTAGTGGACAGAACATCAGTGCAACAGGAATGATAATACTAGTCAGAACTGCTCCATCAGTGCACAGAACATCAGTACAACAGGAATGGTAATACTAGTGAGTACTGCTACATTAGTGGACAGAACATCAGTACAACAAGAATGGTAATACTAGTAAGTACTGGTCCATTAGTTGACAGAATATCAGTACAACAGGAATGGTAATACTAGTCAGTACTGCTCCATTAGTGGACAGAACATCAGTACAACAGGAATGGCAATATTAGTGAGTACTGCTCCATTATTGGACAGACCATCAGTACAAGAGGAATGGAAATGCTAGTAATTACTGCTTCATTAGTGGACAGAACATCAGTACAACAGGAATGGTAATACTAGTGCGTACTGCTTCATTAGTGGACAGAACATCAGTACAACAGGAATGGTATAACTAGTAAGTACTGCTCCATTAGTGGACAGAACATTATTACAACAGGAATGGTAATACTAGTGAGTACTGCTTCATTAGTGGACAGACCATCAGTACAACCAGAATGGTAATACTGTTGAGTACTGCTTCATTAGTAGACAGAACATCAGTACAACAGGAATGGTAATACTAGTAAGTACTGGTCCACTAGTTGACAGAAAATCAGTACAACAGGAATGGTAATACTAGTCAGTACTGCTCCATTTGTGGACAGAACATCAGTACAACAGGAATGGTAATACTAGTGAGTACTGCTTCATTAGTGGACAGAACATCAGTGCAACAGGAATGATAATACTAGTCAGAACTTCTCCATCAGTGCACAGAACATCAGTACAACAGGAATGGTAATACTAGTGAGTACTGCTACATTAGTGGACAGAACATCAGTACAACAAGAATGGTAATACTAGTAAGTACTGGTCCATTAGTTGACAGAATATCAGTACAACAGGAATGGTAATACTAGTCAGTACTGCTCCATTAGTGGACAGAACATCAGTACAACAGGAATGGCAATATTAGTGAGTACTGCTCCATTATTGGACAGACCATCAGTACAAGAGGAATAGAAATGCTAGTAATTACTGCTTCATTAGTGGACAGAACATCAGTACAACAGGAATGGTAATGCTAGTGCGTACTGCTTCATTAGTGGACAGAACATCAGTACAACAGGAATGGTATAACTAGTAAGTACTGCTCCATTAGTGGACAGAACATTATTACAACAGGAATGGTAATACTAGTGAGTACTGCTTCATTAGTGGACAGACCATCAGTACAACCAGAATGGTAATACTGTTGAGTACTGCTTCATTAGTAGACAGAACATCAGTACAACAGGAATGGTAATACTAGTAAGTACTGCTACATTAGTGGATAGAACATCAGTACAACAGGAATGGTAATACTAGTAAGTACTGGTCCACTAGTTGACAGAAAATCAGTACAACAGGAATGGTAATACTAGTCAGTACTGCTCCATTAGTGGACAGAACATCAGTACAACAGGAATGGTAATACTAGTGAGTACTGCTTCATTAGTGGACAGAACATCAGTACAACAGGAATGGTAATACTAGTGAGTACTGCTACATTAGTGGATAGAACATCAGTACAACAGGAATGGTAATACTAGTAAGTACTGGTCCATTAGTTGACAGAACATCAGTACAACAGGAATGGTAATACTAGTCAGTACTGCTCCATTTGTGGACAGAACATCAGTACAACAGGAATGGTAATACTAGTGAGTACTGCTTCATTAGTGGACAGAACATCAGTGCAACAGGAATGATAATACTAGTCAGAACTGCTCCATCAGTGCACAGAACATCAGTACAACAGGAATGGTAATACTAGTGAATACTGCTACAATAGTGGACAGACCATCAGTACAACAAGAATGGTAATACTAGTAAGTACTGGTCCATTAGTTGACAGAATATCAGTACAACAGGAATGGTAATACTAGTCAGTATTGCTCCATTAGTGGACAGACCATCAGTACAACCAGAATGGTAATACTGTTGAGTACTGCTTCATTAGTAGACAGAACATCAGTACAACAGGAATGGTAATACTAGTAAGTACTGGTCCACTAGTTGACAGAAAATCAGTACAACAGGAATGGTAATACTAGTCAGTACTGCTCCATTTGTGGACAGAACATCAGTACAACAGAAATGGTAATACTAGTGAGTACTGCTTCATTAGTGGACAGAACATCAGTACAACAGGAATGGTAATACTAGTAAGTACTGCTACATTAGTGGATAGAACATCAGTACAACAGGAATGGTACTACTAGTAAGTACTGGTCCATTAGTTGACAGAAAATCAGTACAACAGGAATGGTAATACTAGTCAGTACTGCTCCATTTGTTGACAGAACATCAGTACAACAGGAATGGTAATACTAGTGAGTACTGCTTCATTAGTGGACAGAACATCAGTGCAACAGGAATGATAATACTAGTCAGAACTGCTCCATCAGTGTACAGAACATCAGTACAACAGGAATGGTAATACTAGTGAGTACTGCTACATTAGTGGACAAAACATCAGTACAACAAGAATGGTAATACTAGTAAGTACTGGTCCATTTGTTGACAGAATATCAGTACAACAGGAATGGTAATACTAGTCAGTACTGCTCCATTAGTGGACAGAACATCAGTACAACAGGAATGGCAATATTAGTGAGTACTGCTCCATTATTGGACAGACCATCAGTACAAGAGGAATGGAAATGCTAGTAATTACTGCTTCATTAGTGGACAGAACATCAGTACAACAGGAATGGTAATACTAGTGCGTACTGCTTCATTAGTGGACAGACCATCAGTACAACAGGAATGGTATAACTAGTAAGTACTGCTCCATTAGTGGACAGAACATTATTACAACAGGAATGGTAATACTAGTGAGTACTGCTTCATTAGTGGACAGACCATCAGTACAACCAGAATGGTAATACTGTTGAGTACTGCTTCATTAGTAGACAGAACATCAGTACATCAGGAATGGTAATACTGTTGAGTACTGCTTTATTATTAGACAGAACATCAGTACAACAGGAATGGTAATACTGTTGAGTACTGCTCCATTAGTGGACAGAACATTATTACAACAGGAATGGTAATACTAGTGAGTACTGCTCCATTAGTGGACAGAACATTATTACAACAGGAATGGTAATACTAGTGAGTACTGCTTCATTAGTGGAAAGAACATCAGTACAACAGGAATGGTAATACTAGTAAGTACTGCGTCATTAGTGGACAGAACAGCAGTACAACAGGAATGGTAATACTAGTAAGTACTGCTACATTAGTGAATAGAACATCAGTACAACAAGAATGGTAATACTAGTGAGTACTGCTACATTATTGGACAGAACATCAGTACAACAGGAATGGTAATAATAGTAAGTACTGGTCCATTAGTGGAAAGAACATCAGTACGACAGGAATGGTAAAGCTAGTAAGTACTACGTCATTAGTGGACAGAACATCAGTACAACAGGAATGTTAATACTAGTAAGTACTGCTACATTAGTGGAAAGAACATCAGTACAACAGGAATGGTAATACTAGTAAGTACTGCGTCATTAGTGGACAGAACATCAGTACAACAGGAATGTTAATACTAGTCAGTACTGCTCCATCAGTGCACAGAACATCAGTACTACAGGAATGGTAATACTAGTGAGTACTGCTTCATTAGTGGAAAGAACATCAGTACAACATGAATGGTAATACTAGTAAGTACTGCTTCATTAGTGGAAAGAACATCAGTACAACAGGAATGGTAATACTAGTATGTACAGCGTCATTAGTGGACAGAACATCAGTACAACAGGAATGGTAATATTAGTGAGTACTGCTTCATTAGTGGACAGAAGATCAGTACAACAGGAATGTTAATACTAGTATGTACTGCGTCATTAGTGGACAGAACATCAGTACAACAGGAATGGTAATACTAGTAAGTATTTCGTCATTAGTGGACAGAACATCAGTACAACAGGAATGGTAATACTGTTGAGTACTGCCACATTAGTGGACAGAACATCAGTACAATAGGAATGTTAATACTAGTAGGTACTGCGTCATTAGTGGACAGAACATCAGTACAACAGGAATGATAATACTAGTATGTACTGCGACATTAGTGGACAGAACATCAGTACAACAGGAATGTTAATACTAGTATGTACTGCTTCATTAGTGGACAGAACATCAGTACAACAGGAATGGTAAAACTAGTAAGTACTGATCCATTAGTGGAAAGAACATCAGTACAACAGGAATGGTAATACTAGTAAGTACTGGTCCATTTGTGGACAGAACATCAGTACAACTGGAATGGTAATACTAGTCAGTACTGCTACATTAGTGGAAAGAACGTCAGTACAACAGGAATGGTAATACTAGTAAGTACTGCGTCATTAGTGGACAGAACATCAGTACAACAGGAATGTTAATACTAGTCAGTACTGTGTCAGTGGTGGACAGAACATCAGTACAACAGGAATGGTAATACTAGTAAGTACTGCTCCATTAGTGGACAGAATATTATTACAACAGGAATGGTAATACTAGTGAGTACTGCTTCATTAGTGGAAAGAACATCAGTACAACAGGAATGGTAATACTAGTAAGTACTGCGTCATTAGTGGACAGAAGAGCAGTACAACAGGAATGGTAATACTAGTAAGTACTGCTACATTAGTGAATAGAACATCAGTACAACAGGAATGGTAATACTAGTGAGTACTGCTACATTACTGGACAGAACATCAGTACAACAGGAATGGTAATAATAGTAAGTACTGGTCCATTAGTGGAAAGAACATCAGTATAACAGGAATGGTAATACTAGTAGGTACTGCGTCATTGGTGGACAGAAAATCAGTACAACAGGATTGGTAATACTAGTGAGTACTGCTACATTAGTGGAGAGAACGTCAGTACAACAGGAATGGTAATACTAGTAAGTACTGCTTCATTAGTGGAAAGAACATCAGTACAACAGGAATGGTAATACTAGTAAGAACTGCGTCATTAGTGGACAGAACATCAGTACAACAGGAATGTTAATACTGGTCAGTACTGCTCCATCAGTGCACAGAACATCAGTACTACAGGAATGGTAATACTATTGAGTACTGCTTCATTAGTGGAGAGAACATCAGTACAACATGAATGGTAATACTAGTAAGTACTGCGTCATTAGTGGACAGAACATCAGTACAACAGGAATGTTAATACTAGTATGTACTGCTTCATTAGTGGACAGAACATCAGTACAACAGGAATGTTAAAACTAGTATTTACTGTGTCATTAGTGGACAGAACATCAGTACAACAGGAATGGTAATACTAGTAAGTACTTCGTCATTAGTGGACAGAACATCAGTACAACAGGAATGGTAATACTGTTGAGTACTGCCACATTAGTGGACAGAACATCAGTACAACAGGAATGTTAATACTAGTAGGTACTGCGTCATTAGTGGACAGAACAGCAGTACAACAGGAATGATAATACTAGTATGTACTGCGACATTAGTGAACAGAACATCAGTACAACAGGAATGTTAATACTAGTATGTACTGCTTCATTAGTGGACAGAACATCAGTACAACAGGAATGGTAATACTAGTAAGTACTGCGTCATTAGTGGACATAACATCAGTACAAGAGGAATGGTAATACTAGTAAGTACTGCTACATTAGTGAATAGAACATCAGTACAACAGGAATGGTAATACTAGTGAGTACTGCCATATTGCTGGACAGAACATCAGTACAACAGGAATGGTAATACTAGTAAGTACTGGTCCATTAGTGGAAAGAACATCAGTACGACAGGAATGGTAAAACTAGTAAGTACTGCGTCATTGGGGGACAGAAAATCAGTACAACAGGAATGGTAATACTAGTCAGTACTGCTACATTAGTGGAAAGAACGTCAGTACAACAGGAATGGTAATACTAGTAAGTACTGCGTCATTAGTGGACAGAACATCAGTACAACAGGAATGTTAATACTAGTCAGTACTGCTCCATCAGTGCACAGAACATCAGTACTACAGGAATGGTAATACTGGTATGTACTGCGTCAATAGTGGACAGAACATCAGTACAACAGGAATGGTAATACTGGTGAGTACTGCCACATTAGTGGACAGAACATCAGTACAACAGGAATGTCAATACTAGTCAGTACTGCTCCATCAGTGCACAGAACATCATTACTACAGGATTGGCAATACCAGTAAGTACTGCTTTATTAGTGGACAGAACATCAGTACAACAGGAATGTTAATACTAGTATGTACTGCGTCATTAGTGTACAGAACATCAGTACAACAGGAATGGTAATACTGGTATGTACTGCGTCATTAGTGGACAGAACATCAGTACAACAGGAATGGTAATACTGGTGAGTACTGCTTTATTAGTGGACAGAACATCAGTACACCAGGAATGTTAATACTAGTATGTACTGCGTCATTAGTGGACAGAACATCACTACAACAGGAATGGTAATACTGGTGAGTACTGCTTCATTAGTGGACAGAACATCAGTACAACAGGAATGGTAATACTAGTAAGTACTGCTTCATTAGTGGACAGAACATCAGTACAACAGGAATGGTAATACTAGTAAGTACTGCGTCATTTGTGGACAGAACATCAGTACAACAGGAATGGTAATACCGGTGAGTACTGCTTCATTAGTGGACAGAACATCAGTACAACAGGAATGGTAATACTGGTGAGTACTGCGTCATTAGTGGAGAGAACATCAGTACAACAGGAATGGTAATACTGGTGAGTACTGCTTCATTAGTGGACAGAACATCAGTACAACAGGAATGATAATACTGGTGAGTACTGCGTCATTAGTGGACAGAACATCAGTACAACAGGAATGGTAATACTGGTGAGTACTGCTTCATTAGTGGACAGAACATCAGTACAACAGGAATGGTAATACTGGTGAGTACTGCTTCATTAGTGGACAGAACATCAGTACAACAGGAATGGTAATACTGGTGAGTACTGCGTCATTAGTGGACAGAACATCAGTACAACAGGAATGGTAATACTAGTGAGTACTGCTTCATTAGTGGACAGAACATCAGTACAACAGGAATGGTAATACTAGTAAGAACTGCGTCATTAGTGGACAGAACATCAGTACAACAGGAATGTTAATACTGGTCAGTACTGCTCCATCAGTGCACAGAACATCAGTACTACAGGAATGGTAATACTATTGAGTACTGCTTCATTAGTGGAGAGAACATCAGTACAACATGAATGGTAATACTAGTAAGTACTGCGTCATTAGTGGACAGAACATCAGTACAACAGGAATGTTAATACTAGTATGTACTGCTTCATTAGTGGACAGAACATCAGTACAACAGGAATGTTAAAACTAGTATGTACTGTGTCATTAGTGGACAGAACATCAGTACAACAGGAATGGTAATACTAGTAAGTACTTCGTCATTAGTGGACAGAACATCAGTACAACAGGAATGGTAATACTAGTGAGTACTGCTTCATTAGTGGACAGAACATCAGTACAACAGGAATGGTAATACTAGTAAGAACTGCGTCATTAGTGGACAGAACATCAGTACAACAGGAATGTTAATACTGGTCAGTACTGCTCCATCAGTGCACAGAACATCAGTACTACAGGAATGGTAATACTATTGAGTACTGCTTCATTAGTGGAGAGAACATCAGTACAACATGAATGGTAATACTAGTAAGTACTGCGTCATTAGTGGACAGAACATCAGTACAACAGGAATGTTAATACTAGTATGTACTGCTTCATTAGTGGACAGAACATCAGTACAACAGGAATGTTAAAACTAGTATGTACTGTGTCATTAGTGGACAGAACATCAGTACAACAGGAATGGTAATACTAGTAAGTACTTCGTCATTAGTGGACAGAACATCAGTACAACAGGAATGGTAATACTGTTGAGTACTGCCACATTAGTGGACAGAACATCAGTACAACAGGAATGTTAATACTAGTAGGTACTGCGTCATTAGTGGACAGAACAGCAGTACAACAGGAATGATAATACTAGTATGTACTGCGACATTAGTGAACAGAACATCAGTACAACAGGAATGTTAATACTAGTATGTACTGCTTCATTAGTGGACAGAACATCAGTACAACAGGAATGGTAATACTAGTAAGTACTGCGTCATTAGTGGACATAACATCAGTACAAGAGGAATGGTAATACTAGTAAGTACTGCTACATTAGTGAATAGAACATCAGTACAACAGGAATGGTAATACTAGTGAGTACTGCCATATTGCTGGACAGAACATCAGTACAACAGGAATGGTAATACTAGTAAGTACTGGTCCATTAGTGGAAAGAACATCAGTACGACAGGAATGGTAAAACTAGTAAGTACTGCGTCATTGGGGGACAGAAAATCAGTACAACAGGAATGGTAATACTAGTCAGTACTGTTACATTAGTGGAAAGAACGTCAGTACAACAGGAATGGTAATACTAGTAAGTACTGCGTCATTAGTGGACAGAACATCAGTACAACAGGAATGTTAATACTAGTCAGTACTGCTCCATCAGTGCACAGAACATCAGTACTACAGGAATGGTAATACTGGTATGTACTGCGTCAATAGTGGACAGAACATCAGTACAACAGGAATGGTAATACTGGTGAGTACTGCCACATTAGTGGACAGAACATCAGTACAACAGGAATGTCAATACTAGTCAGTACTGCTCCATCAGTGCACAGAACATCAGTACTACAGGATTGGCAATACCAGTAAGTACTGCTTTATTAGTGGACAGAACATCAGTACAACAGGAATGTTAATACTAGTATGTACTGCGTCATTAGTGTACAGAACATCAGTACAACAGGAATGGTAATACTGGTATGTACTGCGTCATTAGTGGACAGAACATCAGTACAACAGGAATGGTAATACTGGTGAGTACTGCTTTATTAGTGGACAGAACATCAGTACACCAGGAATGTTAATACTAGTATGTACTGCGTCATTAGTGGACAGAACATCACTACAACAGGAATGGTAATACTGGTGAGTACTGCTTCATTAGTGGACAGAACATCAGTACAACAGGAATGGTAATACTAGTAAGTACTGCTTCATTAGTGGACAGAACATCAGTACAACAGGAATGGTAATACTAGTAAGTACTGCGTCATTTGTGGACAGAACATCAGTACAACAGGAATGGTAATACTGGTGAGTACTGCTTCATTAGTGGACAGAACATCAGTACAACAGGAATGGTAATACTGGTGAGTACTGCGTCATTAGTGGAGAGAACATCAGTACAACAGGAATGGTAATACTGGTGAGTACTGCTTCATTAGTGGACAGAACATCAGTACAACAGGAATGGTAATACTGGTGAGTACTGCGTCATTAGTGGACAGAACATCAGTACAACAGGAATGGTAATACTGGTGAGTACTGCTTCATTAGTGGACAGAACATCAGTACAACAGGAATGGTAATACTGATGAGTACTGCTTCATTAGTGGACAGAACATCAGTACAACAGGAATGGTAATACTGGTGAGTACTGCGTCATTAGTGGACAGAACATCAGTACAACAGGAATGGTAATACTAGTGAGTACTGCTTCATTAGTGGACAGAACATCAGTACAACAGGAATGGTAATACTAGTAAGTACTGCTTCATTAGTGGACAGAACATCAGTACAACAGGAATGGTAATACTAGTAAGTACTGCGTCATTAGTGGACATAACATCAGTACAAGAGGAATAGTAATACTAGTAAGTACTGCTACATTAGTGAATAGAACATCAGTACAACAGGAATGGTAATACTAGTGAGTACTGCCATATTGCTGGACAGAACATCAGTACAACAGGAATGGTAATACTAGTAAGTACTGGTCCATTAGTGGAAAGAACATCAGTACGACAGGAATGGTAAAACTAGTAAGTACTGCGTCATTGGTGGAAAGAACGTCAGTACAACAGGAATGGTAATACTAGTAAGTACTGCGTCATTAGTGGACAGAACATCAGTACAACAGGAATGTTAATACTAGTCAGTACTGCTCCATCAGTGCACAGAACATCAGTACTACAGGAATGGTAATACTGGTATGTACTGCGTCAATAGTGGACAGAACATCAGTACAACAGGAATGGTAATACTGGTGAGTACTGCCACATTAGTGGACAGAACATCAGTAGAACAGGAATGTCAATACTAGTCAGTACTGCTCCATCAGTGCACATAACATCAGTACTACAGGATTGGCAATACCAGTAAGTACTGCTTCATTAGTGGACAGAACATCAGTACAACAGGAATGTTAATACTAGTATGTACTGCGTCATTAGTGTACAGAACATCAGTACAACAGGAATGGTAATACTGGTATGTACTGCGTCATTAGTGGACAGAACATCAGTACAACAGGAATGGTAATACTGGTGAGTACTGCTTTATTAGTGGACAGAACATCAGTACAACAGGAATGGCAATACTAGTAAGTACTGCTTCATTAGTGGACAGAACATCAGTACAACAGGAATGTTAATACTAGTATGTACTGCGTCATTAGTGGACAGAACATCACTACAACAGGAATGGTAATACTGGTGAGTACTGCTTCATTAGTGGACAGAACATCAGTACAACAGGAATGGTAATACTAGTAAGTACTGCTTCATTAGTGGACAGAACATCAGTACAACAGGAATGGTAATACTAGTAAGTACTGCGTCATTTGTGGACAGAACATCAGTACAACAGGAATGGTAATACTGGTGAGTACTGCTTCATTAGTGGACAGAACATCAGTACAACAGGAATGGTAATACTGGTGAGTACTGCGTCATTAGTGGAGAGAACATCAGTACAACAGGAATGGTAATACTGGTGAGTACTGCTTCATTAGTGGACAGAATATCAGTACAACAGGAATGGTAATACTGGTGAGTACTGCTTCATTAGTGGACAGAACATCAGTACAACAGGAATGGTAATACTGGTGAGTACTGCGTCATTAGTGGACAGAACATCAGTACAACAGGAATGGTAATACTAGTGAGTACTGCTTCATTAGTAGACAGAACATCAGTACAACAGGAATGGTAATACTAGTAAGTACTGCTTCATTAGTGTAAAGAACATCAGTACAACAGGAATGGTAATACTAGTAAGTACTGCGTCATTAGTGGACAGAACATCAGTACAACAGGAATGTTATTACTAGTCAGTACTGCTCCATCAGTGCACAGAACATCAGTACTACAGGAATGGTAATACTGGTATGTACTGCGTCAATAGTGGACAGAACATCAGTACAACAGGAATGGTAATACTGGTGAGTACTGCCACATTAGTGGACAGAACATCAGTACAACAGGAATGTCAATACTAGTCAGTACTGCTCCATCAGTGCACAGAACATCAGTACTACAGGAATGGCAATACCAGTAAGTACTGCTTCATTAGTGGACAGAACATCAGTACAACAGGAATGTTAATACTAGTATGTACTGCGTCATTAGTGTACAGAACATCAGTACAACAGGAATGGTAATACTGGTATGTACTGCGTCATTAGTGGACAGAACATCAGTACAACAGGAATGGTAATACTGGTGAGTACTGCTTTATTAGTGGACAGAACATCAGTACAACAGGAATGGCAATATTAGTAAGTACTGCTTCATTAGTGGACAGAACATCAGTACAACAGGAATGTTAATACTAGTATGTACTGCGTCATTAGTGGACAGAACATCAGTACACCAGGAATGTTAATACTAGTATGTACTGCGTCATTAGTGGACAGAACATCACTACAACAGGAATGGTAATACTGGTGAGTACTGCTTCATTAGTGGACAGAACATCAGTACAACAGGAATGGTAATACTAGTAAGTACTGCTTCATTAATGGACAGAACATCAGTACAACAGGAATGGTAATACTAGTAAGTACTGCGTCATTTGTGGACAGAACATCAGTACAACAGGAATGGTAATACTGGTGAGTACTGCTTCATTAGTGGACAGAACATCAGTACAACAGGAATGGTAATACTGGTGAGTACTGCGTCATTAGTGGAGAGAACATCAGTACAACAGGAATGGTAATACTGGTGAGTACTGCTTCATTAGTGGACAGAACATCAGTACAACAGGAATGGTAATACTGGTGAGTACTGCGTCATTAGTGGACAGAACATCAGTACAACAGGAATGGTAATACTGGTGAGTACTGCTTCATTAGTGGACAGAACATCAGTACAACAGGAATGGTAATACTGGTGAGTACTGCTTCATTAGTGGACAGAACATCAGTACCACAGGAATGGTAATACTGGTGAGTACTGCGTCATTAGTGGACAGAACATCAGTACAACAGGAATGGTAATACTAGTGAGTACTGCTTCATTAGTGGACAGAACATCAGTACAACAGGAATGGTAATACTAGTAAGTACTGCTTCATTAGTGGACAGAACATCAGTACAACAGGAATGATAATACTGGTGAGTACTGCTTCATTAGTGGACAGAACATCAGTACAACAGGAATGGTAATACTGGTGAGTACTGCGTCATTAGTGGACAGAACATCAGTACAACAGGAATGGTAATACTGGTGAGTACTGCGTCATTAGTGGAGAGAACATCAGTACAACAGGAATGGTAATACCGGTGAGTACTGCTTCATTAGTGGACAGAACATCAGTACAACAGGAATGGTAATACTAGTGAGTACTGTTCCATTAGTGGACAGAACATCAGTACAACAGGAATGGTAATACTAGTAAGTACTGCGTCATTAGTGGACAGAACATCAGTACAACAGGAATGGTAATACTAGTATGTACTGCTTCATTAGTGGACAGAACATCAGTACAACAGGAATGGTAATACCAGTATGTACTGCTTCATTAGTGGACAGAACATCAGTACAACAGGAATGGTAATACTAGTAAGTACTGCGTCATTAGTGGACAGAACATCAGTACAACAGGAATGGTAATACTAGTGAGTACCGCTTCATTAGTGGACAGAACATCAGTACAACAGGCATGGTAATATTGTTGAGTACTCCCACATTAGTGGACAGAACATCAGTACAACAGGAATGGTAATGCTAGTAAGCACTGGTCCATTAGTTGACAGAAAATCAGTACAACAGGAATGGTAATACTAGTAAGTACTGGTCCATTAGTGGACAGAAAATCAGTACAACGGGAATTGTAATACTAGTAAGTAATGATCCATTAGTGGACAGAAAATAAGTACAACAGGAATGGTAATACTAGTCAGTACTGCTACATTGTCCTTTTTTCATCAAATTTTCTGAATTTTAATAATTTTCGTCCTTTATTTTAAAAACTATTAGAGATAGATGTTATGTTTCAATTGCAAAAATGTTCAGCATGTCAAGATCTACAAAAATGTTCCACAGTTGAAAATGTCCGACAACTGTGTGAAGAGATATTCCTCTTGAAATGCATTTTATTGTTGACATTCACTGCTTTTGGTTACTCAAATAATCAAAGGGAAACAACTCTATTACAAAATGTGAAGTAACAAAAGCTAAATTTTGAGAATCATTGACATTTATGTTTATCTACAGCAATGTTGATAACTTACATTAAAAGGGGAATCCCTGCCCAAATTTTTTGGAGAGGGGATCTGCAATGACGAGGGCTACATTTGTTATTTTTTTTACCGAACTTATCAAGCTTTATTGACTGATTTTGTTATTATACCCAGGTGAGCTATACAGGCTCCTGGGAGCCTTTAGTATATACACACCCGGGGAACACAGACAACAATCTAAAGGGAAAAAAATACAAAATTACGAGCCCAATGAGTTTGACCGAATGCGAGTGAAGCAATGTTCTGTCTGAAACTGTTGCAATGCACCCGCAGTATTGGTCGCGGGTAATACGGGTCTCTTCAACAAACCCAATTCCGTACGCATCTGATGCAATGGTAGGTAGGTGTCGCTCAACTATGAGACGACTTGATAACTTGAAGAGGTAGGCCATGTATTTTTGCTATCCTGAATAATGAGGAAAATATGACGGGAATGGAGGAAACAAACTAATTTGTAAAAAATATTTTGTTGGGCCGCGCTGAAAAGCTTTGAAAACAATAGCGCTGCATACGAAAAAAACTTTCGACTCCGGGATAAAAGCCATGCCCCTTTCAAGTTAAATGGGCAGTCCCATACTGCATTTGGATTGCTAAAAGCACCAGAATTGCAAAGACTATTGGTCACTGTCGAAGTATTAAGAGTCGGAGTAATGATTGTCAGAGTAATAAGTGTCGGAGTAATGACTGTCAGAGTATTGAGTGTCGGAGTAATGACATTATCCCGAGGCAGCAGTCCCTTTTTATAAGGGACACTTACAAAGTCTATTAAAAATAGGGTGTAATTACTGAAAGGTCAAGTACAGTTTGAAAAACTAAGCGAAATCTTTAATATAAATTCCAAATAGAGTGAGGTTCATAGGTGTGTAGATATGGTATAAAGTATGCTTGAAATTTATTGCGCAACTCTTGGGATTTATTTTTTTTTCAAAACAATACTCTTAAACCAGATTTGTTTTTATACTGATGTAAAGCAGAATATTTTTGTTTGCCAATGCTGTGAGTACAGATTATTTAATTTCTTTCCCTTCTAAATCAGAATATTTTTTTACGAAAAAAACATACCCCCCCCCCCCCCCACACCCGATTCAAGTTAAATTGTCGTTCCCTAAGCTATTTAGTATAGTCTTAAATACAAGGCTTACTGATCATTTAACTAAGAGAGATATATTAACAGACTGCCAGGCTTGGCTTTAGAAATAAGTCCAGGACAACAGATCACATATTTATCATTAAATGTTTAGTAGATAAGTATACTAACAACAAGGGTAACACATTATATGCATGTTTTGTTGACTTTAAATGGGCTTTTGATACTGTGATACATCCAGGTATGCTTATCAAAATGTTCCAGTCAGACATTGGGGAAATTTTTTATCATCTTATTAAACAAATGTATACACTAAATAAATTAAGAGTAAAAGTTGATAATAAATTAGGCCAATGTTTCAACTCGCATATTGGGGTTTACCCCCAAGGTGATGTTTTGAACCCTTCCCTTTTCAATTTATATATAAATGATTTACCAAATTGTTTGCCAAACTGCCCCGAAAGTGTATCAGTCTGCACTGATCGCATTGACTACCTCTTCTATGCAGATGATGTTATTATTTTTTTCCAATTCCGCTAATGGACTTCAGGACCATCTGAATGCATTAGTATCTTATTGTGATACATGGTGCTTAAATGTCAATTTAAAGAAAACTAAAGTTTTAATATTTAATAAGAGTGGTCATCATATAAAAGAACCATTCTACTTTAATAATGAACTAATTGAATTTGTTAACAAGTATAAATATCTTGGTGTTATATTCCAGTCAAGTGGCTTGTTTAATTATGCAAAAGAAGAGCTTTATAATAAATCTTTAAAAGCATCATACACATTAAGTAGATGTTTGTCTGGTTCAGTTGCAAGCATCAAAGCAAATTTACATTTATTTGACCATACCATAAAACCTATTGTTTTGTATGGTTCAGAGATATGGGGAATGTTTAAAACTAACTCTGTAGCCTGCAAAAAGAATGCTATATATATTTCAGAAAAAATGTATCAAAATAATGTGGCTGATAAAATAAACTTGATGTTTTGCAAATTTACTGTAGGTGTGAACAGTAAGAGTTCAAATATTGCAGTTCTTTCTGAAATAGGAAGATTCCCTATATATTTTAATATTGTTTTATCAATGATTAGTTATCTACATCGATTACATCATTGCAGCTCAAATTTATTGAAAGAAGCTTTTCTATATAACAAGAATTTGCATGAAAACAATATTCAAACTTGGTACTCCTCTGTGATTTTTCTGCTTGATAAACTTGATTTAAATTTTTTTTTATTGCCGTGACTATTCTATAAATAAAAGAAAAGAAATTGTTTTTTAAAAAGTTAAAAACTCTGTTTTTGAAAGCATGGTTCCATGAAAAAGATAATGTTTCTGGAAAGTTAGATGCATGTTTTTTCTACAAAAGTGTGTTCCAACAAGAAAAATATCTAGAGATAAACAATTTTGAAGTAAGGCAAATACTATGTAGATTTCGCATAAGTTCACATCATTTAAGAGTGGAAACAGAGAGGCATAAAAATAATTCTATAGAAAGGTCACAGAGGATATGTAAGTTTTGTTCACAGAATGATATCGAAGATAAACCTCATTTTCTAATAAAATGTGCTTGCTATAATGGTTTACGTGAGGAATTGTATACTAAAATTCTAAATTATTGTAAAAATGTTATCAAGTTAGATACTAAATTCAAATTTGCAAATTTGTATGGTTAATGACCACTGAAAATACATTTTTAGTTGAAGATCTAGGTCATTCTCTTATTCAAAGATTTAAATTGAGATCAACAAATATTTCTGATGGATGAGGTTCTTCATGATAGATTGATATTAAATAATGTGTAAAATCATATCATATAATTGTTAACAGTGAGTGTTACATATAATATATATAGAGAAAACACTTTTATACATGTAATTGTACATACATATCTATGTATAACTCCTCAAGACATGCATTAATTATTATTATTATTATTGTTATTATTTTATTTTATATACATATTTGTTAGGTCTACATTCCTAGGAGGGAATCAGCCACATCCATTTCATTAAGTTTTCTAATCTTGGACAAAGGGGAATAATCCATATAATATATAACAGTTGTTGTTTTTTTTTTTTTTTTTTTTATCTCCCTTGGTCACCTGCCTCCCTTTATTATAATTCATCAATTTAATTTGTATTATGTATTCTAATCATTGTAATCATTGTATGAAATTATAAACCCGCAAGGGTCCTTAATTGGTTTAATAAAGTATTTCTATTTCTATTATTTCTATTTTATAAATTATGTGACAGTTTTATGATTTTCTGGAATAAAAATAAACAAGATATTCTGAATGGTAACAATAGTAAGCTTGATATTTATTTTTCTCTTAAAAATTGCTTTGATAGAGAAAAATACACTCAGATAAATGATTTTAAAATCCGCCAGTCTTTATGTAAGTTGAGAATCAGTGTCAATCCTCTGAGAATTGAAAAGGCTCGACACCATCAAAATAGACTGGACAGATCTGAACGTTTATGTCAAAATTGTTCTTTGGAAAAGATAGAAGATGAACAACATTTCCTTTTAGAGTGTCCTTTATATGATACATTGAGACATGATTTTATTGAAAAAGTTGAAAGTCACCATTCAAACTTTTCCTCTTTAAATAATTCTTCTAAATTTATTTGGTTTTTAACCAATGAAAACTTAACTGTTTTAAAGGAACTTGGTTCATATATTAGTAAATGCTTAGAAATCAGAAGGTTAAGTCCATAATTGGGCTAGCTGAATATTTTGGTAATTATTTCAGATCAAGCTAGATATAATGAACATTGCTGCATTGATTTATTATCATAATGTCTATGGTTTATTGATTTTTATTGAATTGGTTCTGACCTGACTGTGTTGTATAAGTCATAATATAGCTTTATATATATATTATTTTTGCATGCTATATTATATTTGGGGGCCGCAGCTATAATCCGACAGTCCGATAGTCCGACAGTCCGATAGTCCAAATGAAAAACAGTATATATAGGCCATATATATAAAAGAAGTTAAAAAAACGATAACAACGGATTTTTATCTTTCCTATAGAGCTTCGGGAAAGATTTGGACTTATAGTTCAAAAGAGAAGGAATTTGAAAACTTAATTCATTTCGAGTACTTTTCATTTTGTGTAGATTTTGTCTTAAATGCCGAGTTGAAATTGTGAGGACAACATTATCATAATTTATTTTTGCTTGAAATTACATTGATGCAAAATGCCAATAATTTCCTCTCTATCCATGTTTCCGTATGCTTGCTATATTAGGAATGAATTCAAATGTTTGAGACTATTAACATCATATTATGTCGAGCGCTCGTCATATTTTTTTCAGAAAAAAAATGAATGCGTGTCCTAAATGTATCATCGTAGAAAAATGATAACTACCAAACCAACTTTATTAATGACGATCCATTAAGTAGAAAACACAGGTCCCTTACTTTCATCAACAATGCACTACATGTACTTGATACTCGTGTTTTCATTCACAAATTTCCTGAAAAAATTGCTGAAAGTGACGTTAAGCACAAAAAATCAATCAAATCAATCAATCCTGTCTATTCAGTGCTGGACCAACCGGCCAAATTAGATTTTAATAGTGCTAGCCCACTGAAATAACACACCATGATAGATATGTTGATCTACTTGTATACATTTAACCTGATTCTGAGCCAACCAGTCTTTGTTATTACTTCTTAATGATGTGTGCTCAGCAGAGAAACATATTATACCAGTTTTAGTCTTTGATTTGACCCTAACAGCTTGAACACATAATCTACAACACCAGCATTCTACCCACTAGACCACTTGTCCGGTTTTTTTTTTTTCCTTTTTTTTGGTTAAGTAAGCGAAAGTGAAATTTACAAATGACAATAAAGAATCCTAATGGATTAACAACTCTTTTTCAGTGTAGAAAAGTTATGGTTTTTTTGTGAAACTTAAAACTAGAAAATAATTTTTATTTTACTGATTCTAAGTTTTTTCCCTCAGTTAATGGTTGTAAAGTTTATTTTTCACACTTTGTTCTCTGCTCTGTTTTTTATACGTTTTTCACTTGCTCCAAATAAGCATTTTAAGAATCATTAAACAATGAAATAATAAAATTGTTCTGGTAAACTAGAAACATTCAAACACAGAAATGACCAGAACATAATGGAATTCTACTTCCTGGTATATGACAGGCAAAAAAGTGGCAGTATTAAACCGGTAAATGGAATCTCAACCCTATTTCTTTTGATAGCTGGGGAGGTCGTGATCGCATGGCAGTTGGATTTACAACTACCTAGGCTATCAGTGCATATCATCACTAAGGTTGTGAGTACGAATCCCGCTCCTGGCGAGATGCCCTATGTTATAAAGTTTGACATTGACTTGCTGCAGGTCGGTGGTTTTCTCACTTTAACTGACAGCCACGATATAACTGAAATATTGTTGAAAGTAGCTTTAAACACCATAAACCAAACCGTCCTTTGAAATCTGTATCTGTAGCAACCAAACAGAAATAAACAAACAAACATATAACACAAGATCTAGTGATATTATAACATTTATTAAAATTTGTAATAAATACTGTGAATTTACACATATTTAATATTGCACAATGGAATAACACAATAAGATATGATTATAATCTAATGATTATGAAGTCTCCCAAACCGGCCACTGACACTATCTACCCACATATCAAATTTTGATGATATGGACAATGTTGAATTTTTACCCCCCATTTTTATGCCGTGTTTTGGCAGCCATTTTGAAAATGGCAGACATCTTGAAAATTTAGAAAATGCAGAATTGCTCCTCTAATGGTGACCTATCACTATGTCAAAATTTATGTCTCTATCATTATCCAGTTAGAAGTTATCAACATTAATGTATGAAATTTCAAGTTTCTCATAGGATTCTATAGTAACCCCACCTCCTTTGAACCCCCAAAAATATGGCTTTGACCCCCTATACCACAAATCTGAAAACTTTAGGATCAATTAGAAACATATATCTATAACTCCACCAAGTTTCATGAAATTCTGTCCTGTAGTTCCTGAGATCTGCCGTGGACAAGTTCATGCTTCGCGGAAAGAAAAAATAAGAATAATAATAATAAAAATAATAATAAGAAACGGAGCAAAAACAAGAAGTCCCTCAAACTTTGCTTGGGAGACTTAACAAGATATGATTATAATCTAATGATTATGAAGTCTCCCAAACCGGCCACTGGCACTATCTACCCACATATCAAATTTTGATGATATCGGACAATGTTGAATTTTTACCCCCCATTTGAATGCCGTGTTTTGGCAGCCATTATGAAAATGGCAGACATCTTGAAAATGCAGAATTGCTCCTCTAATGCTGACCTATCACTATGTCAATAATAATAATAAGAAACGGAGCAAAAACAATAAGTCTTCAAACGTTGTTTGGGAGACTTAATAATAATAATAATAAGAAACGGAGCAAAAACAATAAGTCTTCAAACGTTGTTTGGGAGACTTAATAATAATAATAATAAGAAACGGAGCAAAAACAATAAGTCTTCAAACGTTGTTTGGGAGACTTAATAATAATAATAATAAGAAACGGAGCAAAAACAATAAGTCTTCAAACGTTGTTTGGGAGTCTTAATAACCTTAAACTATTTCTATTGGTTGCATTTTATGCAAATGTCATCCTATGTACAAATAACATGAAACACAAAAAATACTACACTGTCGGAACAATTCCCAAATTAAATATTAAAATAGTAGAAAATGACAAAATTGATATCCCTAACACACAAATACATGACTGCTCACTTCCCTGGATTGGTACATTGATACCCCTAACACACAAATGCATGACTGCTCACTTCCCTGGATTGGTACATTGATACCCCTAACACACAAATACATGACCGCTCACTTCCCTGGTTTGGTACAGGCTCTTCAATAAAGAGTGGCAGGGTTAAACTAGTTTTATAGGCCCTAATTCTGTATATATTAGACACAGACAGTAGACAAACGTGAACTAACTTTGTGATTTTGATTCCTACTCATGGAGAGGTGTACTTGATACAACATTTAGTAATTGTGTGACAAAAGTTTGTCAATGACTTGCATCAGGTCGGTGGTTTTCCTCCCAGAACTCAGGTTTCTTCCACCAATAAAACCGACTGCCACATCATAATAAAATGAAAAAAAACGTTGTGAGTTTGAATCCCACTCATGGCGAGGTGTACTCGATGCAACATCATGAGATAAAGTTTGAAAGTAACTTGCGGCAGGTCGGTGGGTTTCTTTAGGTAACCCGGTTTCCTCCATCAATAAAGCTGACTGCCATGATATAACTGAAATATTGCTAAAAGTGGCATTAAACACCATAGCCCTAATCCGTTGATGTTCGACCACAGTTTTTGTAACAGAAGCACATAGTTAGTATTGTGAGTGCACATTTTTATGTGAGGGTTGGTCTTAAAGACATTCCCCACCCACCAACCTTAAAGACATTCCCCCACCCACCAACCTTAAAGACATTCCCCCACCCACCAACATTTTAAATATAAACAATAAGGAAATTAAAAAAAAAAGATTTTCATATTCATGGCTTCTGATTACCACTTCAAACTTGTCTTAAAGATGGTTTACAAAACTTAACATTAGAATTATAGACTTTGTGTTGCATATTTTGCAATACAAAGTTTTTGCTTCAACAAAATGTTTTAAGATATAGGAATTAGGATTGCCTTCTATCGATATTATAAAAATTGTCTGATTTATACATGCATATGAATTGGTACTTGAAAATTTAATGTTTACTTCAACAAATTGCTTTAAAAAACATTTGTAGTTTTTGTATCATGGTAACCGTGACGATGGCTTTGACCCAGATTTCTGTCTTGTTGGAGAATCTGTTATCAATGTCACCTGAAAGAAAAGTAAATACTGTAAACAATCATAAGATAAGAGAAATAAATATTTCTAGATTTAGTTTTTTTTATGCTGGGGATGTTTGTAAGTAAGTATTTTTTTAATATTTTTGCTTTATTAAAATACTATCTTTATTTTGAAAAGAACATTAGATGTTATTGTTTCAAGCATCATATTTTTACAACACCATTTTATATATTTGTTTCCCATGTTCAGTGAAATTAAGTTGTGATGAAGTCGAAAAACTTTCCACAAATCAATCATCAACAAACAAAGAAGTTGAAAGTTAAAGAAAAACAATTCAGTGTGTGTGTCATTGTTGTTTATCTACAATTCAGTGTGTGTGTCATTGTTGTTTATCTACAATTCAGTGTGTGTGTCATTGTTGTTTATCTACAATTCAGTGTGTGTGTCATTGTTGTTTATCTACAATTCAGTGTGTCATTGTTGTTTATCTACAATTCAGTGTGTGTGTCATTGTTGTTTATCTACAATTCAGTGTGTGTGTCATTGTTGTTTATCTACAATTCAGTGTGTGTGTCATTGTTGTTTATCTACAATTCAGTGTGTCATTGTTGTTTATCTACAATTCAGTGTGTGTGTCATTGTTGTTTATCTACAATTCAGTGTGTGTGTCATTGTTGTTTATCTACAATTCAGTTTGTCATTGTTGTTTATCTACAATTCAGTGTGTGTGTCATTGTTGTTTATCTACAATTCAGTGTGTGTGTCATTGTTGTTTATCTACAATTCAGTGTGTGTGTCATTGTTGTTTATCTACAATTCAGTGTGTGTGTCATTGTTGTTTATCTACAATTCAGTGTGTGTGTTATTGTTGTTTATCTACAATTCAGTGTGTGTGTCATTGTTGTTTATCTACAATTCAGTGTGTGTGTCATTGTTGTTTATCTACAAATCAGTGTGTGTGTCATTGTTGTTTATCTACAATTCAGTGTGTGTGTCATAGTTGTTTATCTACAATTCAGTGTGTGTGTCATTGTTGTTTATCTACAATTCAGTGTGTGTGTCATTGTTGTTTATCTACAATTCAGTGTGTGTGTCATTGTTGTTTATCTACAATTCAGTGTGTGTGTCATTGTTGTTTATCTACAATTCAGTGTGTGTGTCATTGTTGTTTATCTACAATTCAGTGTGTCATTGTTGTTTATCTACAATTCAGTGTGTGTGTCATTGTTGTTTATCTACAATTCAGTGTGTGTGTCATTGTTGTTTATCTACAATTCAGTGTGTGTGTCATTGTTGTTTATCTACAATTCAGTGTGTGTGTCATTGTTGTTTATCTACAATTCAGTGTGTGTGTCATTGTTGTTTATCTACAATTCAGTGTGTGTGTCATTGTTGTTTATCTACAATTCAGTGTGTGTGTCATTGTTGTTTATCTACAATTCAGTGTGTGTGTCATTGTTGTTTATCTACAATTCAGTGTGTGTGTCATTGTTGTTTATCTACAATTCAGTGTGTGTGTCATAGTTGTTTATCTACAATTCAGTGTGTGTGTCATTGTTGTTTATCTACAATTCAGTGTGTGTGTCATTGTTGTTTATCTACAATTCAGTGTGTGTGTCATTGTTGTTTATCTACAATTCAGTGTGTCATTGTTGTTTATCTACAATTCAGTGTGTGTGTCATTGTTGTTTATCTACAATTCAGTGTGTGTGTCATTGTTGTTTATCTACAATTCAGTGTGTGTGTCATTGTTGTTTATCTACAATTCAGTGTGTGTGTCATTGTTGTTTATCTACAATTCAGTGTGTGTGTCATAGTTGTTTATCTCCAATTCAGTGTGTGTGTCATTGTTGTTTATCTACAATTCAGTGTGTGTGTCATTGTTGTTTATCTACAATTCAGTGTGTGTGTCATTGTTGTTTATCTACAATTCAGTGTGTGTGTCATTGTTGTTTATCTACAATTCAGTGTGTGTGTCATTGTTGTTTATCTACAATTCAGTGTGTGTGTCATTGTTGTTTATCTACAATTCAGTGTGTGTGTCATTGTTGTTTATCTACAATTCAGTGTGTGTGTCATTGTTATTTATCTACAATTCAGTGTGTGTGTCATTGTTGTTTATCTGCAATTCAGCAATTTTTCATTTATAACATGGTAAGAATAAGGTACATTTTGATAAAACGATGATGATGTCTGCTTTGTACTAGACCAACACGCTGAGTTGGATTTTTAGTGATAGCTCACTGAAACAGTCTGTGGGTAGACTTGTCGCTTCACTCGGACATATTATCCTGACTCGTAAGCCAACAAGTCTTTGTTCTTTCTCCTTAATATTGTGTGCTTAGTGGAGAAGCAGCAAATACCAATTTTATATTCTTTGGTATGACCAGAATGAGGCTCAAACCTAAAATCTACCGTACTCCACGTGAGCATGTTGACCATTACACCACCGATGTGGTTACAAGTTTGTGATGTTAATTATTAAAACAAAACTTTTGTATTAGTTAACATAGTGCACTTACTGGTAGTCCATTATCTACAAACAGAGAAGAGTTTTGAGATGAAATTAAAAAATATCAAAAAACTTGAATACTACACTAAAACAATGAATATGGATGGTCTAAATAACAAGAGGCTCAGCACTGAGCTGAGCCTGTGTCGTTCACCTTTCATTCTGCTCTGAGGAATCTTAATACAGAACCTTCCATAGCCTATAGGTGATTCCCACCAAATTTCGGTTCGCTTTGGCAAAGCAGTTTCAGAGAAGAAGATTTTTAGAAAGCGACCAATCTAAAACAAGAATTGCCTGTGGCAGCCATGTTTATTAATGGATTAAAACGAAATGAGCAATCTCTATAGAGGACCTTCCATAGATGCTTCTTACCAAGTTTCATATCATTTGGCCAAGCTGTTTTAGAAATCAAACAATAAGAAACAAGAATTGTCTATGACGGCCATGTTTGTTAACAGATCAAAACGGAATGAGCAATTCCCTTAGATGTTTTCTACCAAGTTTTGGTCTATTTGGCCAAGCTGTCTCAGAGAAGAAGATTTTTTAGAAATTGACCAATCAGAAAAAAGAATTGTCTGTGGTGGCCATGTTTGTTAACAGATTGGGACAGAATGAGCAATCTTTATAGAGGACCTTCCATAGATGCTTCCTACCAAGTTTTGGTTTATTTGGCCATGTGGTTTCAGAGGAGAAGATTTTTCGAAATAGACCAATCAGAAACAAGATATGATTATAATCTAACGATTACGAAGTCTCCCAAACCGGCCACTGACACTATCTACCCACATTTCAAATTTTGATGATATCGGACATTGTTAAATTTTTACCCCCCATTTTTATGCCGTGTTTTGGCAGCCATTTTGAAAATGGCAGAAATCTTGAAAATTTTGAAAATGCAGAATTGCTCCTCTAATGGTGACCTATCACTATGTCAAAATTTATGTCTCTATCATTATCCAGTTAGAAGTTATCAACATTAATGTACGAAATTTCAAGTTTCCCATAGGATTCAATAGTAACCCCCACCTCATTTGAACCCCCAAAAATATGGCTTTGACCCCCTTTACCACAAATCTGAAAACTTTCGGATCAACTAGAAACATATATCTATAACTCCACCAAGTTTCATGAAATACTGTTCTGTAGTTCCTGAGATCTGCCGTAGACAAGTTCATGGTGCACGGTAAGAGAGGAGAATAACAAGAATAAAAGGAATGAGAATAATAATAATAATAATAAAAAACGGAGCAAAAACAATAAGTCTCCAAAGGTTGTTTGGGAGACTTAACAATAATTGCCTGTGGCGGCCATGTTTGTTAATGGAATTGGAACGAAATAAGTACTCATTATAGAGGACCGCCCATAGATGCTAAGTCCTACCAAGTTTCAGATGATTTGGCCAAGCGTTTCAGAGGAGAACAATTTTTAAAATCAGCCAATCAGAAACAAGAATCGCCTGTGGTGGCCATGTTTATTAATGGATCGGGATGGAATGAGCATTCTCTATAGAGAACCTTCCATAGATGCTTTCTACTAAGTTTCCGATCATTTGGCCAAGCGATTTCAGAGGAGAAGATTTTTAGAAATCGACCAATCAGAAATAAGAATTGCCTGTGGTGGCCATATTTGTTAATGGATCGGAACGAAATGAGCACTTTCTATAGAGGATCCCCCATAGATGCTTCCTACCAAGTTTCGGTTCATTTAGCCAAGCGGTTTCAGAAGAGAAGAATTTTTAAAATCAGCCAATCAGAAACAAGCGTTGCCTGTGGCAGACATGTTCGTTAATGGATCGGGACGAAATGAGCAATCTTTAAAGAGGACCTTCCATAAATGGTTCCTACCAAATTTCAGTTCATTTGTCTGAGGGGTTTTAGAGGCATATTTATCTGTAATTCAATTCAGATATAACTGCATTTTGAATAGATACAAAATGTATCTATATTTAAACTAGAGTTATCTCCCTTTTAACAGAAAAAACGATTTTTTAGATATCACTCAATCAGAAACAAGAATCGCCTGTGGCGGCCATGTTTGTTAACAGATCAAGATGAAATTAGCATCTTTATAGGGGACCTTCCATAGATGCTTTCTACCAAGTTTTGGTTCATTTGGCTAAGCGGTTTCAAAGGAGAAGATTTTTAAAAAACAGACCAATCAGAAACAAGAATTGCCTGTGGTGGCCATGTTTGTTAATGGATCGGGACAAAATTAGCAATCTTTATAGAGGACCTTCCATATATGCGTCCTACCAAGTTTCAGTTCATATGGTTGAGGGGTTTCAGAGAAGAAGATTAAAATGTGAAAAGTTAACAGATGGAAGACGATGGACGCCAAGTGATGGAAAAAGCTCACATTGCCTTTGGCAAGGTAAACTAAAAATGACAGAAGGTAGCACTTCAAGACTTGTCTTTACTAATATAACAGTTTATCATTTATTTATAAACATACCTTGTTAAAGACTCCTCTTCCAAAATAATCAGCCACCATTGAGAATCCATCCTGGGACCTCTCCAACTGAAAATATATACATATTCATTCTGTAGAGAAAACACCTCTCTAACTAAAATCTAATAACATTGCTTAGAGAAAAGAAATGAAAAAAAAATATTATGAAATTAGGTGGTTTCATCTGCCATCAATGCAAGGGTCCGTTGTTGAACTTGTGATTAAACTAACCAGGTGATTAGCCCTAATTACATACTTAATTCCTGATCACATACTTAGCTAATGCAATGATTAAATTCTGTTGCTGAACTTCTTTTAATCAATGTATTAACTAATCATATTTAATCATTGAATTAGCTAATTATGTGATTAGGAATTAAAAATGTAATTAGGGCTAATCATATGATTAGCTTAATCATAAGTTCAACAACGGACCCCAGAATTGTTGCTGTACAATGCAAGAATTTCTAGGCATTTAAACAGCATAGACATAATAAAAAAATAATACCCATTTACAACCCCTTTCCTCACTTTCAAGATCATCTGGAATCTTTATAATATGCTGTGAATTAAAAAGCTTGAAAACTGTAAGTGGAGTGATTCATGTGTCATATTTCACAATTTCAAAAACCTGTAATTCAGTAAAACTACCGGTAAAAGATTGAAGAATATAAAAATCCTGATAATATTGATACCTTTGGCATATTTACATATATGGTTACTTAAGAAATAACTGTATTGTATTTGAAGAGCTTGTGCGTCAATTGGGGAATTGATTATGGCAAATTGAGTTTTACTTGGCAACGCATAATGGAGCCAATATAATGGATTGGATATCAAGAATTCAATACGGCAGCTGATTCACACTAGAACCCTTAGTTCCGACGACAAATATTATTAGCCAATGAAAAAATAGGTCCTATGAAAATTGCATTATATTGAAATTTTACCTGATTGTGGAAGAATTCGTGTAAATCGTTCCTTTGTTCTTGTGCTCTAATAATATCCATAATCTTCCTGTAAAAATAAATCATAATAGATCATTAGTTTATAAATAGAGATTGACAGGGTTTATAACATACATATTAAGGCTAGTGATATAATCCATTTACAACAGGGGGATATTTATCAGCTTAAGAGTTTAATTGAACATTATAAAAAGAAAGTTTAAACAGTGACGGTCAAGAATTCCACCAATATCGACAAAACAAAAGAAAGTTTAATCAGTGACGGTCAAGAATTCCACCAATATCGACAAAACAAAAGAAAGTTTAATCAGTGAAGGTCAAGAATTCCACCAATATCAACAAAACAAAAGACAGTTTAATCAGTGACGGTCAAGAATTCCACCAATAATATCCATCCACAAAACAAACAAATCACCTCTCACATCAAAGCATTGATCATAAAAATGACAATGATATATGACGTTGGTAATATAGCTCACACTTTGGACACTTACAAAATTATGACAGGATTAAACCATTTAATTGTCTCGAAAATGTACAGTATGGCTAAAACAAATTTCTCTAGAAACTTTTTGAAAAATAATTTCTGGGTCATCATTGAATTTCACATAAAATAGAAAACATTTCAAGGGTTAGGGTTATGGTGTTTAACACCATTTTCAACAATATTTCAGTTATATCGTGGTGGTTAGTTTTATTCGTTGAGGAAACCAGAGTACCCGGAGAAAACCACTGGCCTGCCCCAAGTCACTGACAAGCAAACTATCACATAATTTTGTATTGAGAACACCCCGCCTGAGTGGGATTCGAACTGGCAATTTTTGTGGTGATAAGCAGTGATTACATAGGTAGTTGTAAATCCAACTATCATAAAATCACGACCACGATGGCCCCTTCGTTGATATTGGTGACATGGCCAGTTCAATTAGGTCACAATAACAGTCAAATTAGGTAACAATGACAGTCAAATTAGGTCACAATGACAGTCAAATTAGGTCACATTAATAGTCAAATTAGGTCACAATTACAGTCAAAACATTGGAGTTAAGTTACTACAAAAATTGTACACTAATGTAAAATGAAATATATATAAAAAAAAAACAAAAAAAAACAGAAAAAATGAAGTGAAGAAGTTATTTAACATAACCTGTTCTAAAGTAAAATATGATTTTAAGAATTTACCTATTTTCAGCAGCACATACAGGGCATTCCGAGTCATTCTCCGCGTAACTTTCAAAACAGCTAAAAATAAACAACAATGTAAATAAAATTATGAAGGTATTATAACCCTGAAACATAAGATTACAGTTGAATCTTTCTGAAAATAAAGTTTAAACAGTGAACAAATCAACCAGTATAAAGAAAATGAACAACCACATCTCACTTCAAATCATTATACATAAAGTAGAGGCTCAGGTGAGCCTGTGTCGCTCATCTGATATAAATGAACAACCACATCTCACTTCAAATCATTATACATAAACTAGAGGCTCAGGTGAGCCTGTATCACTCACCTGACATAAATGAACAACCACATCCCACTTCAAATCATTATACATAAACTAGAGGCTCAGGTGACCCTGTATCACTCATCTGACATAAATGAACAACCACATCTCACTTCAAATCATTATACATAAACTAGAGGCTCAGGTGAGCCTGTATCACTCATCTGACATAAATGAACAACCACATCTCACTTCAAATCATTATACATAAACTAGAGGCTCAGGTGAGCCTGTATCACTCATCTGACATAAATGAACAACCACATCTCACTTCAAATCATTATACATAAAGTAGAGGCTCAGGTGAGCCTGTATCACTCATCTGACATAAATGAACAACCACATCTCACTTCAAATCATTATACATAAACTAGAGGCTCAGGTGAGCCTGTATCACTCATCTGACATAAATGAACAACCACATCTCACTTCAAATCATTATACATAAACTAGAGGCTCAGGTGAGCCTGTATCACTCACCTGACATATATGAACAACCACATCTCACTTCAAATCATTATACATAAACTAGAGGCTCAGGTGAGCCTGTATCACTCATCTGACATAAATGAACAACCACATCTCACTTCAAATCATTATACATAAACTAGAGGCTCAGGTGAGCCTGTATCACTCATCTGACATAAATGAACAACCACATCTCACTTCAAATCATTATACATAAACTAGAGGCTCAGGTTAGCCTGTATCACTCATGTGACATAAATGAACAACCACATCTCACTTCAAATCATTATACATAAACTAGAGGCTCAGGTGAGCCTGTATCACTCATCTGACATAAATGAACAACCACATCTCACTTCAAATCATTAAACATAAACTAGAGGCTCAGGTGAGCCTGTATCACTCATCTGACATAAATGAACAACCACATCTCACTTCAAATCATTATACATAAACTAGAGGCTCAGGTGAGCCTGTATCGCTCATCTGACATAAATGAACAACCACATCTCACTTCAAATCATTATACATAAACTAGAGGTTCAGATGAGCCTGTATCACTCATCTGACATAAATGAACAACCACATCTCACTTCAAATCATTATACATAAACTAGAGGCTCAGGTGACCCTGTATAACTCATCTGACATAAATGAACAACCACATCTCACTTCAAATCATTATACATAAACTAGAGGCTCAGGTGAGCCTGTATCACTCATCTGACATAAATGAACAACCACATCTCACTTCAAATCATTATACATAAACTAGAGGCTCAGGTGAGCCTGTATCGCTCATCTGACATAAATGAACAACCACATCTCACTTCAAATCATTATACATAAACTAGAGGCTCAGGTGAGCCTGTATCGCTCACCTGACATAAATGAACAACCACATCTCACTTCAAATCATTATACATAAACTAGAGGCTCAGGTGAGCCTGTATCACTCATCTGACATAAATGAACAACCACAACTCACTTCAAATCATTATACATAAACTAGAGGCTCAGGTGAGCCTGTATCGCTCATCTGACATAAATGAACAACCACAACTCACTTCAAATCATTATACATAAACTAGAGGCTCAGGTGAGCCTGTATTGCTCACCTGACATAAATGAACAACCACATCTCACTTCAAATCATTAAACATAAAAAAGACCACATCATATACCAATGAAAAATCAGGTCCAGACTTGGAGAGGCCCAAAATATGGCAGAGATAAACCAGTGTATGAACACCACCCACTCTCCTAGTTCTTGGGAATTGGATCCCCAATGGGAATCAATCTAAGATCATGTGAAATAAATATTTGATCTGCTTTTGAATTTAAATAGCTATTACTATTTTCTTGGATTTCAGATTTAAGTGGATGCACGACGGCGAGTTCAAAAAAGAAAACCACAGTAAGACCTGATCAATATGTTTACTCATGAAAGGTAGGGTTTGTAACTAGATCATCAAGACAGGTGCCACCAATGGAGTAGGAAATGCTTACCCTTCCAGAGCACCTGAGTTCACACCTGGTTTTTAGTAAGGTTTGTGTTGTTTTATCTTTAGTTTATGTGTACGTTTTGTAGATTGTTGTTTGTCCTTTTGGCCATTGTGTTTTCTGTCCTTCTTCGAATTGCGGATTCTGATTACCCCTTTGGTATCTTCAAACTCTTCTTATAGTGAATCTTGAGAGAGCATTTATCTAACTTATGAAAAGATAAAGGACTTTAATGATTGATATCCAGAGCCACTAAACCAAGTAACCCTGAATTAAGTTTCGACAACGCAATGAAAAAGTGGCCTTATAAGAGGGGTGCACTCTCTTGAAGGCGACAATTCAGATTTTACCATCTCAGTGCATCTGAAATCTTGATAAGAGAGGTGGTCTTTGGTGGGAGGAGCCTCACAAGAGAGGTGGCCTTTGGTGGGAGGAGCCTCACAAGAGATGTGTCCTTTGGTGGGACGGGCCTCACAAGAGGTGGCCTTTGGTGGGAGAGGCCTCGCAAGAGAGGTGGCCTTTGGTGGGAGGAGCCTCACAAGAGAGTTGGCCTTTGGTGGGAGGAGCCTCACAAGAGATGTGGCCTTTGGTGGGAGAGGCCTCACAAGAGAGGTGGCCTTTGGTGGGAGGGGCCTAACAAGAGAGGTGGCCTTTGATGGGAGGAGCCTCACAAGAGATGTGGCCTTTGGTGGGAGAGGCCTCACAAAAGAGGTGGCCATTGGTGGGAAGAGTCTCACAAGAGAGGTGGCCTTTGGTGGGAGGGGCCTCATAAGAGAGGGAACTACTGTACATCTTTTATATAGAAATCTGTTCTACTGATGCTAAGATTAAATAATTTACAGTGAATGATTGGTACATAATTGAGTCAGTGTGTGAGTGATTGTTTTTTTGATTGCCAAATGAGCAATTTTTAGCCATATTATGGCAAGAAAAAGTTACATTCGATGAGATGATGATGTTTGCTTTGTACTAGACCAACATGCTAAGTTGTATTTTCATAGTGCTAGCTTAAGCAACTGTCCGTGAGTAGGCTTGTTCCTCCGCTCAGACAACATTATCCTGATTATGAACCAGTCTTTGCTATAACTACTCAATAGCATCTGTACTTAGCACAGAAGCAGCAAGAATGATTTCATAGTCTTTGGTTTGACTGACCTGGGCTCGACCCCATGATCTACCACACTCAAGGCAAATACCCCATCTATTACACCACCGCTGCCGTTGGTTCATATTCAATCTTCGCTCTCACCAAATACACAAACTACAGAAACAGTATACACCATATTAACCATTAGGTCAATAACACACTGTGTAACTTATATTATATATTTAACAAATAGTTCATGGCAGTTTATGGACCGAGATGTCACCCACAAAATATTATATGGACTGAAGCGAAGCCCGCCATACCCAATCACATAGTACGGCCAGTCTCGAGATGGGCGTATAAAAACGAGTTCAGACAAAATCCGCAAGAAAACATTATATTAATCGGGCCCAGTCAATATACTAAAATATTGACCAGTCAATATTATACAGTTATTGACTGGGTCCGAGGACTACAGCTGTTGTTCGAGGAATCAGTCCAGTGCCTGAAATGAGGACCAGCCTTTGGTTGGCCCGATTTTTTTTTTCGGTCAGTAAAAAATTAGTCACTGGTCCAAATGGCATAATGGTGGCCCAATCATTTTGTGACATTTTTTTTATGAAAAAAAGACATCAGATATCAATATATAAACAGTTTTCAGATTAATTGTTTTTTATCAATAACATTAAAATTCATTCTTTCACTAGTCTCACGGGGGTTGGGCTCTTCAAGGTAATTTTGGTAGGTACAGGTGCGCAGCTGAAATTGTGAAAACACCCCAATGCATATATTGCTATCAAATGAAACCTGAATTTACTTGTTATAACCTTTTCGACAACCTTGACGCCATTGGCTAGGGTGGTCTTAAGAAACAATGCTAGTCCATCGGATGGGGACAATACAAGGCTGGTTTGTGTAAGAGGAGATCAATGCCATGATCACATTAAAGACATCCAGAAAAGAGTAGACTAATGCCACTACAAGGACCGCTCTTGCACTCCCCAGAGTGAAGAGTGACATCACTTGTTTCAATCCACTATGAAGAAGTGATTTTAAAGTAAAATAACCTCTCAGTTCGGGGTAGTCAGGTGGTTATTCATTCCAAACAAGTATCTCACTTTGTTTAAATAACAAACTGTGCTGTCATTTTCTGTTATATAAACAACTGTTAACTTTTCCTGTTATTTTTTAATTTGTAAACAAAAGTTCTGGTTCCAAAAAAGAAAACCACTCCCAATTGTCATTAAAATGTAGCCGTGTACATGAACTATGAAAAGTTTAAAAGAAGTGACAGGCCAGATCGTTTCCGTAGTTTGACATTACTGTCAACGATTTTCTCTCCATTGTTGGGGAAAAGTTTTTCAATGATTACCTAAGGATTGACACAAAAAGGTTTCCGATTTCTGTAAAATGAAATTCGTACATGTACATTTTGTAGTCCTATAATATATGACTTCGCAATTTAAAAAGTCTAATTTTAACGTTTTCATGCTGATTTTTTCATTTTTATTATTTTTTTAAATGCGCTTTTAGGACTAGTATATTTTGCAGCAGAGACTGAATGAATAAATTTCCGAACCGTGGAAGATACCAGATCGCAAACATTATAAGTTGACAGAATTCTCTTTATTGTTCACAACTTTCCACTTCGTCCGTGATTTTTAACAATTTTAATAATTAAATCATAAAGAAACAAAAAAACACGTTTCTTTTCTAATATTTAGTGAATACTTGTGTATTACATGAAAACGTGTAGGAAACATGTATTGATTGGCTCGATAAAAATACATAATTGGGGAGAACATTAAATTACATTAGCTGTGTATTCATTGGCTACAAAAATGTATTTGGACCAATCGCTGTGCTTGTAGCAAACCGTTTTCGACTAGAACAGAAGACTTATCTACCGTTGAATGTTTATGTCCGGTTTCGGTAAAACAACAATTTTTAACGGTCTTTTAGGCAATCGCCCAAACTTTTTTTTGTTGGGTCAGTGACTACCTAATTTGGAGCAGCTTTTGGTCGCCTGAATAAGATATTAGTTGCATTTGGCGACTGGGCGACCATCAATTTCAGGCACTGTCAGTCTATAACTGATTTGTTATACCTTATCATATTTAATGCTTTCTATTTTAATTTCTTTTCCTGTTTTTAGTTTTACTAGCTTATCGCGACCAGCTTATAAATTATTTTTGAATTTGTATCCTGCATTTCTGCCATTCCAATAGCAGTCTTTTTTGCTATAGTATATAATTCATTAATAAGTCTGTGTTAGTGTTCTTTTTCTTGTCTACGCAAGTTTATTAACCATTAAAATTACTCTCGGTTTCGTTTAAAATCTCCTCCATTTCATCTTCAGACAGATCGGCGAACCTGGATATCCCCATGTTTTTAGTAAACGCTACACAGACGACGGGGAATCACGTGACATATACGTGCAGCTATTTTAAGCAACCAATAAAAGTAGGGCAAGCGGTCAACAGATCGCACCAGGTCCAACAGACTGAAAACGGTTGACGGTCAACAGATCGTTGATTCAAGGAGAAAACATTATAAGGTATAATAAACTAAAATATTGATCGGCTGCGCTAACGAAGACAAATAGGGAAAATAAAAACGTAAAGTATATTAATATATATTTATATATATACGTTAAATTTAAATTCAGACTTACTGGGGGCCATCATGGCCTTGATCTTTGCTCTGAAATATTAAAAAACAACAGTTAAAGCCTAGCTTGGCAAATGTACATAAAGAAATAAGACAACAAAATCTCTCAGTCATCACATTTTTCTTTTCCATTCTAATCTTATCAAATAACCACCTTTTTAATTGGATGACATAACCATCATTTTAATTGGATGACATAACCTCCATTTTAATTGGTTGACATAACCACCATTTTAATTGGATGACATAACTACCATTTTAATTGGATGACATAACCATCATTTTAATTGGATGACATAACCACCATTTTAATTGGATGACATAACCATCATTTTAATTGGATGACATAACTACCATTCTAATTGGGATGACATAACCACTATTTTAATTGGACGACATAACTACTATTTTAATTGGATGATATAACCACCATTTTAATTGGATGACATAACCACCATTTTAATTGGGTCACATAATCATCATTTTAATTGGGTTACATAGACAAGAAATTTAAGTGTTGTCTGCAATTTAAAAAAAAAATAAAAAAAATATCATTCAATATTGAACATAGGCTATCTTCAAAGACAATATTTCAGTTTCTACAATCTTGAACACAACTTAGAAATTATTGAAACCTGTCTGATATTATGTATCATATTTATTTTGCGATTTTCCCTGTAATTGATACCAACTTTTAGTTGAGAGCAATTTAACTTCAATCACTTAAAACACAATAAAAATAAAATAAGTCTTAATTATACTATAATTTAATGAGTTTCATTATCAAAAATATGTCATGAGTGGCATATTTGTGATAATGAAATTTGTCAATTAATTATAGTATTTATTACATAGATAAAAAAATCATTCAATTCCAATTTAATTTTAAATGAGTGTAATTGTATAAATATTACGTGTTAGCATAGGGGATAAATAGTATTATTATACCTTACATTATATATTATATATAAATATTACGTGTTAGCGTAGGGGATATATAATATTATTATACCTTACATTATATATTATATATAAATATTACGTGTTAGCGTAGGGGATATATAATATTATTATACCTTACATTATATATTATATATAAATATTACGTGTTAGCGTAGGGGATAAATAGTATTATTATACCTTACATTATATATTATATATAAATATTACGCGTTAGCGTAGGGGATAAATAGTATTATTATACCTTACATTATATATTATATATAAATATTACGTGTTAGCGTAGGGGATAAATAGTATTATTATACCTTACATTATATATTATATATAAATATTACGCGTTAGCGTAGGGGATAAATAGTATTATTATACCTTACATTATATATTATATATAAATATTACGTGTTAGCATAGGGGATATATAATATTATCATACCTTACATTATATATTATATATAAATGTTACGTGTTAGCATAGGGGATATATAATATTATTATACCTTACATTATATATAAATATTACGTGTTAGCGTAGGGGATATATGATATTATTATACCTTACATTATATATTATATATAAATATTACGTGTTAGCGTAGGGGATATATAATATTATTATACCATACATTATATATTATATATAAATATTACGTGTTAGCGTAGGGGATATATGATATTATTATACCTTACATTATATATTATATATAAATATTACGTGTTAGCGTAGGGGATATATAATATTATTATACCTTACATTATATATAAATATCACGTGTTAGCGTAGGGGATATATAATATTATTATACCTTACATTATATATTATATATAAATATTACGTGTTAGCGTAGGGGATATATAATATTATTATACCTTACATTATATATTATATATAAATATTACGTGTTAGCGTAAGGGATATATAATATTATTATACCTTACATTATATATCATATATAAATATTACGTGTTAGCGTAGGGGGTATATAATATTATTATATCTTACATTATATATTATATATAAATATTACGTGTTAGCATAGGGGATATATAATATTATTATACCTTACATTATATATTATATATAAATATTACGTGTTAGCATAGGAGATATATAATATTATTATACCTTACATTATATATCATATATAAATATTACGTGTTAGCATAGGGGATATATAATATTATTATACCTTACATTATATATTATATATAAATATTACGTGTTAGCGTAGGGGATATATAATATTATTATACCTTACATTATATATTATATATAAATGTTACGTGTTAGCATAGGGGATATATAATATTATTATACCTTACATTATATATTATATATAAATATTACGTGTTAGCGTAGGGGATATATAATATTATGATACCTTACATTATATATTATATATAAATATTACGTGTTAGCATAGGAGATATATAATATTATTATACCTTACAATATATATCATATATAAATATTACGTGTTAGCATAGGGGATATATAATATTATTATACCTTACATTATATATTATATATAAATATTACGTGTTAGCGTAGAGAATATTATTATACCTTACATTATATATTATATATAAATGTTACGTGTTAGCATAGGGGATATATAATATTATTATACCTTACATTATATAAATATTACGTGTTAGCGTAGGGGATATTATAGTATTATTACATGATGTTTTTCATATTGGCCTAGTTATAGGTCTGAGGCCTGCTGTATTGGCCTGAGGCGCAGCCGAACGCCAATACAGCAGACCGAGGACCTATAACTAGGCCAATATGAAAAACATCACGTAATGATACCTTTATTAATTAACCAGTCCAATATCTCTCAGGATTTTTCCTTGAAATTGTCGAAATGTCTAGCGGATTCCGATCTAGTTGTTATTGGACTGACTGGAATTGGGCCAATACAGAAAATATCCGCATTTGACTGGTTTTTGCCGTATTGGCCCAATGAAAGTTTTTATATTGTATTGACAGATTTGATCATATAAAGGCTAATAAATCAAAGTTAATCAATAAATAATATTATTATACCTTACATTATATAAATATTACGTGTTAGCGTAGGGGATATATAATATTATTATAACTTACACTATATATTATATATAAATATTACGTGTTAGCATAGGGGATATATAATATTATTATACCTTACATTGTATAAATATTACGTGTTAGCGTAGGGGATATATAATATTATTATACCTTACATTATATATCATATATAAATATTACGTGTTAGCGTAGGGGGTATATAATATTATTATATCTTACATTATATATTATATATAAATATTACGTGTTAGCATAGGGGATATATAATATTATTATACCTTACATTATATATTATATATAAATATTACGTGTTAGCATAGGAGATATATAATATTATTATACCTTACATTATATATCATATATAAATATTACGTATTAGCATAGGGGATATATAATATTATTATACCTTACATTATATATTATATATAAATATTACGTGTTAGCGTAGGGGATATATAATATTATTATACCTTACATTATATATTATATATAAATGTTACGTGTTAGCATAGGGGATATATAATATTATTATACCTTACATTATATATTATATATAAATATTACGTGTTAGCGTAGGGGATATATAATATTATGATACCTTACATTATATATTATATATAAATATTACGTGTTAGCATAGGAGATATATAATATTATTATACCTTACAATATATATCATATATAAATATTACGTGTTAGCATAGGGGATATATAATATTATTATACCTTACATTATATATTATATATAAATATTACGTGTTAGCGTAGAGAATATTATTATACCTTACATTATATATTATATATAAATGTTACGTGTTAGCATAGGGGATATATAATATTATTATACCTTACATTATATAAATATTACGTGTTAGCGTAGGGGATATTATAGTATTATTACATGATGTTTTTCATATTGGCCTAGTTATAGGTCTGAGGCCTGCTGTATTGGCCTGAGGCGCAGCCGAACGCCAATACAGCAGACCGAGGACCTATAACTAGGCCAATATGAAAAACATCACGTAATGATACCTTTATTAATTAACCAGTCCAATATCTCTCAGGATTTTTCCTTGAAATTGTCGAAATGTCTAGCGGATTCCGATCTAGTTGTTATTGGACTGACTGGAATTGGGCCAATACAGAAAATATCCGCATTTGACTGGTTTTTGCCGTATTGGCCCAATGAAAGTTTTTATATTGTATTGACAGATTTGATCATATAAAGGCTAATAAATCAAAGTTAATCAATAAATAATATTATTATACCTTACATTATATAAATATTACGTGTAAGCGTAGGGGATATATAATATTATTATAACTTACACTATATATTATATATAAATATTACGTGTTAGCATAGGGGATATATAATATTATTATACCTTACATTGTATAAATATTACGTGTTAGCGTAGGGGATATATAATATTATTATACCTTACATTATATATTATATATAAATATTACGTGTTAGCGTAGGGGATATATAATATTATTATACCTTACATTATATATTATATATAAATATTACGTGTTAGCGTAGGGGATATATAATATTATTATACCTTACATCATATATTATATATAAAATAAAATTGATGTTTTTACAAAATTGGTACACCAGGGAAACATCACTGTTGTTCACCGGTCGACAAATGTTATGTTCCACGTCTGTCCGGAAATGTATCCGTTTTTGCATTCCGGAAGATAAAATCACAAATATGAAGTTTATGAAAACACAAGATAAAAACACACAAATAAGTGTTTATTGCATTCAACATTATTGTAAATAGAGTTTCGGTATAATAAAACAATTATTGCCTACACTTGCGGTGAACAACATCCCAAGGATGAACAATTATGATGTTCACCTTAAGGGCAGGCAATAATTGTATAATGTGTATCGTTTCAAAAAACAACTAAACCATACAAAACGGTCAAAGGGACGTAACTGTAAAACATACAAAAAAGTAGCAATGAAATGGTGCGAAATGTAGCGAGAAATAAAATAACATAAAGAAAAAAGGATAATTCCATTGTGAAATTCTCATCTTTATTTAACTCAGAAAATTCTGTAATTCACAGCTATCTATATAATAATGTACTTTAATATTAAGAAATATCTAAAAAAAATATTTATAAATTGTAAACATGAGTCAATGTAAAATATCGGTCATATTTTCAGAAATAAGTAACATTAGATTTTGATTCAAAATGGTTTCTGAGGAGGAAATTAAAGGTGAAATGCTAATAGGATAATAAATTATCGATAGATGCCAAGAAATGGCAAAATATCACATAGCCTATAGTCATGTTCCTTACAACAGATAACATGACAGGTGCCACATGTTGAGCAGAATCTGCTTACCCTTCCAGGTAGTACTAATAATAAAACCTTAAATGCTCGCTTACTCGCAAGGGTTATAACGGGATGCCATTACACGTAATGGAGCAGCCGCCGAGATTTTTTGCACTCGCTTACAGAGTTTCTGACGCCTGCATTTATCAATAATAAGACATAACCTTTCCTTTTGTCCATTATTATAACAAGTTTTTATCACCTACCAGTATTTTAGAATGTAATTCCCACAAAATAAAAATCCATGTTTGAACATTTTAAATTTCGTCATTTCCGGCCTCACTATTTGGATGTCGATACCATATTTGGCGATTTGAGGCATGAATGTTTACATCACTGTGTAGTAAGAAATACCATATTTAGAAAAGCTTCGCCTTCCGTAGTTTCTGGTTATGGAAAACGATCGATAAATTTGAATAAGGTTGTTGCTACCTTTGAAAAGCATATATTTCTCAGCCAAACCGACTTAACAAGGACTGGGATCATCAGTAATAGTTATAATGAAATGTTTGAAGCGTAAATAGTGAGTTTTTATGTTTCAACTCCAACTTTTTTTTTGCTCCATTGTGACGAATGGGACCGCGTTGTAGCTCTGCTGAGACACAAGTTTGTCACAGGAGCTACATTATTGCAGTTACCTTCCAGGCACCTGATTTCACTCTTGGTTTTTAGTGGAGTTTGTGTTGCTCGATCTTTAGTTTTGTGTGTAATGTTTTGTAGTTCGTTGTTTGTCCTTTTGTCCTTTTTCTTTTGGCCATTGTGTTGTCTGTCCTTCTTCTATTTATGACTACTGATTACTTCCCCGTTGATATCTTCTATTTATGACTACTGATTACTTCCCCTTTGATATCTTCTATTTATGACTACTGATTACCTCCCCTTTGATATCTTCTATTGATGACTACTGATTCATTCCCCTTTGATATCTTCTATTTATGACTACTGATTACTCCCCCTTTGATATCTTCTATTTATGACTACTGATTACTTCCCCTTTGATATCTTCTATTTATGACTACTGATTACCTCCCCTTTGATATCTTCTATTTATGACTACTGATTACCTCCCCTTTGATATCTTCTATTTATGACTAGTGATTACTTCCCCTTTGATATCTTCTATTTATGACTACTGATTACTTCCCCTTTGATATCTTCTATTTATGACTACTGATTACTTCCCCTTTGATATCTTCTATTTATGACTACTGATTACTTCCCCTTTGATATCTTCTATTTATGACTACTGATTACTCCCCCTTTGATATCTTCTATTTATGACTACTGATTACTTCCCCTTTGATATCTTCTATTTATGACTACTGATTACTTCCCCTTTGATATCTTCTATTTAAGACTACTGATTACTCCCCCTTTGATATCTTCTATTTATGACTACTGATTACTTCCCCTTTGATATCTTCTATTTAAGACTACTGATTACTTCCCCTTTGATATCTTCTATTTATGACTACTGATTACTTCCCCTTTGATATCTTCTATTTAAGACTACTGATTACTTCCCCTTTGATATCTTCTATTTATGACTACTGATTACCTCCCCTTTGATATCTTCTATTTATGACTAGTGATTACTTCCCCTTTGATACCTTCTATTTATGACTACTGATTACCTCCCCTTTGATATCTTCTATTTATGACTACTGATTACTTCCCCTTTGATATCTTCTATTTATGACTACTGATTACTTCCCCTTTGATATCTTCTATTTATGACTACTGATTACTTCCCCTTATCTTCAAACTTTTCTTGTACACAATACCTACGTAGTTTTGAGTTCCTCTATTTGATCACGTTTCTTTTCCGTGTCCTCCTTGTATTGTTTTATCAATCTTTCGTCTTCCGTAATCTGGTCATTTTCTAATTGAAGTCTTCTAATTATGTAGTCCTAAAAAATAATAATAAAGGGTTAGAGTTATAGTGTTCAATGCCATTTTCAACAATATTTTAGATATATCGTGGCGGTCAGTTTTATTGGTGGAGGAAACCGGTGTGCCCCGAGAAAACCACCAATCTGTCGCAAGTCACTGACAAACTATCACATAATGTTGTATCGAGTATACCTTGTCATGAGCGGTCTTCCAATTTACAACAATGGTTAAAATATGTTACCTTGACAACAGAAAGTGTAGCTGTAGAGTTGTGAGCTAGTGTCTGTATGACCAGTAATAGTGGTAGCAAATTTTTCTTGTCAATATCTGGGAAAAGTCAAGGAAAATGTTTACATGTAAATTAAAGAATTTAGTCAAACCCTGAAAACTGTCACCAGTATCCATTAAAATAAAATAATACAATCTACTATCAATTCAAGCAACACTTTTGTATGTTAAAATGAACAAAATATCTAGGATTTTTGTTGTTGGAGAATATCACTTTCTTTTACAAACAATCCATAGACTTAAAGATACATAAATGTAGTTTAAGATTGATTGATTGTTGTTTAATGCCAACTTGAGCAATATTTCAGCTTAATGCCAACTTGAGCAATATTTCAGCTTAATGCCAACTTGAGCAATATTTCAGCTTAACGCCAACTTGAGCAATACTTCAGCTATATCGTGGCTTGAACACATGTTATAAATTAATTTCTCAACTAGAAGACCCTTAGATTTAAGACATATTTGTATATAAAACAATTGGGTTATAGGGTCAGGATTAGGGTTATGGTAACAATATTTCAGTTACATCATGGAGGTCAGTTTTATTGGTGGAGGAAACCTGAGTACACTGAGAAAACCACTGACCTATCACAAGTCATTGACAAAACTTATCACATAATGTTATATTAAGTACACCTCGCCCGAGTAGGAAACTCACAACTTTAGTGGTGATAGGCACTGATTGATCAAATTACTACATACTAAACTACATACATACTCAACATATTTGTATGTAAAATAATTGGGTTATATGTACAAATAAAAGAAAACTTAAAACAATATATGATTTTCCTACTCATTTGTATCTGGGGCCTGGGTCCCCGTATAATTGGGTAAATTATGTAAATGAAGCTGTGTTAGGTAATAAAGAATTTGAATTTGTTGTTTCTGAAGTGACACTGACAGTGGTAACAAGGCGTTCAACTTCTGGGGGACATAGTGTATCAGTACTAGTGTCGGTGATCATGACCGTTAGTGGGTCGGACTCACTTTAAAGCACAAACAGTTTCACTAGCTTTATTAACGTCATCAACCTCATTGCTCTCGGTCAGTAAAAACTTTTTTTAATAATCCAAAGGATTCAAGTTACCTGTACTTGCTTCCATCATTACTGGTAAATAATTTTTTAACATATTATTTAGAATTATGCAACATCGTGACATTTTTATTTTTAACTCAATTGGCAATAATTCACATATTTCCACTTCATCAACTGTTTTCCATTTTTAATTCCCAATGAATTGACAAAATATGAAGCAATGTAAATCACAGGACATTTTTACTATTTTATTTTAAATTTATTTCAATAAATATCTTTAATATAAAATTTATTTCAAATACTACAATTTCCTTTTTCGTTTTTCTGACGTTTTATCGCAGTCCGGTACATACCACTTTCAACAAATCAAGCGATCCAATATACTGCATTGGTTCCCGGTATCTTGTGCGTAGTATTTCGCTTGCATAATCAAAACAAACAGTAACCAAGTCATAAACTTGAAAATATTCCACTTTTAATTTCATTTGAAAAAGCTTTCATTAACGATTTTTACGAATAATTTTATCACCACACTATTGGGTATTTCCCCCTATGAAATTGGAAACAAGTGCCTTTTTCACATTGGGACTGGGGCCGATATTCGGCCCCAAAAACGCAGTCGGAAAATCACTGATCTACTAAAATTTTATTAAATATGCAAGGATACGAGCTAGAACATCCATCAGCTGTGGTTTACAGTTTTCTTCCTTCCTGGCAAAGTACGACAAAGCCTGTACCCACAAATTAGAATCTTGAGCACTGAAATAATAATATAGACATAAACTAGATGTGTCAGAACGACACGAATGTCCTCGCCATGAATATTAAGGAGGATCGTAAATGTTTCACCCTTTTTTAATTCCCTCAGGAATAGGCTAAGAATAACAAATGAATTTCAAAGTTGATCTGTAACTTATAATTATACACTCTCATACCAAAAAGAAAGTCAATATCTCAAATGATAGTGAAATAAAGTGGTGACAACTAAATATTTGGCCAAATTTCAAAGTCCAAGGGCCATAACTCGGCCAAAAATCATTGGACCAGAACGAAATGTAAATTTGATCTGTAACTCATCATTATACGCTAATATATCAAACATCAAGTCAATATCTCCAAGCATAGCGAAAAATAGTGGTTAACAACTAAATATTTGGCCAAATTTCAAAGTCCAAGGGCCATAACTCGGCCAAAAATCATTGGACCAGAACGAAATGTAAATTTGATCTGTAACTCATCATTATACGCTAATATACCAAACATCAAGTCAATATCTCCAAGCATAGCGAAAAATAGTGGTTAACAACTAAATATTTGGCAAAATTTCAAAGTCCAAGGGCCATAACTCGGCCAAAAATTACTGGACCGAAACGAAACGTAAACTTGATCTGTATCTTATCATTATACACCCACATACCAAATATCAAGTCAATATCTCAAAGCATAGCAAAAAAAAGTGGTCACAACTGTTTTATTTCGGAATTACGGACACGGGTAACACTATATGTACCGGCCACTTAGTGGCGGGGACATAAAAAATATACATATGTTACCTCATAGAGATGACATTTTAGCTGCATTCAGAGGTTTTCCAATAAAACATGCTTATTTTACCGACCACCACAATGAAATGACCTTTATAAGAAATAATACCTGCACGAAAGAAACACATTTACAACAAGCAAATCATTTTATATAGATGATATATATCTATGGCTCCGTCTGTAAGCATAGTGTGATGTACACTTGGATTGGCGTCCAATGAAATTACAGCAATTTTTTAACAATCATAATATAATTGACGATCAACAAATTTGCAACAACAAAAAAAACCACATAGGTATCAGAATTTTCACATGCCTTTGTAGGAAATAAAACTTGTCCCAATATTAATCAATAAATATTAACGTTAATCAAATTGGAATGTGGAATATTGAAAAATATGCACATGTGAAAGTATTTATATGGATACTGTCATATTCAACCTTGGTATTTTAGAATCTCTTCAATTTATATCAGAGGATAACAAATACTCAAAAGCACACTCGTAGGCATAAAGGCAGGGGGTGGTACGATCCCTCCAACCCTTTTAAAAAATCAAGAAGGACTATACAGTTTAGATTTTGGTTGAACTATGGCTATCAAAGTCAGCATTTCAGTTGACCTATGACTATTAAAGTCCAGATTTTGACCCCTTGGCCACAAGACCATCTTGCTCACCCTTTGAAAAATCCTGGCAACCTGTTTGTTTACCTACAATTTAACTTACCCAAATTTTTTACATGTATCTATTACATGTACATAATCATCATGCTCCATGTGGTATCTAAGTATCTGTTGGTATCTGTAATGATAGAGGTCAAGGTTAAGGTCAAGGTTATCAATACATGTTCTTAAATTTGTGGGTTTGGAATAACAAAAATATAACAATAGTCAAACCTGTCAAAATTGAAACCCTGCAGAAACTGAACCCTAAATAAACTGAAACTCTGCATAAACTGATATCTAAATAAAGTCCTAATTGTAGGAATTGTTTGTTAATTTAACCTGTATGAAATGAACACCTGTCTATTACGATAAAAAAAAAGTTGGTCCCAAGAAAGTTTGGTAGAGACAGGTTTCACTGTTTGAACAAATTGTATTATTATTATAACTGTTCTGGTTAGACCATGAGAAAATGATTGTCGGTTTCCCCTAACCCGATCGGGTCAAATTTTTACTGCCTGGTTGTTATCTTTTATTACTAATAAATAAAATAAAATAAAATAAACACCGGCAGTGTGTCTTCTAATTCAGTGATATGGAGATTTTTGTTATCGTAAACAATTTCAGTCGTGTCTTTTTCAATGTTTTTCCACATGTCAAGGTCATTGATCGCCAAAGCGCTTACGATATCGGTAAAATGACCATGATTTTAAATGTGTACATGACATACAGTATGTATAAAATGGCCATCGCCGGTGTTCCCAGTGGAACCATTCTGGCTGTTCTTACAGAAATGTTCACATTTATCAAACGAAATAAGAGTGATGCAACATTTTTTGCATAGAAAAAGTCTTTATGATATATTTTCTGACCTTCACGAGAAAGATAGCAAAACCCTGATTTGCAATATCTCTTGAAAATTGAGAAGAAAAAACAAACAAACAAAACAACCCTACCTGCCTGCCCTTAAAAATTTTCCTATATTAGGGGAAACCAACAATCAATTTTACATGGCCTTAATGGAAGAAAACATTATACTTCGTCAAATTCTTAAATTCGAGGATTGGTTGACAAATGAAATCCTCAATAACAAGTACAGTGAGCCTCTATATCTATGGTATATATTGTAATAAATGGATACAATACAAATATGATACAAGGAGCAAGATAAAAATCTTGTATCCAACACTTGTCCTATATAGTTAAAATATAACTGAGATATTTGTGACATTAATATTTCCTTATTAAAGGGGCATTATCTGCCAAATCGTAAATTTTTGTTACCCTTAAAAATTATCAGATATAATTGATGCCTTAATAAAACGTGTTTCTGTAACTTATAAATGTTATGAAATGTACGCACATCGGGGAAAAATCGTGCAACTGCTCGTGTTTTGAGATCGATCAAGAGATGGACGCCATCTTATTAATTATCGACATTGTTTACAGAGTTTGTCGAATCGTCATTAAATCAGTACAACAATGCACTTATTTCTTATTTTTTGTGAATCTGCTTTTAGTCGGTGTTAATTACGGACAAAGTTTGCAGTTAATAAGCGACAAAATACAAATTATTCGTTTTTACCTGTCACTAGTAAGGTCAGTTGCATACGGAAAAAGCGAGGTCAAATTATTTGCTTGCAAGGAAATAACTAATCGATGGTAATTTTCGTTCTGAAAAGGTGAAAAGTGGTTCGATAAGCTGTTTCATGTGAAATATTTACCTTTATTTCATCATTTTAAAGCTATTTACCAATTTCCAAAACATATAATTTTTTTGGTCAAAATCGTAGCTAATAAATAATAACAACTTTAATAATTGTTTTTACAATTAAAGTTTCCCTCTTATAAAGTTAATCCCCTCAACAGTCCTATATATTTTTTTTCATTCTATTACTTACAAATGTGCTTTCTCGTAAAGATATAAAATTCCTGCTTTGAAGTTGTTCATCTGACACAGTACAAGGGCTTGGTCAAGGTCATATTTAGCCTTCAATACAAAATAAAACGATTCCATATAGTTTGAAAAAAATATCATCAAGTCTGTTGAGAATAAGCTTCATTTATTTATATTGCATAAATATCCTTTTATTTTGGTTTTAACATTGTTTAGCATGATAAATAGGTAACAGTACATCTGATGTCGTAACTTAGCAACAATTAATATCTTGCTCAGTTCAGAATAAAAAATTTGTTATGTGAAGACGTTTTTCTATTATTTCATTAAATTACATGTGAGGGTCTAAAACATTTCATCTTCATCTATCGCAAATTGTCTATAAATTGGAGATTTGGGGTTAAAGCAAACATTAATTTTAATCCATTTTTCATCTATTTTTCTATGATATGAAAAGAAATTTAATAAAAACCAATACAGACCCTCACTTATCAAATTTTAAAATACAAAATAAGGCAAAACAATGTTAAACTGTTGTTGTTACTTATGAGACCTCCATCTTTTCTATTTATATTCCTGTTGGGGGCCACCGTGGTCATGATTGTATAGTAGTTTGATTTACAACTACCTATGCAATCAGTCCATATCACCACTAACGTTGTGAGCTCCAATCCTGCTCATGGCGAGGTGTACTTCATACAACATTATGTGATAAATTTGTCAGTGACTTGCGGCAGGTCAGCGTTTTCTCCAGTTTCTTCCACAAATAAAACTGAAATATTGTTGAAAATGGCATTAAACACCATAATCCGCCATATTCCTGTCATTAAGTTTTTTGAAATTTATTCTAGAATCACCTTCATGTTCGTAGATTTATGAAATATTTTTAGATAAATCCATCAATACAGTAATAAACTTTAACAAGATATTTTAAATACAGACCTCAGGATTCTTCAATAAATCTTCTGTTTTTCTCACTTTATCTGTTTTCACCTGTAATTACACAAATACTAGTTTTAATATTATTCTAAAACTGTAATAAAAATGTAGGTATCAAATTTAATGTGCACGAAACGTTTCTGGAATAATCTTCATGGGGTCAAAGTCAAAAGATTATAAATACAACTAGTCTGAAAGTTTGTGGGGGCAAGAATTCATTCTAATGCAAAACATGAGGTTCTCGAATGATCTATTAAGCTTTTCTAACATTAACAATATTAGATTCCGCAAAATGTATTTGACATTTTTACCACATAAACGTCATAGTAAAGACATGAAGTCATATTTTTAATTCCAGAATAAAACATGGAATACCTCTACTTTATCAGACTCTAACCTTAACCCTAACTCTTTTGTTGTCATATCCACATGGTAACGAAATGAAAGGCTATGGGTCATGCACGTTGATTATTACAATATCTGACTTCCGGGGTCCGCCAAAGTAGATTCTACCCTAAAATGTAAACATTGTCTACAGATCTATTGAATATAACAAAAGCAACAATTACCTCCGCGTGAAAATTTCCACGTTTAGATGATTCAGTGTTTACTGTTTAATAAACTAAAGACCCTTCCAAGGTATTTGTATATAAATATATAATATATCTTACACTAATATCTTTCTCGTGTACAATGTCATGTAGATAGAGCTCTAACACTGTGTTGTATAACAGACTAGGAGAGTTTGGTTGTACCTGTAAAATAAACAAATATAAATATACAAAATAATTTGCATAATTAGTTGTGCATAATACACTTTTTTCTGCCAAAAAAAAAAATAAAATACAAAAATATAAACCTTTAATTTGAAAATTATGTATTAAACCCTCGTATCATTGAGAATTATGTATTAAACCCTCGTATCATTGAGAATAATGTATTAAACCCTCGTATCATTGAGAATTATGTATTAAACCCTTGTATCATTGAGAATTATGTATTAAACCCTTGTATCATTGAGAATTATGTATTAAACCCTTGTATCATTGAGAATTATGTATTAAACCTTCGTATCATTGAGAATTATGTATTAAACCCTTGTATCATTGAGAATTATGTATTAAACCCTTGTATCATTGAGAATTATGTATTAAACCCTCGTATCATTGAGAATTATGTATTAAAATTATCATGTCAGATGGACATCTACATAATTTATTGATCCAAGAATTAATATTCAGATGCTATCTCACGAAATTATTATCATACAAAAATATCATGATTTGTTCTATAATATCATGTGAAGTTTATTCACATCTCCACACACACAAATTTAACTCACAAATTTAGTGATGGTTATGCTAAAAAAATTATGTGGTGAAAATTGGACATGGATAAATCCTGTATTCCCTGTGTCTTCTGAGTAGAGGTGTAGCTGTACAGTTGTCCTTCTCATATAAGGTCAGATAGTAAAAAAAACTATTAAATTGCCCCCTTAAGAGAGGCCACTTATTCAGTACAGAGGGTGTGTCCTCATATGAGAGGGACTATTGTAGTCTTAGAGGTAGTAATATATACCTTGATCATGTGTTCTAAAAACTCTGTAAGTTTGGGAGAATTGTTGACAAAGATGTGGATAAATTCTTCAGCACTGGCTTTCTGTATTCTTGGTATTCCTCCTGAAAATACATGTTGAATAAAAAAAATAACAAGATTTACAAATATTCACAAATTTCTAAACCAAGCATCAGCTGACATAACAGTAATTATTTCAAGGGTTATGAGTGATTAACGCCACTTTCAACAATATTTCAGTTATATCATTGTGGTCAGTTTTATTGGTGGAGGAAACCTAAGTACCAGGAGAAAACCATCGACCTGTCGTAATTCACTGACAAACTTTATCACATACTGTTGTATCGAGTACACCTCATTTGCGCAGGATTCAAACTCACAACATTAGTGGTGATAGGCACTGATTGCATAGTTAGTTGTAATTCCAACCACCATATGATCACAATCAGACAAAGGGAGATAAATTGAGAAATGACAAACTAATTTTTTAATGCCTATTATAACAAACAATGAGCACAGTGGTTCTATTAGAAAATAAACATCTGTAGTCATTCTTTATGAGAATTTCATGTCTTGCCACATTTGTGTGCCTGTCCATAGCCATGACATGAATTTCTATTGGCACATGTGGTCTTTTTTATGTTAAATAATTTGAGAGGTGATAGTTTGTTTTTGGTAGAATTATTGACCATTACTGTTTAAATCTTCTTTTCATAATTTGTCTTTCTGCATATTAGACACCTATATGTGTATTTGGGGGGGGGGGGGGGGGATGGAGGGGGGAATAAATGTATGACAGCCATACAGTCTTTGTGCTAACCCACTTGTACGAAGCCTGGGGCAAGTAAAACTGGATTTGGTTAAGTGAAAATTATGAAAGAATTTGTTTGAATATATAGACATTTTTTTCTAAATTTGACTTTGGGCAAGTAGGTGAAAAAAATTATGGCAAAGACTGGTTAGACTTAGTTTGTTCATTTGGAACATGACTTCCCTACTAGTTGTAAAGCAGTAAAATTACCTTCTAAATTCACCTGGTCAATAAGAGGCCCTGAAATAAAAAGTTATATAATAATGTACATAATTATCTATAAATATTCAAAAATTCAATAACAGACTCTATCAATGGAACATGATATCATAATGAGCATATAAAAAGTTTGTTACTAATTTCAAGTGGATCTAACATATTATGAGTGAGTAATTAGTGCATGCTTGTTCTTTAGCACCAACAGAGCAATTTTGTAGCCATATCATGGCAAGAACATGTTATATTTCAATAAGATGTTGATGATGTCTGCTTTATACTAGACAAACAAGCTTAGTTGGATTTAAACTTAACTGTGTCACTGAAGTAACAGTTCATGAGTAGAAAATGTGTTCCACTCGGGCATATTATCCTGATATTGTATCGACCAGTCTTTGTTCTTACGCCTTGATGCTGAATGCTAAGCAGAGAAGCAACAAAAATCAATTTCATAGTGTTTGGTTTGACCCAACTAGGGGTCGAACACACAATCTACCACATTCAAGGCAAGCACGCTAAAAAAATAAAATTACACAACAGATTTCTTTAAAAGTCTGTTACAGAAATCAGGTGGATCTAACATAAAAAGAAATTTTCTAAAGAAAAAACCACAAAAAATGAGAGGGACTCTCATCCTCTCTTAGTAACAATGAGTACAAGTTTTAATAGAATCAGTTGAAGGAAACTTTTTAGTAGCCTTGTTAATCAATATACTAAGAGAAAAGTTTATGACATATGCCTGTTGAAATACTGTTATTTAATCCAGTGAAATAAATCCTTATTCCACTGCATGATGTCACAATCGAAAATAGCATCTGTCAAGGGAAATCACTTTCCTTTTTGAAAGCTCTTGTAAGTAAAAACAAAAGTAAAAAACTTTATGTAAAACTACTGTTGTATTACGAATATCCAAAATAATCACTATTAACCAAACAACGATGATAATTCACTCCTTTGTCAATTACTGCATTGTTCGGTTACTTGTGATATATTTTTGATATTTGAAATGCAGAGAGTAGTTAAGACTATTGTAACAGGAACACTCCCCTACCAAAGGTCATAGGAACCGTGGTGGGTTCGTACCCACCTCTGCTAACTGCCTTAGTGGAGATCTGCTTTACCTCAGTTGGTAGAGCGTTGGCTTACAATACGAGAGGTCCCGGGATCAAATCCCATCGGGGACACTGCATTTTTCGGAGGTAAAACATGCTCTACTGTTACACTATAAATAGTTGACCTTGGTGATAGGTCATTATTAAGGTCACTTACTATCAGTAGGTCTATAATCTGTACATAATCTCTTTAGTAACTCTGTCGTCTGCTGTGGAACTTCAGACATTAACATTTTCCCGTACTTTTTCAAATTTTCCTCAGCCTACAATATATGTGTATGCAAATAATAATGGTTCATGGAATGGAAGGAAACCAGTTTAATAACTGCCCTGGTTACCTAAAATGTTAAATTCATCAATTAAAAGAAATCTAAGCAAATGAAAAGTAAGTAACAAATGTAGAAAATGTACCAAAATGTGAAGGTATTGAAACTTTACTTGTCAATATAAAACTTGTTATTACATAGATTCTGGTGAAATACTGAGATTTCCCTAGTGAAAGCAATTCACTGCATGATGTCACAGTAGCAATGTCCTCAAAAAAGAATTATCATTAAGCATCCAATCAGAAAGCAATTGCAATAATGGCATCCGAGTTAATTAATTTTTTAAAGGTAATGTGACCTCTTGCAATTGATGTTTCAAAGTGAAAATATGATTTGACCCATTTAACAGTTTTTGTGTCTTATATTTATTTCCAAATAATGCATCGTTTCATATCTCTAAACAGTCAAACCTACTTCATCAAATTCGAGTTTTCCTATGTACTCTAAAGCCTTCTGATAATCTTTGTTATCCTCCAGTTGTATAAGTAGGAAACGGGAGTACCCGGAGAAAACACACGTTCATAGAATTTTGATGAAAAATTCATGACGGAAGTCAACAGTGTCATCAGGATAATGTGTCAGAGTGGGGCGACATATCTATCCGTGGACTGTTTTTCAGTGATCTAGCACAATAAAAAACAACTAAGCGTGTTGGTTTAGTATAAAGCGGACCTCATCATCATCTCATTGAAAATTAACATATTCTCGCCATGATATATCAGAAAAATAGTTGCCATTAAACAACAATCACTCACTCACTCTAAATAAGGGGACATTGTTTCATCACTAATGACGTACTTCATCAAATTCTAGTTTTCATATGTACTCTAAAGCCTTCTGATAATCTGTATTATCCTCCAGCTGTATACGTAGGTACCACTCATGTTTCTGATGCTTTTCTGCTAAGAACAGGGCATGTTTGTGGTAACAGGCTTGTCAACATACTTTCATGGCCGTTTCAACATCAAAATCTACTTCTCTGTCTTTTGTCTAAAAAAAAAGAACAATAAAATTTGTCACTAATACATTACAGCAAGAAACAAAACATTCTGGGACTATTTTAAATCATAAAATTATGTCTACATTAAAATTAGTATTCTGTAAGAATTAAATCTCTTAGAACTATGTCCTTTTTGGGTTGGTATTTCTATTTAGTTTATATGGAAATTGATCATTTTTTTCCATCTTTTTCTCCATTAAAATGCATACTTACATAATTTCCAGCATTTAAATTATATCAAAATACCTACCAATGAAAGACAACTCTTACAAGAAAAAGAATTTTATATTCCAAAACTGAAAAAAACAAATACTTGAATTTACATGAAAGGGCTTAAATTTAAATTTATAAGTTTTTGCATTTCGTTTTCCATGGAAACTTTATATACATACCATAATATATTCGTCTAATTTGTTGACATCCTTCAGTTTGGTATAACAGTTCAGTAACAGTGTTGTGTGTTCCTCTGTAGCATGTTGTGCTTTATGTAAGGCTTGTAGGTATTTAGTTAGATTGTGGATTCTTTGTGCATCTAGAAACTGAAAAATATATAGCATAATGAACTTTATATCTCTATTGAAAATTAAACTGTTTAAAACTAAAAACACCAAAATTAAGTAAGAAAAGATATGGATGTAAATGAACATGAGAGACTATCCAACATTACACTTGGACACTTGGTATGCTTTGGTCTTCAATAATTAGTTGGTCTGAGCGTGATACGTCAATGGCCTTTTTTCGGAAGCGTAACACGTGAAAGTCCCTGACAATAAACGGTAATCAATCCATGCAGATAAGCGTGAAACATGAAATATCCAAATATCTAAGCGTGAAGCGTGGTTTTGCCAAATTTCATGCGTGATTGCATGATTGGTACCCCCCCCCCCCCCACCCCCTAAAGGACCCCCTATACAGGGTTTTTATTGGATGATTTTAGAATATGAGTACTTTGATTTTTTGAGTACTTTGATATAAAATTTAATTTATTTGAAGTATATCTTACAACAGGTGACAGAATCAAGTGGTGATAGACATCGACTACTTATTATTGTGGCCTAGATGGTCCCTACAATTTTTTACAGTGAGATTTTTCATGGGAACTTGACAAAAGAAGACTGAACTTGGACAAAGGTCAATCTCACTCAGGTCACCATTATTTAATAGCAGATTATGACTATCCAACTTATGTCTGGTTTTCTTGCTTCACAAAACATTTAAATTATTTGACTTTTCAACCAATCTTTTGACTATGATCCTGATGAAGGTTACATCAGAAATGTGTCACATGTACTAAAGTTGATGTCTACTTTTGTATTGAACCCATAAATCTAACAGAGAAATTAACATTAACAATCGCCTAATTAACATATCCATTGTAATATTTTACCCAAACTACAGACATGTTTTAGTAGTAGAATTTTAATTTCTCTGACATCATACTTATTTGTGACAGTAGTTGATTGTTTGATTATTGTGTTTAATGCCACTTTCAACAATATTTCAGTTATATCATGGAGGTCAGTTTTATTGGTGGAAGAAACCGTAGTACCTAGGAGAAAACCACCAAACTGTTGCTAGTAACTAATAAACTTTATCACATAATCTTGTAACGAGTACACCTCGCCCGAGTGTGATTAGAACTCACAACGTTATTGGTGATATGCACTTTTCATGGACATAGGCCATAGACCGGGTCTGAATAAAACGAGGCAAAGGGCGGTCTGGGGTGTTATTTCCCCCATTGGGGTGTTTGGAGAGCCCCCATTAGGTAATGGGGGCCCTGGGGCAAAGCCCCGGAAGCTAACGTCTTTTTGTAATTTTTAGACTAAATTCTAAATTGAAAATGCCTTTTAAAAGTCAGCAATATAACTGTTTACTGCATTCACAAAATCTCAGACTTCTAAAATAAATGGATTACCCTGTTATATTTGTTTTCTGTTTATTGTTTTTGCTGTTATGCCATGTGTATAATGTATTGATTATTATTCAATCCCATGTGTGACAATTGAATATCTGGTCTAAAGCATAGGATCATTATACAATTTCAGTTCAAATTTTAAATGGGGGTTAACATATCGACTATCACACATCATTCAGTGAATACATACGTTTCGATATAATTTCTATTAATCCGATATCTGTCACTTTGCTATGATAACAAAGTGACAGATATCGGAATGTGCAAATCCACATTGATGCTTTGAAAGTTACCTTCATCTAATTTTCGTTTTAAAGATCCTGTCTTCAACCAATTGTGAAGTGACATGATGACTTTCCAAAGTCTTCTGCAATGTATTTTCGCGGGAGCAACTTCTGATATTCTCATAGTTTTTCATCTGAATTTATGACATAAAGATGCCGAATAACACTGTCACTGTTTAACAACTGTTAATCGAATATTACGTCCAATGAATTCATAATCCGTGATATTATAACAATGGATTTATGGGTGAAATTAGACAAATTTTGAAGAAAAAAAAAATACTTTATTTAGGTAATACTTGCCGTTTCAAAAGTAAGGCATTTGCCTCTATTGCGCTACGGCCATGCTTTTGAGACAGTAAAATCATTGATTGACAGCCAGTAATTTTAATTATTTACAAGTACTAGAGGTATGTGTATGTTTTATACCTTATGACTAAAGTGTAGTTGTTTTTACAGCATTTCTAGTTTTATCTGAGTGACTTTCTCTTGAAGTTGATACAACTGAAAATCAAATGCCTTTGGTTAATGATAATGACTAAAAGCAGGGGCGGATTCAGGGGGGGGGGGGGCACCCGGCGAGCTCTCCCCCCCCCCCCCCCCCCCCCTAAAATCGAAAAAAAAAAAGATTTTTTTGGCGTAAAATTGTGATTTTTCACACGAAATACCCCAAATATTTTCCCGCCTCCCTCCGCTCGGCGCAATTTTTTTAAATCCACCCCTCATAACTTAAAATCCTGGATATGCCCCTGAAAAGAGCACCAGATGTAACAATTCTGAACTTTCTTTTACTATATGTAAGATGACATATGGATAAATGAAAAATCATACATTATCAATTTAGAAAAGTTGGATATGGCACTGTGACAGAAAGCTAGACCTGTTAGATGGTAATACACTAGCCGAACCATTTAACAGGTCCAGCTTGTTTGTGTCCGTCAAGAGCATTATATCTAATCTTTCAAAACTGATAACATTTAAGCTATACAGGTAAATCAATTTAAACCGAACACTGAATAAACCAGAATCCTGTAGATTAAAAAACATTTTTAATCTAGATTGCTATGCGCAGATAGATTTTCCATTCCACAGTTTTCCATCATTTTTTTTCTTGACTTACATTAATATTGCCAACGATGTTCTCTTTGTCTCTGTTGTTCACTGTTGTTCATGTTTTGTTCGTTGATGTTCTCAGTACCGCTGTTAATGGCCTCTGTAATCTGTTCTAAGCTTTCTATTCCATCATTTCATGTTCTCAGTACCACTGTTAGTGACCTCTGTGATCTGTTCTAAGCTTTCTATTCCATCATTTAATGTTTTCAGTACCACTGTTAGTGACCTCTGTGATCTGTTCTAAGCTTTCTATTCCTTCATTTAATGTTCTCAGTACCACTGTTAGTGACCTCTGTGATCTGTTCTAAGCTTTCTATTCCATCATTTAATGTTCTCAGTACCACTGTTAGTGACCTCTGTGATCTGTTCTAAGCTTTCTATTCCATCAGTTGATGTTCTCAGTACCACTGTTAATGACCTCTGTGATCTGTTCTAAGCTTTCTATTCCATCATTTGATGTTCTCAGTACCACTGTTAATGGCCTCTGTGATTTGTTCTAAGCTTTCTATTCCATCATTTGATGTTTTCAGTACCACTGTTAATGACCTCTGTGATCTGTTCTAAGCTTTCTATTCCATCATTTGATGTTTTCAGTACCACTGTTAATGGCCTCTGTGATCTGTTCTAAGCTTTCTATTCCATCATTAAAGTGTTTTGTGCTATCACACTCTACATTATACCAATGTCAAGTTCGTCTTGTTCTCTGATATTTCTTATTCCAGTGAGTTCAATCAACATAAATATTAAGTCCATTTCATCTTTGCATTTGATATTTCCCATCCTACTGCTTCCACCGTGACACCAAGTAGTAATCTTCTTATGAGAAGAGTTTGAAGATACCAAAGAGGTAATCAGAATCCGTGAATCGAGGGACTGACACTACAATGGCTAAAGGAAAAGGACAAACAACAATCTTAAAAAACAATATATAGAAAATTAAAGATAAGACTGAGTAACAAGAATTGCATCAAAAACGGGGGTGAACTCAGTTGCTCCGGAAGGGTAAGCAAGCAGTTCCTTCTCCACTAGTGGCACTCGCATAGTTACAAATCTGGTGGTGAATGAGGCAAGAACTGTGGAGTGCTTGCGACATGCGAAACTTATCGATTTACAGATATTCCGTAATGGTTAATCAAGTCATGGTCATTGGTGTTGACCGTAAATCCTTCGAGGTAATGACTTCAACTTGACCAATAGGAACCCTTGGTTCGGTAGTTTCCCTATTAGCAGCTACACTCTTTCATCAAATCCTGATAGAAACCACAAGTTCTGGAATGTTGGACAACTGAGAGATATATACTCCATAAGCACGTACTGCTAGAATGTTGTTACATATAAATGGAAGATTCACCATGGGAAAATTGTAATCATATAATTTTTCGTAAGGTTTCGATCTTTACTGGACATCATTGCCAATTTTGAGGTTGATGTCAAGGTATGAAGGAAATCTAGCTGCATATGTGGTATCCTGTATCTAAAGCTCTTTGGGATAGGTGTGATCAACGAAATCACCAAACTATTCATCTATATAGCGGAACGTGAAATTAAAGGATTGGGCTAGCTTCTTTTCGTTTTACCTGAGAAGCCCCTGTATAAAGTCTGCCTCGTACGAATAAAGGAACAAGTCGGCAATAGGAGGAGCACAGTTTGTACCCATATGTATGCCGATTATCTATTGAAAAACATGTTCACCAATAAGTTCCTAGATTATTCCAAGTCTCATTTCGGCGACATGACTATCATTGACATAAGCAAAATTATTCCCACAGCCTTGACACCATATACCACCTGTCCTAAAAACAACAGGAAACACAGCTTTGTCGCTTGATAAATCATCTGGGCATTAGTATAAGGCAATCTGATCTACAGTGGATCTTTATATGTAACATGTTTCTCTGCTGTTTACATATATAAATTCTGTTCTGTAGTATTACTTTGACATTGGAATTTTGATCCACATTATCAACATTATGATTTATTTGCTTTTTCTTTGGAAATGTTTCTTAAAACAAATATATCTAATAGTAAATTCATCAATAGAGATCCACTTTAAGGTATTTAATCGTTGTTTCAGTCTTTCCTGTTATGCAAACTTTCTCTCCTGTTACTATTTGTAAATGAAATTAATAATTTGAACAGAATTCTTCATTCTAAAGCTTCATTAGAAAAGCAAAATATATTATTTTCTTGAGCTTTAATCCCTGAAAAATACTTTCAAGAATTCTTGATTTGTATTCAAATAAACGGAAAATATGAATTATAATTTCCGTTCCGTTACCGATTTCGTTCTGTCCTGTTGCATTGCCTACAATAACATGAACGAATGTAACAGCATGGAATTATTCAATATTTATTTATATTCTTCATTTCCCTTTTAATGTCCTCTATTAAGTAAAATGCTATTTTTGAATTGATTTATATAAGGATGTATATTAATGACATCTTGTCTAAACATTTTACTGATTTAACCGTCAAAAGCTGGTAACAGAACAGAAGTACAAAAAGTATTGTGGTAATAAGGCTTAACATGGATGTTCACTGATTCTAATAAATTGCGCCTTACAAACTTTTTTCTTTGACTAATGGCTTGAGGAAATGATAGAGTAGAGATGCCATATGTGAAACTGTACTCGGTGGTATGTGTGTTTTAAAAACACCAAAATAATATTCGGTAACAGGAGAGAATTCAAATTGTGGGACATGATTAAAAACTTGTTTTCCCTTTAAATAAATGAGCTTTTTGGGGGAAAACTCACTTTTATTAATATTTATGATCCCTAACTATTATATACGTGTAAGCTAAAGTAAACATATTATTCATGCATAGTTAATTTTTTATTGCTGTTGCAAAATTGTAGTCACTGCCTTGGACAACACTGTTTTCTGGACCTGTCAATGTTCGATGCATCGAAAAAGTATCAATTATTACTTCAAAATTCAGTTTATATAGATACGATAACGTAACCCTCATTCCGCTTGTGCTCCAGTTAGGAGCAAAAGCGGACTGAGGGTTACGTTATCGTATCTAAGTTTCTATTGCTTAAATACAATATAATATACTAATCTTTCAAACAAAACAAAACTTTACTATGAAAAATCAGAAATAAAATCAGACAGTGATTATGTGGTGGACAGGAAACTTGCCAATTTTTTATATTGACTCGTATAGTAAAAAATCGAAGGTGACGAATATTTATGTCCATGGACTGTATGTTGATATAAATCATATTATGCAGTTATTTGTTGAAAAGATTTGTCATACTTTACCATTGATTTAATTTGAGTTATTTCCCTTTGTACGCTAATTAAGGCAAAACAAATTACATGTGCTTCCTAATAATTTGTATAGTATACTATGCGAATCGTAAGTTGGTCTCCGCTAATCCTACTGACTCTAATTTTTTCTGCCTACCCTAATGTTATTATGTTCATTTTTGAACAAGCACTATTATAGTCAGAATGTGTCCCCTGTAGAAACTAGCTAAACATATTTTAAAAAATTAAATTTTTTTCCTACCTACCGACCCTAATATTTTATAGCATGTTAGCGGAAACACAGGTATTTTTTCTCTTGGCCTAATGTGTTTGTATATTGTGTACTTTAACGGTAATTAATACATGGTTTTTTTAACATTCTGTTTACATTTCTATTTTCAATCATGTTTTTATTTTTTTCTTCTCTGAATTTAAATGTTTCCGTGGATAGCATTTATTTTGTTGACACTTGCAAGTTGCTGTTAACATCAGACTGCATGAGTATGGACACGAACAAATTAAATTAAGAAAAAAGAAATGAAATAATAAAGAATTGTTTATTGAAAATAGATATGTAAACAATCACAGCTTTTGAAAATGATTTGCCGGATGGAGTCGATCTCGAACACTTCAAACGGGAGGTAGTTAGGTGGAAAATGAGTCTGTCGAAACATTGGCAGAGTTGGATTCTTTTCTTTATCCTACCATTGGAAGAATGTTGCTGACCTTCCTAACAATGTCAATATACACCGCTGCATCTGAAAGGTCATTTAGCGCAATGCGCAGAATCAAAACTTACCTGCGCTCAACAATGAAAAATGAACGTCTTTCTATCATTGGCATATTACACATTCACCGGAGCAAAAGTGTTAACATTGAGGGTATCATAGACGAATTTGCTGGAGCTGCCAACAGGAGATTGGCTTTCGTTTTTAACGATGATTCCTAAACTTTTCCAGATTGAAATAATAAAATTGTGTCATCGATAAAAATATGTTTTAGTAAGGTCTTAATAAATACTCAAATATGTGGCATAACTATATAGCTATCAATGAGACCACTACCACCCCTTAACTCAAATTTAAAAAGAAAACAACTACAGGTAAATGATTCTCCTGATAATTGTCAAATACCAGTGGCATGGTTTTTTTTCTAAAGCATCGGGTCTCTGTTCATCTATTTTTATTTCAGTTTTTAAACAGTTTTTTTCTAATCCTCCTCTTTATAGTTGAAAGATGACGTAAATATTGTTGATGAGTTGTCGTAATTTCCTTAAAAAAAACAGTTTCTTTTCCATTTAAAATCCTAAAAATCGCTGAGCCTTGCCAATCTTGCCTACACATGAATTGATATTTTGTTACGCCCCTGCATATGCAAGACATAAATTTTTTCCGGTTAAAATTTTATCCGGTGGAAAGAATTTAATATTAAATTTTATGTCACGGTAAATATTTTATGATAAAATACTTTCCATTGCTATTAAAAAAAAAAGTGTCCTAGTGTACAATAAACAGATACATAATATTATTTCCGACGCTGATTATTAAATCATGAGACACATCTGTAATATTATTTCCGACAAGGATTTGTATTATAAACATACTGCCTTTAGTTGATGGTGTTTACGGTAGATTACCAGATGAAGAAAAAATATTTTTCCTGAGTGTGGTAATACTGAATGCCCTTCGGAGGGTGGTATTGTGGAAGGTGGTATTGCGGGATATCCTTGCAATACCACCCTCTGCTTTGGTGGGCGGGATCAAGAAAGTTAGAGAAAAATACCACATCTACATTTACCAATGAAATTGCCGAATTACGAATTATCAAAGAAATTTGCATAAAGTATAATATTGTAGTATACTATGCAAATCCTTGTTTCCGACGATTAATGATAAATCACCTGAACCATCAAATGAGATACTCCGGATAATATTTTATACTAAGTTAAGTAATATTATGTCCGACGCTGATTATTAAATCACGAGACGCATCTGTAATATTATTAATAATATTTCCGACGCTCATTGATAAATCACCCGATATATCAAATGAGCTAATCCGGATAATATTTTATACTATTAAAGGTATCCGTCTAAATAACCATAGTCGGTCACGGGAGCTTATAGCATTTGTGTACGATGTTGCTGATCTATAACTTAATTGAAACAGTAACTTAAGTTCTTTCCACGAACTATGTTTGACAGACTTTCTAGGAAGTTCTAAGGCTAAAGACGTAATGGTCAATATACAAAATTAAGCACAAGACGTACAGATTTGTGATTTAATTTACAGATCTGTTAACTGGCACCGTCCCTTGGTGCTCCCTGCTTGATGGCCACCCCACGATGTGAATACTTTAACTAATTTTTGTTTTTGTTTTTTAAATTCTTTCGGGCGGGCTTGGCCATCTTGCGGAGAGCACACGATTTTCAGATTTGTGATTATATTGGGTTACAGGTCTGTTAACTGGCACCGTCCCTTGGTTCTCCCTGCTTGAAGGCCACCCTACGAAATGAATGACTCATTAATATATTTTTAATAAATATTTTTTATTGTTGGCTATCTGATACTGTTACTATAGTCACAAAACTGGCGTGGCTCATAAGTTCATCCTAATGGCATGTACCCTTGGTACTTCAAGTAGTCATACTATTTCTTTATTTTAAGATACATTTTATTTCCTCCTCATTTGTTAGAGGGATCAATACACACCTAAGACTATGGCTCTAAACTAGTGGTGAAAACATTAGTGCTGGTTTTTCCCATCTTTTTTGTTATGCTATAAAACAATGGTAAATAATAAATGCTCATATTGTATATGTTTATATGCCCCCTGTGGGCCCTTGATTGTATATATGTATAAGATAAGATAAGATAAGATCAGATTTTATTGTCCAATCAAGGTCCCAGCAAGGGCAGTGATTTATATTACACAAAAATACAATAAACATTCTAATACATAAATGTAATAAACAGTATACAAACAAGCAATTTGCAAATGTATATGTCCCCTGTGGGCCCTTGATTGGTGAATCAATAAACTTATGACTTATGACTTATGACTTATTACTAAAAGACTTATAACAGTTGGGTGTTTTTGTTTTTTTTTTTATCTCCCTTGGTCACCTGCTTCCCTCCTAGTAAATCGTTATTAAATAAATTCATCAATTTAATTTGTATTATGTACATGAAATTATAAACCCGCTTTAATTGGTTTAATAAAGTATTTCTATTTTTATTATTTCTATTTCTATACTATAGATTATAGACCATGTTTGCACATTATTATGTTAAATTATATCATAATTATAAGAAGAATGTGTTTCAACAATAAACAAGTTGCATGAGGTTGTGGAAATACGAGTGTTTGCATAGTTTAAAAATCCCGTTGAAGTGGAAAATTTACGAACCAATCATAATCATAGTCTTGCTAAGGGTATTCCCCCTAATACAACCAGGAAGTTTAAATTGGATCGGTCTATTTATTTTAAACGGTTGTGGCAGTCTATAAAAACAGAAGAAAACATCAAAATATTAATATATTAATTCTTTTTAAATTATATTATATTATTAACATGACTGTTAATGTATAGCCCTGTATCAGGGCATACTATTTAACCCCTGTCTGTCCCTCCCTATAGTTTTGAGCTAGAGTTTTTGTAATATTTTGTAGTGTATTTAATGTACAAATACTAAAGGTGTGCATTCCTACAGGATGTTGACTTCTAAAAAATCACAAAATGATATACAGTTGAACTAAGTCATTTTTAAGTTAGTACATCAAAATGTCTTACACACACAGACTTTATACATTCTCTAAACTAAGGGGCATACCAGTTTTAAGTTGGGTCTTTTAAAAAGTTTTATTTGATGCTCCATAATATGATAATTTACAAATTGCATGTTTAATGTGATATAAATATGATAAACTATAAAACCATGCAGAAGTCTAACATAATGCCAACTTTAAAGCATTAACATTACAAAGCTGGGTTTTGTACGAATACCTGCCAGTCGCTTAGGGGGGAAAGACTTATTTTGATTTCCCTTTCTTATAAGGACCCCCCCCCTTTTTTTCTAGGATTGTCAGACAACAAAATATACAAGTTAATCGATAAGTACCCACTAGGATAATATATTTTATTTATTTTTGCCGGTCTAGGATGTTTTGTAAACAGTACTATTTGCGAGGTAGTTCGAGATTCCTCTGCTGTCTGACGGCTTTTATGGACTTGCTGTAGCACGGACTATTTGGGAGGTTGTGTCACAATATTCTTGGAAGTTGGAACTACTATAGATGAATATTCACACGATCTCTTATTATTTTCAAGATCTACGGGATACATGTAGTCATAAATTATTTTCCTAACCAACAAATTCACGTAAACTTCCTTACGACCGTGGCGATATGAGCATAACTGCCACGATGAATAAACTGCGTCAACGTGTTTACAAATGCAATGACGTCTTGTTTACGTTTTTTTACTCCGATTGATTTAGGGAACGACCATTTAACTTGAATGGGGTGGGGTTATGTTTTTTTTCTTAAAAAATATTCTGATTTTGGTGGAGGAAAAAAAAAATAATCTGATTCAGTTTTTGTCATATAACCTAATGTTAAATTCTGGAAAAAAAAATTCTCGCTTTGCGCAACAAAAAAAATAAATATTCTAACTCTTGTGTTGTCGGAAAAAAAAATTTTGAACGAAGCAAAAAACCATAACCCCCCTTCAAGTTAAATGGTCGGTCCTTATAATATTGTTTGATCATAAATTTTGCCAATTTAATCCAACTAAATTTTACAAATATAAACAATTTAACCTCCTGGAAATCCCCCCTTTAAGAACTTTTGGATCTGCACCTGCATTTTATTTTATAAAACATGCACATCATCATTCATAGGGGAAGCGGGGGAAATCCAGAATAAAAATAGACCAGTGCCGGTTTTGGGTGTTAAAATGTTGGCGCATGCCCAGCGCCCCTGACTGTTGACACTCCGTTTCAATCGTAACTACTCGCCCATTCTCGCTACCCTGCAAATATCTGCAGGGTAGCGAGAATGGCCGAGTAGTTACGATTGCACTCCCTTTAACACGAATAATCCAGTCGTTATATTACGCTACATCCAGCGATAGTGCCGATAGAGGGCGCAGTATTATTCAAGTTACACTCCCTTAAGACAGACTCCTAAAATACCTTGGCAACGCTACTTTCACTTCTGAAAATCATGCGCAATGGATACTTTCGATGTAAATAAAAACATCGTCTGCTAGAAAACTATGGCCATGGACCAAGTACAGGTTGTGATGGCTAAGCGTAAACCAAACTGGTCGGAAAGCGAATTGCTTGCGCTTTCCGATGCAGTGGCATCTAACATTTCACTCATCCGCGGTCAATTTGGCCCAGGGTTAACGGCCAGAGACAAAAATACGTGTTGGCCGAAATTGCCGAAAGGTAAAAGCTTTCCCCGTGAGATTCAGCACGATTTACATATTATATATCCCCCGTCATATACCAATTAATGTAAATATTGTGATTTTCATGTAATTATACTGCCTATCATGGGCGTCTTTAATTGACAAATAAACATATTCTATTCTATTATATCCCTTATTTTAATTTCCATTACTTGTTTCTATTTTGTGGCACTATATACACTATGGTCAGGTTTCCTTGGTCGAGTAGCTTGAGCCAATATATATACACTACAAGTCCGACCCCACTCGAGCAGTGTCCGGAAAATCGACGCGCACGTCTCCGTCAGACTTAAATATTATCTAGCTAGTCCTACTTATTGACTCGAACTTTTTTGTGTATTTCCCATGGCATTTAACATGTAATGATGTTTGACCTACATTTTGTAAGTTGATTGATTGTTAGTTGTTTGACGTCCAGTCGAACACGAGAGTTAGAATATTTTTTTTTTCCAGAATTTAACATTAGGTTATATGACAAAAACTCTGAATCAGATTATTTTTTTTTTTCCTCCACCAAAATCAGAATTTTTTTTTTAGAAAGAAACCATAACCCTGCCAGCAACCTTTTTTGTTCCGACAAGATGTCTTCAGCAGCAAAGACACAAGCTGCCAAGAAATCCGCTGCAAAGAAGGCTGTAAAATCACAAATAAAAACATTAATAGGCAGCATCAAAACCAAAGAAGAAGAGAAGATGTCTAGCTTCATTTATCAAAAAACAGCCCTTTTAAGGGTTACCAATTTTTCTCAAAAAGAATCTTAAAATGTTGTGCATCAGTTAGAAAAGCTTAATCCACCCAAACTCTGTAAAGTTTCTTTCCGTTATCTTCTGATTCATATTATTTCAGTTCTTAAAATATTTCAGTTTTGATCAATATGAACATGAGACTTCTAAACTGACAAACTTTATAGGTACAACTTTATATAGATAAATAATATGATGAGATACATGAACATGAGACATTGATATCAGGAAGACTGCAACAAAAATATGGAATTTATGAACATGAGACACCAAAAACTGAAAATCATTAAAAAAAGCATATATGCCAAAATGTCGTGAAAAAACACAATCATTAAAATGTCGTCACACATAAAATCCCTTGGACTTTCAAAAGTTGGCAGATATGACAACCACAAGAAGCAGTACAATTCATTATAGATAATGAATTAACAAGAAAAACAAGTGATGTGATTGGTTGATTACATTTATTGGAATATTAAATAAATTTATATATTAAATTATAATCATGATAATACACACAATTAATAATAAACAATACATGTATGCATTAAGCACAGTGACCTAATGGGCCAATTGGCCTAAGTCACTATTAATGAAATGCAATTTCAGAGTCTGTACTATAAATGAAAAAAAAAAATAGTAAAATACATACATTCTTGTCACAGGAGACTTTCCAACATGTCCAACTTTAAAATAAATAATTTAAATTCCTTGTCTTAAAATTTTTGTTTATTTCAAATGAAAAAACTTTTTTCTGCTATTTGACTATTTCTTAATTTTTCATATATTTTAAAGTGTAAATGCAGTTAGTACGTCTTGTATAGCCAGAACTGTGGAGGAATGCAAAAAGAAATGGCAAGACGTGCAGGGGACGACAAAGAAAAAGGAAGCAGCTAGGAGGGCAAATGCTCATGCCACTGGCGGAGGTCCACCTCCTGTTTGTAATCTAAGGACTTGGGAGTCGGCAGTAAGTATACAACGTTAATTATTTCAAATGTTTGACAAACAGATATGGTTTTAAAAAAAGCCTAACACATTGTCTACTTATAATTAGAAAATATATACATACAGTGTCGGCAAATATCAAGTTTATTTCTACAATGTTTAGAAACTGGTAGAATTGCAAGCTTCATCGAGCATTATTTTGTGGTTGCAGTATAACTATAGAGAACAAAACTCTGGTCAAAAGAGTTACAATAGGCCTAACTGAAAGTGAATTGTATTTCTTCACAAAACTTAACATGATACAAAACATTAACTAAAATAACAGAGAACACACAATGAAAATATGACAACACTTGGCTTTCATCTTAATCATTTAATATACCAACAACAGTAATGAAAAAAACCTGATATAGGGTAAAAATTGAAAAGATCACAAACAATTTATATCTATCAGAGGCGAATCCAGGATATGAAGTTAGCGGGAGGCATATGACACTTTTGGGCATCAAAAAAGGGTTTTAAGAGGGGCGTACACCCGCCACGCCTCCGCTTGATTCCGCCCCTGTCGATAGCCATATACTGATGAGTCATATATATAGAATTTGGGTCCAGAATTAAAAAAGAAATTAAAATAAGTAATATAGTGTATGTCTAATTTTAGAGCCCCCTAGCATGGTGTATTACTATATTAGGCCATATTGACATTTTCCAAAAGTTAAATAGATGGTACATAAAATAGTAATAAAACATGCCAGGGGGTTCTAAAATTAAACATACACTCTAGATAACTTATTTTTATAATAATAAAAAAAAAAAGCCTGGACCCAGGTGCCTGTGAGAAAACCGAAGTGCAAATCAAGAATGGACCACAGTCACTTGATGTTTCAAAAATTAGGGGAAAAAATAAAAAAAACTTCGAAAAATGTTGGTCATCTATATAATAATATTTTTTTTTACCTAATAGGCTAGTTGAAACTTCTGGTGACTGAATGGACTGATAACATTGAGTACACAAGACACAGGATGAAGAAAAACAATACAGACACATAAAACACACACACACACACACTCCGGCCCACTCCCACATGTTGTTTCCAACTTTCTGTCCCACTCTCAAAGCAACACCCCCCCCCCCCCCCCGTTTCCGATATCCTGACCACGGGCTACATCTCAGTTCATGCCCGCTCCCCTATTTTTTATGTTGCTACATTTATAAGTTTAATATTGGCACGAGTGATATTTTAACATCTTTAAATATATTGATAGAGATAATGATTATGCAATATTTATTTTTTTTATTTTCGATAAATCACAATCATCCGGCTAAGGGAATTCCCCGTAAAGACCCAGGAAGTTTTAGTTTGGATTAGTCTATTTAAAACCGGGTCAACAAAATTAATACAAATCAGAAGAAAACATCACAATATAAAAAATATAAATTATTTTTAAAATATTTCACCACTTTAAACAAGATGTACCCCCATTCTATGTCAGAGATTGTAACATTATTAGGTCAGAATTTACAATTAATATCAAGTTTCCAAAAACTACCACCCGTGAAAGTAAATAAACTCTTCCATTGTATAAAGTGTTGTTGCCGACACGATGTGAGGACTTTAGTAAACACAATTTAACTGGATTATTATGGCGTTTTCAAGCTCAATTAAAACAGCACAAAATCAAAAACTTTGTGAACTCTGTAAAACTGATATAAACATTCAATGGAAGTGTGTTGAGTGCAATAAGTTCATCTGCGACAGATGTAAGGATATTCATCTGAATGTACAAACGAACATTCAGCACCAGATTATTGATATTAAATCGCTATTTCAAGATGTACAACCGAAAATAATAACGGACAATATCCTGTGTACAGAACATACGACAAAGATGACATTTCTGTTCTGTAGAACCTGTGATCAACTTGTGTGTGCAGATTGTATTTTATCTAAACACAACAAACACAACTTTGAACCCGTAGAAAAAATTCTCTCGGAAAAATTGGAAGATCTTAAAGGAGCGGAGGCGAGATATAGTCGAGATTTAACTTTCTGTCAGGAAAAAGTTGAAGAATTCCAAATCAGTGAAACTCAATACGAGTCTTTGTGTGATGAATCAATAACAACAATTAAAAAAAGAGAAAAACAATTAATAGATGGAATCACTAAACATTCTGAAAAACTACAAAATGAAATAGAACTGGAAAGAAAAACTGTTAAAAAGACATTCTGTGACTTGAAGAGACAGGCCGACCAAGCCGAAAAAACAATTATACTCCACCAAGATGAAATCATGGCAGCTTTGAAATCTATCCAAGGAAGTACAATATTTACAACAGCTACAAAATCTAAGAAAATGATGTCAGACTTGAATTTTAATCAAATTCCTTCTGAAATTAAATATTTTATTCCAGGGAAAGAAACAGTTAATGATATACCAAACTTATTTGGATCACTTCAGAAAATGAAAATACCACAAGTAGAATCAGACATTGATTTTGAGGTTGTTAATTCATACACTACAGATTTATCAGGTATCTACAACATAATTACTGTTGATGACAAATCTACATGGGTTAATGATTATACTAAACAAGTCATAAGACAAATAAACATTGACAATGACAACATTACAACCACAAAGCAGATTTCTTGTGTTATCTTAGACATGACATTGACATCAAACAATGACATACTTCTGTCTGTGTTTAAAAGTTCAGATATAAAACTCTTGACAAAGTCAGGAGAAATAAAACCATTCTTCTCAGTGTCATCACCCTTGTTACCCCGGGGAATCCATGCGACTAGTGACGATTATATTATAGTAGGTGTCAAAGAACCTGGTAATTTCTACACACCTACAGACAAAAGTACAAGGGCACTACTTATCTTTGGTATGGATGGTAAACAACAACATACTTATCAATATGACAGTAACAAACACAGACTGTTTACTAGACCATTCAGAATCACAACAAATAATAACAAAGACATAGTTGTTGTTGACAGGACATCAGTTGATACTGGGAGGGTGGTGGTTGTAGGGTGGGAGGGGGGTTTAAGGTGGACATATACAGGACATTCTAAGATAAATGTTACTACACAATTTGATCCTGTTGATGTAGTAACAACAACAGCAGGACACATTATTGTGTGTGACAGGAGAACACATGCCCTCCATGTTTTATCTGAACAAGGAGATATATTGACATGTAAAGTAATGGAGGACACAGGGATTAAATATCCTTTATCACTTGACATTGACATGAGGGGACAATTATGGGTGGGTTGTAATAAACAGTCAGGAGCAACAATACACAAAGTAAAACTTCTTTAATGAATCAAGTTTTATTATTTATATTTGACAGCTGACATTTTTCTTTTTGACATCTGCCATTTTTATTTTTTTAAATTAAATGGAGTTTTATAATAATTTAGAAACTGACATTTTATTTCAATGAAATTGTATGATAATTTGACAGCTGACATTTTTCATTTTAAAATGTGGTTTTATAATAATTTAGATGGCTGACATTTTTATTTTCTAAATGAAGTTTTATAATAATTTACTTTAGACACCTGACATTTTTATGTTTTAATGGAGTTGTAGAATAATTTGGACAGTTGACATTTTTATTTTTAAAAGAAGTTTTATAATAATTTAAACAGATGACAAAATAAGATTGTTTGGTGATCTTTGATATATTTGAAGACCTGACATTTTTATTTTTTAAATAAGTTTGTACATGTATCCTGGTGGTATCATATTTTGTATGTACAGGGGGTACATGTATGGACAAATTACATTTTCAGATAATTGTATGATTTATTTGGAGACCTGACATTTTTATCTTTTTAAATGATGATGTATGATAAATCTGGACATTAAAAGTGTATGAATTGATATACCTACAAAAGATGTCATTATACATGTATATATTATTTATATTTATATTTATTTGTGTTTCATTTTTTATAAGAAAAAAAATTGGTTTGATGTTTTGATCCCCAAATTCAGAAGTGGGGAGATGTGCATTTTTTTACTTCAAAAGATTCCAAAAGTATTTACTGTAAAAACAATCATGAGAATATAATAAACAGAGATATAACAACTAAATACTATTTATATTTATTATATTTTACACTTGTATCATAAGTTTAGATTTTTATTACACATCAATTATGAACAGAAAATTTAAACAGTGATGATGGTGAAAATCCAGATCTTGAGATGGGCACAAAAAATGTGACAGTGTTTAAGCCAGTGAATGGATTGGTTGGTTTATGGTGTTTAGTGCCACTTTCAACAATATTTCAGTTATGTCGTGGAGGAAACGGAGAAAACCACCGGCCTGTCACAAGTAACTGACAAACTTTATCACATAATGTTGAATCGAGTACACTTGTCCACGAACAGGGTTCGAACTCGCAACTTCAGTGGTGTTGGACACTGATTGCACATGTTGTTGTAAATCCAACTACCATATGATCATGATCACGACAATGACGCCCCTACCAGTGAATGGGATTCCCCCTTGTTAAATGGATGTTCAATGCGATGCAGATATAAACAATACAAAAACACAGATTCGCTTCTACCCAGATATACAAAATGTACATCTGATTAGGGACGGACCATTTAACTTGCAGGGGGGGGGGGGGTTATGGTTTTTCTCTTAAAAAAATATTCTGAATTTGGTGGAGGAAAAAAAAAATAATCTGATGCAGAATTTTTGTCATATAACCTAATGTTAAATTCTGGAGAAAAAAAATTGCGCATTGCGCGCGACAAAACAAAAAAAATATTCTAACTCTTGTGTTGTCCGAAAAAAAAATTCTGAACGACACAAAAAACCATAACCGCCCTGCAAGTTAAATGGTCGGTCCCTTATGTCATAGTTTATGAATCATTATTTCAAACTTACAGAGCGACTTTTTAATTGATTTTTTTTTATGAGAACAATGAAAATGTAATCTTATAGTTCATATTCTTAAAGAAAGTTTCAATTTATATGATGAAGCGTCTCAATTTTATTTGGTATGGCCTTAAAATGTTATAAGATTGAATAAAAACAAATTGGAGGAACAAGTAAAAAAATGACACTACATTTTGTTAGTTTGATTCCAGTTAGACAGAAGGTGAACTTGATAAAACAGTTACTAGTTGTCAGATGTATACTCTAGTTTCCTCCACAAATAAAACTGTTAGACCGAAGGTGAAGTTGATAAAACAATTACTAGTTGTCAGATGTATACTCTAGTTTCCTCCACAAATAAAACTTTTAGACAGAAGGTGAACTTGATAAAACAGTTATTAGTTGTCAGATGTATACTCTAGTTTCTTCCATGGGCACAAACATGTGACAGTGTTTAAGCCAGTGAATGGGTTGGTTGGTAAATGGTGTTTAATGTCACCTTCAACAATATTTCAGTTGTGTCGTTGTGTTCAGTTTTATTGGTGGAGGAAACTGGAGAAAACCACAGACCTGTTGCAAGTAACTGTCAAACTTTATCACATATTGTTGTATCAAGTACACCTCGCCTTGAACAGGGTTTGACCTCTCAACTTTAGTGATGATAGGCATTGATTGCACTCGTAGTTGTAAATCCAACTACGTTGCGATCACGACCACAACACTCCTACCAGTGAATGGGATTCCCAACCCCCTCTTGATATTAAATGGAAGTTCAATGTGATGTAGATATAAACAATGCAAAAACACAACCTGCACAGATTCACTTCCACCCAGATATCATTCTTCTGTGTATCATTATTAAGTTCATATTCTTGAAAGAAAGTTACCATATTTATGAAGAAAAATCTGAAATTTATTTGGTGTGACTAAAATGTTGAATAAAAATAAATATAGGGAACAATAAAAAAAAATCCCACTATATATACATGTAGATTTGTCAGTTTGTCACAATGTTAAAAGTGTCGTTAAACACCAATAAAACTGAGCACCATATTATACATCATAGCTGAAATATTGTTGACAGTGGCGTTAATACCAATAAAACTGGCCAACTTGTCATACATTAGGCCAAACAAAAATATATGTCTGTTTACGGTTACATCCTCCAAAAAAATAGGGTAGGTAGGTCGGATTTCCATTTTATTTTATTTTTTCATTTTATTTCACATACGTAAATTCCGGATTATGGACCTATCCGTATCCGAAAAGGTACCGGACTTTGGAATATATTTGATTGCTCTCCAGTCTGAAGGTGTTATAATACCTCAAAAAAATTGTTGCAGTCGTACAATAAAAAAATTGATACCTATTATTTTTCAGGATGTAACCGAAAACAGTTTTTTTAGTCCAAAGATTTCTGATGTGTCCACTTTCACTTTTGATTTACCGATAAAATGAACTAGGGTCTCCGCTGACAATAGGGTCGGTCAGGTAACCATAAGCAGACATATATTTTTTTTTGGCCTTATACCTGACACATTGTCGAAAGTGTCGTTAAACACCAATAAAACTGGTCACCATGTTATACGCTATACCTGACACATTGTTGAAAGTGTCGTTAAACACCAACAAAACTGAATGCCATATTATACATCATAGCTGAAATATTGTTGACAGTGGTGTTAATACCAATAAAACTGGCCAACATGTCATATGTTATACCTGACACATTGTTGAAAAGTGTCGTTAAACACCAATAAAACTGGTTACCATGTTATACAAAATGTACGTTATACCTGACACATTGTTGAAAGTGTTGTTAAACACCAATAAAACTGGTCACCATGTTATACGTTATACCTGACACATTGTTGAAAGTGTCGTTAAACACCAATAAAACTGGTCACCGCGTTATACCTGACACATTGTTGAAAGTGTCGTTAAACACCAATAAAACTGGTCACCATGTTATACGTTATACCTGACACATTGTTGAAAGTGTCGTTAAACACCAATAAAACTGGTCACCGCGTTATACCTGACACATTGTTGAAAGTGTCGTTAAACACCAATAAAACTGGTCACCATGTTATACGTTATACCTGACACATTGTTGAAAGTGTCGTTAAACACCAATAAAACTGGTCACCATGTTATACGTTATACATGTACCTGACACATTGTTGAAAGTGTCGTTAAACACCAATAAAACTGAATGCCATATTATACATCATAGCTAAAATATTGTTGACAGTGGCGTTAATACCAATAATACTGGCCAACATGACACATTGTTGAAAGTGTCGTTAAACACCAAAAAAATGGTCACCATGTTATACAAAATGTACGTTATACCTGACACATTGTTGAAAGTGTTGTTAAACACCAATAAAACTGGTCACCATGTTATACAAAATGTACGTTATACCTGACACATTGTTGAAAGTGTTGTTAAACACCAATAAAACTGGTCACCATGTTATACGTTATACCTGACACATTGTTGAAAGTGTCGTTAAACACCAATAAAACTGGTCACCATGTTATACGTTATACATGTACCTGACACATTGTTGAAAGTGTCGTTAAACACCAATAAAACTGGTCGCCATGTTAAACATTATACCTGACGCATTGTTGAAAGTGACGTTAAACACCAATAAAACTGGTCATCGCGTTATACCTGACACATTGTTGAAAGTGTCGTTAAACACCAATAAAACTGGTCACCATGTTATACGTTATACCTGACACATTGTTGAAAGTGTCGTTAAACACCAATAAAACTGGTCACCATGATATACGTTATACATGTACCTGACACATTGTTGAAAGTGTCGTTAAACACCAATAAAACTGGTCGCCATGTTAAACGTTATACCTGACGCATTGTTGAAAGTGTCGTTAAACACCAATAAAACTAGCCAACATGTCATACGTTATACCTGACACATTGTTGAAAGTGTCGTTAAACACCAATAAAATTGGTCACCATGTTATACAAAATGTACGTTATACCTGACACATTGTTGAAAGTGTTGTTAAACACCAATAAAACTGGTCACCATGTTATACGTTATACCTGACACATTGTTGAAAGTGTTGTTAAACACCAATAAAACTGGTCACCATGTTATACGTTATACCTGACACATTGTTGAAAGTGTCGTTAAACACCAATAAAACTGGTCACCGCGTTATACCTGACACATTGTTGAAAGTGTCGTTAAACACCAATAAAACTGGTCACCATGTTATACGTTATACCTGACACATTGTTGAAAGTGTTGTTAAACGCCAATAAAACTGGTCACCATGTTATACGTTATACCTGACACATTGTTGAAAGTGTCGTTAAACACCACTAAAACTGGTCGCCATGTTAAACATTATACCTGACGCATTGTTGAAAGTGACGTTAAACACCAATAAAACTGGTCACCGCGTTATACCTGACACATTGTTGAAAGTGTCGTTAAACACCAATAAAACTGGTCACCATGTTATACGTTATACCTGACACATTGTTGAAAGTGTCGTTGAACACCAATAAAACTGGTCCCCATGATATACGTTATACATGTACCTGACACATTGTTGAAAGTGTCGTTAAACACCAATAAAACTGGTCGCCATGTTAAACGTTATACCTGACGCATTGTTGAAAGTGTCGTTAAACACCAATAAAACTGGCCAACATGTCATACGTTATACCTGACACATTGTTGAAAGTGTCGTTAAACACCAATAAAACTGGTCACCATGTTATACAAAATTTACGTTATACCTGACACATTGTTGAAAGTGTCGTTAAACACTAATAAAACTGGTCACCATGTTATACGTTATACCTGACACATTGTTGAAAGTGTCGTTAAACACCAATAAAACTGGTCACCATGTTATCCATTATACATGTACCTGACATATTGTTGAAAGTGTCGTTAAACACCAATAAAAGTGGTCGCCATGTTAAACGTTATACCTGACATATTGTTGAAAGTGACGTTAACCATTAATAAAACTGGCCATCATGTTATACATTATAACTGACATATTGTTGAAAGTGACATTAAGCACCAATAAAACTGGTCATGTCATACGTTATAACTGACATATTGTTGAAAGTGACGTTAACCACTAATAAAATTGGCCATCATGTTATACATTATAACTGACATATTGTTGAAAGTGACATTAAGCACCAATAAAACTGGTCATGTCATACGTTATAACTGACATATTGTTGAAAGTGACGTTAACCACTAATAAAACTGGCCATCATGTTATACATTATAACTGACATATTGTTGAAAGTGACATTAAACACCAATAAAACTGGTATGATGTCATACGCTATAACTGACATATTGTTGAAAGTGACGTTAACCACTAATAAAACTGGCCATCATGTTATACATTATAACTGACATATTGTTGAAAGTGACATTAACCACTAATAAAACTGGCCATCATGTTATACATTATAACTGACATATTGTTGAAAATGACGTTAACCACTAATAAAACTGGCCATCATGTTATACGTTATAACTGACATATTGTTGAAAGTGACGTTAACCACTAATAAAACTGGTCATGTTCTACATTATAACTGACATATTGGTGAAAGTGACATTAAACACCAATAAAACTGGTCATGTTATACATTATAACTGACATATTGTTGAAATTGACGTTAACCACTAATAAAACTGGCCATCATGTTATACGTTATAACTGACATATTGTTGAAAGTGACGTTAAACACCAATAAAACTGGTCACCATGTTATACGTTATAACTGACATATTGTTGAAAGTGACGTTAAACACCAATAAAACTGGCCATCATGTAATACGTTATAACTGACATGTTGTTGAAAGTGACGTTAACCACTAATAAAACTGGCCATCATGTTATACATTATAACTGACATATTGTTGAAAGTGACATTAAACACCAATAAAACTGGTCATCATGTAATACGTTATAACTGATATATTGTTGAAAGTGACGTTAAACACCAATAAAACTGGTCACCATGTTATACGTTATAACTGACATATTGTTGAAAGTGACATTAAACACCAATAAAACTGGTTACCATGTTATACGTTATAACTGATATATTGTTGAAAGTGACGTTAAACACCAATAAAACTGGCCATCATGTTATACATTATAACTGACATATTGTTGAAAGTGACATTAAACACCAATAAAACTGGTCATGTCATATGTTATAACTCACATATTGTTGAAAGTGACGTTAAACACTAATAAAACTGGCCATCATCTCATACGCTATAACTGACATATTGTTGAAAGTGACATTAAACACCAATAAAACTGGTCATGTCATACGTTATAACTGACATATTGTTGAAAGTGACGTTAACCACTAATAAAACTGGCCATCATGTTATACATTATAACTGACATATTGTTGAAAGTGACGTTAAGCAACAATAAAACTGGTCATGTCATACGTTATAACTGACATATTGTTGAAAGTGATGTTAACCACTAATAAAACTGGCCATCATGTTATACATTATAACTGACATATTGTTGAAAGTGACATTAAGCAACAATAAAACTGGTCATGTCATACGTTATAACTGACATATTGTTGAAAGTGACGTTAACCACTAATAAAACTGACCATCATGTTATACATTATAACTGACATATTGTTGAAAGTGACATTAAACACCAATAAAACTGGTCATGTCATACGCTATTACTGACATATTGTTGAAAGTGACGTTAACCACTAATAAAACTGGCCATCATGTTATACATTATAACTGACATATTGTTGAAAGTGACGTTAAACACCAATAAAACTGGCCATCATGTTATACGCTATAACTGACATATTGTTGAAAGTGACGTTAAACACCAATAAAACTGGCCATCATGTAATACGTTATAACTGACATATTGTTGAAAGTGACGTTAACCACTAATAAAGCTGGCCATCATGTTATACATTATAACTGACATATTGTTGAAAGTGACATTAAACACAAATAAAACTGGTCATCATGTTATACGTTATAACTGACATATTGTTGAAAGTGACGTTAAACACCAATAAAACTGGTCACGATGTTATATGTTATAACTGACATATTGTTGAAAGTGACATTAAGCACCAATAAAACTGGTCATGTTATACATTATAACTGACATATTGTTGACAGTGACGTTAAACACCAATAAAACTGGCCATCATGTTATACATTATAACTGACATATTGTTGAAAGTGACGTTAAACACTAATAAAACTGGTCACCATGTCATACGCTATAACTGACATATTGTTGAAAGTGACGTTAACCACTAATAAAACTGGCCATCATGTTATATGTTATAACTGACATATTGTTGAAAGTGACATTGAACACCCGATAAAACTGGCCATCATGTTATATATTATAACTGACATATTGTTGAAAGTGACGTTAAACACCAATAAAACTGGTCACCATGTCATACACTATAACTGACATATTGTTGAAAGTGACGTTAACCACTAATAAAACTGGCCATCATGTTATACATTATAACTGACATATTGTTGAAAGTGACATTAAACACCAATAAAACTGGTCATGTTCTACATTATAACTGACATATTGGTGAAAGTGACATTAAACACCAATAAAACTAGTCATGTTATACATTATAACTGACATATTGTTGAAAGTGACGTTAACCACTAATAAAACTGGCCATCATGTTATACGTTATAACTGACATATTGTTGAAAGTGACGTTAAACACCAATAAAACTGGTCACCATGTTATACGTTATAACTGACATATTGTTGAAAGTGACGTTAACCACTAATAAAACTGGACATCATGTTATACATTATAACTGACATATTGTTGAAAGTGACATTAAACACCAATAAAACTGGTCATCATGTAATACGTTATAACTGATATATTGTTGAAAGTGACGTTAAACACCAATAAAACTGGTCACCATGTTATACGTTATAACTGACATATTGTTGAAAGTGACATTAAACACCAATAAAACTGGTCACCATGTTATACGTTATAATTGACATATTGTTGAAAGTGACGTTAACCACTAATAAAACTGGCCATCATGTTATACATTATAACTGACATATTGTTGAAAGTGACATTAAACACCAATAAAACTGGTCATGTCATACGCTATAACTGACATATTGTTGAAAGTGACGTTAACCACTAATAAAACTGGCCATCATGTTATACGTTATAACTGACATATTGTTGAAAGTGACGTTAACCACTAATAAAACTGGCCATCATGTTATACATTATAACTGACATATTGTTGAAAGTGACATTAAGCAACAATAAAACTGGTCATGTCATACGTTATAACTGACATATTGTTGAAAGTGACGTTAACCACTAATAAAACTGGCCATCATGTTATACATTATAACTGACATATTGTTGAAAGTGACGTTAAACACCAATAAAACTGGTCACCATGTTATACGTTATAACTGATATATTGTTGAAAGTGACGTTAAACATCAATAAAACTGGCCATCATGTTATACATTATAACTGACATATTGTTGAAAGTGACGTTAACCACTAATAAAACTGGCCATCATGTTATACGCTATAACTGACATATTGTTGAAAGTGACATTGAACACCCGATAAAACTGGCCATCATGTTATATATTATAACTGACATATTGTTGAAAGTGACGTTAAACACCAATAAAACTGGTCACCATGTCATACACTATAACTGACATATTGTTCAAAGTGACGTTAACCACTAATAAAACTGGCCATCATGTTATACATTATAACTGACATATTGTTGAAAGTGACATTAAACACCAATAAAACTGGTCATGTTCTACATTATAACTGACATATTGGTGAAAGTGACATTAAACACCAATAAAACTAGTCATGTTATACATTATAACTGACATATTGTTGAAAGTGACGTTAACCACTAATAAAACTGGCCATCATGTTATACATTATAACTGACATATTGTTGAAAGTGACGTTAAACACCAATAAAACTGGTCACCATGTTATACGTTATAACTGACATATTGTTGAAAGTGACGTTAAACACCAATAAAACTGGCCATCATGTAATACGTTATAACTGACATATTGTTGAAAGTGACGTTAACCACTAATAAAACTGGACATCATGTTAAACATTATAACTGACATATTGTTGAAAGTGACATTAAACACCAATAAAACTGGTCATCATGTAATACGTTATAACTGATATATTGTTGAAAGTGACGTTAAACACCAATAAAACTGGTCACCATGTTATACGTTATAACTGACATATTGTTGAAAGTGACATTAAACACCAATAAAACTGGTCACCATGTTATACGTTATAATTGACATATTGTTGAAAGTGACGTTAACCACTAATAAAACTGGCCATCATGTTATACATTATAACTGACATATTGTTGAAAGTGACATTAAACACCAATAAAACTGGTCATGTCATACGCTATAACTGACATATTGTTGAAAGTGACGTTAACCACTAATAAAACTGGCCATCATGTTATACGTTATAACTGACATATTGTTGAAAGTGACGTTAACCACTAATAAAACTGGCCATCATGTTATACATTATAACTGACATATTGTTGAAAGTGACATTAAGCAACAATAAAACTGGTCATGTCATACGTTATAACTGACATATTGTTGAAAGTGACGTTAACCACTAATAAAACTGGCCATCATGTTATACATTATAACTGACATATTGTTGAAAGTGACGTTAAACACCAATAAAACTGGTCACCATGTTATACGTTATAACTGATATATTGTTGAAAGTGACGTTAAACATCAATAAAACTGGCCATCATGTTATACATTATAACTGACATATTGTTGAAAGTGACGTTAACCACTAATAAAACTGGCCATCATGTTATACGCTATAACTGACATATTGTTGAAAGTGACATTAAGCACCAATAAAACTGGCCATCATGTTATACGTTATAACTGACATATTGTTGAAAGTGACGTTAAACACCAATAAAACTGGTCATGTCATACGTTATAACTGACATATTGTTGAAAGTGACGTTAACCACTAATAAAACTGGCCATCATGTTATACATTATAACTGACATATTGTTGAAAGTGACATTAAACACCAATAAAACTGGTCATGTCATACGCTATAACTGACATATTGTTGAAAGTGACGTTAATCACTAATAAAACTGGCCATCATGTTATACGTTATAACTGACATATTGTTGAAAGTGACGTTAACCACTAATAAAACTGGCCATCATGTTATACATTATAACTGACATATTGTTGAAAGTGACATTAAGCAACAATAAAACTGGTCATGTCATACGTTATAACTGACATATTGTTGAAAGTGACGTTAACCACTAATAAAATTGGCCATCATGTTATACATTATAACTGACATATTGTTGAAAGTGACATTAAACACCAATAAAACTGGTCATGTCATACGCTATAACTGACATATTGTTGAAAGTGACGTTAACCACTAATAAAACTGGCCATCATGTTATACGTTATAACTGACATATTGTTGAAAGTGACGTTAACCACTAATAAAACTGGCCATCATGTTATACATTATAACTGACATATTGTTGAAAGTGACATTAAGCAACAATAAAACTGGTCATGTCATACGTTATAACTGACATATTGTTGAAAGTGACGTTAACCACTAATAAAACTGGCCATCATGTTATACATTATAACTGACATATTGTTGAAAGTGACGTTAAACACCAATAAAACTGGTCACCATGTTATACGTTATAACTGATATATTGTTGAAAGTGACGTTAAACATCAATAAAACTGGCCATCATGTTATACATTATAACTGACATATTGTTGAAAGTGACGTTAACCACCAATAAAACTGGCCATCATGTTATACGCTATAACTGACATATTGTTGAAAGTGACATTAAGCACCAATAAAACTGGCCATCATGTTATACGTTATAACTGACATATTGTTGAAAGTGACGTTAAACACCAATAAAACTGGTCATGTCATACGCTATAACTGACATATTGTTGAAAGTGACGTTAACCACTAATAAAACTGGCCATCATGTTATACATTATAACTGACATATTGTTGAAAGTGACATTAAACACCAATAAAACTGGTCATGTCATACGCTATAACTGACATATTGTTGAAAGTGACGTTAACCACTAATAAAACTGGCCATCATGTTATACGTTATAACTGACATATTGTTGAAAGTGACGTTAACCACTAATAAAACTGGCCATCATGTTATACATTATAACTGACATATTGTTGAAAGTGACATTAAGCAACAATAAAACTGGTCATGTCATACGTTATAACTGACATATTGTTGAAAGTGACGTTAACCACTAATAAAACTGGCCATCATGTTATACATTATAACTGACATATTGTTGAAAGTGACATTAAACACCAATAAAACTGGTCATGTTATACATTATAACTGACATATTGTTGAAAGTGACGTTAACCAATAATAAAACTGGCCATCATGTTATACGTTATAACTGACATTGTTGAAAGTGACGTTAAACACCAATAAAACTGGTCACCATGTTATACGTTATAACTGACATATTGTTGAAAGTGACGTTAAACACCAATAAAACTGGCCATCATGTTATACATTATAACTGACATATTGTTGAAAGTGACATTAAACACCAATAAAACTGGCCATCATGTTATACGTTATAACTGACATATTGTTGAAAGTGACGTTAACCACTAATAAAACTGGCCATCATGTTATACATTATAACTGACATATTGTTGAAAGTGACATTAAGCACCAATAAAACTGGCCATCATGTTATACGCTATAACTGACATATTGTTGAAAGTGACGTTAAACACCAATAAAACTGGTCATGTCATATGCTATAACTGACATATTGTTGAAAGTGACGTTAACCACTAATAAAACTGGCCATCATGTTATACATTATAACTGACATATTGTTGAAAGTGACATTAAACACCAATAAAACTGGTCATGTCATACGCTATAACTGACATATTGTTGAAAGTGACGTTAACCACTAATAAAACTGGCCATCATGTTATACGTTATAACTGACATATTGTTGAAAGTGACGTTAACCACTAATAAAACTGGCCATCATGTTATACATTATAACTGACATATTGTTGAAAGTGACATTAAGCAACAATAAAACTGGTCATGTCATACGTTATAACTGACATATTGTTGAAAGTGACGTTAACCACTAATAAAACTGGTCATCATGTTATACATTATAACTGACATATTGTTGAAAGTGACATTAAACACCAATAAAACTGGTCATGTTATACATTATAACTGACATATTGTTGAAAGGGACGTTAACCAATAATAAAACTGGTCATCATGTTATACATTATAACTGACATATTGTTGAAAGTGACGTTAACCATTAATAAAACTGGCCATCATGTTATACGTTATAACTGACATATTGTTGAAAGTGACGTTAACCACTAATAAAACTGGCCATCATGTTATACATTATAACTGACATATTGTTGAAAGTGACATTAAGCAACAATAAAACTGGTCATGTCATACGTTATAACTGACATATTGTTGAAAGTGACGTTAACCACTAATAAAACTGGCCATCATGTTATACATTATAACTGACATATTGTTGAAAGTGACATTAAACACCAATAAAACTGGTCATGTTATACATTATAACTGACATATTGTTGAAAGGGACGTTAACCAATAATAAAACTGGTCATCATGTTATACATTATAACTGACATATTGTTGAAAGTGACGTTAACCACTAATAAAACTGGCCATCATGTTATACGCTATAACTGACATATTGTTGAAAGTGACATTAAGCACCAATAAAACTGGCCATCATGTTATACGTTATAACTGACATATTGTTGAAAGTGACGTTAAACACCAATAAAACTGGTCATGTCATACGTTATAACTGACATATTGTTGAAAGTGACGTTAACCACTAATAAAACTGGCCATCATGTTATACATTATAACTGACATATTGTTGAAAGTGACATTAAACACCAATAAAACTGGTCATGTCATACGCTATAACTGACATATTGTTGAAAGTGACGTTAACCACTAATAAAACTGGCCATCATGTTATACGTTATAACTGACATATTGTTGAAAGTGACGTTAACCACTAATAAAACTGGCCATCATGTTATACATTATAACTGACATATTGTTGAAAGTGACATTAAGCAACAATAAAACTGGTCATGTCATACGTTATAACTGACATATTGTTGAAAGTGACGTTAACCACTAATAAAACTGGCCATCATGTTATACATTATAACTGACATATTGTTGAAAGTGACGTTAAACACCAATAAAACTGGTCACCATGTTATACGTTATAACTGATATATTGTTGAAAGTGACGTTAAACATCAATAAAACTGGCCATCATGTTATACATTATAACTGATATATTGTTGAAAGTGACGTTAACCACTAATAAAACTGGCCATCATGTTATACGCTATAACTGACATATTGTTGAAAGTGACATTAAGCACCAATAAAACTGGCCATCATGTTATACGTTATAACTGACATATTGTTGAAAGTGACGTTAAACACCAATAAAACTGGTCATGTCATACGCTATAACTGACATATTGTTGAAAGTGACGTTAACCACTAATAAAACTGGCCATCATGTTATACATTATAACTGACATATTGTTGAAAGTGACATTAAACACCAATAAAACTGGTGATGTCATACGCTATAACTGACATATTGTTGAAAGTGACGTTAACCACTAATAAAACTGGCCATCATGTTATACGTTATAACTGACATATTGTTGAAAGTGACGTTAACCACTAATAAAACTGGCCATCATGTTATACATTATAACTGACATATTGTTGAAAGTGACATTAAGCAACAATAAAACTGGTCATGTCATACGTTATAACTGACATATTGTTGAAAGTGACGTTAACCACTAATAAAACTGGCCATCATGTTATACATTATAACTGACATATTGTTGAAAGTGACATTAAACACCAATAAAACTGGTCATGTTATACATTATAACTGACATATTGTTGAAAGTGACGTTAACCAATAATAAAACTGGCCATCATGTTATACGTTATAACTGACATTGTTGAAAGTGACGTTAAACACCAATAAAACTGGTCACCATGTTATACGTTATAACTGACATATTGTTGAAAGTGACGTTAAACACCAATAAAACTGGCCATCATGTTATACATTATAACTGACATATTGTTGAAAGTGACATTAAACACCAATAAAACTGGCCATCATGTTATACGTTATAACTGACATATTGTTGAAAGTGACGTTAACCACTAATAAAACTGGCCATCATGTTATACATTATAACTGACATATTGTTGAAAGTGACATTAAGCACCAATAAAACTGGCCATCATGTTATACGTTATAACTGACATATTGTTGAAAGTGACGTTAAACACCAATAAAACTGGTCATGTCATATGCTATAACTGACATATTGTTGAAAGTGACGTTAACCACTAATAAAACTGGCCATCATGTTATACATTATAACTGACATATTGTTGAAAGTGACATTAAACACCAATAAAACTGGTCATGTCATACGCTATAACTGACATATTGTTGAAAGTGACGTTAACCACTAATAAAACTGGCCATCATGTTATACGTTATAACTGACATATTGTTGAAAGTGACGTTAACCACTAATAAAACTGGCCATCATGTTATACATTATAACTGACATATTGTTGAAAGTGACATTAAGCAACAATAAAACTGGTCATGTCATACGTTATAACTGACATATTGTGGAAAGTGACGTTAACCACTAATAAAACTGGTCATCATGTTATACATTATAACTGACATATTGTTGAAAGTGACATTAAACACCAATAAAACTGGTCATGTTATACATTATAACTGACATATTGTTGAAAGGGACGTTAACCAATAATAAAACTGGTCATCATGTTATACATTATAACTGACATATTGTTGAAAGTGACGTTAACCACTAATAAAACTGGCCATCATGTTATACGTTATAACTGACATATTGTTGAAAGTGACGTTAACCACTAATAAAACTGGCCATCATGTTATACATTATAACTGACATATTGTTGAAAGTGACATTAAGCAACAATAAAACTGGTCATGTCATACGTTATAACTGACATATTGTTGAAAGTGACGTTAACCACTAATAAAACTGGCCATCATGTTATACATTATAACTGACATATTGTTGAAAGTGACATTAAACACCAATAAAACTGGCCATCATGTAATACGTTATAACTGACATATTGTTGAAAGTGACGTTAACCACTAATAAAACTGGCCATCATGTTATACATTATAACTGACATATTGTTGAAAGTGACATTAAACACCAATAAAACTGGTCATCATGTAATACGTTATAACTGATATATTGTTGAAAGTGACGTTAAACACCAATAAAACTGGTCACCATGTTATACGTTATAACTGACATATTGTTGAAAGTGACATTAAACACCAATAAAACTGGTCACCATGTTATACGTTATAACTGACATATTGTTGAAAGTGACGTTAAACACCAATAAAACTGGCCATCATGTTATACATTATAACTGACATATTGTTGAAAGTGATATTAAACACCAATAAAACTGGTCATGTCATACGTTATAACTCACATATTGTTGAAAGTGACGTTAAACACTAATAAAACTGGCCATCATCTCATACGCTATAACTGACATATTGTTGAAAGTGACATTAAACACCAATAAAACTGGTCATGTCATACGTTATAACTGACATATTGTTGAAAGTGACGTTAACCACTAATAAAACTGGCCATCATGTTATACATTATAACTGACATATTGTTGAAAGTGACTTTAAACACCAATAAAACTGGTCACCATGTTATACGTTATAACTGATATATTGTTGAAAGTGACATTAAACACCAATAAAACTGGTCATCATGTTATACGTTATAACTGACATATTGTTGAAAGTGACGTTAAACACCAATAAAACTGGTCATCATGTTATACGTTATAACTGACATATTGTTGAAAGTGACATTAAACACCAATAAAACTGGTCACCATGTTATACGTTATAACTGACATATTGTTGAAAGTGACGTTAAACACCAATAAAACTGGCCATCATGTTATACATTATAACTGACATATTGTTGAAAGTGACATTAAACACCAATAAAACTGGCCATCATGTTATACGTTATAACTGACATATTGTTGAAAGTGACGTTAAACACCAATAAAACTGGTCATGTCATACGCTATAACTGACATATTGTTGATAGTGACGTTAACCACTAATAAAACTGGCCATCATGTTATACATTATAACTGACATATTGTTGAAAGTCACGTTAAACACCAATAAAACTGGCCATCATGTTATACATTATAACTGACATATTGTGGAAAGTGACGTTAACCACCAATAAAACTGGCCATCATGTTATACATTATAACTGACATATTGTTGAAAGTGACGCTAACCACTAATAAAACTGGTCATCATGTTATACATTATAACTGACATATTGTTGAAAGTGACATTAAGCACCAATAAAACTGGTCATGTTATACGCTATAACTGACATATTGTTGAAAGTGACATTAACCACCAATAAAACTGGTCATGTTATACATTATAACTGACATATTGTTGAAAGTGACGTTAACCACCAATAAAACTGGCCATCATGTTATACATTATAACTGACATATTGTTGAAAGTGACGTTAAACACCAATAAAACTGGTCACCATGTCATACGCTATAACTGACATATTGTTGAAAGTGACATTAAACACCAATAAAACTGGTCATGTTCTACATTATAACTGACATTGTTGAAAGTGACATTAAAGACCAATAAAACTGGTCATGTTATACGTTATAACTGACATATTGTTCAAAGTGACGTTAACCACTAATAAAACTGGCCACCATGTTATACGTTATAACTGACATATTGTTGAAAGTGACATTAAACACCAATAAAACTGGTCACCATCTTATACGTTATAACTGACATATTGTTGAAAGTGACATTAAACACCAATAAAACTGGCCATCATGTTATACATTATAACTGACATATTGTTGAAAGTGACATTAAACACCAATAAAACTGGTCATGTCATACGTTATAACTCACATATTGTTGAAAGTGACGTTAAACACTAATAAAACTGGCCATCATCTCAAACGCTATAACTGACATATTGTTGAAAGTGACATTAAACACCAATAAAACTGGTCATGTCATATGTTATAACTGACATATTGTTGAAAGTGACGTTAACCACTAATAAAACTGGCCATCATGTTATACATTATAACTGACATATTGTTGAAAGTGACATTAAACACCAATAAAATTGGTCATGTTATACATTATAACTGACATATTGTTGAAAGTGACGTTAACCACTAATAAAACTGGCCATCATGTTATACATTATAACTGACATATTGTTGAAAGTGACGTTAAACACCAATAAAACTGGTCACCATGTTATACGTTATAACTGATATATTGTTGAAAGTGACATTAAACACCAATAAAACTGGTCATCATGTTATACGTTATAACTGACATATTGTTGAAAGTGACGTTAAACACCAATAAAACTGGCCATCATGTTATACATTATAACTGACATATTGTTGAAAGTGACATTAAACACCAATAAAACTGGCCATCATGTTATACGTTATAACTGACATATTGTTGAAAGTGACGTTAAACACCAATAAAACTGGCCATCATGTTATACATTATAACTGACATATTGTTGAAAGTGACGTTAAACACCAATAAAACTGGCCATCATGTTATACATTATAACTGACATATTGTGGAAAGTGACGTTAACCACCAATAAAACTGGCCATCATGTTATACATTATAACTGACATATTGTTGAAAGTGACGCTAACCACTAATAAAACTGGTCATCATGTTATACATTATAACTGACATATTGTTGAAAGTGACATTAAGCACCAATAAAACTGGTCATGTTATACGCTATAACTGACATATTGTTGAAAGTGACATTAACCACCAATAAAACTGGTCATGTTATACATTATAACTGACATATTGTTGAAAGTGACGTTAACCACCAATAAAACTGGCCATCATGTTATACATTATAACTGACATATTGTTGAAAGTGACGTTAAACACCAATAAAACTGGTCACCATGTCATACGCTATAACTGACATATTGTTGAAAGTGACATTAAACACCAATAAAACTGGTCATGTTCTACATTATAACTGACATTGTTGAAAGTGACATTAAAGACCAATAAAACTGGTCATGTTATACGTTATAACTGACATATTGTTCAAAGTGACGTTAACCACTAATAAAACTGGCCATCATGTTATACATTATAACTGACATATTGTTGAAAGTGACGTTAAACACCAATAAAACTGGTCACCATGTTATACGTTATAGCTGACATATTGTTGAAAGTGACGTTAAACACCAATAAAACTGGCCATCATGTTATACATTATAACTGACATATTGTTGAAAGTGACATTAAACACCAATAAAACTGGCCATCATGTTATACGTTATAACTGACATATTGTTGAAAGTGACGTTAACCACTAGTAAAACTGGCCATCATGTTATACATTATAACTGACATATTGTTGAAAGTGACATTAAGCACCAATAAAACTGGCCATCATGTTATACGTTATAACTGACATATTGTTGAAAGTGACGTTAAACACCAATAAAACTGGTCATGTCATACGCTATAACTGACATATTGTTGAAAGTGACGTTAACCACTAATAAAACTGGCCATCATGTTATACATTATAACTGACATATTGTTGAAAGTGACATTAAACACCAATAAAACTGGTCATGTCATACGCTATAACTGACATATTGTTGAAAGTGACGTTAACCACTAATAAAACTGGCCATCATGTTATACGTTATAACTGACATATTGTTGAAAGTGACGTTAACCACTAATAAAACTGGCCATCATGTTATACGCTATAACTGACATATTGTTGAAAGTGACATTAAGCACCAATAAAACTGGCCATCATGTTATACGTTATAACTGACATATTGTTGAAAGTGACGTTAAACACCAATAAAACTGGTCATGTCATACGTTATAACTGACATATTGTTGAAAGTGACGTTAACCACTAATAAAACTGGCCATCATGTTATACATTATAACTGACATATTGTTGAAAGTGACATTAAACACCAATAAAACTGGTCATGTCATACGCTATAACTGACATATTGTTGAAAGTGACGTTAACCACTAATAAAACTGGCCATCATGTTATACGTTATAACTGACATATTGTTGAAAGTGACGTTAACCACTAATAAAACTGGCCATCATGTTCTACATTATAACTGACATATTGTTGAAAGTGACATTAAGCAACAATAAAACTGGTCATGTCATACGTTATAACTGACATATTGTTGAAAGTGACGTTAACCACTAATAAAATTGGCCATCATGTTATACATTATAACTGACATATTGTTGAAAGTGACATTAAACACCAATAAAACTGGTCATGTCATACGCTATAACTGACATATTGTTGAAAGTGACGTTAACCACTAATAAAACTGGCCATCATGTTATACGTTATAACTGACATATTGTTGAAAGTGACGTTAACCACTAATAAAACTGGCCATCATGTTATACATTATAACTGACATATTGTTGAAAGTGACATTAAGCAACAATAAAACTGGTCATGTCATACGTTATAACTGACATATTGTTGAAAGTGACGTTAACCACTAATAAAACTGGCCATCATGTTATACATTATAACTGACATATTGTTGAAAGTGACGTTAAACACCAATAAAACTGGTCACCATGTTATACGTTATAACTGATATATTGTTGAAAGTGACGTTAAACATCAATAAAACTGGCCATCATGTTATACATTATAACTGACATATTGTTGAAAGTGACGTTAACCACTAATAAAACTGGCCATCATGTTATACGCTAAAACTGACATATTGTTGAAAGTGACGTTAACCACTAATAAAACTGGCCATCATGTTATACATTATAACTGACATATTGTTGAAAGTGACATTAAACACCAATAAAACTGGTCATGTCATACGCTATAACTGACATATTGTTGAAAGTGACGTTAACCACTAATAAAACTGGCCATCATGTTATACGTTATAACTGACATATTGTTGAAAGTGACGTTAACCACTAATAAAACTGGCCATCATGTTATACATTATAACTGACATATTGTTGAAAGTGACATTAAGCAACAATAAAACTGGTCATGTCATACGTTATAACTGACATATTGTTGAAAGTGACGTTAACCACTAATAAAACTGGCCATCATGTTATACATTATAACTGACATATTGTTGAAAGTGACATTAAACACCAATAAAACTGGTCATGTTATACATTATAACTGACATATTGTTGAAAGTGACGTTAACCAATAATAAAACTGGCCATCATGTTATACGTTATAACTGACATTGTTGAAAGTGACGTTAAACACCAATAAAACTGGTCACCATGTTATACGCTATAACTGACATATTGTTGAAAGTGACGTTAAACACCAATAAAACTGGCCATCATGTTATACATTATAACTGACATATTGTTGAAAGTGACATTAAACACCAATAAAACTGGCCATCATGTTATACGCTATAACTGACATATTGTTGAAAGTGACGTTAACCACTAATAAAACTGGCCATCATGTTATACATTATAACTGACATATTGTTGAAAGTGACATTAAGCACCAATAAAACTGGCCATCATGTTATACGTTATAACTGACATATTGTTGAAAGTGACGTTAAACACCAATAAAACTGGTCATGTCATATGCTATAACTGACATATTGTTGAAAGTGACGTTAACCACTAATAAAACTGGCCATCATGTTATACATTATAACTGACATATTGTTGAAAGTGACATTAAACACCAATAAAACTGGTCATGTCATACGCTATAACTGACATATTGTTGAAAGTGACGTTAACCACTAATAAAACTGGCCATCATGTTATACGTTATAACTGACATATTGTTGAAAGTGACGTTAACCACTAATAAAACTGGCCATCATGTTATACATTATAACTGACATATTGTTGAAAGTGACATTAAGCAACAATAAAACTGGTCATGTCATACGTTATAACTGACATATTGTTGAAAGTGACGTTAACCACTAATAAAACTGGTCATCATGTTATACATTATAACTGACATATTGTTGAAAGTGACATTAAACACCAATAAAACTGGTCATGTTATACATTATAACTGACATATTGTTGAAAGGGACGTTAACCAATAATAAAACTTGTCATCATGTTATACATTATAACTGACATATTGTTGAAAGTGACGTTAACCACTAATAAAACTGGCCATCATGTTATACGTTATAACTGACATATTGTTGAAAGTGACGTTAACCACTAATAAAACTGGCCATCATGTTATACATTATAACTGACATATTGTTGAAAGTGACATTAAGCAACAATAAAACTGGTCATGTCATACGTTATAACTGACATATTGTTGAAAGTGACGTTAACCACTAATAAAACTGGCCATCATGTTATACATTATAACTGACATATTGTTGAAAGTGACATTAAACACCAATAAAACTGGCCATCATGTAATACGTTATAACTGACATATTGTTGAAAGTGACGTTAACCACTAATAAAACTGGCCATCATGTTATACATTATAACTGACATATTGTTGAAAGTGACATTAAACACCAATAAAACTGGTCATCATGTAATACGTTATAACTGATATATTGTTGAAAGTGACGTTAAACACCAATAAAACTGGTCACCATGTTATACGTTATAACTGACATATTGTTGAAAGTGACATTAAACACCAATAAAACTGGTCACCATGTTATACGTTATAGCTGACATATTGTTGAAAGTGACGTTAAACACCAATAAAACTGGCCATCATGTTATACATTATAACTGACATATTGTTGAAAGTGATATTAAACACCAATAAAACTGGTCATGTCATACGTTATAACTCACATATTGTTGAAAGTGACGTTAAACACTAATAAAACTGGCCATCATCTCATACGCTATAACTGACATATTGTTGAAAGTGACATTAAACACCAATAAAACTGGTCATGTCATACGTTATAACTGACATATTGTTGAAAGTGACGTTAACCACTAATAAAACTGGCCATCATGTTATACATTATAACTGACATATTGTTGAAAGTGACATTAAACACCAATAAAACTGGTCATCATGTAATACGTTATAACTGATATATTGTTGAAAGTGACATTAAACACCAATAAAACTGGTCATCATGTTATACGTTATAACTGACATATTGTTGAAAGTGACGTTAAACACCAATAAAACTGGTCATCATGTTATACGTTATAACTGACATATTGTTGAAAGTGACATTAAACACCAATAAAACTGGTCACCATGTTATACGTTATAACTGACATATTGTTGAAAGTGACGTTAAACACCAATAAAACTGGCCATCATGTTATACATTATAACTGACATATTGTTGAAAGTGACATTAAACACCAATAAAACTGGCCATCATGTTATACGTTATAACTGACATATTGTTGAAAGTGACGTTAAACACCAATAAAACTGGTCATGTCATACGCTATAACTGACATATTGTTGATAGTGACGTTAACCACTAATAAAACTGGCCATCATGTTATACATTATAACTGACATATTGTTGAAAGTGACGTTAAACACCAATAAAACTGGCCATCATGTAATACATTATAACTGACATATTGTGGAAAGTGACGTTAACCACCAATAAAACTGGCCATCATGTTATACATTATAACTGACATATTGTTGAAAGTGACGTTAACCACTAATAAAACTGGTCATCATGTTATACATTATAACTGACATATTGTTGAAAGTGACATTAAGCACCAATAAAACTGGTCATGTTATACGCTATAACTGACATATTGTTGAAAGTGACATTAACCACCAATAAAACTGGTCATGTTATACATTATAACTGACATATTGTTGAAAGTGACGTTAACCACCAATAAAACTGGCCATCATGTTATACATTATAACTGACATATTGTTGAAAGTGACGTTAAACACCAATAAAACTGGTCACCATGTCATACGCTATAACTGACATATTGTTGAAAGTGACATTAAACACCAATAAAACTGGTCATGTTCTACATTATAACTGACATTGTTGAAAGTGACATTAAAGACCAATAAAACAGGTCATGTTATACGTTATAACTGACATATTGTTCAAAGTGACGTTAACCACTAATAAAACTGGCCATCATGTTATACATTATAACTGACATATTGTTGAAAGTGACGTTAAACACCAATAAAACTGGTCACCATGTTATACGTTATAGCTGACATATTGTTGAAAGTGACGTTAAACACCAATAAAACTGGCCATCATGTTATACATTATAACTGACATATTGTTGAAAGTGACATTAAACACCAATAAAACTGGCCATCATGTTATACGTTATAACTGACATATTGTTGAAAGTGACGTTAACCACTAGTAAAACTGGCCATCATGTTATACATTATAACTGACATATTGTTGAAAGTGACATTAAGCACCAATAAAACTGGCCATCATGTTATACGTTATAACTGACATATTGTTGAAAGTGACGTTAAACACCAATAAAACTGGTCATGTCATACGCTATAACTGACATATTGTTGAAAGTGACGTTAACCACTAATAAAACTGGCCATCATGTTATACATTATAACTGACATATTGTTGAAAGTGACATTAAACACCAATAAAACTGGTCATGTCATACGCTATAACTGACATATTGTTGAAAGTGACGTTAACCACTAATAAAACTGGCCATCATGTTATACGTTATAACTGACATATTGTTGAAAGTGACGTTAACCACTAATAAAACTGGCCATCATGTTATACATTATAACTGACATATTGTTGAAAGTGACATTAAGCAACAATAAAACTGGTCATGTCATACGTTATAACTGACATATTGTTGAAAGTGACGTTAACCACTAATAAAACTGGCCATCATGTTATACATTATAAATGACATATTGTTGAAAGTGACATTAAACACCAATAAAACTGATCATGTTATACATTATAACTGACATATTGTTGAAAGTGACGTTAACCAATAATAAAACTGGCCATCATGTTATACGTTATAACTGACATTGTTGAAAGTGACGTTAAACACCAATAAAACTGGTCACCATGTTATACGCTATAACTGACATATTGTTGAAAGTGACGTTAAACACCAATAAAACTGGCCATCATGTTATACATTATAACTGACATATTGTTGAAAGTGACATTAAACACCAATAAAACTGGCCATCATGTTATACGTTATAACTGACATATTGTTGAAAGTGACGTTAACCACTAATAAAACTGGCCATCATGTTATACATTATAACTGACATATTGTTGAAAGTGACATTAAGCACCAATAAAACTGGCCATCATGTTATACGTTATTACTGATATATTGTTGAAAGTGACGTTAAACACCAATAAAACTGGTCATGTCATATGCTATAACTGACATATTGTTGAAAGTGACGTTAACCACTAATAAAACTGGCCATCATGTTATACATTATAACTGACATATTGTTGAAAGTGACATTAAACACCAATAAAACTGGTCATGTCATACGCTATAACTGACATATTGTTGAAAGTGACGTTAACCACTAATAAAACTGGCCATCATGTTATACGTTATAACTGACATATTGTTGAAAGTGACGTTAACCACTAATAAAACTGGCCATCATGTTATACATTATAACTGACATATTGTTGAAAGTGACATTAAGCAACAATAAAACTGGTCATGTCATACGTTATAACTGACATATTGTTGAAAGTGACGTTAACCACTAATAAAACTGGCCATCATGTTATACATTATAACTGACATATTGTTGAAAGTGACATTAAACACCAATAAAACTGGTCATGTTATACATTATAACTGACATATTGTTGAAAGTGACGTTAACCAATAATAAAACTGGCCATCATGTTATACGTTATAACTGACATTGTTGAAAGTGACGTTAAACACCAATAAAACTGGTCACCATGTTATACGCTATAACTGACATATTGTTGAAAGTGACGTTAAACACCAATAAAACTGGCCATCATGTTATACATTATAACTGACATATTGTTGAAAGTGACATTAAACACCAATAAAACTGGCCATCATGTTATACGTTATAACTGACATATTGTTGAAAGTGACGTTAAACACCAATAAAACTGGCCATCATGTTATACATTATAACTGACATATTGTTGAAAGTGACATTAAACACTAATAAAACTGGTCATCATGTTATACGTTATAACTGACATATTGTTGAAAGTGACGTTAAACACCAATAAAACTGGTCATGTCATACGCTATAACTGACATATTGTTGAAAGTGACGTTAACCACTAATAAAACTGGCCATCATGTTATACATTATAACTGACATATTGTTGAAAGTGACATTAAACACCAATAAAACTGGTCATGTCATATGCTATAACTGACATATTGTTGAAAGTGACGTTAACCACTAATAAAACTGGCCATCATGTTATACGTTATAACTGACATATTGTTGAAAGTGACGTTAACCACTAATAAAACTGGCCATCATGTTATACATTATAACTGACATATTGTTGAAAGTGACATTAAACACCAATAAAACTGGCCATCATGTTATACGTTATAACTGACATATTGTTGAAAGTGACGTTAACCACTAATAAAACTGGCCATCATGTTATACATTATAACTGACATATTGTTGAAAGTGACATTAAACACCAATAAAACTGGTCATGTCATATGCTATAACTGACATATTGTTGAAAGTGACGTTAACCACTAATAAAACTGGCCATCATGTTTTACGTTATAACTGACATATTGTTGAAAGTGACGTTAACCACTAATAAAACTGGCCATCATGTTATACATTATAACTGCCATATTGTTGAAAGTGACATTAAGCAACAATAAAACTGGTCATGTCATACGTTATAACTGACATATTGTTGAAAGTGACGTTAACCACTAATAAAACTGGTCATCATGTAATACATTATAACTGACATATTGTTGAAAGTGACATTAAACACCAATAAAACTGGCCATCATGTAATACGCTATAACTGACATATTGTTGAAAGTGACGTTAACCACTAATAAAACTGGCCATCATGTTATACATTATAACTGACATATTGTTGAAAGTGACATTAAACACCAATAAAACTGGTCATCATGTAATACGTTATAACTGATATATTGTTGAAAGTGACGTTAAACACCAATAAAACTGGTCACCATGTTATACGTTATAACTGACATATTGTCGAAAGTGACATTAAACACCAATAAAACTGGTCACCATGTTATACGTTATAACTGACATATTGTTGAAAGTGACGTTAAACACCAATAAAACTGGCCATCATGTTATACATTATAACTGACATATTGTTGAAAGTGTCATTAAACACCAATAAAACTGGTCATGTCATACGTTATAACTCACATATTGTTGAAAGTGACGTTAAACACTAATAAAACTGGCCATCATCTCATACGCTATAACTGACATATTGTTGAAAGTGACATTAAACACCAATAAAACTGGTCATGTCATACGTTATAACTGACATATTGTTGAAAGTGACGTTAACCACTAATAAAACTGGCCATCATGTTATACATTATAACTGACATATTGTTGAAAGTGACATTAAACACCAATAAAATTGGTCATGTTATACATTATAACTGACATATTGTTGAAAGTGACGTTAACCACTAATAAAACTGGCCATCATGTTATACATTATAACTGACATATTGTTGAAAGTGACGTTAAACACCAACAAAACTGGTCACCATGTTATACGCTATAACTGATATATTGTTGAAAGTGACGTTAAACATCAATAAAACTGGCCATCATGTTATACATTATAACTGACATATGGTTGCAAGTGACATTAAACACCAATAAAACTGGTCATCATGTTATACGTTATAACTGACATATTGTTGAAAGTGACATTAAACACCAATAAAACTGGCCATCATGTTATACATTATAACTGACATATTGTTGAAAGTGACATTAAACACCAATAAAACTGGTCATGTCATACGTTATAACTCACATATTGTTGAAAGTGACGTTAAACACTAATAAAACTGGCCATCATCTCATACGCTATAACTGACATATTGTTGAAAGTGACATTAAACACCAATAAAACTGGTCATGTCATACGTTATAACTGACATATTGTTGAAAGTGACGTTAACCACTAATAAAACTGGCCATCATGTTATACATTATAACTGACATATTGTTGAAAGTGACATTAAACACCAATAAAACTGGTCATCATGTAATACGTTATAACTGATATATTGTTGAAAGTGACGTTAAACACCAATAAAACTGGTCACCATGTTATACGTTATAACTGACATATTGTTGAAAGTGACATTAAACACCAATAAAACTGGTCACCATGTTATACGTTATAACTGACATATTGTTGAAAGTGACGTTAAACACCAATAAAACTGGCCATCATGTTATACATTATAACTGACATATTGTTGAAAGTGACATTAAACACCAATAAAACTGGTCATGTCATACGTTATAACTCACATATTGTTGAAAGTGACGTTAAACACTAATAAAACTGGCCATCATCTCATACGCTATAACTGACATATTGTTGAAAGTGACATTAAACACCAATAAAACTGGTCATGTCATACGTTATAACTGACATATTGTTGAAAGTGACGTTAACCACTAATAAAACTGGCCATCATGTTATACATTATAAATGACATATTGTTGAAAGTGACATTAAACACCAATAAAACTGATCATGTTATACATTATAACTGACATATTGTTGAAAGTGACGTTAACCAATAATAAAACTGGCCATCATGTTATACGTTATAACTGACATTGTTGAAAGTGACGTTAAACACCAATAAAACTGGTCACCATGTTATACGCTATAACTGACATATTGTTGAAAGTGACGTTAAACACCAATAAAACTGGCCATCATGTTATACATTATAACTGACATATTGTTGAAAGTGACATTAAACACCAATAAAACTGGCCATCATGTTATACGTTATAACTGACATATTGTTGAAAGTGACGTTAAACACCAATAAAACTGGCCATCATGTTATACATTATAACTGACATATTGTTGAAAGTGACATTAAACACTAATAAAACTGGTCATCATGTTATACGTTATAACTGACATATTGTTGAAAGTGACGTTAAACACCAATAAAACTGGTCATGTCATACGCTATAACTGACATATTGTTGAAAGTGACGTTAACCACTAATAAAACTGGCCATCATGTTATACATTATAACTGACATATTGTTGAAAGTGACATTAAACACCAATAAAACTGGTCATGTCATATGCTATAACTGACATATTGTTGAAAGTGACGTTAACCACTAATAAAACTGGCCATCATGTTATACGTTATAACTGACATATTGTTGAAAGTGACGTTAACCACTAATAAAACTGGCCATCATGTTATACATTATAACTGACATATTGTTGAAAGTGACATTAAGCAACAATAAAACTGGTCATGTCATACATTATAACTGACATATTGTTGAAAGTGACGTTAACCACTAATAAAACTGGCCATCATGTTATACATTATAACTGACATATTGTTGAAAGTGACATTAAACACCAATAAAACTGGTCATGTCATATGCTATAACTGACATATTGTTGAAAGTGACGTTAACCACTAATAAAACTGGCCATCATGTTTTACGTTATAACTGACATATTGTTGAAAGTGACGTTAACCACTAATAAAACTGGCCATCATGTTATACATTATAACTGCCATATTGTTGAAAGTGACATTAAGCAACAATAAAACTGGTCATGTCATACGTTATAACTGACATATTGTTGAAAGTGACGTTAACCACTAATAAAACTGGTCATCATGTAATACATTATAACTGACATATTGTTGAAAGTGACATTAAACACCAATAAAACTGGCCATCATGTAATACGCTATAACTGACATATTGTTGAAAGTGACGTTAACCACTAATAAAACTGGCCATCATGTTATACATTATAACTGACATATTGTTGAAAGTGACATTAAACACCAATAAAACTGGTCATCATGTAATACGTTATAACTGATATATTTTTGAAAGTGACGTTAAACACCAATAAAACTGGTCACCATGTTATACGTTATAACTGACATATTGTCGAAAGTGACATTAAACACCAATAAAACTGGTCACCATGTTATACGTTATAACTGACATATTGTTGAAAGTGACGTTAAACACCAATAAAACTGGCCATCATGTTATACATTATAACTGACATATTGTTGAAAGTGTCATTAAACACCAATAAAACTGGTCATGTCATACGTTATAACTCACATATTGTTGAAAGTGACGTTAAACACTAATAAAACTGGCCATCATCTCATACGCTATAACTGACATATTGTTGAAAGTGACATTAAACACCAATAAAACTGGTCATGTCATACGTTATAACTGACATATTGTTGAAAGTGACGTTAACCACTAATAAAACTGGCCATCATGTTATACATTATAACTGACATATTGTTGAAAGTGACATTAAACACCAATAAAATTGGTCATGTTATACATTATAACTGACATATTGTTGAAAGTGACGTTAACCACTAATAAAACTGGCCATCATGTTATACATTATAACTGACATATTGTTGAAAGTGACGTTAAACACCAACAAAACTGGTCACCATGTTATACGCTATAACTGATATATTGTTGAAAGTGACGTTAAACATCAATAAAACTGGCCATCATGTTATACATTATAACTGACATATGGTTGCAAGTGACATTAAACACCAATAAAACTGGTCATCATGTTATACGTTATAACTGACATATTGTTGAAAGTGACATTAAACACCAATAAAACTGGCCATCATGTTATACATTATAACTGACATATTGTTGAAAGTGACATTAAACACCAATAAAACTGGTCATGTCATACGTTATAACTCACATATTGTTGAAAGTGACGTTAAACACTAATAAAACTGGCCATCATCTCATACGCTATAACTGACATATTGTTGAAAGTGACATTAAACACCAATAAAACTGGTCATGTCATACGTTATAACTGACATATTGTTGAAAGTGACGTTAACCACTAATAAAACTGGCCATCATGTTATACATTATAACTGACATATTGTTGAAAGTGACATTAAACACCAATAAAACTGGTCATCATGTAATACGTTATAACTGATATATTGTTGAAAGTGACGTTAAACACCAATAAAACTGGTCACCATGTTATACGTTATAACTGACATATTGTTGAAAGTGACATTAAACACCAATAAAACTGGTCACCATGTTATACGTTATAACTGACATATTGTTGAAAGTGACGTTAAACACCAATAAAACTGGCCATCATGTTATACATTATAACTGACATATTGTTGAAAGTGACATTAAACACCAATAAAACTGGTCATGTCATACGTTATAACTCACATATTGTTGAAAGTGACGTTAAACACTAATAAAACTGGCCATCATCTCATACGCTATAACTGACATATTGTTGAAAGTGACATTAAACACCAATAAAACTGGTCATGTCATACGTTATAACTGACATATTGTTGAAAGTGACGTTAACCACTAATAAAACTGGCCATCATGTTATACATTATAAATGACATATTGTTGAAAGTGACATTAAACACCAATAAAACTGATCATGTTATACATTATAACTGACATATTGTTGAAAGTGACGTTAACCAATAATAAAACTGGCCATCATGTTATACGTTATAACTGACATTGTTGAAAGTGACGTTAAACACCAATAAAACTGGTCACTATGTTATACGCTATAACTGACATATTGTTGAAAGTGACGTTAAACACCAATAAAACTGGCCATCATGTTATACATTATAACTGACATATTGTTGAAAGTGACATTAAACACCAATAAAACTGGCCATCATGTTATACGTTATAACTGACATATTGTTGAAAGTGACGTTAAACACCAATAAAACTGGCCATCATGTTATACATTATAACTGACATATTGTTGAAAGTGACATTAAACACTAATAAAACTGGTCATCATGTTATACGTTATAACTGACATATTGTTGAAAGTGACGTTAAACACCAATAAAACTGGTCATGTCATACGCTATAACTGACATATTGTTGAAAGTGACGTTAACCACTAATAAAACTGGCCATCATGTTATACATTATAACTGACATATTGTTGAAAGTGACATTAAACACCAATAAAACTGGTCATGTCATATGCTATAACTGACATATTGTTGAAAGTGACGTTAACCACTAATAAAACTGGCCATCATGTTATACGTTATAACTGACATATTGTTGAAAGTGACGTTAACCACTAATAAAACTGGCCATCATGTTATACATTATAACTGACATATTGTTGAAAGTGACATTAAGCAACAATAAAACTGGTCATGTCATACATTATAACTGACATATTGTTGAAAGTGACGTTAACCACTAATAAAACTGGCCATCATGTTATACATTATAACTGACATATTGTTGAAAGTGACATTAAACACCAATAAAACTGGTCATGTCATATGCTATAACTGACATATTGTTGAAAGTGACGTTAACCACTAATAAAACTGGCCATCATGTTATACGTTATAACTGACATATTGTTGAAAGTGACGTTAACCACTAATAAAACTGGCCATCATGTTATACATTATAACTGCCATATTGTTGAAAGTGACATTAAGCAACAATAAAACTGGTCATGTCATACGTTATAACTGACATATTGTTGAAAGTGACGTTAACCACTAAAAAAACTGGTCATCATGTTATACATTATAACTGACATATTGTTGAAAGTGACATTAAACACCAATAAAACTGGCCATCATGTAATACGCTATAACTGACATATTGTTGAAAGTGACGTTAACCACTAATAAAACTGGCCATCATGTTATACATTATAACTGACATATTGTTGAAAGTGACATTAAACACCAATAAAACTGGTCATCATGTAATACGTTATAACTGATATATTGTTGAAAGTGACGTTAAACACCAATAAAACTGGTCACCATGTTATACGTTATAACTGACATATTGTCGAAAGTGACATTAAACACCAATAAAACTGGTCACCATGTTATACGTTATAACTGACATATTGTTGAAAGTGACGTTAAACACCAATAAAACTGGCCATCATGTTATACATTATAACTGACATATTGTTGAAAGTGTCATTAAACACCAATAAAACTGGTCATGTCATACGTTATAACTCACATATTGTTGAAAGTGACGTTAAACACCAATAAAACTGGCCATCATGTTATACATTATAACTGACATATTGTTGAAAGTGACATTAAACACCAATAAAATTGGTCATGTTATACATTATAACTGACATATTGTTGAAAGTGACGTTAACCACTAATAAAACTGGCCATCATGTTATACATTATAACTGACATATTGTTGAAAGTGACGTTAAACACCAACAAAACTGGTCACCATGTTATACGCTATAACTGATATATTGTTGAAAGTGACGTTAAACATCAATAAAACTGGCCATCATGTTATACATTATAACTGACATATGGTTGCAAGTGACATTAAACACCAATAAAACTGGTCATCATGTTATACGTTATAACTGACATATTGTTGAAAGTGACGTTAAACACCAATAAAACTGGCCATCATGTTATACATTATAACTGACATATTGTTGAAAGTGACATTAAACACCAATAAAACTGGTCATGTCATACGTTATAACTCACATATTGTTGAAAGTGACGTTAAACACTAATAAAACTGGCCATCATCTCATACGCTATAACTGACATATTGTTGAAAGTGACATTAAACACCAATAAAACTGGTCATGTCATACGTTATAACTGACATATTGTTGAAAGTGACGTTAACCACTAATAAAACTGGCCATCATGTTATACATTATAACTGACATATTGTTGAAAGTGACATTAAACACCAATAAAACTGGTCATCATGTAATACGTTATAACTGATATATTGTTGAAAGTGACGTTAAACACCAATAAAACTGGTCACCATGTTATACGTTATAACTGACATATTGTTGAAAGTGACGTTAAACACCAATAAAACTGGCCATCATGTTATACATTATAACTGACATATTGTTGAAAGTGACATTAAACACCAATAAAACTGGTCATGTCATACGTTATAACTCACATATTGTTGAAAGTGACGTTAAACACTAATAAAACTGGCCATCATCTCATACGCTATAACTGACATATTGTTGAAAGTGACATTAAACACCAATAAAACTGGTCATGTCATACGTTATAACTGACATATTGTTGAAAGTGACGTTAACCACTAATAAAACTGGCCATCATGTTATACATTATAACTGACATATTGTTGAAAGTGACATTAAACACCAATAAAACTGGTCATGTCATATGCTATAACTGACATATTGTTGAAAGTGACGTTAACCACTAATAAAACTGGCCATCATGTTATACGTTATAACTGACATATTGTTGAAAGTGACGTTAACCACTAATAAAACTGGCCATCATGTTATACATTATAACTGACATATTGTTGAAAGTGACATTAAGCAACAATAAAACTGGTCATGTCATACATTATAACTGACATATTGTTGAAAGTGACGTTAACCACTAATAAAACTGGCCATCATGTTATACATTATAACTGACATATTGTTGAAAGTGACATTAAACACCAATAAAACTGGTCATGTCATATGCTATAACTGACATATTGTTGAAAGTGACGTTAACCACTAATAAAACTGGCCATCATGTTATACGTTATAACTGACATATTGTTGAAAGTGACGTTAACCACTAATAAAACTGGCCATCATGTTATACATTATAACTGCCATATTGTTGAAAGTGACATTAAGCAACAATAAAACTGGTCATGTCATACGTTATAACTGACATATTGTTGAAAGTGACGTTAACCACTAAAAAAACTGGTCATCATGTTATACATTATAACTGACATATTGTTGAAAGTGACATTAAACACCAATAAAACTGGCCATCATGTAATACGCTATAACTGACATATTGTTGAAAGTGACGTTAACCACTAATAAAACTGGCCATCATGTTATACATTATAACTGACATATTGTTGAAAGTGACATTAAACACCAATAAAACTGGTCATCATGTAATACGTTATAACTGATATATTGTTGAAAGTGACGTTAAACACCAATAAAACTGGTCACCATGTTATACGTTATAACTGACATATTGTCGAAAGTGACATTAAACACCAATAAAACTGGTCACCATGTTATACGTTATAACTGACATATTGTTGAAAGTGACGTTAAACACCAATAAAACTGGCCATCATGTTATACATTATAACTGACATATTGTTGAAAGTGTCATTAAACACCAATAAAACTGGTCATGTCATACGTTATAACTCACATATTGTTGAAAGTGACGTTAAACACCAATAAAACTGGCCATCATGTTATACATTATAACTGACATATTGTTGAAAGTGACATTAAACACCAATAAAATTGGTCATGTTATACATTATAACTGACATATTGTTGAAAGTGACGTTAACCACTAATAAAACTGGCCATCATGTTATACATTATAACTGACATATTGTTGAAAGTGACGTTAAACACCAACAAAACTGGTCACCATGTTATACGCTATAACTGATATATTGTTGAAAGTGACGTTAAACATCAATAAAACTGGCCATCATGTTATACATTATAACTGACATATGGTTGCAAGTGACATTAAACACCAATAAAACTGGTCATCATGTTATACGTTATAACTGACATATTGTTGAAAGTGACGTTAAACACCAATAAAACTGGCCATCATGTTATACATTATAACTGACATATTGTTGAAAGTGACATTAAACACCAATAAAACTGGTCATGTCATACGTTATAACTCACATATTGTTGAAAGTGACGTTAAACACTAATAAAACTGGCCATCATCTCATACGCTATAACTGACATATTGTTGAAAGTGACATTAAACACCAATAAAACTGGTCATGTCATACGTTATAACTGACATATTGTTGAAAGTGACGTTAACCACTAATAAAACTGGCCATCATGTTATACATTATAACTGACATATTGTTGAAAGTGACATTAAACACCAATAAAACTGGTCATCATGTAATACGTTATAACTGATATATTGTTGAAAGTGACGTTAAACACCAATAAAACTGGTCACCATGTTATACGTTATAACTGACATATTGTTGAAAGTGACGTTAAACACCAATAAAACTGGCCATCATGTTATACATTATAACTGACATATTGTTGAAAGTGACATTAAACACCAATAAAACTGGTCATGTCATACGTTATAACTCACATATTGTTGAAAGTGACGTTAAACACTAATAAAACTGGCCATCATCTCATACGCTATAACTGACATATTGTTGAAAGTGACATTAAACACCAATAAAACTGGTCATGTCATACGTTATAACTGACATATTGTTGAAAGTGACGTTAACCACTAATAAAACTGGCCATCATGTTATACATTATAACTGACATATTGTTGAAAGTGACATTAAACACCAATAAAATTGGTCATGTTATACATTATAACTGACATATTGTTGAAAGTGTCGTTAACCACTAATAAAACTGGCCATCATGTTATACATTATAACTGACATATTGTTGAAAGTGACGTTAAACACCAATAAAACTGGTCACCATGTTATACGTTATAACTGATATATTGTTGAAAGTGACATTAAACACCAATAAAACTGGTCATCATGTTATACGTTATAACTGACATATTGTTGAAAGTGACGTTAAACACCAATAAAACTGGTCATCATGTTATACGTTATAACTGACATATTGTTGAAAGTGACATTAAACACCAATAAAACTGGTCACCATGTTATACGTTATAACTGACATATTGTTGAAAGTGACGTTAAACACCAATAAAACTGGCCATCATGTTATACATTATAACTGACATATTGTTGAAAGTGACATTAAACACCAATAAAACTGGCCATCATGTTATACGTTATAACTGACATATTGTTGAAAGTGACGTTAAACACCAATAAAACTGGTCATGTCATACGCTATAACTGACATATTGTTGATAGTGACGTTAACCACTAATAAAACTGGCCATCATGTTATACATTATAACTGACATATTGTTGAAAGTGACGTTAAACACCAATAAAACTGGCCATCATGTTATACATTATAACTGACATATTGTTGAAAGTGACGTTAACCACCAATAAAACTGGCCATCTTGTTATACATTATAACTGACATATTGTTGAAAGTGACGTTAACCACTAATAAAACTGGTCATCATGTTATACATTATAACTGACATATTGTTGAAAGTGACATTAAGCACCAATAAAACTGGTCATGTTATACGCTATAACTGACATATTGTTGAAAGTGACATTAACCACCAATAAAACTGGTCATGTTATACATTATAACTGACATATTGTTGAAAGTGACGTTAACCACCAATAAAACTGGCCATCATGTTATACATTATAACTGACATATTGTTGAAAGTGACGTTAAACACCAATAAAACTGGTCACCATGTCATACGCTATAACTGACATATTGTTGAAAGTGACATTAAACACCAATAAAACTGGTCATGTTCTACATTATAACTGACATTGTTGAAAGTGACATTAAAGACCAATAAAACTGGTCATGTTATACGTTATAACTGACATATTGTTCAAAGTGACGTTAACCACTAATAAAACTGGCCATCATGTTATACATTATAACTGACATATTGTTGAAAGTGACGTTAAACACCAATAAAACTGGTCACCATGTTATACGTTATAGCTGACATATTGTTGAAAGTGACATTAAACACCAATAAAACTGGCCATCATGTTATACGTTATAACTGACATATTGTTGAAAGTGACGTTAACCACTAGTAAAACTGGCCATCATGTTATACATTATAACTGACATATTGTTGAAAGTGACATTAAGCACCAATAAAACTGGCCATCATGTTATACGTTATAACTGACATATTGTTGAAAGTGACGTTAAACACCAATAAAACTGGTCATGTCATACGCTATAACTGACATATTGTTGAAAGTGACGTTAACCACTAATAAAACTGGCCATCATGTTATACATTATAACTGACATATTGTTGAAAGTGACATTAAACACCAATAAAACTGGTCATGTCATACGCTATAACTGACATATTGTTGAAAGTGACGTTAACCACTAATAAAACTGGCTATCATGTTATACGTTATAACTGACATATTGTTGAAAGTGACGTTAACCACTAATAAAACTGGCCATCATGTTATACATTATAACTGACATATTGTTGAAAGTGACATTAAGCAACAATAAAACTGGTCATGTCATACGTTATAACTGACATATTGTTGAAAGTGACGTTAACCACTAATAAAACTGGCCATCATGTTATACATTATAAATGACATATTGTTGAAAGTGACATTAAACACCAATAAAACTGGTCATGTTATACATTATAACTGACATATTGTTGAAAGTGACGTTAACCAATAATAAAACTGGCCATCATGTAATACGTTATAACTGACATTGTTGAAAGTGACGTTAAACACCAATAAAACTGGTCACCATGTAATACGTTATAACTGACATATTGTTGAAAGTGACGTTAAACACCAATAAAACTGGCCATCATGTTATACATTATAACTGACATATTGTTGAAAGTGACATTAAACACCAATAAAACTGGCCATCATGTTATACGTTATAACTGACATATTGTTGAAAGTGACGTTAACCACTAATAAAACTGGCCATCATGTTATACATTATAACTGACATATTGTTGAAAGTGACATTAAGCACCAATAAAACTGGCCATCATGTTATACATTATAACTGACATATTGTTGAAAGTGACATTAAACACCAATAAAACTGGCCATCATGTTATACGTTATAACTGACATATTGTTGAAAGTGACGTTAACCACTAATAAAACTGGCCATCATGTTATACATTATAACTGACATATTGTTGAAAGTGACGTTAAACACCAATAAAACTGGTCACCATGTTATACGCTATAACTGATATATTGTTGAAAGTGACGTTAAACATCAATAAAACTGGCCATCATGTTATACATTATAACTGACATATGGTTGCAAGTGACATTAAACACCAATAAAACTGGTCATCATGTTATACGTTATAACTGACATATTGTTGAAAGTGACGTTAAACACCAATAAAACTGGCCATCATGTTATACATTATAACTGACATATTGTTGAAAGTGACATTAAACACCAATAAAACTGGTCATGTCATACGTTATAACTCACATATTGTTGAAAGTGACGTTAAACACTAATAAAACTGGCCATCATCTCATACGCTATAACTGACATATTGTTGAAAGTGACATTAAACACCAATAAAACTGGTCATGTCATACGTTATAACTGACATATTGTTGAAAGTGACGTTAACCACTAATAAAACTGGCCATCATGTTATACATTATAACTGACATATTGTTGAAAGTGACATTAAACACCAATAAAACTGGTCATCATGTAATACGTTATAACTGATATATTGTTGAAAGTGACGTTAAACACCAATAAAACTGGTCACCATGTTATACGTTATAACTGACATATTGTTGAAAGTGACATTAAACACCAATAAAACTGGTCACCATGTTATACGTTATAACTGACATATTGTTGAAAGTGACGTTAAACACCAATAAAACTGGCCATCATGTTATACATTATAACTGACATATTGTTGAAAGTGACATTAAACACCAATAAAACTGGTCATGTCATACGTTATAACTCACATATTGTTGAAAGTGACGTTAAACACTAATAAAACTGGCCATCATCTCATACGCTATAACTGACATATTGTTGAAAGTGACATTAAACACCAATAAAACTGGTCATGTCATACGTTATAACTGACATATTGTTGAAAGTGACGTTAACCACTAATAAAACTGGCCATCATGTTATACATTATAACTGACATATTGTTGAAAGTGACATTAAACACCAATAAAATTGGTCATGTTATACATTATAACTGACATATTGTTGAAAGTGTCGTTAACCACTAATAAAACTGGCCATCATGTTATACATTATAACTGACATATTGTTGAAAGTGACGTTAAACACCAATAAAACTGGTCACCATGTTATACGTTATAACTGATATATTGTTGAAAGTGACATTAAACACCAATAAAACTGGTCATCATGTTATACGTTATAACTGACATATTGTTGAAAGTGACGTTAAACACCAATAAAACTGGTCATCATGTTATACGTTATAACTGACATATTGTTGAAAGTGACATTAAACACCAATAAAACTGGTCACCATGTTATACGTTATAACTGACATATTGTTGAAAGTGACGTTAAACACCAATAAAACTGGCCATCATGTTATACATTATAACTGACATATTGTTGAAAGTGACATTAAACACCAATAAAACTGGCCATCATGTTATACGTTATAACTGACATATTGTTGAAAGTGACGTTAAACACCAATAAAACTGGTCATGTCATACGCTATAACTGACATATTGTTGATAGTGACGTTAACCACTAATAAAACTGGCCATCATGTTATACATTATAACTGACATATTGTTGAAAGTGACGTTAAACACCAATAAAACTGGCCATCATGTTATACATTATAACTGACATATTGTTGAAAGTGACGTTAACCACCAATAAAACTGGCCATCATGTTATACATTATAACTGACATATTGTTGAAAGTGACGTTAACCACTAATAAAACTGGTCATCATGTTATACATTATAACTGACATATTGTTGAAAGTGACATTAAGCACCAATAAAACTGGTCATGTTATACGCTATAACTGACATATTGTTGAAAATGACATTAACCACCAATAAAACTGGTCATGTTATACATTATAACTGACATATTGTTGAAAGTGACGTTAACCACCAATAAAACTGGCCATCATGTTATACATTATAACTGACATATTGTTGAAAGTGACGTTAAACACCAATAAAACTGGTCACCATGTCATACGCTATAACTGACATATTGTTGAAAGTGACATTAAACACCAATAAAACTGGTCATGTTCTACATTATAACTGACATTGTTGAAAGTGACATTAAAGACCAATAAAACTGGTCATGTTATACGTTATAACTGACATATTGTTCAAAGTGACGTTAACCACTAATAAAACTGGCCATCATGTTATACATTATAACTGACATATTGTTGAAAGTGACATTAAGCACCAATAAAACTGGCCATCACGTTATACGTTATAACTGACATATTGTTGAAAGTGACGTTAAACACCAATAAAACTGGTCATGTCATACGCTATAACTGACATATTGTTGAAAGTGACGTTAACCACTAATAAAACTGGCCATCATGTTATACATTATAACTGACATATTGTTGAAAGTGACATTAAACACCAATAAAACTGGTCATGTCATACGCTATAACTGACATATTGTTGAAAGTGACGTTAACCACTAATAAAACTGGCCATCATGTTATACGTTATAACTGACATATTGTTGAAAGTGACGTTAACCACTAATAAAACTGGCCATCATGTTATACATTATAACTGACATATTGTTGAAAGTGACATTAACCACCAATAAAACTGGTCATGTTATACATTATAACTGACATATTGTTGAAAGTGACGTTAACAACCAATAAAACTGGCCATCATGTTATACATTATAACTGACATATTGTTGAAAGTGACGTTAAACACCAATAAAACTGGTCACCATGTCATACGCTATAACTGACATATTGTTGAAAGTGACATTAAACACCAATAAAACTGGTCATGTTCTACATTATAACTGACATTGTTGAAAGTGACATTAAAGACCAATAAAACTGGTCATGTTATACGTTATAACTGACATATTGTTCAAAGTGACGTTAACCACTAATAAAACTGGCCATCATGTTATACATTATAACTGACATATTGTTGAAAGTGACGTTAAACACCAATAAAACTGGTCACCATGTTATACGTTATAGCTGACATATTGTTGAAAGTGACATTAAACACCAATAAAACTGGCCATCATGTTATACGTTATAACTGACATATTGTTGAAAGTGACGTTAACCACTAGTAAAACTGGCCATCATGTTATACATTATAACTGACATATTGTTGAAAGTGACATTAAGCACCAATAAAACTGGCCATCATGTTATACGTTATAACTGACATATTGTTGAAAGTGACGTTAAACACCAATAAAACTGGTCATGTCATACGCTATAACTGACATATTGTTGAAAGTGACGTTAACCACTAATAAAACTGGCCATCATGTTATACATTATAACTGACATATTGTTGAAAGTGACATTAAACACCAATAAAACTGGTCATGTCATACGCTATAACTGACATATTGTTGAAAGTGACGTTAACCACTAATAAAACTGGCTATCATGTTATACGTTATAACTGACATATTGTTGAAAGTGACGTTAACCACTAATAAAACTGGCCATCATGTTATACATTATAACTGACATATTGTTGAAAGTGACATTAAGCAACAATAAAACTGGTCATGTCATACGTTATAACTGACATATTGTTGAAAGTGACGTTAACCACTAATAAAACTGGCCATCATGTTATACATTATAAATGACATATTGTTGAAAGTGACATTAAACACCAATAAAACTGGTCATGTTATACATTATAACTGACATATTGTTGAAAGTGACGTTAACCAATAATAAAACTGGCCATCATGTAATACGTTATAACTGACATTGTTGAAAGTGACGTTAAACACCAATAAAACTGGTCACCATGTAATACGTTATAACTGACATATTGTTGAAAGTGACGTTAAACACCAATAAAACTGGCCATCATGTTATACATTATAACTGACATATTGTTGAAAGTGACATTAAACACCAATAAAACTGGCCATCATGTTATACGTTATAACTGACATATTGTTGAAAGTGACGTTAAGTTACCACTAATAAAACTGGCCATCATGTTATACATTATAACTGACATATTGTTGAAAGTGACATTAAGCACCAATAAAACTGGCCATCATGTTATACATTATAACTGACATATTGTTGAAAGTGACATTAAACACCAATAAAACTGGCCATCATGTTATACGTTATAACTGACATATTGTTGAAAGTGACGTTAACCACTAATAAAACTGGCCATCATGTTATACATTATAACTGACATATTGTTGAAAGTGACGTTAAACACCAATAAAACTGGTCACCATGTTATACGCTATAACTGATATATTGTTGAAAGTGACGTTAAACATCAATAAAACTGGCCATCATGTTATACATTATAACTGACATATGGTTGCAAGTGACATTAAACACCAATAAAACTGGTCATCATGTTATACGTTATAACTGACATATTGTTGAAAGTGACGTTAAACACCAATAAAACTGGCCATCATGTTATACATTATAACTGACATATTGTTGAAAGTGACATTAAACACCAATAAAACTGGTCATGTCATACGTTATAACTCACATATTGTTGAAAGTGACGTTAAACACTAATAAAACTGGCCATCATCTCATACGCTATAACTGACATATTGTTGAAAGTGACATTAAACACCAATAAAACTGGTCATGTCATACGTTATAACTGACATATTGTTGAAAGTGACGTTAACCACTAATAAAACTGGCCATCATGTTATACATTATAACTGACATATTGTTGAAAGTGACATTAAACACCAATAAAACTGGTCATCATGTAATACGTTATAACTGATATATTGTTGAAAGTGACGTTAAACACCAATAAAACTGGTCACCATGTTATACGTTATAACTGACATATTGTTGAAAGTGACATTAAACACCAATAAAACTGGTCACCATGTTATACGTTATAACTGACATATTGTTGAAAGTGACGTTAAACACCAATAAAACTGGCCATCATGTTATACATTATAACTGACATATTGTTGAAAGTGACATTAAACACCAATAAAACTGGTCATGTCATACGTTATAACTCACATATTGTTGAAAGTGACGTTAAACACTAATAAAACTGGCCATCATCTCATACGCTATAACTGACATATTGTTGAAAGTGACATTAAACACCAATAAAACTGGTCATGTCATACGTTATAACTGACATATTGTTGAAAGTGACGTTAACCACTAATAAAACTGGCCATCATGTTATACATTATAACTGACATATTGTTGAAAGTGACATTAAACACCAATAAAATTGGTCATGTTATACATTATAACTGACATATTGTTGAAAGTGTCGTTAACCACTAATAAAACTGGCCATCATGTTATACATTATAACTGACATATTGTTGAAAGTGACGTTAAACACCAATAAAACTGGTCACCATGTTATACGTTATAACTGATATATTGTTGAAAGTGACATTAAACACCAATAAAACTGGTCATCATGTTATACGTTATAACTGACATATTGTTGAAAGTGACGTTAAACACCAATAAAACTGGTCATCATGTTATACGTTATAACTGACATATTGTTGAAAGTGACATTAAACACCAATAAAACTGGTCACCATGTTATACGTTATAACTGACATATTGTTGAAAGTGACGTTAAACACCAATAAAACTGGCCATCATGTTATACATTATAACTGACATATTGTTGAAAGTGACATTAAACACCAATAAAACTGGCCATCATGTTATACGTTATAACTGACATATTGTTGAAAGTGACGTTAAACACCAATAAAACTGGTCATGTCATACGCTATAACTGACATATTGTTGATAGTGACGTTAACCACTAATAAAACTGGCCATCATGTTATACATTATAACTGACATATTGTTGAAAGTGACGTTAAACACCAATAAAACTGGCCATCATGTTATACATTATAACTGACATATTGTTGAAAGTGACGTTAACCACCAATAAAACTGGCCATCATGTTATACATTATAACTGACATATTGTTGAAAGTGACGTTAACCACTAATAAAACTGGTCATCATGTTATACATTATAACTGACATATTGTTGAAAGTGACATTAAGCACCAATAAAACTGGTCATGTTATACGCTATAACTGACATATTGTTGAAAATGACATTAACCACCAATAAAACTGGTCATGTTATACATTATAACTGACATATTGTTGAAAGTGACGTTAACCACCAATAAAACTGGCCATCATGTTATACATTATAACTGACATATTGTTGAAAGTGACGTTAAACACCAATAAAACTGGTCACCATGTCATACGCTATAACTGACATATTGTTGAAAGTGACATTAAACACCAATAAAACTGGTCATGTTCTACATTATAACTGACATTGTTGAAAGTGACATTAAAGACCAATAAAACTGGTCATGTTATACGTTATAACTGACATATTGTTCAAAGTGACGTTAACCACTAATAAAACTGGCCATCATGTTATACATTATAACTGACATATTGTTGAAAGTGACGTTAAACACCAATAAAACTGGTCACCATGTTATACGTTATAGCTGACATATTGTTGAAAGTGACGTTAAACACCAATAAAACTGGCCATCATGTTATACGTTATAACTGACATATTGTTGAAAGTGATGTTAACCACTAGTAAAACTGGCCATCATGTTATACATTATAACTGACATATTGTTGAAAGTGACATTAAGCACCAATAAAACTGGCCATCACGTTATACGTTATAACTGACATATTGTTGAAAGTGACGTTAAACACCAATAAAACTGGTCATGTCATACGCTATAACTGACATATTGTTGAAAGTGACGTTAACCACTAATAAAACTGGCCATCATGTTATACATTATAACTGACATATTGTTGAAAGTGACATTAAACACCAATAAAACTGGTCATGTCATACGCTATAACTGACATATTGTTGAAAGTGACGTTAACCACTAATAAAACTGGCCATCATGTTATACGTTATAACTGACATATTGTTGAAAGTGACGTTAACCACTAATAAAACTGGCCATCATGTTATACATTATAACTGACATATTGTTGAAAGTGACATTAAGCAACAATAAAACTGGTCATGTCATACGTTATAACTGACATATTGTTGAAAGTGACGTTAACCACTAATAAAACTGGCCATCATGTTATACATTATAAATGACATATTGTTGAAAGTGACATTAAACACCAATAAAACTGGTCATGTTATACATTATAACTGACATATTGTTGAAAGTGACGTTAACCAATAATAAAACTGGCCATCATGTTATACGTTATAACTGACATTGTTGAAAGTGACGTTAAACACCAATAAAACTGGTCACCATGTTATACGTTATAACTGACATATTGTTGAAAGTGACGTTAAACACCAATAAAACTGGCCATCATGTAATACATTATAACTGACATATTGTTGAAATTGACATTAAACACCAATAAAACTGGCCATCATGTTATACGTTATAACTGACATATTGTTGAAAGTGACGTTAACCACTAATAAAACTGGCCATCATGTTATACATTATAACTGACATATTGTTGAAAGTGACATTAAGCACCAATAAAACTGGCCATCATGTTATACGTTATTACTGATATATTGTTGAAAGTGACGTTAAACACCAATAAAACTGGTCATGTCATATGCTATAACTGACATATTGTTGAAAGTGACGTTAACCACTAATAAAACTGGCCATCATGTTATACATTATAACTGACATATTGTTGAAAGTGACATTAAACACCAATAAAACTGGTCATGTCATACGCTATAACTGACATATTGTTGAAAGTGACGTTAACCACTAATAAAACTGGCCATCATGTTATACGTTATAACTGACATATTGTTGAAAGTGACGTTAACCACTAATAAAACTGGCCATCATGTTATACATTATAACTGACATATTGTTGAAAGTGACATTAAGCAACAATAAAACTGGTCATGTCATACGTTATAACTGACATATTGTTGAAAGTGACGTTAACCACTAATAAAACTGGCCATCATGTTATACATTATAACTGACATATTGTTGAAAGTGACATTAAACACCAATAAAACTGGTCATGTTATACATTATAACTGACATATTGTTGAAAGTGACGTTAACCAATAATAAAACTGGCCATCATGTTATACGTTATAACTGACATTGTTGAAAGTGACGTTAAACACCAATAAAACTGGTCATGTCATACGCTATAACTGACATATTGTTGAAAGTGACGTTAACCACTAATAAAACTGGCCATCATGTTATACATTATAACTGACATATTGTTGAAAGTGACATTAAACACCAATAAAACTGGTCATGTCATACGCTATAACTGACATATTGTTGAAAGTGACGTTAACCACTAATAAAACTGGCCATCATGTTATACGTTATAACTGACATATTGTTGAAAGTGACGTTAACCACTAATAAAACTGGCCATCATGTTATACATTATAACTGACATATTGTTGAAAGTGACATTAAGCAACAATAAAACTGGTCATGTCATACGTTATAACTGACATATTGTTGAAAGTGACGTTAACCACTAATAAAACTGGCCATCATGTTATACATTATAAATGACATATTGTTGAAAGTGACATTAAACACCAATAAAACTGGTCATGTTATACATTATAACTGACATATTGTTGAAAGTGACGTTAACCAATAATAAAACTGGCCATCATGTTATACGTTATAACTGACATTGTTGAAAGTGACGTTAAACACCAATAAAACTGGTCACCATGTTATACGTTATAACTGACATATTGTTGAAAGTGACGTTAAACACCAATAAAACTGGCCATCATGTTATACATTATAACTGACATATTGTTGAAAGTGACATTAAACACCAATAAAACTGGCCATCATGTTATACGTTATAACTGACATATTGTTGAAAGTGACGTTAACCACTAATAAAACTGGCCATCATGTTATACATTATAACTGACATATTGTTGAAAGTGACATTAAGCACCAATAAAACTGGCCATCATGTTATACGTTATTACTGATATATTGTTGAAAGTGACGTTAAACACCAATAAAACTGGTCATGTCATATGCTATAACTGACATATTGTTGAAAGTGACGTTAACCACTAATAAAACTGGCCATCATGTTATACATTATAACTGACATATTGTTGAAAGTGACATTAAACACCAATAAAACTGGTCATGTCATACGCTATAACTGACATATTGTTGAAAGTGACGTTAACCACTAATAAAACTGGCCATCATGTTATACGTTATAACTGACATATTGTTGAAAGTGACGTTAACCACTAATAAAACTGGCCATCATGTTATACATTATAACTGACATATTGTTGAAAGTGACATTAAGCAACAATAAAACTGGTCATGTCATACGTTATAACTGACATATTGTTGAAAGTGACGTTAACCACTAATAAAACTGGCCATCATGTTATACATTATAACTGACATATTGTTGAAAGTGACATTAAGCAACAATAAAACTGGTCATGTCATACGTTATAACTGACATATTGTTGAAAGTGACGTTAACCACTAATAAAACTGGCCATCATGTTATACATTATAAATGACATATTGTTGAAAGTGACATTAAGCACCAATAAAACTGGTCATGTTATACATTATAACTGACATATTGTTGAAAGTGACGTTAACCAATAATAAAACTGGCCATCATGTTATACGTTATAACTGACATTGTTGAAAGTGACGTTAAGCACCAATAAAACTGGTCACCATGTTATACGTTATAACTGACATATTGTTGAAAGTGACGTTAAACACCAATAAAACTGGCCATCATGTTATACATTATAACTGACATATTGTTGAAAGTGACATTAAACACCAATAAAACTGGCCATCATGTTATACGTTATAACTGACATATTGTTGAAAGTGACGTTAACCACTAATAAAACTGGCCATCATGTTATACATTATAACTGACATATTGTTGAAAGTGACATTAAGCACCAATAAAACTGGCCATCATGTTATACGTTATTACTGATATATTGTTGAAAGTGACGTTAAACACCAATAAAACTGGTCATGTCATATGCTATAACTGACATATTGTTGAAAGTGACGTTAACCACTAATAAAACTTGCCATCATGTTATACATTATAACTGACATATTGTTGAAAGTGACATTAAACACCAATAAAACTGGTCATGTCATACGCTATAACTGACATATTGTTGAAAGTGACGTTAACCACTAATAAAACTGGCCATCATGTTATACGTTATAACTGACATATTGTTGAAAGTGACGTTAACCACTAATAAAACTGGCCATCATGTTATACATTATAACTGACATATTGTTGAAAGTGACATTAAACACCAATAAAACTGGTCATGTTATACATTATAACTGACATATTGTTGAAAGTGACGTTAACCAATAATAAAACTGGCCATCATGTTATACGTTATAACTGACATTGTTGAAAGTGACGTTAAACACCAATAAAACTGGTCACCATGTTATACGCTATAACTGATATATTGTTGAAAATGACGTTAACCACTAATAAAACTGGCCATCATGTTATACATTATAACTGACATATTGTTGAAAGTGACATTAAGCAACAATAAAACTGGTCATGTCATACGTTATAACTGACATATTGTTGAAAGTGACGTTAACCACTAATAAAACTGGCCATCATGTTATACATTATAACTGACATATTGTTGAAAGTGACATTAAACACCAATAAAACTGGTCATGTTATACATTATAACTGACATATTGTTGAAAGTGACGTTAACCAATAATAAAACTGGCCATCATGTTATACGTTATAACTGACATTGTTGAAAGTGACGTTAAACACCAATAAAACTGGTCACCATGTTATACGCTATAACTGACATATTGTTGAAAGTGACGTTAAACACCAATAAAACTGGCCATCATGTTATACATTATAACTGACATATTGTTGAAAGTGACATTAAACACCAATAAAACTGGCCATCATGTTATACGTTATAACTGACATATTGTTGAAAGTGACGTTAAACACCAATAAAACTGGCCATCATGTTATACATTATAACTGACATATTGTTGAAAGTGACATTAAACACTAATAAAACTGGTCATCATGTTATACGTTATAACTGACATATTGTTGAAAGTGACATTAAGCAACAATAAAACTGGTCATGTCATACGTTATAACTGACATATTGTTGAAAGTGACGTTAACCACTAATAAAACTGGCCATCATGTTATACATTATAACTGACATATTGTTGAAAGTGACATTAAGCAACAATAAAACTGGTCATGTCATACGTTATAACTGACATATTGTTGAAAGTGACGTTAACCACTAATAAAACTGGCCATCATGTTATACATTATAAATGACATATTGTTGAAAGTGACATTAAACACCAATAAAACTGGTCATGTTATACATTATAACTGACATATTGTTGAAAGTGACGTTAACCAATAATAAAACTGGCCATCATGTTATACGTTATAACTGACATTGTTGAAAGTGACGTTAAACACCAATAAAACTGGTCACCATGTTATACGTTATAACTGACATATTGTTGAAAGTGACGTTAAACACCAATAAAACTGGCCATCATGTTATACATTATAACTGACATATTGTTGAAAGTGACATTAAACACCAATAAAACTGGCCATCATGTTATACGTTATAACTGACATATTGTTGAAAGTGACGTTAACCACTAATAAAACTGGCCATCATGTTATACATTATAACTGACATATTGTTGAAAGTGACATTAAGCACCAATAAAACTGGCCATCATGTTATACGTTATTACTGATATATTGTTGAAAGTGACGTTAAACACCAATAAAACTGGTCATGTCATATGCTATAACTGACATATTGTTGAAAGTGACGTTAACCACTAATAAAACTGGCCATCATGTTATACATTATAACTGACATATTGTTGAAAGTGACATTAAACACCAATAAAACTGGTCATGTCATACGCTATAACTGACATATTGTTGAAAGTGACGTTAACCACTAATAAAACTGGCCATCATGTTATACGTTATAACTGACATATTGTTGAAAGTGACGTTAACCACTAATAAAACTGGCCATCATGTTATACATTATAACTGACATATTGTTGAAAGTGACATTAAGCAACAATAAAACTGGTCATGTCATACGTTATAACTGACATATTGTTGAAAGTGACGTTAACCACTAATAAAACTGGCCATCATGTTATACGTTATAACTGACATTGTTGAAAGTGACGTTAAACACCAATAAAACTGGTCACCATGTTATACGCTATAACTGATATATTGTTGAAAGTGACGTTAACCACTAATAAAACTGGCCATCATGTTATACATTATAACTGACATATTGTTGAAAGTGACATTAAGCAACAATAAAACTGGTCATGTCATACGTTATAACTGACATATTGTTGAAAGTGACATTAAGCAACAATAAAACTGGTCATGTCATACGTTATAACTGACATATTGTTGAAAGTGACGTTAACCACTAATAAAACTGGCCATCATGTTATACATTATAAATGACATATTGTTGAAAGTGACATTAAGCACCAATAAAACTGGTCATGTTATACATTATAACTGACATATTGTTGAAAGTGACGTTAACCAATAATAAAACTGGCCATCATGTTATACGTTATAACTGACATTGTTGAAAGTGACGTTAAGCACCAATAAAACTGGTCACCATGTTATACGTTATAACTGACATATTGTTGAAAGTGACGTTAAACACCAATAAAACTGGCCATCATGTTATACATTATAACTGACATATTGTTGAAAGTGACGTTAACCACTAATAAAACTGGCCATCATGTTATACATTATAACTGACATATTGTTGAAAGTGACATTAAGCACCAATAAAACTGGCCATCATGTTATACGTTATTACTGATATATTGTTGAAAGTGACGTTAAACACCAATAAAACTGGTCATGTCATATGCTATAACTGACATATTGTTGAAAGTGACGTTAACCACTAATAAAACTTGCCATCATGTTATACATTATAACTGACATATTGTTGAAAGTGACATTAAACACCAATAAAACTGGTCATGTCATACGCTATAACTGACATATTGTTGAAAGTGACGTTAACCACTAATAAAACTGGCCATCATGTTATACGTTATAACTGACATATTGTTGAAAGTGACGTTAACCACTAATAAAACTGGCCATCATGTTATACATTATAACTGACATATTGTTGAAAGTGACATTAAGCAACAATAAAACTGGTCATGTCATACGTTATAACTGACATATTGTTGAAAGTGACGTTAACCACTAATAAAACTGGCCATCATGTTATACATTATAACTGACATATTGTTGAAAGTGACATTAAACACCAATAAAACTGGTCATGTTATACATTATAACTGACATATTGTTGAAAGTGACGTTAACCAATAATAAAACTGGCCATCATGTTATACGTTATAACTGACATTGTTGAAAGTGACGTTAAACACCAATAAAACTGGTCACCATGTTATACGCTATAACTGATATATTGTTGAAAATGACGTTAACCACTAATAAAACTGGCCATCATGTTATACATTATAACTGACATATTGTTGAAAGTGACATTAAGCAACAATAAAACTGGTCATGTCATACGTTATAACTGACATATTGTTGAAAGTGACGTTAACCACTAATAAAACTGGCCATCATGTTATACATTATAACTGACATATTGTTGAAAGTGACATTAAACACCAATAAAACTGGTCATGTTATACATTATAACTGACATATTGTTGAAAGTGACGTTAACCAATAATAAAACTGGCCATCATGTTATACGTTATAACTGACATTGTTGAAAGTGACGTTAAACACCAATAAAACTGGTCACCATGTTATACGCTATAACTGACATATTGTTGAAAGTGACGTTAAACACCAATAAAACTGGCCATCATGTTATACATTATAACTGACATATTGTTGAAAGTGACATTAAACACCAATAAAACTGGCCATCATGTTATACGTTATAACTGACATATTGTTGAAAGTGACGTTAAACACCAATAAAACTGGCCATCATGTTATACATTATAACTGACATATTGTTGAAAGTGACATTAAACACTAATAAAACTGGTCATCATGTTATACGTTATAACTGACATATTGTTGAAAGTGACATTAAGCAACAATAAAACTGGTCATGTCATACGTTATAACTGACATATTGTTGAAAGTGACGTTAACCACTAATAAAACTGGCCATCATGTTATACATTATAACTGACATATTGTTGAAAGTGACATTAAGCAACAATAAAACTGGTCATGTCATACGTTATAACTGACATATTGTTGAAAGTGACGTTAACCACTAATAAAACTGGCCATCATGTTATACATTATAAATGACATATTGTTGAAAGTGACATTAAACACCAATAAAACTGGTCATGTTATACATTATAACTGACATATTGTTGAAAGTGACGTTAACCAATAATAAAACTGGCCATCATGTTATACGTTATAACTGACATTGTTGAAAGTGACGTTAAACACCAATAAAACTGGTCACCATGTTATACGTTATAACTGACATATTGTTGAAAGTGACGTTAAACACCAATAAAACTGGCCATCATGTTATACATTATAACTGACATATTGTTGAAAGTGACATTAAACACCAATAAAACTGGCCATCATGTTATACGTTATAACTGACATATTGTTGAAAGTGACGTTAACCACTAATAAAACTGGCCATCATGTTATACATTATAACTGACATATTGTTGAAAGTGACATTAAGCACCAATAAAACTGGCCATCATGTTATACGTTATTACTGATATATTGTTGAAAGTGACGTTAAACACCAATAAAACTGGTCATGTCATATGCTATAACTGACATATTGTTGAAAGTGACGTTAACCACTAATAAAACTGGCCATCATGTTATACATTATAACTGACATATTGTTGAAAGTGACATTAAACACCAATAAAACTGGTCATGTCATACGCTATAACTGACATATTGTTGAAAGTGACGTTAACCACTAATAAAACTGGCCATCATGTTATACGTTATAACTGACATATTGTTGAAAGTGACGTTAACCACTAATAAAACTGGCCATCATGTTATACATTATAACTGACATATTGTTGAAAGTGACATTAAGCAACAATAAAACTGGTCATGTCATACGTTATAACTGACATATTGTTGAAAGTGACGTTAACCACTAATAAAACTGGCCATCATGTTATACGTTATAACTGACATTGTTGAAAGTGACGTTAAACACCAATAAAACTGGTCACCATGTTATACGCTATAACTGATATATTGTTGAAAGTGACGTTAACCACTAATAAAACTGGCCATCATGTTATACATTATAACTGACATATTGTTGAAAGTGACATTAAGCAACAATAAAACTGGTCATGTCATACGTTATAACTGACATATTGTTGAAAGTGACGTTAACCACTAATAAAACTGGCCATCATGTTATACATTATAACTGACATATTGTTGAAAGTGACATTAAACACCAATAAAACTGGTCATGTTATACATTATAACTGACATATTGTTGAAAGTGACGTTAACCAATAATAAAACTGGCCATCATGTTATACGTTATAACTGACATTGTTGAAAGTGACGTTAAACACCAATAAAACTGGTCACCATGTTATACGCTATAACTGACATATTGTTGAAAGTGACGTTAAACACCAATAAAACTGGCCATCATGTTATACATTATAACTGACATATTGTTGAAAGTGACATTAAACACTAATAAAACTGGTCATCATGTTATACGTTATAACTGACATATTGTTGAAAGTGACATTAAGCAACAATAAAACTGGTCATGTCATACGTTATAACTGACATATTGTTGAAAGTGACGTTAACCACTAATAAAACTGGCCATCATGTTATACATTATAACTGACATATTGTTGAAAGTGACATTAAGCAACAATAAAACTGGTCATGTCATACGTTATAACTGACATATTGTTGAAAGTGACGTTAACCACTAATAAAACTGGCCATCATGTTATACATTATAAATGACATATTGTTGAAAGTGACATTAAACACCAATAAAACTGGTCATGTTATACATTATAACTGACATATTGTTGAAAGTGACGTTAACCAATAATAAAACTGGCCATCATGTTATACGTTATAACTGACATTGTTGAAAGTGACGTTAAACACCAATAAAACTGGTCACCATGTTATACGTTATAACTGACATATTGTTGAAAGTGACGTTAAACACCAATAAAACTGGCCATCATGTTATACATTATAACTGACATATTGTTGAAAGTGACATTAAACACCAATAAAACTGGCCATCATGTTATACGTTATAACTGACATATTGTTGAAAGTGACGTTAACCACTAATAAAACTGGCCATCATGTTATACATTATAACTGACATATTGTTGAAAGTGACATTAAGCACCAATAAAACTGGCCATCATGTTATACGTTATTACTGATATATTGTTGAAAGTGACGTTAAACACCAATAAAACTGGTCATGTCATATGCTATAACTGACATATTGTTGAAAGTGACGTTAACCACTAATAAAACTGGCCATCATGTTATACATTATAACTGACATATTGTTGAAAGTGACATTAAACACCAATAAAACTGGTCATGTCATACGCTATAACTGACATATTGTTGAAAGTGACGTTAACCACTAATAAAACTGGCCATCATGTTATACGTTATAACTGACATATTGTTGAAAGTGACGTTAACCACTAATAAAACTGGCCATCATGTTATACATTATAACTGACATATTGTTGAAAGTGACATTAAGCAACAATAAAACTGGTCATGTCATACGTTATAACTGACATATTGTTGAAAGTGACGTTAACCACTAATAAAACTGGCCATCATGTTATACATTATAACTGACATATTGTTGAAAGTGACATTAAACACCAATAAAACTGGTCATGTTATACATTATAACTGACATATTGTTGAAAGTGACGTTAACCAATAATAAAACTGGCCATCATGTTATACGTTATAACTGACATTGTTGAAAGTGACGTTAAACACCAATAAAACTGGTCACCATGTTATACGCTATAACTGATATATTGTTGAAAGTGACGTTAACCACTAATAAAACTGGCCATCATGTTATACATTATAACTGACATATTGTTGAAAGTGACATTAAGCAACAATAAAACTGGTCATGTCATACGTTATAACTGACATATTGTTGAAAGTGACGTTAACCACTAATAAAACTGGCCATCATGTTATACATTATAACTGACATATTGTTGAAAGTGACATTAAACACCAATAAAACTGGTCATGTTATACATTATAACTGACATATTGTTGAAAGTGACGTTAACCAATAATAAAACTGGCCATCATGTTATACGTTATAACTGACATTGTTGAAAGTGACGTTAAACACCAATAAAACTGGTCACCATGTTATACGCTATAACTGACATATTGTTGAAAGTGACGTTAAACACCAATAAAACTGGCCATCATGTTATACATTATAACTGACATATTGTTGAAAGTGACATTAAACACCAATAAAACTGGCCATCATGTTATACGTTATAACTGACATATTGTTGAAAGTGACGTTAAACACCAATAAAACTGGCCATCATGTTATACATTATAACTGACATATTGTTGAAAGTGACATTAAACACTAATAAAACTGGTCATCATGTTATACGTTATAACTGACATATTGTTGAAAGTGACGTTAAACACCAATAAAACTGGTCATGTCATACGCTATTACTGACATATTGTTGAAAGTGACGTTAACCACTAATAAAACTGGCCATCATGTTATACATTATAACTGACATATTGTTGAAAGTGACATTAAACACCAATAAAACTGGTCATGTCATATGCTATAACTGACATATTGTTGAAAGTGACGTTAACCACTAATAAAACTGGCCATCATGTTATACGTTATAACTGACATATTGTTGAAAGTGACGTTAACCACTAATAAAACTGGCCATCATGTTATACATTATAACTGACATATTGTTGAAAGTGACATTAAGCAACAATAAAACTGGTCATGTCATACATTATAACTGACATATTGTTGAAAGTGACGTTAACCACTAATAAAACTGGCCATCATGTTATACATTATAACTGACATATTGTTGAAAGTGACATTAAACACCAATAAAACTGGTCATGTCATATGCTATAACTGACATATTGTTGAAAGTGACGTTAACCACTAATAAAACTGGCCATCATGTTATACGTTATAACTGACATATTGTTGAAAGTGACGTTAACCACTAATAAAACTGGCCATCATGTTATACATTATAACTGACATATTGTTGAAAGTGACATTAAGCAACAATAAAACTGGTCATGTCATACGTTATAACTGACATATTGTTGAAAGTGACGTTAACCACTAATAAAACTGGCCATCATGTTATACATTATAACTGACATATTGTTGAAAGTGACATTAAACACCAATAAAACTGGCCATCATGTAATACGTTATAACTGACATATTGTTGAAAGTGACGTTAACCACTAATAAAACTGGCCATCATGTTATACATTATAACTGACATATTGTTGAAAGTGACATTAAACACCAATAAAACTGGTCATCATGTAATACGTTATAACTGATATATTGTCGAAAGTGACGTTAAACACCAATAAAACTGGTCACCATGTTATACGTTATAACTGACATATTGTCGAAAGTCACATTAAACACCAATAAAACTGGTCACCATGTTATACGTTATAACTGACATATTGTTGAAAGTGACGTTAAACACCAATAAAACTGGCCATCATGTTATACGCTATAACTGACATATTGTTGAAAGTGTCATTAAACACCAATAAAACTGGTCATGTCATACGTTATAACTCACATATTGTTGAAAGTGACGTTAAACACTAATAAAACTGGCCATCATCTCATACGCTATAACTGACATATTGTTGAAAGTGACATTAAACACCAATAAAACTGGTCATGTCATACGTTATAACTGACATATTGTTGAAAGTGACGTTAACCACTAATAAAACTGGACATCATGTTATACATTATAACTGACATATTGTTGAAAGTGACATTAAACACCAATAAAATTGGTCATGTTATACATTATAACTGACATATTGTTGAAAGTGACGTTAACCACTAATAAAACTGGCCATCATGTTATACATTATAACTGACATATTGTTGAAAGTGACGTTAAACACCAATAAAACTGGTCACCATGTTATACGCTATTACTGATATATTGTTGAAAGTGACGTTAAACATCAATAAAACTGGCCATCATGTTATACATTATAACTGACATATGGTTGCAAGTGACATTAAACACCAATAAAACTGGTCATCATGTTATACGTTATAACTGACATATTGTTGAAAGTGACGTTAAACACCAATAAAACTGGTCATCATGTTATACGTTATAACTGACATATTGTTGAAAGTGACATTAAACACCAATAAAACTGGTCACCATGTTATACGTTATAACTGACATATTGTTGAAAGTGACGTTAAACACCAATAAAACTGGCCATCATGTTATACATTATAACTGACATATTGTTGAAAGTGACATTAAACACCAATAAAACTGGCCATCATGTTATACGTTATAACTGACATATTGTTGAAAGTGACGTTAAACACCAATAAAACTGGTCATGTCATACGTTATAACTGACATATTGTTGAAAGTGACATTAACCACCAATAAAACTGGTCATGTTATACGTTATAACTGACATATTGTTGAAAGTGACGTTTACCACCAATAAAACTGGCCATCATGTTATACATTATAACTGACATATTGTTGAAAGTGACGTTAAACACCAATAAAACTGGTCACCATGTCATACGCTATAACTGACATATTGTTGAAAGTGACGTTAACCACTAATAAAACTGGCCATCATGTTATACATTATAACTGACATATTGTTGAAAGTGACATTAAACACCAATAAAACTGGTCATGTTCTACATTATAACTGACATTGTTGAAAGTGACATTAAACACCAATAAAACTGGTCATGTTATATGTTATAACTGACATATTGTTGAAAGTGACGTTAACCACTAATAAAACTGGCCATCATGTTATGCATTATAACTGACATATTGTTGAAAGTGACGTTAAACACCAATAAAACTGGTCACCATGTTCTACGTTATAACTGACATATTGTTGAAAGTGACGTTAAACACCAATAAAACTGGCCATCATGTTATACATTATAACTGACATATTGTTGAAAGTGACATTAAACACCAATAAAACTGGCCATCATGTTATACATTATAACTGACATATTGTTGAAAGTGACATTAAACACCAATAAAACTGGTCATGTTATACGTTATAACTGACATATTGTTGAAAGTGACATTAACCACTAATAAAACTGGCCATCATGTTATACATTATAACTTACATATTGTTGAAAGTGACGTTAAACACCAATAAAACTGGTCACCATGTTATACGTTATAACTGACATATTGTTGAAAGTGACGTTAAACACCAATAAAACTGGCCATCATGTTATACATTATAACTGACATATTGTTGAAAGTGACATTAACCACTAATAAAACTGGCCATCATGTTATACATTATAACTGACATATTGTTGAAAGTGACATTAAGCACCAATAAAACTGGCCATCATGTTATACGTTATAACTGACATATTGTTGAAAGTGACGTTAACCACTAATAAAACTGGCCATCATGTTATACATTATAACTGACATATTGTTGAAAGTGACGTTAAACACCAATAAAACTGGCCATCATGTTATACGTTATAACTGACATATTGTTGAAAGTGACGTTAACCACTAATAAAACTGGCCATCATGTTATACATTATAACTGACATATTGTTGAAAGTGACATTAAGCACCAATAAAACTGGCCATCATGTTATACGTTATAACTGACATATTGTTGAAAGTGACGTTAAACACCAATAAAACTGGTCATGTCATACGCTATAACTGACATATTGTTGAAAGTGACGTTAACCACTAATAAAACTGGCCATCATGTAATACATTATAACTGACATATTGTTGAAAGTGACATTAAACACCAATAAAACTGGTCATGTCATACGCTATAACTGACATATTGTTGAAAGTGACGTTAACCACTAATAAAACTGGCCATCATGTTATACGTTATAACTGACATATTGTTGAAAGTGACGTTAACCACTAATAAAACTGGCCATCATGTTATACATTATAACTGACATATTGTTGAAAGTGACATTAAACACCAATAAAACTGGTCATGTTATACATTATAACTGACATATTGTTGAAAGTGACGTTAACCACTAATAAAACTGGCCATCATGTTATACGTTATAACTGACATTGTTGAAAGTGACGTTAAACACCAATAAAACTGGTCACCATGTTATACGTTATAACTGACATATTGTTGAAAGTGACGTTAAACACCAATAAAACTGGCCATCATGTTATACATTATAACTGACATATTGTTGAAAGTGACATTAAACACCAATAAAACTGGCCATCATGTTATATGTTATAACTGACATATTGTTGAAAGTGACGTTAAACACCAATAAAACTGGCCATCATGTTATACATTATAACTGACATATTGTTGAAAGTGACATTAAACACTAATAAAACTGGTCATCATGTTATACGTTATAACTGACATATTGTTGAAAGTGACATTAAACACCAATAAAACTGGTCATGTCATACGCTATAACTGACATATTGTTGAAAGTGACGTTAACCACTAATAAAACTGGCCATCATGTAATACATTATAACTGACATATTGTTGAAAGTGACATTAAGCAACAATAAAACTGGTCATGTCATACATTATAACTGACATATTGTTGAAAGTGACGTTAACCACTAATAAAACTGGCCATCATGTTATACATTATAACTGACATATTGTTGAAAGTGACATTAAACACCAATAAAACTGGTCATGTCATATGCTATAACTGACATATTGTTGAAAGTGACGTTAACCACTAATAAAACTGGCCATCATGTTATACATTATAACTGACATATTGTTGAAAGTGACATTAAACACCAATAAAACTGGTCATGTCATATGCTATAACTGACATATTGTTGAAAGTGACGTTAACCACTAATAAAACTGGCCATCATGTTATACGTTATAACTGACATATTGTTGAAAGTGACGTTAACCACTAATAAAACTGGCCATCATGTTATACATTATAACTGACATATTGTTGAAAGTGACATTAAACACCAATAAAACTGGTCATCATGTAATACGTTATAACTGATATATTGTTGAAAGTGACGTTAAACACCAATAAAACTGGTCACCATGTTATACGTTATAACTGACATATTGTTGAAAGTGACATTAAACACCAATAAAACTGGTCATCATCTCATACGCTATAACTGACATATTGTTGAAAGTGACATTAAACACCAATAAAACTGATCATGTCATACGTTATAACTCACATATTGTTGAAAGTGACGTTAAACACTAATAAAACTGGCCATCATCTCATACGCTATAACTGACATATTGTTGAAAGTGACATTAAACACCAATAAAACTGATCATGTCATACATTATAACTGACATATTGTTGAAAGTGACGTTAACCACTAATAAAACTGGCCATCATGTTATACATTATAACTGACATATTGTTGAAAGTGACATTAAACACCAATAAAATTGGTCATGTTATACATTATAACTGACATATTGTTGAAAGTGACGTTAACCACTAATAAAACTGGCCATCATGTTATACATTATAACTGACATATTGTTGAAAGTGACGTTAAACACCAATAAAACTGGTCACCATGTTATACGCTATAACTGATATATTGTTGAAAGTGACGTTAAACATCAATAAAACTGGCCATCATGTTATACATTATAACTGACATATGGTTGCAAGTGACATTAAACACCAATAAAACTGGTCATCATGTTATACGTTATAACTGACATATTGTTGAAAGTGACGTTAAACACCAATAAAACTGGTCATCATGTTATACGTTATAACTGACATATTGTTGAAAGTGACATTAAACACCAATAAAACTGGTCACCATGTTATACGTTATAACTGACATATTGTTGAAAGTGACGTTAAACACCAATAAAACTGGCCATCATGTTATACATTATAACTGACATATTGTTGAAAGTGACATTAAACACCAATAAAACTGGCCATCATGTTATACGTTATAACTGACATATTGTTGAAAGTGACGTTAAACACCAATAAAACTGGTCATGTCATACGCTATAACTGACATATTGTTGAAAGTGACATTAACCACCAATAAAACTGGTCATGTTATACGTTATAACTGACATATTGTTGAAAGTGACGTTTACCACCAATAAAACTGGCCATCATGTTATACATTATAACTGACATATTGTTGAAAGTGACGTTAAACACCAATAAAACTGGTTACCATGTCATACGCTATAACTGACATATTGTTGAAAGTGACGTTAACCACTAATAAAACTGGCCATCATGTTATACATTATAACTGACATATTGTTGAAAGTGACATTAAACACCAATAAAACTGGTCATGTTCTACATTATAACTGACATTGTTGAAAGTGACATTAAACACCAATAAAACTGGTCATGTTATACGTTATAACTGACATATTGTTGAAAGTGACGTTAACCACTAATAAAACTGGCCATCATGTTATACATTATAACTGACATATTGTTGAAAGTGACGTTAAACACCAATAAAACTGGTCACCATGTTATACGTTATAACTGACATATTGTTGAAAGTGACGTTAAACACCAATAAAACTGGCCATCATGTTATACATTATAACTGACATATTGTTGAAAGTGACATTAAACACCAATAAAACTGGCCATCATGTTATACATTATAACTGACATATTGTTGAAAGTGACATTAAACACCAATAAAACTGGTCATGTTATACGTTATAACTGACATATTGTTGAAAGTGACATTAACCACTAATAAAACTGGCCATCATGTTATACATTATAACTGACATATTGTTGAAAGTGACGTTAAACACCAATAAAACTGGCCATCATGTTATACATTATAACTGACATATTGTTGAAAGTGTCATTAAACACCAATAAAACTGGTCATGTCATACGTTATAACTCACATATTGTTGAAAGTGACGTTAAACACTAATAAAACTGGCCATCATCTCATACGCTATAACTGACATATTGTTGAAAGCGACATTAAACACCAATAAAACTGATCATGTCATACGTTATAACTGACATATTGTTGAAAGTGACGTTAACCACTAATAAAACTGGCCATCATGTTATACATTATAACTGACATATTGTTGAAAGTGACATTAAACACCAATAAAATTGGTCATGTTATACATTATAACTGACATATTGTTGAAAGTGACGTTAACCACTAATAAAACTGGCCATCATGTTATACATTATAACTGACATATTGTTGAAAGTGACATTAAACACCAATAAAACTGGTCATCATGTAATACGTTATAACTGATATATTGTTGAAAGTGACGTTAAACACCAATAAAACTGGTCACCATGTTATACGTTATAACTGACATATTGTTGAAAGTGACGTTAAACACCAATAAAACTGGTCACCATGTTATACGTTATAACTGACATATTGTTGAAAGTGACGTTAAACACCAATAAAACTGGCCATCATGTTATACATTATAACTGACATATTGTTGAAAGTGTCATTAAACACCAATAAAACTGGTCATGTCATACGTTATAACTCACATATTGTTGAAAGTGACGTTAAACACTAATAAAACTGGCCATCATCTCATACGCTATAACTGACATATTGTTGAAAGTGACATTAAACACCAATAAAACTGATCATGTCATATGTTATAACTGACATATTGTTGAAAGTGACGTTAACCACTAATAAAACTGGCCATCATGTTATACATTATAACTGACATATTGTTGAAAGTGACATTAAACACCAATAAAATTGGTCATGTTATACATTATAACTGACATATTGTTGAAAGTGACATTAACCACTAATAAAACTGGCCATCATGTTATACATTATAACTGACATATTGTTGAAAGTGACGTTAAACACCAATAAAACTGGTCACCATGTTATACGCTATAACTGATATATTGTTGAAAGTGACGTTAAACATCAATAAAACTGGCCATCATGTTATACATTATAACTGACATATGGTTGCAAGTGACATTAAACACCAATAAAACTGGTCATCATGTTATACGTTATAACTGACATATTGTTGAAAGTGACGTTAAACACCAATAAAACTGGTCATCATGTTATACGTTATAACTGACATATTGTTGAAAGTGACATTAAACACCAATAAAACTGGTCACCATGTTATACGCTATAACTGACATATTGTTGAAAGTGACGTTAAACACCAATAAAACTGGCCATCATGTTATACATTATAACTGACATATTGTTGAAAGTGACATTAAACACCAATAAAACTGGCCATCATGTTATACGTTATAACTGACATATTGTTGAAAGTGACGTTAAACACCAATAAAACTGGTCATGTCATACGCTATAACTGACATATTGTTGAAAGTGACATTAACCACCAATAAAACTGGTCATGTTATACGTTATAACTGACATATTGTTGAAAGTGACGTTTACCACCAATAAAACTGGCCATCATGTTATACATTATAACTGACATATTGTTGAAAGTGACGTTAAACACCAATAAAACTGGTCACCATGTCATACGCTATAACTGACATATTGTTGAAAGTGACGTTAACCACTAATAAAACTGGCCATCATGTTATACATTATAACTGACATATTGTTGAAAGTGACATTAAACACCAATAAAACTGGTCATGTTCTACATTATAACTGACATTGTTGAAAGTGACATTAAACACCAATAAAACTGGTCATGTTATACGTTATAACTGACATATTGTTGAAAGTGACGTTAACCACTAATAAAACTGGCCATCATGTTATACATTATAACTGACATATTGTTGAAAGTGACGTTAAACACCAATAAAACTGGTCACCATGTTATACGTTATAACTGACATATTGTTGAAAGTGACGTTAAACACCAATAAAACTGGCTATCATGTTATACATTATAACTGACATATTGTTGAAAGTGACATTAAACACCAATAAAACTGGCCATCATGTTATACATTATAACTGACATATTGTTGAAAGTGACATTAAACACCAATAAAACTGGTCATGTTATACGTTATAACTGACATATTGTTGAAAGTGACATTAACCACTAATAAAACTGGCCATCATGTTATACATTATAACTGACATATTGTTGAAAGTGACGTTAAACACCAATAAAACTGGCCATCATGTTATACATTATAACTGACATATTGTTGAAAGTGTCATTAAACACCAATAAAACTGGTCATGTCATACGTTATAACTCACATATTGTTGAAAGTGACGTTAAACACTAATAAAACTGGCCATCATCTCATACGCTATAACTGACATATTGTTGAAAGTGACATTAAACACCAATAAAACTGATCATGTCATACGTTATAACTGACATATTGTTGAAAGTGACGTTAACCACTAATAAAACTGGCCATCATGTTATACATTATAACTGACATATTGTTGAAAGTGACATTAAACACCAATAAAATTGGTCATGTTATACATTATAACTGACATATTGTTGAAAGTGACGTTAACCACTAATAAAACTGGCCATCATGTTATACATTATAACTGACATATTGTTGAAAGTGACGTTAAACACCAATAAAACTGGTCACCATGTTATACGCTATAACTGATATATTGTTGAAAGTGACGTTAAACATCAATAAAACTGGCCATCATGTTATACATTATAACTGACATATGGTTGCAAGTGACATTAAACACCAATAAAACTGGTCATCATGTTATACGTTATAACTGACATATTGTTGAAAGTGACGTTAAACACCAATAAAACTGGTCACCATGTTATACGTTATAACTGACATATTGTTGAAAGTGACGTTAAACACCAATAAAACTGGCCATCATGTTATACATTATAACTGACATATTGTTGAAAGTGACATAATAAACACCAATAAAACTGGCCATCATGTTATACGTTATAACTGACATATTGTTGAAAGTGACGTTAAACACCAATAAAACTGGTCATGTTATACGTTATAACTGACATATTGTTGAAAGTGACGTTTACCACCAATAAAACTGGCCATCATGTTATACATTATAACTGACATATTGTTGAAAGTGACGTTAAACACCAATAAAACTGGTCACCATGTCATACGCTATAACTGACATATTGTTGAAAGTGACGTTAACCACTAATAAAACTGGCCATCATGTTATACATTATAACTGACATATTGTTGAAAGTGACATTAAACACCAATAAAACTGGTCATGTTCTACATTATAACTGACATTGTTGAAAGTGACATTAAACACCAATAAAACTGGTCATGTTATACGCTATAACTGACATATTGTTGAAAGTGACGTTAACCACTAATAAAACTGGCCATCATGTTATACATTATAACTGACATATTGTTGAAAGTGACGTTAAACACCAATAAAACTGGTCACCATGTTATACGCTATAACTGACATATTGTTGAAAGTGACGTTAAACACCAATAAAACTGGCCATCATGTAATACATTATAACTGACATATTGTTGAAAGTGACATTAAACACCAATAAAACTGGCCATCATGTTATACATTATAACTGACATATTGTTGAAAGTGACATTAAACACCAATAAAACTGGTCATGTTATACGTTATAACTCACATATTGTTGAAAGTGACATTAACCACTAATAAAACTGGCCATCATGTTATACATTATAACTGACATATTGTTGAAAGTGACGTTAAACACCAATAAAACTGGTCACCATGTCATACGCTATAACTGACATATTGTTGAAAGTGACGTTAACCACTAATAAAACTGGCCATCATGTTATACATTATAACTGACATATTGTTGAAAGTGACATTAAACACCAATAAAACTTGGTCATGTTCTACATTATAACTGACATTGTTGAAAGTGACATTAAACACCAATAAAACTGGTCATGTTATATGTTATAACTGACATATTGTTGAAAGTGACGTTAACCACTAATAAAACTGGCCATCATGTTATACATTATAACTGACATATTGTTGAAAGTGACGTTAAACACCAATAAAACTGGTCACCATGTTCTACGTTATAACTGACATATTGTTGAAAGTGACGTTAAACACCAATAAAACTGGCCATCATGTTATACATTATAACTGACATATTGTTGAAAGTGACATTAAACACCAATAAAACTGGCCATCATGTTATACATTATAACTGACATATTGTTGAAAGTGACATTAAACACCAATAAAACTGGTCATGTTATACGTTATAACTGACATATTGTTGAAAGTGACATTAACCACTAATAAAACTGGCCATTATGTTATACATTATAACTTACATATTGTTGAAAGTGACGTTAAACACCAATAAAACTGGTCACCATGTTATACGTTATAACTGACATATTGTTGAAAGTGACGTTAAACACCAATAAAACTGGCCATCATGTTATACATTATAACTGACATATTGTTGAAAGTGACATTAAACACCAATAAAACTGGCCATCATGTTATACGTTATAACTGACATATTGTTGAAAGTGACGTTAACCACTAATAAAACTGGCCATCATGTTATACATTATAACTGACATATTGTTGAAAGTGACATTAAGCACCAATAAAACTGGCCATCATGTTATACGTTATAACTGACATATTGTTGAAAGTGACGTTAAACACCAATAAAACTGGTCATGTCATACGCTATAACTGACATATTGTTGAAAGTGACGTTAACCACTAATAAAACTGGCCATCATGTAATACATTATAACTGACATATTGTTGAAAGTGACATTAAACACCAATAAAACTGGTCATGTCATACGCTATAACTGACATATTGTTGAAAGTGACGTTAACCACTAATAAAACTGGCCATCATGTTATACGTTATAACTGACATATTGTTGAAAGTGACGTTAACCACTAATAAAACTGGCCATCATGTTATACATTATAACTGACATATTGTTGAAAGTGACATTAAACACCAATAAAACTGGTCATGTTATACATTATAACTGACATATTGTTGAAAGTGACGTTAACCACTAATAAAACTGGCCATCATGTTATACGTTATAACTGACATTGTTGAAAGTGACGTTAAACACCAATAAAACTGGTCACCATGTTATACGTTATAACTGACATATTGTTGAAAGTGACGTTAAACACCAATAAAACTGGCCATCATGTTATACATTATAACTGACATATTGTTGAAAGTGACATTAAACACCAATAAAACTGGCCATCATGTTATATGTTATAACTGACATATTGTTGAAAGTGACGTTAAACACCAATAAAACTGGCCATCATGTTATACATTATAACTGACATATTGTTGAAAGTGACATTAAACACTAATAAAACTGGTCATCATGTTATACGTTATAACTGACATATTGTTGAAAGTGACGTTAAACACCAATAAAACTGGTCATGTCATACGCTATAACTGACATATTGTTGAAAGTGACGTTAACCACTAATAAAACTGGCCATCATGTAATACATTATAACTGACATATTGTTGAAAGTGACATTAAGCAACAATAAAACTGGTCATGTCATACATTATAACTGACATATTGTTGAAAGTGACGTTAACCACTAATAAAACTGGCCATCATGTTATACATTATAACTGACATATTGTTGAAAGTGACATTAAACACCAATAAAACTGGTCATGTCATATGCTATAACTGACATATTGTTGAAAGTGACGTTAACCACTAATAAAACTGGCCATCATGTTATACATTATAACTGACATATTGTTGAAAGTGACATTAAACACCAATAAAACTGGTCATGTCATATGCTATAACTGACATATTGTTGAAAGTGACGTTAACCACTAATAAAACTGGCCATCATGTTATACGTTATAACTGACATATTGTTGAAAGTGACGTTAACCACTAATAAAACTGGCCATCATGTTATACATTATAACTGACATATTGTTGAAAGTGACATTAAACACCAATAAAACTGGTCATCATGTAATACGTTATAACTGATATATTGTTGAAAGTGACGTTAAACACCAATAAAACTGGTCACCATGTTATACGTTATAACTGACATATTGTTGAAAGTGACATTAAACACCAATAAAACTGGTCACCATGTTATACGTTATAACTGACATATTGTTGAAAGTGACGTTAAACACCAATAAAACTGGCCATCATGTTATACATTATAACTGACATATTGTTGAAAGTGTCATTAAACACCAATAAAACTGGTCATGTCATACGTTATAACTCACATATTGTTGAAAGTGACGTTAAACACTAATAAAACTGGCCATCATCTCATACGCTATAACTGACATATTGTTGAAAGTGACATTAAACACCAATAAAACTGATCATGTCATACGTTATAACTGACATATTGTTGAAAGTGACGTTAACCACTAATAAAACTGGCCATCATGTTATACATTATAACTGACATATTGTTGAAAGTGACATTAAACACCAATAAAATTGGTCATGTTATACATTATAACTGACATATTGTTGAAAGTGACGTTAACCACTAATAAAACTGGCCATCATGTTATACATTATAACTGACATATTGTTGAAAGTGACGTTAAACACCAATAAAACTGGTCACCATGTTATACGCTATAACTGATATATTGTTGAAAGTGACGTTAAACATCAATAAAACTGGCCATCATGTTATACATTATAACTGACATATGGTTGCAAGTGACATTAAACACCAATAAAACTGGTCATCATGTTATACGTTATAACTGACATATTGTTGAAAGTGACGTTAAACACCAATAAAACTGGTCATCATGTTATACGTTATAACTGACATATTGTTGAAAGTGACATTAAACACCAATAAAACTGGTCACCATGTTATACGTTATAACTGACATATTGTTGAAAGTGACGTTAAACACCAATAAAACTGGCCATCATGTTATACATTATAACTGACATATTGTTGAAAGTGACATTAAACACCAATAAAACTGGCCATCATGTTATACGTTATAACTGACATATTGTTGAAAGTGACGTTAAACACCAATAAAACTGGTCATGTCATACGCTATAACTGACATATTGTTGAAAGTGACATTAACCACCAATAAAACTGGTCATGTTATACGTTATAACTGACATATTGTTGAAAGTGACGTTTACCACCAATAAAACTGGCCATCATGTTATACATTATAACTGACATATTGTTGAAAGTGACGTTAAACACCAATAAAACTGGTTACCATGTCATACGCTATAACTGACATATTGTTGAAAGTGACGTTAACCACTAATAAAACTGGCCATCATGTTATACATTATAACTGACATATTGTTGAAAGTGACATTAAACACCAATAAAACTGGTCATGTTCTACATTATAACTGACATTGTTGAAAGTGACATTAAACACCAATAAAACTGGTCATGTTATACGTTATAACTGACATATTGTTGAAAGTGACGTTAACCACTAATAAAACTGGCCATCATGTTATACATTATAACTGACATATTGTTGAAAGTGACGTTAAACACCAATAAAACTGGTCACCATGTTATACGTTATAACTGACATATTGTTGAAAGTGACGTTAAACACCAATAAAACTGGCCATCATGTTATACATTATAACTGACATATTGTTGAAAGTGACATTAAACACCAATAAAACTGGCCATCATGTTATACATTATAACTGACATATTGTTGAAAGTGACATTAAACACCAATAAAACTGGTCATGTTATACGTTATAACTGACATATTGTTGAAAGTGACATTAACCACTAATAAAACTGGCCATCATGTTATACATTATAACTGACATATTGTTGAAAGTGACGTTAAACACCAATAAAACTGGCCATCATGTTATACATTATAACTGACATATTGTTGAAAGTGTCATTAAACACCAATAAAACTGGTCATGTCATACGTTATAACTCACATATTGTTGAAAGTGACGTTAAACACTAATAAAACTGGCCATCATCTCATACGCTATAACTGACATATTGTTGAAAGTGACATTAAACACCAATAAAACTGATCATGTCATACGTTATAACTGACATATTGTTGAAAGTGACGTTAACCACTAATAAAACTGGCCATCATGTTATACATTATAACTGACATATTGTTGAAAGTGACATTAAACACCAATAAAATTGGTCATGTTATACATTATAACTGACATATTGTTGAAAGTGACGTTAACCACTAATAAAACTGGCCATCATGTTATACATTATAACTGACATATTGTTGAAAGTGACATTAAACACCAATAAAACTGGTCATCATGTAATACGTTATAACTGATATATTGTTGAAAGTGACGTTAAACACCAATAAAACTGGTCACCATGTTATACGTTATAACTGACATATTGTTGAAAGTGACGTTAAACACCAATAAAACTGGTCACCATGTTATACGTTATAACTGACATATTGTTGAAAGTGACGTTAAACACCAATAAAACTGGCCATCATGTTATACATTATAACTGACATATTGTTGAAAGTGTCATTAAACACCAATAAAACTGGTCATGTCATACGTTATAACTCACATATTGTTGAAAGTGACGTTAAACACTAATAAAACTGGCCATCATCTCATACGCTATAACTGACATATTGTTGAAAGTGACATTAAACACCAATAAAACTGATCATGTCATATGTTATAACTGACATATTGTTGAAAGTGACGTTAACCACTAATAAAACTGGCCATCATGTTATACATTATAACTGACATATTGTTGAAAGTGACATTAAACACCAATAAAATTGGTCATGTTATACATTATAACTGACATATTGTTGAAAGTGACATTAACCACTAATAAAACTGGCCATCATGTTATACATTATAACTGACATATTGTTGAAAGTGACGTTAAACACCAATAAAACTGGTCACCATGTTATACGCTATAACTGATATATTGTTGAAAGTGACGTTAAACATCAATAAAACTGGCCATCATGTTATACATTATAACTGACATATGGTTGCAAGTGACATTAAACACCAATAAAACTGGTCATCATGTTATACGTTATAACTGACATATTGTTGAAAGTGACGTTAAACACCAATAAAACTGGTCATCATGTTATACGTTATAACTGACATATTGTTGAAAGTGACATTAAACACCAATAAAACTGGTCACCATGTTATACGCTATAACTGACATATTGTTGAAAGTGACGTTAAACACCAATAAAACTGGCCATCATGTTATACATTATAACTGACATATTGTTGAAAGTGACATTAAACACCAATAAAACTGGCCATCATGTTATACGTTATAACTGACATATTGTTGAAAGTGACGTTAAACACCAATAAAACTGGTCATGTCATACGCTATAACTGACATATTGTTGAAAGTGACATTAACCACCAATAAAACTGGTCATGTTATACGTTATAACTGACATATTGTTGAAAGTGACGTTTACCACCAATAAAACTGGCCATCATGTTATACATTATAACTGACATATTGTTGAAAGTGACGTTAAACACCAATAAAACTGGTCACCATGTCATACGCTATAACTGACATATTGTTGAAAGTGACGTTAACCACTAATAAAACTGGCCATCATGTTATACATTATAACTGACATATTGTTGAAAGTGACATTAAACACCAATAAAACTGGTCATGTTCTACATTATAACTGACATTGTTGAAAGTGACATTAAACACCAATAAAACTGGTCATGTTATACGTTATAACTGACATATTGTTGAAAGTGACGTTAACCACTAATAAAACTGGCCATCATGTTATACATTATAACTGACATATTGTTGAAAGTGACGTTAAACACCAATAAAACTGGTCACCATGTTATACGTTATAACTGACATATTGTTGAAAGTGACGTTAAACACCAATAAAACTGGCTATCATGTTATACATTATAACTGACATATTGTTGAAAGTGACATTAAACACCAATAAAACTGGCCATCATGTTATACATTATAACTGACATATTGTTGAAAGTGACATTAAACACCAATAAAACTGGTCATGTTATACGTTATAACTGACATATTGTTGAAAGTGACATTAACCACTAATAAAACTGGCCATCATGTTATACATTATAACTGACATATTGTTGAAAGTGACGTTAAACACCAATAAAACTGGCCATGTCATACGTTATAACTCACATATTGTTGAAAGTGACGTTAAACACTAATAAAACTGGCCATCATCTCATACGCTATAACTGACATATTGTTGAAAGTGACATTAAACACCAATAAAACTGATCATGTCATACGTTATAACTGACATATTGTTGAAAGTGACGTTAACCACTAATAAAACTGGCCATCATGTTATACATTATAACTGACATATTGTTGAAAGTGACATTAAACACCAATAAAATTGGTCATGTTATACATTATAACTGACATATTGTTGAAAGTGACGTTAACCACTAATAAAACTGGCCATCATGTTATACATTATAACTGACATATTGTTGAAAGTGACGTTAAACACCAATAAAACTGGTCACCATGTTATACGCTATAACTGATATATTGTTGAAAGTGACGTTAAACATCAATAAAACTGGCCATCATGTTATACATTATAACTGACATATGGTTGCAAGTGACATTAAACACCAATAAAACTGGTCATCATGTTATACGTTATAACTGACATATTGTTGAAAGTGACGTTAAACACCAATAAAACTGGTCATCATGTTATACGTTATAACTGACATATTGTTGAAAGTGACGTTAAACACCAATAAAACTGGTCACCATGTTATACGTTATAACTGACATATTGTTGAAAGTGACGTTAAACACCAATAAAACTGGCCATCATGTTATACATTATAACTGACATATTGTTGAAAGTGACATAATAAACACCAATAAAACTGGCCATCATGTTATACGTTATAACTGACATATTGTTGAAAGTGACGTTAAACACCAATAAAACTGGTCATGTTATACGTTATAACTGACATATTGTTGAAAGTGACGTTTACCACCAATAAAACTGGCCATCATGTTATACATTATAACTGACATATTGTTGAAAGTGACGTTAAACACCAATAAAACTGGTCACCATGTCATACGCTATAACTGACATATTGTTGAAAGTGACGTTAACCACTAATAAAACTGGCCATCATGTTATACATTATAACTGACATATTGTTGAAAGTGACATTAAACACCAATAAAACTGGTCATGTTCTACATTATAACTGACATTGTTGAAAGTGACATTAAACACCAATAAAACTGGTCATGTTATACGCTATAACTGACATATTGTTGAAAGTGACGTTAACCACTAATAAAACTGGCCATCATGTTATACATTATAACTGACATATTGTTGAAAGTGACGTTAAACACCAATAAAACTGGTCACCATGTTATACGCTATAACTGACATATTGTTGAAAGTGACGTTAAACACCAATAAAACTGGCCATCATGTAATACATTATAACTGACATATTGTTGAAAGTGACATTAAACACCAATAAAACTGGCCATCATGTTATACATTATAACTGACATATTCTTGAAAGTGACATTAAACACCAATAAAACTGGTCATGTTATACGTTATAACTGACATATTGTTGAAAGTGACATTAACCACTAATAAAACTGGCCATCATGTTATACATTATAACTGACATATTGTTGAAAGTGACGTTAAACACCAATAAAACTGGTCACCATGTTATACGTTATAACTGACATATTGTTGAAAGTGACGTTAAACACCAATAAAACTGACCATCATGTTATACATTATAACTGACATATTGTTGAAAGTGACATTAAACACCAATAAAACTGGCCATCATGTTATACGTTATAACTGACATATTGTTGAAAGTGACGTTAACCACTAATAAAACTGGCCATCATGTTATACATTATAACTGACATATTGTTGAAAGTGACATTAAGCACCAATAAAACTGGCCATCATGTTATACGTTATAACTGACATATTGTTGAAAGTGACGTTAAACACCAATAAAACTGGTCATGTCATACGCTATAACTGACATATTGTTGAAAGTGACGTTAACAACTAATAAAACTGGCCATCATGTAATACATTATAACTGACATATTGTTGAAAGTGACATTAAACACCAATAAAACTGGTCATGTCATACGCTATAACTGACATATTGTTGAAAGTGACGTTAACCACTAATAAAACTGGCCATCATGTTATACGTTATAACTGACATATTGTTGAAAGTGACGTTAACCACTAATAAAACTGGCCATCATGTTATACATTATAACTGACATATTGTTGAAAGTGACATTAAACACCAATAAAACTGGTCATGTTATACATTATAACTGACATATTGTTGAAAGTGACGTTAACCACTAATAAAACTGGCCATCATGTTATACGTTATAATTGACATTGTTGAAAGTGACGTTAAACACCAATAAAACTGGTCACCATGTTATACGTTATAACTGACATATTGTTGAAAGTGACGTTAAACACCAATAAAACTGGCCATCATGTTATACATTATAACTGACATATTGTTGAAAGTGACATTAAACACCAATAAAACTGGCCATCATGTTATACGTTATAACTGACATATTGTTGAAAGTGACGTTAAACACCAATAAAACTGGCCATCATGTTATACATTATAACTGACATATTGTTGAAAGTGACATTAAACACTAATAAAACTGGTCATCATGTTATACGTTATAACTGACATATTGTTGAAAGTGACGTTAAACACCAATAAAACTGGTCATGTCATACGCTATAACTGACATATTGTTGAAAGTGACGTTAACCACTAATAAAACTGGCCATCATGTTATACATTATAACTGACATATTGTTGAAAGTGACATTAAGCACCAATAAAACTGGCCATCATGTTATACGTTATAACTGACATATTGTTGAAAGTGACGTTAAACACCAATAAAACTGGTCATGTCATACGCTATAACTGACATATTGTTGAAAGTGACGTTAACCACTAATAAAACTGGCCATCATGTAATACATTATAACTGACATATTGTTGAAAGTGACATTAAACACCAATAAAACTGGTCATGTCATACGCTATAACTGACATATTGTTGAAAGTGACGTTAACCACTAATAAAACTGGCCATCATGTTATACGTTATAACTGACATATTGTTGAAAGTGACTTTAACCACTAATAAAACTGGCCATCATGTTATACATTATAACTGACATATTGTTGAAAGTGACATTAAACACCAATAAAACTGGTCATGTTATACATTATAACTGACATATTGTTGAAAGTGACGTTAACCACTAATAAAACTGGCCATCATGATATACGTTATAACTGACATTGTTGAAAGTGACGTTAAACACCAATAAAACTGGTCACCATGTTATACGTTATAACTGACATATTGTTGAAAGTGACGTTAAACACCAATAAAACTGGCCATCATGTTATACATTATAACTGACATATTGTTGAAAGTGACATTAAACACCAATAAAACTGGCCATCATGTTATACGTTATAACTGACATATTGTTGAAAGTGACGTTAAACACCAATAAAACTGGCCATCATGTTATACATTATAACTGACATATTGTTGAAAGTGACATTAAACACTAATAAAACTGGTCATCATGTTATACGTTATAACTGACATATTGTTGAAAGTGACGTTAAACACCAATAAAACTGGTCATGTCATACGCTATAACTGACATATTGTTGAAAGTGACGTTAACCACTAATAAAACTGGCCATCATGTAATACATTATAACTGACATATTGTTGAAAGTGACATTAAACACCAATAAAACTGGTCATGTCATACGTTATAACTGACATATTGTTGAAAGTGACGTTAACCACTAATAAAACTGGCCATCATGTTATACGTTATAACTGACATATTGTTGAAAGTGACGTTAACCACTAATAAAACTGGCCATCATGTTATACATTATAACTGACATATTGTTGAAAGTGACATTAAGCAACAATAAAACTGGTCATGTCATACGTTATAACTGACATATTGTTGAAAGTGGCGTTAACCACTAATAAAACTGGCCATCATGTTATACATTATAACTGACATATTGTTGAAAGTGACATTAAACACCAATAAAACTGGTCATGTCATATGCTATAACTGACATATTGTTGAAAGTGACGTTAACCACTAATAAAACTGGCCATCATGTTATACATTATAACTGACATATTGTTGAAAGTGACATTAAACACCAATAAAACTGGTCATGTCATATGCTATAACTGACATATTGTTGAAAGTGACGTTAACCACTAATAAAACTGGCCATCATGTTATACGTTATAACTGACATATTGTTGAAAGTGACGTTAACCACTAATAAAACTGGCCATCATGTTATACATTATAACTGACATATTGTTGAAAGTGACATTAAGCAACAATAAAACTGGTCATGTCATACGTTATAACTGACATATTGTTGAAAGTGACGTTAACCACTAATAAAACTGGCCATCATGTTATACATTATAACTGACATATTGTTGAAAGTGACATTAAACACCAATAAAACTGGTCATGTCATATGCTATAACTGACATATTGTTGAAAGTGACGTTAACCACTAATAAAACTGGCCATCATGTTATACATTATAACTGACATATTGTTGAAATTGACGTTAAACACCAATAAAACTGGCCATCATGTTATACGTTATAACTGACATATTGTTGAAAGTGACGTTAAACACCAATAAAACTGGCCATCATGTTATACGTTATAACTGACATATTGTTGAAAGTGACGTTAACCACTAATAAAGCTGGCCATCATGTTATATGTTATAACTGACATATTGTTGAAAGTGACATTGAACACCCGATAAAACTGGCCATCATGTTATACATTATAACTGACATATTGTTGAAAGTGACGTTAAACACCAATAAAACTGGTCACCATGTCATACGCTATAACTGACATATTGTTGAAAGTGACGTTAACCACTAATAAAACTGGCCATCATGTTATACATTATAACTGACATATTGTTGAAAGTGACATTAAACACCAATAAAACTAGTCATGTTCTACATTATAACTGACATTGTTGAAAGTGACATTAAACACCAATAAAACTGGATATGTTATACGTTATAACTGACATATTGTTGAAAGTGACGTTAACCACTAATAAAACTGGCCATCATGTTATACATTATAACTGACATATTGTTGAAAGTGACATTAAACACCAATAAAACTGGTCATGTTATACATTATAACTGACATATTGTTGAAAGTGACGTTAACCACTAATAAAACTGGCCATCATGTTATACATTATAACTGACATATTGTTGAAAGTGACGTTAAACACCAATAAAACTGGTCACCATGTTATACATTATAACTGACATATTGTTGAAAGTGACGTTAAACACCAATAAAACTGGCCATCATGTTATACATTATAACTGACATATTGTTGAAAGTGACATTAAACACCAATAAAACTGGCCATCATGTTATACGTTATAACTGACATATTGTTGAAAGTGACGTTAACCACTAATAAAACTGGCCATCATGTTATACATTATAACTGACATATTGTTGAAAGTGACATTAAACACCAATAAAACTGGTCATCATGTAATACATTATAACTGACATATTGTTGAAAGTGACATTAAACACCAATAAAACTGGTCACCATGTTATACGTTATAACTGACATATTGTTGAAAGTGACATTAAACACCAATAAAACTGGTCACCATGTTATACGTTATAACTGACATATTGTTGAAAGTGACGTTAAACACCAATAAAACTGGCCATCATGTTATACATTATAACTGACATATTGTTGAAAGTGACATTAAACACCAATAAAACTGGTCATGTCATACGCTATAACTGACATATTGTTGAAAGTGACATTAAACACCAATAAAACTGGTCATGTCATACGCTATAACTGACATATTGTTGAAAGTGACATTAACCACTAATAAAACTGGCCATCATGTTATACATTATAACTGACATATTGTTGAAAGTGACATTAAACACCAATAAAATTGGTCATGTTATACATTATAACTGACATATTGTTGAAAGTGACGTTAACCACTAATAAAACTGGCCATCATGTTATACGTTATAACTGACATATTGTTGAAAGTGACGTTAAACACCAATAAAACTGGTCACCATGTTATACGTTATAACTGACATATTGTTGAAAGTGACGTTAAACATCAATAAAATTGGCCATCATGTTATACGTTATAACTGACATATTGTTGAAAGTGACATTAAACACCAATAAAACTGGTCATCATGTTATACGTTATAACTGACATATTGTTGAAAGTGACATTAAACACCAATAAAACTGGTCACCATGTTATACGTTATAACTGACATATTGTTGAAAGTGACGTTAAACACCAATAAAACTGGCCATCATGTTATACATTATAACTGACATATTGTTGAAAGTGACATTAAACACCAATAAAACTGGCCATCATGTTATACGTTATAACTGACATATTGTTGAAAGTGACGTTAAACACCAATAAAACTGGTCATGTCATACGCTATAACTGACATATTGTTGATAGTGACGTTAACCACTAATAAAACTGGCCATCATGTTATACATTATAACTGACATATTGTTGAAAGTGACGTTAAACACCAATAAAACTGGCCATCATGTTATGCATTATAACTGACATATTGTTGAAAGTGACGTTAACCACCAATACAACTGGCCATCATGTTATACATTATAACTGACATATTGTTGAAAGTGACATTAAACACTAATAAAACTGGTCATGTTCTACATTATAACTGACATTGTTGAAAGTGACATTAAACACCAATAAAACTGGTCATGTTATACGTTATAACTGACATATTGTTGAAAGTGACGTTAAACACCAATAAAATTGGTCACCATGTTATACGTTATAACTGACATATTGTTGAAAGTGACATTAAGCACCAATAAAACTGGTCATGTTATACATTATAACTGACATATTGTTGATAGTGACGTTAAACACCAATAAAACTGGCCATCATGTTATACATTATAACTGACATATTGTTGAAAGTGACGTTAAACACTAATAAAACTGGTCACCATGTCATACGCTATAACTGACATATTGTTGAAAGTGACGTTAACCACTAATAAAACTGGCCATCATGTTATATGTTATAACTGACATATTGTTGAAAGTGACATTGAACACCCGATAAAACTGGCCATCATGTTATACATTATAACTGACATATTGTTGAAAGTGACGTTAAACACCAATAAAACTGGTCACCATGTCATACGCTATAACTGACATATTGTTGAAAGTGACGTTAACCACTAATAAAACTGGCCATCATGTTATACATTATAACTGACATATTGTTGAAAGTGACATTAAACACCAATAAAACTAGTCATGTTCTACATTATAACTGACATTGTTGAAAGTGACATTAAACACCAATAAAACTGGACATGTTATACGTTATAACTGACATATTGTTGAAAGTGACGTTAACCACTAATAAAACTGGCCATCATGTTATACATTATAACTGACATATTGTTGAAAGTGACATTAAACACCAATAAAACTAGTCATGTTATACATTATAACTGACATATTGTTGAAAGTGACGTTAACCACTAATAAAACTGGCCATCATGTTATACATTATAACTGACATATTGTTGAAAGTGACGTTAAACACCAATAAAACTGGCCATCATGTTATGCATTATAACTGACATATTGTTGAAAGTGACGTTAACCACCAATAAAACTGGCCATCATGTTATACATTATAACTGACATATTGTTGAAAGTGACATTAAACACCAATAAAACTGGTCATGTTCTACATTATAACTGACATTGTTGAAAGTGACATTAAACACCAATAAAACTGGTCATGTTATACGTTATAACTGACATATTGTTGAAAGTGACGTTAAACACCAATAAAACTGGTCACCATGTTATACGTTATAACTGACATATTGTTGAAAGTGACATTAAGCACCAATAAAACTGGTCATGTTATACATTATAACTGACATATTGTTGAAAGTGACGTTAAACACCAATAAAACTGGCCATCATGTTATACATTATAACTGACATATTGTTGAAAGTGACGTTAAACACTAATAAAACTGGTCACCATGTCATACGCTATAACTGACATATTGTTGAAAGTGACGTTAACCACTAATAAAACTGGCCATCATGTTATATGTTATAACTGACATATTGTTGAAAGTGACATTGAACACCCGATAAAACTGGCCATCATGTTATACATTATAACTGACATATTGTTGAAAGTGACGTTAAACACCAATAAAACTGGTCACCATGTCATACGCTATAACTGACATATTGTTGAAAGTGACGTTAACCACTAATAAAACTGGCCATCATGTTATACATTATAACTGACATATTGTTGAAAGTGACATTAAACACCAATAAAACTAGTCATGTTCTACATTATAACTGACATTGTTGAAAGTGACATTAAACACCAATAAAACTGGACATGTTATACGTTATAACTGACATATTGTTGAAAGTGACGTTAACCACTAATAAAACTGGCCATCATGTTATACATTATAACTGACATATTGTTGAAAGTGACATTAAACACCAATAAAACTGGTCATGTTATACATTATAACTGACATATTGTTGAAAGTGACATTAACCACTAATAAAACTGGCCATCATGTTATACATTATAACTGACATATTGTTGAAAGTGACGTTAAACACCAATAAAACTGGTCACCATGTTATACGTTATAACTGACATATTGTTGAAAGTGACGTTAAACACCAATAAAACTGGCCATCATGTTATACATTATAACTGACATATTGTTGAAAGTGACATTAAACACCAATAAAACTGGCCATCATGTTATACGTTATAACTGACATATTGTTGAAAGTGACGTTAACCACTAATAAAACTGGCCATCATGTTATACATTATAACTGACATATTGTTGAAAGTGACATTAAACACCAATAAAACTGGTCATCATGTAATACGTTATAACTGACATATTGTTGAAAGTGACATTAAACACCAATAAAACTGGTCACCATGTTATACGTTATAACTGACATATTGTTGAAAGTGACATTAAACACCAATAAAACTGGTCACCATGTTATACGTTATAACTGACATATTGTTGAAAGTGACGTTAAACACCAATAAAACTGGCCATCATGTTATACATTATAACTGACATATTGTTGAAAGAGACATTAAACACCAATAAAACTGGTCATGTCATACGTTATAACTCACATATTGTTGAAAGTGACATTAAACTCTAATAAAACTGGCCATCATGTCATACGCTATAACTGACATATTGTTGAAAGTGACATTAAACACCAATAAAACTGGTCATGTCATACGCTATAACTGACATATTGTTGAAAGTGACATTAACCACTAATAAAACTGGCCATCATGTTATACATTATAACTGACATATTGTTGAAAGTGACATTAAACACCAATAAAATTGGTCATGTTATACATTATAACTGACATATTGTTGAAAGTGACGTTAACCACTAATAAAACTGGCCATCATGTTATACGTTATAACTGACATATTGTTGAAAGTGACGTTAAACACCAATAAAACTGGTCACCATGTTATACGTTATAACTGACATATTGTTGAAAGTGACGTTAAACATCAATAAAACTGGCCATCATGTTATACGTTATAACTGACATATTGTTGAAAGTGACATTAAACACCAATAAAACTGGTCATCATGTTATACGTTATAACTGACATATTGTTGAAAGTGACATTAAACACCAATAAAACTGGTCACCATGTTATACGTTATAACTGACATATTGTTGAAAGTGACGCTAAACACCAATAAAACTGGCCATCATGTTATACATTATAACTGACATATTGTTGAAAGTGACATTAAACACCAATAAAACTGGCCATCATGTTATACGTTATAACTGACATATTGTTGAAAGTGACGTTAAACACCAATAAAACTGGTCATGTCATACGCTATAACTGACATATTGTTGATAGTAACGTTAACCACTAATAAAACTGGCCATCATGTTATACATTATAACTGACATATTGTTGAAAGTGACGTTAAACACCAATAAAACTGGCCATCATGTTATGCATTATAACTGACATATTGTTGAAAGTGACGTTAACCACCAATAAAACTGGCCATCATGTTATACATTATAACTGACATATTGTTGAAAGTGACATTAAACACCAATAAAACTGGTCATGTTCTACATTATAACTGACATTGTTGAAAGTGACATTAAACACCAATAAAACTGGTCATGTTATACGTTATAACTGACATATTGTTGAAAGTGACGTTAACCACTAATAAAACTGGCCATCATGTTATACATTATAACTGACATATTGTTGAAAGTGACGTTAAACACCAATAAAACTGGTCACCATGTTATACGTTATAACTGACATATTGTTGAAAGTGACGTTAAACACCAATAAAACTGGCCATCATGTTATACATTATAACTGACATATTGTTGAAAGTGACATTAAACACCAATAAAACTGGCCATCATGTTATACATTATAACTGACATATTGTTGAAAGTGACATTAAACACCAATAAAACTGGTCATGTTATACGTTATAACTGACATATTGTTGAAAGTGACGTTAACCACTAATAAAACTGGCCATCATGTTATACATTATAACTGACATATTGTTGAAAGTGACGTTAAACACCAATAAAACTGGTCACCATGTTATACGTTATAACTGACATATTGTTGAAAGTGACGTTAAACACCAATAAAACTGGCCATCATGTTATACATTATAACTGACATATTGTTGAAAGTGACATTAAACACCAAAAAACTGGCCATCATGTTATACGTTATAACTGACATATTGTTGAAAGTGACGTTAACCACTAATAAAACTGGCCATCATGTTATACATTATAACTGACATATTGTTGAAAGTGACATTAAGCACCAATAAAACTGGCCATCATGTTATACGTTATAACTGACATATTGTTGAAAGTGACGTTAAACACCAATAAAACTGGTCATGTCATACGCTATAACTGACATATTGTTGAAAGTGACGTTAACCACTAATAAAACTGGCCATCATGTTATACATTATAACTGACATATTGTTGAAAGTGACATTAAACACCAATAAAACTGGTCATGTCATACGCTATAACTGACATATTGTTGAAAGTGACGTTAACCACTAATAAAACTGGCCATCATGTTATACGTTATAACTGACATATTGTTGAAAGTGACGTTAACCACTAATAAAACTGGCCATCATGTTATACATTATAACTGACATATTGTTGAAAGTGACATTAAGCAACAATAAAACTGGTCATGTCATACGTTATAACTGACATATTGTTGAAAGTGACGTTAACCACTAATAAAACTGGCCATCATGTTATACATTATAACTGACATATTGTTGAAAGTGACATTAAACACCAATAAAACTGGTCATGTTATACATTATAACTGACATATTGTTGAAAGTGACGTTAACCACTAATAAAACTGGCCATCATGTTATACGTTATAACTGACATTGTTGAAAGTGACGTTAAACACCAATAAAACTGGTCACCATGTTATACGCTATAACTGACATATTGTTGAAAGTGACGTTAAACACCAATAAAACTGGCCATCATGTTATACATTATAACTGACATATTGTTGAAAGTGACATTAAACACCAATAAAACTGGCCATCATGTTATACATTATAACTGACATATTGTTGAAAGTGACGTTAAACACCAATAAAACTGGTCACCATGTTATACGTTATAACTGACATATTGTTGAAAGTGACATTAAGCACCAATAAAACTGGTCATGTTATACATTATAACTGACATATTGCTGATAGTGACGTTAAACACCAATAAAACTGGCCATCATGTTATACATTATAACTGACATATTGTTGAAAGTGACGTTAAACACTAATAAAACTGGTCACCATGTCATACGCTATAACTGACATATTGTTGAAAGTGACGTTAACCACTAATAAAACTGGCCATCATGTTATATGTTATAACTGACATATTGTTGAAAGTGACATTGAACACCCGATAAAACTGGCCATCATGTTATACATTATAACTGACATATTGTTGAAAGTGAGGTTAAACACCAATAAAACTGGTCACCATGTCATACGCTATAACTGACATATTGTTGAAAGTGACGTTAACCACTAATAAAACTGGCCATCATGTTATACATTATAACTGACATATTGTTGAAAGTGACATTAAACACCAATAAAACTAGTCATGTTCTACATTATAACTGACATTGTTGAAAGTGACATTAAACACCAATAAAACTGGACATGTTATACGTTATAACTGACATATTGTTGAAAGTGACGTTAACCACTAATAAAACTGGCCATCATGTTATACATTATAACTGACATATTGTTGAAAGTGACATTAAACACCAATAAAACTGGTCATGTTATACATTATAACTGACATATTGTTGAAAGTGATGTTAACCACTAATAAAACTGGCCATCATGTTATACATTATAACTGACATATTGTTGAAAGTGACGTTAAACACCAATAAAACTGGTCACCATGTTATACATTATAACTGACATATTGTTGAAAGTGACGTTAAACACCAATAAAACTGGCCATCATGTTATACATTATAACTGACATATTGTTGAAAGTGACATTAAACACCAATAAAACTGGTCATCATGTAATACGTTATAACTGACATATTGTTGAAAGTGACATTAAACACCAATAAAACTGGTCACCATGTTATGCGTTATAACTGACATATTGTTGAAAGTGACATTAAACACCAATAAAACTGGTCACCATGTTATACGTTATAACTGACATATTGTTGAAAGTGACGTCAAACACCAATAAAACTGACCATCATGTTATACATTATAACTGACATATTGTTGAAAGAGACATTAAACACCAATAAAACTGGTCATGTCATACGTTATAACTCACATATTGTTGAAAGTGACATTAAACTCTAATAAAACTGGCCATCATGTCATACGCTATAACTGACATATTGTTGAAAGTGACATTAAACACCAATAAAACTGGTCATGTCATACGCTATAACTGACATATTGTTGAAAGTGACATTAACCACTAATAAAACTGGCCATCATGTTATACATTATAACTGACATATTGTTGAAAGTGACATTAAACACCAATAAAATTGGTCATGTTATACATTATAACTGACATATTGTTGAAAGTGACGTTAACCACTAATAAAACTGGCCATCATGTTATACGTTATAACTGACATATTGTTGAAAGTGACGTTAAACACCAATAAAACTGGTCACCATGTTATACGTTATAACTGACATATTGTTGAAAGTGACGTTAAACATCAATAAAACTGGCCATCATGTTATACATTATAACTGACATATTGTTGAAAGTGACATTAAACACCAATAAAACTGGTCATCATGTTATACGTTATAACTGACATATTGTTGAAAGTGACATTAAACACCAATAAAACTGGTCACCATGTTATACGTTATAACTGACATATTGTTGAAAGTGACGTTAAACACCAATAAAACTGGCCATCATGTTATACATTATAACTGACATATTGTTGAAAGTGACATTAAACACCAATAAAACTGGCCATCATGTTATACGTTATAACTGACATATTGTTGAAAGTGACGTTAAACACCAATAAAACTGGTCATGTCATACGCTATAGCTGACATATTGTTGATAGTGACGTTAACCACTAATAAAACTGGCCATCATGTTATACATTATAACTGACATATTGTTGAAAGTGACGTTAAACACCAATAAAACTGGCCATCATGTTATGCATTATAACTGACATATTGTTGAAAGTGACGTTAACCACCAATAAAACTGGCCATCATGTTATACATTATAACTGACATATTGTTGAAAGTGACATTAAACACCAATAAAACTGGCCATCATGTTATACGTTATAACTGACATATTGTTGAAAGTGACGTTAACCACTAATAAAACTGGCCATCATGTTATACATTATAACTGACATATTGTTGAAAGTGACATTAAGCACCAATAAAACTGGCCATCATGTTATACGTTATAACTGACATATTGTTGAAAGTGACGTTAAACACCAATAAAACTGGTCATGTCATACGCTATAACTGACATATTGTTGAAAGTGACGTTAACCACTAATAAAACTGGCCATCATGTTATACATTATAACTGACATATTGTTGAAAGTGACATTAAACACCAATAAAACTGGTCATGTCATACGCTATAACTGACATATTGTTGAAAGTGACGTTAACCACTAATAAAACTGGCCATCATGTTATACGTTATAACTGACATATTGTTGAAAGTGATGTTAACCACTAATAAAACTGGCCATCATGTTATACATTATAACTGACATATTGTTGAAAGTGACATTAAGCAACAATAAAACTGGTCATGTCATACGTTATAACTGACATATTGTTGAAAGTGACGTTAACCACTAATAAAACTGGCCATCATGTTATACATTATAACTGACATATTGTTGAAAGTGACATTAAACACCAATAAAACTGGTCATGTTATACATTATAACTGACATATTGTTGAAAGTGACGTTAACCACTAATAAAACTGGCCATCATGTTATACGTTATAACTGACATTGTTGAAAGTGACGTTAAACACCAATAAAACTGGTCACCATGTTATACGTTATAACTGACATATTGTTGAAAGTGACGTTAAACACCAATAAAACTGGCCATCATGTTATACATTATAACTGACATATTGTTGAAAGTGACATTAAACACCAATAAAACTGGCCATCATGTTATACATTATAACTGACATATTGTTGAAAGTGACGTAAACCACTAATAAAACTGGTCACCATGTTATACATTATAACTGACATTGTTGAAAGTGACATTAAACACTAATAAAACTGGTCATCATGTTATACGTTATAACTGACATATTGTTGAAAGTGACGTTAAACACTAATAAAACTGGTCACCATGTGATACGTTATAACTGACATATTGTTGAAAGTGACATTAAGCACCAATAAAACTGGTCATGTTATACATTATAACTGACATATTGTTGATAGTGACGTTAAACACCAATAAAACTGGCCATCATGTTATACATTATAACTGACATATTGTTGAAAGTGACGTTAAACACTAATAAAACTGGTCACCACGTCATACGCTATAACTGACATATTGTTGAAAGTGACGTTAACCACTAATAAAACTGGCCATCATGTTATATGTTATAACTGACATATTGTTGAAAGTGACATTGAACACCCGATAAAACTGGCCATCATGTTATACATTATAACTGACATATTGTTGAAAGTGAGGTTAAACACCAATAAAACTGGTCACCATGTCATACGCTATAACTGACATATTGTTGAAAGTGACGTTAACCACTAATAAAACTGGCCATCATGTTATACATTATAACTGATATATTGTTGAAAGTGACATTAAACACCAATAAAACTAGTCATGTTCTACATTATAACTGACATTGTTGAAAGTGACATTAAACACCAATAAAACTGGACATGTTATACGTTATAACTGACATATTGTTGAAAGTGACGTTAACCACTAATAAAACTGACCATCATGTTATACATTATAACTGACATATTGTTGAAAGTGACATTAAACACCAATAAAACTGGTCATGTTATACATTATAACTGACATATTGTTGAAAGTGACGTTAAACACTAATAAAACTGGCCATCATGTTATACATTATAACTGACATATTGTTGAAAGTGACGTTAAACACCAATAAAACTGGTCACCATGTTATACATTATAACTGACATATTGTTGAAAGTGATGTTAAACACCAATAAAACTGGCCATCATGTTATACATTATAACTGACATATTGTTGAAAGTGACATTAAACACCAATAAAACTGGCCATCATTTTATACGTTATAACTGACATATTGTTGAAAGTGACGTTAACCACTAATAAAACTGGCCATCATGTTATACATTATAACTGACATATTGTTGAAAGTGACATTAAACACCAATAAAACTGGTCATCATGTAATACGTTATAACTGACATATTGTTGAAAGTGACATTAAACACCAATAAAACTGGTCACCATGTTATGCGTTATAACTGACATATTGTTGAAAGTGACATTAAACACCAATAAAACTGGTCACCATGTTATACGTTATAACTGACATATTGTTGAAAGTGACGTTAAACACGAATAAAACTGACCATCATGTTATACATTATAACTGACATATTGTTGAAAGAGACATTAAACACCAATAAAACTGGTCATGTCATACGTTATAACTCACATATTGTTGAAAGTGACATTAAACTCTAATAAAACTGGCCATCATGTCATACGCTATAACTGACATATTGTTGAAAGTGACATTAAACACCAATAAAACTGGTCATGTCATACGCTATAACTGACATATTGTTGAAAGTGACATTAACCACTAATAAAACTGGCCATCATGTTATACGCTATAACTGACATATTGTTGAAAGTGACATTAAACACCAATAAAATTGGTCATGTTATACATTATAACTGACATATTGTTGAAAGTGACGTTAACCACTAATAAAACTGGCCATCATGTTATACGTTATAACTGACATATTGTTGAAAGTGACGTTAAACACCAATAAAACTGGTCACCATGTTATACGTTATAACTGACATATTGTTGAAAGTTACGTTAAACATCAATAAAACTGGCCATCATGTTATACGTTATAACTGACATATTGTTGAAAGTGACATTAAACACCAATAAAACTGGTCATCATGTTATACGTTATAACTGACATATTGTTGAAAGTGACATTAAACACCAATAAAACTGGTCACCATGTTATACGTTATAACTGACATATTGTTGAAAGTGACGTTAAACACCAATAAAACTGGCCATCATGTTATACATTATAACTGACATATTGTTGAAAGTGACATTAAACACCAATAAAACTGGCCATCATGTTATACGTTATAACTGACATATTGTTGAAAGTGACGTTAAACACCAATAAAACTGGTCATGTCATACGCTATAGCTGACATATTGTTGATAGTGACGTTAACCACTAATAAAACTGGCCATCATGTTATACATTATAACTGACATATTGTTGAAAGTGACGTTAAACACCAATAAAACTGGCCATCATGTTATGCATTATAACTGACATATTGTTGAAAGTGACGTTAACCACCAATAAAACTGGCCATCATGTTATACATTATAACTGACATATTGTTGAAAGTGACATTAAACACCAATAAAACTGGTCATGTTCTACATTATAACTGACATTGTTGAAAGTGACATTAAACACCAATAAAACTGGTCATGTTATACGCTATAACTGACATATTGTTGAAAGTGACGTTAACCACTAATAAAACTGGCCATCATGTTATACATTATAACTGACATATTGTTGAAAGTGACGTTAAACACCAATAAAACTGGTCACCATGTTATACGTTATAACTGACATATTGTTGAAAGTGACGTTAAACACCAATAAAACTGGCCATCATGTTATACATTATAACTGACATATTGTTGAAAGTGACATTAAACACCAATAAAACTGGCCATCATGTTATACATTATAACTGACATATTGTTGAAAGTGACATTAAACACCAATAAAACTGGTCATGTTATACGTTATAACTGACATATTGTTGAAAGTGACGTTAACCACTAATAAAACTGGCCATCATGTTATACATTATAACTGACATATTGTTGAAAGTGACGTTAAACACCAATAAAACTGGTCACCATGTTATACGTTATAACTGACATATTGTTGAAAGTGACGTTAAACACCAATAAAACTGGCCATCATGTTATACATTATAACTGACATATTGTTGAAAGTGACATTAAACACCAATAAAACTGGTCATCATGTTATACATTATAACTGACATATTGTTGAAAGTGACATTAAACACCAATAAAACTGGTCATGTTATACGTTATAACTGACATATTGTTGAAAGTGACGTTAACCACTAATAAAACTGGCCATCATGTTATACATTATAACTGACATATTGTTGAAAGTGACGTTAAACACCAATAAAACTGGTCACCATGTTATACGTTATAACTGACATATTGTTGAAAGTGACGTTAAACACCAATAAAACTGGCCATCATGTTATACATTATAACTGACATATTGTTGAAAGTGACATTAAACACCAATAAAACTGGCCATCATGTTATACGTTATAACTGACATATTGTTGAAAGTGACGTTAACCACTAATAAAACTGGCCATCATGTTATACATTATAACTGACATATTGTTGAAAGTGACATTAAGCACCAATAAAACTGGCCATCATGTTATACGCTATAACTGACATATTGTTGAAAGTGACGTTAAACACCAATAAAACTGGTCATGTCATACGCTATAACTGACATATTGTTGAAAGTGACGTTAACCACTAATAAAACTGGCCATCATGTAATACATTATAACTGACATATTGTTGAAAGTGACATTAAACACCAATAAAACTGGTCATGTCATACGCTATAACTGACATATTGTTGAAAGTGACGTTAACCACTAATAAAACTGGCCATCATGTTATACGTTATAACTGACATATTGTTGAAAGTGACGTTAACCACTAATAAAACTGGCCATCATGTTATACATTATAACTGACATATTGTTGAAAGTGACATTAAACACCAATAAAACTGGTCATGTTATACATTATAACTGACATATTGTTGAAAGTGACGTTAACCACTAATAAAACTGGCCATCATGTTATACGTTATAACTGACATTGTTGAAAGTGACGTTAAACACCAATAAAACTGGTCACCATGTTATACGTTATAACTGACATATTGTTGAAAGTGACGTTAAACACCAATAAAACTGGCCATCATGTTATACATTATAACTGACATATTGTTGAAAGTGACATTAAACACCAATAAAACTGGCCATAATGTTATACGTTATAACTGACATATTGTTGAAAGTGACGTTAAACACCAATAAAACTGGCCATCATGTTATACATTATAACTGACATATTGTTGAAAGTGACATTAAACACTAATAAAACTGGTCATCATGTTATACGTTATAACTGACATATTGTTGAAAGTGACGTTAAACACCAATAAAACTGGTCATGTCATACGCTATAACTGACATATTGTTGAAAGTGACGTTAACCACTAATAAAACTGGCCATCATGTTATACATTATAACTGACATATTGTTGAAAGTGACATTAAACACCAATAAAACTGGTCATGTCATACGCTATAACTGACATATTGTTGAAAGTGACGTTAACCACTAATAAAACTGGCCATCATGTTATACGTTATAACTGACATATTGTTGAAAGTGACGTTAACCACTAATAAAACTGGCCATCATGTTATACATTATAACTGACATATTGTTGAAAGTGACATTAAGCAACAATAAAACTGGTCATGTCATACATTATAACTGACATATTGTTGAAAGTGACGTTAACCACTAATAAAACTGGCCATCATGTTATACATTATAACTGACATATTGTTGAAAGTGACATTAAACACCAATAAAACTGGTCATGTCATATGCTATAACTGACATATTGTTGAAAGTGACGTTAACCACTAATAAAACTGGCCATCATGTTATACGTTATAACTGACATATTGTTGAAAGTGACGTTAACCACTAATAAAACTGGCCATCATGTTATACATTATAACTGACATATTGTTGAAAGTGACATTAAGCAACAATAAAACTGGTCATGTCATACGTTATAACTGACATATTGTTGAAAGTGACGTTAACCACTAATAAAACTGGCCATCATGTTATACATTATAACTGACATATTGTTGAAAGTGACATTAAACACCAATAAAACTGGTCATGTCATACGCTATAACTGACATATTGTTGAAAGTGACGTTAACCACTAATAAAACTGGCCATCATGTTATACATTATAACTGACATATTGTTGAAATTGACGTTAAACACCAATAAAACTGGCCATCATGTTATACGTTATAACTGACATATTGTTGAAAGTGACGTTAAACACCAATAAAACTGGCCATCATGTTATACGTTATAACTGACATATTGTTGAAAGTGACGTTAACCACTAATAAAGCTGGCCATCATGTTATACATTATAACTGACATATTGTTGAAAGTGACATTAAACACTAATAAAACTGGTCATCATGTTATACGTTATAACTGACATATTGTTGAAAGTGACGTTAAACACCAATAAAACTGGTCACCATGTTATACGTTATAACTGACATATTGTTGAAAGTGACATTAAGCACCAATAAAACTGGTCATGTTATACATTATAACTGACATATTGTTGAAAGTGACGTTAAACACCAATAAAACTGGCCATCATGTTATACATTATAACTGACATATTGTTGAAAGTGACGTTAAACACTAATAAAACTGGTCACCATGTCATACGCTATAACTGACATATTGTTGAAAGTGACGTTAACCACTAATAAAATTGGCCATCATGTTATATGTTATAACTGACATATTGTTGAAAGTGACATTGAACACCCGATAAAACTGGCCATCATGTTATACATTATAACTGACATATTGTTGAAAGTGACGTTAAACACCAATAAAACTGGTCACCATGTCATACGCTATAACTGACATATTGTTGAAAGTGACGTTAACCACTAATAAAACTGGCCATCATGTTATACATTATAACTGACATATTGTTGAAAGTGACATTAAACACCAATAAAACTAGTCATGTTCTACATTTTAACTTACATTGTTGAAAGTGACATTAAACACCAATAAAACTGGACATGTTATACGTTATAACTGACATATTGTTGAAAGTGACGTTAACCACTAATAAAACTGGCCATCATGTTATACATTATAACTGACATATTGTTGAAAGTGACATTAAACACCAATAAAACTGGTCATGTTATACATTATAACTGACATATTGTTGAAAGTGACGTTAACCACTAATAAAACTGGCCATCATGTTATACATTATAACTGACATATTGTTGAAAGTGACGTTAAACACCAATAAAACTGGTCACTATGTTATACGTTATAACTGACATATTGTTGAAAGTGACGTTAAACACCAATAAAACTGGCCATCATGTTATACATTATAACTGACATATTGTTGAAAGTGACATTAAACACCAATAAAACTGGCCATCATGTTATACGTTATAACTGACATATTGTTGAAAGTGACGTTAACCACTAATAAAACTGGCCATCATGTTATACATTATAACTGACATATTGTTGAAAGTGACATTAAACACCAATAAAACTGGTCATCATGTAATACGTTATAACTGACATATTGTTGAAAGTGACATTAAACACCAATAAAACTGGTCACCATGTTATACGTTATAACTGACATATTGTTGAAAGTGACGTTAAACACCAATAAAACTGGCCATCATGTTATACATTATAACTGACATATTGTTGAAAGTGACATTAAACACCAATAAAACTAGTCATGTTCTACATTATAACTGACATTGTTGAAAGTGACATTAAACACCAATAAAACTGGACATGTTATACGCTATAACTGACATATTGTTGAAAGTGACGTTAACCACTAATAAAACTGGCCATCATGTTATACATTATAACTGACATATTGTTGAAAGTGACATTAAACACCAATAAAACTGGTCATCATGTTATACATTATAACTGACATATTGTTGAAAGTGACGTTAACCACTAATAAAACTGGCCATCATGTTATACATTATAACTGACATATTGTTGAAAGTGACGTTAAACACCAATAAAACTGGTCACCATGTTATACGTTATAACTGACATATTGTTGAAAGTGACGTTAAACACCAATAAAACTGGCCATCATGTTATACATTATAACTGACATATTGTTGAAAGTGACATTAAACACCAATAAAACTGGCCATCATGTTATACGTTATAACTGACATATTGTTGAAAGTGACGTTAACCACTAATAAAACTGGCCATCATGTTATACATTATAACTGACATATTGTTGAAAGTGACATTAAACACCAATAAAACTGGTCATCATGTAATACGCTATAACTGACATATTGTTGAAAGTGACATTAAACACCAATAAAACTGGTCACCATGTTTTACGTTATAACTGACATATTGTTGAAAGTGACATTAAACACCAATAAAACTGGTCACCATGTTATACGTTATAACTGACATATTGTTGAAAGTGACGTTAAACACCAATAAAACTGGCCATCATGTTATACATTATAACTGACATATTGTTGAAAGAGACATTAAACACCAATAAAACTGGTCATGTCATACGTTATAACTCACATATTGTTGAAAGTGACATTAAACTCTAATAAAACTGGCCATCATGTCATACGCTATAACTGACATATTGTTGAAAGTGACATTAAACACCAATAAAACTGGTCATGTCATACGCTATAACTGACATATTGTTGAAAGTGACATTAACCACTAATAAAACTGGCCATCATGTTATACATTATAACTGACATATTGTTGAAAGTGACATTAAACACCAATAAAATTGGTCATGTTATACATTATAACTGACATATTGTTGAAAGTGACGTTAACCACTAATAAAACTGGCCATCATGTTATACGTTATAACTGACATATTGTTGAAAGTGACGTTAAACACCAATAAAACTGGTCACCATGTTATACGTTATAACTGACATATTGTTGAAAGTGACGTTAAACATCAATAAAACTGGCCATCATGTTATACGTTATAACTGACATATTGTTGAAAGTGACATTAAACACCAATAAAACTGGTCATCATGTTATACGTTATAACTGACATATTGTTGAAAGTGACATTAAGCACCAATAAAACTGGTCATGTCATAAGTTATAACTGACATATTGTTGAAAGTGACGTTAACCACTAATAAAACTGGCCATCATGTTATACATTATAACTGACATATTGTTGAAAGTGACATTAAACACCAATAAAATTGGTCATGTCATATGCTATAACTGACATATTGTTGAAAGTGACGTTAACCACTAATAAAACTGGCCAGCATGTTATACATTATAACTGACATATTGTTGAAAGTGACATTAAACACCAATAAAACTGGTCATGTCATACGCTATAACTGACATAATGTTGAAAGTGACGTTAACCACTAATAAAACTGGCCATCATGTTATACATTATAACTGACATATTGTTGAAAGTGACATTAAACACCAATAAAACTGGTCATGTCATACGCTATAACTGACATATTGTTGAAAGTGACGTTAACCACTAATAAAACTGGTCATCATGTTATACATTATAACTGACATATTGTTGAAAGTGACGTTAACCACTAATAAAACTAGTCATCATGTTATACATTATAACTGACATATTGTTGAAATTGACGTTAACCACCAATAAAACTGGCCATCATGTTATACATTATAACTGACATATTGTTGAAAGTGACATTAAGCACCAATTAAACTGGTCATGTCATATGTTATAACTGACATATTGTTGAAAGTGACGTTAACCACTAATAAAACTGGCCATCATGTTATACATTATAACTGACATATTGTTGAAAGTGACATTAAACACCAATAAAACTGGTCATGTCATACGCTATAACTGACATATTGTTGAAAGTGACGTTAACCACTAATAAAACTGGCCATCATGTTATACATTATAACTGACATATTGTTGAAAGTGACGTTAAACACCAATAAAACTGGCCATCATGTTATACGTTATAACTGACATATTGTTGAAAGTGACGTTAACCACTAATAAAGCTGGCCATCATGTTATACATTATAACTGACATATTGTTGAAAGTGACATTAAACACTAATAAAACTGGTCATCATGTTATACGTTATAACTGACATATTGTTGAAAGTGACGTTAAACACCAATAAAACTGGTCACCATGTTATACGTTATAACTGACATATTGTTGAAAGTGACATTAAGCACCAATAAAACTGGTCATGTTATACATTATAACTGACATATTTTTGAAAGTGACGTTAAACACCAATAAAACTGGTCACCATGTTATACGTTATAACTGACATATTGTTGAAAGTGCCGTTAAACATCAATAAAACTGGCCATCATGTTATACATTATAACTGACATATTGTTGAAAGTGACATTAAACACCAATAAAACTGGTCATCATGTTATACGTTATAACTGACATATTGTTGAAAGTGACATTAAACACCAATAAAACTGGTCACCATGTTATACGCTATAACTGACATATTGTTGAAAGTGACATTAAACACCAATAAAACTGGCCATCATGTTATACATTATAGCTGACATATTGTTGAAAGTGACATTAAACACCAATAAAACTGGCCATCATGTTATACGTTATAACTGACATATTGTTTAAAGTGACGTTAAACACCAATAAAACTGGCCATCATGTTATACATTATAACTGACATATTGTTGAAAGTGACGTTAACCACCAATAAAACTGGCCATCATGTTATACATTATAACTGACATATTGTTGAAAGTGACATTAAGCACCAATAAAACTGGTCATGTCATATGCTATAACTGACATATTGTTGAAAGTGACGTTAACCACTAATAAAACTGGCCATCATGTTATACATTATAACTGACATATTGTTGAAAGTGACATTAAACACCAATAAAACTGGTCATGTCATACGCTATAACTGACATATTGTTGAAAGTGACGTTAACCACTAATAAAACTGGCCATCATGTTATACATTATAACTGACATATTGTTGAAAGTGACATTAAACACCAATAAAACTGGTCATGTCATACGCTATAACTGACATATTGTTGAAAGTGACGTTAACCACTAATAAAACTGGTCACCATGTTATACATTATAACTGACATATTGTTGAAAGTGACGTTAACCACTAATAAAACTAGTCATCATGTTATACATTATAACTGACATATTGTTGAAATTGACGTTAACCACCAATAAAACTGGCCATCATGTTATACATTATAACTGACATATTGTTGAAAGTGACATTAAACACCAATAAAACTGGTCATGTCATACGTTATAACTGACATATTGTTGAAAGTGACGTTAACCACTAATAAAACTGGCCATCATGTTATACATTATAACTGACATATTGTTGAAAGTGACATTAAACACCAATAAAACTGGTCATGTCATATGCTATAACTGACATATTGTTGAAAGTGACGTTAACCACTAATAAAACTGGCCATCATGTTATACGTTATAACTGACATATTGTTGAAAGTGACATTAACCACTAATAAAACTGGCCATCATGTTATACATTATAACTGACATATTGTTGAAAGTGACATTAAGCAACAATAAAACTGGTCATGTCATACGTTATAACTGACATATTGTTGAAAGTGACGTTAACCACTAATAAAACTGGCCATCATGTAATACATTATAACTGACATATTGTTGAAAGTGACATTAAACACCAATAAAACTGGTCATGTCATACGCTATAACTGACATATTGTTGAAAGTGACGTTAACCACTAATAAAGCTGGCCATCATGTTATACATTATAACTGACATATTGTTGAAAGTGATATTAAACACTAATAAAACTGGTCACCATGGTATACGTTATAACTGACATATTGTTGAAAGTGACATTAAGCACCAATAAAACTGGTCATGTTATACATTATAACTGACATATTGTTGATAGTGACGTTAAACACCAATAAAACTGGCCATCATGTTATACATTATAAATGACATATTGTTGAAAGTGACGTTAAACACTAATAAAACTGGTCACCATGTCATACGCTATAACTGACATATTGTTGAAAGTGACGTTAACCACTAATAAAACTGGCCATCATGTTATATGTTATAACTGACATATTGTTGAAAGTGACATTGAACACCAATAAAACTGGCCATCATGTTATACATTATAACTGACATATTGTTGAAAGTGACGTTAAACAACAATAAAACTGGTCACCATGTCATACGCTATAACTGACATATTGTTGAAAGTGACGTTAACCACTAATAAAACTGGCCATCATGTTATACATTATAACTGACATATTGTTGAAAGTGACATTAAACACCAATAAAACTGGTCATGTCATACGTTATAACTGACATATTGTTGAAAGTGACGTTAACCACTAATAAAACTGGCCATCATGTTATACATTATAACTGACATATTGTTGAAAGTGACATTAAACACCAATAAAATTGGTCATGTTATACATTATAACTGACATATTGTTGAAAGTGACGTTAACCACTAATAAAACTGGCCATCATGTTATACGTTATAACTGACATATTGTTGAAAGTGACGCTAAACACCAATAAAACTGGTCACCATGTTATACGTTATAACTGACATATTGTTGAAAGTGACGTTAAACATCAATAAAACTGGCCATCATGTTATACATTATAACTGACATATTGTTGAAAGTGACATTAAACACCAATAAAACTGGTCATCATGTTATACGTTATAACTGACATATTGTTGAAAGTGACGTTAACCACTAATAAAACTGGCCATCATGTTATACATTATAACTGACATATTGTTGAAAGTCACATTAAACACCAATAAAACTGGTCATCATGTTATACGTTATAACTGACATATTGTTGAAAGTGACGTTAAACACCAATAAAACTGGTCACCATGTTATACGTTATAACTGACATATTGTTGAAAGTGACGTTAAACACCAATAAAACTGGTCACCATGTTATACGTTATAACTGACATATTGTTGAAAGTGACGTTAACCACTAATAAAACTGGCCATCATGTTATACATTATAACTGACATATTGTTGAAAGTGACATTAAACACCAGTAAAACTGGCCATCATGTTATACGTTATAATTGACATATTGTTGAAAGTGACGCTAAACACCAATAAAACTTGTCACCATGTTATACGTTATAACTGACATATTGTTGAAAGTGACGTTAAACACCAATAAAACTGGCCATCATGTTATACATTATAACTGACATATTGTTGAAAGTGACATTAAACACCAATAAAACTGGTCATGTCATACGTTATAACTGACATATTGTTGAAAGTGGCATTAAGCACCAATAAAACTGGTCACATGCTTATGCGTTACTACTGACATATTGTTAAAGTGGCATTAAACACCAATAAAACTGGTCACCAGGTTATACGCTATAACTGACATATTGTTGAAAGTGACGTTAAACACCAATAAAACTGGCCATCATGTTATACATTATAACTGACATATTGTTGAAAGTGACATTAAACACCAATAAAACTGGTCATTTCATACGCTATAACTGACATATTGTTGAAAGTGACGTTAAACACTAATAAAACTGGCCATCATGTCATACGCTATAACTGACATATTGTTGAAAGTGACATTAAACACCAATAAAACTGGTCATGTCATAGGTTATAACTGACATATTGTTGAAAGTGACGTTAACCACTAATAAAACTGGCCATCATGTTATACATTATAACTGACATATTGTTGAAAGTAACATTAAACACCAATAAAACTGGTCATGTTATACATTATAACTGACATATTGTTGAAAGTGACGTTAAACACCAATAAAACTGGTCACCATGTTATACGTAATAACTGACATATTGTTGAAAGTGACGTTAAACATCAATAAAACTGGCCATCATGTTATACATTATAACTGACATATTGTTGAAAGTGACATTAAACACCAATAAAACTGGTCATCATGTTATACGTTATAACTGACATATTGTTGAAAGTGACGTTAACCACTAATAAAACTGGCCATCATGTTATACATTATAACTGACATATTGTTGAAAGTGACATTAAACACCAATAAAACTGGTCATCATGTTATACGTTATAACTGACATATTGCTGAAAGTGACGTTAAACACCAATAAAACTGGTCACCATGTTATACGTTATAACTGACATATTGTTGAAAGTGACGTTAAACACCAATAAAACTGGTCACCATGTTATACGTTATAACTGACATATTGTTGAAAGTGACGTTAAACACCAATAAAACTGGCCATCATATTATACATTATAACTGACATATTGTTGAAAGTGACATTAAACACCAATAAAACTGGTCATGTCATACGCTATAACTGACATATTGTTGAAAGTGACGTTAACCACTAATAAAACTTGCCATCATGTTATACATTATAACTGACATATTGTTGAAAGTGACGTTAACCACTAATAAAACTGGCCATCATGTTATACATTATAACTGACATATTGTTGAAAATGACATTAAACACCAATAAAACTGGTCATCATATTATACGTTATAACTGACATAATGTTGAAAGTGACGTTAAACACCAATAAAACTGGTCACCATGTTATACGTTATAACTGACATATTGTTGAAAGTGACGTTAAACACCAATAAAACTGGCCATCATGTTATACATTATAACTGACATATTGCTGAAAGTGACATTAAATACCAATAAAACTGGTCACCATGTTATACGTTATAATTGACATATTGTTGAATGCGACATTAAACACCAATAAAACTGGTCATCATGTTATACGTTATAACTGACATATTGTTGAAAGTGACGTTAACCACTAATAAAACTGGCCATCATGTTATACATTATAACTAACATATTGTTGAAAGTGACATTAAACACCAATAAAACTGGTCATCATGTTATACGTTATAACTGACATATTGTTGAAAGTGACGTTAAACACCAATAAAACTGGTCACCATGTTATACGTTATAACTGACATATTGTTGAAAGTGACGTTAAACACCAATAAAACTGGTCACCATGTTATACGCTATAACTGACATATTGTTGAAAGTGACGTTAAACATCAATAAAACTAGCCATCATGTTATACATTATAACTGACATATTGTTGAAAGCGACATTAAACACCAATAAAACTGGTCATCATGTTATACGTTATAACTGACATATTGTTGAAAGTGACGTTAACCACTAATAAAACTGGTCATCATGTTATACATTATAACTGACATATTGTTGAAAGTGACATTAAACACCAATAAAACTGGTCATCATCTTATACATTATAACTGACATATTGTTGAAAGTGACGTTAAACACCAATAAAACTTGTCACCATGTTATACGTTATAACTGACATATTGTTGAAAGTGATGTTAAACACCAATAAAACTGGTCACCATGTTATACGTTATAACTGACATATTTTTGAAAGTGACGTTAAACACCAATAAAACTGGCCATCATGTTATACATTATAACTGACATATTGTTGAAAGTGACATTAAACACCAATAAAACTGGTCATGTCATACGTTATAACTGACATATTGTTGAAAGTGACGTTAAACACTAATAAAACCGGCAATCATGTCATACGCTATAACTGACATATTGTTGAAAGTGGCATTAAGCACCAATAAAACTGGTCACATGCTTATGCGTTACACCTGACATATTGTTAAAGTGGCATTAAACACCAATAAAACTGATCACCAGGTTATACATTATAACTGACATATTGTTGAAAGTGACGTTAAACACCAATAAAACTGGCCATCATGTTATACATTATAACTGACATATTGTTGAAAGTGACATTAAACACCAATAAAACTGGCCATCATGTTATACGTTATAACTGACATATTGTTGAAAGTGACGTTAAACACCAATAAAACTGGTCACCATGTTATACATTATAACTGACATATTGTTGAAAGTGACGTTAAGCACCAATAAAACTGGTCACCATGTTATACGTTATAACTGACATATTGTTAAAAGTGACGTTAAACATCAATAAAACTGGCCATCATGTTATACATTATAACTGACATATTGTTGAAAGTGACATTAAACACCAATAAAACTGGTCATCATGTTATACTTTATAACTGACATATTGTTGAAAGTGACGTTAACCACTAATAAAACTGGCCATCATGTTATACATTATAATTGACATATTGTTGAAAGTGACATTAAACACCAATAAAACTGGTCATCATGTTATACGTTATAACTGACATATTGTTGAAAGTGACGTTAAACACCAATATAACTGGTCACCATGTAATACGTTATAACTGACATATTGTTGAAAGTGACGTTAAACACCAATAAAACTGGTCACCATGTTATACGTTATAACTGACATATTGTTGAAAGTGACGTTAAACATCAATAAAACTGGCCATCATGTTATACATTATAACTGACATATTGTTGAAAGTGACATTAAACACCAATAAAACTGGTCATCATGTTATACGTTATAACTGACATATTGTTGAAAGTGACGTTAACCACTAATAAAACTGGCCATCATGTTATACATTATAACTGACATATTGTTGAAAGTGACATTAAACACCAATAAAACTGGCCATCATGTTATACGTTATAACTGACATATTGTTGAAAGTGACGTTAAACACCAATAAAACTGGTCACCATGTTATACATTATAACTGACATATTGTTGAAAGTGACGTTAAACACCAATAAAACTGGTCACCATGTTATACGTTATAACTGACATATTGTTGAAAGTGACGTTAAACATCAATAAAACTGGCCATCATGTTATACATTATAACTGACATATTGTTGAAAGTGACATTAAACACCAATAAAACTGGTCATCATGTTATACGTTATAACTGACATATTGTTGAAAGTGACGTTAACCACTAATAAAACTGGCCATCATGTTATACATTATAACTGACATATTGTTGAAAGTGACATTAAACATCAATAAAACTGGTCATCATGTTATATGTTATAACTGACATATTGTTGAAAGTGACGTTAAACACCAATAAAACTGGTCACCATGTTATACGCTATAACTGACATATTGTTGAAAGTGACGTTAAACACCAATAAAACTGGTCATCATGTTATACGTTATAACTGACATATTGTTGAAAGAGACGTTAAACATCAATAAAACTGGCCATCATGTTATACATTATAACTGACATATTGTTGAAAGTGACATTAAACACCAATAAAACTGGTCATCATATTATACGTTATAACTGACATATTGTTGAAAGTGACGTTAAACACCAATAAAACTGGTCACCATGTAATACGTTATAACTGACATATTGTTGAAAGTGACGTTAAACACCAATAAAACTGGTCACCATGTTATACGTTATAACTGACATATTGTTGAAAGTGACGTTAAACATCAATAAAACTGGCCATCATGTTATACATTATAACTGACATATTGTTGAAAGTGACATTAAACACCAATAAAACTGGTCATCATGTTATACGTTATAACTGACATATTGTTGAAAGTGACGTTAACCACTAATAAAACTGGCCATCATGTTATACATTATAACTGACATATTGTTGAAAGTGACATTAAACACCAATAAAACTGGCCATCATGTTATACGTTATAACTGACATATTGTTGAAAGTGACGTTAAACACCAATAAAACTGGTCACCATGTTATACATTATAACTGACATATTGTTGAAAGTGACGTTAAACACCAATAAAACTGGTCACCATGTTATACGTTATAACTGACATATTGTTGAAAGTGACGTTAAACATCAATAAAACTGGCCATTATGTTATACATTATAACTGACATATTGTTGAAAGTGACATTAAACACCAATAAAACTGGTCATCATGTTATACGTTATAACTGACATATTGTTGAAAGTGACGTTAACCACTAATAAAACTGGCCATCATGTTATACATTATAACTGACATATTGTTGAAAGTGACATTAAACACCAATAAAACTGGTCATCATGTTATACATTATAACTGACATATTGTTGAAAGTGACGTTAAACACCAATAAAACTGGTCACCATGTTATACGTTATAACTGACATATTGTTGAAAGTGACGTTAAACACCAATAAAACTGGTCATCATGTTATACGTTATAACTGACATATTGTTGAAAGTGACATTAAACACCAATAAAACTGGCCATCATGTTATACGTTATTACTGACATATTGTTGAAAGTGACGTTAAACACCAATAAAACTGGTCACCATGTTATACGTTATATCTGACATATTGTTGAAAGTGACGTTAAACACCAATAAAACTGACCATCATGTTATACATTATAACTGACATATTGTTGAAAGTGACATTAAACACCAATAAAACTGGTCATGTCATACGTTATAACTGACATATTGTTGAAAGTGACGTTAAACATCAATAAAACTGGCCATCATGTTATACATTATAACTGACATATTGTTGAAAGTGACATTAAACACCAATAAAACTGGTCATCATGTTATACGTTATAACTGACATATTGTTGAAAGTGACGTTAACCACTAATAAAACTGGCCATCATGTTATACATTATAACTGACATATTGTTGAAAGTGACATTAAACATCAATAAAACTGGTCATCATGTTATATGTTATAACTGACATATTGTTGAAAGTGACGTTAAACACCAATAAAACTGGTCACCATGTTATACGCTATAACTGACATATTGTTGAAAGTGACGTTAAACACCAATAAAACTGGTCATCATGTTATACGTTATAACTGACATATTGTTGAAAGAGACGTTAAACATCAATAAAACTGGCCATCAAGTTATACATTATAACTGACATATTGTTGAAAGTGACATTAAACACCAATAAAACTGGTCATCATGTTATACTTTATAACTGACATATTGTTGAAAGTGACGTTAACCACTAATAAAACTGGCCATCATGTTATACATTATAATTGACATATTGTTGAAAGTGACATTAAACACCAATAAAACTGGTCATCATATTATACGCTATAACTGACATATTGTTGAAAGTGACGTTAAACACCAATAAAACTGGTCACCATGTAATACGTTATAACTGACATATTGTTGAAAGTGACGTTAAACACCAATAAAACTGGTCACCATGTTATACGTTATAACTGACATATTGTTGAAAGTGACGTTAAACATCAATAAAACTGGCCATCATGTTATACATTATAACTGACATATTGTTGAAAGTGACATTAAACACCAATAAAACTGGTCATCATGTTATACGTTATAACTGACATATTGTTGAAAGTGACGTTAACCACTAATAAAACTGGCCATCATGTTATACATTATAACTGACATATTGTTGAAAGTGACATTAAACACCAATAAAACTGGCCATCATGTTATACGTTATAACTGACATATTGTTGAAAGTGACGTTAAACACCAATAAAACTGGTCACCATGTTATACATTATAACTGACATATTGTTGAAAGTGACGTTAAACACCAATAAAACTGGTCACCATGTTATACGTTATAACTGACATATTGTTGAAAGTGACGTTAAACATCAATAAAACTGGCCATTATGTTATACATTATAACTGACATATTGTTGAAAGTGACATTAAACACCAATAAAACTGGTCATCATGTTATACGTTATAACTGACATATTGTTGAAAGTGACGTTAACCACTAATAAAACTGGCCATCATGTTATACATTATAACTGACATATTGTTGAAAGTGACATTAAACACCAATAAAACTGGTCATCATGTTATACATTATAACTGACATATTGTTGAAAGTGACGTTAAACACCAATAAAACTGGTCACCATGTTATACGTTATAACTGACATATTGTTGAAAGTGACGTTAAACACCAATAAAACTGGTCATCATGTTATACGTTATAACTGACATATTGTTGAAAGTGACATTAAACACCAATAAAACTGGCCATCATGTTATACGTTATTACTGACATATTGTTGAAAGTGACGTTAAACACCAATAAAACTGGTCACCATGTTATACGTTATATCTGACATATTGTTGAAAGTGACGTTAAACACCAATAAAACTGACCATCATGTTATACATTATAACTGACATATTGTTGAAAGTGACATTAAACACCAATAAAACTGGTCATGTCATACGTTATAACTGACATATTGTTGAAAGTGACGTTAAACATCAATAAAACTGGCCATCATGTTATACATTATAACTGACATATTGTTGAAAGTGACATTAAGCACCAATAAAACTGGTCATCATGTTATGCGTTATAACTGACATATTGTTGAAAGTGATGTTAACCACTAATAAAACTGGCCATCATGTTATACATTATAACTGACATATTGTTGAAAGTGACGTTAAACACCAATAAAACTGGTCATCATGTTATACGTTATAACTGACATATTGTTGAAAGTGACGTTAAACACCAATAAAACTGGTCACCATGTTATACGTTATAACTAACATATTGTTGAAAGTGACGTTAAACACCAATAAAACTGGTCACCATGTTATACGTTATAACTGACATATTGTTGAAAGTGACGTTAAACACCAATAAAACTGGCCATCATGTTATACATTATAACTGACATATTGTTGAAAGTGACATTAAACACCAATAAAACTGGCCATCATGTTATACGTTATAACTGACATATTGTTGAAAGTGACGTTAAACACCAATAAAACTGGTCACCATGTTATACGTTATAACTGACATATTGTTGAAAGTGACGTTAAACACCAATAAAACTGGCCATCATGTTATACATTATAACTGACATATTGTTGAAAGTGACGTTAAACACTAATAAAACCGGCCATCATGTCATACGCTATAACTGATATAATGTTGAAAGTGGCATTAAGCACCAATAAAACTGGTCACATGCTTATGCGTTACACCTGACATATTGTTAAAGTGGCATTAAACACCAATAAAACTGGTCACCAGGTTATACGTTATACCTGACATTTGTTGAAAGTGACGTTGAACACAAATAAAATTTGTCACCATGATCATCATCATATAGTCGAAAATTTAGATGAACTATGTTTTCAGTGTTCCTGCGCGTCAATGTTTACTTAGCGACGTCGCTTAGGACATATGTTTTTGACCATACCATTTAACATGTTTTACTATATTGCTCTGAAAGATGGGAAATTGAGGATGAAATGCATTTTTTAATGTCTTGTTCAAAATATGATAAAACTAGGCAAGACCTTTTTAGTATAGTTGGGATGACATGTATCAACTTCCAAAACTTAAGTATAGAAGAGATATTCTTGTAATTAATGACATGCGAAAATGACTTAGTCTTGAAAGAGATGTGTCAATTTATCTGTAAATATTGTAGATGATTTTTTTTTCTTTCTGACATTTCTATTGCATCTTGTTCTTCTGCACTGGACACGAGAAGGAGTGTACGCTTTATTGTGCTGCATTTTCTTGAGTACCACCCATTGGTGTCCCTTTGCAGAATGACAACATGAAAGCTCATATTTATTTTTATCAATTCATTCAATTTTGAAACTACACGATAATAACATATTGTTCATCTGCACTGGACACGAGGAGGAGTGTAAGCACTAAAATGCTACATTTACTTGAACACCGCCCCGTGGTGTTCCCTTGCAGAAAAAAAACATGCAAACTATTAACTATTATATTTGGTATATACATTCCCTTTATTTATGCATATGTTATGCTTGTTCTTCTGCACTGGACACGAGGAGGAGTTTTAGAATGCTACATTTCCTTAAGCACCGTCTATTGGTGTCCCCTGCAGAAGCTTAAGTACAACCTAACAGTATGTTAAACTTGACCCTCAGCTTATGGTACAAAGAGGATTGCAAAAATACAATATATCCTTTCACTCCATTCCTTGATCTAGTACTGGTATGCATGATTCTTTTACAACAGTCGGTAGACGGTTCGTAGCTAGCTGTCAGTAATAGCGAGTGTTTACCAGGAATTGCCTCTCCAGTGTTGTATTTTTGCTGTCCTTTTGTCTAGGTAATTTTCTTGCATTTTTATTGTGCGTTCTAATTGTGCTATCCTGAATTTTGAGGAAAATATGACGGGAATCGAAGAAACAAACTAATTAGAGAAAGCATTGTTATTAGATCTACATGAAATAATATTTTCTTTTGTAAAAAATATTTTGTTGGGCCGCGCTGAAAAGCTTTAAAAACAATAGCGCTGCATACGAAAAAAAATTCCGACTCCGGGATAAAAACCATGCCCCTTTCAAGTTAACTGGGCAGTCCCGTACTGCATTTGGATTGCTAAAAGCGCCAGAATTGCAAAGATTATCTGTCACTGTCGAAGTATTAAGAGTCGGAGTAATGATTGTCGGAGTAATAAGTGTCGGAGTAATGACTGTCGGAGTATTGAGTGTCGGAGTAATGACTGTCGGAGTATTGAGTGTCGGAGTAATGACTGTCGGAGTATTGAGTGTCGGAGTAATGACATCCCATATTACCATGCAAAGAATTGCTAAAACAATGGAGAATAGTAAATAATAGTGACTGTCTGGTATGTAAAGAAAAAGAAAATTACAAACATTTTTACTTTGATTGTAAATATAACAAAAAATATTGGCAAAAGGTGAAAAAAATGACAACAAATCTTTATATAGGAGATCATGTTTTTAACCTGGAATCTCTGGTTTTTGGCTACAAAATATATGACCAGGCATATATTGATCTTAACCTGCTTATAACCTTAATATTTTTTTCTATATATAAAGCCTATTATATTTCAAATCAAAAAAAAAATAGTAGATATATTTAAAAGTTTTAAGGATGAGGTAAATAATGTGTTCGATACAAATATTTTTAGATCATATTCTAACAATTAGAAAATAAAGATTACTAGCTTTCCACAATGTATATGGGATGATTCATGCTAATTAAGTGAGTGAGTGGTTGTTGTTAAACGCTAATTGAGTATTTTTCCAGCTATGTCATGCGAGAACAATTTACATTTTTCCAGCTATGTCATGTGAGTACAATTTACATTTTTCCAGCTATGTCATGCGAGAACAATTTACATTTTTCCAGCTATATCATGCGAGAACAATTTACATTTTTCCAGCTATATCATGCGAGAACAAGTTACATTTTGATGCGATGATAAAGATGATGACCACTTTGCCCAAGACCAAAAAGCATAGACTAGTCGGATTTTTATGAGGCAAATTCTATATTTTTGCACATTAAATCCCGATATTCAAGTGTAGAGAGGGGGAGAGGGCATACGTTAGTCTAGTGTTTAATGGTATTATAGTAGAGTATAAGATTTTTAAGGGGCCGTTGTGGCCGTGATCGTATGGTAATTGGATTTGCCACTACCTGTGCAAGAGTGCCTATCACCATGAAAACTGTGAGTTCGAACCCCGTTCATGGCGAGATGTACTCGATGCAACATTACTTAGTATTTGATAAAGTTTGTCAGTGACTTGCGACAGTTCAGTGGTTTTCACCGAGCACTCCGGTTTCTCCCACCAATAAAACTGACCGCCACGATATAGCTGAAATATTGAGGGGGGCATAGGTCAGTCTTGCTGTTAGATTTGTTAAGCAGCATACCACCACGTATAAAGTCAGGTTGTTAAATGTATATACATAAACAGTGCATGTCTGACTACCAGTATTCCATACCCACTCCCCCCTAAAGTTTAACCACAAAGACAGGTTCACTAATTATAAGAGAGCCACCTAATCCCACGCAAGTTGGCTAAATGTTTTCAGTATAGTATGTATGTGACAATTCCACCCCTTCCACGTGCTAACTGCAAGTCATGTGTAATGATTCCAAGACAACATTGCCACCCACCACCCCCAAATCCGTGGGCTGAATATATAGACAGTAATTGATTCATGACACTTTCATACCTTCTCGGTTCTCCCTTCCAATGGCTAGCCATACAGATAGGTGTATTTATTTCAACACAACACACCACGCCCAGGACCTAGATATGTTGTAATAAGACAAATGTTACAATAACACCACCCCGCCCCCATTTTAATGGTTGACCTCATGTGTGACAAATCTTGTTACATAACTTAATCATTTTGCTAATGAGCCTGTGCAAAATATGAGCATTTTTTCTGTTATAAATTTCAGAGCACTTTTTTTTTTAGAATTACCTCATCATTACTCTAAAATTACAAAAATAATATTCAATTTGAAATAAACTTTGAAATAAAAAAAAAACATTGTATCATGGCCTTTGAATTTTCAGAATTAAGAGAAGAATGTTTAACAATGTTGTTTTACAGTTAAAACTCCTGACGTAATTAAATCCTTTTAAGACTGGCATTGAGCCAACAATATATTGTCACGATGTTTTGTGTTAAATATCTCACTTCTAAAATAGTTTTTAAATTTTATCTAACAATCACCATTTCTTTGTATGAAGGAACATCAACATGATAGCTGCTAGGCGACATCAAACTATATATATATACAATTTAATTGTAATATACAATGAAGAAATGTTCCATGTGAACGGTTTAACTGAACAATCTTGATTTAAAACACGTTTTATGCATACTTTTTTAACCTTGACATGTCCTGGTTTTTTCAATATCAAGCTTCGATGTATTAAATTATATCTATAAATACAATACTTTCTGACGAACCCCACCCCTTTTCCTCCCACTCTTGGTACAGAATTATCCGCCCCACCCTTTATTAACTTTCTGTTTACAAACATTTCATTTATTGTCAATAACATTTCTTTATTATTTCATCTCTTTTTCCTTAATTTATTTTATTCGTGTCCTTATTCGTACAATCTTATGTTAACAACAACTTACATGTGTCAACCCTACACATACTCTTATTATCTACAGAGTATATAGGGTCGACACACGTCGATATTGATCACATGACTACAATCTTATGTTAACAACAACTTATATGTGTCAACCCTATACATACTCTTATTATCTACAGAGTATATAGGGTCGACACATGTCGATATTGATCACATGACTACCATCTTATGTTAACAACAACTTATATGTGTCAACCCTATACATACTCTTATTATCTACAGAGTATATAGGGTCGACACATGTCGATATTGATCACATGACTACAATCTTATGTTAACAACAACTTACATGTGTCAACCCTATACATACTCTTATTATCTACAGAGTATATAGGGTCGACACATGTCGATATTGATCACATGACTACAATCTTATGTTAACAACAACTTACATGTGTCAACCCTATACATACTCTTATTATCTACAGAGTATATAGGGTCGACACATGTCGATATTGATCACATGACTACAATCTTATGTTAACAACAACTTACATGTGTCAACCCTATGCATACTCTTATTATCTACAGAGTATATAGGGTCGACACATGTCGATATTGATCACATGACTACAATCTTATGTTAACAACAACTTACATGTGTCAACCCTATACATACTCTTATTATCTACAGAGTATATAGGGTCGACACATGTCGATATTGATCACATGACTACAATCTTATGTTAACAACAACTTACATGTGTCAACCCTATACATACTCTTATTATCTACAGAGTATATAGGGTCTACACATGTCGATATTGATCACATGACTACAATCTTATGTTAACAACAACTTACATGTGTCAACCCTATGCATACTCTTATTATCTACAGAGTATATAGGGTCGACACATGTCGATATTGATCACATGACTACAATCTTATGTTAACAACAACTTACATGTGTCAACCCTATACATACTCTTATTATCTACAGAGTATATAGGGTCGACACATGTCGATATTGATCACATGACTACAATCTTATGTTAACAACAACTTACATGTGTCAACCCTATACATACTCTTATTATCTACAGAGTATATAGGGTCGACACATGTCGATATTGATCACATGACTACAATCTTATGTTAACAACAACTTACATGTGTCAACCCTATACATACTCTTATTATCTACAGAGTATATAGGGTCGACACATGTCGATATTGATCACATGACTACAATCTTATGTTAACAACAACTTACATGTGTCAACCCTATGCATACTCTTATTATCTACAGAGTATATAGGGTCGACACATGTCGATATTGATCACATGACTACAATCTTATGTTAACAACAACTTACATGTGTCAACCCTACACATACTCTTATTATCTACAGAGTATATAGGGTCGACACATGTCGATATTGATCACATGACTACAATCTTATGTTAACAACAACTTACATGTGTCAACCCTACACATACTCTTATTATCTACAGAGTATATAGGGTCGACACATGTCGATATTGATCACATGACTACAATCTTATGTTAACAACAACTTACATGTGTCAACCCTATACATACTCTTATTATCTACAGAGTATATAGGGTCGACACATGTCGATATTGATCACATGACTACAATCTTATGTTAACAACAACTTACATGTGTCAACCCTATACATACTCTTATTATCTACAGAGTATATAGGGTCGACACATGTCGATATTGATCACATGACTACAATCTTATGTTAACAACAACTTACATGTGTCAACCCTACACATACTCTTATTATCTACAGAGTATATAGGGTCGACACATGTCGATATTGATCACATGACTACAATCTTATGTTAACAACAACTTACATGTGTCAACCCTACACATACTCTTATTATCTACAGAGTATATAGGGTCGACACATGTCGATATTGATCACATGACTACAATCTTATGTTAACAACAACTTACATGTGTCAACCCTATGCATACTCTTATTATCTACAGAGTATATAGGGTCGACACATGTCGATATTGATCACATGACTACAATCTTATGTTAACAAAAAACTTACATGTGTCAACCCTATGCATACTCTTATTATCTACAGAGTATATAGGGTCGACACATGTCGATATTGATCACATGACTACAATCTTATGTTAACAACAACTTACATGTGTCAACCCTATACATACTCTTATTATCTACAGAGTATATAGGGTCTACACATGTCGATATTGATCACATGACTACAATCTTATGTTAACAACAACTTACATGTGTCAACCCTATACATACTCTTATTATCTACAGAGTATATAGGGTCGACACATGTCGATATTGATCACATGACTACAATCTTATGTTAACAACAACTTACATGTGTCAACCCTATACATACTCTTATTATCTACAGAGTATATAGGGTCGACACATGTCGATATTGATCACATGACTACAATCTTATGTTAACAACAACTTACATGTGTCAACCCTATACATACTCTTATTATCTACAGAGTATATAGGGTCGACACATGTCGATATTGATCACATGACTACAATCTTATGTTAACAACAACTTACATGTGTCAACCCTATACATACTCTTATTATCTACAGAGTATATAGGGTCGACACATGTCGATATTGATCACATGACTACAATCTTATGTTAACAACAACTTACATGTGTCAACCCTATACATACTCTTATTATCTACAGAGTATATAGGGTCGACACATGTCGATATTGATCACATGACTACAATCTTATGCTAACAACAACTTACATGTGTCAACCCTATGCATACTCTTATTATCTACAGAGTATATAGGGTCGACACATGTCGATATTGATCACATGACTACAATCTTATGTTAACAACAACTTACATGTGTCAACCCTATACATACTCTTATTATCTACAGAGTATATAGGGTCGACACATGTCGATATTGATCACATGACTACAATCTTATGTTAACAACAACTTACATGTGTCAACCCTATACATACTCTTATTATCTACAGAGTATATAGGGTCGACACATGTCGATATTGATCACATGACTACAATCTTATGTTAACAACAACTTACATGTGTCAACCCTATACATACTCTTATTATCTACAGAGTATATAGGGTCGACACATGTCGATATTGATCACATGACTACAATCTTATGTTAACAACAACTTACATGTGTCAACCCTATACATACTCTTATTATCTACAGAGTATATAGGGTCGACACATGTCGATATTGATCACATGACTACAATCTTATGTTAACAACAACTTACATGTGTCAACCCTATGCATACTCTTATTATCTACAGAGTATATAGGGTCGACACATGTCGATATTGATCACATGACTACAATCTTATGTTAACAACAACTTACATGTGTCAACCCTATGCATACTCTTATTATCTACAGAGTATATAGGGTCGACACATGTCGATATTGATCACATGACTACAATCTTATGTTAACAACAACTTACATGTGTCAACCCTATACATACTCTTATTATCTACAGAGTATATAGGGTCGACACATGTCGATATTGATCACATGACTACAATCTTATGTTAACAACAACTTACATGTGTCAACCCTATACATACTCTTATTATCTACAGAGTATATAGGGTCGACACATGTCGATATTGATCACATGACTACAATCTTATGTTAACAACAACTTACATGTGTCAACCCTATACATACTCTTATTATCTACAGAGTATATAGGGTCGACACATGTCGATATTGATCACATGACTACAATTTTATGTTAACAACAACTTACATGTGTCAACCCTATACATACTCTTATTATCTACAGAGTATATAGGGTCGACACATGTCGATATTGATCACATGACTACAATCTTATGTTAACAACAACTTACATGTGTCAACCCTATACATACTCTTATTATCTACAGAGTATATAGGGTCGACACATGTCGATATTGATCACATGACTACAATCTTATGTTAACAACAACTTACATGTGTCAACCCTATACATACTCTTATTATCTACAGAGTATATAGGGTCGACACATGTCGATATTGATCACATGACTACAATCTTATGTTAACAACAACTTACATGTGTCAACCCTATACATACTCTTATTATCTACAGAGTATATAGGGTCGACACATGTCGATATTGATCACATGACTACAATCTTATGTTAACAACAACTTACATGTGTCAACCCTATACATACTCTTATTATCTACAGAGTATATAGGGTCGACACATGTCGATATTGATCACATGACTACAATCTTATGTTAACAACAACTTACATGTGTCAACCCTATACATACTCTTATTATCTACAGAGTATATAGGGTCGACACATGTCGATATTGATCACATGACTACAATCTTATGTTAACAACAACTTACATGTGTCAACCCTATACATACTCTTATTATCTACAGAGTATATAGGGTCGACACATGTCGATATTGATCACATGACTACAATCTTATGTTAACAACAACTTACATGTGTCAACCCTATACATACTCTTATTATCTACAGAGTATATAGGGTCGACACATGTCGATATTGATCACATGACTACAATCTTATGTTAACAACAACTTACATGTGTCAACCCTATACATACTCTTATTATCTACAGAGTATATAGGGTCGACACATGTCGATATTGATCACATGACTACAATCTTATGTTAACAACAACTTACATGTGTCAACCCTATACATACTCTTATTATCTACAGAGTATATAGGGTCGACACATGTCGATATTGATCACATGACTACAATCTTATGTTAACAACAACTTACATGTGTCAACCCTATACATACTCTTATTATCTACAGAGTATATAGGGTCGACACATGTCGATATTGATCACATGACTACAATCTTATGTTAACAACAACTTACATGTGTCAACCCTATACATACTCTTATTATCTACAGAGTATATAGGGTCGACACATGTCGATATTGATCACATGACTACAATCTTATGTTAACAACAACTTACATGTGTCAACCCTATGCATACTCTTATTATCTACAGAGTATATAGGGTCGACACATGTCGATATTGATCACATGACTACAATCTTATGTTAACAACAACTTACATGTGTCAACCCTATGCATACTCTTATTATCTACAGAGTATATAGGGTCGACACATGTCGATATTGATCACATGACTACAATCTTATGTTAACAACAACTTACATGTGTCAACCCTATACATACTCTTATTATCTACAGAGTATATAGGGTCGACACATGTCGATATTGATCACATGACTACAATCTTATGTTAACAACAACTTACATGTGTCAACCCTATACATACTCTTATTATCTACAGAGTATATAGGGTCGACACATGTCGATATTGATCACATGACTACAATCTTATGTTAACAACAACTTACATGTGTCAACCCTATACATACTCTTATTATCTACAGAGTATATAGGGTCGACACATGTCGATATTGATCACATGACTACAATCTTATGTTAACAACAACTTACATGTGTCAACCCTATACATACTCTTATTATCTACAGAGTATATAGGGTCGACACATGTCGATATTGATCACATGACTACAATCTTATGTTAACAACAACTTACATGTGTCAACCCTATGCATACTCTTATTATCTACAGAGTATATAGGGTCGACACATGTCGACATTGATCACATGACTACAATCTTATGTTAACAACAACTTACATGTGTCAACCCTATACATACTCTTATTATCTACAGAGTATATAGGGTCGACACATGTCGATATTGATCACATGACTACAATCTTATGTTAACAACAACTTACATGTGTCAACCCTATACATACTCTTATTATCTACAGAGTATATAGGGTCGACACATGTCGATATTGATCACATGACTACAATCTTATGTTAACAACAACTTACATGTGTCAACCCTATACATACTCTTATTATCTACAGAGTATATAGGGTCGACACATGTCGATATTGATCACATGACTACAATCTTATGTTAACAACAACTTACATGTGTCAACCCTATACATACTCTTATTATCTACAGAGTATATAGGGTCGACACATGTCGATATTGATCACATGACTACAATCTTATGTTAACAACAACTTACATGTGTCAACCCTATACATACTCTTATTATCTACAGAGTATATAGGGTCGACACATGTCGATATTGATCACATGACTACCATCTTATGTTAACAACAACTTACATGTGTCAACCCTATACATACTCTTATTATCTACAGAGTATATAGGGTCGACACATGTCGATATTGATCACATGACTACAATCTTATGTTAACAACAACTTACATGTGTCAACCCTATACATACTCTTATTATCTACAGAGTATATAGGGTCGACACATGTCGATATTGATCACATGACTACCATCTTATGTTAACAACAACTTACATGTGTCAACCCTATGCATACTCTTATTATCTACAGAGTATATAGGGTCGACACATGTCGATATTGATCACATGACTACCATCTTATGTTAACAACAACTTACATGTGTCAACCCTATACATACTCTTATTATCTACAGAGTATATAGGGTCGACACATGTCGATATTGATCACATGACTACAATCTTATGTTAACAACAACTTACATGTGTCAACCCTATGCATACTCTTATTATCTACAGAGTATATAGGGTCGACACATGTCGATATTGATCACATGACTACAATCTTATGTTAACAACAACTTACATGTGTCAACCCTATGCATACTCTTATTATCTACAGAGTATATAGGGTCGACACATGTCGATATTGATCACATGACTACAATCTTATGTTAACAACAACTTACATGTGTCAACCCTATACATACTCTTATTATCTACAGAGTATATAGGGTCGACACATGTCGATATTGATCACATGACTACAATCTTATGTTAACAACAACTTACATGTGTCAACCCTATGCATACTCTTATTATCTGCAGAGTATATAGGGTCGACACATGTCGATATTGATCACATGACTACAATCTTATGTTAACAACAACTTACATGTGTCAACCCTATACATACTCTTATTATCTACAGAGTATATAGGGTCGACACATGTCGATATTGATCACATGACTACAATCTTATGTTAACAACAACTTACATGTGTCAACCCTATACATACTCTTATTATCTACAGAGTATATAGGGTCGACACATGTCGATATTGATCACATGACTACAATCTTATGTTAACAACAACTTACATGTGTCAACCCTATACATACTCTTATTATCTACAGAGTATATAGGGCCGTCACATGTTGATAATGATCACATGACTATTAGGGATTTATAAGATTATTTTTTATTTATTTTTTGGGTGAGGGGTGTAAAAAGATTACTAGCTTTCTACAGTAAATATGGACAATTCATGTTAATTGAGTGAGTGAGTGATTATTGCTTAACGCCAAGTGAACATTTTTCCAGCCATATCATGGCGAGAACAAGCTACATTTTGATGAGATGATGATGTAGATGATGACCGCTTTGTACTAGACCAGCACGCTAAGTTGGATTTTTAAAGTGCTAGCTCACTAGTACTGAAACAACAGTCTGCGAGCTCCACTCGGACACATTATTCCGATTCCGAACCAACCAATCTTTGTTCTTTTTCCTTAGTGCTGTTTGGCTGCGTGGGTGGTTAGCGGAGAAAGAACAAATAGCAATCTTTGTTCTTTTTCCTTTAGTGTTGCATGATTATTAGAGAAATACCAGGTTTGTAATCTTTGGTTCTTGCTGTTATATTGATTATATCCAGAACCCAGAGGATCACTATTTCTTTCTGTTATATTGATAATATCCAGAACCCAGCAGATCAGTAGTTCTTGCTGTTATATTGGTCATATCCAGAACACAGAAGAGCACTATTTCGTGCTGTAATTTGGTAATATCCAGAGCTTGGAAAATCAGTAGTTCTTCCTGCTGTTAGATTGATTTTATCCAGAGCCTGTAGATATATGCATACTTTTCCAACCTTGACATGCCCTGGATTTTGCAATATCACGTTTCGATGTATTAAATTATATCTATATATTCCTCCTTTTGTAGCCCTAAAAATGAATAGAAAACACCATATGTTTATAGTAGAAACGTGCTATTTGTCGCTTAACTTGTTATCATTGGTATAAACTGGCTGATATTCTTGAGTTAACAATATTTACTGACGATCTTATCTTACCAACCACACAGGCACACATAATTACACCCCGCCCTCTTTAGCGGAGAAATAACAAATACTAATTGTGTAATCTTTGGTTTGATCCGACCAGGATTCGAACTCACGATCTGTCGCACTCAATGCGAGCACGCTAACAATTGTCCCTTTGGCATCTCAAACTTGTTTTCTTACGTTATAGAGAAGCTAAAAATTTACTTTAAACGTAAGTAGGAAAGCTTCAGATACCAAAGGGGTATTTATAAGTCACTACCGTATAATCAAAGGACAAATATTACAATGGTCAGAGAACTCCCCCAACAATGGTCCACAAAAATTACACATCAAGCGAAAGATTAAACAGCACGACACCCGTGCTGAAAGCAGGGAGTGTACATCAGTACAACAGGATGGTAATACTAGTGAGTACTGCTCCAATAGTGGACAGAACATCAGTACAACAGGAATAGTAATACTAGTGAGTACTGCTACATTAGTGGACAGAACATCAGTACAACAGGAATGGTAATACTAGTGAGTACTGCTTCATTAGTGGACAGAACATCAGTACAACAGGAATGGTAATACTAGTGAGTACTGCTTCATTAGTGGACAGAACATCAGTACAACAGGAATGGTAATACTAGTGAGTACTGATCCATTAGTGGACAGAACATCAGTACAACATGAATGGTAATACTAGCCAGTACTGCTACATTAGTGGTCAGAACAACTGTATGACAGGAATGGTAGTACTAGTGAGTACTGCTTCATTCGTGGACAGAACATCAGTACAACAGGAAACCCGTGCTGAATGTAGGGATTGAACATCAGTACAACAGGAATGGCACTACTAGTAAGTACTGGTCCATTAGTGGACAGAACATCAGTACAACAGGAATGGTAATACTAATAAGTACTGGTCCATTAGTAGACCGAACATCAGTACAACAGGAATGGTAATACTAGTGAGTACTACTACATTAGTGGACAGATCATCAGTACAACCAGAATGGTAATACTAGTCAGTACTGCTTCATTAGTGGACAGAACATCAGTACAACAGGAATGGTAATACTAGTAAATACTGCTACATTAGAGGACAGAACATCAGTACAACAGGAATGGTAATACTAGTGAGTACTGCTTCATTAGTGGATAGAACATCAGTACAACAGGAATGGTAATACTAGTGAGTACTGCTACATTAGTGGACAGAACATCAGTACAACAGGAATGGTAATACTAGTAAGTACTGGTCAATTAGTGAACAGAACATCAGTACAACAGGAATGGTAATACTAGTCAGTACTGCTACATTAGTGGTCAGCACAGCTGTATGACAGGAATGGTAGTACTAGTGAGTACTGCTTCATTCGTGGACAGAACATCAGTACAACAGGAAACCCGTGCTGAATGTAGGGATTGAACATCAGTACAACAGGAATGGCACTACTAGTAAGTACTGGTCCATTAGTGGACAGAACATCAGTACAACAGGAATGGTAATACTAGTGAGTACTGCTACATTAGTGGACAGATCATCACTACAACCGGAATGGTAATACTAATGAGTACTGCTCTATTAGTGGACAGAACATCAGTACAACAGGAATGGTAATACTAGTAAGTACTGCTTCATTAGTGGACAGAACATCAGTACAACAGGAATGGTAATACTAGTGATTACTGCTTCATTAGTGGACAGAACATCAGTACAACAGGAATGGTCATACTAGTTAGTACTGCTTCATTAGTGGACAGAACATCAGTACAACAGAAATGGTAATACTAGTTAGTACTGCTTCATTAGTGGACAGAACATCAGTACAACAGGAATGGTCATACTAGTGAGTACTGCTTCATTAGTGGACAGAATATCAGTACAACAGGAATGGGAATACTAGTGAGTACTGCTTCATTAGTGGACAGAACATCAGTACAACAGGAATGGTAATACTAATAAGTACTGGTCCATTAGTAGACCGAACATCAGTACAACAGGAATGGTAATACTAGTGAGTACTACTACATTAGTGAACAGAACATCAGTAGAACAGGAATGGTAATACTAATGAGTACTGCTCTATTAGTGGACAGAACATCAGTACAACAGGAATGGTAATACTAGTAAGTACTGCTTCATTAGTGGACAGAACATCAGTACAACAGGAATGGTAATACTAATGAGTACTGCTCTATTAGTGGACAGAACATCAGTACAACAGGAATGGTAATACTAGTAAGTACTGCTTCATTAGTGGACAGAACATCAGTACAACAGGAATGGTAATACTAGTGATTACTGCTTCATTAGTGGACAGAACATCAGTACAACAGGAATGGTCATACTAGTGAGTACTGCTTCATTAGTGGACAGAATATCAGTACAACAGGAATGGTAATACTAGTGAGTACTGCTTCATTCGTGGACAGAACAACAGTACAACAGGAATGGTAATACTAGTGAGTACTGCTTCATTAGTGGACAGAACATCAGTACAACAGGAATTGTAATACTAGTGAGTACTGCTTCATTAGTGGACAGAACATCAGTACAACAGGAATGGAAATACTAGTGAGTACTGGTCCATTAGTGGACAGAACTTTAGTACAACAGGAATGGTAATACTAGTGAGTACTGCTACATTAATGGACAGAACATCAGTACAACAGGAATGGTAATACTAGTGAGTACTGGTCAATTAGTGGACAGAACATCAGTACAACAGGAATGGTAATACTAGTCAGTACTGCTACATTAGTGGTCAGAACAGCTGTATGACAGGAATGTTAGTACTAGTGAGTACTGCTTCATTCGTGGACAGAACATCAGTACAACAGGAAACCTGTGCTGAATGTAGGGATTGCACATCAGTACAACAGGAATGGCACTACTAGTAAGTACTGGTCCATTAGTGGACAGAACATCAGTACAACAGGAATGGTAATACTAATAAGTACTGGTCCATTAGTAGACCGAACATCAGTACAACAGGAATGCTAATACTAGTGAGTACTACTACATTAGTGGATAGAACATCAGTACAACAGGAATGGTAATACTAATGAGTACTGCTCTATTAGTGGACAGAACATCAGTACAACAGGAATGATAATACTAGTGAGTACTGCTTCATTAGTGGACAGAACATCAGTAAAACAGGAATGGTAATACTAGTGATTACTGCTTCTTTAGTAGACAGAACATCAGTACAACAGGAATGGCAATACTAGTAAGTACTGCTTCATTAGTGGACAGAACATCAGTACAACAGGAATGGTAATACTAGTGATTACTGCTTCATTAGTGGACAGAACAGCAGTACAACAGGAATGGTAATACTAGTTAGTACTGCTTCATTAGTGGACAGAACTTCAGTACAACAGGAATGGTAATACTAGTGAGTACTGCTTCATTAGTGGACAGAATATCAGTACAACAGGAATGGTAATACTAGTGAGTACTGCTTCATTAGTGGACAAAATATCAGTACAACAGGAATGGTAATACTAGTGAGTACTGCTTCATTAGTGGACAGAATATCAGTACAACAGGAATGGTAATACTAGTGAGTATTGCTCCATTATTGGACAGAACATCAGTACAACAGGAATGGTAATACTAGTGAGTACTGCTTCATTAGTGGACAGAATATCAGTACAACAGGAATGGTAATACTAGTGAGTACTGCTTCATTAGTGGACAGAACATCAGTACAACAGGAATAGTAATACTAGTGAGTACTGCTTCATTAGTGGACAGAATATCAGTACAACAGGAATGGTAATACTAGTGAGTACTGGTCCATTAGTGGACAGAACATCAGTACAACAGGAATGGTAATACTAGTCAGTACTGCTTCATTAGTGGACAGAACATCAGTACAACAGGAATGGTAATACTAGTAAGTACTGCTACATTAGAGGACAGAACATCAGTACAACAGGAATGGTAATACTAGTGAGTACTGGTCCATTAGTGGACAGAACATCAGTACAACAGGAATGGTAATACTAGTCAGTACTGCTTCATTAGTGGACAGAACATCAGTACAACAGGAATGGTAATACTAGTAAGTTGTGCTACATTAGAGGACAGAACATCAGTACAACAGTAATTGTAATACTAGTGAGTACTGCTTCATTAATGGATAGAACATCAGTACAACAGGAAAGGTAATATCGGTGAGTACTGCTTCATTAGTGGACAGAACATCAGTACAACAGAAATGGTAATACTAGTCAGTACTGCTTCATTAGTGGACAGAACATCAGTAAAACAGGAATGGTAATACTAGTCAGTACTGCTTCATTAGTGGACAGAACATCAGTACAACAGGAATGGTAATACTAGTGAGTACTGATTCATTAGTGGACAGAACATCAGTACAAGAGGAATGGTAATACTAGTCAGTACTGCTTCATTAGTGGACAGAACATCAGTACAACAGGAATGGCAATACTAGTGAGTACTGCTCCATTAGTGGACAGAACATCAGTACAACAGGAATAGTAATACTAGTGAGTACTGCTACATTAGTGGACAGAACATCAGTGCAACAAGAATGGTAATACTAGTAAGTACCTGTCAATTAGTGGACAGAACATCAGTACGACAGTAATGGTAATACTAGTCAGTACTGCTACATTAGTGGTCAGAACAGCTGTAGGACAAGAATGGTAGTATTAGTGAGTACTGCTTCATTCGTGGACAGAACATCAGTACAACAGGAAACCTGTGCTCAAAGTAGGGATTGAACATCAGTACAACAGGAATGGTAATACTAGTAAGTACTGCTTCATCAGTGGACAGAACATTTATACAACAGGAATGGCACTACTAGTAAGTACTGGTCCATTAGTGGACAGAACATCAGGACAACAGCAATAGTAATACTAGTAAGTACTGGTCCATTAGTAGACCGAACATCAGTACAACAGGAATGGTAATACTAGTGAGTACTGCTTCATTAGTGGACAGAACATCAGTACAACAGGAATGGTAATACTAGTGAGTACTGCTTAATTAGTGGACAGAACATCAGTACAACAGGAATGGTAATACTAGTGAGTATTGATCCTTTAATGGACAGAACATCAGTACAACAGGAATGGTAATACTAGTCACTACTGCTTCATTAATGGACAGAACATCAGTACAACAGGAATGGTAATACTAGTAAGTACTGCTACATTAGAGGACAGAACATCAGTACAACAGAAATGGTAATACTAGTGAGTACTGCTTCATTAGTGGATAGAACATCAGTACAACAGGAATGGTAATATTGGTGAGTACTGCTTCATTAGTGGATAGAACATCAGTACAACAGGAATGGTAATACTAGTGAGTATGCTCCATTAGTGGACAGAACATCAGTACAATAGGAATGGTAATACTAGTCAGTACTGCTGCATTAGTGGACAGAACATCAATACAACAGGAATGGTAATACTAGTGAATACTGCTACATTAGAGGACAGAACATCACTACAACAGGAATGGTAATACTAGTCAGTACTGCTTCATTAGTGGATAGAACGTCAGTACAACAGGAATGGTAATATTGGTAAGTACTGCTTCATTAGTGGACAGAACATCAGTACAACAGCAATGGTAATACTAGTGAGTACTGCTACATTAGTGGACAGAACATCAGTACAACAGGAATGGTAATACTAGTGAGTACTGCTTCATTAGTGGACAGAACATCAGAACAACAGGAATGGTAATACAAGTGAGTACTGCTTCATTAGTGGGCAGAATATCAGTACAACAGGAATGGTAATACTAGTAAGTACTGGTCAATTAGTGGACAGAACATCTGTACAACAGTAATGGTAATACTAGTCAGTACTTCTACATTAGTGGTCAGAACAGCTGTATGACAGTAATGGTAGTATTAGTGAGTACTGCTTCATTCGTGGACAGAACATCAGTACAACAGGAAATCTGTGCTGAAAGTAGGGATTGAACATCAGTACAACAGCAATGGTAATACTAGTAAGTACTGCTTCATCAGTGGACAGAACATGTATACAACAGGAATAGCACTACTAGTAAGTACTGGTCCATTAGTGGACAGAACATCAGTACAACAGGAATGGTAATACTAGTAAGTACTGGTCCATTAGTAGACCGAACATCAGTACAACAGGAATGGTAATACTAGTGAGTACTGCTTCATTAGTGGACAGAACATCAGTACAACAGGAATGGTAATATTGGTGAGTACTGCTTCATTAGTGGACAGAACATCAGTACAACAGGAATGGTCATACTAGTGAGTACTGGTCCATTAGTGAACAGAACATCAGTACAACAGGAATGGTAATACTAGTCAGTACTGCTGCATTAGTGGACAGAACATCAGTACAACAGGAATGGTAATACTAATGAGTACTGCTACATTAGAGGACAGAACATCAGTACAACAGGAATGGTAATACTAGTGAGTACTGCTTCATTAGTGGATAGAACATCAGTACAACATGAATGGTAATATTGGTGAGTATTGCTTCATTAGTGGACAGAACATCAGTTCAACAGGAATGGTAATACTAGTGAGTACTGCTACATTAATGGACAGAACATCAGTACAACAGGAATGGTAATACTAGTGAGTACTGCTTCATTAGTGGACAGAACATCAGTATAACAGGAATGGTAATACTAGTGAGTACTGCTTCATTAGTGGACAGAACATCAGTACAACAGGAATGGTAATACTAGTGAGTACTGCTTCATTAGTGGACAGAACATCAGTACAACAGGAATGGTAATACTAGTGAATACTGGTCCATTAGTGGACAGAACATCAGCACAACAGGAATGGTAATACTAGTCGGTACTGCTTCATTAGTGGACAGAACATCAGCACAACAGGAATGGTAATACTAGTAAGTACTGCTACATTAGAGGACAGAACATCAGTACAACAGTAATTGTAATACTAGCGAGTACTGCTTCATTAGTGTATAGAACATCAGTACCACAGGAATGGTAATATTGGTGAGTACTGCTTCATTAGTGGACAGAACATCAGTACAACAGGAATGGTAATACTAGTGAGTACTGCTACATTAGTGGAGAGAACATCAGTACAACAGGAATGGTAATACTAGTGAGTACTGCTTCATTAGTGGACAGAATATCAGTACAACAGGAATGGTAATACTAGTGAGTACTGCTTCATTAGTGAACAGAACATCAGTACAACAGGAATGGTAATACTAGTAAGTACTGCCTCATTAGTGGACAGAACATCAGTACAACAGGAATGGTAATACTAGTGAGTACTGTTCCATTAGTGGACAGAACATCAGTACAACAGGAATGGTAATACTAGTCAGTACTGCTTCATTAGTGGACAGAACATCAGCACAACAGGAATGGTAATACTAGTGAGTACTGCTTCATTAGTGGAAAGAACATCAGTACAACAGGAATGGTAATACTAGTAAGTACTGCTTCATTAGTGGACAGAACATCAGTACAATAGGAATGGTAATACTAGTGAGTACTGTTCCATTAGTGGACAGAACATCAGCACAACAGGAATGGTAATACTAGTCAGTACTGCTTCATTAGTGGACAGAACATCAGCACAACAGGAATGGTAATACTAGTAAGTACTGATACATTAGAGGACAGAACATCAGTACAACAGGAATGGTAATACTAGTGAGTACTGCTACATTAGTGGACAGAACATCAGTACAACAGGAATGGTAATACTAGTGGGTACTGCTTCATTAGTGGACAGAATATCAGTACAACAGGAATGGTAATACTAGTGAGTACTGCTTCATTAGTGAACAGAACTTCAGTACAACAGGAATGGTAATACTAGTAAGTACTGCTTCATTAGTGGACAGAACATCAGTACAACAGGAATGGTAATACTAGTGAGTACTGGTCCATTAGTGGACAGAACATCAGTACAACAGGAATGGTAATACTAGTCAGTACTGCTTCATTAGTGGACAGAACATCAGTACAACAGGAATGGCAATACTAGTAAGTACTGCTACATTAGAGGACAGAATATCAGTACAACAGAAATGGTAATACTAGTGAGTACTGCTTCATTAGTGGATAGAACATCAGTACAACAGGAATGGTAATATTGGTGAGTACTGCTTCATTAGTGGACAGAACATCAGTACAACAGGAATGGTAATACTAGTGAGTACTGGTCCATTAGTGAACAGAACATCAGTACAACAGGAATGGTAATACTAGTCAGTACTGCTGCATTAGTGGACAGAACAGCTGTATGACAGGAATGATAGTATTAGTGAGTACTGCTTCATTCGTGGACAGAACATCAGTACAACAGGAAATCTGTGCTGAAAGTAGGGAATGAACATCAGTACAACAGGAATGGTAATACTAGTAAGTACTGCTTCATCAGTGGACAAAACATTTATACAACAGGAATGGCACTACTAGTAAGTACTGGTCCATTAGTGGACAGAACATCAGTACAACAGGAATGGTAATACTAGTAAGTACTGGTCCATTAGTAGACCGAACATCAGTACAACAGGAATGGTAATACTAGTGAGTACTGCTTCATTAGTGGACAGAATATCAGTACAACAGGAATGGTAATACTAGTGAGTACTGCTTCATTCGTGGACAGAACAACAGTACAACAGGAATGGTAATACTAGTGAGTACTGCTTCATTAGTGGACAGAACATCAGTACAACAGGAATTGTAATACTAGTGAGTATTGCTTCATTAGTGGACAGAATATCAGTACAACAGGAATGGTAATACTAGTGAGTACTGCTTCATTAGTGGACAGAACATCAGTACAACAGGAATGGTAATACTAGTGAGTACTGGTCCATTAGTGGAGAGAACATCAGCACAACAGGAATGGTAATACTAGTCGGTACTGCTTCATTAGTGGACAGAACATCAGCACAACAGGAATGGTAATACTAGTAAGTACTGCTACATTAGAGGACAGAACAACAGTACAACAGTAATTGTAATACTAGCGAGTACTGCTTCATTAGTGTATAGAACATCAGTACCACAGGAATGGTAATATTGTTGAGTACTGCTTCATTAGTGGACAGAACATCAGTACAACAGGAATGGTAATACTAGTGAGTACTGCTACATTAGTGGAGAGAACATCAGTACAACAGGAATGGTAATACTAGTGAGTACTGCTTCATTAGTGGACAGAATATCAGTACAAGAGGAATGGTAATACTAGTGAGTACTGCTTCATTAGTGAACAGAACATCAGTACAACAGGAATGGTAATACTAGTAAGTACTGCTTCATTAGTGGACAGAGCATCAGTACAACAGGAATGGTAATACTAGTGAGTACTGTTCCATTAGTGGACAGAACATCAGTACAACAGGAATGGTAATACTAGTCAGTACTGCTTCATTAGTGGACAGAACATCAGCACAACAGGAATGGTAATACTAGTGAGTACTGCTTCATTAGTGGAAAGAACATCAGTACAACAGGAATGGTAATACTAGTAAGTACTGCTTCATTAGTGGACAGAACATCAGTACAATAGGAAAGGTAATACTAGTGAGTACTGTTCCATTAGTGGACAGAACATCAGTACAACAGGAATGGTAATACTAGTAAGTACTGCTTCATTAGTGGACAGAACATCAGCACAACAGGAATGGTAATACTAGTAAGTACTGATACATTAGAGGACAGAACATCAGTACAACAGGAATGGTAATACTAGTGAGTACTGCTACATTAGTGGACAGAACATCAGTACAACAGGAATGGTAATACTAGTGGGTACTGCTTCATTAGTGGACAGAATATCAGTACAACAGGAATGGTAATACTAGTGAGTACTGCTTCATTAGTGAACAGAACATCAGTACAAGAGGAATGGTAATACTAGTAAGTACTGCTTCATTAGTGGACAGAACATCAGTACAACAGGAATGGTAATACTAGTGAGTACTGGTCCATTAGTGGACAGAACATCAGTACAACAGGAATGGTAATACTAGTCAGTACTGCTTCATTAGTGGACAGAACATCAGTACAACAGAAATGGTAATACTAGTGAGTACTGCTTCATTAGTGGATAGAACATCAGTACAACAGGAATGGTAATATTGGTGAGTACTGCTTCATTAGTGGACAGAACATCAGTACAACAGGAATGGTAATACTAGTGAGTACTGGTCCATTAGTGAACAGAACATCAGTACAACAGGAATGGTAATACTAGTCAGTACTGCTGCATTAGTGGACAGAACAGCTGTATGACAGGAATGATAGTATTAGTGAGTACTGCTTCATTCGTGGACAGAACATCAGTACAACAGGAAATCTGTGCTGAAAGTAGGGAATGAACATCAGTACAACAGGAATGGTAATACTAGTAAGTACTGCTTCATCAGTGGACAGAACATTTATACAACAGGAATGGCACTACTAGTAAGTACTGGTCCATTAGTTGACAGAACATCAGTACAACAGGAATGGTAATACTAGTAAGTACTGGTCCATTAGTAGACCGAACATCAGTACAACAGGAATGGTCATACTAGTGAGTACTGCTTCATTAGTGGACAGAATATCAGTACAACAGGAATGGTAATTCTAGTGAGTACTGCTTCATTCGTGGAAAGAACAACAGTACAACAGGAATGGTAATACTAGTGAGTACTGCTTCATTAGTGGACAGAACATTAGTACAACAGGAATTGTAATACTAGTGAGTACTGCTTCATTAGTGGACAGAACATCAGTACAACAGGAATGGAAATACTAGTGAGTCCTGGTCCATTAGTGGACAGAACATCAGTACAACAGGAATAGTAATACTAGTGAGTACTGCTACATTAGTGGACAGAACATCAGTACAACAGGAATGGTAATACTAGTGAGTACTGGTCAATTAGTGGACAGAACATCAGTACAACAGGAATGGTAATACTAGTCAGTACTGCTACATTAGTGGTCAGAACAGCTGTATGACAGGAATGTTAGTACTAGTGAGTACTGCTTCATTCGTGGACAGAACATCAGTACAACAGGAAACCTGTGCTGAATGTAGGGATTGAACATCAGTACAACAGGAATGGCACTACTAGTAAGTACTGGTCCATTAGTGGACAGAACATCAGTACAACAGGAATGGTAATACTAATAAGTACTGGTCCATTAGTAGACCGAACATCAGTACAACAGGAATGCTAATACTAGTGAGTACTACTACATTAGTGGACAGAACATCAGTACAACAGGAATGGTAATACTAATGAGTACTGCTCTATAAGTGGACAGAACATCAGTACAACAGGAATGGTAATACTAGTGAGTACTGCTTCATTAGTGGACAGAACATCAGTACAACAGGAATGGTAATACTAGTGATTACTGCTTCTTTAGTAGACAGAACAGCAGTACAACAGGAATGGTAATACTAGTAAGTACTGCTTCATTAATGGACAGAACATCAGTACAACAGGAATGGTAATACTAGTGATTACTGCTTCATTAGTGGACAGAACATCAGTACAACAGGAATGGTAATACTAGTGAGTACTGCTTCATTAGTGGACAGAATATCAGTACAACAGGAATGGTAATACAAGTGAGTACTGCTTCATTAGTTGACAGAACATCAGTACAACAGGAATGGTAATACTAGTGAGTACTGCTTCATTAGTGGACAGAATATCAGTACAACAGGAATGGTAATACTAGTGAGTACTCCTTCATTAGTGGACAAAATATCAGTACAACAGGAATGGTAATACTAGTGAGTACTGCTTCATTAGTGGACAGAATATCAGTACAACAGGAATGGTAATACTATTGAGTATTGCTCCATTATTGGACAGAACATCAGTACAACAGGAATGGTAATACTAGTGAGTACTGATACATTAGAGGACAGAACATCAGTACAACAGGAATGGTAATACTAGTGAGTACTGCTTCATTAGTGGACAGAACATCAGTACAACAGGAATGGTAATACTAGTGATTACTGCTTCTTTAGTAGACAGAACATCAGTACAACAGGAATGGTAATACTAGTAATTACTGCTTCATTAGTGGACAGAACATCAGTACAACAGGAATGGTAATACTAGTGATTACTGCTTCATTAGTGGACAGAACATCAGTACAACAGGAATGGTAATACTAGTGAGTACTGCTTCATTAGTGGACAGAATATCAGTACAACAGGAATGGTAATACAAGTGAGTACTGCTTCATTAGTTGACAGAACATCAGTACAACAGGAATGGTAATACTAGTGAGTACTGCTTTATTAGTGGACAGAATATCAGTACAACAGGAATGGTAATACTAGTGAGTACTCCTTCATTAGTGGACAAAATATCAGTACAACAGGAATGGTAATACTAGTGAGTACTGCTTCATTAGTGGACAGAATATCAGTACAACAGGAATGGTAATACTATTGAGTATTGCTCCATTATTGGACAGAACATCAGTACAACAGGAATGGTAATACTAGTGAGTACTGCTTCATTAGTGGACAGAATATCAGTACAACAGGAATGGTAATACTAGTGAGTACTGCTTCATTAGTGGACAGAACATCAGTACAACAGGAATGGTAATACTAGTGAGTACTGCTTCATTAGTGGACAGAACATCAGTACAACAGGAATGGTAATACTAGTGAGTACTGGTCCATTAGTGGACAGAACATCAGTACAACAGGAATGGTAATACTAGTCAGTACTGCTTCATTAGTGGACAGAACATCAGTACAACAGGAAAGGTAATACTAGTAAGTACTGCTACATTAGAGGACAGAACATCAGTACAACAGGAATTGTAATACTAGTGAGTACTGCTTCATTAGTGGATAGAACATCAGTACAACAGGAAAGGTAATATCGGTGAGTACTGCTTCATTAGTGGACAGAACATCAGTACAACAGGAATGGTAATACTAGTGAGTACTGCTTCATTAGTGGAGAGAACATCAGTACAACAGGAATGGCAATACTAGTGAGTACTGCTTCATTAGTGGATAGAACATCAGTACAACAGGAATGGTAATACTAGTCAGTACTGCTTCATTAGTGGACAGAACATCAGTACAACAGGAATGGTAATACTAGTCAGTACTGCTTCATTAGTGGACAGAACATCAGTACAACAGGAATGGTAATACTAGTGAGTACTGATCCGTTAGTGGACAGAACATCAGTACAACAGGAATGGTAATACTAGTCAGTACTGCTTCATTAGTGGACAGAACATCAGTACAACAGGAATGGCAATACTAGTGAGTACTGCTCCATTAGTGGACAGAACATCAGTACAACAGGAATAGTAATACTAGTGAGTACTGCTACATTAGTGGACAGAACATCAGTGCAACAAGAATGGTAATACTAGTAAGTACTGGTCAATTAGTGGACAGAACATCAGTACAACAGTAGTGGTAATACTAGTCAGTACTGCTACATTAGTGGTCAGAACAGCTGTAGGACAAGAATGGTAGTATTAGTGAGTACTGCTTCATTCGTGGACAGAACATCAGTACAACAGGAAACCTGTGCTCAAAGTAGGGATTGAACATCAGTACAACAGGAATGGTAATACTAGTAAGAACTGCTTCATTAGTGGAGAGAACATTTATACAACAGGAATGGCACTACTAGTAAGTACTGGTCCATTAGTGGACAGAACATCAGTACAACAGGAATAGTAATACTAGTAAGTACTGGTCCATTAGTAGACCGAACATCAGTACAACAGGAATGGTAATACTAGTGAGTACTGCTTCATTAGTGGACAGAATATCAGTACAACAGGAATGGTAATACTAGTCAGTACTGCTGCATTAGTGGACAGAACATCAATACAACAGGAATGGTAATAATAGTGAATACTGCTACATTAGAGGACAGAACATCACTACAACAGGAATGTTAATACTAGTCAGTACTGCTTCATTAGTGGATAGAACATCAGTACAACAGGAATGGTAATATTGGTGAGTACTGCTTCATTAGTGGACAGAACATCAGTACAACAGGAATGGTAATACTAGTGAGTACTGCTACATTAGTGGACAGAACATCAGTACAACATGAATGGTAATACTAGTGAGTACTGCTTCATTAGTGGACAGAACATCAGAACAAGAGGAATGGTAGTACAAGTGAGTACTGCTTCATTAGTGGACAGAATATCAGTACAACAGGAATGGTAATACTAGTAAGTACTGCTACATTAGAGGACAGAACATCAGTACAACAGTAATTGTAATACTAGCGAGTACTGCTTCATTAGTGTATAGAACATCAGTACCACAGGAATGGTAATATTGGTGAGTACTGCTTCATTAGTGGACAGAACATCAGTACAACAGGAATGGTAATACTAGTGAGTACTGCTACATTAGTGGAGAGAACATCAGTACAACAGGAATGGTAATACTAGTGAGTACTGCTTCATTAGTGGACAGAATATCAGTACAACAGGAATGGTAATACTAGTGAGTACTGCTTCATTAGTGAACAGAACATCAGTACAACAGGAATGGTAATACTAGTAAGTACTGCTTCATTAGTGGACAGAACATCAGTACAACAGGAATGGTAATACTAGTGAGTACTGTTCCATTAGTGGACAGAACATCAGTACAACAGGAATGGTAATACTAGTGAGTACTGCTTCATTAGTGGACAGAACATCAGCACAACAGGAATGGTAATACTAGTGAGTACTGCTTCATTAGTGGAAAGAACATCAGTACAACAGGAATTGTAATACTAGTAAGTACTGCTTCATTAGTGGACAGAACATCAGTACAATAGGAATGGTAATACTAGTGAGTACTGTTCCATTAGTGGACAGAACATCAGTACAACAGGAATGGTAATACTAGTCAGTACTGCTTCATTAGTGGACAGAACATCAGCACAACAGGAATGGTAATACTAGTAAGTACTGATACATTAGAGGACAGAACATCAGTACAACAGGAATGGTAATACTAGTGAGTACTGCTACATTAGTGGACAGAACATCAGTACAACAGGAATGGTAATACTAGTGGGTACTGCTTCATTAGTGGACAGAATATCAGTACAACAGGAATGGTAATACTAGTGAGTACTGCTTCATTAGTGAACAGAACATCAGTACAACAGGAATGGTAATACTAGTAAGTACTGATTCATTAGTGGACAGAACATCAGTACAACAGGAATGGTAATACTAGTGAGTACTGGTCCATTAGTGGACAGAACATCAGTACAACAGGAATGGTAATACTAGTCAGTACTGCTTCATTAGTGGACAGAACATCAGTACAACAGGAATGGTAATACTAGTAAGTACTGCTACATTAGAGGACAGAACATCAGTACAACAGAAATGGTAATACTAGTGAGTACTGGTCAATTAGTGGACAGAACATCAGTACAACAGGAATGGTAATACTAGTCAGTACTGCTACATTAGTGGTCAGAACAGCTGTATGACAGGAATGTTAGTACTAGTGAGTACTGCTTCATTCGTGGACAGAACATCAGTACAACAGGAAACCTGTGCTGAATGTAGGGATTGAACATCAGTACAACAGGAATGGCACTACTAGTAAGTACTGGTCCATTAGTGGACAGAACATCAGTACAACAGGAATGGTAATACTAATAAGTACAGGTCCATTAGTAGACCGAACATCAGTACAACAGGAATGCTAATACTAGTGAGTACTACTACATTAGTGGATAGAACATCAGTACAACAGGAATGGTAATACTAGTGATTACTGCTTCTTTAGTAGACAGAACATCAGTACAACAGGAATGGTAATACTAGTAAGTACTGCTTCATTAGTGGACAGAACATCAGTACAACAGGAATGGTAATACTAGTGAGTACTGCTTCATTAGTGGACAGAACATCAGTACAACAGGAATGGTAATACTAGTGATTACTGCTTCTTTAGTTGACAGAACATCAGTACAACAGGAATGGTAATACTAGTAAGTACTGCTTCATTAGTGGACAGAACATCAGTACAACAGGAATGGTAATACTAGTGATTACTGCTTCATTAGTGGACAGAACATCAGTACAACAGGAATGGTAATACTAGTGAGTACTGCTTCATTAGTGGACAGAATATCAGTACAACAGGAATGGTAATACCAGTGAGTACTGCTTCATTAGTGGACAGAACATCAGTACAACAGGAATGGTAATACTAGTGAGTACTGCTTCATTAGTGGACAGAATATCAGTACAACAGGAATGGTAATACTAGTGAGTACTGCTTCATTAGTGGACAAAATATCAGTACAACAGGAATGGTAATACTAGTGAGTACTGCTTCATTAGTGGACAAAATATCAGTACAACAGGAATGGTAATACTAGTCAGTACTGCTTCATTAGTGGACAGAACATCAGTACAACAGGAATGGTAATACTAGTGAGTACTGATCCATTAGTGGACAGAACATCAGTACAACAGGAATGGTAATACTAGTCAGTACTGTTTCATTAGTGGACAGAACATCAGTACAACAGGAATGGCAATACTAGTGAGTACTGCTCCATTAGTGGACAGAACATCAGTACAACAGGAATAGTAATACTAGTGAGTACTGCTACATTAGTGGACAGAACATCAGTGCAACAAGAATGGTAATACTGGTAAGTACTGGTCAATTAGTGGACAGAACATCAGTACAACAGTAATGATAATACTAGTCAGTACTGCTACATTAGTGGTCAGAACAGCTGTAGGACAAGAATGGTAGTATTAGTGAGTACTGCTTCATTCGTGGACAGAACATCAGTACAACAGGAAACCTGTGCTCAAAGTAGGGATTGAACATCAGTACAACAGGAATGGTAATACTAGTAAGAACTGCTTCATCAGTGGACAGAACATTTATACAACAGGAATGGCACTACTAGTAAGTACTGGTCCATTAGTGGACAGAACATCAGTACAACAGGAATAGTAATACTAGTAAGTACTGGTCCATTAGTAGACCGAACATCAGTACAACAGGAATGGTAATACTAGTGAGTACTGCTTCATTGGTGGACAGAATATCAGTACAACAGGAATGGTAATACTAGTGAGTACTGCTTAATTAGTGGACAGAACATCAGTACAACAGGAATGGTAATACTAGTGAGTACTGGTCCATTAGTGGACAGAACATCAGTACAACAGGAATGGTAATACTAGTGATTACTGCTTCTTTAGTAGACAGAACATCAGTACAACAGGAATGGTAATACTAGTAAGTACTGCTTCATTAGTGGACAGAACATCAGTACAACAGGAATGGTAATACTAGTGATTACTGCTTCATTAGTGGACAGAACATCAGTACAACAGGAATGGTAATACAAGTGAGTACTGCTTCATTAGTGGACAGAATATCAGTACAACAGGAATGGTAATACTAGTAAGTACTGCTACATTAGAGGACAGAACATCAGTACAACAGTAATTGTAATACTAGCGAGTACTGCTTCATTAGTGTATAGAACATCAGTACCACAGGAATGGTAATATTGGTGAGTACTGCTTCATTAGTGGACAGAACATCAGTACAACAGGAATGGTAATACTAGTGAGTACTGCTACATTAGTGGAGAGAACATCAGTACAACAGGAATGGTAATACTAGTGAGTACTGCTTCATTAGTGGACAGAATATCAGTACAACAGGAATGGTAATACTAGTGAGTACTGCTTCATTAGTGAACAGAACATCAGTACAACAGGAATGGTAATACTAGTAAGTACTGCTTCATTAGTGGACAGGACATCAGTACAACAGGAATGGTAATACTAGTGAGTACTGTTCCATTAGTAGACAGAACATCAGTACAACAGGAATGGTAATACTAGTGAGTACTGCTTCATTAGTGGACAGAACATCAGCACAACAGGAATGGTAATACTAGTGAGTACTGCTTCATTAGTGGAAAGAACATCAGTACAACAGGAATGGTAATACTAGTAAGTACTGCTTCATTAGTGGACAGAACATCAGTACAATAGGAATGGTAATACTAGTGAGTACTGTTCCATTAGTGGACAGAACATCAGTACAACAGGAATGGTAATACTAGTCAGCACTGCTTCATTAGTGGACAGAACATCAGCACAACAGGAATGGTAATACTAGTAAGTACTGATACATTAGAGGACAGAACATCAGTACAACAGGAATGGTAATACTAGTGAGTACTGCTACATTAGTGGACAGAACATCAGTACAACAGGATTGGTAATACTAGTGGGTACTGCTTCATTAGTGGACAGAATATCAGTACAACAGGAATGGTAATACTAGTGAGTACTGCTTCATTAGTGAACAGAACATCAGTACAACAGGAATGGTAATACTAGTAAGTACTGATTCATTAGTGGACAGAACATCAGTACAACAGGAATGGTAATACTAGTGAGTACTGGTCCATTAGTGGACAGAACATCAGTACAACAGGAATGGTAATACTAGTCAGTACTGCTTCATTAGTGGACAGAACATCAGTACAACAGGAATGGTAATACTAGTAAGTACTGCTACATTAGAGGACAGAACATCAGTACAACAGAAATGGTAATACTAGTGAGTACTGGTCAATTAGTGGACAGAACATCAGTACAACAGGAATGGTAATACTAGTCAGTACTGCTACATTAGTGGTCAGAACAGCTGTATGACAGGAATGTTAGTACTAGTGAGTACTGCTTCATTCGTGGACAGAACATCAGTACAACAGGAAACCTGTGCTGAATGTTGGGATTGAACATCAGTACAACAGGAATGGCACTACTAGTAAGTACTGGTCCATTAGTGGACAGAACATCAGTACAACAGGAATGGTAATACTAATAAGTACAGGTCCATTAGTAGACCGAACATCAGTACAACAGGAATGCTAATACTAGTGAGTACTACTACATTAGTGGATAGAACATCAGTACAACAGGAATGGTAATACTAGTGATTACTACTTCTTTAGTAGACAGAACATCAGTACAACAGGAATGGTAATACTAGTAAGTACTGCTTCATTAGTGGACAGAACATCAGTACAACAGGAATGGTAATACTAGTGATTACTGCTTCTTTAGTAGACAGAACATCAGTACAACAGGAATGGTAATACTAGTAAGTACTGCTTCATTAGTGGACAGAACATCAGTACAACAGGAATGGTAATACTAGTGATTACTGCTTCATTAGTGGACAGAACATCAGTACAACAGGAATGGTAATACAAGTGAGTACTGCTTCATTAGTGGACAGAATATCAGTACAACAGGAATGGTAATACTAGTAAGTACTGCTACATTAGAGGACAGAACATCAGTACAACAGTAATTGTAATACTAGCGAGTACTGCTTCATTAGTGTATAGAACATCAGTACCACAGGAATGGTAATATTGGTGAGTACTGCTTCATTAGTGGACAGAACATCAGTACAACAGGAATGGTAATACTAGTGAGTACTGCTACATTAGTGGAGAGAACATCAGTACAACAGGAATGGTAATACTAGTGAGTACTGCTTCATTAGTGGACAGAATATCAGTACAACAGGAATGGTAATACTAGTGAGTACTGCTTCATTAGTGAACAGAACATCAGTACAACAGGAATGGTAATACTAGTAAGTACTGCTTCATTAGTGGACAGGACATCAGTACAACAGGAATGGTAATACTAGTGAGTACTGTTCCATTAGTGGACAGAACATCAGTACAACAGGAATGGTAATACTAGTGAGTACTGCTTCATTAGTGGACAGAACATCAGCACAACAGGAATGGTAATACTAGTGAGTACTGCTTCATTAGTGGAAAGAACATCAGTACAACAGGAATGGTAATACTAGTAAGTACTGCTTCATTAGTGGACAGAACATCAGTACAATAGGAATGGTAATACTAGTGAGTACTGTTCCATTAGTGGACAGAACATCAGTACAACAGGAATGGTAATACTAGTCAGTACTGCTTCATTAGTGGACAGAACATCAGCACAACAGGAATGGTAATACTAGTAAGTACTGATACATTAGAGGACAGAACATCAGTACAACAGGAATGGTAATACTAGTGAGTACTGCTACATTAGTGGACAGAACATCAGTACAACAGGATTGGTAATACTAGTGGGTACTGCTTCATTAGTGGACAGAATATCAGTACAACAGGAATGGTAATACTAGTGAGTACTGCTTCATTAGTGAACAGAACATCAGTACAACAGGAATGGTAATACTAGTAAGTACTGATTCATTAGTGGACAGAACATCAGTACAACAGGAATGGTAATACTAGTGAGTACTGGTCCATTAGTGGACAGAACATCAGTACAACAGGAATGGTAATACTAGTCAGTACTGCTTCATTAGTGGACAGAACATCAGTACAACAGGAATGGTAATACTAGTAAGTACTGCTACATTAGAGGACAGAACATCAGTACAACAGAAATGGTAATACTAGTGAGTACTGGTCAATTAGTGGACAGAACATCAGTACAACAGGAATGGTAATACTAGTCAGTACTGCTACATTAGTGGTCAGAACAGCTGTATGACAGGAATGTTAGTACTAGTGAGTACTGCTTCATTCGTGGACAGAACATCAGTACAACAGGAAACCTGTGCTGAATGTTGGGATTGAACATCAGTACAACAGGAATGGCACTACTAGTAAGTACTGGTCCATTAGTGGACAGAACATCAGTACAACAGGAATGGTAATACTAATAAGTACAGGTCCATTAGTAGACCGAACATCAGTACAACAGGAATGCTAATACTAGTGAGTACTACTACATTAGTGGATAGAACATCAGTACAACAGGAATGGTAATACTAGTGATTACTGCTTCTTTAGTAGACAGAACATCAGTACAACAGGAATGGTAATACTAGTAAGTACTGCTTCATTAGTGGACAGAACATCAGTACAACAGGAATGGTAATACTAGTGATTACTGCTTCTTTAGTAGACAGAACATCAGTACAACAGGAATGGTAATACTAGTAAGTACTGCTTCATTAGTGGACAGAACATCAGTACAACAGGAATGGTAATACTAGTGATTACTGCTTCATTAGTGGACAGAACATCAGTACAACAGGAATGGTAATACTAGTGAGTACTGCTTCATTAGTGGACAGAATATCAGTACAACAGGAATGGTAATACCAGTGAGTACTGCTTCATTAGTGGACACAACATCAGTACAACAGGAATGGTAATACTAGTGAGTACTGCTTCATTAGTGGACAGAATATCAGTACAACAGGAATGGTAATACTAGTGAGTACTGCTTCATTAGTGGACAAAATATCAGTACAACAGGAATGGTAATACTAGTGAGTACTGCTTCATTAGTGGACAAAATATCAGTACAACAGGAATGGTAATACTAGTCAGTACTGCTTCATTAGTGGACAGAACATCAGTACAACAGGAATGGTAATACTAGTGAGTACTGATCCATTAGTGGACAGAACATCAGTACAACAGGAATGGTAATACTAGTCAGTACTGTTTCATTAGTGGACAGAACATCAGTACAACAGGAATGGCAATACTAGTGAGTACTGCTCCATTAGTGGACAGAACATCAGTACAACAGGAATAGTAATACTAGTGAGTACTGCTACATTAGTGGACAGAACATCAGTGCAACAAGAATGGTAATACTGGTAAGTACTGGTCAATTAGTGGACAGAACATCAGTACAACAGTAATGGTAATACTAGTCAGTACTGCTACATTAGTGGTCAGAACAGCTGTAGGACAAGAATGGTAGTATTAGTGAGTACTGCTTCATTCGTGGACAGAACATCAGTACAACAGGAAACCTGTGCTCAAAGTAGGATTGAACATCAGTACAACAGGAATGGTAATACTAGTAAGAACTGCTTCATCAGTGGACAGAACATTTATACAACAGGAATGGCACTACTAGTAAGTATTGGTCCATTAGTGGACAGAACATCAGTACAACAGGAATAGTAATACTAATAAGTACTGGTCCATTAGTAGACCGAACATCAGTACAACAGGAATGGTAATACTAGTGAGTACTGCTTCATTGGTGGACAGAATATCAGTACAACAGGAATGGTAATACTAGTGAGTACTGCTTAATTAGTGGACAGAACATCAGTACAACAGGAATGGTAATACTAGTGAGTACTGGTCCATTAGTGGACAGAACATCAGTACAACAGGAATGGTAATACTAGTGATTACTGCTTCTTTAGTAGACAGAACATCAGTACAACAGGAATGGTAATACTAGTAAGTACTGCTTCATTAGTGGACAGAACATCAGTACAACAGGAATGGTAATACTAGTGATTACTGCTTCATTAGTGGACAGAACATCAGTACAACAGGAATGGTAATACTAGTGAGTACTGCTTCATTAGTGGACAGAATATCAGTACAACAGGAATGGTAATACCAGTGAGTACTGCTTCATTAGTGGACAGAACATCAGTACAACAGGAATGGTAATACTAGTGAGTACTGCTTCATTAGTGGACAGAATATCAGTACAACAGGAATGGTAATACTAGTGAGTACTGCTTCATTAGTGGACAAAATATCAGTACAACAGGAATGGTAATACTGGTGAGTACTGCTTCATTAGTGGACAAAATATCAGTACAACAGGAATGGTAATACTAGTGAGTACTGCTTCATTAGTGGACAGAACATCAGTACAACAGAAATGGTAATACTAGTGAGTACTGATCCATTAGTGGACAGAACATCAGTACAACAGGAATGGTAATACTAGTCAGTACTGTTTCATTAGTGGACAGAACATCAGTACAACAGGAATGGCAATACTAGTGAGTACTGCTACATTAGTGGACAGAACATCAGTGCAACAAGAATGGTAATACTAGTAAGTACTGGTCAATTAGTGGACAGAACATCAGTAAAACAGTAATGGTAATACTAGTCAGTACTGCTACATTAGTGGTCAGAACAGCTGTAGGACAAGAATGGTAGTATTAGTGAGTACTGCTTCATTCGTGGACAGAACATCAGTACAACAGGAAACCTGTGCTCAAAGTAGGGATTGAACATCAGTACAACAGGAATGGTAATACTAGTAAGAACTGCTTCATCAGTGGACAGAACATTTATACAACAGGAATGGCACTACTAGTAAGTACTGGTCCATTAGTGGACAGAACATCAGTACAACAGGAATAGTAATACTAGTAAGTACTGGTCCATTAGTAGACCGAACATCAGTACAACAGGAATGGTAATACTAGTGAGTACTGCTTCATTAGTGGACAGAATATCAGTACAACAGGAATGGTAATACTAGTGAGTACTGCTTAATTAGTGGACAGAACATCAGTACAACAGGAATGGTAATACTAGTGAGTACTGGTCCATTAGTGGACAGAACATCAGTACAACAGGAATGGTAATACTAGTCAGTACTGCTTCATTAGTGGACAGAACATCAGTTCAACAGGAATGGTAATACTAGTGAGTACTGCTACATTAGTGGACACAACATCAGTACAACAGGAATGGTAATACTAGTGAGTACTGGTCCATTAGTGGACAGAACATCAGTACAACAGGAATGGTAATACTAGTCAGTACTGCTTCATAAGTGGACAGAACATCAGTACAACAGGAATGGTAATACTAGTAAGTACTGCTACATTAGAGGACAGAACATCAGTACAACAGGAATGGTAATATTGGTGAGTACTGCTTCATTAGTGGACAGAACATCAGTTCAACAGGAATGGCAATACTAGTGAGTACTGCTACATTAGTGGACAGAACATTAGTACAACAGGAATGGTAATACTAGTGAGTACTGCTTCATTAGTGGACAGAACATCAGTATAACAGGAATGGTAATACTAGTGAGTACTGCTTCATTAGTGGACAGAATATCAGTACAACAGGAATGGTAATACTAGTGAGTACTGCTTCATTAGTGGACAGAACTTCAGTACAACAGGAATGGTAATACTAGTGAGTACTGGTCCATTAGTGGACAGAACATCAGTACAACAGGAATGGTAATAGTAGTCGGTACTGCTTCATTAGTGAACAGAACATCAGTACAACAGGAATGGCAATACTAGTAAGTACTGCTTCATTAGTGTATAGAACATCATTACAACAGGAATGGTAATATTGGTGAGTACTGCTTCATTAGTGGACAGAACATCAGTACAACAGTAATGGTAATACTAGTGAGTACTGGTCCATTAGTGGACAGAACATCAGTACAACAGGAATGGTAATACTAGTCAGTACTGCTTCATTAGTGGACAGAACATCAGTACAACAGGAATGGTAATACTAGTAAGTACTGCTACATTAGAGGACAGAACATCAGTACAACAGAAATGGTAATACTAGTGAGTACTGCTTCATTAGTGGATAGAACATCAGTACAACAGGAATGGTAATACTAGTGAGTACTGTTCCATTAGGGGACAGAACATCAGTACAACAGTAATGGTAATACTAGTCAGTATTGCTTCATTAGTGGACAGAACATCAGCACAACAGGAATGGTAATACTAGTGAGTACTGCTTCATTAGTGGAAAGAACATCAGTACAACAGGAATGGTAATACTAGTGAGTACTTTTTCATTAGTGGACAGAACATCAGTACAACAGGAATGGTAATACTAGTCAGTACTGCTTCATTAGTGGACAGAACATCAGCACAACAGGAATGGTAATACTAGTAAGTACTGATACATTAGAGGCCAGAACATCAGTACAACAGGAATGGTAATACTAGTGAGTACTGCTACATTAGTGGACAGAACATCAGTACAACAGGAATGGTAATACTAGTGAGTACTGCTTCATTAGTGAACAGAACATCAGTACAACAGGAATGGTAATACTAGTAAGTACTGCTTCATTAGTGGAGAGAACATCAGTACAACAGGAATGGTAATACTAGTGAGTACTGGTCCATTAGTGGACAGAACATCAGTACAACAGGAATGGTAATACTAGTCAGTACTGCTTCATTAGTGGACAGAACATCAGCACAACAGGAATGATAATACTAGTAAGTACTGCTACATTAGATGACAGAACATCAGTACAACAGGAATGGTAATACTTGTTTGTACTGCTTCATTAGTGGATAGAACATCAGTACAACAGGAATGGTAATATTGGTGAGTACTGCTTCATTAATGGACAGAACATCAGTACAAGAGGAATGGTAATACTAGTGAGTACTGCTACATTATTGGACAGAACATCAGTACAACAGGAATGGTAATACTAGTGAGTACTGCTTCATTAGTGGACAGAACATCAGTACAACAGGAATGGTAATACTAGTGACTACTGCCTCATTAGTGAACAGAATATCAGTACAACAGGAAGGGTAATACTAGTAAGTACTGCTTAATTAGTGGACAGAACATCAGTACAACAGGAATGGTAATACTAGTGAGTACTGGTCCATTAGTGGACAGAACATCAGTACAACAGGAATGGTAATACTAGTCAGTACTGCTTCATTAGTGGACAGAACATCAGTTCAACAGGAATGGTAATACTAGTGAGTACTGCTACATTAGTGGACAGAACATCAGTACAACAGGAATGGTAATACTAGTGAGTACTGGTCCATTAGTGGACAGAACATCAGTACAACAGGAATGGTAATACTAGTCAGTACTGCTTCATTAGTGGACAGAACATCAGTACAACAGGAATGGTAATACTAGTAAGTACTGCTACATTAGAGGACAGAACATCAGTACAACAGGAATGGTAATATTGGTGAGTACTGCTTCATTAGTGGACAGAACATCAGTTCAACAGGAATGGCAATACTAGTGAGTACTGCTACATTAGTGGACAGAACATTAGTACAACAGGAATGGTAATACTAGTGAGTACTGCTTCATTAGTGGACAGAACATCAGTATAACAGGAATGGTAATACTAGTGAGTACTGCTTCATTAGTGGACAGAATATCAGTACAACAGGAATGGTAATACTAGTGAGTACTGCTTCATTAGTGGACAGAACATCAGTACAACAGGAATGGTAATATTAGTGAGTACTGGTCTATTAGTGGACAGAACATCAGTACAACAGGAATGGTAATACTAGTCGGTACTGCTTCATTAGTGAACAGAACATCAGTACAACAGGAATGGCAATACTAGTAAGTACTGCTTCATTAGTGTATAGAACATCATTACCACAGGAATGGTAATATTGGTGAGTACTGCTTCATTAGTGGACAGAACATCAGTACAACAGTAATGGTAATACTAGTGAGTACTGGTCCATTAGTGGACAGAACATCAGTACAACAGGAATGGTAATACTAGTCAGTACTGCTTCATTAGTGGACAGAACATCAGTACAACAGGAATGGTAATACTAGGAAGTTCTGCTACATTAGAGGACAGAACATCAGTACAACAGAAATGGTAATACTAGTGAGTACTGCTTCATTAGTGGATAGAACATCAGTACAACAGGAATGGTAATACTAGTGAGTACTGTTCCATTAGGGGACAGAACATCAGTACAACAGTAATGGTAATACTAGTCAGTACTGCTTCATTAGTGGACAGAACATCAGCACAACAGGAATGGTAATACTAGTGACTACTGCTTCATTAGTGGAAAGAACATCAGTACAACAGGAATGGTAATACTAGTGAGTACTTTTCCATTAGTGGACAGAACATCAGTACAACAGGAATGGTAATACTAGTCAGTACTGCTTCATTAGTGGACAGAACATCAGCACAACAGGAATGGTAATACTAGTAAGTACTGATACATTAGAGGCCAGAACATCAGTACAACAGGAATGGTAATACTAGTGAGTACTGCTACATTAGTGGACAGAACATCAGTACAACAGGAATGGTAATACTAGTGAGTACTGCTTCATTAGTGAACAGAACATCAGTACAACAGGAATGGTAATACTAGTGAGTACTGCTACATTAGTGGACAGAACATCAGTACAACAGGAATGGTAATACTAGTGAGTACTGCTTCATTAGTGGACAGAATATCAGTACAGCAGGAATGTTAATACTAGTGAGTACTGCTTCATTAGTGAACAGAACATCAGTACAACAGGAATGGTAATACTAGTAAGTACTGCTTCATTAGTGGACAGAACATCAGTACCACAGGAATGGTAATACTAGTGAGTACTGTTCCATTAGTGGACAGAACATCAGTACAACAGGAATGGTAATACTATGTCAGTACTGCTTCATTAGTGGACAGAACATCAGCACAACAGGAATGATAATACTAGTAAGTACTGCTACATTAGAGGACAGAACATCAGTACAACAGGAATGGTAATACTTGTGAGTGCTGCTTCATTAGTGGATAGAACATCAGTACAACAGGAATGGTAATATTGGTGAGTACTGCTTCATTAGTGGACAGAACATCAGTACAACAGGAATGGTAATACTAGTGAGTACTGCTACATTAGTGGACAGAACATCAGTACAACAGGAATGGTAATACTAGTGAATACTGCTTCATTAGTGGACAGAACATCAGTACAACAGGAATGGTAATACTAGTGAGTACTGCTTCATTAGTGAACAGAACATCAGTACAACAGGAATGGTAATACTAGTAAGTACTGCTTCATTAATGGACAGAACATCAGTACAACAGGAATGGTAATACTAGTGAATACTGCTTCATTAGTGGACAGAACATCAGTACAACAGGAATGGTAATACTAGTAAGTACTGCTTCATTAGTGGAAAGAACATCAGTACAACAGGAATGGTAATACTAGTGAGTACTGGTCCATTAGTGGACAGAACATCAGTACAACAGGAATGGTAATACTAGTCAGTACTGCTTCATTAGTGGACAGAACATCAGCACAACAGGAATGATAATACTAGTAAGTACTGCTACATTAGATGACAGAACATCAGTACAACAGGAATGGTAATACTTGTTTGTACTGCTTCATTAGTGGATAGAACATCAGTACAACAGGAATGGTAATATTGGTGAGTACTGCTTCATTAATGGACAGAACATCAGTACAACAGGAATGGTAATACTAGTGAGTACTGCTACATTATTGGACAGAACATCAGTACAACAGGAATGGTAATACTAGTGAGTACTGCTTCATTAGTGGACAGAACATCAGTACAACAGGAATGGTAATACTAGTGAGTACTGCCTCATTAGTGAACAGAATATCAGTACAACAGGAAGGGTAATACTAGTAAGTACTGCTTCATTAGTGGACAGAACATCAGTACAACAGGAATGGTAATACTAATGAGTACTGCTTCATTAGTGGACAGAACATCAGTACAACAGGAATGGTAATACTAGTGAGTACTGCTTCATTAGTGGAGAGAACATCAGTACAACAGGAATGGAAATACTAGTGAGTTCTGCTTCATTAGTCGACAGAACATCAGTACAATAGGAATGGTAATACTAGTCAGTACTGCTGCATTAGTGGACAGGAACATCAGTACAACAGGAATGGTAATACTAGTGAGTACTGCTACATTAGAGGACAGAACATCAGTACAACAGGAATGGTAATACTAGTGAGTACTGCTTCATTAGTGGATAGAACGTCAGTACAACAGGAATGGTAATATTGGTGAGTACTGCTTCATTAGTGGACAGCACATCAGTACAACAGGAATGGTAATACTAGTGAGTACTGCTACATTAGTGGACAGAACATCAGTACAACAGGAATGGTAATACTAGTGAGTACTGCTTCATTAGTGGACAGAACATCAGTACAACAGGAATGGTAATACTAGTGAGTACTGCTTCATTAGTGAACAGAATATCAGTACAACAGGAATGGTATTACTAGTAAGTACTGGTCAATTAGTGGACAGAACATCAGTACAACAGTAATGGTAATACTAGTCAGTATTGCTACATTAGTGGTCAGAACGGCTGTATGACAGGAATGGTAGTATTAGTGAGTACTGCTTCATTCGTGGACAGAACATCAGTACAACAGGAAACCTGTGCTGAAAGTAGGGATTGAACATCAGTACAACAGGAATGGTAATACTAAAAAGTACTGCTTCATCAGTGGACAGAACATTTATACAACAGGAATGGCACTACTAATAAGTACTGGTCCATTAGTGGACAGAGCATTAGTACAACAGGAATGGTAATACTAGTCAGTACTGGTCCATTAGTAGACCGAACATCAGTACAACAGGAATGGTAATACTAGTCAGTACTGCTTCATTAGTCTACAGAATATCAGTACAACAGGAATGTTAATACTAGTGAGTACTGCTTCATTAGTGGACAGAACATCAGTACAACAGGAATGGTAATACTAGTGAGTACTGCTACATTAGTGGACAGAACATCAGTACAACAGGAATAGTAATACTAGTGAGTACTGCTTCATTAGTGGACAGAATATCAGTACAACAGGAATGGTAATACTAGTGAGTACTGCTTCATTAGTGAACAGAACATCAGTACAACAGGAATGGTAATACTAGTAAGTACTGCTTCATTAGTGGACAGAACATCAGTACAACAGGAATGCTAATACTAGTGAGTACTGTTCCATTAGTGGACAGAACATCAGTACCACAGGAATGGTAATACTAGTCAGTACTGCTTCATTAGTGGAAAGAACATCAGTACAACAGGAATGGTAATACTAGTGAGTACTGCTACATTAGTGGACAGAACATCAGTACAACAGGAATGGTAATACTAGTGAGTACTGCTTCATTAGTGGACAGAACATCAGTACAACAGGAATGGTAATACTAATGAATACTGCTTCATTAGTGGAGAGAACATCAGTACAACAGGAATGGAAATACTAGTGAGTTCTGCTTCATTAGTCGACACAACATCAGTACAATTGGAATGGCAATACTAGTCAGTACTGCTGCATTAGAGGACAGAACATCAGTACAACAGGAATGGTAATACTAGTGAGTACTGCTACATTAGAGGACAGAACATCAGTACAACAGCAATGGTAATATTGGTGAGTACTGCTTCATTAGTGGACAGAACATCAGTTCAACAGGAATGGTAATATTGGTGAGTACTGCTTCATTAGTGGACAGCACATCAGTACAACAGGAATGGTAATACTAATGAGTACTGCTACATTAGAGGACAGAACATCAGTACAACAGGAATGGTAATACTAGTGAGTACTGCTTCATTAGTGGATAGAACATCAGTACCACAGGAATGGTAATATTGGTGAGTACTGCTTCATTAGTGGACAGAACATCAGTTCAACAGGAATGGTAATACTAGTTAGTATTGCTACATTAGTGGACAGAACATTAGTACAACAGGAATGGTAATACTAGTGAGTACTGCTTCATTAGAGGACAGAATATCAGTACAACAGGAATGGTAATACTATTCGGTTCTGCTTCATTAGTGGACAGAACATCAGCACAACAGGAATGGTAATACTAGTAAGTACTGCTACATTAGAGGACAGAACATCAGTACAACAGGAATGGTAATACTAGCGAGTACTGCTTCATTAGTGTATAGAACATCAGTACCACAGGAATGGTAATATTGGTGAGTACTGCTTCATTAGTGGACAGAACATCAGTACAACAGGAATGGTAATACTAATGAGTACTGCTTCATTAGTGGACAGAACATCAGTACAACAGGAATGGTAATACTAGTGAGTACTGCTTCATTAGTGGAGAGAACATCAGTACAACAGGAATGGAAATACTAGTGAGTTCTGCTTCATTAGTCGACAGAACATCAGTACAATAGGAATGGTAATGCTAGTCAGTACTGCTGCATTAGTGGACAGGAACATCAGTACAACAGGAATGGTAATACTAGTGAGTACTGCTACATTAGAGGACAGAACATCAGTACAACAGGAATGGTAATACTAGTGAGTACTGCTTCATTAGTGGATAGAACGTCAGTACAACAGGAATGGTAATATTGGTGAGTACTGCTTCATTAGTGGACAGCACATCAGTACAACAGGAATGGTAATACTAGTGAGTACTGCTACATTAGTGGACAGAACATCAGTACAACAGGAATGGTAATACTAGTGAGTACTGCTTCATTAGTGGACAGAACATCAGTACAACAGGAATGGTAATACTAGTGAGTACTGCTTCATTAGTGAACAGAATATCAGTACAACAGGAATGGTATTACTAGTAAGTACTGGTCAATTAGTGGACAGAACATCAGTACAACAGTAATGGTAATACTAGTCAGTATTGCTACATTAGTGGTCAGAACGGCTGTATGACAGGAATGGTAGTATTAGTGAGTACTGCTTCATTCGTGGACAGAACATCAGTACAACAGGAAACCTGTGCTGAAAGTAGGGATTGAACATCAGTACAACAGGAATGGTAATACTAGAAAGTACTGCTTCATCAGTGGACAGAACATTTATACAACAGGAATGGCACTACTAATAAGTACTGGTCCATTAGTGGACAGAACATTAGTACAACAGGAATGGTAATACTAGTCAGTACTGGTCCATTAGTAGACCGAACATCAGTACAACAGGAATGGTAATACTAGTCAGTACTGCTTCATTAGTCTACAGAATATCAGTACAACAGGAATGTTAATACTAGTGAGTACTGCTTCATTAGTGGACAGAACATCAGTACAACAGGAATGGTAATACTAGTGAGTACTGCTACATTAGTGGACAGAACATCAGTACAACAGGAATAGTAATACTAGTGAGTACTGCTTCATTAGTGGACAGAATATCAGTACAACAGGAATGGTAATACTAGTGAGTATTGCTTCATTAGTGAACAGAACATCAGTACAACAGGAATGGTAATACTAGTAAGTACTGCTTCATTAGTGGACAGAACATCAGTACAACAGGAATGCTAATACTAGTGAGTACTGTTCCATTAGTGGACAGAACATCAGTACAACAGGAATGGTAATACTAGTCAGTACTGCTTCATTAGTGGAAATAACATCAGTACAACAGGAATGGTAATACTAGTGAGTACTGCTACATTAGTGGACAGAACATCAGTACAACAGGAATGGTAATACTAGTGAGTACTGCTTCATTAGTGGACAGAACATCAGTACAACAGGAATGGTAATACTAGTGAATACTGCTTCATTAGTGGAGAGAACATCAGTACAACAGGAATGGAAATACTAGTGAGTTCTGCTTCATTAGTCGACACAACATCAGTACAATTGGAATGGCAATACTAGTCAGTACTGCTGCATTAGTGGACAGAACATCAGTACAACAGGAATGGTAATACTAGTGAGTACTGCTACATTAGAGGACAGAACATCAGTACAACAGCAATGGTAATATTGGTGAGTACTGCTTCATTAGTGGACAGAACATCAGTTCAACAGGAATGGTAATATTGGTGAGTACTGCTTCATTAGTGGACAGCACATCAGTACAACAGGAATGGTAATACTAATGAGTACTGCTACATTAGAGGACAGAACATCAGTACAACAGGAATGGTAATACTAGTGAGTACTGCTTCATTAGTGGATAGAACATCAGTACCACAGGAATGGTAATATTGGTGAGTACTGCTTCATTAGTGGGCAGAACATCAGTTCAACAGGAATGGTAATACTAGTTAGTACTGCTACATTAGTGGACAGAACATTAGTACAACAGGAATGGTAATACTAGTGAGTACTGCTTCATTAGAGGACAGAATATCAGTACAACAGGAATGGTAATACTATTCGGTTCTGCTTCATTAGTGGACAGAACATCAGCACAACAGGAATGGTAATACTAGTAAGTACTGCTACATTAGAGGACAGAACATCAGTACAACAGGAATGGTAATACTAGCGAGTACTGCTTCATTAGTGTATAGAACATCAGTACCACAGGAATGGTAATATTGGTGAGTACTGCTTCATTATTGGACAGAACATCAGTACAACAGGAATGGTAATACTAGTGAGTACTGCTACATTAGTGGACAGAACATCAGTACAACAGGAATGGTAATACTAGTGAGTACTGCTTCATTAGTGGACAGAATATCAGTACAACAGGAATGGTAATACTAGTGAGTACTGCTTCATTAGTGAACAGAACATCAGTACAACAGGAATGGTAATACTAGTAAGTACTGCTTCATTAGTGGACAGAACATCAGTACAACAGGAATGCTAATACTAGTGAGTACTGTTCCATTAGTGGACAGAACATCAGTACAACAGGAATGGTAATACTAGTCAGTACTGCTTCATTAGTGGAAAGAACATCAGTACAACAGGAATGGTAATACTAGTGAGTACTGCTACATTAGTGGACAGAACATCAGTACAACAGGAATGGTAATACTAGTGAGTACTGCTTCATTAGTGGACAGAACATCAGTACAACAGGAATGGTAATACTAGTGAATACTGCTTCATTAGTGGAGAGAACATCAGTACAACAGGAATGGAAATACTAGTGAGTTCTGCTTCATTAGTCGACACAACATCAGTACAATTGGAATGGCAATACTAGTCAGTACTGCTGCATTAGTGGACAGAACATCAGTACAACAGGAATGGTAATACTAGTGAGTACTGCTACATTAGAGGACAGAACATCAGTACAATAGCAATGGTAATATTGGTGAGTACTGCTTCATTAGTGGACAGAACATCAGTTCAACAGGAATGGTAATATTGGTGAGTACTGCTTCATTAGTGGACAGCACATCAGTACAACAGGAATGGTAATACTAATGAGTACTGCTTCATTAGAGGACAGAACATCAGTACAACAGGAATGGTAATACTAGTGAGTACTGCTTCATTAGTGGATAGAACATCAGTACCACAGGAATGGTAATATTGGTGAGTACTGCTTCATTAGTGGGCAGAACATCAGTTCAACAGGAATGGTAATACTAGTTAGTACTGCTACATTAGTGGACAGAACATTAGTACAACAGGAATGGTAATACTAGTGAGTACTGCTTCATTAGAGGACAGAATATCAGTACAACAGGAATGGTAATACTATTCGGTTCTGCTTCATTAGTGGACAGAACATCAGCACAACAGGAATGGTAATACTAGTAAGTACTGCTACATTAGAGGACAGAACATCAGTACAACAGGAATGGTAATACTAGCGAGTACTGCTTCATTAGTGTATAGAACATCAGTACCACAGGAATGGTAATACTAGTAAGTACTGGTCCATTAGTGGACAGAACATCAGTACAACAGGAATGGTAATACTAGTCAGTACTGGTCCATTAGTAGACCGAACATTAGTACAACAGGAATGGTAATACTAGTCAGTACTGCTTCATTAGTCTACAGAATATCAGTACAACAGGAATGGTAATACTAGTGAGTACTGCTTCATTAGTGGACAGAACATCAGTACAACAGGAATGGTAATACTAGTGAGTACTGCTACATTAGTGGACAGAACATCAGTACAACAGGAATAGTAATACTAGTGAGTACTGCTTCATTAGTGGACAGAATATCAGTACAACAGGAATGGTAATACTAGTGAGTACTGCTTCATTAGTGAACAGAACATCAGTACAACAGGAATGGTAATACTAGTAATTACTGCTTCATTAGTGGACAGAACATCAGTACAACAGGAATGCTAATACTAGTGAGTACTGTTCCATTAGTGGACAGAACATCAGTACAACAGGAATGGTAATACTAGTCAGTACAGCTTCATTAGTGGAAAGAACATCAGTACAACAGGAATGGTAATACTAGTGAGTACTGCTACATTAGTGGACAGAACATCAGTACAAAAGGAATGGTAATACTAGTGAGTACTGCTTCATTAGTGAACAGAATATCAGTACAACAGGAATGGTAATACTAGTGAGTACTGCTTCATTAGTGGACAGAACATCAGTTCAACAGGAATGGTAATACTAGTGAGTACTGCTACATTAGTGGACAGAACATTAGTACAACAGGAATGGTAATACTAGTGAGTACTGCTTCATTAGAGGACAGAATATCAGTACAACAGGAATGGTAATACTAGTCGGTTCTGCTTCATTAGTGGAGAGAACATCAGCACAACAGGAATGGTAATACTAGTAAGTACTGCTACATTAGAGGACAGAACATCAGTACAACAGGAATGGTAATACTAGCGAGTACTGCTTCATTAGTGTATAGAAGATCAGTACCACAGGAATGGTAATATTGGTGAGTACTGCTTCATTATTGGACAGAACATCAGTACAACAGGAATGGTAATACTAGTGAGTACTGCTACATTAGTGAACAGAACATCAGTACAACAGGAATGGTAATACTAGTGAGTACTGCTTCATTAGTGAACAGAACATCAGTACAACAGGAATGGTAATACTAGTAAGTACTGCTTCATTAGTGGACAGAACATCAGTACAACAGGAATGGTAATACTAGTGAGTACTGTTCCATTAGTGGACAGAACATCAGTACAACAGGAATGGTAATACTAGTCAGTACTTCTTCATTAGTGGACAGAGCATCAGCACAACAGGAATGGTAATACTAGTGAGTACTGATTCATTAGTGGAAAGAACATCAGTACAACAGGAATGGTAATACTAGTGAGTACTGTTCCATTAGTGGACAGAACATCAGTACAACAGGAATGGTAATACTAGTCAGTACTGCTTCATTAGTGGACAGAACATCAGCACAACAGGAATGGTAATACTAGTAAGTACTGATACATTAGAGGACAGAACATCAGTACAACAGGAATGGTAATACTAGTGAGTACTGCTACATTAGTGGACAGAACATCAGTACAACAGGAATGGTAATACTAGTGAGTACTGCTTCATTAGTGGACAGAATATCAGTACAACAGGAATGGTAATACTAGTGAGTACTGCTTCATTAGTGAACAGAACATCAGTACAACAGGAATGGTTATACTAGTAAGTACTGCTTCATTAGTGGAGAGAACATCAGTACAACAGGAATGGTAATACTAGTGAGTACTGGTCAATTAGTGGACAGAACATCAGTACAACAGGAATGGTAATACTAGTGAGTACTGCTTCATTAGTGGACAGAACATCAGCACAACAGGAATGATAATACTAGTAAGTACTGCTACATTAGATGACAGAACATCAGTACAACAGGAATGGTAATACTTGTGAGTACTGCTTCGTTAGTGGATAGAACATCAGTACAACAGGAATGGTAATATTGGTGAGTACTGCTTCATTAGTGGACAGAACATCAGTACAACAGGAATGGTAATACTAGTGAGTACTGCTACATTAGTGGACAGAACATCAGTACAACAGGAATGGTAATACTAGTGAGTATTGCTTCATTAGTGGAGAGAACATCAGTACAACAGGAATGGTAATACTAGTGAGTACTGCCTCATTAGTGAACAGAACATCAGTACAACAGGAATGGTAATACTAGTAAGTACTGCTTCATTAGTGGACAGAACATCAGTACAACAGGAATGGTAATACTAGTGAGTACTGCTTCATTAGTGGAGAGAACATCAGTACAACAGGAATGGAAATACTAGTGAGTTCTGCTTCATTATTGGACAGAACATCAGTACAACAGGAATGGTAATACTAGTGAGTACTGCTACATTAGTGAACAGAACATCAGTACAACAGGAATGGTAATACTAGTGAGTACTGCTTCATTAGTGAACAGAACATCAGTACAACAGGAATGGTAATACTAGTAAGTACTGCTTCATTAGTGGACAGAACATCAGTACAACAGGAATGGTAATACTAGTGAGTACTGTTCCATTAGTGGACAGAACATCAGTACAACAGGAATGGTAATACTAGTCAGTACTTCTTCATTAGTGGACAGAGCATCAGCACAACAGGAATGGTAATACTAGTGAGTACTGATTCATTAGTGGAAAGAACATCAGTACAACAGGAATGGTAATACTAGTGAGTACTGTTCCATTAGTGGACAGAACATCAGTACAACAGGAATGGTAATACTAGTCAGTACTGCTTCATTAGTGGACAGAACATCAGCACAACAGGAATGGTAATACTAGTAAGTACTGATACATTAGAGGACAGAACATCAGTACAACAGGAATGGTAATACTAGTGAGTACTGCTACATTAGTGGACAGAACATCAGTACAACAGGAATGGTAATACTAGTGAGTACTGCTTCATTAGTGGACAGAATATCAGTACAACAGGAATGGTAATACTAGTGAGTACTGCTTCATTAGTGAACAGAACATCAGTACAACAGGAATGGTTATACTAGTAAGTACTGCTTCATTAGTGGAGAGAACATCAGTACAACAGGAATGGTAATACTAGTGAGTACTGGTCAATTAGTGGACAGAACATCAGTACAACAGGAATGGTAATACTAGTGAGTACTGCTTCATTAGTGGACAGAACATCAGCACAACAGGAATGATAATACTAGTAAGTACTGCTACATTAGATGACAGAACATCAGTACAACAGGAATGGTAATACTTGTGAGTACTGCTTCGTTAGTGGATAGAACATCAGTACAACAGGAATGGTAATATTGGTGAGTACTGCTTCATTAGTGGACAGAACATCAGTACAACAGGAATGGTAATACTAGTGAGTACTGCTACATTAGTGGACAGAACATCAGTACAACAGGAATGGTAATACTAGTGAGTATTGCTTCATTAGTGGAGAGAACATCAGTACAACAGGAATGGTAATACTAGTGAGTACTGCCTCATTAGTGAACAGAACATCAGTACAACAGGAATGGTAATACTAGTAAGTACTGCTTCATTAGTGGACAGAACATCAGTACAACAGGAATGGTAATACTAATGAGTACTTCTTCATTAGTGGACAGAACATCAGTACAACAGGAATGGTAATACTAGTGAGTACTGCTTCATTAGTGGAGAGAACATCAGTACAACAGGAATGGAAATACTAGTGAGTTCTGCTTCATTAGTCGACAGAACATCAGTACAATAGGAATGGTAATACTAGTCAGTACTGCTGCATTAGTGGACAGGAACATCAGTACAACAGGAATGGTAATACTAGTGAGTACTGCTACATTAGAGGACAGAACATCAGTACAACAGGAATGGTAATACTAGTGAGTACTGCTTCATTAGTGGATAGAACGTCAGTACAACAGGAATGGTAATATTGGTGAGTACTGCTTCATTAGTGGACAGCACATCAGTACAACAGGAATGGTAATACTAGTGAGTACAGCTACATTAGTGGACAGAACATCAGTACAACAGGAATGGTAATACTAGTGAGTACTGCTTCATTAATGGACAGAACATCAGTACAACAGGAATGGTAATACTAGTGAGTACTGCTTCATTAGTGAACAGAATATCAGTACAACAGGAATGGTATTACTAGTAAGTACTGGTCAATTAGTGGACAGAACATCAGTACAACAGTAATGGTAATACTAGTCAGTATTGCTACATTAGTGGTCAGAACGGCTGTATGACAGGAATGGTAGTATTAGTGAGTACTGCTTCATTCGTGGACAGAACATCAGTACAACAGGAATGCTAATACTAGTGAGTACTGTTCCATTAGTGGACAGAACATCAGTACAACAGGAATGGTAATACTAGTCAGTACAGCTTCATTAGTGGAAAGAACATCAGTACAACAGGAATGGTAATACTAGTGAGTACTGCTACATTAGTGGACAGAACATCAGTACAAAAGGAATGGTAATACTAGTGAGTACTGCTTCATTAGTGAACAGAATATCAGTACAACAGGAATGGTAATACTAGTGAGTACTGCTTCATTAGTGGACAGAACATCAGTTCAACAGGAATGGTAATACTAGTGAGTACTGCTACATTAGTGGACAGAACATTAGTACAACAGGAATGGTAATACTAGTGAGTACTGCTTCATTAGAGGACAGAATATCAGTACAACAGGAATGGTAATACTAGTCGGTTCTGCTTCATTAGTGGACAGAACATCAGCACAACAGGAATGGTAATACTAGTAAGTACTGCTACATTAGAGGACAGAACATCAGTACAACAGGAATGGTAATACTAGCGAGTACTGCTTCATTAGTGTATAGAAGATCAGTACCACAGGAATGGTAATATTGGTGAGTACTGCTTCATTATTGGACAGAACATCAGTACAACAGGAATGGTAATACTAGTGAGTACTGCTACATTAGTGAACAGAACATCAGTACAACAGGAATGGTAATACTAGTGAGTACTGCTTCATTAGTGAACAGAACATCAGTACAACAGGAATGGTAATACTAGTAAGTACTGCTTCATTAGTGGACAGAACATCAGTACAACAGGAATGGTAATACTAGTGAGTACTGTTCCATTAGTGGACAGAACATCATTACAACAGGAATGGTAATACTAGTCAGTACTTCTTCATTAGTGGACAGAGCATCAGCACAACAGGAATGGTAATACTAGTGAGTACTGATTCATTAGTGGAAAGAACATCAGTACAACAGGAATGGTAATACTAGTGAGTACTGTTCCATTAGTGGACAGAACATCAGTACAACAGGAATGGTAATACTAGTCAGTACTGCTTCATTAGTGGACAGAACATCAGCACAACAGGAATGGTAATACTAGTAAGTACTGATACATTAGAGGACAGAACATCAGTACAACAGGAATGGTAATACTAGTGAGTACTGCTACATTAGTGGACAGAACATCAGTACAACAGGAATGGTAATACTAGTGAGTACTGCTTCATTAGTGGACAGAATATCAGTACAACAGGAATGGTAATACTAGTGAGTACTGCTTCATTAGTGAACAGAACATCAGTACAACAGGAATGGTTATACTAGTAAGTACTGCTTCATTAGTGGAGAGAACATCAGTACAACAGGAATGGTAATACTAGTGAGTACTGGTCAATTAGTGGACAGAACATCAGTACAACAGGAATGGTAATACTAGTGAGTACTGCTTCATTAGTGGACAGAACATCAGCACAACAGGAATGATAATACTAGTAAGTACTGCTACATTAGATGACAGAACATCAGTACAACAGGAATGGTAATACTTGTGAGTACTGCTTCGTTAGTGGATAGAACATCAGTACAACAGGAATGGTAATATTGGTGAGTACTGCTTCATTAGTGGACAGAACATCAGTACAACAGGAATGGTAATACTAGTGAGTACTGCTACATTAGTGGACAGAACATCAGTACAACAGGAATGGTAATACTAGTGAGTATTGCTTCATTAGTGGAGAGAACATCAGTACAACAGGAATGGTAATACTAGTGAGTACTGCCTCATTAGTGAACAGAACATCAGTACAACAGGAATGGTAATACTAGTAAGTACTGCTTCATTAGTGGACAGAACATCAGTACAACAGGAATGGTAATACTAATGAGTACTTCTTCATTAGTGGACAGAACATCAGTACAACAGGAATGGTAATACTAGTGAGTACTGCTTCATTAGTGGAGAGAACATCAGTACAACAGGAATGGAAATACTAGTGAGTTCTGCTTCATTAGTCGACAGAACATCAGTACAATAGGAATGGTAATACTAGTCAGTACTGCTGCATTAGTGGACAGGAACATCAGTACAACAGGAATGGTAATACTAGTGAGTACTGCTACATTAGAGGACAGAACATCAGTACAACAGGAATGGTAATACTAGTGAGTACTGCTTCATTAGTGGATAGAACGTCAGTACAACAGGAATGGTAATATTGGTGAGTACTGCTTCATTAGTGGACAGCACATCAGTACAACAGGAATGGTAATACTAGTGAGTACTGCTACATTAGTGGACAGAACATCAGTACAACAGGAATGGTAATACTAGTGAGTACTGCTTCATTAATGGACAGAACATCAGTACAACAGGAATGGTAATACTAGTGAGTACTGCTTCATTAGTGAACAGAATATCAGTACAACAGGAATGGTATTACTAGTAAGTACTGGTCAATTAGTGGACAGAACATCAGTACAACAGTAATGGTAATACTAGTCAGTATTGCTACATTAGTGGTCAGAACGGCTGTATGACAGGAATGGTAGTATTAGTGAGTACTGCTTCATTCGTGGACAGAACATCAGTACAACAGGAAACCTGTGCTGAAAGTAGGGATTGAACATCAGTACAACAGGAATGGTAATACTAGAAATTACTGCTTCATCAGTGGACAGAACATTTATACAACAGGAATGGCACTACTAGTAAGTACTGGTCCATTAGTGGACAGAACATCAGTACAACAGGAATGGTAATACTAGTCAGTACTGGTCCATTAGTAGACCGAACATTAGTACAACAGGAATGGTAATACTAGTCAGTACTGCTTCATTAGTCTACAGAATATCAGTACAACAGGAATGGTAATACTAGTGAGTACTGCTTCATTAGTGGACAGAACATCAGTACAACAGGAATGGTAATACTAGTGAGTACTGCTACATTAGTGGACAGAACATCAGTACAACAGGAATAGTAATACTAGTGAGTACTGCTTCATTAGTGGACAGAATATCAGTACAACAGGAATGGTAATACTAGTGAGTACTGCTTCATTAGTGAACAGAACATCAGTACAACAGGAATGGTAATACTAGTAAGTACTGCTTCATTAGTGGACAGAACATCAGTACAACAGGAATGCTAATACTAGTGAGTACTGTTCCATTAGTGGACAGAACATCAGTACAACAGGAATGGTAATACTAGTCAGTACAGCTTCATTAGTGGAAAGAACATCAGTACAACAGGAATGGTAATACTAGTGAGTACTGCTACATTAGTGGACAGAACATCAGTACAACAGGAATGGTAATACTAGTGAGTACTGCTTCATTAGTGGACAGAATATCAGTACAACAGGAATGGTAATACTAGTGAGTACTGCTTCATTAGTGGACATAACATCATTTCAACAGGAATGGTAATACTAGTGAGTACTGCTACATTAGTGGACAGAACATTAGTACAACAGGAATGGTAATACTAGTGAGTACTGCTTCATTAGAGGACAGAATATCAGTACAACAGGAATGGTAATACTAGTCGGTTCTGCTTCATTAGTGGACAGAACATCAGCACAACAGGAATGGTAATACTAGTAAGTACTGCTACATTAGAGGACAGAACATCAGTACAACAGGAATGGTAATACTAGCGAGTACTGCTTCATTAGTGTATAGAACATCAGTACCACAGGAATGGCAATATTGGTGAGTACTGCTTCATTATTGGACAGAACATCAGTACAACAGGAATGGTAATACTAGTGAGTACTGCTTCATTAGTGAACAGAACATCAGTACAACAGGAATGGTAATACTAGTAAGTACTTCTTCATTAGTGGACAGAACATCAGCACAACAGGAATGATAATACTAGTAAGTACTGCTACATTAGATGACAGAACATCAGTACAACAGGAATGGTAATACTTGTGAGTACTGCTTCGTTAGTGGATAGAACATCAGTACAACAGGAATGGTAATATTGGTGAGTACTGCTTCATTAGTGGACAGAACATCAGTACAACAGGAATGGTAATACTAGTGAGTACTGCTACATTAGTGGACAGAACATCAGTACAACAGGAATGGTAATACTAGTGAGTATTGCTTCATTAGTGGAGAGAACATCAGTACAACAGGAATGGTAATACTAGTGAGTACTGCCTCATTAGTGAACAGAACATCAGTACAACAGGAATGGTAATACTAGTAAGTACTGCTTCATTAGTGGACAGAACATCAGTACAACAGGAATGGTAATACTAATGAGTACTTCTTCATTAGTGGACAGAACATCAGTACAACAGGAATGGTAATACTAGTGAGTACTGCTTCATTAGTGGAGAGAACATCAGTACAACAGGAATGGAAATACTAGTGAGTTCTGCTTCATTAGTCGACAGAACATCAGTACAATAGGAATGGTAATACTAGTCAGTACTGCTGCATTAGTGGACAGGAACATCAGTACAACAGGAATGGTAATACTAGTGAGTACTGCTACATTAGAGGACAGAACATCAGTACAACAGGAATGGTAATACTAGTGAGTACTGCTTCATTAGTGGATAAAACGTCAGTACAACAGGAATGGTAATATTGGTGAGTACTGCTTCATTAGTGGACAGCACATCAGTACAACAGGAATGGTAATACTAGTGAGTACAGCTACATTAGTGGACAGAACATCAGTACAACAGGAATGGTAATACTAGTGAGTACTGCTTCATTAATGGACAGAACATCAGTACAACAGGAATGGTAATACTAGTGAGTACTGCTTCATTAGTGAACAGAATATCAGTACAACAGGAATGGTATTACTAGTAAGTACTGGTCAATTAGTGGACAGAACATCAGTACAACAGTAATGGTAATACTAGTCAGTATTGCTACATTAGTGGTCAGAACGGCTGTATGACAGGAATGGTAGTATTAGTGAGTACTGCTTCATTCGTGGACAGAACATCAGTACAACAGGAATGCTAATACTAGTGAGTACTGTTCCATTAGTGGACAGAACATCAGTACAACAGGAATGGTAATACTAGTCAGTACAGCTTCATTAGTGGAAATAACATCAGTACAACAGGAATGGTAATACTAGTGAGTACTGCTACATTAGTGGACAGAACATCAGTACAAAAGGAATGGTAATACTAGTGAGTACTGCTTCATTAGTGAACAGAATATCAGTACAACAGGAATGGTAATACTAGTGAGTACTGCTTCATTAGTGGACAGAACATCAGTTCAACAGGAATGGTAATACTAGTGAGTACTGCTACATTAGTGGACAGAACATTAGTACAACAGGAATGGTAATACTAGTGAGTACTGCTTCATTAGAGGACAGAATATCAGTACAACAGGAATGGTAATACTAGTCGGTTCTGCTTCATTAGTGGACAGAACATCAGCACAACAGGAATGGTAATACTAGTAAGTACTGCTACATTAGAGGACAGAACATCAGTACAACAGGAATGGTAATACTAGCGAGTACTGCTTCATTAGTGTATAGAAGATCAGTACCACAGGAATGGTAATATTGGTGAGTACTGCTTCATTATTGGACAGAACATCAGTACAACAGGAATGGTAATACTAGTGAGTACTGCTACATTAGTGAACAGAACATCAGTACAACAGGAATGGTAATACTAGTGAGTACTGCTTCATTAGTGAACAGAACATCAGTACAACAGGAATGGTAATACTAGTAAGTACTGCTTCATTAGTGGACAGAACATCAGTACAACAGGAATGGTAATACTAGTGAGTACTGTTCCATTAGTGGACAGAACATCATTACAACAGGAATGGTAATACTAGTCAGTACTTCTTCATTAGTGGACAGAGCATCAGCACAACAGGAATGGTAATACTAGTGAGTACTGATTCATTAGTGGAAAGAACATCAGTACAACAGGAATGGTAATACTAGTGAGTACTGTTCCATTAGTGGACAGAACATCAGTACAACAGGAATGGTAATACTAGTCAGTACTGCTTCATTAGTGGACAGAACATCAGCACAACAGGAATGGTAATACTAGTAAGTACTGATACATTAGAGGACAGAACATCAGTACAACAGGAATGGTAATACTAGTGAGTACTGCTACATTAGTGGACAGAACATCAGTACAACAGGAATGGTAATACTAGTGAGTACTGCTTCATTAGTGGACAGAATATCAGTACAACAGGAATGGTAATACTAGTGAGTACTGCTTCATTAGTGAACAGAACATCAGTACAACAGGAATGGTTATACTAGTAAGTACTGCTTCATTAGTGGAGAGAACATCAGTACAACAGGAATGGTAATACTAGTGAGTACTGGTCAATTAGTGGACAGAACATCAGTACAACAGGAATGGTAATACTAGTGAGTACTGCTTCATTAGTGGACAGAACATCAGCACAACAGGAATGATAATACTAGTAAGTACTGCTACATTAGATGACAGAACATCAGTACAACAGGAATGGTAATACTTGTGAGTACTGCTTCGTTAGTGGATAGAACATCAGTACAACAGGAATGGTAATATTGGTGAGTACTGCTTCATTAGTGGACAGAACATCAGTACAACAGGAATGGTAATACTAGTGAGTACTGCTACATTAGTGGACAGAACATCAGTACAACAGGAATGGTAATACTAGTGAGTATTGCTTCATTAGTGGAGAGAACATCAGTACAACAGGAATGGTAATACTAGTGAGTACTGCCTCATTAGTGAACAGAACATCAGTACAACAGGAATGGTAATACTAGTAAGTACTGCTTCATTAGTGGACAGAACATCAGTACAACAGGAATGGTAATACTAATGAGTACTTCTTCATTAGTGGACAGAACATCAGTACAACAGGAATGGTAATACTAGTGAGTACTGCTTCATTAGTGGAGAGAACATCAGTACAACAGGAATGGAAATACTAGTGAGTTCTGCTTCATTAGTCGACAGAACATCAGTACAATAGGAATGGTAATACTAGTCAGTACTGCTGCATTAGTGGACAGGAACATCAGTACAACAGGAATGGTAATACTAGTGAGTACTGCTACATTAGAGGACAGAACATCAGTACAACAGGAATGGTAATACTAGTGAGTACTGCTTCATTAGTGGATAGAACGTCAGTACAACAGGAATGGTAATATTGGTGAGTACTGCTTCATTAGTGGACAGCACATCAGTACAACAGGAATGGTAATACTAGTGAGTACTGCTACATTAGTGGACAGAACATCAGTACAACAGGAATGGTAATACTAGTGAGTACTGCTTCATTAATGGACAGAACATCAGTACAACAGGAATGGTAATACTAGTGAGTACTGCTTCATTAGTGAACAGAATATCAGTACAACAGGAATGGTATTACTAGTAAGTACTGGTCAATTAGTGGACAGAACATCAGTACAACAGTAATGGTAATACTAGTCAGTATTGCTACATTAGTGGTCAGAACGGCTGTATGACAGGAATGGTAGTATTAGTGAGTACTGCTTCATTCGTGGACAGAACATCAGTACAACAGGAAACCTGTGCTGAAAGTAGGGATTGAACATCAGTACAACAGGAATGGTAATACTAGAAATTACTGCTTCATCAGTGGACAGAACATTTATACAACAGGAATGGCACTACTAGTAAGTACTGGTCCATTAGTGGACAGAACATCAGTACAACAGGAATGGTAATACTAGTCAGTACTGGTCCATTAGTAGACCGAACATTAGTACAACAGGAATGGTAATACTAGTCAGTACTGCTTCATTAGTCTACAGAATATCAGTACAACAGGAATGGTAATACTAGTGAGTACTGCTTCATTAGTGGACAGAACATCAGTACAACAGGAATGGTAATACTAGTGAGTACTGCTACATTAGTGGACAGAACATCAGTACAACAGGAATAGTAATACTAGTGAGTACTGCTTCATTAGTGGACAGAATATCAGTACAACAGGAATGGTAATACTAGTGAGTACTGCTTCATTAGTGAACAGAACATCAGTACAACAGGAATGGTAATACTAGTAAGTACTGCTTCATTAGTGGACAGAACATCAGTACAACAGGAATGCTAATACTAGTGAGTACTGTTCCATTAGTGGACAGAACATCAGTACAACAGGAATGGTAATACTAGTCAGTACAGCTTCATTAGTGGAAAGAACATCAGTACAACAGGAATGGTAATACTAGTGAGTACTGCTACATTAGTGGACAGAACATCAGTACAACAGGAATGGTAATACTAGTGAGTACTGCTTCATTAGTGGACAGAATATCAGTACAACAGGAATGGTAATACTAGTGAGTACTGCTTCATTAGTGGACATAACATCATTTCAACAGGAATGGTAATACTAGTGAGTACTGCTACATTAGTGGACAGAACATTAGTACAACAGGAATGGTAATACTAGTGAGTACTGCTTCATTAGAGGACAGAATATCAGTACAACAGGAATGGTAATACTAGTCGGTTCTGCTTCATTAGTGGACAGAACATCAGCACAACAGGAATGGTAATACTAGTAAGTACTGCTACATTAGAGGACAGAACATCAGTACAACAGGAATGGTAATACTAGCGAGTACTGCTTCATTAGTGTATAGAACATCAGTACCACAGGAATGGCAATATTGGTGAGTACTGCTTCATTATTGGACAGAACATCAGTACAACAGGAATGGTAATACTAGTGAGTACTGCTTCATTAGTGAACAGAACATCAGTACAACAGGAATGGTAATACTAGTAAGTACTTCTTCATTAGTGGACAGAACATCAGTACAACAGGAATGGTAATACTAGTGAGTACTGTTCCATTAGTGGACAGAACATCAGTACAACAGGAATGGTAATACTAGTCAGTACTGCTTCATTAGTGGACAGAGCATCAGCACAACAGGAATGGTAATACTAGTGAGTACTGATTCATTAGTGGAAAGAACATCAGTACAACAGGAATGGTAATACTAGTGAGTACTGTTCCATTAGTGGACAGAACATCAGTACAACAGGAATGGTAATACTAGTCAGTACTGCTTCATTAGTGGACAGAACATCAGCACAACAGGAATGGTAATACTAGTAAGTACTGATACATTAGAGGACAGAACATCAGTACAACAGGAATGGTAATACTAGTGAGTACTGCTACATTAGTGGACAGAACATCAGTACAACAGGAATGGTAATACTAGTGAGTACTGCTTCATTAGTGGACAGAATATCAGTACAACAGGAATGGTAATACTAGTGAGTACTGCTTCATTAGTGAACAGAACATCAGTACAACAGGAATGGTTATACTAGTAAGTACTGCTTCATTAGTGGAGAGAACATCAGTACAACAGGAATGGTAATACTAGTGAGTACTGGTCCATTAGTGGACAGAACATCAGTACAACAGGAATGGTAATACTAGTGAGTACTGCTTCATTAGTGGACAGAACATCAGCACAACAGGAATGATAATACTAGTAAGTACTGCTACATTAGATGACAGAACATCAGTACAACAGGAATGGTAATACTTGTGAGTACTGCTTCGTTAGTGGATAGAACATCAGTACAACAGGAATGGTAATATTGGTGAGTACTGCTTCATTAGTGGACAGAACATCAGTACAACAGGAATGGTAATACTAGTGAGTACTGCTACATTAGTGGACAGAACATCAGTACAACAGGAATGGTAATACTAGTGAGTATTGCTTCATTAGTGGAGAGAACATCAGTACAACAGGAATGGTAATACTAGTGAGTACTGCCTCATTAGTGAACAGAACATCAGTACAACAGGAATGGTAATACTAGTAAGTACTGCTTCATTAGTGGACAGAACATCAGTACAACAGGAATGGTAATACTAATGAGTACTGCTTCATTAGTGGACAGAACATCAGTACAACAGGAATGGTAATACTAGTGAGTACTGCTTCATTAGTGGAGAGAACATCAGTACAACAGGAATGGAAATACTAGTGAGTTCTGCTTCATTAGTCGACAGAACATCAGTACAATAGGAATGGTAATACTAGTCAGTACTGCTGCATTAGTGGACAGGAACATCAGTACAACAGGAATGGTTATACTAGTGAGTACTGCTACATTAGAGGACAGAACATCAGTACAACAGGAATGGTAATACTAGTGAGTACTGCTTCATTAGTGGATAGAACGTCAGTACAACAGGAATGGTAATATTGGTGAGTACTGCTTCATTAGTGGACAGCACATCAGTACAACAGGAATGGTAATACTAGTGAGTACTGCTACATTAGTGGACAGAACATCAGTACAACAGGAATGGTAATACTAGTGAGTACTGCTTCATTAATGGACAGAACATCAGTACAACAGGAATGGTAATACTAGTGAGTACTGCTTCATTAGTGAACAGAATATCAGTACAACAGGAATGGTATTACTAGTAAGTACTGGTCAATTAGTGGACAGAACATCAGTACAACAGTAATGGTAATACTAGTCAGTATTGCTACATTAGTGGTCAGAACGGCTGTATGACAGGAATGGTAGTATTAGTGAGTACTGCTTCATTCGTGGACAGAACATCAGTACAACAGGAAACCTGTGCTGAAAGTAGGGATTGAACATCAGTACAACAGGAATGGTAATACTAGAAATTACTGCTTCATCAGTGGACAGAACATTTATACAACAGGAATGGCACTACTAGTAAGTACTGGTCCATTAGTGGACAGAACATCAGTACAACAGGAATGGTAATACTAGTCAGTACTGGTCCATTAGTAGACCGAACATTAGTACAACAGGAATGGTAATACTAGTCAGTACTGCTTCATTAGTCTACAGAATATCAGTACAACAGGAATGGTAATACTAGTGAGTACTGCTTCATTAGTGGACAGAACATCAGTACAACAGGAATGGTAATACTAGTGAGTACTGCTACATTAGTGGACAGAACATCAGTACAACAGGAATAGTAATACTAGTGAGTACTGCTTCATTAGTGGACAGAATATCAGTACAACAGGAATGGTAATACTAGTGAGTACTGCCCATTAGTGAACAGAACATCAGTACAACAGGAATGGTAATACTAGTAAGTACTGCTTCATTAGTGGACAGAACATCAGTACAACAGGAATGCTAATACTAGTGAGTACTGTTCCATTAGTGGACAGAACATCAGTACAACAGGAATGGTAATACTAGTCAGTACAGCTTCATTAGTGGAAAGAACATCAGTACAACAGGAATGGTAATACTAGTGAGTACTGCTACATTAGTGGACAGAACATCAGTACAACAGGAATGGTAATACTAGTGAGTACTGCTTCATTAGTGGACAGAATATCAGTACAACAGGAATGGTAATACTAGTGAGTACTGCTTCATTAGTGGACATAACATCATTTCAACAGGAATGGTAATACTAGTGAGTACTGCTACATTAGTGGACAGAACATTAGTACAACAGGAATGGTAATACTAGTGAGTACTGCTTCATTAGAGGACAGAATATCAGTACAACAGGAATGGTAATACTAGTCGGTTCTGCTTCATTAGTGGACAGAACATCAGCACAACAGGAATGGTAATACTAGTAAGTACTGCTACATTAGAGGACAGAACATCAGTACAACAGGAATGGTAATACTAGCGAGTACTGCTTCATTAGTGTATAGAACATCAGTACCACAGGAATGGCAATATTGGTGAGTACTGCTTCATTATTGGACAGAACATCAGTACAACAGGAATGGTAATACTAGTGAGTACTGCTTCATTAGTGAACAGAACATCAGTACAACAGGAATGGTAATACTAGTAAGTACTTCTTCATTAGTGGACAGAACATCAGCACAACAGGAATGATAATACTAGTAAGTACTGCTACATTAGATGACAGAACATCAGTACAACAGGAATGGTAATACTTGTGAGTACTGCTTCGTTAGTGGATAGAACATCAGTACAACAGGAATGGTAATATTGGTGAGTACTGCTTCATTAGTGGACAGAACATCAGTACAACAGGAATGGTAATACTAGTGAGTACTGCTACATTAGTGGACAGAACATCAGTACAACAGGAATGGTAATACTAGTGAGTATTGCTTCATTAGTGGAGAGAACATCAGTACAACAGGAATGGTAATACTAGTGAGTACTGCCTCATTAGTGAACAGAACATCAGTACAACAGGAATGGTAATACTAGTAAGTACTGCTTCATTAGTGGACAGAACATCAGTACAACAGGAATGGTAATACTAATGAGTACTTCTTCATTAGTGGACAGAACATCAGTACAACAGGAATGGTAATACTAGTGAGTACTGCTTCATTAGTGGAGAGAACATCAGTACAACAGGAATGGAAATACTAGTGAGTTCTGCTTCATTAGTCGACAGAACATCAGTACAATAGGAATGGTAATACTAGTCAGTACTGCTGCATTAGTGGACAGGAACATCAGTACAACAGGAATGGTAATACTAGTGAGTACTGCTACATTAGAGGACAGAACATCAGTACAACAGGAATGGTAATACTAGTGAGTACTGCTTCATTAGTGGATAAAACGTCAGTACAACAGGAATGGTAATATTGGTGAGTACTGCTTCATTAGTGGACAGCACATCAGTACAACAGGAATGGTAATACTAGTGAGTACAGCTACATTAGTGGACAGAACATCAGTACAACAGGAATGGTAATACTAGTGAGTACTGCTTCATTAATGGACAGAACATCAGTACAACAGGAATGGTAATACTAGTGAGTACTGCTTCATTAGTGAACAGAATATCAGTACAACAGGAATGGTATTACTAGTAAGTACTGGTCAATTAGTGGACAGAACATCAGTACAACAGTAATGGTAATACTAGTCAGTATTGCTACATTAGTGGTCAGAACGGCTGTATGACAGGAATGGTAGTATTAGTGAGTACTGCTTCATTCGTGGACAGAACATCAGTACAACAGGAATGCTAATACTAGTGAGTACTGTTCCATTAGTGGACAGAACATCAGTACAACAGGAATGGTAATACTAGTCAGTACAGCTTCATTAGTGGAAATAACATCAGTACAACAGGAATGGTAATACTAGTGAGTACTGCTACATTAGTGGACAGAACATCAGTACAAAAGGAATGGTAATACTAGTGAGTACTGCTTCATTAGTGAACAGAATATCAGTACAACAGGAATGGTAATACTAGTGAGTACTGCTTCATTAGTGGACAGAACATCAGTTCAACAGGAATGGTAATACTAGTGAGTACTGCTACATTAGTGGACAGAACATTAGTACAACAGGAATGGTAATACTAGTGAGTACTGCTTCATTAGAGGACAGAATATCAGTACAACAGGAATGGTAATACTAGTCGGTTCTGCTTCATTAGTGGACAGAACATCAGCACAACAGGAATGGTAATACTAGTAAGTACTGCTACATTAGAGGACAGAACATCAGTACAACAGGAATGGTAATACTAGCGAGTACTGCTTCATTAGTGTATAGAAGATCAGTACCACAGGAATGGTAATATTGGTGAGTACTGCTTCATTATTGGACAGAACATCAGTACAACAGGAATGGTAATACTAGTGAGTACTGCTACATTAGTGAACAGAACATCAGTACAACAGGAATGGTAATACTAGTGAGTACTGCTTCATTAGTGAACAGAACATCAGTACAACAGGAATGGTAATACTAGTAAGTACTGCTTCATTAGTGGACAGAACATCAGTACAACAGGAATGGTAATACTAGTGAGTACTGTTCCATTAGTGGACAGAACATCATTACAACAGGAATGGTAATACTAGTCAGTACTTCTTCATTAGTGGACAGAGCATCAGCACAACAGGAATGGTAATACTAGTGAGTACTGATTCATTAGTGGAAAGAACATCAGTACAACAGGAATGGTAATACTAGTGAGTACTGTTCCATTAGTGGACAGAACATCAGTACAACAGGAATGGTAATACTAGTCAGTACTGCTTCATTAGTGGACAGAACATCAGCACAACAGGAATGGTAATACTAGTAAGTACTGATACATTAGAGGACAGAACATCAGTACAACAGGAATGGTAATACTAGTGAGTACTGCTACATTAGTGGACAGAACATCAGTACAACAGGAATGGTAATACTAGTGAGTACTGCTTCATTAGTGGACAGAATATCAGTACAACAGGAATGGTAATACTAGTGAGTACTGCTTCATTAGTGAACAGAACATCAGTACAACAGGAATGGTTATACTAGTAAGTACTGCTTCATTAGTGGAGAGAACATCAGTACAACAGGAATGGTAATACTAGTGAGTACTGGTCAATTAGTGGACAGAACATCAGTACAACAGGAATGGTAATACTAGTGAGTACTGCTTCATTAGTGGACAGAACATCAGCACAACAGGAATGATAATACTAGTAAGTACTGCTACATTAGATGACAGAACATCAGTACAACAGGAATGGTAATACTTGTGAGTACTGCTTCGTTAGTGGATAGAACATCAGTACAACAGGAATGGTAATATTGGTGAGTACTGCTTCATTAGTGGACAGAACATCAGTACAACAGGAATGGTAATACTAGTGAGTACTGCTACATTAGTGGACAGAACATCAGTACAACAGGAATGGTAATACTAGTGAGTATTGCTTCATTAGTGGAGAGAACATCAGTACAACAGGAATGGTAATACTAGTGAGTACTGCCTCATTAGTGAACAGAACATCAGTACAACAGGAATGGTAATACTAGTAAGTACTGCTTCATTAGTGGACAGAACATCAGTACAACAGGAATGGTAATACTAATGAGTACTTCTTCATTAGTGGACAGAACATCAGTACAACAGGAATGGTAATACTAGTGAGTACTGCTTCATTAGTGGAGAGAACATCAGTACAACAGGAATGGAAATACTAGTGAGTTCTGCTTCATTAGTCGACAGAACATCAGTACAATAGGAATGGTAATACTAGTCAGTACTGCTGCATTAGTGGACAGGAACATCAGTACAACAGGAATGGTAATACTAGTGAGTACTGCTACATTAGAGGACAGAACATCAGTACAACAGGAATGGTAATACTAGTGAGTACTGCTTCATTAGTGGATAGAACGTCAGTACAACAGGAATGGTAATATTGGTGAGTACTGCTTCATTAGTGGACAGCACATCAGTACAACAGGAATGGTAATACTAGTGAGTACTGCTACATTAGTGGACAGAACATCAGTACAACAGGAATGGTAATACTAGTGAGTACTGCTTCATTAATGGACAGAACATCAGTACAACAGGAATGGTAATACTAGTGAGTACTGCTTCATTTGTGAACAGAATATCAGTACAACAGGAATGGTATTACTAGTAAGTACTGGTCAATTAGTGGACAGAACATCAGTACAACAGTAATGGTAATACTAGTCAGTATTGCTACATTAGTGGTCAGAACGGCTGTATGACAGGAATGGTAGTATTAGTGAGTACTGCTTCATTCGTGGACAGAACATCAGTACAACAGGAAACCTGTGCTGAAAGTAGGGATTGAACATCAGTACAACAGGAATGGTAATACTAGAAATTACTGCTTCATCAGTGGACAGAACATTTATACAACAGGAATGGCACTACTAGTAAGTACTGGTCCATTAGTGGACAGAACATCAGTACAACAGGAATGGTAATACTAGTCAGTACTGGTCCATTAGTAGACCGAACATTAGTACAACAGGAATGGTAATACTAGTCAGTACTGCTTCATTAGTCTACAGAATATCAGTACAACAGGAATGGTAATACTAGTGAGTACTGCTTCATTAGTGGACAGAACATCAGTACAACAGGAATGGTAATACTAGTGAGTACTGCTACATTAGTGGACAGAACATCAGTACAACAGGAATAGTAATACTAGTGAGTACTGCTTCATTAGTGGACAGAATATCAGTACAACAGGAATGGTAATACTAGTGAGTACTGCTTCATTAGTGAACAGAACATCAGTACAACAGGAATGGTAATACTAGTAAGTACTGCTTCATTAGTGGACAGAACATCAGTACAACAGGAATGCTAATACTAGTGAGTACTGTTCCATTAGTGGACAGAACATCAGTACAACAGGAATGGTAATACTAGTCAGTACAGCTTCATTAGTGGAAAGAACATCAGTACAACAGGAATGGTAATACTAGTGAGTACTGCTACATTAGTGGACAGAACATCAGTACAACAGGAATGGTAATACTAGTGAGTACTGCTTCATTAGTGGACAGAATATCAGTACAACAGGAATGGTAATACTAGTGAGTACTGCTTCATTAGTGGACATAACATCATTTCAACAGGAATGGTAATACTAGTGAGTACTGCTACATTAGTGGACAGAACATTAGTACAACAGGAATGGTAATACTAGTGAGTACTGCTTCATTAGAGGACAGAATATCAGTACAACAGGAATGGTAATACTAGTCGGTTCTGCTTCATTAGTGGACAGAACATCAGCACAACAGGAATGGTAATACTAGTAAGTACTGCTACATTAGAGGACAGAACATCAGTACAACAGGAATGGTAATACTAGCGAGTACTGCTTCATTAGTGTATAGAACATCAGTACCACAGGAATGGCAATATTGGTGAGTACTGCTTCATTATTGGACAGAACATCAGTACAACAGGAATGGTAATACTAGTGAGTACTGCTTCATTAGTGAACAGAACATCAGTACAACAGGAATGGTAATACTAGTAAGTACTTCTTCATTAGTGGACAGAACATCAGTACAACAGGAATGGTAATACTAGTGAGTACTGTTCCATTAGTGGACAGAACATCAGTACAACAGGAATGGTAATACTAGTCAGTACTGCTTCATTAGTGGACAGAGCATCAGCACAACAGGAATGGTAATACTAGTGAGTACTGATTCATTAGTGGAAAGAACATCAGTACAACAGGAATGGTAATACTAGTGAGTACTGTTCCATTAGTGGACAGAACATCAGTACAACAGGAATGGTAATACTAGTCAGTACTGCTTCATTAGTGGACAGAACATCAGCACAACAGGAATGGTAATACTAGTAAGTACTGATACATTAGAGGACAGAACATCAGTACAACAGGAATGGTAATACTAGTGAGTACTGCTACATTAGTGGACAGAACATCAGTACAACAGGAATGGTAATACTAGTGAGTACTGCTTCATTAGTGGACAGAATATCAGTACAACAGGAATGGTAATACTAGTGAGTACTGCTTCATTAGTGAACAGAACATCAGTACAACAGGAATGGTTATACTAGTAAGTACTGCTTCATTAGTGGAGAGAACATCAGTACAACAGGAATGGTAATACTAGTGAGTACTGGTCCATTAGTGGACAGAACATCAGTACAACAGGAATGGTAATACTAGTGAGTACTGCTTCATTAGTGGACAGAACATCAGCACAACAGGAATGATAATACTAGTAAGTACTGCTACATTAGATGACAGAACATCAGTACAACAGGAATGGTAATACTTGTGAGTACTGCTTCGTTAGTGGATAGAACATCAGTACAACAGGAATGGTAATATTGGTGAGTACTGCTTCATTAGTGGACAGAACATCAGTACAACAGGAATGGTAATACTAGTGAGTACTGCTACATTAGTGGACAGAACATCAGTACAACAGGAATGGTAATACTAGTGAGTATTGCTTCATTAGTGGAGAGAACATCAGTACAACAGGAATGGTAATACTAGTGAGTACTGCCTCATTAGTGAACAGAACATCAGTACAACAGGAATGGTAATACTAGTAAGTACTGCTTCATTAGTGGACAGAACATCAGTACAACAGGAATGGTAATACTAATGAGTACTGCTTCATTAGTGGACAGAACATCAGTACAACAGGAATGGTAATACTAGTGAGTACTGCTTCATTAGTGGAGAGAACATCAGTACAACAGGAATGGAAATACTAGTGAGTTCTGCTTCATTAGTCGACAGAACATCAGTACAATAGGAATGGTAATACTAGTCAGTACTGCTGCATTAGTGGACAGGAACATCAGTACAACAGGAATGGTTATACTAGTGAGTACTGCTACATTAGAGGACAGAACATCAGTACAACAGGAATGGTAATACTAGTGAGTACTGCTTCATTAGTGGATAGAACGTCAGTACAACAGGAATGGTAATATTGGTGAGTACTGCTTCATTAGTGGACAGCACATCAGTACAACAGGAATGGTAATACTAGTGAGTACTGCTACATTAGTGGACAGAACATCAGTACAACAGGAATGGTAATACTAGTGAGTACTGCTTCATTAGTGAACAGAATATCAGTACAACAGGAATGGTATTACTAGTAAGTACCGGTCAATTAGAGCACAGAACATCAGTACAACAGTAATGGTAATACTAGTCAGTATTGCTACATTAGTGGTCAGAACGGCTGTATGACAGGAATGGTAGTATTAGTGAGTACTGCTTCATTCGTGGACAGAACATCAGTACAACAGGAAACCTGTGCTGAAAGTAGGGATTGAACATCAGTACAACAGGAATGGTAATACTAGAAATTACTGCTTCATCAGTGGACAGAACATTTATACAACAGGAATGGCACTACTAGTAAGTACTGGTCCATTAGTGGACAGAACATCAGTACAACAGGAATGGTAATACTAGTCAGTACTGGTCCATTAGTAGACCGAACATTAGTACAACAGGAATGGTAATACTAGTCAGTACTGCTTCATTAGTCTACAGAATATCAGTACAACAGGAATGGTAATACTAGTGAGTACTGCTTCATTAGTGGACAGAACATCAGTACAACAGGAATGGTAATACTAGTGAGTACTGCTACATTAGTGGACAGAGCATCAGTACAACAGGAATAGTAATACTAGTGAGTACTGCTTCATTAGTGGACAGAATATCAGTACAACAGGAATGGTAATACTAGTGAGTACTGCTTCATTAGTGAACAGAACATCAGTACAACAGGAATGGTAATACTAGTAAGTACTGCTTCATTAGTGGACAGAACATCAGTACAACAGGAATGCTAATACTAGTGAGTACTGTTCCATTAGTGGACAGAACATCAGTACAACAGGAATGGTAATACTAGTCAGTACAGCTTCATTAGTGGAAAGAACATCAGTACAACAGGAATGGTAATACTAGTGAGTACTGCTACATTAGTGGACAGAACATCAGTACAACAGGAATGGTAATACTAGTGAGTACTGCTTCATTAGTGGACAGAATATCAGTACAACAGGAATGGTAATACTAGTGAGTACTGCTTCATTAGTGAACAGAACATCAGTACAACAGGAATGGTAATACTAGTAAGTACTGCTTCATTAGTGGACAGAACATCAGTACCACAGGAATGGTAATACTAGTGAGTACTGTTCCATTAGTGGACAGAACATCAGTACAACAGGAATGCTAATACTAGTGAGTACTGTTCCATAAGTGGACAGAACATCAGTACAACAGGAATGGTAATACTAGTCAGTACAGCTTCATTAGTGGAAAGAACATCAGTACAACAGGAATGGTAATACTAGTGAGTACTGCTACATTAGTGGACAGAACATCAGTACAACAGGAATGGTAATACTAGTGAGTACTGCTTCATTAGTGGACAGAATATCAGTACAACAGGAATGGTAATACTAGTGAGTACTGCTTCATTAGTGAACAGAACATCAGTACAACAGGAATGGTAATACTAGTAAGTACTGCTTCATTAGTGGACAGAACATCAGTACCACAGGAATGGTAATACTAGTGAGTACTGTTCCATTAGTGGACAGAACATCAGTACAACAGGAATGGTAATACTATGTCAGTACTGCTTCATTAGTGGACAGAACATCAGCACAACAGGAATGATAATACTAGTAAGTACTGCTACATTAGAGGACAGAACATCAGTACAACAGGAATGGTAATACTTGTGAGTGCTGCTTCATTAGTGGATAGAACATCAGTACAACAGGAATGGTAATATTGGTGAGTACTGCTTCATTAGTGGACAGAACATCAGTACAACAGGAATGGTAATACTAGTGAGTACTGCTACATTAGTGGACAGAACATCAGTACAACAGGAATGGTAATACTAGTGAATACTGCTTCATTAGTGGACAGAACATCAGTACAACAGGAATGGTAATACTAGTGAGTACTGCTTCATTAGTGAACAGAACATCAGTACAACAGGAATGGTAATACTAGTAAGTACTGCTTCATTAGTGGACAGAACATCAGTACAACAGGAATGGTAATACTAGTGAGTACTGCTTCATTAGTGGACAGAACATCAGTACAACAGGAATGGTAAAACTAGTGAGTACTGGTCCATTAGTGGACAGAACATCAGTACAACAGGAATGGTAATACTAGTCAGTACTGCTTCATTAGTGGACAGAACATCAGTTCAACAGGAATGGTAATACTAGTGAGTACTGCTACATTAGTGGACAGAACATCAGTACAACAGGAATGGTAATACTAGTGAGTACTGGTCCATTAGTGGACAGAACATCAGTACAACAGGAATGGTAATACTAGTCAGTACTGCTTCATTAGTGGACAGAACATCAGTACAACAGGAATGGTAATACTAGTAAGTACTGCTACATTAGAGGACAGAACATCAGTACAACAGAAATGGTAATACTAGTGAGTACTGCTTCATTAGTGGATAGAACATCAGTACAACAGGAATGGTAATATTGGTGAGTACTGCTTCATTAGTGGACAGAACATCAGTACAACAGGAATGGTAATACTAATGAGTACTGCTACATTAGAGGACAGAACATCAGTACAACAGGAATGGTAATACTAGTGAGTACTGCTTCATTAGTGGACAGAACATTAGTACAACAGGAATGGTAATACTAGTGAGTACTGCTTCATTAGTGGACAGAACATCAGTTCAACAGGAATGGCAATACTAGTGAGTACTGCTACATTAGTGGACAGAACATTAGTACAACATGAATGGTAATACTAGTGAGTACTGCTTCATTAGTGGACAGAACATCAGTATAACAGGAATGGTAATACTAGTGAGTACTGCTTCATTAGTGGACAGAATATCAGTACAACAGGAATGGTAATACTAGTGAGTACTGCTTCATTAGTGGACAGAACATCAGTACAACAGGAATGGTAATACTAGTGAGTACTGGTCCATTAGTGGACAGAACATCAGTACAACAGGAATGGTAATACTAGTCGGTACTGCTTCATTAGTGAACAGAACATCAGTACAACAGGAATGGTAATACTAGTAAGTACTGCTTCATTAGTGTATAGAACATCATTACCAGAGGAATGGTAATATTGGTGAGTACTGCTTCATTAGTGGACAGAACATCAGTACAACAGGAATGGTAATACTAGTGAGTACTGCTACATTAGTGGACAGAACATCAGTACAACAGGAATGGTAATACCAGTGAGTACTGCTTCATTAGTGGACAGAATATCAGTACAACAGGAATGGTAATACTAGTGAGTACTGCTTCATTAGTGAACAGAACATCAGTACAACAGGAATGGTAATACTAGTAAGTACTGCTTCATTAGTGGACAGAACATCAGTACAACAGGAATGGTAATACTAGTGAGTACTGTTCCATTAGGGGACACAACATCAGTACAACAGTAATGGTAATACTAGTCAGTACTGCTTCATTAGTGGACAGAACATCAGCACAACAGGAATGGTAATACTAGTGAGTACTGCTTCATTAGTGGAAAGAACATCAGTACAACAGGAATGGTAATACTAGTGAGTACTTTTCCATTAGTGGACAGAACATCAGTACAACAGGAATGGTAATACTAGTCAGTACTGCTTCATTAGTGGAGAGAACATCAGCACAACAGGAATGGTAATACTAGTAAGTACTGATACATTAGAGGCCAGAACATCAGTACAACAGGAATGGTAATACTAGTGAGTACTGCTACATTAGTGGACAGAACATCAGTACAACAGGAATGGTAATACTAGTGAGTACTGCTTCATTAGTGGACAGAATATCAGTACAACAGGAATGGTAATACTAGTCAGTACTGCTTCATTAGTGGACAGAACATCAGCACAACAGGAATGGTAATACTAGTAAGTACTGCTACATTAGATGACAGAACATCAGTACAACAGGAATGGTAATACTTGTGAGTACTGCTTCATTAGTGGATAGAACATCAATACAACAGGAATGGTAATATTGGTGAGTACTGCTTCATTAATGGACAGAACATCAGTACAACAGGAATGGTAATACTAGTGAGTACTGCTACATTAGTGGACAGAACAACAGTACAACAGGAATGGTAATACTAATGAGTACTGCTTCATTATTGGACAGAACCTCAGTACAACAGGAATGGTAATACTAGTGAGTACTGCCTCATTAGTGAACAGAACATCAGTACAACAGGAATGGTAATACTAGTGAGTACTGCTTCATTAGTGGATAGAACATCAGTACCACAGGAATGGTAATATTGGTGAGTACTGCTTCATTAGTGGACAGAACATCAGTTCAACAGGAATGGTAATACTAGTGAGTACTGCTACATTAGTGGACAGAACATTAGTACAACAGGAATGGTAATACTAGTGAGTACTGCTTCATTAGAGGACAGAATATCAGTACAACAGGAATGGTAATACTAGTCGGTTCTGCTACATTAGTGGACAGAACATTAGTACAACAGGAATGGTAATACTAGTGAGTACTGCTTCATTAGAGGACAGAACATCAGTACAACAGGAATGGTAATATTAGCGAGTACTGCTTCATTAGTGTATAGAACATCAGTACCACAGGAATGGTAATATTGGTGAGTACTGCTTCATTATTGGACAGAACATCAGTACAACAGGAATGGTAATACTAGTGAGTACTGCTACATTAGTGGACAGAACATCAGTACAACAGGAATGGTAATACTAGTAAGTACTGCTTCATTAGTGGACAGAACATCAGTACAACAGGAATGGTAATACTAGTGAGTACTGTTCCATTAGTGGACAGAGCATCAGTACAACAGGAATGGTAATACTAGTCAGTACTGCTTCATTAGTGGACAGAACATCAGCACAACAGGAATGGTAATACTAGTGAGTACTGCTTCATTAGTGGAAAGAACATCAGTACAACAGGAATGGTAATACTAGTGAGTACTGTTCCATTAGTGGACAGAACATCAGTACAACAGGAATGGTAATACTAGTGAGTACTGCTTCATTAGTGGACAGAACATCAGCACAACAGGAATGGTAATACTAGTAAGTACTGATACATTAGAGGACAGAACATCAGTACAACAGGAATGGTAATACTAGTGAGTACTGCTACATTAGTGGACAGAACATCAGTACAACAGGAATGGTAATACTAGTAAGTACTGCTTCATTAGTGGAGAGAACATCAGTACAACAGGAATGGTAATACTAGTGAGTACTGGTCCATTAGTGGACAGAACATCAGTACAACAGGAATGGTAATACTAGTGAGTACTGCTTCATTAGTGGACAGAACATCAGCACAACAGGAATGATAATACTAGTAAGTACTGCTACATTAGATGACAGAACATCAGTACAACAGGAATGGTAATACTTGTGAGTACTGCTTCATTAGTGGACAGAACATCAGTACAACAGAAATGCTAATACTAGTGAGTACTGCTACATTAGTGGACAGAACATCAGTACAACAGGAATGGTAATACTAGTGAGTACTGCTTCATTAGTGGACAGAACATCAGTACAACAGGAATGGTAATACTAGTGAGTACTGCCTCATTAGTGAACAGAACATCAGTACAACAGGAATGGTAATACTAGTGAGTACTGCTTCATTAGTGGACAGAACATCAGTACAACAGGAATGGTAATACTAATGAGTACTGCTTCATTAGTGGACAGAACATCAGTACAACAGGAATGGTAATACTAGTGAGTACTGCTTCATTAGTGGAGAGAACATCAGTACAACAGGAATGGAAATACTAGTGAGTTCTGCTTCATTAGAGGACAGAACATCAGTACAACAGGAATGGTAATACTAGTGAATACTGCTTCATTAGTGGATAGAATGTCAGTACAACAGGAATGGTAATATTGGTGAGTACTGCTTCATTAGTGGACAGCACATCAGTACAACAGGAATGGTAATACTAGTGAGTACTGCTACATTAGTGGACAGAACATCAGTACAACAGGAATGGTAATACTAGTGAGTACTGCTTCATTAGTGGACAGAACATCAGTACAACAGGAATGGTAATACTAGTGAGTACTGCTTCATTAGTGAACAGAATATCAGTACAACAGGAATGGTATTACTAGTAAGTACTGGTCAATTAGTGGACAGAACATCAGTACAACAGGAATGGTAATACTAGTCAGTACTGGTCCATTAGTAGACCGAACATCAGTACAACAGGAATGGTAATACTAGTCAGTACTGCTTCATTAGTCGACAGATTATCAGTACAACAGGAATGGTAATACTAGTGAGTACTGCTTCATTAGTGGACAGAACATCAGTACAACAGGAATGGTAATACTAGTGAGTACTGCTACATTAGTGGACAGAACATCAGTACAACAGGAATAGTAATACTAGTGAGTACTGCTTCATTAGTGGACAGAATATCAGTACAACAGGAATGGTAATACTAGTGAGTACTGCTTCATTAGTGAACAGAACATCAGTACAACAGGAATGGTAATACTAGTAAGTACTGCTTCATTAGTGGACAGAACATCAGTACAACAGGAATGCTAATACTAGTGAGTACTGTTCCATTAGTGGACAGAACATCAGTACAACAGGAATGGTAATACTAGTCAGTACTGCTTCATTAGTGGACAGAACATCAGAACAACAGGAATGGTAATACTAGTGAGTACTGCTTCATTAGTGGAAAGAACATCAGTACAACAGGAATGGTAATACTAGTGAGTACTGCTACATTAGTGGACAGAACATCAGTACAACAGGAATGGTAATACTAGTGAGTACTGCTTCATTAGTGGACAGAATATCAGTACAACAGGAATGGTAATACTAGTGAGTACTGCTTCATTAGTGAACAGAACATCAGTACAACAGGAATGGTAATACTAGTAAGTACTGCTTCATTAGTGGACAGAACATCAGTACAACAGGAATGGTAATACTAGTGAGTACTGTTCCATTAGTGGACAGAACATCAGTACAACAGGAATGGTAATACTATTTCAGTACTGCTTCATTAGTGGACAGAACATCAGCACAAAAGGAATGGTAGTACTAGTAAGTACTGATACATTAGAGGACAGAACATCAGTACAACAGGAATGGTAATACTAGTGAGTACTGCTACATTAGTGGACAGAACATCAGTACAACAGGAATGGTAATACTAGTGAGTACTGCTTCATTAGTGGACAGAATATCAGTACAACTGGAATGGTAATACTAGTGAGTACTGCTTCATTAGTGAACAGAACATCAGTACAACAGGAATGGTAATACTAGTAAGTACTGCTTCATTAGTGGACAGAACATCAGTACAACAGGAATGGTAATACTAGTGAGTACTGGTCCATTAGTGGACAGAACATCAGTACAACAGGAATGGTAATACTAGTCAGTACTGCTTCATTAGTGGACAGAACATCAGCACAACAGGAATGATAATACTAGTAAGTACTGCTACATTAGAGGACAGAACATCAGTACAACAGGAATGGTAATACTTGTGAGTGCTGCTTCATTAGTGGATAGAACATCAGTACAACAGGAATGGTAATATTGGTGAGTACTGCTTCATTAGTGGACAGAACATCAGTACAACAGGAATGGTAATACTAGTGAGTACTGCTACATTAGTGGACAGAACATCAGTACAACAGGAATGGTAATACTAGTGAATACTGCTTCATTAGTGGACAGAACATCAGTACAACAGGAATGGTAATACTAGTGAGTACTGCTTCATTAGTGAACAGAACATCAGTACAACAGGAATGGTAATACTAGTAAGTACTGCTTCATTAGTGAACAGAACATCAGTACAACAGGAATGGTAATACTAGTGAGTACTGCTTCATTAGTGGACAGAACATCAGTACAACAGGAATGGTAAAACTAGTGAGTACTGCTTCATTAGTGGAGAGAACATCAGTACAACAGGAATGGTAATACTAGTCAGTACTGCTTCATTAGTGGACAGAACATCAGCACAACAGGAATGATAATACTAGTAAGTACTGCTACATTAGAGGACAGAACATCAGTACAACAGGAATGGTAATACTTGTGAGTGCTGCTTCATTAGTGGATAGAACATCAGTACAACAGGAATGGTAATATTGGTGAGTACTGCTTCATTAGTGGACAGAACATCAGTACAACAGGAATGGTAATACTAGTGAGTACTGCTACATTAGTGGACAGAACATCAGTACAACAGGAATGGTAATACTAGTGAATACTGCTTCATTAGTGGACAGAACATCAGTACAACAGGAATGGTAATACTAGTGAGTACTGCTTCATTAGTGAACAGAACATCAGTACAACAGGAATGGTAATACTAGTAAGTACTGCTTCATTAGTGGACAGAACATCAGTACAACAGGAATGGTAATACTAGTGAGTACTGCTTCATTAGTGGACAGAACATCAGTACAACAGGAATGGTAAAACTAGTGAGTACTGCTTCATTAGTGGAGAGAACATCAGTACAACAGGAATGGTAATACTAGTGAGTTCTGCTTCATTAGTCGACAGAACAATAAACTTACTTCTATGTCTATTTATAAAAGGCTGTCTTAATAAACTTTTTAATTAAATCTTTACCCATAGTACTTATCCAAAGCTATGGTGTGAAGGGTACATTATCCCTATTCATAAATCTGGAGATATTCATAACACCGAAAATTATAGAGGTATAGCTATAAATTCATGTGTTGGTAATTGAACAACCATTTAACTCTTGAAGGTGGGGGGGGGGGGGGGGGGGGGGGGGGGGGGGGGTATGGTATTTTGTACTGATCTGAAATTGTTTTTTTAAACAGCTGGACACATTTTTTTTTTCAATTGCAATCAAACTAAATTATTTTTTTCTTACCAAGTCAAAACAAAATATTTTTTTTCAATGCTTTGCATAGCGGTATTCATTTTTAGATGCTATGCATATAGCTCATATATACTATAAATTTCCGTGTTATATCTCACATTTGTACATGTAAATAAACAAGGGAGGATTTTAATTAAACAAGTACACTAGCCTACATCTTTCAGTGAATTTTGACCAAACTTAGTCGACACTTATTTCATACAAAGCCTTGAAACCTTTTTTGAAGGTCACAGGTCAAAGGTCAAGGTCACCGTTGGACTTAAGTTTTAGCCATTTAACAATGAGGGGATATGTCATGTTTTGCGTTGCCTTTGTTATAGTATTAAGTGTTTATTATCAAATGTTCATAGCCTTACAAGTGGCAGTACAAACATGAGGCAGCAATCCCTTTTAATAAGGGACACTTACAATGCCTATTAAAAATAGGGCCATAACCAGAAATGATAGGTGATTTGCTTATTTGCATATTCAAAATGGCGGCTCAAAGATAATTTGGATTTTAACATATAGTTGAACGGGAAACTTTCTGTAAGCTTGGGCCGGACAAATTTCCGGGATAGAAAATCAAACTATGCACCGGTTTGAACAATATCTCAAAATATTACAGCTGTACCATGAAAACTCAAGGTTCCCACCCAGTTTCAAATTTTGAAGCGTAAGCACCATTCAAAAGCATTGAGAAGAAGTGAAAAAATGCCTCCTGCACGGCTTTCAAGACTTTAAAGCACTTTTCTTGCAATCCCCATTCTAGTTGCCGGGACAAATTCGGTCAGTTCCCGTAACATTGTTGAGGAATCTTTCTTCGATAAATATTTGGCTGAAAAATTAAAGGTTCCCACGATACTTTAAAAGAGGGCTTCACAATTTTTTTTTTACCTTTCTAGTAGAGATTCAATAGGGGTTCATGCAAAAAAATCTACTATTTCGTAAAACTGCTTCTGTTAGACATAGCATTATTTGAGTAAGCACCGCATTCCATTGTAAATGTAAATAAACAATTAAAAAAAGGCTCCACAACGGTATTTTTTTTATATCGACAAAACAACAGAAGAAGTAACTATAATACAATTGGTAACAATACTGCCGATATATAAAGTTCAAAAAATTTAACAATATATATACTAAACGATTTCAATGACATACTAATACTTATGTGGGGCAGAAATTGAAAACAAATGCACATTATATTTTTTATTTACATATTTTTATTTCGTAGAAAAAAAAAGGGGGGGGGGGGAGTGCATTAAATATATTTTCGATCTTTTACACACATCATCGGATTCCTAAGAAACATATGATGACAATTAATTTTGATACGATCACAAATAATTATGAAGTTATTTATGTGATCAAAACTGTGATGAAATATCATTTAAAAAAAGATAGATACGAGTTTTCATCAGCCTCTTCCAAATATGGTTCAACGTTTATTTGCTGACGTCATAAATGACACGATTTGGTTTATGAATATTCATGAGCAAAATCCCCCATGATTTCTGGCTATGCGTAATTACTGAAAGGTCAAGTACAGTTTGAAAAACTAAACGAAATCTTTAATATAAATTCCAAATGGAGTGAAGTTCATAGGTGTGTTTCAAAACAATACTCTTAAACCAGATTATTTTTTTTGATTGGCTGAAACAGATTGTTCAGCCAATCAAAAAGCCCGTTAGAACTCTCTCAATTTTCACGTCTATGGCGTTTGTCAAGGATGCAAATGGGATTTCTTTCAAAAACAGACTTAAAGGACATATAAATTGGCGTAAGGTAAGAAATGTTATCATAATTTGAATGGATGAAAGTATTTAGCTAGTCAAAATGACTCGTTTACGCATGGGAAAGTCTGTACACAGATGGGAAGTGGTCATCCCAGTGTTTGTACGACTTCGGATTTTCACGCCGTTTTGTTTTGGTTCGTGTATGATACCTCAGCAGTTCGGAGGCCTACACTAACAATTGGGGTCTCTTTGGAAAGGAAAAGTACTTGACTTTCGACTGGTGGAAACATTTTTTGAAAATATTAAGGCGTTCCGAAGTTACGATCAATTTAACACGACGCTTAAAAAAATGGAAGCATGTGAGTTCGCCCCCTTGTAGTATTATATAGTATTTTTTTTTTCGGACGCACCTAGCCCCTGTGTGTGTCGGCCATGAATAAGAAAATGCACTAACTTACTGACTAATCTTGTTTTCCTACGTATACATTGATAACTAGACGGTGATGTAATTAAGTTACTGATATTTTCCAATTTGATGGCATTTTGAATTTTGCTACTCAAACTAGTAAAATGCTCACAAAATCGTAAAATAAATCAGTAACCAGCTTGTGTCAATCAACGTCACAGGATGACAATATATTACAAGTCAAAGTCGATAGATGGTTGTCTTAAGTATTTTTTCCGGAATTTTTTTTTATGTCAACAATACAAGCTTTTTTTTTCATTGGCATTTATTTCTTTATTTCATATCTAACAATAATTGTCGATTATTAACAACTGTTCAAGTGTTCGATATTATGCTTGACGACTCCGCTCCGCCATCTTGTTAGCGGTGAGTCTAATTGAAGAATAATGAAGAAAAGAACCCAAAACTACTATTTGTGTTGTTTTATGTGTTATTTATAACAATATTATGCATTTAATAATCATTTTGAATACAAAAATAATAATAAAAATTAAGAAAAACGATATAGTCTAGCAAATATTATCATTGTTCTTCTTTTCCCAATCGCGGCGATTTGCAGGTCCACATGATACCGTCATGAGGAAAAGAAGCCATAACATACGATCTACATAGTTTTAATTGTTATTTATATAATGGATTTAATAATCATTTTCTTTACTTTATTACAAAAAAAAAATATTTAAAACGATATATTTTAGCAAATATTATCATTGTTCTTCTTTTCCCAATCGCGTACAGTCTGATGTCTGCTGGATTTCATGGTAACAACGGTCTTGATCCTAGTACATCTATCCATATATTAAAAACATATGTTATTCCAACAATAACTTATGGTTTAGAAGTTTTGATTCCAGATAAGAAAAATATCACAAAGTTAGACTGCTTCTTTAAAAAACTATTGAAACAAATATTGTCACTACCTCAAAATGTAGCAGACCCTGTACCATATATCATCTCTGGTTTAATTCCAATAGAAGGGCAAATTCATTTAAAAATACTAACATTCATGTATAACATTTTTCTTCTGTCGGAAGACTCAACAGAGAAAAAGATAGTTAGACGACAACTTGCATTTAAGGATATAACTAGTAATAGCTGGTTTACAGAGGTAAAATCACTGATGTGGAAATACGATTTACCAGAAATATATTGGTTATTAGAATCACCATATACAAAATATCAATGGAAGAAACTATTATATGAACAAGTAAGTAGTTATTGGAAAAATTATATGATTGAAACGTCAAAATTATATAAGAGTATAGATTTCCTCAATACAGAAATATACAAACCAGGTAAACAACATCCATTGATCTATATCAAAACAGTATCAAAAAGAGATGCAAATAGAATTCCGATAACATTGAAGGTTGTGAGTGGACAGTATATCTTGCAAGCCAATAGAGCTCGATTTAATCAAAACCAGGTAGATACCATATGTCAACTATGTGGTGAGGAAGATGAAAATATGGAACACTTTCTTCTCAAATGTACCATTTTACAGGCTGTGAGATACAGTGTATTAGATGACATAGATACAGAATTCAATATAATAACTGGAAAAACATTCTATAATCTGGAAAGCTATCTAAAGATACAAATTCTTCTTGACTGTTCTGTATTACTGAATTATGACAATCCTGTGTGTAAAGATAAGTTATTATTAAAACAGCTGACACAACTAGAATCTCAATGTAGAAGGTTCATATATAGCATGCACACATCGAGATACAAAATGCTTATCATATCAGAGTGAAAAGCAGTAGGGTATCCCGAAGCCGGTTTGTAAACTCATAATTTTAGATTTTAAAAGATTAAGAGCTTTTTAATGGATTTTAAAATTAAGAGTTGTTTTTTTTTTTTTTTTTTTTAGATTTTAAAACTAAGAGTTTTTAGATTTTGGAATTAAAGGCTTTTAAATGATATAGTATATGTGTCATTTTAGAATTCAGGATTTTTTAAGTAATAGAGTATTTGAAACATTTTATTTTTAAAGTGAGACAATATCTTATAAACTCAAATATATATAGTGCTCAGGAGGATACCAAGTCCGATTTTATAGATTTTAATTCAAGGTGATGAAATTGTGATATTCTGGTTAACGGATGTATGTTGTGTACATAGTTTTATCAATTTGGATTATGGATATATGATTGTATTGGGTGACAAAGATCACTGATCTTCAATATTGGAGGTAAAGAAAGAACAGAACAGAACAGAACAGAATCGCGCCGATTTGCAGATCGACATGAAGAAAAGAATTCATAATCTACGTTTAGCATAGTGTTATTTACATGAAAATCTGGATTTAATCATCATTGTATTCACTTTATTACAAAAAAAATATTTAAAACGATATATTTTAGCAAATATTATCATTGTTCTTCTTTTCGACTTTTCTGATATTTTTGTTTTTCTGGTGTATAAGTAACGAAGTGAAATCGGTAAACGTATGAATATTATCCGGGGTTATCTAATTGTGGCGATAACGTGGTTCTGCTATTTATGTCGTTTTAAATGCTACCTATAGTAGAATTATGTATTTAATCATCATTTTGACTATAGAAATAAATAATAATAATAATAATAAAAACGATATAGTTTGGCTAATTTTATCATTGTTCTTTTCCCAATCGGCAGCGATGTGCAGATCGACATGAAGAAAAGAAGTCATAATCTACGTTTTAGATAGTTATTAGTGTTATTTATATGATTATAAGAAAATCTGGATTTAATAATCATTTTCTGTACGTTTTTACAAAAAAAATGTCTAAGACGATGTATTTTAGCAAATATTATCATTCAAATCAAATAAGTTTTATTTAAAGTCGGCAAGTTAAATAACAATATAACATAAGCTCTTAATTTCGAAGTAAAAAAAAAAAATGCATAAATAGACACTGACATAAACAGAAATGGGATTTCCAGCTTTAAGTAAACTCAGTAAACTTTTACATGCCTGAAGCGTAACCCTCCTCCTTTTCCACCCGGGTTTGGGACCGGCGTTGGCGGAATTAAATTTTTTTTTTTCTTAAATGTACATTATTTACAACACGTTTGTTCATTCTCTTTCAGTCACTGGTCATAACTGGTAACTGGATGACGTGATAAAGACTGCCATACTTATACTGGCATAAAGCCTGATTTTTCAATTGAAAAATCCTGGTAAATTTAATAGAGATGCCAACTCTTGTGAAAAATGTCGGCCATTTTGTTTTCTTTTTTAAATTTCTGACAAAATGGAGATTTTTGTAAGACCAGATTTGATATCTAAAGTAAATTAATTCTGAACAATAATATTATATTTGGTTACCATAAACATTAATTTGTATGGAAAACAAATAAAAAATATTACAGTATGATATATTTCTATAAAATTTATGAGTTTTGTGGTACAGCGTCACCACTAATTTTGAGTTATGGCACCAGTTTTATTAAAAAATGACTGACATTCGAACCAAAACATGTAGATGTTCCTGGTTTAATATGCTTCCTAATTTAGTATAGAATAAAAGCTAAGACAATAATTAAACTTATGTACTAAGAGAAATTTTAATATCATCAGTTATTTGATGGCAAATGGCATTTTATTATGGGAATCCTGAGCAATGCAAGTTCAATTAGTGGCATATTGCAAGTTTTAAAAAATCCACAATATTCCTATTGTTCTATACATAATTGTCTTTTTAAAATAAATTAAATAAAAAACTGAAGTAAAAGCCATCTTTTTTAAAAATAGATTGTCCATTTTAAAAATATTTCTATGACAATATTGGTATATTTGGTTATCTTTAAGTCATAAATTACGGGTTTTTGGCATTAATCTACTGAAAAAATCCTATTAAATGAAAAGGGGTAGATGTTCCTGATATACCAGGTTGCTAAATTTTGGTTATTATAAGGGATAGTGACCTACTCCAACTTGTGTACAAAGAGAAAATTTTAATTTCTACATTAAAAGATCATAAGATTCAAAAACGTTAATTTTCAATGGTGCCATCATAGGAAAGGGCTGAAAAGTGCTTTGGGACCAAATTCATACTTATATTTCTTGCATACCATACCATCTATACTCTTAATATTTGGTAATCCCTTAATATGGGACTCATTTTTCAATAATTCATGTATTTAAACATATTGTATTGTCCTAGGTATAGAGAAAAATGGGAACAAATATGGTCGATCGTGCCATTTTGCCCAGATACACATGCAAATTGCACAAAATCCAAAGACTGAAAAATGATATAATGATTTTTATTTAAAATCCTTGAGCCTCTGTGGTAATTGCAGTACAGTCTTTAAATTAAAGTAAAATACAATAGCTTGGAATGTACAATTTTGAAAAAAAAAGTCCCACAAATGTGAAAATCTCATTTTGACACATTTCTGTTCACGGCGGCCATATTGGAAAAACAAATTATATAATTACTAAATTAGACAACTTTAACTTCTCATATCTTATGAACGGTAACACCGATTTTAACAGTTGATGGCTCAAAATGTTTCTTTATGGAAGATCTATGAGATGAAATTACTTTAAAAAGTTTTACAGCAATTTCAAAAATCACCTGGCATCGTGGTATAAGTATGCACAAGTCTCTTATAATGAACTTTAAGGGAAGTGTATATTAACTTAAATTAACAGTCAGTCCGGTAATAACATCATTAGGAACATGTCTGTAAGAATCATGTTATCTTTGAACGCTTGCCAGATATTGTTGTTGTTTTGACATTCACAACACGTTTCCTTTGTCCCGGTTTCCGGGCTACATTGTTTACAATGGGAACAGTTAAATTACCATCAGTTGACGTCACAGACACTGATCTTTTTGATTTAAATGTTAAAAGCCTATTCAGTCGTCTCATCTTCTGATCCGGTGTTAGTTGGATCCAAGTTTCATTGGAAACGTTTCATTGGAAACTTGGAGGACTTGTGCCTGTCCGGTTAACTGATAACTTCCTCTGCCATGAATTGATGCCCTTATGTCGGTCATCTGGCACTATGTATTCGTCACTATCAGAAAATTCTGTATAGAACGTCAAAAAAACTTTTTTAAATAATCGGCACTATCAGAAAATTCTGTATAGAACGTCAAAAATATATTTTTTTTAGCAATCGGCACTATCAGAAAATTCTGTATAGAACGTCAAAAAAACTATAAGAAATAAGAATATTTCTAAATAGAACGACGATAAAAACTATTTAAAATATTCTGCACTATAAGAAATAAGAATATTTCTAAATAGAACAACGATAAAAACTATTTTAAATATTCGGCTTCGCACTAAGAAATAAGAATATTTCTAAATAGAACGACGATAAAAACGATTTTAAATATTTTGCACAATAAGAAATAAGAATATTTCTAAATGGAACGACGATAAAAACTATTTTAAATAGTCTGCACTATAAGAAATAAGAATATTTCGAAATAGAACGACGATAAAAACGATTTTAAATATTTTGCACTATAAGAAATAAGAATATTTCTAAATAGAACGACGATAAAAACGATTTTAAATATTCTGCACTTTAAGAAATAAGAAAATTTCTAAATAGAACGATGATAAAACGCTATTATATAAAATCAGTACTATTTGATTAATTATAATTACGATGTGCACTGATCAAAGATCAAATGAGAAGTGATTGCTAAATAACTATCAATGATGACACTGTTTTGACAGTACACAGTAATTTGTGATCTTGAACTTTATCATTTACAGGAGGATGGCTTTTCATTCAAATTAGAATCCCAAACTGTATATATTGTCTAGACTAATTAGGAAATTGTATATAACAAAAGTGTTATGACTTCTTTGGCATCTGTCACCTTACAGCTAAGAATACCAGCAGACATTTAGACTGTTTATGTTGCAAATTGAAAATTCAGCTAAAAATTGTATAATGTGAATGAATGGTAAATATATTTATTTAATTTTTTGCAATAAAGTACCCAAAATTATTATTAAATCCATAATTTCATTAAAAAAAAGTCTTAAAAGTATGGAAATTGTAAGTTATAACTATACATCTGTTCTTCGAAGGAACTTATACAAACCGCCACGATCGGAAAAAGAAGAAATGAGATAATATTGTCTTTATATATTTTTATTTAAAAGGACATAAATAGCAGAACCACGTTATCGCCACAATAGATAACCCCGGATAATATTCATACGTTTACCGATTTCACTTCGTTACTTATACACCAGAAAAACAAAAATATCAGAAAAGTCGAAAAGAAGAACAATGATAATATTTGCTAAAATACATCGTTTTAAATAAAAAAAATTGTAATAAAGTAAAGAAAATGATGATTAAATCCAGATTTTCATGTAAATAACACTTAAAACTATGTGAAATGTAGATTATGACTTCTTTTCTTCATGTCAATCTGCAAATCGCCGCGATTGGGAAAAGAAGAACAATGATAATATTTGCTAAAACATATCGTTTTAAATATTTTTTTTGCAATAAAGTAAAGAAAATGATTATTAAATCCAGATTTTCATGTAAATAACACTTAAAACTATGTAAAACGTAGATTATAACTTCTTTTCTTCATGTCGATCTGCACATCGCTGCAATTGGGAAAAGAAGAACAATGATAATAATAGCCAAACTATATCGTTTTTATTATTATCATTATTTATTTCTATAGTGAAAATGATGATTAAATACATAATTCTACTATAGGTAGCATTTAAAACGACATAAATAGCAGAACCACGTTATCGCAGTGGTGTTTGGCCACAATAGTTAACCCCGGATAATATTCATAGGCTTACCGATTTCACTTCGTTACTTATACACCAGAAAAACAAAAATATCAGAAAAGTCGAAAAGAAGAACAATGATAATATTTGCTAAAATACATCATTTTAAATAAAAAAAATTGTAATAAAGTAAAGAAAATGATGATTAAATCCAGATTTTCATGTAAATAACACTTAAAACTATGCAAAATGAAGATTAATAGGTTCTTACATACGTTCTTGGGAAAGACCGGTGATCTTCCACGAGTGATAGAAATTTTATGTCTTTTCGCGAGTGGAGCGTAGCGAAACGAGTGAAAAGACACAACAATTGTTATCACGAATGGAAGATCACCCGGGCTTTCCCAACAACGCATGTAAGTACCTATTTCTTCCGTAAACCAACAACTTTCACTATCTCGAACTCATAGAGACGCCCGCCATTGATCAGTAACTAATTTGCATACATTATCAGATCAATATCATTGAGCGTTATGAAATACATATTACATAAAATTGACTTTTGTGACACCGACTAATAAACTAAGTAGCTTTCTACTGATATTTGAGCTTTTCTCACTAATATTTTATTGAAAGTACAGTATTTTACTTCATGAGACCCCATACATGAAATATGACGTGACACATATTTTGACGTCATTGAAGAATGACGTCAAAGGTACGGAAAAGGACATCTAGAAATACGAAAAAATGAAAATAAAAGACACAAATATATATTTAATACGGTTGGAATCTGTATTTGAAAAAAAAACAATGGTTAAATCCGTAATATATCTATAATTCAGCTATCATACAGGGTATATAATGTGACATTCCAGGCTTAGGGTATATATTTAAGCGATTTTTTTTCTTGTTAGAGGCTTTCTGATTGGATGTCACAACGAGTAAAGACGAGTGCACATGGACTCGTCTTACCTCGGTCGTCTTCACCCGAAAACGGCCATTTACGGAAGAATATGACTTCTTTTCTTCATGTCAATCAGCAAATCGCCGCGATTGGGAAAAGAAGAACAATGATAATATTTGTTAAAATATATCGTTTTAAATATTTTTTTTGTAATAAAGTAAAGAAAATGATGATTAAATCCAGATTTTCATGTAAATAACACTTAAAACTATGCAAAATGTAGATTATGACTTCTTTTTTTCATGTCGATCTGCAAATCGCCGCGATTGGGAAAAGAAGAACAATGATAATATTTGCTAAAATATATCCTTTTAGACAATTTGTTTTTGTAGTAAAGTAAAGAAAATGGTGGTCGGTAAAAAGTGTAACCCGAACCGGAAATTGACGGAAATGTCCCGAACCGGAAATCTTTTATTGTTGATATCTTCTTTAATTTTACGATGTTTTTCAAAAACTTTTTCATTTATTGTGTATTTTTATATACTTGAAACACATAGATTATAATAAGATGTCGAAATGTATTGAAAAAGTTGAAAGGTGCAGTTTTCTGATTTCAAGGTCGTAAAATGTGTAACCCGAACCGGATATCTTTTATTGTTGATATCTTCTTTAATTTTATGATGTTTTGCAAAAACCTTTTAATTTATTGTGTATTTTCATATGCTTGAAACACATAGATTATAATAAGATGTCGAAATATATTCAAAAAGTTGAAAGGTGCAGTTTTCTGATTCAAGGTCGGTAAAATGTGTAACCCGAACCACAAAGGTAGATAACTCTGTTCTTCCCGAACCGGAAATCTACACATGGGCTGGGCCTTTATATTCTTAGATTTTACCACTGGCTACCGCTCAGGGTAAAATTCGAATATAAAGGCCCAGCCCATGTGTAAATTTGCACAACTCTATGCCTGCCATGAATTATTTCTTAAACAACAGTAAGCTTGATACTTATTTTTCTCTTAAAAATTGCTTTAATAGAGAAAACTACACTCGGATAAATGATTTTAAAATCTGCCACTCGCCCAGTCTTTATGTAAGTTGAGAATCAGTGTTCATCCTCTGAGAATTGAAAAGGCTGGACACCATCAAAATAGACTGGACAGATCTGAACGTTTATGTCAATATTGTTCTAAAGGACTAGGAGCTATAAGGGACAAAATCGGCCCCACCTCAGATGTCGATAAAATTTTCTCCAAAATGTATTCACAATATGTACTTTTCAGAAATAAATACAGTTAGTTAATATGTGTATCTAATTCCTCACAGCGGATCGACAAATTCAGGTAATGAAAAGCAGTGAACATAATTTTGTTCATTATACAGAACGTACGTATCATTGTATTATAATGCATATCTTTAAAAAAAAAAAAAAAATAAAGCATAATAAAACTCAATAAACAAAGCATAAATTTGATTTAATATGCAATGTGGATTGATTTCAGGAATAAAAACATGTTCCGAAGCTGTATTATGAAATTAAAGTGAACGAATAGTAATGTCGCAACGTCACCCATTTTCGACGGTCTCCTGTTTTCGACGGTTTGCTTCACGTGATAAAATCTCTCATTATTTTGATCGCTTCAATTGTCAGAGGTTATATTATGATGCTGAAATTGCATGAATGATCTCATGAAATCTGATCTGAAAATGTCATCTTTAAATGTAAGAACTACGTACCACATCTATTATTTCACTTTCAAATTGTAGTTTTTCGTAATTCATTTTTTCATCACCTTAACAAAGCTTTAATCATTTAAAAAATATATCTCATACAGACCAATTTTGGATTCATCGTCTGCTATGACATTGATAATGTACATATTGAGGTCAATAGGAGTGGATCCAGGATTTCAAGTTAGGGGGGCGCACTTAAAAAAATTGCGCCGAGCGGAGGGAGGTTCGAAAATTGTTGGGATATTTCGTGTGAAAAATCACGATTTTACGCCAAAAAATCATATTTTTTCAAATTTTAGGGTAGGGGCTCGCGCCGGGGGCGCCATCCCCCTGGATCCGCCCCTGGGACATCAATTCAAAAACTTATTAACATTGATCGTCGAAAACTGGTCGAAATTGTAGTATTAATCTTAAAGAAGTAATAGATAGATTTATTTGGACAATAGAACTTTGTCATATTTGAAATTTTTTTAAGCACTTTTTTAACCGTACTTTATTCTTAACGACAACCAATGCGATGATATATTCCAGTACATTTTTACGGACAACCATCACAAATCTATAGAAAAAAAATGCCAAGGTGCAGGTTGAGAGAAGTCCAATATTTAAAGATCGCTTTTTTTTTTATAATATGGAAATATTTTGGGAAATGGTGTGAAGCAAAATGTTTAATGTGTAACGAACCCTGTGCGAATTTATTTTTTTTATAAACTGATAGCAAGCCTTGGAATCAGATATCCCATAGAAAGTGGTTGTCGATAGATAATTGTTTTACAATCAAGTATTTCATATATATTTATGATGAGAACAAGTTTACAACCATATGATTAATCGTGTAGGTAAAATGTGTGTCGCTGCCATGAGTCTATGCATGATTGTTTTGATTGTCACTAGAAAAAGAGGAGATGGTAGATATTATTTTGCTTTGTGACAAGCCAACAACAACACTCTTAATAAACTGTTGCTATCAGAATCTGCTGTAAGTTGTCTTTTACGTGTAAGGAGTGTGTCCTTTACATCCCGCACTAAGAGATGTATTAAATTCGTTCCTCATAGCTGTCTGGTGTCCCTTTGACATTAAGTCGGCGTTTTCCTAGAGGAAGCTATTTGTTATTTTATTTATGTCAAATTCGCAGTCATGTTAGGATTCTAATAATAATAGGATATTATACATTATTATACAGCTATAATTTTAATCCAATCAAAAACAATATGGTTGTGATCGTCTTCCGTAATTAGAATCGTCAAAATGAAATACAACCGAATTAATATCAAATGGTGACTTGTTTCAATCTCATTTAAAATATACCTTGACATTCTGTAATACTTGTACTCGTACATCACGTTCACGATCTTTTATTACAACACTATTTCACTCAAGTGTACATTTTGTTCCTGTTCTAGTTAAAGGACTTTATCAAACAGAATCATACAGTTTACATGTAATGCAGTTAATACGCATTTAATCCACAGAAGAATATTTCTATTTTCCACATCTTGTGGTGTGGGGTCGCTATTGTGCATGCGAAATATTAATTGCAAACCCCATTGACTGGCTATTTGCTGCCTGTCTAGAATATTATATTTTTTTCTCGATCGACAGGTCAGAAGCTAGAAAACAATATGATGAATAGTGTCTGTCAATCATGCAAACACTAACTTATGCACATGACAGAACGCATTTTCAATGCACTACATACACAAACTTTTGATCCATCATTTGTCCATTGGAGGTTGATTTAAGAGAATGGAACTGATAGAAGTTAAAAGTTTAATTTGGGCGCAAAAGGGGAAACTTTATATAATTTATGAAAATGTGATGTGAATTCAGTGGCCAACCATCCCAGTCTGGTGGCAAAAAAAAAGGTATTGTTCTGATATGCCTAACGTTGTGTCTGCAAATTCCATCCAATGAACCCCAACAAAAAACCTACTTTCAGCAAACCAATTATTTTCACTGATTGATATGGAAAGAAAGTTTATAAACATTGATAATCATAAATTCCATCAATATCAATAAAACAATTGCCTTTCATCTTAACTGAACTTGAACCGTCGTGGTCGTATGGTAGTTGAACTTACAACTACCTGTGCAATCATTGCCTATCACCACTTAAGTTGTGAGTTTGAACCCCATTCATGGCGAGGTGTACTCGATAAAACATTATGTGATAAAGTTTGTCAGGGACTTGCGACAGGTCTGTGGATTTCTCTGGGTACTCCAATTTCCGCCACAAAAGTAGTAACTGAAATATTTTTGAAAGTGATGTTAAACACCTAACCTCCAATGGACAAATGATGGATCAAACGTTTGTGTATGTAGTGCATAACATAAAACACCTTTGGGTCATAATGTGAGAGCTATCTGTTGGATTGTTCCCAAAAAATATATACTCCTTTTGGATCAAACTATTTTACTTCATTTTAGAAGTAGCATCGATAGACCATTAAACCCGTTACCTCCGTATCCCTGTAGTAATAACTATTTCAGTATCCCGGAAGAAAATATATAATCAATAATTGGGGGCTTATAAAAAAAAATTATTTTGGATGAAGTGGTGTTTATTTTATTTCTATCTTACATTTGTATATAACTGTTACGTGCCGACATACCATCGTTTTTTACGGCAAAGATTGCTTCTCAAATATCAAAACGTCATCTAAGCGCTTGGAATATTTGAACATTTTCCCGTCGTTTTTCAAGAAATTTAACACCTCGTGAAACCAAAAATATATTTTAACAGTATTTGTGTTTGATTTATTTTAATAATCTGGTAAAATATTTTTCTGGTGCACGACTGCGGAGGTGCTTAATTTCTTCGAAAACCGTCCAAATATCGCGGGCAAAATTCCACGAAATACAGAAAACAAATAACGCTCATGACGATTTTGTTGGAAACAAGTTTTAACATCAAAAGTATGATCTCGTCTATAATATAAAACAAATCAATTTGTAATCAAGTATGTTCTGAGATAATGATTCATTAAATATGGGGCCATATATGGCACTTATATTCCCCAGTTTTTTTATGGCATTGACGCGGATTACATGCACTGAGTTTTTTTTTTTTTTTTTTTTAATGTACACAAACTGTATTTAAAATAAATACAATTATTTACAGAAACAAGTTATTTACTGATGAATTTCATTACTTGAAATGAATCATGAAATGTACAGATTGTGTATATAATGGTCTCATATATACAATCAGAAGAGTGAAAATATTGATTTCAAGGATCTGGCTGAGGTTATAAATAAATCAATATTTAACAACCTCCACAATCCTCCGCCAACAAAATATTTTGATATAATCATTAACCCTCTATACTCAAAACAACTGCTCAATTTGGTGTTGGTGGAAGACTGTGTAGGTATATAAAATAGCTAAAATGTACATTAAATATGCCATTTATAGTCCATTTTTAGCATTATCTGTCTAATTATGATGTCATTATGACGTCATAACGCATCCAATTTCACGGAAAGTTATATTTTTTTAAAATTTGTTTATCTAACAATTAAATTAGTAAATTGTTTTAATTCTATGTCGAGCATTATTTTTTTATATAATGTGGGGCCAATTTTGCACCTTAGCGCCTCTCCCTCTTTATTTGGCTTTTAACCAATGAAAACTTAACTGTTTTAAAGGAACTTGGTTCATATATTAGTAAATGCTTAGAAATCAGAAGGTTAAGTCCATTATTGGGCTAGCTGAATATTTTGGTCATTATTTCAGATCAAACTAGAAATAATGAACATTGCTGCATTGATTTATTAATATAATGTCTATGGTTTATTGATTTTTATTGAATTGGTTCTGACCTGACTGTGTTGTATAAGTCATAATATAGCTTTATATATATATTATTTTTGCATGCTATATTATATTTGGGTTCGCAGCTATAATCCGACAGTCCGATAGTCCGACAGTCCGATAGTCCAAATGAAAAACAGTATATATAGGCCATATATATAAAAGAAGTTAAAAAAACGATAACAACGGATTTTTATCTTTCCTATAGAGCTTCGGGAAAGATTTGGACTTATAGTTCAAAAGAGAAGGAATTTGAAAACTTAATTCATTTCGAGTACTTTTCATTTTGTGTAGATTTCGTCTTAAATGCCGAGTTGAAATTGTGAGGACAACATTATCATAATTTATTTTTGCTTGAAATTACATTGATGCAAAATGCCAATAATTTCCTCTCTATCCATGTTTCCGTATGCTTGTTATATTAGGAATTAATTCAAATGTTTGAGACTATTAACATCATATTATGTCGAGCGCTCGACATATTTTTTTCAGAAAAAAAAATGAATGCGTGTCCTAAATGTATCATCGTAGAAAAATGATAACTACCAAACCAACTTTATTAATGACGATCCACTAAGTAGAAAACACAGGTCCCTTACTTTCATTAACAATGAACTACATGTACTTGATACTCGTGTTTTCATTCGCAAATTTCCTGAAAAAATTGCTGAAAGTGACGTTAAGCACAAAAAATCAATCAAATCAACCAATCCTGTTTATTCAGTGCTGGACCAACCGGCCAAATTAGATTTTAATAGTGCTAGCTCACTGAAATAACACACCATGATAGATATGTTGATCTACTTGTATACATTTAACCTGATTCTGAGCCAACCAGTCTTTGTTATTACTTCTTAATGATGTGTGCTCAGCAGACAAACATATTATACCAGTTTTAGTCTTTGATTTGACCCTAACTAGAAATAATGAACATTGCTGCATTGATTTGGACTTAAAGTTCAAAAGAGAAGGAATTTGAAAACTTAATTCATTTCGAGAACTTTTCATTTTGTGTAGATTTCGTCTTAAATGCCGAGTTGAAATTGTGAGGACAACATTATCATAATTTATTTTTGCTTGAAATTACATTGATGCAAAATGCCAATAATTTCCTCTCTATCCATGTTTCCGTATGCTTGCTATATTAGGAATGAATTCAAATGTTTGAGACTATTAAAATCATATTATGTCGAGCGCTCGACATATTGTTTTCAGAAAAAAAAATGAATGCGTGTCCTAAATGTATCACCGTAGAAAAATGATAACTACCAAACCAACTTTATTATTGACGATCCATTAAGTAGAAAGCACAGGTCCCTTACTTTCGTCAACAATGCACTACATGTACTTTATACTCGTGTTTTTATTGGCAATTTTCCATCCTTCTTCGAAAAACCCCAGAATTATGTCCGTCCGTCCGCCATGCATATAAGCAACCTCGCCTTAATCATACTGATGAAAGTTTTGAAAAATAATTTGGTCAAAAATGATATATTCGTAATTTCAGGATATGGGCCATTCATTTTTTTACGCCCGTAAAAATACGGGCTTATTATGGCATACCGCTGTTCGTCCGTTCGTCCACGCCTCGTACGATAACATATCTCACTTGTTCCCCCTTTTGCTTATAGGGTCTAGGTCACGTCGTGACATACATTGTATTGATAAATGGGGGAGCAAGTGAGAGGTGTGATTTTAGTCAGTTTGGAAAACGCCAGTTTTCATATGGTATATACAATTAATTGGTTTAAAAAATGCAACATATTAATTACTGTTCTCACGCTGAGTAACTGACCTTCAATTGTCACAAGGTGGGGAGCGTATCATGACACATTTGTTTATTTTGTCATATTCCTATGTTGTTTCTTTCCGTGATATAAGGGGTCACTTAAAAGGGATAATTCCTTCAATCGTAACTTTTTATATATGCGCTTGTCGTAGAAGGCGACTATAGCAGGGTCACCCGTCGGAATCACGGGGAATACAAATAGGACCAACTTGTCGTCGGAAGAGACAGAAAAACAAGTTCCCGTGTTAAGTCGTTGCCCATGTTGACCCATCCCATAGTCTCCTCTTTCTGATTTTTTGTTTACAAACTTTGCTCATCCTGAATATGACTGAAATATTGCTTGCTGGACAGTTAAGCAATCAATCAATCAATCAATCAATCCACACACATTATTGTATCCAGCTCTATTGATGTGTCGACATTGCTTTTTAACATAAATATTCCATGACAAAGGGCGGGGGACACTGGTACGCTCTTCTTTTTGTCTTTTACTTTTTTTTTGTATTCATTTATTTCATCTTTCTTTTCAATAGTGACTTTTCTTGGCTGGACTCGGCTACACGCTACTTGAATAAAGCCTGAAGTAGTCGCTACTTAAAAATATACGGGATACTTACACTACCGGTTCATCACGACTGGATCCAGGTTTTTATGGAGTTCGTGTTGTTCATATATGTGGGTTTTTTTTAGTTCTTGTGTGGTCCTGCCAATTGTTTGTCCGTGTATGATATCGTGTTTCCGATGTTCTTGACCTTTCCTTGGTGAGTAAACGGTTCGGTGTCTGGCCCAATATTACCCATGTTATAGTGTTAACTTTCAAAGAAATAAAGCATTTGTCGGACTATCGGACCGTTGGACTATCGAACTGTCGGACCGTCGGACTATCGGACTGTCGGATTATAGGTCGTACCCCGTATTTATGTATGAATGAGTTTGCTTTTATGTATGTCTATGTATACATGAGCTTATGTTTTATGCTTTTAGATTCAGTTCTGATTAATTTTATATGTAACTGTATTTATGTATGCATGAGTTTGCTTTTATGTATGACTATGTATACATGAGCTTATGTTTTATACTAATGTCTATGCATGCATGTTTTGTTTTGTTTTTTTGCTTTGTGATGTCATATAATATGTGCTTGTAAAGTTATTTTATACTTGTATGTGTTTTTTATGTAATAGTCGATTCAAAAGCTCACTAGAGCTTATGTTATGTGTTATAGATATTTCGACTTTAAATAAAACTTATTTGATTTGATTTGAACTCTTAGTTTCATGTCTTTACATGTACGTTGATAAATACATTTTTTTTGTATTACATTTGTGTGTCTTCAATGAAGATAAAAAAAAACCAGTCAAATAATTTTTTGTCCTTACAAGTTTCTTTTGGCCATTGCATATTTTCTGTCCTTTGATTTCCGACTTCTGATTCCCCCCTTCTCGTCTTCAATTGTTTCTTTAACTAACATGTTAATTTGACAAACACACTTAGTTGGATTATAATAGTGCTAGCTCACTGAAACAAAGCAGTCTGTAGGTAGATATGTGGCTTCACTCGGACACACGATTCTGAACCAACCAATCTTACTCCTTAATGTAATGTGCTTAGCAGACAAGCAACAAATACCACTCGGACACACGATTCTGAACCAACCAATCTTACTCCTTAATGTAAAAGGGGCCCGGGTGGCTCAATGAATTAGGTCGTTGGATCTAACAACTCCACTAGCCTATCACCAATACGGCGTGGGTTCGCGCCCAGCTTTGTAAATTACAAAAAAGGGTGCAGTCGACTCGCAGACGCAAGTGATACAGTTTACCAGTTGCCGGATTAGATTTTAATAGTGCTAGCCCACTGAAATAACACTCCATGATAGATATGTTGATCTACTTGTATACATTTAACCTGATTCTGAGCCAACCAGTCTTTGGTATGACTCTTTAATGATATGTGCTCAGCAGAGAAACATATCATACCAGTTTTAGTCTTTGATTTGACCGCAACAGCTTGAACACATAATCTACAACACCAGCATTCTACCCACTATACCACTTGTCTGGGGGTTTTTTTTGCTTTTTTTTTGACAAAGTAAGCCAAAGTAAAATTTACAAATGACAATAAAGAATCCTAATGGATTAACCACTCTTTTCCAGAGTAGAAAAGTTATATGTTTTTTTTTGTGAAACTTAAAACTGTAGAAAATTATTTTTATTTTTCTGATTCTATGTTTTTTCCCTGAGTTAATGGTTGTAAAGTTTATTTTTCACACTTTGTTCTCTGCTCTGTTTTTTATACGTTTTTCACTTGCTCCAAATAAGCATTTTAAAAATCATTAAACAATGAAATAATAAAATTGTTCTGGTAAACTAGAAACATTCAAACACAGAAATGACCAGAACATAATGGAATTCTACTTTCTGGTATATGACAGGCAAAAAAGTGGCAGTATTATACCGGTCAATGGAATCTCAACCCTATTTCTTTTGATAGCTGGGGAGGTCGTGATCGTATGGCAGTTGGATTTACAACTACCTAGGCAATCAGTGCATATCATCACTAAGGTTGTGAGTACGAATCCCGCTCATGGCGAGATGCCCTAGATGTAACATTATGTGATAAAGATTGACCGTGACTTGCTGCAGGTCGGTGGTTTTCTCATGGTACTTCACTTTCCTCCACCAATAAAACTGACAGCCATGATATAACTGAAATATTGTTGAAAGTGGCATTAAACAACATAAACCAAACCATCCTGTGAAAGCTATATCTGTAGCAGCCAAACAGAAATAAACAAACAAACATAAAACACAACAAGATCTAGTGATATTATAACATTTATTAAAATTTGTAATAAATACTGTGAATTTACACATATTTAATATTGCACAATGGAATAACAAATAACCTTAAACTATTTCTATTGGTTGCATTTTATGCAAATGTCATCCTATGTATAAATAACAGGAAACACAAAAAATACCATACTGTTGGAACAATTCCAAAATTAAATATTAAAATAGTAGAAAATGACAAAATTGATACCTCTAACACACAAATGCATGACCGCTCACTTCCCTGGATTGGTACATTGATACCTCTAACACACAAACACATGACTGCTCACTTCCCTGGATTGGTACAGGCTCTTCAATAAAGAGTGGCAGGGTTAAACTAGTTTTATAGGCCTGAATTCTGTATATATTAGATACAGACAGTAGACAAACGTGAACTAACTTTGTGATTTTGATTCCCACTCATGGAGAGGTGTACTTGATACAACATTTAGTGATTATGTGACAAAAGTTTGTCAATGACTTGCATCAGGTCGGTGGTTTTCCTCCCAGAACTCAGGTTTCTTCCACCAATAAAACCGACTGCCACATCATAATAAAATGAAAAAAAACGTTGTGAGTTTGAATCCCACTCATGGCGAGGTGTACTCGATGCAACATCATGAGATAAAGTTTGAAAGTAACTTGCGGCAGGTCGGTGGGTTTCTTTAGGTAACCCGGTTTCCTCCATCAATAAAGCTGACTGCCACGATATAACTGAAATATTGCTGAAAGTGGCATTAAACACCATAGCCCTAATCCGTTGATGTTCGACCACAGTTTTTGTAACAGAAGCACATAGTTAGTATTGTGAGTGCACATTTTGATGTGAGGGTTGGTCTTAAAGACATTCCCCCACCCACCAACCTTAAAGACATTCCCCCACCCACCAACCTTAAAGACATTCCCCCACCCACCAACCTTAAAGACATTCCCCCACCCACCAACATTTTAAAGATAAACAATAAGGAAATTAAAAAAAAAAGATTTTCATATTCATGGCTTCTGATTACCACTTCAAACTTGTCTTAAAGATGGTTTACAAAACTTAACATTACAATTATAGACTTTGTGCTGCATATTTTGCAATACAAAGTTTTTGCTTCAACAAAATGTTTTAAGATACAGGAATTAGGATTGCCTTCTATCGATATTATAAAAATTGTCTGATTTATACATGCATATGAATTGGTACTTGAAAATTTAATGTTTACTTCAACAAATTGCTTTATAAAACATTTGTAGTTTTTGTATCATGGTAACCGTGACGATGGCTTTGACCCAGATTTCTGTCTTGTTGGAGAATCTGTTATCAATGTCACCTGAAAGAAAAGTAAATACTGTAAACAATCATAAGATAAGAGAAATACAGATTTCTAGATTTAGTTTTTTTTATGCTGAGGAATGTTCGTAAGTATTTTTTAATATTTTTGCTTTATTAAAATACTATCTTTATTTTGAAAAGAACATTAGATGTTATTGTTTCAAGCATCATATTTTTACAACACCATTTTATATATTTTTTCCCATGTTCAGTGAAATTAAGTTGTGATGAAGTCGAAAAACTTTCCACAAATCAATCATCAACAAACAAAGAAGTTGAAAGTTAAAGAAAAACAATTCAGTGTGTGTGTCATTGTTGTTTATCTACAATTCAGTGTGTGTGTCATTGTTGTTTATCTACAATTCAGTGTGTGTGTCATTGTTGTTTATCTACAATTCAGTGTGCGTGTCATTGTTGTTTATCTGCAATTCAGCAATTTTTCATTTATAACATGGTAAGAATAAGGTACATTTTGATAAAACGATGATGATGTCTGCTTTGTACTAGACCAACACGCTGAGTTGGATTTTTAGTGATAGCTCACTGAAACAGTCTGTGGGTAGACTTGTCGCTTCACTCGGACATATTATCCTGACTCTAAGCCAACAAGTCTTTGTTCTTTCTCCTTAATATTGTGTGCTTAGCGGAGAAGCAGCAAATACCAATTTTATATTCTTTGGTATGACCAGAATGAGGCTCAAACCTAAAATCTACCGTACTCCATGTGAGCATGTTGACCATTACACCACCGATGTGGTTACAAGTTTGTGATGTTAATTATTAAAACAAAACTTTTGTATTAGTTAACATAGTGCACTTACTGGTAGTCCATTATCTACAAACAGAGAAGAGTTTTGAGATGAAATTAAAAAATATCAAAAAACTTGAATACTACACTAAAACAATGAATATGGATGGTCTAAATAACAAGAGGCTCAGCACTGAGCTGAGCCTGTGTCGTTCACCTTTCATTCTGCTCTGAGGAATCTTAATACAGAACCTTCCATAGCCTATAGGTGATTCCCACCAAATTTCAGTTCGCTTTGGCAAAGCCGTTTCAGAGAAGTAGATTTTTAGAAAGCGACCAATCTAAAACAAGAATTGCCTGTAGCAGCCATGTTTGTTAATGGATTAAAACGAAATGAGCAATCTCTATAGAGGACCTTCCATAGATGCTTCTTACCAAGTTTCATATCATTTGGCCAAGCTGTTTTAGAAATCAAACAATAAGAAACAAGAATTGTCTATGACGGCCATGTTTGTTAACAGATCAAAACGGAATGAGCAATTCCCATAGATGTTTTCTACCAAGTTTTGGTCTATTTGGCCAAGCTGTCTCAGAGAAGAAGATTTTTTAGAAATTGACCAATCAGAAAAAAGAATTGTCTGTGGTGGCCATGTTTGTTAACAGATTGGGACAAAATGAGCAATCTTTATAAGAGGATTTTCCATAGATGCTTTCTACCAAGTTTCGGATCATTTGGCCATGTGGTTTCAGAGGAGAATATTTTTAGAAATAGACCAATCAGAAACAATAATCGCCTGTTGTGGCCATGTTTGTTAATGGATATGGGACAGAATGAGCAATCTTTATAGAGGACCTTCCATAGATGCTTCCTACCAAGTTTTGGTTCATTTGGCCATGTGGTTTCAGAGGAGAAGATTTTTAGAAATAGACCAATCAGAAACAAGATATGATTATAATCTAACGATTATGAAGTCTCCCAAACCGGCCACTGACACTATCTACCCACATTTCAAATTTTGATGATATCGGACAATGTTAAATTTTTACCCTCCATTTTTATGCCGTGTTTTGGCAGCCATTTTGAAAATGGCAGACATCTTGAAAATTTTGAAAATGGAGAATTGCTCCTCTAATGGTGACCTATCACTATGTCAAAATTTATGTCTCTATCATTATCCAGTTAGAAGTTATCAACATTAATGTACGAAATTTCAAGTTTCTCATAGGATTCAATAGTAACCCCCACCCCATTTGAACCCTCCAAAATATGGCTTTGACCCCCTTTACCACAAATCTGAAAACTTTCTGAACAACTAGAAACATATATCTATAACTCCACCAAGTTTCATGAAATTCTGTTCTGTAGTTCCTGAGATCTGCCGTAGACAAGTTCATGGTGCATGGAAAGAAAGGAGAATAACAAGAATAAAAAGAATGAGAATAATAATAATAATAATAAGAAACGGAACAAAAACAATAAGTTTCCAAAGGTTGTTTGGGAGACTTAACAAGAATTGCCTGTGGCGGCCATGTTTGTTAATGGAATTGGAACGAAATAAGTACTCATTATAGAGGACCGCCCATAGATGCTAAGTCCTACCAAGTTTCAGATGATTTGGCCAAGCGGTTTCAGAGGAGAAGAATTTTTAAAATCAGCCAATCAGAAACAAGAATCGCCTGTGGTGGCCTTGTTTATTAATGGATCGGGACGGAATGAGCATTCTCTATAGAGAACCTTCCATAGATGCTTTCTACTAAGTTTCCGATCATTTGGCCAAGTGGTTTCAGAGGAGAATATTGTTAGAAATCGACCAATCAGAAATAAGAATTGTCTGTGGTGGCCATGTTTGTTAATGGATCGGAACAAAATGAGCACTTTCTATAGAGGATCGCCCATAGATGCTTCCTACCAAGTTTCGGTTCATTTAGCCAAGCGGTTTCAGAAGAGAAGAATTTTTAAAATCAACCAATCAGAAACAAGCGTTGCCTGTGGCGGGCATGTTCGTTAATGGATCGGGACGACATGAGCAATCTTTAAAGAGGACCTTCCATAAATGGTTCACACCAAATTTCAGTTCATTTGGCTGAGGGGTTTTAGAGGCATATTTATCTGTAATTCAATTCAGAGATAACTGCATTTTGAATAGATACAAAATGTATCTATATTTAAACTAGAGTTATCTCCCTTTTAACAGAAAAAATGATTTTTTAGATATCACTCAATCAGAAACAAGAATCGCCTGTGGCAGCCATGTTTGTTAACAGATCAAGATGAAATTAGCATCTTTATAGGGGACCTTCCATAGATGCTTTCTACCAAGTTTCGGTTCATTTGGCTAAGTGGTTTCAAAGGAGAAGATTTTTAAAAAACAGACCAATCAGAAACAAGAATTGCCTGTGGTGGCCATGTTTGTTAATGGATCGGGACAAAATTAGCAATCTTTATAGAGGACCTTCCATATATGCGTCCTACCAAGTTTCAGTTCATATGGTTGAGGGGTTTCAGAGGAGAAGAAGATTAAAATGTGAAAAGTTAACGGATGGAAGACGATGGACGCCAAGTGATGGAAAAAGTTCACATTGCCTTTGGCAAGGTAAGCTAAAAATGACAGAAGGTAGCACTTCAAAACTTGTCTTTACTAATATAACAGTTTACCATTTATTTATAAACATACCTTGTTAAAGACTCCTCTCCCAAAATAATCAGCCACCACTGAGAATCCATCCTGGGACCTCTCCAACTGAAAATATATACATATTCATTATGTAGAGAAAACACCTCTCTAACTAAAATCTAATAACATTGCTTAGAGAAAAGGAATGAAAAAAATTTATGAAGTTAGGTGGTTTCATCTGCCATCAATACAATGGTCCGTTGTTGAACTTATGATTAAGCTAATCATATGATTAGCTCTAATTACATAATTAATTCCTGATTACATACTTAGCTAATGCAATGATTAAATTCTGTAGATGAACTTCTTTTAATCAATCATATTTAATCATTGAATTAGCTAATTATGTGATTAGGAATTAAAAATGTAATTAGGGCTAATCATATGATTAGCTTAATCATAAGTTCAACAACGGACCCCAGAATTGTTGCTGTACAATGCAAGAATTTCTAGGCATTTAAACAGCATAGGCATAATAAAATAATAATACCCATTTACAACCCCTTTCCTCACTATCAAGATCATCTGGAATCTTTATAATATGCTGTGAATTAAAAAGCTTGAAAACTGTAAGAGGAGTGATTCATGTGTGATATTTCACAATTTCAAAAACCTGTAATTCAGTAAAAGATTGAAGAATATAAAAATCCTGATAATATTGATACCTTTGGCATATTTACATATATGGTTACTTAAGAAATAACTGTATTGTATTTCAAGAGTTTGTGCGTCAATTGGGGAATTGATTATGGCAAATTGAGTTTTACTTGGCAACGCATAATGGAGCCAATATAATGGATTGGATATCAAGAATTCAATATGGCAGCTGATTCACACTAGAACCCTTAGTTCCGACGACAAATATTATTAGCCAATGAAAAAATAGGTCCTATGAAAATTGCATTATATTGAAATTTTACCTGATTGTGGAAGAATTCGTGTAAATCGTTCCTTTGTTCTTGTGCTCTAATAATATCCATAATCTTCCTGTAAAAATAAATCATAATAGATCATTAGTTTATAAATAGAGATTGACAGGGTTTATAACATACATATTAAGGCTAGTGATATAATCCATTTACAACAGGGGGATATTTTTCAGCTTAAGAGTTTAATTGAACATTATAAAAAGAAAGTTTAAACAGTGACGGTCAAGAATTCCACCAATATCGACAAAACAAAAGAAAGTTTAATCAGTGACGGTCAAGAATTCCACCAATATCGACAAAACAAAAGAAAGTTTAATCAGTGAAGGTCAAGAATTCCACCAATATCAACAAAACAAAAGACAGTTTAATCAGTGACGGTCAAGAATTCCACCAATAATATCCATCCACAAAACAAACAATCACCTCTCACATCAAACCATTGATCATAAAAATGACAATGATATATGACGTTGGTAATATAGCTCACGCTTTGGACACTTACAAAATTATAACAGGATTAAACCATTTAATTGTCTCGAAAATGTACAGTATGGTTAAAACAAATTTCTCTAGAAACTTTTTGAAAAATAATTTCTGGGTCATCATTGAATTTCACATAAAATAGATAACATTTCAAGGGTTAGGGTTATGGTGTTTAACACCATTTTCAACAATATTTCAGCTATATCGTGGTGGTTAGTTTTATTCGTTGAGGAAACCAGAGTACCCGGAGAAAACCACCAGCCTGCCCCAAGTCACTGACAAGTAAACTATCACATAATTTTGCATTGAGTACACCCCGCCTGAGTGGGATTCGAACTGGCAATTTTTGTGGTGATAAGCAGTGATTACATAGGTAGTTGTAAATCCAACTATCATAAAATCACGACCACGATGGCCCCTTCGTTGATATTGGTGACATGGCCAGTTCAATTAGGTCACAATAACAGTCAAATTAGGTCACAATGACAGTCAAATTAGGTCACAATGACAGTCAAATTAGGTCACATTAATAGTCAAATTAGGTCACAATTACAGTCAAAACATTGGAGTTAAGTTACTACAAAAATTGTACACTAATGTAAAATGAAATATATATAAAAAAAAACAAAAAAAAACAGAAAAAATGAAGTGAAGAAGTTATTTAACATAACCTGTTCTAAAGTAAAATATGATTTTAAGAATTTACCTATTTTCAGCAGCACATACAGGGCATTCTGAGTCATTCTCGGCGTAACTTTCAAAACAGCTAAAAATAAACAACAATGTAAATAAAATAATGAAGGTATTATAACTCTGAAACATAAGATTTCAGTTGAATCTTTCTGAAAATAAAGTTTAAACAGTGAACAAATCAACCAGTATAAAGAAAATGAACAACCACATCTCACTTCAAATCATTATACATAAACTAGAGGCTCAGGTGAGCCTGTATCGCTCATCTGACATAAATGAACAACCACATCTCACTTCAAATCATTATACATAAACTAGAGGCTCAGGTGAGCCTGTATCACTCATCTGACATAAATGAACATCCACATCTCACTTCAAATCAATAAACATAAACTAGAGGCCCAGGTGAGCCTGTATCGCTCATCTCACATAAATGAACAACCACATCTCACTTCAAATCATTAAACATAAACTAGAGGCTCAGGTGAGCCTGTATCGCTCATCTGACATAAATGAATAACCACATCTCACTTCAAATCATTATACATAAACTAGAGGCTCAGGTGAGCCTGTATCGCTCATCTGACATAAATGAATAACCACATCTCACTTCAAATCATTATACATAAACTAGAGGCTCAGGTGAGCCTGTATCGCTCATCTGACATAAATGAACAACCACATCTCACTTCAAATCATTAAACATAAACTAGAGGCTCAGGTGAGCCTGTATCGCTCATCTGACATAAATGAATAACCACATCTCACTTCAAATCATTATACATAAACTAGAGGCTCAGGTGAGCCTGTATCGCTCATCTGACATAAATGAACAACCACATCTCACTTCAAATCATTATACATAAACTAGAGGCTCAGGTGAGCCTGTATCGCTCATCTGACATAAATGAACAACCACATCTCACTTCAAATCATTATACATAAACTAGAGGCTCAGGTGAGCCTGTATCGCTCACCTGACATAAATGAACAACCACATCTCACTTCAAATCATTAAACATAAACTAGAGGCTCAGGTGAGCCTGTATCGCTCATCTGACATAAATGAACAACCACATCTCACTTCAAATCATTAAACATAAACTAGAGGCTCAGGTGAGCCTGTATCGCTCATCTGACATAAATGAATAACCACATCTCACTTCAAATCATTATACATAAACTAGAGGATCAGGTGACCCTGTATCGCTCATCTGACATAAATGAACAACCACATCTCACTTCAAATCATTATACATAAACTAGAGGCTCAGGTGAGCCTGTATCACTCATCTGACATAAATGAACAACCACATCTAACTTCAAATCATTATACATAAACTAGAGGCTCAGGTGACCCTGTATCGCTCATCTGACATAAATGAACAACCACATCTCACTTCAAATCATTAAACATAAACTAGAGGCTCAGGTGAGCCTGTATCGCTCATCTGACATAAATGAACAACCACATCTCACTTCAAATCATTAAACATAAACTAGACGCTCAGGTGAGCCTGTATCGCTCATCTGACATAAATGAATAACCACATCTCACTTCAAATCATTATACATAAACTAGAGGCTCAGGTGACCCTGTATCGCTCATCTGACATAAATGAATAACCACATCTCACTTCAAATCATTATACATAAACTAGAGGCTCAGGTGACCCTGTATCACTTATCTGACATAAATGAATAACCACATCTCACTTCAAATCATTATACATAAACTAGAGGCTCAGGTGACCCTGTATCGCTCATCTGACATAAATGAATAACCACATCTCACTTCAAATCATTATACATAAACTAGAGGCTCAGGTGAGCCTGTATCGCTCATCTGACATAAATGAACAACCACATCTCACTTCAAATCATTATACATAAACTAGAGGCTCAGGTGAGCGATGAACAACCACATTTCACTTCAAATCATTATACATAAACTAGAGGCTCAGGTGAGCCTGTATTGCTCATCTGACATAAATGAACAACCACATCTCACTTCAAATCATTATACATAAACTAGAGGATCAGGTGAGCCTGTATCGCTCACATGACATAAATGAACAACCACATCTCACTTCAAATAATTATACATAAACTAGAGGCTCAGGTGAGCCTGTATCACTCATCTGACATAAATGAACAACCACATCTCACTTCAAATTATTATACATAAACTAGAGGCTCAGGTGACCCTGTATCGCTCACCTGACATAAATGAACAACCACATCTCACTTCAAATCATTATACATAAACTAGAGGCTCAGGTGAGCCTGTATCACTCATCTGACATAAATGAACAACCACATCTCACTTCAAATTATTATACATAAACTAGAGGCTCAGGTGAGCCTGTATCACTCATCTGACATAAATGAACAACCACATCTCACTTCAAATTATTATACATAAACTAGAGGCTCGGGTGACCCTGTATCGCTCACCTGACATAAATGAATAACCACATCTCACTTCAAATCATTAAACATAAAAAAGACCACATCATATACCAATGAAAAATCAGGTCCAGACTTGGACAGGCACAAAATATGGCAGAGTTAAACCAGTTTATGAACACCACCCACCCGCCTAGTTCTTGGAAATTGGATCTTCAATGGGAATCAATCTAAGATCACGTGAAATAAATATTTGATCTGCTTTTGAATTTAAATAGCTATTACTCTTTTCTTGGATTTCAAATTTAAGTGGATGCACGACGGTGAGTTCATAAAAGAAAACCACAAAGAGTCAGTAAGACCTGATCAATATGTTTACTCATGAAAGGTAGGGTTTGTAACTAGATCATCAAGACAGGTGCCACCAATGGAGCAGGAAATGCTTACCCTTCCGGAGCACCTGAGTTCACACCTGGTTTTTAGTAAGGTTCGTGTTGTTTGATCTTTAGTTTATGTGTACGTTTTGTAGATTGTTGTTTGTCATTTTTGGCCATTGTGTTTTCTGGCCTTCTTTGAATTGCAGATTCTGATTACTCCTTTGGTATCTTCAAACTCTTCTTATAGTGAATCTTGAGAGAGCATTTATCTCACTCATGAAAAGATAAAGGACTTTAATGATTGATATCCAGAGCCACTAAACCAAGTAACCCTGAATAAAGCTTCGACAATGCAATGAAAAAGTGGCCTTATAAGAGGGGTGGACTCTCTTGAAGTGGGGGGGGGGACAATTCAGATTTTACCATCTCAGTGCATCTGAAATCTTGATAAGAGAGGTGGCCTTTGGTGGGAGGAGCCTCACAAGAGAGGTGGCCTTTGGTGGGAGGGGCCTCACAAGAGAGCTGGCCTTTGGTGGGAGGAGCCTCACAAGAGGTGACCTTTGGTGGGAGGAACCTCACCAGAGAGGTGGCCTTTGGTGGGAGGAGCCTCACAATAGAGGTGGCCTTTGGTGGGAAAAGCCTCACAAGAGAGGTGGCCTTTGGTGGGAGGAGCCTCACAAGAGAGGTGGCCTTTGGTGGGAGGAGCCTCACAAGAGAGGTGGCCTTTGGTGGGAGGAGCCTCACAAGAGAGGTGGCCTTTGTAGGAGCCTCACAAGAGAGGTGGCCTTTGATGGGAGGAGCCTCACAAGACAGGTGGCCTTTGGTGGGAGGAGCCTCACAAGAGAGGTGGCCTTTGGCAGGAGTCTCACAAGAGAGGTGACCTTTGGTGGGAGGAGCCTCACAAGAGAGGTGGCCTTTGGTGGGAGGAGCCTCACAAGAGAGGTGGCCTTTGGTGGGAGGAGCCTCACAAGACAGGTGGCCTTTAGTGGGAGGGGCCTCACAAGAGAGGTGGCCTTTGGTGGGAGGAGCCTCACAAGAAAGGTGGCCTTTGGTAGGAACCTCACAAGAGAGGTGGACTTTGGTGGGAGGAGCCTCACAAGAGAGGTGGCCTTTGGTAGGAGCCTCACAAGAGGTGGCCTTTGGTGGGAGGAGCCTCAGACAGGTGGCCTTTGGTGGGAGGAGCCTCACAAGAGAGGTGGCCTTTGGTGGGAGGAGTCTCACAAGAGAGGTGGCCTTTGGTGGGAGGAGCCTCACAAGAGAGGTGGCCTTTGGTGGGAGGAGCCTCACAAGACATGTGGCCTTTGGTGGGAGGGGCCTCACAAGAGAGGTGGCCTTTGGCGGGAGGAGCCTCACAAGAGAGGTAGCCTTTGGTGGGATGGGCTTCACAAGAGAGGTGGCCTTTGGTGGGAGAGGCCTCACAATAGAGGTGGCCTTTGGTTGGAGGAGCCTCACGATAGGTGGCCTTTGGTGGGGGACCTCACAAGAGAGGTGGCCTTTGGTGGGAGGACCCTCACAAGAGAGGTGACCTTTGGTGGGAGGGGCCTCACAAGAGAGGTGGCCTTTGGTAGGAGCCTCACAAGAGAGGTGGCCTTTGGTGGGAGGGGCCTTACAAGACAGGTGGCCTTTGGTGGGAGGAGCCTCACAAGAGGTGGCCTTTGGCAGGAGTCTCACAAGAGAGGTGACCTTTGGTGGGAGGAGCCTCACAAGAGAGGTGGCCTTTGGTGGGAGGAGCCTCACAAGACAGGTGGCCTTTGGTGGGAGGGGCCTCACAAGAGAGGTGGCCTTTGGTGGGAGGAGCCTCACAAGAGAGGTGGCTTTTGGTAGGAACCTCACAAGAGAGGTGGACTTTGGTGGGAGGAGCCTCACAAGAGAGGTGGCCTTTGGTAGGAGCCTCACAAGAGGTGGCCTTTGGTGGGAGGAGCCTCAGACAGGTGGCCTTTGGTGGGAGGAGCCTCACAAGAGAGGTGGCCTTTGGCAGGAGTCTGACAAGAGAGGTGACCATTGGTGGGAGCAGCCTCACAAGAGAGGTGGCCTTTGGTGGGAGGAGCCTCACAAGAGAGGTGGATTTTGGTGGGAGGAGCCTCACAAGACATGTGGCCTTTGGTGGGAGGGGCCTCACAAGAGAGGTGACCTTTGGTGGGAGGAGCCTCACACGAGGTGGCCTTTGGTAGGAACCTCACATGAGAGGTGGACTTTGGTGGAAGGAGCCTCACAAGACAGGTGGCCTTTGGTGGGAGGAGCCTCACAAGAGAGGTGGCCTTTGGTGGGAGGAGTCTCACAAGAGGTGGCCTTTGGTGGAAGATGCCTCACAAGAGAGATGGCCTTTGGTGGGAGGAGCCTCACAAGAGAGGTGGCCTTTGGTGGGAAAGGCCTCACAAGAGAGGTGGCCTTTGGTGGGAGGAACCTCACAAGAGAGGTAGCCTTTGGTGGGATGGGCTTCACAAGAGAGGTGGCCTTTGGTGGGAGAGGCCTCACAATAGAGGTGGCCTTTGGTTGGAGGAGCCTCACGAGAGGTGGCCTTTGGTGGGGGGACCTCACAAGAGAGGTGGCCTTTGGTGGGAGGACCCTCACAAGAGAGGTGACCTTTGGTGGGAGGGGCCTCACAAGAAAGGTGGCCTTTGGTGGGAGGGGCCTCACAAGAGAGGGAACTACTGTACATGTTTTATATAGAAATATGTTCTACTGATGCTAAGATTAAATAATTTACAGTGAATGATTGGTACATAATTAAGTCAGTGTGAGTGATTGTTTTTCTTATTGCCAAATGAGCAATTTTTAGCCATATTATGGCAAGAAAAAGTTACATTCAATGAGATGATGATGTCTGCTTTGTACTAGACCAACATGCTTAGTTTGATTTTCATAGTGCTAGCTTAAACAACAGTCTGTGAGTAGGCTTGTTCCTCCACTCAGACACATTATCCTGATTATGAACCAGTCTTTGCTATAACTATTCAATAGCATCTGTACTTAGCACAGAAGCAGCAAGAATGATTTCATAGTCTTTGGTTTGACCGACCTGGGCTCGAACCCATGATCTACCACACTGAAGGCAAATACCCCATCTATTACACCACCGCTGCCATTGGTTCATATTCAAGCTTCGCTCTCACCAAATACTCAAAGCTACAGAAACGGTATACACCATATTAGCCATTAGGTCAATAACACACTGTGTAACTTATATTATATATTTAACAAATAGTTCATGGCACTAAGGGCCATATGGCAGTTTATGGACCGGGATGTCACTCACAAAATATTATATGGACCGAAGCGAAGCTGAGGTCCATATACTCTTTTGTGGGTGACAGGCCGGTCCATAAACTGCCATTTGGCCCGAAGTGCCATGAACTATTTGTTATCTTATACTCAATACAGGCAAATCTGTCAGATGACATGTTTTTGTTATTGTATATCTAAGACAAACAAGAAATGTGTGAATCACAAAATACACCCGTCTATATAAATTATCAAATGGTATAATGGTAATGACCCCAAAATAAATAGGGTTCTTCCCCTTCCACAGGGGAATCATGTGGCAAGTTTGTTAAAGATCCAATATACAGAACTAAAGTTATCGAGCAGAAACAACCCTGTTGTCAAAAATTATATTTATAGTAACAGTGACCTTGACCTTTGACCCCAAAATAAATAGGGTTCTTCCCCTTCCACAGGGGAATCATGTGGTCAAGTTTGGTAAAGATCCAATATACAGAACTAAAGTTATCATGCAGAAACAACCCTGTTGTCAAAAATTCTATCTATAGTAACAGTGACCTTGACCTTTGACTTACTGACCCCAAAATAAATAGGATTCTTCCCCTTCCACAAGGCAATCATGTGGTCAAGTTTGGTAAAGATCCAATATAAGAACTAAAGTTATCATATGGAAACAACCCTGTTGTCAAAAATTATATTTATAGTAATGGTGACCTTGACCTTTGACCTAATGACCCCAAAATAAATAGGGTTCTTCCCCTTTCACAGATAATCATGTGGCCAAGTTTGGTAAAGATCCAATATACAGAACTAATGTTATCGTGCGGAAACTACCCTGTTGTCAAAAATTCTATTTATAATAATGGTGACCTTTACCTTTGACCTAATGACCCCAAGATAAATAGGGTTCTTCCCCTTCCACAGGGGAGTTATGTGGCTAAGTTTGGTAAAGATCCAATATACAGAACTAAAGTTATTGTGCGGAAACCTGTGCGCCCGCCCGCCATACCCAATCACATAATGCAGCCCGTCTTGAGACAGGCGCATAAAAACGAGTTCGGACAGAATCCGGAAGAGAACATTATATTGATCGGGCCCGGTCAATATACTAAAATATTGACCGGTCAATATTATACAGTTATTGTCCGAGTCCGAGGACAACAGCTGTTGTTCGAGGAATCAGTCTATAACTGATTTGTTAAACCTTATCATATCTAATGCTTTCTATTTTAATTTCTTTTCCTGTTTTTAGTTTTACTGGCTTATCGCGACCAGCTTATAAATTATTTTTGAATTTGTATCCTGCATTTCTGTCATTCCAATAGCAGTCTTTTTTGCTATAGTATATAATTCATTAATAAGTCTGTGTTAGTGTTCTTTTTCTTGTCTACATCACAAGTTTATTAACCATTAAAATTATGAAATTTTCTGTTTGTTTCATTTTCAGTATACACCATAAAATCTGAACAATCTCTTCATTAGATTTGTCACATAAATCGTCCCTACGTAGATTAAGTTTGTTGTTTATATAGTCTTTGAATAATTTTGAAGCTACTTGTATTATGTTTTTGATGTTCCTACTCTCGGCTTCGTTTAAAATCTCCTCCATTTCATCTTCAGACAGATCGGCGAACCTGGATGTCCCCATTTTTGTTTTTAGTAAATGCTACACAGACGACGGGGAATCACGTGACATATACGTGCAGCTATTTTAAGCAACCAATAAAAGTAGGGCAAGCGGTCAACAGATCGCACCAGGTCCAACAGACCGAAAACTGCTGACGGTCAACAGATCGTTGATTCAAGGAGAAAACATTATAAGGTATAACAAACTAAAATATTGATCGGCTGCGCTAACGAAGACAAATAGGGAAAATAAAAACGTAAAGTATATTAATATATATTTATATATATACGTTAAATTTAAATTCAGACTTACTGGGGGCCATCGTGGCCTTGATTATATGGTAGTTGGATTTACATCTACCTATGCAATCAGTGTCTATAACCGCTGATGTTGTGAGTTCGAATCTCGATCAGGGAAAGGTGTACAACATTATGTGATAAACTTTGTCAGTGACTTGCAACAGGTCGATGGTTTTCTCTGGGTTCTCTGGTTTCCTCCATTAATAAAACTGACCGCCACAATATAACTAAAATATTGTTGAAAGTGGCGTTAAACACCATAAAATCAAACTTACTGTTGATGGAATGAGTGTGGCTCACACAGGAAGTGGACTGATGGTAATTCTAATGGATGGTTACATATACTGCACTTTGATGCTTGGAAAATCTTTGCTCTGAAATATTAAAAAACAACAGTTAAAGCCTAGCTTGGCAAATGTGTATAAAGAAATAAGACAACAAAATCTCTCAGTAATCACATTTTTCTTTTCCATTTTAATCTTATCAAATAACCACCTTTTTAATTGGATGACATAACCACCATTTTAATTGGATGACATAACCATCATTTTAATTGGATGACATAACCACCATTTTAATTGGATGACATAACCATCATTTTAATTGGCTGACACAACCACCATTTTAATTGGATGACATAACCACCATTTTAATTGGATGACATAACCACCATTTTAATTGGATGACATAACCATCATTTTAATTGGATGACATAACCATCATTTTAATTTGATGACATAACCATCATTTTAATTGGATGACACAACCACCATTTTAATTGGATGACATAACCATCATTTTAATTTAATGACATAACCATTATTTTAATTGGATGACATAACCATCATTTTAATTGGATGACATAACCATCATTTTAATTGGATGACATAACCATCATTTTAATTGGATGACATAACCACCATTTTAATTGGATGACATAACCACTATTTTAATTGGATGATATAACCACTATTTTAATTGGATGATATAACCACCATTTTAATTGGGTCACATAATCATCATTTTAATTGGGTCACATAGATAAGAAATTTAAGTGTTGTCTGCCATTTAAAAAATAAATAAATAAAATTATCGTTCAATATTGAACATAGGCTATCTTCAAAGACAATATTTCAGTTTCTACAATCTTGAACACAACTTAGAAATTATTGAAACCTGTCTGATATTATGTATCATAATTATTTTGCAATTTTCTCTGTAATTGATACCAACTTTTAGTTGAGAACAATTTAACTTCAATCACTTAAAACACAATAAAAATAAATAAAAAAATAAGTCTTAATTATACAATAATTTAATGAGTTTCATTATCAAAAATATGTCATGAGTGGCATATTTGTGATAATGAAATTTGTCAATTAGTTATAGTATTTATTACATAGATAAACAAGATGTTGCACGCTATGTCGTGCTAAGAATACCCCCACTCGTTCATTTGTAAGTCGCACGGTAAACAGGAAGTAGATGTGCGGTAAACCTGGAAAGGGGAGACACGGTACAAGTCACCATGCCAAAGCCATATATCAAATATAAAATCATTTCTTCCAGTAGAAGCTCAGATAACTGTTACGAAAGTTTTCATTACAGCAAACATGAAAAATTCTAAGTCGCACTGTAAACAGGACGTAGATGTGCGGTAAACCTGGAAAGGGGAGACATGGTACAAGTCACCATGCCAAAGCCATATATCAAATATAAAATCATTTCTTCCAGTAGAAGCTGAGATATCTGTTACGAAAGTGTGAACAGACAGACGGACAAACGGACGGACGGACAGACGGACAAGGTGATTGCAATATAGCCGCAACTCTATGAGTGGAGGTATAAAAATCATTCAATTCCAATTTAATTTAAAATGAGTGTAATTGTATAAATATTATGTGTTAGCGTACAGGATATATAATATTATTATACCTTACATTATATATAAAATAAAAGTGATGTTTTTACAAAATTGGTACCCCAGGGAAACATCACTGTTGTTCACCGGTCGACAAATGTGATGTTCCATGTCTGTCCGGAAATGTATCCGTTTTTGCATTCAGAAATTACAATCTTGACCGAAAGTTAAAAACACAAATATGAAGCTTATGAAAACACAAGATAAAAACACACAAATAAGTGTTTATTGCATCCAACATTATTGTAAATAGTTTCGGTATAATAAAACAATTATTGCCTGCACTTGCGGTGAACATCATAACTGTTCAACCTTGGGATATTGTTTTCCCGAGGGAAAACAACACCCCTCGGGTGAACAATTATGATGTTCACCTTAAGTGCAGGTAATAATTGTATAATGTGTATCGTTTCAAAAAACAACGAAACCATACAAAACGGTCAAAGGGACGTAACTGTAAAACATACCTTACATTATATATAAAATAAAAGTGATGTTTTTACAAAATTGGTACCCCAGGGAAACATCACTGTTGTTCACCGGTCGACAAATGTGATATTCCATGTCTGTCTGGAAATGTATCCGTTTTTGCATTCAGAAATTACAATCTTGACCGAAAGTTAAAAACACAAATATGAAGCTTATGAAAACACAAGATAAAAACACACAAATAAGTGTTTATTGCATCCAACATTATTGTAAATAGTTTCGGTATAATAAAACAATTATTGCCTGCACTTGCGGTGAACATCATAACTGTTCAACCTTGGGATATTGCAACGAAACCATACAAAACGGTCAAAGGGACGTAACTGTAAAACATACAAAAAAGTAGCAATGAAATGGTGCGAAATGTAGCGAGAAATAAAATAACATAAAATAAAAAGGATAATTCCATTGTGAAATTCTTTATTTAACTCAGAAAATTCTGTAATTCACAGCTATCTATATAATAATGTACTTTAATATTAAGAAATATCTAAAAAAAACAAGATGAACTGTGAGCTAATGCTCACTTATGATACCCCTGCTCTTCGGCAAACAGGAAGTAGGAATCTGGCGGGTCAAAAAATGCTTCCCACGATATGGGGTACCTATATGAAGCTTGTGACCAAATATCAGATCTCTGCCATCAATAGTTGCGGAGAAAAAAGTGACGAAAAATGTGCATATATGTTCAATGTGTATAAAAACCAACTAAGTCGCCAAACAGGAAGCAGGAATCTGACGGGTCCAAAATCACTTCCCACAATATGGCATACCTATATGAAGCTTGTGACCAAATATCAGATTCCTGTCATTAATAGTTGCTTAGAAAAATGTGCATATACAAATGTATGTTAAATGTGTATAAAAATCAACAAAATCGACAAACAGGAAGTAGGAATCTGATGGGTCCAAAAACGCTTCCCACAATATGGGGTACCTATATGAAGCTTGTGACAAAATATCAGATATCTGGCATCAATAGTTACTGAGAAAAATGTGACGAACAATATCTTGGACGGACGGAAGGACGGAAGGATGGAAGGACGGACAGAGGTAAAACAGTATACCCCCCTCCCCCTTCGGGGAGCGGGGGTATAAATATTTAAAAATTGTAAACATGAATCAATGTAAAATCTGTCATATTGTGGGATTTTCAGAAATAAGTAGCATTAGATTTTTACTCAAAATGGTTTCTGAGGAGGAAATTAAAGGTGAAATGCTAATAGGATAATAAATTATTGACAGATGCCAAGAAATGGCAAAATATCACATGTTCCTTACAACAGATAACATGACAGGTGCCACATGTTGAGCAGAATCTGCTTACCCTTCCAGGCACCTGACCTCACTCCTGGTTTTTAGTGGGGTTTGTGTTGCTCGATCTTTAGTTTTATGTGTAATGTTTTGTAGTTCGTTGTTTGTCTTTTTTCTTTTGGCCATTGTGTTGTCTGTCCTTCTATTTATGACTACTGATTACTTCCCCGTTGATATCTTCTATTTATGACTACTGATTACCTCCCCTTTGATATCTTCTATTTATGACTACTGATTACTCCCCCTTTGATATCTTCTATTTATGACTACTGATTACTTCCCCTTTGATATCTTCTATTTATGACTACTGATTACTTCCCCTTTGATATCTTCTATTTATGACTACTGATTACTCCCCCTTTGATATCTTCTATTTATGACTACTGATTACTTCCCCTTTGATATCTTCTATTTAAGACTACTGATTACTCCCCCTTTGATATCTTCTATTTAAGACTACTGATTACTTCCCCTTTGATATCTTCTATTTATGACTACTGATTACTTCCCCTTTGATATCTTCTATTTATGACTACTGATTACTTCCCCTTTGATATCTTCTATTTATGACTACTGATTACTTCCCCTTTGATATCTTCTATTTATGACTACTGATTACTTCCCCTTTGATATCTTCTATTTATGACTACTGATTACTTCCCCTTTGATATCTTCTATTTATGACTACTGATTACTTCCCCTTATCTTCAAACTTTTCTTGTACACAATACCTACGTAGTTTTGAATTCCTCTATTTGATCACGTTTCTTTTCCGTGTCCTCCTTGTATTGTTTTATCAATCTTTCGTCTTCCGTAATCTGGTCATTTTCTAATTGAAGTCTTCTAATTATGTAGTCCTAAAAAATAATAATAAAGGGTTAGAGTTATAGTGTTTAACGCCACTTTCAACAATATTTTAGTTATATCGTGGCGGTCAGTTTTATTGGTGGAGGAAACCAGAGTGCCCCGAGAAAACCACCGACCTGTCGCAAGTCACAGACAAACTTTATCACATAATGTTGTATCGAGTAGCGGTCTTTCAACTCACAACTTCAGTAGTGATAGGCACTGATTGCATAGATAGTTGTAAATCTAACTAACATATAATCAGGACCAAACAATAATAAAAACAGATTGTAAGCATAACTACTTTATTAACCTTTTTAAATATAAAGTTTTGTCTAGTTATGTCTGATTCAAGTTGAATACCAATTTTTGCTATTTTCGCTACGACAAAATTTAGTGCCCAACGAAAGACACCATCAAATTCAGTGCACCAGGATAGTCCTATATTACAAGAGACGTTATTATGGATTAGACACAGCCTACACGCGAGCATCGCATCTACGCATAGACATGTACATGTACAAATAGTAGTTTTGGATTCTTTTCATCATTATTCTTGATTATTTTGCTTTGTTCTCCATTTCGACTTGCCCAGTTAATTCCATTGCAAAGGAGATTTTTTGGGTCGAGATATATAGGGGATGACTTTTTTTAGGGGCTATTATCAAGTATTAAACCAATGGGGGGAAAGTCAATGCATATCTTTTTTTCCATCAATCCATTGAAATTGAAATCAACGAAATAAGTGACACTACATTAAGTTGTTTCTTTGGATACCTTGAAGTACACAATTGGTCTATTCATAGTCTATTTCACTTTAATTTATCATACTTGGTTGTTGTAGAGATGTGTTTGAGTGTCTGTGCAATTTTTAATGGAAAAATATGTTTCCTTGACAACAGAATGTTATATATAGAGTTGTGTTTTATTATCTGTGTAATTTTGAATGGAAACAATATGCTTCCTTGACAACAGAATGTTACAGAGTTGTGTTTTAGTGTCTGTGTGATTACCAATGGTTAAAATATGTTACCTTGACAACAGAAAGTGTAGCTGTAGAGTTGTGAGCTAGTGTCTGTATGACCAGTAATGGTGGTAACAAATTTTTCTTGTCAATATCTGGGAAAAGTCAAGGAAAATGTTTACATGTAAATTAAAGAATTTAGTCAAACCCTGAAAACTGTCACCAGTATCCATTAAAATAAAATAATACAATCTACTATCCATTCAAGCAACACTTTTGTATGTTAAAATGAACAAAATATCTAGGATTTTTGTTGTTGGAGAATATCACTTTCTCTTACAAACAATCCATAGACTTAAGGATACATAAATGTAAGTTAAGATTGATTGATTGTTGTTTAATGCCAACTTGAGCAACATTTCAGCTTAATGCCAACTTGAGCAATATTTCAGCTTAATGCCAACTTGAGCAATATTTCAGTTTAATGCCAACTTGAGCAATATTTCAGCTTAATGCCAACTTGAGCAATACTTCAGCCATATCGTGGCTTGAACACATGTTATAAATTAATTTCTCAACTAGAAGACCCTTAGATTTAAGACATATTTGTATATAAAACAATTGGGTTATAGGGTCAGGATTAGGGTTATGGTAACAATATTTCAGTTACATCATGGAGGTTAGTTTTATTGGTGGAGGAAACCCGAGTTCACTGAGAAAACTACCGACCTATCACAAGTCATTGACAAAACTTATCACATAATGTTATATTAAGTACACCTCGCCTGAGTAGGAAACTCACAACTTTAGTGGTGATAGGCACTGATTGATCAAATTACTACATACTAACTACATACATACTCAACATATTTGTATGTAAAATAATTGGGTTATATGTACAAATAAAAGAAAACTTAAAACAATAAAACCCTATATTTAGAACCTATGTTATCTTAACAGTGATTTTCCTACTCATTTGTATCTGGGGCCCGGGTCCCTTATAATTGGGTAAATTATGTAAATGAAGCTGTGTTAGGTAATAAAGAATTTGAATTTGTTGTTTCTGAAGTGACACTGACAGTGGTAACAAGGCGTTCAACTTCTGGGGGACATAGTGTATCAGTACTAGTGTCGGTGATCATGACCGTTAGTGGGTCGGACTCACTTTAAAGCACAAACAGTTTCACTAGCTTTATTAACGTCATCAACCTCATTGCTCTCGGTCAGTAAAAACTTTTTTTTATAATCCAAAGGATTCAAGTTACCTGTACTTGCTTCCATCATTACTGGTAAATAATTTTTTAACATATTATTTAGAATTATGCAACATCATGACATTTTTATTTTTAACTCAATTGGCAATAATTCGCATGTTTTCCATTTTTAATTCCCAATGAATTGACAAAATATGAAGCAATGTAAATCACAGGACATTTTTACTATTTTATTTTAAATTTATTTCAATAAATATCTTTAATATAAAATTTATTTCAAATACTACAATTTCCTTTTTCGTTTTTCTGACGTTTTATCGCAGTCCGGTACATGCCACTTTCAACAAATCAAGCGATCCAATATACTGCATTGGTTCCCGGTATCTTGTGCGTAGTATTTCGCTTGCATAATCAAAACAAACAGTAACCAAGTCATAAACTTGAAAATATTCGACTTTTAATTTCATTTGAAAAAGCTTTCATTAACGATTTTTACGAATAATTTTATCACCACACTATTGGGTATTTCCCCCTATGAAATTGGAAACAAGTGCCTTTTTCACATTGGGACTGGGGGGCCGATATTCGGCCCCAAAAACGCAGTCGGAAAATCACTGATCTACTAAAATTTTATTAAATATGTAAGGATACGAGCTAGAACATCCATCAGCTGTGGTTTACAGTTTTCTTCCTTCCTGGCAAAGTACGACAAAGCCTGTACCCACAAATTAGAATCTTGAGCACTGAAAAAATAATATAGACATAAACTAGATGTGTCGGAATGACACGAATGTCCTTGCCGTGAATATTAAGGAGGCTCGCAAATGTTTCACCCTTTTTTAATTCCCTCAGTAATAGGCTAAGAATAACAAATCAATTTCAAAGTTGATCTGTAACTTATGATTATACATTCTCATACCAAAAATCAAGTCAATATCTCCAAGCATAGCGAAAAAAAGTGGTGACAACTAAATATTTGGCCAAATTTCAAAGTTCAAGAGCCATAACTCGACCAAAAATCATTGGACCGGAACGAAATGTATACTTGATCTGTAACTCATCATTATACACTCATATACCAAACATCAAGTCAATATCTCCAAGCATAGTGAAAAAAAGTGGTAACAACTAAATATTTGGCCAAATTTCAAAGTTCAAGAGCCATAACTCGACCAAAAATCATTGGACCGGAACGAAATGTATACTTGATCTGTAACTCATCATTATACACTCATATACCAAACATCAAGTCAATATCTCCAAGCATAGTGAAAAAAAGTGGTAACAACTAAATATTTGGCCAAATTTCAAAGTCCAAGGGCCATAACTCGGCCAAAAATCATTGGACCAAAACGAAACGTAAACTTGATCTGTAACTTATCATTATACACCCACATACCAAATATCAAGTCAATATCTCAAAGCATAGCAAAAAGAGGTGGTCGCAACTGTTTTATTTCGGAATTACGGCCACGGGTAACACTATATGTCCTGGCCACTTAGTGGCGGGGACATAAAAAATGTACATACGTTACCTCATAGCGATGACATTTTAGCTGCATTCAAAGTTTTTCCAATAAAACATGCTTATTTTACCGACCACCACAATGAAATGACCTTGGTAAGAAATAATACCTGAACGAAAGAAAAACACATTTACAACTAGCAAATCATTTTATTCAGATGATATATATCTATGGCTCTGTCTGTAAGCATAGTGTGATGTACACTTGGATTGGCGTCCAATGAAATTACAGCAATTTTTTAACAATCATAATATGATTGACGATCAACAAATTTGCAACAACAAAAAAAACGCTTAGGTATCAGAATTTTCACATGCCTTTGTAGGAAATAAAACTTGTCCCAATATTAATCAATAAATATTAACATTAACCAAATTGGAAAGTGGAATATTGAAAAATATGCATATGTGAAAGTATTTATATGGATATTGTCATATTAAACCTTGGTATTTTAGAATCTCTTCAATTAATATCAGAGGATAACAAATACTCAAAAGCACACTCGTAGGCATAAAGGCAGGGGGTGGTACGATCCCTCCAACCCTCTTAAAAAATCAAGAAGGATTATACAGTTTAGATTTTGGTTGAACTATGGCTATCAAAGTCAGCATTTCAGTTGAGCTATGACTATTAAAGTCCAAATTTTGACCCCTTGCCCACAAGACCATCTTTCATTGCAAGGTGGCATACCCTTTGACAAATCCTGGCAACCTGTTTGTTACCTACAATTTAACTTACCCAAATTTTTTACATGTATCTATTACATGTACATAATCATCATGCTCCATGTGGTATCTAAGTATCTGTTGGTATCTGTAATGATAGAGGTTAAGGCTAAGGTTAAGGTTATCACTACATGTATCAGTATAATAGGATGAAACATGGAGGAAGCATGACCTATTGTGAGGGTGAAAGTTTTCGTGGATTACTCATAAAAGACTTACTTGTGTGTTCTTAAATTTGTGGGTTTGGAATAACAAAAATATAAAAATACAGTCAAACATGTCAAAACTGTACCCTAAATAAACTGAAACCCTGCAGAAACTGATCCCTAAATAAACTGAAACCCTGCAGAAACTAAACCCTGCATAAACTGATATTTAAATAAAGTCCTAATTGTAGGAAATGTCTGTTAATTTAACCTGTATGTAATGAACACCTGTCTTACGATATAAAAAAAAGTTGGTCCCAAGAAAGTTTGGTAGACAGGTTTCCCCTAACCCGACCGGGTCAAATTTTTACTGCCGGGTTGTTATCTTTTATTACTAATAAATAAAATAAAATAAAATAAACACCGGCCATGTGTCTTCTAATTCAGTGATATGGAGATTTTTGTTATCGTAAACAATTTCAGTCGTGTCTTTTTCAATGTTTTTCCACATGTCAAGGTTATTGATCGCCAAAGCGCTTACAATATCGGTAAAATGACCATGATTTAAAACGTGTACATGACATACAGTATGCATAAAACGGCCACCGCCGGTGTTCCCAGTGGAACCATTCTGGCTGTTCTTACAGAAATGTTCGCATTTATCAAACGAAATAAGAGTGATGCAACATTTTTTGCATAGCAAAAGCCTTTATGATATATTTTCTGACCTTCACGAGAAAGATAGCAAAACCCTGATTTGCAATATCTCTTGAAAATTGAGAAGAAAAAAAAACAAACAAAACAACCCTGCCTGCCTGCCGTTAAAAATTTTCCTATGTTAGGGGAAACCAACAATCAATTTTACATGGCCTTAATGGAAGAAAACATTATACTTCGTTAAATTCTTAAATTCGAGGATTGGTTGACAAATCAAATCCTCAATAACAAGTACAGTGAGCCTCTATATCTATGGTATATATTGTAATAAATGGATACAATACAAGTATGATACAAGGAGCAAGATACAAATCTTGTATCCAACACTTGTCCTATATAGTTAAAATATAACTGAGATATTTGTGACATTAATATTTCCTTATTAAAGGAACATTATCTGCCAAATCGTAAATTTTTGTTACCCGTAAAAATTATCAGATATGATTAATGCCTTAATACAACGTGTTTCTGTAACTTATAAATGTTATGAAATGTACGCGCATCGGGGAAAAATCGTGCAACTGCTCGTGTTTTGAGATTGATCAAGAGATGGACGCCATCTTATTAATTATCGACATTGTTTACAGAGTTTGTCGAATCGTCATTAAATCAGTACAACAAAGCACTTATTTCTTATTTTTTGTGAATCTGCTTTTAGTCGGTGTTAATTACGCACAAAGAACCATGTAAGTTTGCAGTTAATAAGCGACAAAATACAAATTATTCATTTTTACCTGTCACTAGTAAGGTCAGTTGCATACGGAAAAAGCAAGGTCAAATTATTTGCTTGCAAGGAAATAACTAATCGATGGTAATTTTCGTTCTGAAAAGGTGAAAAGTGGTTCGATAAGCTGTTTCATGTGAAATATTTACCTTTATTTCATCATTTTAAAGCTATTTAACAATTTCCAAAACATATAATTTTATTGGTCAAAATCGTAGCTCAGTTGCATACGGAAAAAGCGAGGTCAAATTATTTGCTTGCAAGGAAATAACTAATCGATGGTAATTTTCGTTCTGAAAAGGTGAAAAGTGGTACGATAAGGATGTGAAATATTTACCTTTACTTCATCATCTTATAGCTATTTACCAATTTCCAAAACATATAACTTTTTTGGTCAAAATCGTAGCTAATAAATAATAACTTTAATAATTGTTTTTACTATTAAAGTTTCCCTCTTATAAAGTTAATGCCCTTCAACAGTCCTATATTTTTTTTCATTCTATTACTTACAAATGTGCTTTCTCGTAAAGATATAAAATTCCTGCTTTGAAGTTGTTCATCTGACACAGTACAAGGGCTTGGTCAAGGTCATATTTAGCCTTCAATACAAAATAAAACGATTCCATATAGTTTGAAAAAAATATCATCAAGTCTGTTGAGAATAAGCTTCATTTAGTTATATTGCATAAATATCCTTTTATTTTGGTTTTAACATTGCTTAGCATGATAAATAGGTAACAGTACATCTGATGTCGTAACTTAGCAACAATTATTATCTTGCTCAGTTCAGAATAAAAATTTTGTTATGTGAAGACGTTTTTCTGTTATTTCATTAAATTACATGTCAGGGTCAATAACATTTCGTCTTCATCTATCACAAAATGTCTATAAATTGGAGATTTGGGGTAAAACAAACATTACTTTTAATCCATTTTTCATCTATTTTTCTATGATATGAAAAGAAATCTAATTAAAACCAATACAGATCCTCACTTATCAAAGTTTAAAAGACAAAATAAGGCAAAACAATGTTAAACTGTTGTTACTTATGAGACCTTCATCTTTTCTATTTATATTCCTGTTGGGGGCCACCGTGGTCATGATTGTATAGTAGTTTGATTTACAACTACCTATGCAATCAGTCCCTATCACCACTAACGTTGTGAGCTCCAATCCTGCTCATGGCGAGGTGTACTTGATACAACATTATGTGATAAAGTTAGCCAGTGACTTGCGGCAGGTCAGCGTTTTCTCCAGTTTCTTCCACAAATAAAACTGAATTATTGTTGAAAATGGCATTAAGCACCATAATCCCCCATATTCCTGTCATTAAGTTTTTTTGAAATTTATTCTAGAATCACCTTCATGTTCGTAGATTTATGAAATATTTTTAGATAAATCCATCAATACAGTAATAAACTTTAACAAGATATTTTAAATACAGACCTCAGGATTCTTCAATAAATCTTCTGTTTTTCTCACTTTATCTGTTTTCACCTGTAATTACACAAATACTAGTTTCAATATTATTTTAAAACTGTAATAAAAATGTAGGTATCAAATTTAATGTGCACGAAACGTTTCTGGAATAACCTTCATCGGGTCAAAGTCAAAAGATTATAAATACAACTAGTCTGAAAGTCTGTGGGAGCAAGAATTCATTCTAATGCAAAACATGACGGCCTCTAATGATCTATTAAGCTTTTCTAACATTGACAATATCAGATTCCACAAAATGTATTTGATGTCTTTAACACATATACGTCATAGTAAAGACATGACGTCATGGTTAATTCCTGAATAAAACATGGAATACTTCTACTTTAGCAGACCCTAACCCTAACCCTAACTCTTTTGTTGTCATATCCGCTTGGTAACGAAATGAAAGGTTATGGGTCATGCACATTGATTATTACAATATCTGACTTCCGGGGTCCGCCAAAGTAGATTCAACCCTAAAGTGTAAACATTGTCTACAGATCTATTGAATATAACAAAAGCAACAATTACCTCCACGTGAAAATTTCCACGTTTAGATGATTTAGTGTTTACTGTTTAATAGACTAAAGACCCTTCCAAGGTATTTGTATATAAATATATAATATATCTTACACTAATATCTTTCTCGTGTACAATGTCATGTAGATAGAGCTATAACACTGTGTTGTATAACAGACTAGGAGAGTTTGGTTGTACCTGTAAAATATACAAATATAAATATTCAAAATAATTTGCATAATTAGTTGTGCATAATACACTTTTTTCTGCAAAATAAAATAAAATACAAAGATACAATCCCCCCCCCCCCCCCCCCCCCCCATCTCCAAAAATTAAACAAAACAAAACAAACAGGCCTCTTTGAATATTAATATGTAATCATTAGTAAATAATTCTCTTTCTTTTTGCTGATAATTTTTTATTGAAAACTAACCATGAAACTAGAACTGTGAGTTACCTCACTGAGCGATACCCCCCGCTTGCAATACTATGATGTTCAAACTTTGGAATACAGGTATATTAGCGAGTTAATTATCTCCCCTTCTAAATTTTAGACAGGTATAAGTTGAATTATCTCCCCTTTTAAATTTTGGACAGCAACCATATTCCTTCATGCACATCTGCAGGTAGTGTACTACAACTGTGTAAAGTTTCACAAAACTCCAATAAGCCGTTTAGGAGGAGTTGCGGTTACAAGGTACACAACCCCCCTTTTCGTGAAAGTATAAGTTGAATTATCTCCCTTCTAAATTTTAGACAGCAACTGTATTCCTTCATGCACATCTGCAGGTTGTGTACTACAACTGTGTAAAGTTTCATAAAAATTCAATTAGCAGTTTAGTAGGAGTTGCACTTACAAGGTACATGCCCCTCCCCCCTTTTCGTGAAAGTATGTTGAATTATCTCCCCTTTTAAATTTTGGACAGCAACCATATTCTTTCATGCACATCTGCAGGTAGTGTACTACAACTGTGTAAAGTTTCACAAAACTTCAATAGACTGCTTAGGAGGAGTTGTGGTTACAAGGTACATGGATGGACGGACGGACGGACGGAGAGGGTGATTCCTATATACCCCCCCAAACTTTGTTAGCGGGGGGTATAATAAGATGTTTGGTATATATTAAATTTTTTTACACGTGAATTTATTGATTAATCTATTAATGACCTTAATCAAGAGAAGTGTGAATGCCCTCGTATCATTGAGAATTATGTATTAAACCCTTGTATCATTGAGAATTATGTATTAAACCCTCGTATCATTGAGAATTATGTATTAAACCCTCGTATCATTGAGAATTATGTATTAAAATTATCAAGTCAGATGCACATCTACATAATTTATTGATCCAAGAATTAATATTCAGATGCTATCTCACGAAATTATTATCATACAAAAATATCATGATTTGTTCTATAATATCATGTGAAGTTTATTCACATCTCCACACACGAATTTAACTCACAAATTTAGTGGTGGTTATGCTAAAAACATTATGTGGTGAAAATTAGCCATGGATAAATCCTGTATTCCCTGTGTCTTCTGAGTAGAGGTGTAGCTGTACAGTTGTCCTCATATAAGGTCAGATAGTAAAAAAAACTATTAAATTGTCCCCTTAAGAGAGGCCACTTATTCAGTACAGAATTGTCCTCATATGAGAGGGACTACTGTAGTTTTAGAGGTAGTAATATATACCTTGATCATGTGTTCTAAAAACTCTGTAAGTTTGGGAGAATTATTGACAAAGATGTGGATAAATTCTTCTGCAATGACTTTCTGTATTCTTGGTATTCCTCCTGAAAATACATGTTGAATAAAAACCAGAGGCTCTCAAGAGCCTGTATCGTTCACCTGGTTATAAAAAAAAACAATTGGTCCTATGTAAAAACTATGTCCTGCAGTGGTAGTCATCTTGGAATTACGATCAACATAAAAAACACAAAGTTTGTAAAGGACCTTCCAATGATTGATGCACAGTTTAGGTTCAATCAGTGCAATACTTCAGAGAAGAATATATTTCTGTATTTTCCCCATATGGTCCTGTGTTAATACTATGACCTGTGGTGGCAGCCATCTTGGATTTCCGAATGGCATAAAAAACAGAGGACCTTCCAATGATCATTCCTGGGCAGTTTGGTTTCAACTGTCCAAGTGGTTTCAGAGAAGAAGCGTTTTGAAACATTTTTCCCTTAGGGTCCAATGTTAAACTAAGTCCTGCCGTAGCCGCCATTTTGAATTTCATATCAGAACAAAAAACCTAAAGTTTGTAGAGGACCATCCAATGAACATTCCTGTACAGTTTGGCTTTAATCATATTTGTAGTTTCTGAGAAGAAGGCATTTGAACATTTTACCATAGGGTCCAATATTAATCTATGTCCTGCGGTGGTGGCCATCTTGGATTTCCGATCGGCATAAAAAGCACACACCTTGTAGAGGACCTTCCAATGATCATTCCTGGGCAGTTTTGTTTCAATTATCCAAGTGGTTTCAGAAAAGAAGCGTTTTAAAACATTTTTCCCATAGGGTCTAATGTTAAACTAAGTCCTGCCGTCGTAGCCGCCATTTTGAATTTCATATCGGAACAAAAAACGTACAGTTTGTAGAGGACCATCCAATGAGCATTCATGTACAGTTTGGCTTTAATCATATTTGTAGTTTCTGAGAAGAAGGCATTTGAACATTTTCCCATAGGGTCCAATGTTAATCTATGTCCTGCGGTGGTGGCCATCTTGAATTTTCGATCGGCATAAAAAAATAGAAACTTTGTAGAGGACCTTCCAATGATCATTCCTGGGCAGTTTGGTTTCAATTGTCCAAGTGGTTTCAGAGAAGAAGCGTTTTGAAACATTTTTCCCATAGGGTCCAATGTTAATCTATGTATTGCGGTGGTGGCCATCTTGGATTTCCGATCGATATAAAAAACATAAAATTTGTAGAGGACCTTCCAATGATCATTCCTGGGCAGTTTGGTTTCAATTGTCCAAGTGGTTTCAGAGAAGAAGCGTTTTGAAACATTTTTCCCATAGGGTCCAATGTTAAACTAAGTCCTGCCGTAGCCGCCATTTTGAATTTCATATCAGAACAAAAAACGTAAAGTTTGTAGAGGACCATCCAATGAACATTCATGTACAGTTTGGCTTTAATAATATTTGTAGTTTCTCAGAAGAAGGCATTTGAACATTTTCCCATAGGGGTCAATGTTAATCTATGTCCTGCAGTGGTGGCCATCTTAGATTTCCGATCGGCATAAAAAACACACACCTTGTAGAGGACCTTCCAATGATCATTCCTGGGCAGTTTTGTTTCAATTATCCAAGTGGTTTCAGAGAAGAAGCGTTTTGAAACATTTTTCGCATAGGGTCCAATGTTAAACTAAGTCCTGCCGTAGCCGCCATTTTGAATTTCATATCAGAACAAAAAACCTAAAGTTTGTAGAGGACCATCCAATGAACATTCATGTACAGTTTGGCTTTAATAATATTTGTAGTTTCTCAGAAGAAGGCATTTGAACATTTTCCCATAGGGGTCAATGTTAATCTATGTCCTGCAGTGGTGGCCATCTTGGATTTCCGATCGGCATAAAAAACACACACCTTGTAGAGGACCTTCCAATGATCATTCCTGGGCAGTTTTGTTTCAATTATCCAAGTGGTTTCAGAGAAGAAGCGTTTTGAAACATTTTTCGCATAGGGTCCAATGTTAAACTAAGTCCTGCCGTAGCCGCCATTTTGAATTTCATACCAGAACAAAAAACCAGTACCATCTAATGAACATTCATGTACAGTTTGGCTTTAATCATATTTGTAGTTTCTGAGAAGAAGGCATTTGAATATTTTACCATAGTGTCCAATGTTAATCTATGTCCTGCGGTGGCGGCCATCTTGGATTTCCGATCGGCATAAAAAGCAGAAACTTTGTAGAGAACCTTCCAATGATCATTCATGGGCAATATGGTTTCAACTGTCCACGTGGTTTCAGAGAAGAAGCATTTTGAAACATTTTTCCCATAGGGTCCAATGTTAAACTAAGTTCTGCCGTAGCCGCCATTTTGAATTTCATATCGGAACAAAAAACGTAATGTTTATAGAGGACCATCCAATGAACATTCATGTACAGTTTGGCTTTAATCATATTTGTAGTTTCTGAGAAGAAGGCATTTGAATATTTTACCATAGGGTCCAATGTTAATCTATGTATTGTGGTGGCTGCCATCTTGGATTTCCGATCGGCATATAAAACAAAATTCTGTAGAGGATCTTCCAATGATCATTCCTGGGCAGTTTGGTTTCAACTGTCCAAGTGGTTTCAGAGAAGAAGCATTTTGAAACATTTTTCCCATAGGGTCCAATGTTAAACTAAGTCCTGCCGTAGCCGCCATTTTGAATTTCATATCGGAACAAAAAACCTTAAGATTGTAGAGGAACATCCAATGAACATTCATGTACAGTTTGGCTTTAATCATATTTGTAGTTTCTGAGAAGAAGGCATTTGAACATTTTCCCATAGGGTCCAATGTTAATCTATGTCCTGCGATGGTGGCCATCTTGGATTTCCGATCGGCATAAAAAACAGTAACTTGGTAAAGGACATTCCAATGATCATTCTTTTACAGTTTGGGTTCAGTCAGTTCATTAGTTTCAGGGAAGAAAATCTTTGAAATTTCAGCCAATCAGAGCATATTATTGGCCCTGGCAGCCATATTGAATATCCGACTGGAACGAAAAACAGTAACTTGGTAGAGGACGATCCAAGGAACATTCCTGCTAAGTTTGGTTCCAATCGGCCCAGTGATTTCGGAGAAGAAGCTTGAAATGTGAAAAGTTTACAGACGACAGACGACGGACGCCAAGTGATGGCAATAGTTCACCTGGACCTTTGGTCCAGGTGAACTAAAAAAACAAGATTTACAAATATTCATAAATTTCTATTAAACCAAGGCATCAGCTAACATAACAGTAATTATTTCAAGGGTTGTGGGTGATTAACGCCACTTTCAACAATATTTCAGTTATATCATGGCAGTCAGTTTTATTGGTGGAGGAAACCTAAGTACCAGGAGAAAACCATTGACCTGTCGTAAGTCACTGACAAACTTTTATCACATAATGTTGTATCGAGTACACCTCACTTGTGCAGAATTCGAACCCACAACTTTAGTGGTGATAGGCACTGATTGCATAGGTAGTTGTAGCTCCAATCACCATATGATCACAATCACGACCGCCCTTCAGACAAAGAGAGATACATTGAGAAATGACAAACTAATTATTTAATGCCTATTATAACAAATAATGAGCACAGTTGTTCTATTAGAAAATAAACATCTGCAGTCATTCTTTTATGAGAATTTGATGTCTCGCCACATTTTTGTGCCTGTCCATAGCCATGACATGAATTTCTATTGGCACATGTGGTCTTTTTTATGTTAAATAATTTGAGAGGTGATAGTTTGCTTTGGTACAATTATTGACCAGGGTTCGATATTAACGGTTGTCCGTTTGCCCGGGGCAAGTGAAATGCATCTTCGGGCAAGTGAAAACGGCACCCAACTTGCAAGTGAAAATTATTCTGTGATATGATCAATTCCTGAAGAGCAAAATGATTAATATTGAATTATTCAGTGTTGGAAGTCGTGGCGAATTTTACCTAAACAACGCGTCGTATATATCGTGTATTTTTACGCCATTTTGTTTTATTTTGTTGACTATGGAATTCCCCTTTCTCAAATAAAGATCGTGTTATTTATATTAGCCAATCGCGAATGCCTAATTAGACGGCGGTGCTGCATCAACATCTTATTTATTTTCGCCGGCCAATGAAAAGCTAGAGTTATTTGCGGTGTTCTAATTTTAGAGAATTATCCCTGATGTGTATTGCCTTTGCGATCAAAATGTTGAAAGCGTGATAGATTACCGGAATAAAAATTCAAACAAACTATACAGTCATTGTCAGTCTATGATAAGGAACATTTATACTTAAATTTTCTAATAAAAATATTTCAGAAATCCTCATCAATCCCCCGTATTTATAAAACTGTCATATTCCCACAAATGTCTATTCAATATCTCAGACTCAGTCCCAGAATTTGGTGCCAATATGGCACAAGTAACCCTCAGGAAATTTTTCAGTGGGGTTCCTCAGAAAAGGAAATCGGATGGTGATTCTAAGAAAATATATGAACATAAGAGGAAGAGAGGATTTATTGATTCATGGTCAAAAATTTTTGATGGATTACAGGATTCTGCTGATGGAATGATATGCACTTATTGCAAGAAGTTTCAAAATATTGCTGGACCTTCTAGTTTTATATCTGGAAATAAGTCCTACAGAATAGATGGCATTCGTTCACACTTTTCTTCACCAAAACATCTACAATGTTCTGAAGCCTATTTTGCTGCACAAAGGAGGGATAATAATGACAATAACTTTCAAGGGCCAATGGACATTGCAATTAGAAAGCTCAGTGAAAAAAACAGGACACTTGTGATTTACATGTTTAATACTGCATACTGCATAATGAAGGAGGAACTACCTTATACCTTGTTATTCTACTCTATGAACGGTCATTGTAGATTGCATAGTTCTACACTACATGCATATATGGCACTTGAGAATTCGGGCTAGTAGTTTACAGTTTCGGGCAAGTAAAATAAATTGGCACTTGCCCGAATGGACAAGTTGGTCAAAAAGTTAATGTCGAACCCTGTTGACCATTACTGTTTAAACTTTCTTTTTATAATTTGTCTTTCTGTATATTAGACACCTATATGTGTATTTTTGGGGGGGGGATGGAGGGGAGAATAAATGTATGACAGCCATACAGTCTTTGTGCTAACCCACTTGTACGAAGCCTGGGGCAAGTAAAACTGGATTTGGTTAAGTGAAAATTATGAAAGAATTTGTTTGAATATATAAACATTTTTTTCTAAATTTGACTTTGGGCAAGTAGGTGAAAAAAATTAAGGCAAAGACTGGTTAGACTTAGTTTGTTCATTTGGAACATGACTTCTCTACTAGTTGTAAAGCAGTAAAATTACCTTCTAAATTCACCTGGTCAATAAGAGGCCCTGAAATAAACAATTAAATAAAAATGTTCATAATTATCTATAAATATTCAAAAATTCAATAACAGACTCTATTAATGGAACATGATATTATAATGAGTATATAAAAAGTGTGTTACTAAATTCAAGTGGATCTAACATATTATGAGTGAGTAATTAGTGCATGTTTGTTCTTTAGCACCAACAGAGCAATTTTGTAGCCATATGATGGCAAGAACATGTTATATTTCAATAAGATGTTGATGATGTCTGCTTTATACTAGACAAACAAGCTTAGTTGGATTTTAACTTAGCTGTGTCACTGAAGTAACAGTTCATGAGTAGAAAATGTGTTCCACTCGGGCATATTATCCTGATATTGTATCGACCAGTCTTTGTTCTTACGTCTTGATGCTGAATGCTAAGCAGAGAAGCAACAAAAATCAATTTCATAGTGTTTGGTTTGATCCAACCAGGGGTCAAACACACAATCTACCACATTCAAGGCAAGCACGCTAAACAAATAAAATTACACAACAGATTTCTTTAAAAATCTGTTACAGAAATCAGGTGGATCTAACATAAAAAGAAATTTTCTAAAGAAAAAACCACAAAAAATGAGAGGGACTCTCCTCCTCTCTTAGTAACAATGAGTACAAGTTTTAATAGAATCAGTTGAAGAAAACTTTTTAGTAACCTTGTTAATCAATATACTAAGAGAAAAGTTTATGACATATGCCTGTTGAAATACTGTTATTTAATCCAGTGAAATAAATCATTATTCCACTGCATGATGTCACAATCGAAAATAGCATCTGTCAAGGGAAATCACTTTCCTTTTTGAAAGCTCTTGTAAGTAAAAACAAAAGTAAAAAACTTGATGTAAAACTACTGTTGTATTACGAATATCCAAAATAATCATTATTAACCAAACAACGATGATAATTCACTCCTTTGTCAATTACTGCATTGTTCGGTTACTTGTGATATATTTTTGATATTTGAAATGCAGAGAGTAGTTAGACTATTGTAACAGGAACACTCCCCTACCAAAGGTTATAGGAACCGTGGTGGGTTCGTACCCACCTCTGCTAACTGCCTTAGTGGAGATCTGCTTTACCTCAGTTGGTAGAGCGTTGGCTTACAATACGAGAGGTTCCGGGATCGAATCCCATCGGGGACACTGCATTTTTCGGAGGTAAAACATGCTCTACTGTTACACTATAAATAGTTGACCTTGGTGATAGGTCATTATTAAGATCACTTACTATCAGTAGGTCTATAATCTGTACATAATCTCTTTAGTAACTCTGTCGTCTGCTGTGGAACTTCAGACATTAACATTTTCCCATACTTTTTCAAATTTTCCTCAGCCTACAATATATGTGTATGCAAATAATAATGGTTCATGGAATGGAAGGAAACCAGTTTAATAACTGCCCTGGTTACCTAAAATGTTAAATTCATCAATTAAAAGAAATCTAAGCAAATGAAAAGTAAGTAACAAATGTAGAAAATGTACCAAAATGTGAAGGTATTGAAACTTTACTTGTCAATATAAAACTTGTTATTACATAGATTCTGGTGAAATACTGAGATTTCCCTAGTGAAAGCAATTCACTGCATGATGTCACAGTAGCAATGTCCTCAAAAAAGAATTATCATTAAGCATCCAATCAGAAAGCAATTGCAATAATGGCATCCAAGTTAATTACTTTTTTAAAGGTAATGTGACCTCTTGCAATTGATGTTTCAAAGTGAAAATATGATTTGCCCATTTAACAGTTTTTGTGTCTTATATTTATTTCCAAATAATGCATCGTTTCATATCTCTAAACAGTCAAACCTACTTCATCAAATTCGAGTTTTCCTATGTACTCTAAAGCTTTCTGATAATCTTTGTTTTCCTCCAGTTGTATAAGTAGGAAACGGGAGTACCCGGAGAAAACACACGTTCATAGAATTTTGATGAACAATTCATGACGGAAGTCAACAGCGTCATCAGGATAATGTGTCAGAGTGGGGCGACATATCTATCCGTGGACTGTTTTTCAGTGATCTAGCACTATAAAAACCAACTAAGCGTGTTGGTTTAGTATAAAGCGGACCTCATCATCATCTATTGAAAATTAACATATTCTCGCCATGATATATCAGAAAAATAGTTGCCATTAAACAACAATCACTCACTAACTCTAAATAAGGGGACATTGTTTCATCACTAATGACGTACTTCATCAAATTCTAGTTTTCATATGTACTCTAAAGCCTTCTGATAATCTGTATTATCCTCCAGCTATATACGTAGGTACCACTCATGTTTCTGATGCTTCTCTGCTAAGAACAGGGCATGTTTGTGGTAACAGGCTTATCAACATACTTTCATGGCCATTTCAACATCAAAATCTTGTCTAAAAAAAAAGAACAATAAAATTTGTCACTAATACATTACAGCAAGAAACAAAACATTCTGGGACTATTTTAAATCATAAAATTATGTCTACATTAAAATTAGTATTCTGTAAGAATTAAATCTCTTAGAACTATGTCCTTTTTGGGTTGGTATTTCTATTTAGTTTATATGGAAATTGATCATTTTTTTCCATCTTTTTCTCCATAAAAATGCATACTTACATAATTTCCAGCATTTAAATTATATCAAAATACCTACCAATGAAAGACAACTCTTACAAGAAAAACAATTTTATATTCCAAAACTGAAAAAAACAAATACTTGAATTTATATGAAAGGGCATAAACTTAAATTTATAAAGTTTTTGCATTTCGTTTTCAATGGAAACTTTATGCATACCATAATAAACTCGTCTAATTTGTTGACATCCTTCAGTTTGGTATAACAGTTCAGTAACAGTATTGTGTGTTCCTCTGTAGCGTGTTGTGCTTTATGTAAGGCTTGTAGGTATTTAGTTAGATTGTGGATTCTTTGTGCATCTAGAAACTGAAAAATATATAGCATAATGAACTTTATATCTCTATTGAAAATTAAACTGTTTAAAACTAAAAACACCAAAATTAAGTAAGAAAGGATATGGATGTAAATGAACATGAGAGACTATCCAACATTACACTTGGACACTTGGTATGCTTTGGTCTTCAATAATATATACAGTTGGTCTGAGCGTGATACGTCAATGGCCTTTTTTTCGGAAGCGTGACACGTGAAAGTCCCTGACAATAAACGGTAATCAATCCATGCAGATAAGCGTGAAACATGAAATATCCAAATATCTAAGCGTGAAGCGTGGTTTTGCCAAATTTCATGCGTGATTGCATGATAGGTACCCCCCCCCCCCCCCCCCTAAAGGACCCCCTATACAGGGTTTTTATTGGATGATTTTAGAATATGAGTACTTTGATTTTTGGAGTACTTTGATATAAAATTTAATTTATTTGAAGTATATCTTACAACAGGTGACAGAATCAAGTGGTGATAGACATCGACTACTTATTATTGTGGCCTAGATGGTCCCTACAATTTTTTACAGTGATATTTTTCATGGGAACTTGACAAAAGAAGACTGAACTTGGACAAAGGTCAATCTCACTCAGGTCACCATTATTTAATAGCAGATTATGACTATCCAGCTTATGTCTGATTTTCTTGCTTCACAAAACATTTAAATTATTTGACTTTCCAACCAATCTTTTGACTATGATCCTGATGAAGGTTACATCAGAAATGTGTCACATGTACTAAAGTTGATGTCTACTTTTGTATTGAACCCATAAATCTAACAGAGAAATTAACATTAACAATCGCCTAATTAACATATCGATTGTAATATTTTACCCAAACTACAGACATGTTTTAGTAGTAGAATTTTAATTTCTCTGACATCATACTTATTTGTGACAGTAGTTGATTGTTTGATTATTGTGTTTAACGCCACTTTCAACAATATTTCAGTTATATCATGGAGGTCAGTTTTATTGGTGGAAGAAACCGTAGTACCTAGGAGAAAACCACCAAACTGTTGCTAGTAACTAATAAACTTTATCACATAATCTTGTAACGAGTACACCTCGCCCGAGTGTGATTACAACTCACAACGTTATTGGTGATATGCACTTTTCACGGCCATAGGCCGGGTCTGAATAAAACGAGGCAAAGGGGGGTCTGGGGTGCTATTTCCCCCATTGGGGTGTTTGGAGAGCCCCCATTAGGTAAAGGGGGCCCTGGGGCAAAGCCCCGGAAGCCAACGTCTTTTTGTAATTTTTAGACTAAATTCTAAATTGAAAATGCCTTTTAAAAGTCAGCAATATAACTGTTTACTGCATTCACAAAATCTCAGACTTCTAAAATAAATGGATTACCCTGTTATATTTGTTTTCTGTTTATTGTTTTTGGTGTTATGCCATGTGTATAATGTATTGATTATTATTCAATCCCATGTGTGACAATTGAATATCTGGTCTAAAGCATGGGATCATAATAAAATTTCAGTTCAAATTTTAAACGGGTTTAAAATATCGACTATCACACATCATTCAGTGAATAAATATGTTTCGATATAATTTCTATTAATCCGATATCTGTCACTTTGCTATGATAATAAAGTGACAGATATCGGAATGTGCAAATCCACATTGATGCTTTGAAAGTTACCTTCATCTAATTTTCGTTTTAAAGATCCTGTCTTCAACCAATTGTGAAGTGACATGATGACTTTCCAAAGTCTTCTGCAATGTATTTTCGCGGGAGCAACTTCTGATATTCTCATGGTTTTACATCTGAATTTATGACATACATGCTGCCGAATAACACTGTCACTGTTTAACAACTGTTAATCGAATATTACGTCCAATGAATTCATAATCCGTGATATTATAACAATGGATTTATGGGTGAAATTAGACAAATTTTGAAGAAAAAAAAACACCTTAATTTAGGTTATACTTGCCGTTTCAAAAGTGAGGCATTTGCCTCTATTGCGCTATGGCCATGCTTTTGAGACAGTAAAATCATTGATTGACAGCCAGTAATTTTAATTATTTACAAGTACTAGAGGTATGTGTATGTTTTATACCTTATGACTAAAGTGTAGTTGTTTTTACAGCATTTCTAGTTTTGTCTGAGTGTCTTTCTCTTGAAGTTGATACAACTGAAAAACAAATCCCTTTGGTTAATGATAATGACTAAAAGCAGGGGCGGATTCAGGGGGGGTGCACCCGGCGATCTCCCCCCCCCCCCCCCTAAAATCGAAAAAAAATTAGATTTTTTGGCGTAAAATTGTGATTTTTCACACGAAATACCCCAAATATTTTCCCGCCTCCCTCCGCTCGGCGCAATTTTTTTTAAGTCCGCCCCTCATAACTTGAAATCCTGGATATGCCCCTGAAAAGAGCACCAGATGTAAAAATTCTGAACTTTCTTTTACTATATCTAAGATGACATATGGATAAATGAAAAATCATACATTATCAATTTAGAAAAGTTGGATATGGCACTGTGACAGAAAGCTAGACCTGTTAAATGGTAATACACTAGCCGAACCATTTAACAGGTCCAGCTTGTTTGTGTCCGTCAAGAGCATTATATCTAATCTTTCAAAACTGATAACATTTAAGTTATACAGGTAAATCAGTTTAAACCGAACACTGAATAAACCAGAATCCTGTAGATTTAAGAACATTTTTAATCTAGATTGCTATGCGCAGATAGATTTTCCATTCCACAGTTTTCCATCATTTTTTTCTTGACTTACATTAATATTGCCAACGATGTTCTCTTTGTTTCTGTTGTTCACTGTTGTTCATGTTTTGTTCTTTGATGTTCTCAGTACCGCTGTTAATGGCCTCTGTAATCTGTTCTAAGCTTTCTATTCCATCATTTCATGTTCTCAGTACCACTGTTAGTGACCTCTGTGATCTGTTCTAAGCTTTCTATTCCATCATTTCATGTTCTCAGTACCACTGTTAGTGACCTCTGTAATCTGTTCTAAGCTTTCTATTCCATCATTTGATGTTCTCAGTACCGCTGTTAATGGCCTCTGTAATCTGTTCTAAGCTTTCTATTCCATCATTTGATGTTCTCAGTACCACTGTTAATGGCCTCTGTGTTCTGTTCTAAGCTTTCTATTCCATCATTTGATGTTCTCAGTACCACTGTTAATGGCCTCTGTAATCTGTTCTAAGCTTTCTATTCCATCATTTCATGTTCTCAGTACCGCTGTTAATGGCCTCTGTAATCTGTTCTAAGCTTTCTATTCCATCATTTCATGTTCTCAGTACCGCTGTTAATGGCCTCTGTAATCTGTTCTAAGCTTTCTATTCCATCATTTCATGTTCTCAGGACCACTGTTAGTGACCTCTGTGATCTGTTCTCAGCTTTCTATTCCATCATTTAATGTTTTCAGTACCACTGTTAGTGACCTCTGTGATCTGTTCTAAGCTTTCTATTCCATCATTTGATGTTCTCAGTACCACTGTTAGTGACCTCTGTGGTCTGTTCTAAGCTTTCTATTCCATCATTTCATGTTCTCAGTACCGCTGTTAATGGCCTCTGTAATCTGTTCTAAGCTTTCTATTCCATCATTTCATGTTCTCAAGACCACTGTTAGTGACCTCTGTGATCTGTTCTCAGCTTTCTATTCCATCATTTAATGTTTTCAGTACCACTGTTAATGACCTCTGTGGTCTGTTCTAAGCTTTCTATTCCATCATTTCATGTTCTCAGTACCACTGTTAGTGACCTCTGTGATCTGTTCTAAGCTTTCTATTCCTTCATTTAACGTTCTCAGTACCACTGTTAGTGACCTCTGTGATCTGTTCTAAGCTTTCTATTCCATCATTTGATGTTCTCAGTACCACTGTTAGTGACCTCTGTGATCTGTTCTAAGCTTTCTATTCCATCATTTGATGTTCTCAGTACCACTGTTAATGACCTCTGTGATCTGTTCTAAGCTTTCTATTCCATCATTTGATGTTCTCAGTACCACTGTTAATGACCTCTGTGATCTGTTCTATGCTTTCTATTCCATCATTTGATGTTCTGAGTACCACTGTTCATGACCTCTATGATCTGTTCTAAGCTTTCTATTCCATCATTTGATGTTCTCAGTACCAATGTTAATGACCTCTGTGATCTGTTCTAAGCTTTCTATTCCATCATTTTTTATGTTCTCAGTACCACTGTTAATGGCCTCTGTGATTTTTTCTAAGCTTTCTATTCCATCATTTGATGTTCTCAGTACCACTGTTAGTGACCTCTGTGATCTGTTCTAAGCTTTCTATTCCATCATTTGATGTTCTCAGTACCACTGTTAATGACCTCTGATCTGCTCTAAGCTTTTTATTCCATCATTTCATGTTCTCAGTACCACTGTTAATGACCTGTGTGATCTGTTCTAAGCTTCCTATTCCATCATTTCATGTTCTCAGTACCACTGTTAATGGCCTCTGTGATGTGTTCTAAGCTTTCTATTCCATCATTTCATGTTCTCAGTACCACTGTTAGTGACCTCTGTGATCTGTTCTAAGCTTTCTATTCCATCATTTAATGTTCTCAGTACCACTGTTAGTGACCTCTGTGATCTGTTCTAAGCTTTCTATTCCATCATTTAATGTTCTCAGTACCACTGTTAATGACCTCTGTGATCTGTTCTAAGCTTTCTATTCCATCATTTGATGTTCTCAGTACCACTGTTAGTGACCTCTGTGATCTGTTCTAAGCTTTCTATTCCATCATTTGATGTTCTCAGTACCACTGTTAATTACCTCTGTGATCTGTTCCAAGCCTTCTATTCCATCATTTGATGTTCTCAGTACCACTGTTAGTGACCTCTGTGATCTGTTCTAAGCTTTCTATTCCATCATTTGATGTTCTGAGTACCACTGTTAATGACCTCAGTGATCTGTTCTAAGCTTTCTATTCCATCATTTGATGTTCTCATTACCACTGTTAATGGCCTCTGTGATCGGTTCTATGCTTTCTATTCCATCATTTGATGTTCTCAGTACCACTGTTAATGGCCTCTGTGATCTGTTCTAAGCTTTCTATTCCATCATTTGATGTTCTCAGTACCACTGTTAATGGTCTCTGTGATCTGTTCTACGCTTTCTATTCCATCATTTGATGTTCTCAGTACCAATGTTAATGGTCTCTATGATCTGTTCTAAGCTTTCTATTCCATCATTTAATGTTTTCAGTACCACTGTTAGTGACCTCTGTGATTTGTTCTAAGCTTTATATTCCATCATTTCATGTTCTCAGTACCACTGTTAGTGACCTCTGTGATCTGTTCTAAGCTTTCTATTCCATCATTTCATGTTCTCAGTACCACTGTTAGTGACCTCTGTGATCTGTTCTAAGCTTTATATTCCTTCATTTAATGTTCTCAGTACCACTGTTAGTGACCTCTGTGATCTGTTCTAAGCTTTCTATTCCATCATTTAATGTTCTCAGTACCACTGTTAGTGACCTCTGTGATCTGTTCTAAGCTTTCTATTCCATCATTTAATGTTCTCAGTACCACTGTTCGTGACCTCTGTGATCTGTTCTAAGCTTTGTATTCCATCAGTTGATGTTCTCAGTAAAACTGTTAATGGCCTCTGTGATCTGTTCTAAGCTTTCTATTCCATCATTTAATGTTCTCAGTACCACTGTTAGTGACCTCTGTAATCTGTTCTAAGCTTTCTATTCCATCATTTGATGTTCTCAGTACCACTGTTAGTGACCTCTGTGATCTGTTCTAAGCTTTCTATTCCATCATTTGATGTTCTCAGTACCACTGTTAATTACCTCTGTGATCTGTTCTAAGCCTTCAATTCCATCATTTCATGTTCTCAGTACCACTGTTAGTGACCTCAGTGATCAGTTCTAAGCTTTCTATTCCATCATTTGATGTTCTCAGTACCACTGTTAATGACCTCTGTGATCTGTTCTAAGCTTTCTATTCCATCATTTGATGTTCTCAGTACCACTGTTAATGGCCTCTGTGATCTGTTCTACGCTTTCTATTCCATCATTTGATGTTCTCAGTACCACTGTTAATGGCCTCTGTGATCTGTTCTAAGCTTTCTATTCCATCATTTGATGTTCTCAGTACCACTGTTAATAACCTCTGTGATCTGTTCTAAGCTTTCTATTCCATCATTTGATGTTCTCAGTACCACTGTTAATGGCCTCTGTGATCGGTTCTAAGCTTTCTATTCCATCATTTGATGTTCTCAGTACCACTGTTAATGGCCTCTGTGATCTGTTCTAAGCTTTCTATTCTATCATTTGATGTTCTCAGTACCAATGTTAATGGTCGCTATGATCTGTTCTAAGCTTTCTATTCCATCATTTGATGTTCTCAGTACCACTGTTAGTGATCTCTGTAATCTGTTCTAAGCTTTCTATTCCATCATTTGATGTTCTCAGTACCACTGTTAATGACCTCTGTGGTCTGTTCTAAGCTTTCTATTACATCATTTGATGTTCTCAGTACCACTGTTAATGGCCTCTGTGTTCTGTTCTAAGCTTTCTATTCCATCATTTGATGTTCTCAGTACCACTGTTAGTGACCTCTGTGATCTGTTCTAAGCTTTCTATTCCATCATTTGATGTTCTCAGTACCACTGTTAATTACCTCTGTGATCTGTTCTAAGCTTTCTATTCCATTATTTGATGTTCTCAGTACCACTGTTAATGGCCTCTGTGATCGGTTCTATGCTTTCTATTCCATCATTTGATGTTCTCAGTACCACTGTTAATGGCCTCTGTGATCTGTTCTAAGCTTTCTATTCCATCATTTGATGTTCTCAGTACCAATGTTAATGGTCTCTATGATCTGTTCTAAGCTTTCTATTCCATCATTTAATGTTTTCAGTACCACTGTTAGTGACCTCTGTGATCTGTTCTAAGCTTTATATTCCATCATTTCATGTTCTCAGTACCACTGTTAGTGACCTCTGTGATCTGTTCTAAGCTTTCTATTCCATCATTTCATGTTCTCAGTACCACTGTTAGTGACCTCTGTGATCTGTTCTAAGCTTTCTATTCCTTCATTTAATGTTCTCAGTACCACTGTTAGTGACCTCTGTGATCTGTTCTAAGCTTTCTATTCCATCATTTAATGTTTTCAGTACCACTGTTAGTGACCTCTGTGATCTGTTCTAAGCTTTCTATTCCATCATTTAATGTTCTCAGTACCACTGTTAGTGACCTCTGTGATCTGTTCTAAGCTTTCTATTCCATCAGTTGATGTTCTCAGTAAAACTGTTAATGGCCTCTGTGATCTGTTCTAAGCTTTCTATTCCATCATTTAATGTTCTCAGTACCACTGTTAGTGACCTCTGTAATCTGTTCTAAGCTTTCTATTCCATCATTTGATGTTCTCAGTACCACTGTTAGTGACCTCTGTGATCTGTTCTAAGCTTTCTATTCCATCATTTGATGTTCTCAGTACCACTGTTAATGACCTCTGTGATCTGTTCTAAGCTTTCTATTCCATCATTTGATGTTCTCAGTACCACTGTTAATGACCTCTGTGATCTGTTCTATGCTTTCTATTCCATCATTTGATGTTCTCAGTACCACTGTTCATGACCTCTATGATCTGTTCTAAGCTTTCTATTCCATCATTTGATGTTCTCAGTACCGCTGTTAATGGCCTCTGTAATCTGTTCTAAGCTTTCTATTCCATCATTTGATGTTCTCAGTACCACTGTTAATGGCCTCTGTGTTCTGTTCTAAGCTTTCTATTCCATCATTTGATGTTCTCAGTACCACTGTTAATGGCCTCTGTAATCTGTTCTAAGCTTTCTATTCCATCATTTCATGTTCTCAGTACCGCTGTTAATGGCCTCTGTAATCTGTTCTAAGCTTTCTATTCCATCATTTCATGTTCTCAGTACCGCTGTTAATGGCCTCTGTAATCTGTTCTAAGCTTTCTATTCCATCATTTCATGTTCTCAGGACCACTGTTAGTGACCTCTGTGATCTGTTCTCAGCTTTCTATTCCATCATTTAATGTTTTCAGTACCACTGTTAGTGACCTCTGTGATCTGTTCTAAGCTTTCTATTCCATCATTTGATGTTCTCAGTACCACTGTTAGTGACCTCTGTGGTCTGTTCTAAGCTTTCTATTCCATCATTTCATGTTCTCAGTACCGCTGTTAATGGCCTCTGTAATCTGTTCTAAGCTTTCTATTCCATCATTTCATGTTCTCAGTACCACTGTTAGTGACCTCTGTGATCTGTTCTCAGCTTTCTATTCCATCATTTAATGTTTTCAGTACCACTGTTAATGACCTCTGTGGTCTGTTCTAAGCTTTCTATTCCATCATTTCATGTTCTCAGTACCACTGTTAGTGACCTCTCTGATCTGTTCTAAGCTTTCTATTCCTTCATTTAACGTTCTCAGTACCACTGTTAGTGACCTCTGTGATCTGTTCTAAGCTTTCTATTCCATCATTTGATGTTCTCAGTACCACTGTTAGTGACCTCTGTGATCTGTTCTAAGCTTTCTTTTCCATCATTTGATGTTCTCAGTACCACTGTTAATGACCTCTGTGATCTGTTCTAAGCTTTCTATTCCATCATTTGATGTTCTCAGTACCACTGTTAGTGACCTCTGTGATCTGTTCTAAGCTTTCTATTCCATCATTTGATGTTCTCAGTACCACTGTTAATTACCTCTGTGATCTGTTCTAAGCTTTCTATTCCATTATTTGATGTTCTCAGTACCACTGTTAATGGCCTCTGTGATCGGTTCTATGCTTTCTATTCCATCATTTGATGTTCTCAGTACCACTGTTAATGGCCTCTGTGAACTGTTCTAAGCTTTCTATTCCATCATTTGATGTTCTCAGTACCAATGTTAATGGTCTCTATGATCTGTTCTAAGCTTTCTATTCCATCATTTAATGTTTTCAGTACCACTGTTAGTGACCTCTGTGATCTGTTCTAAGCTTTATATTCCATCATTTCATGTTCTCAGTACCACTGTTAGTGACCTCTGTGATCTGTTCTAAGCTTTCTATTCCATCATTTCATGTTCTCAGTACCACTGTTAGTGACCTCTGTGATCTGTTCTAAGCTTTTTATTCCTTCATTTAATGTTCTCAGTACCACTGTTAGTGACCTCTGTGATCTGTTCTAAGCTTTCTATTCCATCATTTAATGTTTTCAGTAACACTGTTAGTGACCTCTGTGATCTGTTCTAAGCTTTCTATTCCATCATTTAATGTTCTCAGTACCACTGTTAGTGACCTCTGTGATCTGTTCTAAGCTTTCTATTCCATCAGTTGATGTTCTCAGTAAAACTGTTAATGGCCTCTGTGATCTGTTCTAAGCTTTCTATTCCATCATTTAATGTTCTCAGTACCACTGTTAGTGACCTCTGTAATCTGTTCTAAGCTTTCTATTCCATCATTTGATGTTCTCAGTACCACTGTTAGTGACCTCTGTGATCTGTTCTAAACTTTCTATTCCATCATTTGATGTTCTCAGTACCACTGTTAATGACCTCTGTGATCTGTTCTAAGCTTTCTATTCCATCATTTGATGTTCTCAGTACCACTGTTAATGACCTCTGTGATCTGTTCTATGCTTTCTATTCCATCATTTGATGTTCTGAGTACCACTGTTCATGACCTCTATGATCTGTTCTAAGCTTTCTATTCCATCATTTGATGTTCTCAGTACCAATGTTAATGACCTCTGTGATCTGTTCTAAGCTTTCTATTCCATCATTTTTTATGTTCTCAGTACCACTGTTAATGGCCTCTGTGATTTTTTCTAAGCTTTCTATTCCATCATTTGATGTTCTCAGTACCACTGTTAGTGACCTCTGTGATCTGTTCTAAGCTTTCTATTCCATCATTTGATGTTCTCAGTACCACTGTTAATGACCTCTGATCTGCTCTAAGCTTTTTATTCCATCATTTCATGTTCTCAGTACCACTGTTAATGACCTGTGTGATCTGTTCTAAGCTTCCTATTCCATCATTTCATGTTCTCAGTACCACTGTTAATGGCCTCTGTGATGTGTTCTAAGCTTTCTATTCCATCATTTCATGTTCTCAGTACCACTGTTAGTGACCTCTGTGATCTGTTCTAAGCTTTCTATTCCATCATTTAATGTTCTCAGTACCACTGTTAGTGACCTCTGTGATCTGTTCTAAGCTTTCTATTCCATCATTTAATGTTCTCAGTACCACTGTTAGTGACCTCTGTGATCTGTTTTAAGCTTTCTATTCCATCATTTGATGTTCTCAGTACCACTGTTAATGACCTCTGTGATCTGTTCTAAGCTTTCTATTCCATCATTTGATGTTCTCAGTACCACTGTTAATGACCTCTGTGATCTGTTCTAAGCTTTCTATTCCATCATTTGATGTTCTCAGTACCACTGTTAGTGACCTCTGTGATCTGTTCTAAGCTTTCTATTCCATCATTTGATGTTCTCAGTACCACTGTTAATTACCTCTGTGATCTGTTCTAAGCCTTCTATTCCATCATTTGATGTTCTCAGTACCACTGTTAGTGACCTCTGTGATCTGTTCTAAGCTTTCTATTCCATCATTTGATGTTCTGAGTACCACTGTTAATGACCTCAGTGATCTGTTCTAAGCTTTCTATTCCATCATTTGATGTTCTCATTACCACTGTTAATGGCCTCTGTGATCGGTTCTATGCTTTCTATTCCATCATTTGATGTTCTCAGTACCACTGTTAATGGCCTCTGTGATCTGTTCTAAGCTTTCTATTCCATCATTTGATGTTCTCAGTACCACTGTTAATGGTCTCTGTGATCTGTTCTACGCTTTCTATTCCATCATTTGATGTTCTCAGTACCAATGTTAATGGTCTCTATGATCTGTTCTAAGCTTTCTATTCCATCATTTAATGTTTTCAGTACCACTGTTAGTGACCTCTGTGATTTGTTCTAAGCTTTATATTCCATCATTTCATGTTCTCAGTACCACTGTTAGTGACCTCTGTGATCTGTTCTAAGCTTTCTATTCCATCATTTCATGTTCTCAGTACCACTGTTAGTGACCTCTGTGATCTGTTCTAAGCTTTCTATTCCTTCATTTAATGTTCTCAGTACCACTGTTAGTGACCTCTGTGATCTGTTCTAAGCTTTCTATTCCATCATTTAATGTTCTCAGTACCACTGTTAGTGACCTCTGTGATCTGTTCTAAGCTTTCTATTCCATCATTTAATGTTCTCAGTACCACTGTTCGTGACCTCTGTGATCTGTTCTAAGCTTTGTATTCCATCAGTTGATGTTCTCAGTAAAACTGTTAATGGCCTCTGTGATCTGTTCTAAGCTTTCTATTCCATCATTTAATGTTCTCAGTACCACTGTTAGTGACCTCTGTAATCTGTTCTAAGCTTTCTATTCCATCATTTGATGTTCTCAGTACCACTGTTAGTGACCTCTGTGATCTGTTCTAAACTTTCTATTCCATCATTTGATGTTCTCAGTACCACTGTTAATTACCTCTGTGATCTGTTCTAAGCCTTCAATTCCATCATTTCATGTTCTCAGTACCACTGTTAGTGACCTCAGTGATCTGTTCTAAGCTTTCTATTCCATCATTTGATGTTCTCAGTACCACTGTTAATGACCTCTGTGATCTGTTCTAAGCTTTCTATTCCATCATTTGATGTTCTCAGTACCACTGTTAATGGCCTCTGTGATCTGTTCTACGCTTTCTATTCCATCATTTGATGTTCTCAGTACCACTGTTAATGGCCTCTGTGATCTGTTCTAAGCTTTCTATTCCATCATTTGATGTTCTCAGTACCACTGTTAATAACCTCTGTGATCTGTTCTAAGCTTTCTATTCCATCATTTGATGTTCTCAGTACCACTGTTAATGGCCTCTGTGATCGGTTCTAAGCTTTCTATTCCATCATTTGATGTTCTCAGTACCACTGTTAATGGCCTCTGTGATCTGTTCTAAGCTTTCTATTCTATCATTTGATGTTCTCAGTACCAATGTTAATGGTCGCTATGATCTGTTCTAAGCTTTCTATTCCATCATTTGATGTTCTCAGTACCACTGTTAGTGATCTCTGTAATCTGTTCTAAGCTTTCTATTCCATCATTTGATGTTCTCAGTACCACTGTTAATGACCTCTGTGGTCTGTTCTAAGCTTTCTATTACATCATTTGATGTTCTCAGTACCACTGTTAATGGCCTCTGTGTTCTGTTCTAAGCTTTCTATTCCATCATTTGATGTTCTCAGTACCACTGTTAGTGACCTCTGTGATCTGTTCTAAGCTTTCTATTCCATCATTTGATGTTCTCAGTACCACTGTTAATTACCTCTGTGATCTGTTCTAAGCTTTCTATTCCATTATTTGATGTTCTCAGTACCACTGTTAATGGCCTCTGTGATCGGTTCTATGCTTTCTATTCCATCATTTGATGTTCTCAGTACCACTGTTAATGGCCTCTGTGATCTGTTCTAAGCTTTCTATTCCATCATTTGATGTTCTCAGTACCACTGTTAATGGCCTCTGTGAACTGTTCTAAGCTTTCTATTCCATCATTTGATGTTCTCAGTACCAATGTTAATGGTCTCTATGATCTGTTCTAAGCTTTCTATTCCATCATTTAATGTTTTCAGTACCACTGTTAGTGACCTCTGTGATCTGTTCTAAGCTTTATATTCCATCATTTCATGTTCTCAGTACCACTGTTAGTGACCTCTGTGATCTGTTCTAAGCTTTCTATTCCATCATTTCATGTTCTCAGTACCACTGTTAGTGACCTCTGTGATCTGTTCTAAGCTTTCTATTCCTTCATTTAATGTTCTCAGTACCACTGTTAGTGACCTCTGTGATCTGTTCTAAGCTTTCTATTCCATCATTTAATGTTTTCAGTACCACTGTTAGTGACCTCTGTGATCTGTTCTAAGCTTTCTATTCCATCATTTAATGTTCTCAGTACCACTGTTAGTGACCTCTGTGATCTGTTCTAAGCTTTCTATTCCATCAGTTGATGTTCTCAGTAAAACTGTTAATGGCCTCTGTGATCTGTTCTAAGCTTTCTATTCCATCATTTAATGTTCTCAGTACCACTGTTAATGACCTCTGTAATCTGTTGTAAGCTTTCTATTCCATCATTTGATGTTCTCAGTACCACTGTTAGTGACCTCTGTGATCTGTTCTAAGCTTTCTATTCCATCATTTGATGTTCTCAGTACCACTGTTAATGACCTCTGTGATCTGTTCTAAGCTTTCTATTCCATCATTTGATGTTCTCAGTACCACTGTTAATGACCTCTGTGATCTGTTCTATGCTTTCTATTCCATCATTTGATGTTCTCAGTACCACTGTTCATGACCTCTATGATCTGTTCTAAGCTTTCTATTCCATCATTTGATGTTCTCAGTACCAATGTTAATGACCTCTGTGATCTGTTCTAAGCTTTCTATTCCATCATTTTTTATGTTCTCAGTACCACTGTTAATGGCCTCTGTGATTTGTTCTAAGCTTTCTATTCCATCATTTGATGTTCTCAGTACCACTGTTAGTGACCTCTGTGATCTGTTCTAAGCTTTCTATTCCATCATTTGATGTTCTCAGTACCACTGTTAATGACCTCTGATCTGCTCTAAGCTTTTTATTCCATCATTTCATGTTCTCAGTACCACTGTTAATGACCTGTGTGATCTGTTCTAAGCTTCCTATTCCATCATTTCATGTTCTCAGTACCACTGTTAGTGACCTCTGTGATCTGTTCTAAGCTTCCTATTCCATCATTTAATGTTCTCAGTACCACTGTTAGTGACCTCTGTGATCTGTTCTAAGCTTTCTATTCCATCATTTAATGTTCTCAGTACCACTGTTAGTGACCTCTGTGATCTGTTTTAAGCTTTCTATTCCATCATTTGATGTTCTCAGTACCACTGTTAATGACCTCTGTGATCTGTTCTAAGCTTTCTATTCCATCATTTGATGTTCTCAGTACCACTGTTAATGACCTCTGTGATCTGTTCTAAGCTTTCTATTCCATCATTTGATGTTCTCAGTACCACTGTTAGTGACCTCTGTGATCTGTTCTAAGCTTTCTATTCCATCATTTGATGTTCTCAGTACCACTGTTAATTACCTCTGTGATCTGTTCTAAGCCTTCTATTCCATCATTTGATGTTCTCAGTACCACTGTTAGTGACCTCTGTGATCTGTTCTAAGCTTTCTATTCTATCATTTAATGTTCTCAGTACCACTGTTAGTGACCTCTGTGATCTGTTCTAAGCTTTGTATTCCATCAGTTGATGTTCTCAGTAAAACTGTTAATGGCCTCTGTGATCTGTTCTAAGCTTTCTATTCCATCATTTAATGTTCTCAGTACCACTGTTAGTGACCTCTGTAATCTGTTCTAAGCTTTCTATTCCATCATTTGATGTTCTCAGTACCACTGTTAGTGACCTCTGTGATCTGTTCTAAACTTTCTATTCCATCATTTGATGTTCTCAGTACCACTGTTAATTACCTCTGTGATCTGTTCTAAGCCTTCTATTCCATCATTTCATGTTCTCAGTACCACTGTTAGTGACCTCAGTGATCTGTTCTAAGCTTTCTATTCCATCATTTGATGTTCTCAGTACCACTGTTAATGACCTCTGTGATCTGTTCTAAGCTTTCTATTCCATCATTTGATGTTCTCAGTACCACTTTTAATGGCCTCTGTGATCTGTTCTAAGCTTTCTATTCCATCATTTGATGTTCTCAGTACCACTGTTAATGGCCTCTGTGATCTGTTCTAAGCTTTCTATTCCATCATTTGATGTTCTCGGTACCACTGTTAATGGTCTCTGTGGTCTGTTCTAAGCTTTCTATTCCATCATTTCATGTTCTCAGTACCACTGTTAGTGACCTCAGTGATCTGTTCTAAGCTTTCTATTCCATCATTTGATGTTCTCAGTACCACTGTTAATGGCCTCTGTGATCGGTTCTAAGCTTTCTATTCCATCATTTGATGTTCTCAGTACCACTGTTAATGGCCTCTGTGATCTGTTCTAAGCTTTCTATTCCATCATTTGATGTTCTCAGTACCAATGTTAATGGTCGCTATGATCTGTTCTAAGCTTTCTATTCCATCATTTGATGTTCTCAGTACCACTGTTAGTGATCTCTGTAATCTGTTCTAAGCTTTCTATTCCATCATTTGATGTTCTCAGTACCACTGTTAATGACCTCTGTGGTCTGTTCTAAGCTTTCTATTACATCATTTGATGTTCTCAGTACCACTGTTAATGGCCTCTGTGTTCTGTTCTAAGCTTTCTATTCCATCATTTGATGTTCTCAGTACCACTGTTAATGGCCTCTGTGGTCTGTTCTAAGCTTTCTATTCCATCATTTGATGTTCTCAGTATAACTGTTAAAGGCCTCTGTGATCTGTTATAAGCTTTCTATTCCATCATTTGATGTTCTCAGTACCACTGTTAATGGCCTCTGTGATCTGTTCTAAGCTTTCTATTCCATCATTTGATGTTCTCAGTACCACTGTTAATGACCTCTGTGATCTGTTCTAAGCTTTCTATTCCATCATTTGATGTTCTCAGTACCAATGTTAATGGTCGCTATGATCTGTTCTAAGCTTTCTATTCCATCATTTGATGTTCTCAGTACCACTGTTAGTGATCTCTGTAATCTGTTCTAAGCTTTCTATTCCATCATTTGATGTTCTCAGTACCACTGTTAATGACCTCTGTGGTCTGTTCTAAGCTTTCTATTCCATCATTTGATGTTCTCAGTACCACTGTTAGTGATCTCTGTAATCTGTTCTAAGCTTTATATTCCATCATTTGATGTTCTCAGTACCACTGTTAGTGATCTCTGTAATCTGTTCTAAGCTTTCTATTCCATCATTTGATGTTCTCAGTACCACTGTTAATGGCCTCTGTGATCTGTTCTAAGCTTTCTATTCCATCATTTGATGTTCTCAGTACCACTGTTAATGACCTCTGTGATCTGTTCTAAGCTTTCTATTCCATCATTTGATGTTCTCAGTACCACTGTTAATGACCTCTGTGATCTGTTCTAAGCTTTCTATTCCATCATTTGATGTTCTCAGTACCACTGTTAATGACCTCTCTGATCTGTTCTAAGCTTTCTATTCCATCATTTGATGTTCTCAGTACCACTGTTAATGATCTCTGTGATCTGTTCTAAGCTTTCTATTCCATCATTTGATGTTCTCAGTACCACTGTTAGTGACCTCTGTGATCTGTTCTAAGCTTTCTATTCCATCATTTGATGTTCCCAGTACCACTGTTAGTGACCTCTGTGATCTGTTCTAAGATTTCTATTCCATCATTTCATGTTCTCAGTACCACTGTTAATGGCCTCTGTGGTCTGTTCTAAGCTTTCTATTCCATCATTTGATGTTCTCAGTATAGCTGTTAAAGGCCTCTGTGATCTGTTCTAAGCTTTCTATTCCATCATTTGATGTTCTCAGTACCACTGTTAATGGCCTCTGTGATCTGTTCTAAGCTTTCTATTCCATCATTTGATGTTCTCAGTACCACTGTTAATGACCTTTGTGGTCTGTTCTAAGCTTTCTATTCCATCATTTGATGTTCTCAGTACCACTGTTAATGGCCTCTGTGATCTGTTCTAAGCTTTCTATTCCATCATTTTATGTTCTCAGTACCACTGTTAATGACCTCTGTGGTCTGTTCTAAGCTTTCTATTCCATCATTTGATGTTCTCAGTACAACTGTTAATGGCCTCTGTGATCTGTTCTAAGCTTTCTATTCCATCATTTGATGTTCTCAGTACCACTGTTAATGGCCTCTGTGATCTGTTCTAAGCTTTCTATTCCATCATTTAATGTTCTCAGTACCACTGTTAATTACCTCTGTGATCTGTTCTAAGCTTTCTATTCCATCATTTGATGTTCTCAGTACCACTGTTAATGACCTCTCTGATCTGTTCTAAGCTTTCTATTCCATCATTTTATGTTCTCAGTACCACTGTTAATGGCCTCTGTGATCTGTTCTAAGCTTTCTATTCCATCATTTGATGTTCTCAGTACCACTGTTAGTGACCTCTGTGATCTGTTCTAAGCTTTCTATTCCATCATTTGATGTTCTCAGTACCACTGTTAGTGACCTCTGTGATCTGTTCTAAGCTTTCTATTCCATCATTTAATGTTCTCAGTACCACTGTTAATGGCCTTTGTGGTCTGTTCTAAGCTTTCTATTCCATCATTTGATGTTCTCAGTACCACTGTTAATGATCTCTGTGATCTGTTCTAAGCTTTCTATTCCATCATTTAATATTCTCAGTACCACTGTTAATGACCTCTGTGATGTGTTCTAAGCTTTCTATTCCATCATTTGATGTTCTCAGTACCACTGTTAATGACCTCTGTGATCTGTTCTAAGCTTTCTATTCCATCATTTGATGTTCTCAGTACCACTGTTAATGGCCTCTGTGATTTGTTCTAAGCTTTCTATTCCATCATTTGATGTTCTCAGTACCACTGTTAATGACCTCTGATCTGCTCTAAGCTTTCTATTCCATCATTTGATGTTCTCAGTACCACTGTTAATGGCCTCTGTGATCTGTTCTAAGCTTTCTATTCCATCATTTGATGTTCTCAGTACCACTGTTAATGACCTCTGTCATCTGTTCTAAGCTTTCTATTCCATCATTTGATGTTCTCAGTACCACTGTTAATGGCCTCTGTTATCTGTTCTAAGCTTTCTATTCCATCATTTCATGTTCTCAGTACCACTGTTAATGACCTCTGTAATCTGTTCTAAGCTTTCTATTCCATCATTTGATGTTCTCAGTACCACTGTTAATGGCCTCTGTGATTTGTTCTAAGCTTTCTATTCCATCATTTGATGTTCTCAGTACCACTGTTAATGACCTCTGTGATCTGTTCTAAGCTTTCTATTCCATCATTTGATGTTCTCCGTACCACTGTTAATGACCTCTGTGATCTGTTCTAAGCTTTCTATTCCATCATTTAATGTTCTCAGTACCACTGTTAATGACCTCTGTGATCTGTTCTAAGCTTTCTATTCCATCATTTGATGTTTTCAGTACCACTGTTAATGACCTCTGTGATCTGTTCTAAGCTTTCTATTCCATCATTTGATGTTCTCAGTACCACTGGTAATGACCTCTGATCTGTTCTAAGCTTTCTATTCCATCATTTCATGTTCCCGGTACCACTGTTAATGACCTCTGTGATCTGTTCTAAGCTTTCTATTCCATCATTTAATGTTCTCAGTACCACTGTTAATGACCTCTGTGATCTGTTCTAAGTTTTCTATTCCATCATTTGATGTTCTCAGTACCACTGTTAATGACCTCTGTGATCTGTTCTAAGCTTTCTATTCCATCATTTGATGTTCTCAGTACCACTGTTAATGGCCTCTGTGATCTGTTCTAAGCTTTCTATTCCATCATTTGATGTTCTCAGTACCACTGTTAATGGCCTTTGTGATTTGTTCTAAGCTTTCTATTCCATCATTTGATGTTCTCAGTACCACTGTTAATGACCTCTGTGATCTGTTCTAAGCTTTCTATTCCATCATTTGATGTTCTCCGTACCACTGTTAATGACCTCTGTGATCTGTTCTAAGCTTTCTATTCCATCATTTAATGTTCTCAATACCACTGTTAATGACCTCTGTGATCTGTTCTAAGCTTTCTATTCCATCATTTGATGTTTTCAGTACCACTGTTAATGACCTCTGTGATCTGTTCTAAGCTTTCTATTCCATCATTTGATGTTCTCAGTACCACTGTTAATGACCTCTGTGATCTGTTCTAAGCTTTCTATTCCATCATTTGATGTTCTCAGTACCACTGTTAATGACCTCTGTGATCTGTTCTATGCTTTCTATTCCATCATTTGATGTTCTCAGTACCACTGTTCATGACCTCTATGATCTGTTCTAAGCTTTCTATTCCATCATTTGATGTTCTCAGTACCAATGTTAATGACCTCTGTGATCTGTTCTAAGCTTTCTATTCCATCATTTTTGATGTTCTCAGTACCACTGTTAATGGCCTCTGTGATTTGTTCTAAGCTTTCTATTCCATCATTTGATGTTCTCAGTACCACTGTTAGTGACCTCTGTGATCTGTTCTAAGCTTTCTATTCCATCATTTGATGTTCTCAGTACCACTGTTAATGACCTCTGATCTGCTCTAAGCTTTTTATTCCATCATTTCATGTTCTCAGTACCACTGTTAATGACCTGTGTGATCTGTTCTAAGCTTCCTATTCCATCATTTCATGTTCTCAGTACCACTGTTAATGGCCTCTGTGATGTGTTCTAAGCTTTCTATTCCATCATTTCATGTTCTCAGTACCACTGTTAGTGACCTCTGTGATCTGTTCTAAGCTTTCTATTCCATCATTTAATGTTCTCAGTACCACTGTTAGTGACCTCTGTGATCTGTTCTAAGCTTTCTATTCCATCATTTAATGTTCTCAGTACCACTGTTAGTGACCTCTGTGATCTGTTCTAAGCTTTCTATTCTATCATTTGATGTTCTCAGTACCACTGTTAATGACCTCTGTGATCTGTTCAAAGCTTTCTATTCCATCATTTGATGTTCTCAGTACCACTGTTAATGACCTCTGTGATCTGTTCTAAGCTTTCTATTCCATCATTTGATGTTCTCAGTACCACTGTTAGTGACCTCTGTGATCTGTTCTAAGCTTTCTATTCCATCATTTGATGTTCTCAGTACCACTGTTAATTACCTCTGTGATCTGTTCTAAGCCTTCTATTCCATCATTTGATGTTCTCAGTACCACTGTTAGTGACCTCTGTGATCTGTTCTAAGCTTTCTATTCCATCATTTGATGTTCTCAGTACCACTGTTAATGACCTCTGTGATCTGTTCTAAGCTTTCTATTCCATCATTTGATGTTCTCAGTACCACTGTTAATGGCCTCTGTGATCGGTTCTATGCTTTCTATTCCATCATTTGATGTTCTCAGTACCACTGTTAATGGCCTCTGTGATCTGTTCTAAGCTTTCTATTCCATCATTTGATGTTCTCAGTACAACTGTTAATGGCCTCTGTGATCTGTTCTAAGCTTTCTATTCCATCATTTGATGTTCTCAGTACCAATGTTAATGGTCTCTATGATCTGTTCTAAGCTTTCTATTCCATCATTTAATGTTTTCAGTACCACTGTTAGTGACCTCTGTGATTTGTTCTAAGCTTTATATTCCATCATTTCATGTTCTCAGTACCACTGTTAGTGACCTCTGTGATCTGTTCTAAGCTTTCTATTCCATCATTTCATGTTCTCAGTTCCACTGTTAGTGACCTCTGTGATCTGTTCTAAGCTTTCTATTCCTTCATTTAATGTTCTCAGTACCACTGTTAGTGACCTCTGTGATCTGTTCTAAGCTTTCTATTCCATCATTTAATGTTCTCAGTACCACTGTTAGTGACCTCTGTGATCTGTTCTAAGCTTTCTATTCCATCATTTAATGTTCTCAGTACCACTGTTAGTGACCTCTGTAATCTGTTCTAAGCTTTCTATTCCATCATTTGATGTTCTCAGTACCACTGTTAGTGACCTCTGTGATCTGTTCTAAACTTTCTATTCCATCATTTGATGTTCTCAGTACCACTGTTAATTACCTCTGTGATCTGTTCTAAGCCTTCTATTCCATCATTTCATGTTCTCAGTACCACTGTTAATGGCCTCTGTGATCTGTTCTAAGCTTTCTATTCCATCATTTGATGTTCTCAGTACCACTGTTAATGGCCTCTGTGATCTGTTCTAAGCTTTCTATTCCATCATTTGATGTTCTCGGTACCACTGTTAATAACCTCTGTGATCTGTTCTAAGCTTTCTATTCCATCATTTCATGTTCTCAGTACCACTGTTAGTGACCTCAGTGATCTGTTCTAAGCTTTCTATTCCATCATTTGATGTTCTCAGTACCACTGTTAATGGCCTCTGTGATCGGTTCTAAGCTTTCTATTCCATCATTTGATGTTCTCAGTACCACTGTTAATGGCCTCTGTGATCTGTTCTAAGCTTTCTATTCCATCATTTGATGTTCTCAGTACCAATGTTAATGGTCGCTATGATCTGTTCTAAGCTTTCTATTCCATCATTTGATGTTCTCAGTACCACTGTTAGTGATCTCTGTAATCTGTTCTAAGCTTTCTATTCCATCATTTGATGTTCTCAGTACCACTGTTAATGACCTCTGTGGTCTGTTCTAAGCTTTCTATTACATCATTTGATGTTCTCAGTACCACTGTTAATGGCCTCTGTGTTCTGTTCTAAGCTTTCTATTCCATCATTTGATGTTCTCAGTACCACTGTTAATGGCCTCTGTGGTCTGTTCTAAGCTTTCTATTCCATCATTTGATGTTCTCAGTATAACTGTTAAAGGCCTCTGTGATCTGTTATAAGCTTTCTATTCCATCATTTGATGTTCTCAGTACCACTGTTAATGGCCTCTGTGATCTGTTCTAAGCTTTCTATTCCATCATTTGATGTTCTCAGTACCACTGTTAATGACCTCTGTGATCTGTTCTAAGCTTTCTATTCCATCATTTGATGTTCTCAGTACCAATGTTAATGGTCGCTATGATCTGTTCTAAGCTTTCTATTCCATCATTTGATGTTCTCAGTACCACTGTTAGTGATCTCTGTAATCTGTTCTAAGCTTTCTATTCCATCATTTGATGTTCTCAGTACCACTGTTAATGACCTCTGTGGTCTGTTCTAAGCTTTCTATTCCATCATTTGATGTTCTCAGTACCACTGTTAGTGATCTCTGTAATCTGTTCTAAGCTTTATATTCCATCATTTGATGTTCTCAGTACCACTGTTAGTGATCTCTGTAATCTGTTCTAAGCTTTCTATTCCATCATTTGATGTTCTCAGTACCACTGTTAATGGCCTCTGTGATCTGTTCTAAGCTTTCTATTCCATCATTTGATGTTCTCAGTACCACTGTTAATGACCTCTGTGATCTGTTCTAAGCTTTCTATTCCATCATTTGATGTTCTCAGTACCACTGTTAATGACCTCTGTGATCTGTTCTAAGCTTTCTATTCCATCATTTGATGTTCTCAGTACCACTGTTAATGACCTCTCTGATCTGTTCTAAGCTTTCTATTCCATCATGTGATGTTCTCAGTACCACTGTTAATGATCTCTGTGATCTGTTCTAAGCTTTCTATTCCATCATTTGATGTTCTCAGTACCACTGTTAGTGACCTCTGTGATCTGTTCTAAGCTTTCTATTCCATCATTTGATGTTCCCAGTACCACTGTTAGTGACCTCTGTGATCTGTTCTAAGATTTCTATTCCATCATTTCATGTTCTCAGTACCACTGTTAATGGCCTCTGTGGTCTGTTCTAAGCTTTCTATTCCATCATTTGATGTTCTCAGTATAGCTGTTAAAGGCCTCTGTGATCTGTTCTAAGCTTTCTATTCCATCATTTGATGTTCTCAGTACCACTGTTAATGGCCTCTGTGATCTGTTCTAAGCTTTCTATTCCATCATTTGATGTTCTCAGTACCACTGTTAATGACCTTTGTGGTCTGTTCTAAGCTTTCTATTCCATCATTTGATGTTCTCAGTACCACTGTTAATGGCCTCTGTGATCTGTTCTAAGCTTTCTATTCCATCATTTTATGTTCTCAGTACCACTGTTAATGACCTCTGTGGTCTGTTCTAAGCTTTCTATTCCATCATTTGATGTTCTCAGTACAGCTGTTAATGGCCTCTGTGATCTGTTCTAAGCTTTCTATTCCATCATTTGATGTTCTCAGTACCACTGTTAATGGCCTCTGTGATCTGTTCTAAGCTTTCTATTCCATCATTTAATGTTCTCAGTACCACTGTTAATTACCTCTGTGATCTGTTCTAAGCTTTCTATTCCATCATTTGATGTTCTCAGTACCACTGTTAATGACCTCTCTGATCTGTTCTAAGCTTTCTATTCCATCATTTTATGTTCTCAGTACCACTGTTAATGGCCTCTGTGATCTGTTCTAAGCTTTCTATTCCATCATTTGATGTTCTCAGTACCACTGTTAGTGACCTCTGTGATCTGTTCTAAGCTTTCTATTCCATCATTTGATGTTCTCAGTACCACTGTTAGTGACCTCTGTGATCTGTTCTAAGCTTTCTATTCCATCATTTAATGTTCTCAGTACCACTGTTAATGGCCTTTGTGGTCTGTTCTAAGCTTTCTATTCCATCATTTGATGTTCTCAGTACCACTGTTAATGATCTCTGTGATCTGTTCTAAGCTTTCTATTCCATCATTTAATATTCTCAGTACCACTGTTAATGACCTCTGTGATGTGTTCTAAGCTTTCTATTCCATCATTTGATGTTCTCAGTACCACTGTTAATGACCTCTGTGATCTGTTCTAAGCTTTCTATTCCATCATTTGATGTTCTCAGTACCACTGTTAATGGCCTCTGTGGTTTGTTCTAAGCTTTCTATTCCATCATTTGATGTTCTCAGTACCACTGTTAATGACCTCTGATCTGCTCTAAGCTTTCTATTCCATCATTTGATGTTCTCAGTACCACTGTTAATGGCCTCTGTGATCTGTTCTAAGCTTTCTATTCCATCATTTGATGTTCTCAGTACCACTGTTAATGACCTCTGTCATCTGTTCTAAGCTTTCTATTCCATCATTTGATGTTCTCAGTACCACTGTTAATGGCCTCTGTTATCTGTTCTAAGCTTTCTATTCCATCATTTCATGTTCTCAGTACCACTGTTAATGACCTCTGTAATCTGTTCTAAGCTTTCTATTCCATCATTTGATGTTCTCAGTACCACTGTTAATGGCCTCTGTGATTTGTTCTAAGCTTTCTATTCCATCATTTGATGTTCTCAGTACCACTGTTAATGACCTCTGTGATCTGTTCTAAGCTTTCTATTCCATCATTTGATGTTCTCCGTACCACTGTTAATGACCTCTGTGATCTGTTCTAAGCTTTCTATTCCATCATTTAATGTTCTCAGTACCACTGTTAATGACCTCTGTGATCTGTTCTAAGCTTTCTATTCCATCATTTGATGTTTTCAGTACCACTGTTAATGACCTCTGTGATCTGTTCTAAGCTTTCTATTCCATCATTTGATGTTCTCAGTACCACTGGTAATGACCTCTGATCTGTTCTAAGCTTTCTATTCCATCATTTCATGTTCCCGGTACCACTGTTAATGACCTCTGTGATCTGTTCTAAGCTTTCTATTCCATCATTTAATGTTCTCAGTACCACTGTTAATGACCTCTGTGATCTGTTCTAAGTTTTCTATTCCATCATTTGATGTTCTCAGTACCACTGTTAATGACCTCTGATCTGTTCTAAGCTTTCTATTCCATCATTTCATGTTCTCAGTACCACTGTTAATGACCTCTGTGATCTGTTCTAAGCTTTCTATTCCATCATTTGATGTTCTCAGTACCACTGTTAATGGCCTCTGTGATCTATTCTAAGCTTTCTATTCCATCATTTGATGTTCTCAGTACCACTGTTAATGACATCTGTGATTTGTTCTGAGCTTTCTATTCCATCATTTGATGTTCTCAGTACCACTGTTAATGACCTCTGTGATCTGTTCTAAGCTTTCTATTCCATCATTTGATGTTCTCAGTACCACTGTTAATGATCTCTGTAATCTGTTCTAAGCTTTCTATTCCATCATTTAATGTTCTCAGTACCACTGTTAATGACCTCTGTGATCTGTTCTAAGCTTTCTATTCCATCATTTGATGTTCTCAGTACCACTGTTAATGGCCTCTGTGGTCTGTTCTAAGCTTTCTATTCCATCATTTGATGTTCTCAGCATCACTGTTAATGGCCTTTGTGGTCTGTTCTAAGCTTTCTATTCCATCATTTGATGTTCTCAGTACCACTGTTAATGATCTCTGTGATCTGTTCTAAGCTTTCTATTCCATCATTTAATATTCTCAATACAACTGTTAATGGCCTCTGTGATCTGTTCTAAGCTTTCTATTCCATCATTTGATGTTCCCAGTACCACTGTTAATGGCCTCTGTGATCTGTTCTAAGCTTTCTATTCCATCATTTAATGTTCTCAGTACCACTGTTAATTACCTCTGTGATCTGTTCTAAGCTTTCTATTCCATCATTTGATGTTCTCAGTACCACTGTTAATGACCTCTCTGATCTGTTCTAAGCTTTCTATTCCATCATTTTATGTTCTCAGTACCACTGTTAATGGCCTCTGTGATCTGTTCTAAGCTTTCTATTCCATCATTTGATGTTCTCAGTACCACTGTTAGTGACCTCTGTGATCTGTTCTAAGCTTTCTATTCCATCATTTAATGTTCTCAGTACCACTGTTAATGGCCTTTGTGGTCTGTTCTAAGCTTTCTATTCCACCATTTGATGTTCTCAGTACCACTGTTAATGATCTCTGTGATCTGTTCTAAGCTTTCTATTCCATCATTTAATATTCTCAGTACCACTGTTAATGACCTCTGTGATGTGTTCTAAGCTTTCTATTCCATCATTTGATGTTCTCAGTACCACTGTTAATGACCTCTGTGATCTGTTCTAAGCTTTCTATTCCATCATTTGATGTTCTCAGTACCACTGTTAATGGCCTCTGTGATTTGTTCTAAGCTTTCTATTCCATCATTTCATGTTCTCAGTACCACTCTTAATGACCTCTGTGATGTGTTCTATGCTTTCTATTCCATCATTTGATGTTCTCAGTACCACTGTTAATGACCTTTGTGATCTGTTCTAAGCTTTTTATTCCATCATTTCATGTTCTCAGTACCACTGTTAATGACCTGTGTGATCTGTTCTAAGCTTTCTATTCCATCATTTGATGTTCTCAGTACCACTGTTAATGACCTCTGATCTGCTCTAAGCTTTCTATTCCATCATTTGATGTTCTCAGTACCACTGTTAATGGACTCTGTGATCTGTTCTAAGCTTTCTATTCCATCATTTGATGTTCTCAGTACCACTGTTAATGACCTCTGTCATCTGTTCTAAGCTTTCTATTCCATCATTTGATGTTCTCAGTACCACTGTTAATGGCCTCTGTTATCTGTTCTAAGCTTTCTATTCCATCATTTCATGTTCTCAGTACCACTGTTAATGACCTCTGTAATCTGTTCTAAGCTTTCTATTCCATCATTTGATGTTCTCAGTACCACTGTTAATGGCCTCTGTGATTTGTTCTAAGCTTTCTATTCCATCATTTGATGTTCTCAGTACCACTGTTAATGACCTCTGTGATCTGTTCTAAGCTTTCTATTCCATCATTTGATGTTCTCCGTACCACTGTTAATGACCTCTGTGATCTGTTCTAAGCTTTATATTCCATCATTTAATGTTCTCAGTACCACTGTTAATGACCTCTGTGATCTGTTCTAAGCTTTCTATTCCATCATTTGATGTTTTCAGTACCACTGTTAATGACCTCTGTGATCTGTTCTAAGCTTTCTATTCCATCATTTGATGTTCTCAGTACCACTGGTAATGACCTCTGATCTGTTCTAAGCTTTCTATTCCATCATTTCATGTTCCCGGTACCACTGTTAATGACCTCTGTGATCTGTTCTAAGCTTTCTATTCCATCATTTAATGTTCTCAGTACCACTGTTAATGACCTCTGTGATCTGTTCTAAGTTTTCTATTCCATCATTTGATGTTCTCAGTACCACTGTTAATGACCTCTGATCTGTTCTAAGCTTTCTATTCCATCATATCATGTTCTCAGTACCACTGTTAATGACCTCTGTGATCTGTTCTAAGCTTTCTATTCCATCATTTGATGTTCTCAGTACCACTGTTAATGGCCTCTGTGATCTATTCTAAGCTTTCTATTCCATCATTTGATGTTCTCAGTACCACTGTTAATGACCTCTGTGATTTGTTCTGAGCTTTCTATTCCATCATTTGATGTTCTCAGTACCACTGTTAATGACCTCTGTGATCTGTTCTAAGCTTTCTATTCCATCATTTGATGTTCTCAGTACCACTGTTAATGATCTCTGTAATCTGTTCTAAGCTTTCTATTCCATCATTTAATGTTCTCAGTACCACTGTTAATGACCTCTGTGATCTGTTCTAAGCTTTCTATTCCATCATTTGATGTTCTCAGTACCACTGTTAATGGCCTCTGTGGTCTGTTCTAAGCTTTCTATTCCATCATTTGATGTTCTCAGCATCACTGTTAATGGCCTTTGTGGTCTGTTCTAAGCTTTCTATTCCATCATTTGATGTTCTCAGTACCACTGTTAATGATCTCTGTGATCTGTTCTAAGCTTTCTATTCCATCATTTAATATTCTCAGTACCACCGTGCATGGCCTCTATGATCTGTTGTAAGCTTTCTATTCCATCATTTGATGTTCTCAGTACCACTGTTAATAACCTCTGTGATCTGTTCTAAGCTTTCTATTCCATCATTTGATGTTCTCAGTACCACTGTTAATAACCTCTGTGATCTGTTCTAAGCTTTCTATTCCATCATTTTTGATGTTCTCAGTACCACTGTTAATGGCCTCTGTGATTTGTTCTAAGCTTTCTATTCCATCATTTGATGTTCTCAGTACCACTGTTAATGACCTCTGATCTGCTCTAAGCTTTTTATTCCATCATTTCATGTTCTCAGTACCACTGTTAATAACCTCTGTGATCTGTTCTAAGCTTTCTATTCCATCATTTGATGTTCTCAGTACCACTGTTAATAACCTCTGTGATCTGTTCTAAGCTTTCTATTCCATCATTTTTTATGTTCTCAGTACCACTGGTAATGGCCTCTGTGATTTGTTCTAAGCTTTCTATTCCATCATTTGATGTTCTCAGTACCACTGTTAATGACCTCTGATCTGCTCTAAGCTTTTTATTCCATCATTTCATGTTCTCAGTACCACTGTTAATGACCTGTGTGATCTGTTCTAAGATTTCTATTCCATCATTTGATGTTCTCAGTACCACTGTTAATGACCTCTGATCTGCTCTAAGCTTTCTATTCCATCATTTGATGTTCTCAGTACCACTGTTAATGGCCTCTGTGATGTGTTCTAAGCTTTCTATTCCATCATTTCATGTTCTCAGTACCACTGTTAATGACCTCTGTGATCTGTTCTAAGCTTTCTATTCCATCATTTGATGTTCTCCGTACCACTGTTAATGACCTCTGTGATCTGTTCTAAGCTTTCTATTCCATCATTTAATGTTCTCAGTACCACTGTTAATGACCTCTGTGATCTGTTCTAAGCTTTCTATTCCATCATTTGATGTTCTCAGTACCACTGTTAATGGCCTCTGTGATCTGTTCTAAGCTTTCTATTCCATCATTTGATGTTTTCAGTACCACTGTTAATGACCTCTGTGATCTGTTCTAAGCTTTCTATTCCATCATTTGATGTTCTCAGTACCACTGGTAATGACCTCTGATCTGTTCTAAGCTTTCTATTCCATCATTTCATGTTCTCGGTACCACTGTTAATGACCTCTGTGATCTGTTCTAAGCTTTCTATTCCATCATTTAATGTTCTCAGTACCACTGTTAATGACCTCTGTGATCTGTTCTAAGCTTTCTATTCCATCATTTGATGTTCTCAGTACCACTGTTAATGACCTCTGATCTGTTCTAAGCTTTCTATTCCATCATTTCATGTTCTCAGTACCACTGTTAATGACCTCTGTGATGTGTTCTAAGCTTTCTATTCCATCATTTGATGTTCTCAGTACCACTGTTAATGACCTCTGTGATCTGTTCTAAGCTTTCTATTCCATCATTTAATGTTCTCAGTACCACTGTTAATGACCTCTGTGATCTGTTCTAAGCTTTCTATTCCATCATTTCATGTTTTCAGTACCACTGTTAATGACCTCTGTGATCTGTTCTAAGCTTTCTATTCCATCATTTGATGTTCTCAGTACCACTGGTAATGACCTCTGATCTGTTCTAAGCTTTCTATTCCATCATTTCATGTTCTCGGTACCACTGTTAATGACCTCTGTGATCTGTTCTAAGCTTTCTATTCCATCATTTGATGTTCTCAGTACCACTGGTAATGACCTCTGATCTGTTCTAAGCTTTCTATTCCATCATTTGATGTTCTCAGTACCACTGTTAATGACCTCTGTGATCTGTTCTAAGCTTTCTATTCCATCATTTGATGTTTTCAGTACCACTGTTAATGGCCTCTGTGATCTGTTCTAAGCTTTCTATTCCATCATTAAAGTGTTTTGTGCTATCACCCTCTATATTATACCAATGTTCGGCTTGTTCTCTGATATTTCTTATTCCAGTGAGTTCAATCAACATAAATATTAAGTCCATTTCATCTTTGCATTTGATATTTCCCATCCTACTGCTTCCACCGTGACACCAAGTAGTAATCTTCTTATGAGAAGAGTTTGAAGATACCAAAGAGGTAATCAGAATCCGTGAATCGAGGGACTGACAATACAATGGCTAAAGGAAAAGGACAAACAACAATCTTAAAAAACAATATATAGAAAATTAAAGATAAGACTGAGTAACAAGAATTGCATCAAAAACGGGGGTGAACTCAGTTGCTCCGGAAGGGTAAGCAAGCAGTTCCTTCTCCACTAGTGGCACTCGTATAGTTACAAACCTGGTGGTGAATGAGGCAAGAACTGTGGAGTGCTTGCGACATGCGAAACTTATCGATTTACAGATATTCGTAATGGTTAATCAAGTCATGGTCATTGGTGTTGACCGTAAATCCTTCGAGGTAATGACTTCAACTTGACCAATAGGAACCCTTGGTTCGGTAGTTTCCCTATTAGCAGCTACACTCTTTCATCAAATCCTGATAGAAACCACAAGTTCTGGAATGTTGGACAACTGAGAGATATATACTCCATAAGCACGTACTGCTAGAATGTTGTTACATATAAATGGAAGATTCACCATGGGAAAATTGTAATCATATAATTTTTTGTAAGGTTTCGATCTTTACTGGACATCATTGCCAATTTTGAGGTTGATGTCAAGGTATGAAGGAAATCTAGCTGCATGTGTGGTATCCTGTATCTAAAGCTCTTTGGGATAGGTGTGATCAACGGAATCACCAAACTATTCATCTATATAGCGGAACGTGAAATTAAAGGATTGGGCTAGCTTCTTTTCGTTTTACCTGAGAAGCCCCTGTATAAAGTCTGCCTCGTACGAATAAAGGAACAAGTCGGCGATAGGAGGAGCACAGTTTGTACCCATATGTATGCCGATTATCTATTGAAAAACATGTCCACCAATAAGTTCCTAGATTATTCCAAGTCTCATTTCGGCGACATGACTATCATTGACATAAGCAAAATTATTCACACAGCCTTGACACCATATACCACCTGTCCTAAAAACAACAGGAAACACAGCTTTGTCGCTTGATAAATCATCTGGGCATTAGTATAAGGCAATCTGATCTACAGTGGATCTTTATATGTAACATGTTTCTCTGCTGTTTACATATATAAATTCTGTGCTGTTGTATTACTTTGACATTGGAATTTTGATCCACATTATCAACATTATGATTTATTTGCTTTTTCTTTAGAAATGTTTCTTAAAACAAATATATCTAATAGTAAATTCATCAATAGAGATCCACTTTAAGGTATTTAATCGTTGTTTCAGTCTTTCCTGTTATGCAAACTTTCTCTCCTGTTACTATTTGTAAATGAAATTAATAATTTGAACAGAATTCTTCATTCTAAAGCTTCATTAGAAAAGCAAAATATATTATTTTCTTGAGCTTTAATCCCTGAAAAATACTATTTCAAGAATTCTTGATTTGTATTCAAGTAAACGGAAAATATGAATTATAATTTCCGTTCTGTTACCGATTTCGTTCTGTCCTGTTACATTGCCTACAGTAACATGAACGAATGTAACAGTACGGAATTATTCAATATTTATTTATAATCTTCATTTCCCTTTTAATGTTCTCTATTAAGAAAAATGTTATTTTTGAATTGATTTATATAAGGATGTATATTAATGACATCTTGTCTAAACATTTTACTGATTTAACAGTCAAAAGCTGGTAACAGAACAGCAGTACAAAAAGTATTGTGGTAATAAGGCTTAACATGGATGTTCACTGATTTTTTTAAATTGCACCTTTCAAGCTTTTTTCTTTGACTAATGGCTTGAGGAAATGATATAGTAGAGATGACATATGGGAAATTGTACTCGGTGGTATGTGTGTTTTAAAAACAACAAAATAATATTCGGTAACAAGAGAGAATTCAAATTGTGGGACATGATTAAAAACTTTTTTTTCCCTTTAAATAAATGAGTTTTTTGGGGGAAAACTCACTTTTATTAATATTTATGATCCCTAACTATTATATACGTGTAAGCTAAAGTAGACATATTATTCATGCATAGTTAATTTTTTATTTCTGTTGCAAAATTGTAGTCATTGTCTTGGACAACACTGTTTTCTGGACCTGTCAATGTTCGATGCATCGAAAAAGTATCAATTATTACTTCAAAATTCAGTTTATATAGATACGATAACGTAACCCTCATTCCGCTTGTGCTCCAGTTAGGAGCACAAGCGGACTGAGGGTTACATTATCGTATCTAAGTTTATATATGCTAATCTTTCAAACAAAACACAACTTTACTATGAAAAATCAGAAATAAAATAAATCAGACAGTGATTATGTGGTGGACAGGAAACTTGCCAATTTTTTATATTGACTCATATAGCAAAAAATCGAAGGTGACGAATACTTATGTCCATGGACTGTATGTTGATATAAATCATATTATGCAGTTATTTGTTGAAAAGATTTGTCATACTTTACCATTGATTTAATTTGAGTTATTTCCCTTTGTACGCTAATTGAGGCAAAACAAATTACATGTGCTTCCTAATAATTTGTATAGTATACTATGCGAATCGTACGTTGGTTTCCGCTAATTCTACTGACTAATTTTTTCTGCCTACCCTAATGTTATTATGTTCATTTTTGAACAAGCACTATTAAAGTCAGAATGTGTCCCCTGTAGAAACTAGCTAAACATATTTTAAAAAATAAATTGTTTTTCCTACCTACCGACCCTAATATTTTATAGCATGTTAGCGGAAACACAGGTATTTTTTCTCTTGGCCTAATGTGTTTGTATATTGTGTACTTTAACGGTAATTAATACATGTTTTTTTTTAACATTCTGTTTAGAGTTCTATTTTCAATCATTTTTTTCTTTTTTTCTTCTCTGAATTTAAATGTTTCCGTGGATAGCATTTATTTTGTTGACACTTTTAAGTTGCTGTTAACATCAGACTGCATGAGTATGGACACGAACAAATTAAATTAAGGAAAAAGAAATGAAATAATAAAGAATTGTTTATTGAAAATAGATATGTAAACAATCACAGCTTTTGAAAATGATTTGCCGGATGGAGTCGATCTCGAACACTTCAAACGGGAAGTAGTTAGGTGGAAAATGAGTCTGTCGGAAACATTGGCAGAGTTGGATTCTTTTCTTTATCCTACCATTGGAAGAATGTTGCTGACCTTGTTAACAATGTCAATATACACCGCTGCATCTGAAAGGTCATTTAGCGCAATGCGCAGAATCAAAACTTACCTGCGCTCAACAATGAAAAATGAACGTCTTTCTATCATTGGCATATTGCACATTCACCGGAGCAAAAGTGTTAACATTGAGGGTATCATAGACGAATTTGCTGGAGCTGCCAACAGGAGATTGGCTTTCGCTTTTAACGATGATTCCTAAGCTTATCCAGATTGAAATAATAAAATTGTGTCATCGATAAAAATATGTTTTAGTAAGGTCTTAATAAATACTCAAATATGTGGCATAACTATATAGCTATCAATGAGACCACTACCACCCCTTAACTCAAATTTAAAAAGAAAACAACTACAGGTAAATGATTCTCCTGATAATTGTCAAATACCAGTGGCATGGTTTTTTTTCTAAAGCATCGGGTCTCTGTTCATCTATTTTTATTTCAGTTTTTAAACAGTTTTTTTTTCTAATCCTCCTCTTTATAGTTGAAAGATGACGTAAATATTGTTGATGAGTTGTCGTAATTTCCTAAAAAAAACCAGTTTCTTTTCCATTTAAAATCCTAAAAATCGCTGAGCCTTGCCAATCTTGCCTACACATGAATTGATATTTTGTTACGCCCCTGCATATGTAAGACATAATTTTTTTCCGGTTGAAATTTTATCCGGTGGAAAGAATTTAATATTAAATTTTATGTCACGGTAAATATTTTATAATAAAATACTTTCCATTGCTATAAAAAAAAAAGTGTCCTAGTGTACAATAAATAGATACATAATATTATTTCCGACGCTGATTATTAAATCATGAGACACATCTGTAATATTATTTCCGACAAGGATTTGTATTATAAACATACTGCCTTTAGTTGATGGTGTTTACGGTAGATTACCAGATGAAGTAAAAAAAAAATTTCTGAGTGTGGTAATACTGAATGCCCTTCGGAGGGTGGTATTGCGGGATGTGGTATATCCTTGCAATACCACCCTCTGCTTTGGTGGGCGGGATCAAGAAAAGTTAGAGAAAAATACCATATCTACATTTACCGATGAAATTGCCGAATTACGAATTATCAAAGAAATTTGCATAAAGTATAATATTGTAGTATACTATGCAAATCCTTGTTTCCGACGATTAATGATAAATCACCTGAACCATCAAATGAGATAATCCGGATAATATTTTATACTAAGTTAAGTAATATTATGTCCGACGCTGATTATTAAATCACGAGACGCATCTGTAATATTATTAATAATATTTCCGACGCTCATTGATAAATCACCCGATATATCAAATGAGCTAATCCGGATAATATTTTATACTATTAAAGGTATCCGTCTATCGTTATTTAGACGGTCAGTAAATCGTTGAAGGGTGAGCGCTCCAGCGCGAACCCTTCAACTATTTACTTACCGTCTAAATAACCATAGTCGGTCACGGGAGCTTATAGCATTTGTGTACGATGTTGCTGATCTATAACTTAATTGAAACAGTAACTTAAGTTCTTTCCACGAACTATGTTTGACAGACTTTCTAGGAAGTTCTAAGGCTAAAGACGTAATGGTCAATACACAAAATTAAGCACAAGACGTACAGATTTGTGATTTAATTCACAAGTCTGTTAATTGGCAACGTCCCTTGGTGCTCCCTGCTTGGTGACCACCCACGATATGAATATTTTATTTTATTATTAAAATAGAGTTAGGGATTCCACGTGCTGGCCATTATGCGGAGAGCACAAGACTTTCAGACTTGTGATTATATTGGGTCACAGATCTGTTAACTGGCACCGTCCCTTGGTGCTCCCTGCTTGATGGCCACCCCACGATGTGAATACTTTAACTAATTTTTGTTTTTGTTTTTTAAATTCTTTCGATAATTTGAATTGTAGAATAGTGAATCCACGGGCGGGCTTGGCCATCTTGCGGAGAGCACACGATTTTCAGATTTGTGATTATATTGGGTCACAGGTCTGTTAACTGGCACCGTCCCTTGGTTCTCCCTGCTTGAAGGCCACCCTACGAAATGAATGACTCATTAATATATTTTTAATAAATATTTTGCATTGTTGGCTTTCTGATACTGTTACTATAGTCACAAAACTGGCGTGGCTCATAAGTTCATCCTAATGGCATGGACCCTTGGTACCTCAAGTAGTCATACTATTTCTTTATTTTAAGATACATTTTATTTCCTCCTCATTTGTTAGAGTGATCAATACACACCTAAGACTATGGCTCTAAACTAGTGGTGAAAACATTAGTGCTGGTTTTTTTGGGGGGTTTTTCCCATCTTTTTTGTTATGCTATAAAACAATTGTAAATAATAAATGCTCATATTGTATATGTTTATATGCCCCCTGTGGGCCCTTGATTGTATATATGTATAAGATAAGATAAGATAAGATCAGATTTTATTGTCCAATCAAGGTCCCAGCAAGGGCAGTGATTTATATTACACAAAAATACAATAAACATTCTAATACATAAATGTAATAAACAGTATACAAACAAGCAATTTGCAAATGTATATGCCCCCTGTGGGCCCTTGATTGGTGAATCAATAAACTTATGACTTATGACTTATAACTAAAAGACTTATAACAGTTGGGTTTTTTTTTTTTTTTTTTTTTTTTATCTCCCTTGGTCACCTGCTTCCCTCCTAGTAAATCGTTATTAAATAAATTCATCAATTTAATTTGTATTATGTACATGAAATTATAAACCCGCTTTAATTGGTTTAATAAAGTATTTCTATTTTTATTATTTCTATTTCTATACTATAGATTATAGACCATGTTTGCACATTATTATGTTAAATTATATCATAATTATAAGAAGAATGTGTTTCAACAATAAACAAGTTGCATGAGGTTGTGGAAATACGAGTGTTTGCATAGTTTAAAAATCCCGTTGAAGTGGAAAATTTACGAACCAATCATAATTATAGTCTTGCTAAGGGTATTCCCCCTAATACAACCAGGAAGTTTAAATTGGACCGTTCTATTTATTTTAAACGGTCGTGGCAGTCTATAAAAACAGAGGAAAACATCAAAATATTAATATATTAATTCTTTTTAAATTATATTATATTATTAACATGACTGTTAATGTATAGCCCTGTATCAGGGCATACTATTTAACCCCTGTCTGTCCCTCCCTATAGTTTTGAGCTAGAGTTTTTGCAATATTTTGTAGTGTATTTAATGTACAAATACTAAAGGTGTGCATTCCTACAGGATGTTGACTTCTAAAAAATCACAAAATGATATACAGTTGAACTAAGTCATTTTTAAGTTAGTACATCAAAATGTCTTACACACACAGACTTTATACATTCTCTAAACTAAGGGGCATACCAGTTTTAAGTTGGGCCTTTCAAAAAGTTTTATTTGATGCTCCATAATATGATAATTTACAAATTGCATGTTTAATGTGATATAAATATGATAAACTATAAAACCATGCAGAAGTCTAACATAATGCCAACTTTAAAGCATTAACATTACAAAGCTGGTTTTTGTACGAATACCTGCCAGTCGCTTAGGGGGAAAAGACTTATTTTGATTTCCCTTTCTTATAAGGACCCCCCCTTTTTTTTTTAGGATTGTCAGACAACAAAATATACAAGTTAATCGATAAGTACCCATTAGGATAATATATTTTATTTATTCTTGCAGGTCTAGGATGTTTTGTAAACAGTACTATTTGCGAGGTAGTCCGAGATTCCTCTGCTGTCTGACGGCTTTTATGGACTTGCTGTAGCACGGACTATTTGGGAGGTTGTGTCACAATATCCTTGGAAGTTGGAACTACTATAGATGAATATTCACACGATCTCTTATTATTTTCAAGATCTACGGGATACATGTAGTCATAAATTATTTTCCTAACCAACAAATTCACGTAAACTTCCTTACGACCGTGGCGATATGAGCATAACTGCCACGATGAATAAACTGCGTCAACGTGTTTACAAATGCAATGACGTCTTGTTTACGTGTTTTTACTCCGATTGATTTAGGGAACGACCATTTAACTTGAAGGGGGTGCGGTTATGTTTTTTTTCTTAAAAAATATTCTGATTTTGGTGGAGGAAAACAAAAATAATCTGATTCAGTTTTTGTCATATAACCTAATGTTAAATTCTGGAAAAAAAATTCTCGCTTTGCGCAACAAAAAAAATAAATATTCTAACTCTTGTGTTGTCCGAAAAAAAAATTCTGAACGAAGCAAAAAACCATAACCCTCCCCCCCCCCCCCCCCCCCCCCCCCCCCCCTTTCAAGTTAAATGGTCGGTCCTTATAATATTGTTTGATCATAAATTTTGCCAATTTAATCCAACTAAATTTTACATATATATACAATTTAACCTCATGGAAATCCCCCCTTTAAGAACTTTTGGATCTGCACCTGCATTTTATTTTATAAAACATGCACATCATCATTCATAGGGGATGCGGGGATAATCCAGAATAAAAATAGACCAGTGCCGGTTTTGGGTGTTAAAATGTTGGCGCATGCCCAGCGCCCCTGACTGTTGACACTCCGTTTCAATCGTAACTACTCGCCCATTCTCGCTACCCTGCAAATATCTGCAGGGTAGCGAGAATGGCCGAGTAGCTACGATTGCACTCCCTTTAACACGAATAATCCAGTCGTTATATTACGCTACATCCAGCGATAGTGTCGATAGAGGGCGCAGTATTATTCAAGTTACACTCCCTTAAGACAGACTCCTAAAATACCTTGGCAACGCTACTTTCACTTCTGAAAATCATGCGCAATGGATACTTTCGATGTAAATAAAAACATCGTCTGCTAGAAAACTATGGCCATGGACCAAGTACAGGTTGTGATGGCTAAGCGTAAACCAAACTGGTCTGAAAGCGAATTGCTTGCGCTTTCCGATGCAGTGGCATCTAACATTTCACTCATCCGCGGTCAATTTGGCCCAGGGTTAACGGCCAGAGACAAAAATACGTGTTGGCCGAAGTTGCCGAAAGGTAAAAGCTTTCCCCGTGAGATTCAGCACGATTTACATATTATATATCCCCCGTCATATACCAATTAATGTAAATATTGTGATTTTCATGTAATTATACTGGCTATCATGGGCGTCTTTAATTGACAAATAAACATATTCTATTCTATTCTATCCCTTATTTTAATTTCCATTACTTGTTTCTATTTTGTGGCACTATATACACTATGGTCAGGTTTCCTTGGTCGAGTAGCTTGAGCCAATATATATACACTATAAGTCCGACTCCGACCCCACTCGAGCAGTGTCCGGAAAATCGACGCGCACGTCTCCGTCAGACTTAATTATTATCTAGCTAGTCCTACTTATTGACTCGAACTTTTTTGTGTATTTCCCATGGCATTTAACATGTAATGATGTTTGACCTACATTTTGTAAGTTGATTGATTGTTAGTTGTTTGACGTCCAGTCGCAGCAAATAAGTCGGATCTGTCAAAAACTAAAACAGACAATGTACTTAGGGACCGACCATTTAACTTGCCGGGGGGGGGGGGGGTATGGTTTTTCGGACGACACGAGTTAGAATATTTATTTTTTTTCCAGAATTCAACATTAGGTTATATGACAAAAACTCTGAATCAGATTATTATTTTTTTCCTCCACCAAAATCAGAATATTTTTTTAGAAAGAAACCATAACCCTGCCAGCAACCTTTTTTGTTCCGACAAGATGTCTTCAGCAGCAAAGACACAAGCTGCCAAGAAATCCGCTGCAAAGAAGGCTGTAAAATCACAAATAAAAACATTAATAGGCAGCATCAAAAGCAAAGAAGAAGAGAAGATGTCTAGCTTCATTTATCAAAACACAGCCCTTTTAAGGGCTACCAAATTTTCTCAAAAAGAATCTTAAAATGTTGTGCATCAGTTAGAAAAGCTTAATCCACCCAAACTCTGTAAAGTTTCTTTCCGTTATCTTCTGATTCATATTATTTCAGTTCTTAAAATATTTCAGTTTTGATCAATATGAACATGAGACTTCTAAACTGACAAACTTTATAGGTACAACTTTAGATAGATAAATAATATGATGAGATACATGAACATGAGACATTGATATCAGGAAGACTGCAACAAAAATATGGAATTTATGAACATGAGACACCAAAAACTGAAAATCATTAAAAAAAACATTTTCACAAAAATGTCGCGAAAAAACACAATCATTAAAATGTCATCACACATAAAATCCCTTGGACTTTCAAAAGTTGGCAGATATGACAACCACAAGAAGCAGTACAATTCATTATAGATAATGAATTAACACGAAAAAACAAGTGATGTGATTGATTGATTACATATATTGGAATATTAAATCAATTATATATTAAATTATAATCATGATAATACACACAATTAATAATAAACAATATATGTATGCAAATTTCAGAGTCTGTACTATAAATGAAAAAAATTGAGTAAAATACATACATTCTTGTCACAGGAGACTTTCCAACATGTCCAACTTTAATATTAAATAATTTAAATTCCTTGTCTTAAGATTTGTGTTTATTTCAAATGGAAAAAACTTTTTTCTGCTATTTGACTATTTCTTAATTTTTCATATATTTTAAAGTGTAAATGCAGTTAGTACGTCTTGCATAGCCAGAACTGTGGCGGAATGCAAAAAGAAATGGCAAGACATGCAGGGGACGACAAAGAAAAAGGAAGCAGCTAGGAGGGCAAATGCTCAAGCCACTGGTGGAGGTCCACCTCCTGTTTGTAATCTAAGGCCTTGGGAGTCGACAGTAAGTATACAATGTTCAATTATTTCAAATGTATGACAAACAGATATGGTTTTTAAAAAAAAAATAACAAATTGTCTACTTATAATTAGAAAATATATACATACAGTGTCGTCAAATATCAAGTTTATTTCTACAATGTTTAGAAACTGGTAGAATTGCAAGCTTCATCGAGCATTATTTTGTAGTTGCAGTATAAATATAGAGAACAAAACTCTGGTCAAAAGAGTTACAATAGGCCTAACTGAAAGTGAATTGTATTTCTTCACAAAACTTAACATGATACAAAACATTAACTAAAATAACAGAGAACAGACAATGAAAATATGACAACACTTGGCTTTCATCTTAATCATTTAATGTACCAACAACAGTAATGAAAAAAACCTGATATAGGGTAAAAATTGAAAAGATCACAAACAATTTATATCTATCAGAGGCGAATCCAGGATATGAAGTTAGCGGGAGGCATGTGACACTTTTGGGCATCAAAAAAGGATTTTAAGAGGGGCGCACACCCGCCACGCCTCCGCTTGATTCCGCCCCTGTCGATAGCCATATACTGATGAGACATATATATAGAATTTGGGTCCAGAATTAAAAAAGAAATTAAAATAAGTAATATAGTGTATGTTTAATTTTAGAGCCCCCTAGCATGGTGTATTACTATATTAGGCCATATTGACATTTTCCAAAAGTTAAATAGATGGTACATTTTGTATATATATATAAAATTTGTGGGAAATGTTAATATGGCCTAAAATAGTAATAAAACATGCCAGGGGGTTCTAAAATTAAACATACACTCTAGATAACTTATTTTAATAAAAAAAAAAAAAAAGCCTGGACCCAGGTGCCTGTGAGAAAACCGAAGTGCAAATCAAGAATGGTCATCTATATAATAATTTTTTTTTTACCTAATAGGCTAGTTGAAACTTCTGGTGACTGAATGGACTGATAACATTGAGTACACAAGACACAGGATGAAGACAAACAATACAGACACATACACTCCGGCCCACTCCCACATGTTGTCTCCAACCCCCCCCCCCCCCCCCCCCGTTTCCGATATCCTGACCACGGGCTACATCTCTGTTCATGCCCACTCCCCCAAATTGTATGTTGCTACAATTATAAGTTTAATATTGACACGAGTGATATTTTAACATCTTTAAATATATTGATAGAGATATTGATAATGATTATGCAATATTTATTTTTTTCATTTTCGATAAATCACAATCACAATCGGCTAAGGGAATTCCCCGTATAGACCCAGGAAGTTTTAGCTTGGATTAGTCTATTTAAAACCGGGTCAACAAAATTAATACAAATCAGAAGAAAACATCACAATATAAAAATATAAATTATTTTTAAAATATTTCACCACTTTACACAAGATATACCCCCCATTCTAAGTCAGAGATTGTAACATTATTAGGTCAGAATTTACAATTTATATCAAGTTTCCAAAAACTACCACCCGTGAAAGTAAATAAACTCTTCCATTGTATAAAATGTTGTTGCCGACACGATTTGAGGACTTTAGTAAACACAATTTAACTGTGGATTATTATGGCGTTTTCAAGCTCCATTAAAAGAGCACAAAATCCAAAACGTTGTGAGCTCTGTAAAACTGATATAAAAATTAAGTGGAGATGCGTTGAATGCAATAAGTTCATCTGCGACCGATGTAAGGAAATTCATCTGAATGTACAAACGAACATTCAGCACCAGATTATTGATATTAAATCGCCATTTCAAGATGTACAACCGAAAATAATAACGGACAATATCCCGTGTACAGAACATACGACAAAAATGACATTTCTATTCTGTAGAACCTGTGATCAACTTGTGTGTGCAGATTGTATTTTATCTAAACACAACAAACACAACTTTGAACCCATAGAAAAAATTCTCTCGGAAAAATTGGGTGAACTTAAAGGAGCGGAGGCGAGATATAGTCGAGATTTAACTTTCTGTCGGGCAAAAGTTGTAGAATTACAAATCAGTGAAACTAAATACCAGTCTTTGTGTGATGAATCAATAACAACAATTAAAAAAAGAGAAAAACAATTAATAGATGGAATCACTAAACATTCTCAAAAACTACAAAATGAAATAGAACTGGAAAGAAAAACTGTTAAAAAGACATTCTGTGACTTGAAGAGACAGACCGACCAAGCCGAAAAAACAATTATACTCCACCAAGATGAAATCATGGCAGCTTTGAAATCTATCCAAGGAAGTACAATATTTACAACAGCCACAAAATCTAAGAAAATGATGTCAGACTTGAATTTTAATCAAATTCCTTCTGAAATTAAATATTTTATTCCAGGGAAAGAAACAGTTAATGATATATCAAACTTATTTGGATCACTTCAGAAAATGAAAATACCACAAGTAGAATCAGACATTGATTTTGAGGTTGTTAATTCATACACTACAGATTTATCAGGTATTAATAACATAATTACTGTTGATGACAAATCAACATGGGTTAATAATTGTAAAAAAGTCATAAGACAAATAAACATTGACAATGACAACATTACAACCACAAAGCAGATTTCTTGTGTTATCTGTGACATGACATTGACATCAAACAATGACATACTTCTGTCTGTTGGTTCAGATATAAAACTCTTGACAAAGTCAGGAGAAATAAAACCATTCTTCTCAGTGTCACCCTTGTTACCCCGGGGAATCCATGTGACTAGTGACAATTATATTATAGTAGGTGTCAAAGAACCTGGTGATCTCTACACACCTACAGACAAAAGTACAAGGGCACTACTTATCTTTGGTATGGATGGTAAACAACAACATACTTATCAATATGACAGTAACAAACACAGACTGTTTACTTTACCACTACGTATCACAACAAATAATAACAAAGACATAGTTGTTGTTGACAGGACATCAGATGATACTGGGAGGGTGGTGGTTGTAGGGTGGGAGGGGGGTTTAAGGTGGACATATACAGGACATTCTAAGATAAATGTTACTACACAATTTGATCCTCGTGATGTAGTAACAACAACAGCAGGACACATTATTGTGTGTGACCTTTTTACACATGCCCTCCATGTTTTATCTGAACAAGGAGATATATTGACATGTAAAGTAATGGAGGACACAGGGATTAAATATCCTATATCACTTGACATTGACATGAGGGGACAATTATGGGTGGGTTGTGGTCCAGGGTCTGACGCAACAATACACAAAGTAAAACTTCTTTAATGAATCGAGTTTTATTATTTATATTTGACAGCTGACATTTTTCTTTTTGACATCTGCCATTTTTATTTTTATTTTTAAATTAAATGGAGCTTTATAATAATTTAGAAACTGACATTTTATTTCAATGAAATTGTATAATAATTTGACAGCTGACATTTTTCATTTTAAAATGTGGTTTTATAAAAATTTTAGATGGCTGACATTTTTATTTTCTAAATGAAGTTTTATAATAATTTACTTTAGACACCTGACATTTTTATGTTTTAATTGAGTTGTAGAATAATTTGGACAGTTGACATTTTTATTTTTAAAAGAAGTTTTATAATAATTTAAACAGATGATAAAATAAGATTGTTTGGTGATCTTTGATATATTTGAAGACCTGACAATTTTATTTTTTAAATAAGTTTGTACATGTATCCTGGTGGTATCATATTTTGTATGTACACAGGTATGGACAAATGACATTTTCAGATAATTGTATGATTTATTTGGAGACCTGACATTTTTATCTTTTTAAATGATGATGTATGATAAATCTGGACATTAAAAGTGTATGAATTGATATACCTGCACAAGATGTCTGTTGTCATTATATATATATTATTTATATTTATATTTATTTGTGTTTCATTTTTTATAAGAAAAAAAATTGGTTTGATGTTTTGATCCCCAAATTCAGAAGTGGGGAGATGTGCATTTTTTTACTTCAAAAGATTCCAAAAGTATTTACTGTAAAAACAATCATGAGAATATAATAAACAGAGATATAACAACTAAATACTATTTATATTTATTATATTTTACACTTGTATCATAAGTTTAGATTTTTATTACACATCAATTATGAACAGAAAATTTAAACAGTGATGATGGTGAAAATCCAGATCTTGAGATGGGCACAAAAAATGTGACAGTGTTTAAGCCAGTGAATGGATTGGTTGGTTTATGGTGTTTAGTGCCACTTTCAACAATATTTCAGTTATGTCGTGGCGGTCAGTTTTATTGGTGGAGGAAACGGAGAAAACCACCGGCCTGTCACAAGTAACTGACAAACTTTATCACATAATGTTGAATCAAGTACACTTGTCCACGAACGGGGTTCGAACTCGCAACTTCAGTGGTGTTGGACACTGATTGCACATGTTGTTGTAAATCCAACTACCATATGATCATGATCACGACAATGACGCCCCTACCAGTGAATGGGATTCCCCCTTGTTAAATGGATGTTCAATGCGATGCAGATATAAACAATACAAAAACACAGATTCGCTTCTACCCAGATATACAAAATGTACATCTGATTAGGGACGGACCATTTAACTTGCAGGGGGGGGTTATGGTTTTTCTCTTAAAAAAATATTCTGAATTTGGTGGAGGAAAAAAAAAATCTGATGCAGAGTTTTTGTCATATAACCTAATGTTAAATTCTGGAGAGAACAAAATTGCGCTTTGCGCGCGACAAAAAAAATAAATATTCCAACTCTTGTGTTGTCCGAAAAAAAAATTCTGAACAACACAAAAAACCATAACCGCCCTGCAAGTTAAATGGTCGGTCCCTTATGTCATAGTTTATGAATCATTATTTCAAACTTACAGAGCGACTTTTTAATTGATTTTTTTTTATGAGAACAATGAAAATGTAATCTTATAGTTCATATTCTTAAAGAAAGTTTCAATTTATATGATGAAGCGTCTCAATTTTATTTGGTATGGCCTTAAAATGTTATAAGATTGAATAAAAACAAATTGGAGGAACCAGTAAAAAAATGACACTACATTTTGTTAGTTTGATTCCAGTTAGACAGAAGGTGAACTTGATAAAACAGTTACTAGTTGTCAGATGTATACTCTAGTTTCCTCCACAAATAAAACTGTTAGACCGAAGGTGAAGTTGATAAAACAATTACTAGTTGTCAGATGTATACTCTAGTTTCCTCCACAAATAAAACTGTTAGACAGAAGGTGAACTTGATAAAACAGTTATTAGTTGTCAGATGTATACTCTAGTTTCCTCAACAAATAAAACTGTTAGACAGAAGGTGAAGTTGATAAAACAGTTACTAGTTGTCAGATGTATACTCTAGTTTCCTCCATGGGCACAAACATGTGACAGTGTTTAAGCCAGTGAATGGGTTGGTTGGTAAATGGTGTTTAATGTCACCTTCAACAATATTTCAGTTGTGTCGTTGTGTTCAGTTTTATTGGTGGAGGAAACTGGAGAAAACCACAGACCTGTTGCAAGTAACTGTCGAACTTTATCACATATTGTTGTATCAAGTACACCTCGCCTTGAACAGGGTTTGACCTCTCAACTTTAGTGATGATAGGCATTGATTGCACTCGTAGTTGTAAATCCAACTACGTTGCGATCACGACCACAGCACTCCTACCAGTGAATGGGATTCCCAACCCCCTCTTGATATTAAATGGAAGTTCAATGTGATGTAGATATCAACAATGCAAAAACACAACCTGCACAGATTCACTTCCACCCAGATATCGTTCTTCTGTGTATACATGTAGATTTGTCAGTTTGTCACAATGTTAAAAGTGTCGTTAAACACCAATAAAACTGAGCACCATATTATACATCATAGCTGAAATATTGTTGACAGTGGCGTTAATACCAATAAAACTGGCCAACTTGTCATACATTAGGCCAAACAAAAATATATGTCTGTTTACGGTTACATCCTCCAAAAAAATAGGGTAGGTAGGTCGGATTTCCATTTTATTTTATTTTTTCATTTTATTTCACATACGTAAATTCCGGATTATGGACCTATCTGTATCCGGAAAAGGTACCGGACTTTGGAATATATTTGATTGCTCTCCAGTCTGAAGGTGTTATAATACCTCAAAAAAATTGATGCCTATTATTTTTCAGGATGTAACCGAAAACAGTTTTTTTAGTCCAAAGATTTCTGATGTGTCCACTTTCACTTTTGATTTACCGATAAAATGAACTAGGGTCTCCGCTGACAATAGGGTCGGTCGGGTAACCATAAACAGACATATATTTTTTTTTGGCCTTATACCTGACACATTGTCGAAAGTGTCGTTAAACACTAATAAAACTGGTCACCATGTTATACGCAATACCTGACACATTGTTCAAAGTGTCGTTAAACACCAACAAAACTAAATGCCATATTATACATCATAGCTGAAATATTGTTGACTGGTGTTAATACCAATAAAACTGGCCAACATGTCATATGTTATACCTGACACATTGTTGAAAAGTGTCGTTAAACACCAATAAAACTGGTCACCATGTTATACAAAATGTACGTTATACCTGACACATTGTTGAAAGTGTTGTTAAACACCAATAAAACTGGTCACCATGTTATACGTTATACCTGACACATTGTTGAAAGTGTCGTTAAACACCAATAAAACTGGTCACCGCGTTATACCTGACACATTGTTGAAAGTGTCGTTAAACACCAATAAAACTGGTCACCATGTTATACGTTATACCTAACACATTGTTGAAAGTGTCGTTAAACACCAATAAAACTGGTCACCGCGTTATACCTGACACATTGTTGAAAGTGTCGTTAAACACCAATAAAACTGGTCACCATGTTATACGTTATACCTGACACATTGTTGAAAGTGTCGTTAAACACCAATAAAACTGGTCACCATGTTATACGTTATACATGTACCTGACACATTCTTGAAAGTGTCGTTAAACACCAATAAAACTGAATGCCATATTATACATCATAGCTAAAATATTGTTGACAGTGGCGTTAATACCAATAATACTGGCCAACATGTCATACGTTATACCTGACACATTGTTGAAAGTGTCGTTAAACACCAATAAAACTGATCACCATGTTATACAAAATGTACGTTATACCTGACACATTGTTGAAAGTGTTGTTAAACACCAATAAAACTGGTCACCATGTTATACGTTGTACCCGACACATTGTTGAAAGTGTCGTTAAACACCAATAAAACTGGTCACCGCGTTATACCTGACACATTGTTGAAAGTGTCGTTAAACACCAATAAAACTGGTCACCATGTTATACGTTATACCTGACACATTGTTGAAAGTGTCGTTAAACACCAATAAAACTGGTCACCATGTTATACGTTATACATGTACCCGACACATTGTTGAAAGTGTCGTTAAACACCAATAAAACTAGTCGTCATGTTAAACATTATACCTGACGCATTGTTGAAAGTGACGTTAAACACCAATAAAACTGGTCACCGCGTTATACCTGACACATTGTTGAAAGTGTCGTTAAACACCAATAAAACTGGTCACCATGTTATACGTTATACCTGACACATTGTTGAAAGTGTCGTTGAACACCAATAAAACTGGTCACCATGATATACGTTATACATGTACCTGACACATTGTTGAAAGTGTCGTTAAACACCAATAAAACTGGTCGCCATGTCATACGTTATACCTGACACATTGTTGAAAGTGTCGTTAAACACCAATGAAACTGGTCACCATGTTATACAAAATGTACGTTATACCTGACACATTGTTGAAAGTGTTGTTAAACACCAATAAAACTGGTCGCCATGTTATACGTTATACCTGACACATTGTTGAAAGTGTCGTTAAACACCAATAAAACTGGTCACCGCGTTATACCTGACACATTGTTGAAAGTGTCGTTAAACACTAATAAAACTAGTCACCATGTTATACGTTATACCTGACACATTGTTGAAAGTGTCGTTAAACACCAATAAAACTGGTCACCATGTTATACGTTATACATGTACCTGACATATTGTTGAAAGTGTCGTTAAACACCAATAAAAGTGGTCGCCATGTTAAACGTTATACCTGACATATTGTTAAAAGTGACGTTAACCACTAATAAAACTGGCCATCATGTAATACATTATAACTGACATATTGTTGAAAGTGACATTAAGCACCAATAAAACTGGTCATGTCATACGTTATAACTGACATATTGTTGAAAGTGACGTTAACCACTAATAAAACTGGCCATCATGTTATACATTATAACTGACATATTGTTGAAAGTGACATTAAGCACCAATAAAACTGGTCATGTCATACGTTATAACTGACATATTGTTGAAAGTGACATTAAACACCAATAAAACTGGTATGATGTCATACGCTATAACTGACATATTGTTGAAAGTGACGTTAACCACTAATAAAACTGGCCATCATGTTATACATTATAACTGACATATTGTTGAAAGTGACATTAACCACTAATAAAACTGGCCATCATGTTATACATTATAACTGACATATTGTTGAAAATGACGTTAACCACTAATAAAACTGGCCATCATGTTATACATTATAACTGACATATTGTTGAAAGTGACGTTAACCACTACCAAAACCGGCCATCATGTTATACGTTATAACTGACATATTGTTGAAAGTGACGTTGACCACTAATAAAACTGGCCATCATGTTATACAATATAACTGACATATTGTTGAAAGTGACGTTAAACACCAATAAAACTGGCCATCATGTTGTACATTATAACTGACATATTGTTGAAAGTGACATTAAACACCAATAAAACTGGTCATGTTATACATTATAACTGACATATTGTTGAAAGTGACGTTAAACACCAATAAAACTGGCCATCATGTTATACATTATAACTGACATATTGTTGAAAGTGACATTAAGCACCAATAAAACTGGTCATGTTATACATTATAACTGACATATTGTTGAAAGTGACGTTAAACACCAATAAAAGTGACATTAAACACCAATAAAACTGGTCATGTCATACGCTATAACTGACATATTGTTGAAAGTGACGTTAACCACTAATAAAACTGGCCATCATGTTATACGTTATAACTGACATATTGTTGAAAGTGAGGTTAACCACTAATAAAACTGGCCATCATATTATACATTATAACTGACATATTGTTGAAAGTGACGTTAAACACCAATAAAACTGGCCATCATGTTATACATTATAACTGACATATTGTTGAAAGTGACATTAAACACCAATAAAACTGGCCATCATGTTATACGTTATAACTGACATATTGTTGAAAGTGACATTAACCACTAATAAAACTGACCATCATGTTATACATTATAACTGACATATTGTTGAAAGTGACATTAACCACTAATAAAACTGGCCATCATGTTATACGTTATAACTGACATATTGTTAAAAATGACGTTAACCACTAATAAAACCGGCCATCATGTTAAACACTATAACTGACATATTGTTGAAAGTGACATTAACCACTAATAAAACTGGCCATCATGTTATACGTTATAACTGACATATTGTTGAAAGTGACGTTAACCACTAATAAAACTGGCCATCATGTTATACATTATAACTGACATATTGTTGAAAGTGACATTAAGCACCAATAAAACTGGTCATGTTATACATTATAACTGACATATTGTTGAAAGTGACATTAAACACCAATAAAACTGGTATGATGTCATACGCTATAACTGACATATTGTTGAAAGTGACGTTAACCACTAATAAAACTGGCCATCATGTTATACATTCTAACTGACATATTGTTGAAAGTGACATTAACCACTAATAAAACTGGCCATCATGTTATACATTATAACTGACATATTGTTGAAAATGACGTTAACCACTAATAAAACTGGCCATCATGTTATACATTATAACTGACATATTGTTGAAAGTGACGTTAACCACTAATAAAACTGGCCATCATGTTATACGTTATAACTGACATATTGTTGAAAGTGACGTTGACCACTAATAAAACTGGCCATCATGTTATACAATATAACTGACATATTGTTGAAGGTGACGTTAAACACCAATAAAACTGGCCATCATGTTGTACATTATAACTGACATATTGTTGAAAGTGACATTAAACACCAATAAAACTGGTCATGTTATACATTATAACTGACATATTGTTGAAAGTGACGTTAAACACCAATAAAACTGGCCATCATGTTATACATTATAACTGACATATTGTTGAAAGTGACATTAAGCACCAATAAAACTGGTCATGTTATACATTATAACTGACATATTGTTGAAAGTGACGTTAAACACCAATAAAAGTGACATTAAACACCAATAAAACTGGTCATGTCATACGCTATAACTGACATATTGTTGAAAGTGACGTTAACCACTAATAAAACTGGCCATCATGTTATACGTTATAACTGACATATTGTTGAAAGTGACATTAACCACTAATAAAACTGGCCATCATGTTATACGTTATAACTGACATATTGTTGAAAGTGAGGTTAACCACTAATCAAACTGGCCATCATGTTATACATTATAACTGACATATTGTTGAAAGTGACGTTAACCACTAATAAAACTGGCCATCATGTTATACGTAATAACTGACATATTGTTGAAAGTGACGTTAACCACTAATAAAACTGGCCATCATATTATACATTATACCTGACATATTGTTGAAAGTGACGTTAAACACCAATAAAACTGGCCATCATGTTATACATTATAACTGACATATTGTTGAAAGTGACATTAACCACTAATAAAACTGGCCATCATGTTATACGTTATAACTGACATATTGTTGAAAATGACGTTAACCACTAATAAATCTGGCCATCATGTTAAACACTATAACTGACATATTGTTGAAAGTGACATTAACCACTAATAAAACTGGCCATCATGTTATACGTTATAACTGACATATTGTTGAAAGTGACGTTAACCACTAATAAAACTGGCCATCATGTTATACATTATAACTGACATATTGTTGAAAGTGACATTAAGCACCAATAAAACTGGTCATGTTATACATTATAACTGACATATTGTTGAAAGTGACATTCAACACCAATAAAACTGGCCATCATGTTATACGTTATAACTGACATATTGTTGAAAGTGACATTAAACACTAATAAAACTGGCCATCATGTTATACATTATAACTGACATATTGTTGAAAGTGACATTAACCACTAATAAAACTGGCCATCATGTTATACGTTATAACTGACATATTGTTGAAAATGACGTTAACCACTAATAAAACTGGCCATCATGTTATACAATATAACTGACATATTGTTGAAAGTGACGTTAAACACCAATAAAACTGGCCATCATGTTGTACATTATAACTGACATATTGTTGAAAGTGACATTAAACACCAATAAAACTGGTCATGTTATACATTATAACTGACATATTGTTGAAAGTGACGTTAAACACCAATAAAACTGGCCATCATGTTATACATTATAACTGACATATTGTTGAAAGTGACATTAAGCACCAATAAAACTGGTCATGTTATACATTATAACTGACATATTGTTGAAAGTGACGTTAAACACCAATAAAAGTGACATTAAACACCAATAAAACTGGTCATGTCATACGCTATTACTGACATATTGTTGAAAGTGACGTTAACCACTAATAAAACTGGCCATCATGTTATACATTATAACTGACATATTGTTGAAAGTGACATTAAGCACCAATAAAACTGGTCATGTTATACATTATAACTGACATATTGTTGAAAGTGACGTTAACCACTAATAAAACTGGCCATCATGTTATACGCTATAACTGACATATTGTTGAAAGTGACATTAACCACTAATAAAACTGGCCATCATGTTATACGTTATAACTGACATATTGTTGAAAATGACGTTAACCACTAATAAAACTGGCCATCATGTTATACGTTATAACTGACATATTGTTGAAAGTGACATTAACCACTAATAAAACTGGCCATCATGTTATACATTATAACTGACATATTGTTGAAAGTGACGTTAACCACTAATAAAACTGGCCATCATGTTATACATTATAACTGACATATTGTTGAAAGTGACATTAAGCACCAATAAAACTGGTCATGTTATACATTATAACTGACATATTGTTGAAAGTGACGTTAACCACTAATAAAACTGGCCATCATGTTATACGCTATAACTGACATATTGTTGAAAGTGACATTAAACACCAATAAAACTGGCCATCATGTTATACGTTATAACTGACATATTGTTGAAAGTGACGTTAACCACTAATAAAACTGGCCATCATGTTATACATTATAACTGACATATTGTTGAAAGTGACGTTAAACACCAATAAAACTGGCCATCATGTTATACATTATAACTGACATATTGTTGAAAGTGACATTAAACACCAATGAAACTGGTCATGTCATACGTTATAACTGACATATTGTTGAAAGTGACGTTAACCACTAATAAAACTGGCCATCATGTTATACATTATAACTGACATATTGTTGAAAGTGACATTAAGCACCAATAAAACTGGCCATCATGTTATACATTATAACTGACATATTGTTGAAAGTGACATTAAACACCAATAAAACTGGCCATCATGTGATACGTTATAACTGACTTATTGCTGAAAGTGACGTTAACCACTAATAAAACTGGTCACCATGTTATACGTTATACATGTACCTGACACATTGTTGAAAGTGTCTTTAAACACCAATAAAACTGGTCGCCATGTTAAACGTTATACCTGACATATTGTTGATAGTGACGTTAACCACTAATAAAACTGGCCATCATGTTATACATTATAACTGACATATTGTTGAAAGTGACATTAAGCACCAACAAAACTGGTCATGTCATACGTTATAACTGACAAATTGTTGAAATTGACGTTAACCACTAATAAAACTTACCATCATGTTATACGTTGTAACTGACATATTGTTGAAAGTGACGTTAAACACCAATAAAACTGGCCATCATGTTATACATTATAACTGACATATTGTTGAAAGTGACGTTAACCACTAATAAAACTGGCCATCATGTTATACATTATAACTGACATATTGTTGAAAGTGACGTTAAACACCAATAAAACTGGCCATCATGTTATACATTATAACTGACATATTGTTGAAAGTGACATTAAACACCAATAAAACTGGTCATGTCATACGCTATAACTGACATATTGTTGAAAGTGACGTTAACCACTAATAAAACTGGCCATCATGTTATACGTTATAACTGACATATTGTTGAAAGTGACATTAACCACTAATAAAACTGGCCATCATGTTATACATTATAACTGACATATTGTTGAAAGCGATGTTAACCACCAATAAAACTGGCCATCATGTTATACGTTATAACTGACATATTGTTGAAAGTGAGGTTAACCACTAATCAAACTGGCCATCATGTTATACATTATAACTGACATATTGTTGAAAGTGACGTTAAACACCAATAAAACTGGCCATCATGTTATACATTATAACTGACATATTGTTGAAAGTGACATTAAACACCAATAAAACTGGTCATGTAATACATTATAACTGACATATTGTTGAAAGTGACGTTAAACACCAATAAAAGTGACATTAAACACCAATAAAACTGGTCATGTCATACGCTATAACTGACATATTGTTGAAAGTGACGTTAACCACTAATAAAACTGGCCATCATGTTATACGTTATAACTGACATATTGTTGAAAGTGACATTAACCACTAATAAAACTGGCCATCATGTTATACGTTATAACTGACATATTGTTGAAAGTGAGGTTTACCACTAATCAAACTGGCCATCATGTTATACATTATAACTGACGTATTGTTGAAAGTGACATTAACCACTAATAAAACTGGCCATCATGTTATACGTTATAACTGACATATTGTTGAAAGTGACGTTAACCACTAATAAAACTGGCCATCATATTATACATTATAACTGACATATTGTTGAAAGTGACATTAAGCACCAATAAAACTGGTCATGTTATACATTATAACTGACATATTGTTGAAAGTGACGTTAACCACTAATAAAACTGGCCATCACGTTATACATTATAACTGAGATATTGTTGAAAGTGACATTAAGCACCAATAAAACTGGCCATCATGTTATACATTATAACTGACATATTGTTGAAAGTGACATTAAACACTAAAAAAAATCTGGCCATCATGTTATACGTTATAACTGACATATTGTTGAAAGTGACGTTAACCACTAATAAAACTGGCCATCATGTTATACATTATAACTGACATATTGTTGAAAGTGACATTAAACACCAATAAAACTGGCCTTCATGTTATACGTTATAACTGACATATTGTTGAAAGTGACATTAACCACTAATAAAACTGGCCATCATGTTATACATTATAACTGACATATTGTTGAAAGTGACATTAACCACTAATAAAACTGGCCATCATGTTATACGTTATAACTGACATATTGTTGAAAATGACGTTAACCACTAATAAAACTGGCCATCATGTTAAACGTTATAACTGACATATTGTTGAAAGTGACATTAACCACTAATAAAACTGGCCATCATGTTATACGTTATAACTGACATATTGTTGAAAGTGACGTTAACCACTAATAAAACTGGCCATCATGTTATACATTATAACTGACATATTGTTGAAAGTGACATTAAGCACCAATAAAACTGGTCATGTTATACATTATAACTGACATATTGTTGAAAGTGACGTTAACCACTAATAAAATTGGCCATCATGTTATACATTATAACTAACATATTGTTGAAAGTGACATTAACCACTAATAAAACTGGCCATCATGTTATACATTATAACTGACATATTGTTGAAAGTGACATTAAGCACCAATAAAACTAGTCATGTTATACATTATAACTGACATATTGTTGAAAGTGACGTTAACCACTAATAAAACTGGCCATCATGTTATATGCTATAACTGACATATTGTTGAAAGTGACATTAAACACCAATAAAACTGGCCATCATGTTATACGTTATAACTGACATATTGTTGAAGGTAACGTTAACCACTAATAAAACTGGCCATCATGTTATACGTTATAACTGACATATTGTTGAAAGTGACGTTAAACACTAATAAAACTGGCCATCATGTTATACATTATAACTGACATATTGTTGAAAGTGACATTAAACACCAATAAAACTGGTCATGTCATACGCTATAACTGACATATTGTTGAAAGTGACGTTAACCACTAATAAAACTGGCCATCATGTTATACATTATAACTGACATATTGTGGAAAGTGACATTAAACACCAATAAAACTGGCCATCATGTTATACGTTATAACTGACATATTGTTGAAAGTGACATTAACCACTAATAAAACTGGCCATCATGTTATACATTATAACTGACATATTGTTGAAAGTGACATTAAGCACCAATAAAACTGGCCATCATGTGATACGTTATAACTGACATATTGTTGAAAGTGACGTTAACCACTAATAAAACTGGTCGCCATGTTAAACGTTATACCTGACATATTGTTGAAAGTGATGTTAACCACTAATAAAACTTGCCATCATGTTATACGTTATAACTGACATATTGTTGAAAGTGACATTAAGCACCAATAAAACTGGTCATGTCATACGTTGTAACTGACATATTGTTGAAAGTGACGTTAACCACCAATAAAACTGGCCATCATGTTATACATTATAACTGACATATTGTTGAAAGTGACATTAAACACCAATAAAACTGGTATGATGTCATACGCTATAACTGACATATTGTTGAAAGTGACGTTAACCACTAATAAAACTGGCCATCATGTTATACATTATAACTGACATATTGTTGAAAGTGACATTAAGCACCAATAAAACTGGCCATCATGTTATACATTATAACTGACATATTGTTGAAAGTGACATTAACCACTAATAAAACTGGCCATCATGTTATACGTTATAACTGACATATTGTTGAAAATGACGTTAACCACTAATAAAACTGGCCATCATGTTAAACGTTATAACTGACATATTGTTGAAAGTGACATTAACCACTAATAAAACTGGCCATCATGTTATACGTTATAACTGACATATTGTTGAAAGTGACGTTAACCACTAATAAAACTGGCCATCATGTTATACATTATAACTGACATATTGTTGAAAGTGACATTAAGCACCAATAAAACTGGTCATGTTATACATTATAACTGACATATTGTTGAAAGTGACGTTAACCACTAATAAAATTGGCCATCATGTTATACATTATAACTAACATATTGTTGAAAGTGACATTAACCACTAATAAAACTGGCCATCATGTTATACATTATAACTGACATATTGTTGAAAGTGACATTAAGCACCAATAAAACTAGTCATGTTATACATTATAACTGACATATTGTTGAAAGTGACGTTAACCACTAATAAAACTGGCCATCATGTTATATGCTATAACTGACATATTGTTGAAAGTGACATTAAACACCAATAAAACTGGCCATCATGTTATACGTTATAACTGACATATTGTTGAAGGTAACGTTAACCACTAATAAAACTGGCCATCATGTTATACGTTATAACTGACATATTGTTGAAAGTGACGTTAAACACTAATAAAACTGGCCATCATGTTATACATTATAACTGACATATTGTTGAAAGTGACATTAAACACCAATAAAACTGGTCATGTCATACGCTATAACTGACATATTGTTGAAAGTGACGTTAACCACTAATAAAACTGGCCATCATGTTATACATTATAACTGACATATTGTGGAAAGTGACATTAAACACCAATAAAACTGGCCATCATGTTATACGTTATAACTGACATATTGTTGAAAGTGACATTAACCACTAATAAAACTGGCCATCATGTTATACATTATAACTGACATATTGTTGAAAGTGACATTAAGCACCAATAAAACTGGCCATCATGTGATACGTTATAACTGACATATTGTTGAAAGTGACGTTAACCACTAATAAAACTGGTCGCCATGTTAAACGTTATACCTGACATATTGTTGAAAGTGATGTTAACCACTAATAAAACTTGCCATCATGTTATACGTTATAACTGACATATTGTTGAAAGTGACATTAAGCACCAATAAAACTGGTCATGTCATACGTTGTAACTGACATATTGTTGAAAGTGACGTTAACCACCAATAAAACTGGCCATCATGTTATACATTATAACTGACATATTGTTGAAAGTGACATTAAACACCAATAAAACTGGTATGATGTCATACGCTATAACTGACATATTGTTGAAAGTGACGTTAACCACTAATAAAACTGGCCATCATGTTATACATTATAACTGACATATTGTTGAAAGTGACATTAAGCACCAATAAAACTGGCCATCATGTTATACATTATAACTGACATATTGTTGAAAGTGACATTAAACACCAATAAAACTGGTCATATCATACGCTATAACTGACATATTGTTGAAAGTGACATTAAACACCAAAAAAAATCTGGCCATCATGTTATACGTTATAACTGACATATTGTTGAAAGTGACGTTAACCACTAATAAAACTGGCCATCATGTTATACATTATAACTGACATATTGTTGAAAGTGACATTAAACACCAATAAAACTGGCCATCATGTTATACGTTATAACTGACATATTGTTGAAAGTGACAATAACCACTAATAAAACTGGCCATCATGTTATACATTATAACTGACATATTGTTGAAAGTGACATTAACCACTAATAAAACTGGCCATCATGTTATACGTTATAACTGACATATTGTTGAAAATGACGTTATCCACTAATAAAACTGGCCATCATGTTAAACGTTATAACTGACATATTGTTGAAAGTGACATTAACCACTAATAAAACTGGCCATCATGTTATACGTTATAACTGACATATTGTTGAAAGTGACGTTAACCACTAATAAAACTGGCCATCATGTTATACATTATAACTGACATATTGTTGAAAGTGACATTAAGCACCAATAAAACTGGTCATGTTATACATTATAACTGACATATTGTTGAAAGTGACGTTAACCACTAATAAAATTGGCCATCATGTTATACATTATAACTGACATATTGTTGAAAGTGACATTAAGCACCAATAAAACTAGTCATGTTATACATTATAACTGACATATTGTTGAAAGTGACGTTAACCACTAATAAAACTGGCCATCATGTTATATGCTATAACTGACATATTGTTGAAAGTGACATTAAACACCAATAAATCTGGCCATCATGTTATACGTTATAACTGACATATTGTTGAAGGTAACGTTAACCACTAATAAAACTGGCCATCATGTTATACGTTATAACTGACATATTGTTGAAAGTGACGTTAAACACCAATAAAACTGGCCATCATGTTATACATTATAACTGACATATTGTTGAAAGTGACATTAAACACCAATAAAACTGGTCATGTCATACGCTATAACTGACATATTGTTGAAAGTGACGTTAACCACTAATAAAACTGGCCATCATGTTATACATTATAACTGACATATTGTGGAAAGTGACATTAAACACCAATAAAACTGGCCATCATGTTATACATTATAACTGACATATTGTTGAAAGTGACATTAACCACTAATAAAACTGGCCATCATGTTATACATTATAACTGACATATTGTTGAAAGTGACATTAAGCACCAATAAAACTGGCCATCATGTGATACGTTATAACTGACATATTGTTGAAAGTGACGTTAACCACTAATAAAACTGGTCGCCATGTTAAACGTTATACCTGACATATTGTTGAAAGTGACGTTAACCACTAATAAAACTTGCCATCATGTTATACGTTATAACTGACATATTGTTGAAAATGACGTTATCCACTAATAAAACTGGCCATCATGTTAAACGTTATAACTGACATATTGTTGAAAGTGACATTAACCACTAATAAAACTGGCCATCATGTTATACGTTATAACTGACATATTGTTGAAAGTGACGTTAACCACTAATAAAACTGGCCATCATGTTATACATTATAACTGACATATTGTTGAAAGTGACATTAAGCACCAATAAAACTGGTCATGTTATACATTATAACTGACATATTGTTGAAAGTGACGTTAACCACTAATAAAATTGGCCATCATGTTATACATTATAACTGACATATTGTTGAAAGTGACATTAAGCACCAATAAAACTAGTCATGTTATACATTATAACTGACATATTGTTGAAAGTGACGTTAACCACTAATAAAACTGGCCATCATGTTATATGCTATAACTGACATATTGTTGAAAGTGACATTAAACACCAATAAATCTGGCCATCATGTTATACGTTATAACTGACATATTGTTGAAGGTAACGTTAACCACTAATAAAACTGGCCATCATGTTATACGTTATAACTGACATATTGTTGAAAGTGACGTTAAACACCAATAAAACTGGCCATCATGTTATACATTATAACTGACATATTGTTGAAAGTGACATTAAACACCAATAAAACTGGTCATGTCATACGCTATAACTGACATATTGTTGAAAGTGACGTTAACCACTAATAAAACTGGCCATCATGTTATACATTATAACTGACATATTGTGGAAAGTGACATTAAACACCAATAAAACTGGCCATCATATTATACGTTATAACTGACATATTGTTGAAAGTGACATTAACCACTAATAAAACTGGCCATCATGTTATACATTATAACTGACATATTGTTGAAAGTGACATTAAGCACCAATAAAACTGGCCATCATGTGATACGTTATAACTGACATATTGTTGAAAGTGACGTTAACCACTAATAAAACTGGTCGCCATGTTAAACGTTATACCTGACATATTGTTGAAAGTGACGTTAACCACTAATAAAACTTGCCATCATGTTATACGTTATAACTGACATATTGTTGAAAGTGACATTAAGCACCAATAAAACTGGTCATGTCATACGTTGTAACTGACATATTGTTGAAAGTGACGTTAACCACTAATAAAACTGGCCATCATGTTATACATTATAACTGACATATTGTTGAAAGTGACATTAAACACTAATAAAACTGGCCATCATGTTATACATTATAACTGACATATTGTTGAAAGTGACATTAAACACCAATAAAACTGATCATGTCATATGCTATAACTGACATATTGTTGAAAGTGACGTTAACCACTAATAAAACTGGCCATCATGTTATACGTTATAACTGACATATTGTTAAAAATGACGTTAACCACTAATAAAACTGGCCATCATGTTAAACACTATAACTGACATATTGTTGAAAGTGACATTAACCACTAATAAAACTGGCCATCATGTTATACATTATAACTGACATATTGTTGAAAGTGACGTTAACCACTAATAAAACTGGCCATCATGTTATACATTATAACTGACATATTGTTGAAAGTGACATTAAGCACCAATAAAACTGGTCATGTTATACATTATAACTGACATATTGTTGAAAGTGACATTAAACACCAATAAAACTGGTATGATGTCATACGCTATAACTGACATATTGTTGAAAGTGACGTTAACCACTAATAAAACTGGCCATCATGTTATACATTATAACTGACATATTGTTGAAAGTGACATTAACCACTAATAAAACTGGCCATCATGTTATACATTATAACTGACATATTGTTGAAAATGACGTTAACCACTAATAAAACTGGCCATCATGTTATACATTATAACTGACATATTGTTGAAAGTGACGTTAACCACTAATAAAACTGGCCATCATGTTATACGTTATAACTGACATATTGTTGAAAGTGACGTTGACCACTAATAAAACTGGCCATCATGTTATACAATATAACTGACATATTGTTGAAAGTGACGTTAAACACCAATAAAACTGGCCATCATGTTGTACATTATAACTGACATATTGTTGAAAGTGACATTAAACACCAATAAAACTGGTCATGTTATACATTATAACTGACATATTGTTGAAAGTGACGTCAAACACCAATAAAACTGGCCATCATGTTATACATTATAACTGACATATTGTTGAAAGTGACATTAAGCACCAATAAAACTGGTCATGTTATACATTATAACTGACATATTGTTGAAAGTGACGTTAAACACCAATAAAAGTGACATTAAACACCAATAAAACTGGTCATGTCATACGCTATAACTGACATATTGTTGAAAGTGACGTTAACCACTAATAAAACTGGCCATCATGTTATACGTTATAACTGACATATTGTTGAAAGTGACATTAACCACTAATAAAACTGGCCATCATGTTATACGTTATAACTGACATATTGTTGAAAGTGAGGTTAACCACTAATCAAACTGGCCATCATGTTATACATTATAACTGACATATTGTTGAAAGTGACGTTAACCACTAATAAAACTGGCCATCATGTTATACGTAATAACTGACATATTGTTGAAAGTGACGTTAACCACTAATAAAACTGGCCATCATATTATACATTATACCTGACATATTGTTGAAAGTGACGTTAAACACCAATAAAACTGGCCATCATGTTATACATTATAACTGACATATTGTTGAAAGTGACATTAACCACTAATAAAACTGGCCATCATGTTATACGTTATAACTGACATATTGTTGAAAATGACGTTAACCACTAATAAATCTGGCCATCATGTTAAACACTATAACTGACATATTGTTGAAAGTGACATTAACCACTAATAAAACTGGCCATCATGTTATACGTTATAACTGACATATTGTTGAAAGTGACGTTAACCACTAATAAAACTGGCCATCATGTTATACATTATAACTGACATATTGTTGAAAGTGACATTAAGCACCAATAAAACTGGTCATGTTATACATTATAACTGACATATTGTTGAAAGTGACATTCAACACCAATAAAACTGGCCATCATGTTATACGTTATAACTGACATATTGTTGAAAGTGACATTAACCACTAATAAAACTGGCCATCATGTTATACATTATAACTGACATATTGTTGAAAGTGACATTAACCACTAATAAAACTGGCCATCATGTTATACGTTATAACTGACATATTGTTGAAAATGACGTTAACCACTAATAAAACTGACCATCATGTTATACAATATAACTGACATATTGTTGAAAGTGACGTTAAACACCAATAAAACTGGCCATCATGTTGTACATTATAACTGACATATTGTTGAAAGTGACATTAAACACCAATAAAACTGGTCATGTTATACATTATAACTGACATATTGTTGAAAGTGACGTTAAACACCAATAAAACTGGCCATCATGTTATACATTATAACTGACATATTGTTGAAAGTGACATTAAGCACCAATAAAACTGGTCATGTTATACATTATAACTGACATATTGTTGAAAGTGACGTTAAACACCAATAAAAGTGACATTAAACACCAATAAAACTGGTCATGTCATACGCTATTACTGACATATTGTTGAAAGTGACGTTAACCACTAATAAAACTGGCCATCATGTTATACATTATAACTGACATATTGTTGAAAGTGACATTAAGCACCAATAAAACTGGTCATGTTATACATTATAACTGACATATTGTTGAAAGTGACGTTAACCACTAATAAAACTGGCCATCATGTTATACGCTATAACTGACATATTGTTGAAAGTGACATTAACCACTAATAAAACTGGCCATAATGTTATACGTTATAACTGACATATTGTTGAAAATGACGTTAACCACTAATAAAACTGGCCATCATGTTATACGTTATAACTGACATATTGTTGAAAGTGACATTAACCACTAATAAAACTGGCCATCATGTTATACATTATAACTGACATATTGTTGAAAGTGACGTTAACCACTAATAAAACTGGCCATCATGTTATACATTATAACTGACATATTGTTGAAAGTGACATTAAGCACCAATAAAACTGGTCATGTTATACATTATAACTGACATATTGTTGAAAGTGACGTTAACCACTAATAAAACTGGCCATCATGTTATACGCTATAACTGACATATTATTGAAAGTGACATTAAACACCAATAAAACTGGCCATCATGTTATACGTTATAACTGACATATTGTTGAAAGTGACGTTAACCACTAATAAAACTGGCCATCATGTTATACGTTATAACTGACATATTGTTGAAAGTGACGTTAAACACCAATAAAACTGGCCATCATGTTATACATTATAACTGACATATTGTTGAAAGTGACATTAAACACCAATGAAACTGGTCATGTCATACGTTATAACTGACATATTGTTGAAAGTGACGTTAACCACTAATAAAACTGGCCATCATGTTATACATTATAACTGACATATTGTTGAAAGTGACATTAAGCACCAATAAAACTGGCCATCATGTTATACATTATAACTGACATATTGTTGAAAGTGACATTAAACACCAATAAAACTGGCCATCATGTGATACGTTATAACTGACTTATTGCTGAAAGTGACGTTAACCACTAATAAAACTGGTCACCATGTTATACGTTATACATGTACCTGACACATTGTTGAAAGTGTCTTTAAACACCAATAAAACTGGTCGCCATGTTAAACGTTATACCTGACATATTGTTGATAGTGACGTTAACCACTAATAAAACTGGCCATCATGTTATACATTATAACTGACATATTGTTGAAAGTGACATTAAGCACCAACAAAACTGGTCATGTCATACGTTATAACTGACAAATTGTTGAAATTGACGTTAACCACTAATAAAACTTACCATCATGTTATACGTTGTAACTGACATATTGTTGAAAGTGACGTTAAACACCAATAAAACTGGCCATCATGTTATACATTATAACTGACATATTGTTGAAAGTGACGTTAACCACTAATAAAACTGGCCATCATGTTATACATTATAACTGACATATTGTTGAAAGTGACGTTAAACACCAATAAAACTGGCCATCATGTTATACATTATAACTGACATATTGTTGAAAGTGACATTAAACACCAATAAAACTGGTCATGTCATACGCTATAACTGACATATTGTTGAAAGTGACGTTAACCACTAATAAAACTGGCCATCATGTTATACGTTATAACTGACATATTGTTGAAAGTGACATTAACCACTAATAAAACTGGCCATCATGTTATACATTATAACTGACATATTGTTGAAAGCGATGTTAACCACCAATAAAACTGGCCATCATGTTATACGTTATAACTGACATATTGTTGAAAGTGACGTTAACCACTAATCAAACTGGCCATCATGTTATACATTATAACTGACATATTGTTGAAAGTGACGTTAAACACCAATAAAACTGGCCATCATGTTATACATTATAACTGACATATTGTTGAAAGTGACATTAAACACCAATAAAACTGGTCATGTAATACATTATAACTGACATATTGTTGAAAGTGACGTTAAACACCAATAAAAGTGACATTAAACACCAATAAAACTGGTCATGTCATACGCTATAACTGACATATTGTTGAAAGTGACGTTAACCACTAATAAAACTGGCCATCATGTTATACGTTATAACTGACATATTGTTGAAAGTGACATTAACCACTAATAAAACTGGCCATCATGTTATACGTTATAACTGACATATTGTTGAAAGTGAGGTTTACCACTAATCAAACTGGCCATCATGTTATACATTATAACTGACGTATTGTTGAAAGTGACATTAACCACTAATAAAACTGGCCATCATGTTATACGTTATAACTGACATATTGTTGAAAGTGACGTTAACCACTAATAAAACTGGCCATCATATTATACATTATAACTGACATATTGTTGAAAGTGACATTAAGCACCAATAAAACTGGTCATGTTATACATTATAACTGACATATTGTTGAAAGTGACGTTAACCACTAATAAAACTGGCCATCACGTTATACATTATAACTGACATATTGTTGAAAGTGACATTAAGCACCAATAAAACTGGCCATCATGTTATACATTATAACTGACATATTGTTGAAAGTGACATTAAACACTAAAAAAAATCTGGCCATCATGTTATACGTTATAACTGACATATTGTTGAAAGTGACGTTAACCACTAATAAAACTGGCCATCATGTTATACATTATAACTGACATATTGTTGAAAGTGACATTAAACACCAATAAAACTGGCCATCATGTTATACGTTATAACTGACATATTGTTGAAAGTGACATTAACCACTAATAAAACTGGCCATCATGTTATACATTATAACTGACATATTGTTGAAAGTGACATTAACCACTAATAAAACTGGCCATCATGTTATACGTTATAACTGACATATTGTTGAAAATGACGTTAACCACTAATAAAACTGGCCATCATGTTAAACGTTATAACTGACATATTGTTGAAAGTGACATTAACCACTAATAAAACTGGCCATCATGTTATACGTTATAACTGACATATTGTTGAAAGTGACGTTAACCACTAATAAAACTGGCCATCATGTTATACATTATAACTGACATATTGTTGAAAGTGACATTAAGCACCAATAAAACTGGTCATGTTATACATTATAACTGACATATTGTTGAAAGTGACGTTAACCACTAATAAAATTGGCCATCATGTTATACATTATAACTGACATATTGTTGAAAGTGACATTAACCACTAATAAAACTGGCCATCATGTTATACATTATAACTGACATATTGTTGAAAGTGACATTAAGCACCAATAAAACTAGTCATGTTATACATTATAACTGACATATTGTTGAAAGTGACGTTAACCACTAATAAAACTGGCCATCATGTTATATGCTATAACTGACATATTGTTGAAAGTGACATTAAACACCAATAAAACTGGCCATCATGTTATACGTTATAACTGACATATTGTTGAAGGTAACGTTAACCACTAATAAAACTGGCCATCATGTTATACGTTATAACTGACACATTGTTGAAAGTGACGTTAAACACTAATAAAACTGGCCATCATGTTATACATTATAACTGACATATTGTTGAAAGTGACATTAAACACCAATAAAACTGGCCATCATGTTATACGTTATAACTGACATATTGTTGAAAGTGACGTTAACCACTAATAAAACTGGCCATCATGTTATACATTATAACTGACATATTGTGGAAAGTGACATTAAACACCAATAAAACTGGCCATCATGTTATACGTTATAACTTACATATTGTTGAAAGTGACATTAACCACTAATAAAACTGGCCATCATGTTATACATTATAACTGACATATTGTTGAAAGTGACATTAAGCACCAATAAAACTGGCCATCATGTGATACGTTATAACTGACATATTGTTGAAAGTGACGTTAACCACTAATAAAACTGGTCGCCATGTTAAACGTTATACCTGACATATTGTTGAAAGTGATGTTAACCACTAATAAAACTTGCCATCATGTTATACGTTATAACTGACATATTGTTGAAAGTGACATTAAGCACCAATAAAACTGGTCATGTCATACGTTGTAACTGACATATTGTTGAAAGTGACGTTAACCACCAATAAAACTGGCCATCATGTTATACATTATAACTGACATATTGTTGAAAGTGACATTAAACACCAATAAAACTGGTATGATGTCATACGCTATAACTGACATATTGTTGAAAGTGACGTTAACCACTAATAAAACTGGCCATCATGTTATACATTATAACTGACATATTGTTGAAAGTGACATTAAGCACCAATAAAACTGGCCATCATGTTATACATTATAACTGACATATTGTTGAAAGTGACATTAAACACCAATAAAACTGGTCATATCATACGCTATAACTGACATATTGTTGAAAGTGACATTAAACACCAAAAAAAATCTGGCCATCATGTTATACGTTATAACTGACATATTGTTGAAAGTGACGTTAACCACTAATAAAACTGGCCATCATGTTATACATTATAACTGACATATTGTTGAAAGTGACATTAAACACCAATAAAACTGGCCATCATGTTATACGTTATAACTGACATATTGTTGAAAGTGACATTAACCACTAATAAAACTGGCCATCATGTTATACATTATAACTGACATATTGTTGAAAGTGACATTAACCACTAATAGAACTGGCCATCATGTTATACATTATAACTGACATATTGTTGAAAGTGACATTAACCACTAATAAAACTGGCCATCATGTTATACGTTATAACTGACATATTGTTGAAAATGACGTTATCCACTAATAAAACTGGCCATCATGTTAAACGTTATAACTGACATATTGTTGAAAGTGACATTAACCACTAATAAAACTGGCCATCATGTTATACGTTATAACTGACATATTGTTGAAAGTGACGTTAACCACTAATAAAACTGGCCATCATGTTATACATTATAACTGACATATTGTTGAAAGTGACATTAAGCACCAATAAAACTGGTCATGTTATACATTATAACTGACATATTGTTGAAAGTGACGTTAACCACTAATAAAATTGGCCATCATGTTATACATTATAACTGACATATTGTTGAAAGTGACATTAAGCACCAATAAAACTAGTCATGTTATACATTATAACTGACATATTGTTGAAAGTGACGTTAACCACTAATAAAACTGGCCATCATGTTATATGCTATAACTGACATATTGTTGAAAGTGACATTAAACACCAATAAATCTGGCCATCATGTTATACGTTATAACTGACATATTGTTGAAGGTAACGTTAACCACTAATAAAACTGGCCATCATGTTATACGTTATAACTGACATATTGTTGAAAGTGACGTTAAACACCAATAAAACTGGCCATCATGTTATACATTATAACTGACATATTGTTGAAAGTGACATTAAACACCAATAAAACTGGTCATGTCATACGCTATAACTGACATATTGTTGAAAGTGACGTTAACCACTAATAAAACTGGCCATCATGTTATACATTATAACTGACATATTGTGGAAAGTGACATTAAACACCAATAAAACTGGCCATCATGTTATACGTTATAACTGACATATTGTTGAAAGTGACATTAACCACTAATAAAACTGGCCATCATGTTATACATTATAACTGACATATTGTTGAAAGTGACATTAAGCACCAATAAAACTGGCCATCATGTGATACGTTATAACTGACATATTGTTGAAAGTGACGTTAACCACTAATAAAACTGGTCGCCATGTTAAACGTTATACCTGACATATTGTTGAAAGTGATGTTAACCACTAATAAAACTTGCCATCATGTTATACGTTATAACTGACATATTGTTGAAAATGACGTTATCCACTAATAAAACTGGCCATCATGTTAAACGTTATAACTGACATATTGTTGAAAGTGACATTAACAACTAATAAAACTGGCCATCATGTTATACGTTATAACTGACATATTGTTGAAAGTGACGTTAACCACTAATAAAACTGGCCATCATGTTATACATTATAACTGACATATTGTTGAAAGTGACATTAAGCACCAATAAAACTGGTCATGTTATACATTATAACTGACATATTGTTGAAAGTGACGTTAACCACTAATAAAATTGGCCATCATGTTATACATTATAACTGACATATTGTTGAAAGTGACATTAAGCACCAATAAAACTAGTCATGTTATACATTATAACTGACATATTGTTGAAAGTGACGTTAACCACTAATAAAACTGGCCATCATGTTATATGCTATAACTGACATATTGTTGAAAGTGACATTAAACACCAATAAATCTGGCCATCATGTTATACGTTATAACTGACATATTGTTGAAGGTAACGTTAACCACTAATAAAACTGGCCATCATGTTATACGTTATAACTGACATATTGTTGAAAGTGACGTTAAACACCAATAAAACTGGCCATCATGTTATACATTATAACTGACATATTGTTGAAAGTGACATTAAACACCAATAAAACTGGTCATGTCATACGCTATAACTGACATATTGTTGAAAGTGACGTTAACCACTAATAAAACTGGCCATCATGTTATACATTATAACTGACATATTGTGGAAAGTGACATTAAACACCAATAAAACTGGCCATCATGTTATACGTTATAACTGACATATTGTTGAAAGTGACATTAACCACTAATAAAACTGGCCATCATGTTATACATTATAACTGACTTATTGTTGAAAGTGACATTAAGCACCAATAAAACTGGCCATCATGTGATACATTATAACTGACATATTGTTGAAAGTGACGTTAACCACTAATAAAACTGGTCGCCATGTTAAACGTTATACCTGACATATTGTTGAAAGTGACGTTAACCACTAATAAAACTTGCCATCATGTTATACGTTATAACTGACATATTGTTGAAAGTGACATTAAGCACCAATAAAACTGGTCATGTCATACGTTGTAACTGACATATTGTTGAAAGTGACGTTAACCACCAATAAAACTGGCCATCATGTTATACATTATAACTGACATATTGTTGAAAGTGACATTAAACACTAATAAAACTGGCCATCATGTTATACATTATAACTGACATATTGTTGAAAGTGACGTTAACCACTAATAAAACTGGCCATCATGTTATACATTATAACTGACATATTGTTGAAAGTGACGTTAACCACTAATAAAACTGGCCATCATGTTATACGTTATAACTGACATATTGTTGAAACTGACGTTAACTACTAATAAAACTGGCCATCATGTTATACATTATAACTGACATATTGTTGAAAGTGACATTAAACACCAATAAAACTGGCCATCATGTTATACGTTATAACTGACATATTGTTGAAAGTGACATTAACCACTAATAAAACTGGCCATCATGTTATACATTATAACTGACATATTGTTGAAAGTGACATTAACCACTAATAAAACTGGCCATCATGTTATACGTCATAACTGACATATTGTTGAAAATGACGTTAACCACTAATAAAGCTGGCCATCATGTTAAACGTTATAACTGACATATTGTTGAAAGTGACGTTAACCACTAATAAAACTGGCCATCATGTTATACATTATAACTGACATATTGTTGAAAGTGACGTTAACCACTAATAAAACTGGCCATCATGTTATACGTTATAACTGACATATTGTTGAAAGTGACGTTAACCACTAATAAAACTGGCCATCATGTTATACATTATAACTGACATATTGTTGAAAGTGACGTTAAACACCAATAAAACTGGCCATCATGTTATACATTATAACTGACATATTGTTGAAAGTGACATTAAACACCAATAAAACTGATCATGTCATATGCTATAACTGACATATTGTTGAAAGTGACGTTAACCACTAATAAAACTGGCCATCATGTTATACATTATAACTGACATATTGTTGAAAGTGACGTTAACCACTAATAAAACTGGCCATCATGTTATACGTTATAACTGACATATTGTTGAAAGTGACATTAACCACTAATAAAACTGGCCATCATGTTATACGTTATAACTGACATATTGTTGAAAATGACGTTAACCACTAATAAAACTGGCCATCATGTTAAACGTTATAACTGACATATTGTTGAAAGTGACATTAACCACTAATAAAACTGGCCATCATGTTATACGTTATAACTGACATATTGTTGAAAGTGACGTTAACCACTAATAAAACTGGCCATCATGTTATACATTATAACTGACATATTGTTGAAAGTGACATTAAGCACCAATAAAACTGGTCATGTTATACATTATAACTGACATATTGTTGAAAGTGACATTAACCACTAATAAAATTGGCCATCATGTTATACATTATAACTGACATATTGTTGAAAGTGACATTAAGCACCAATAAAACTAGTCATGTTATACATTATAACTGACATATTGTTGAAAGTGACATTAACCACTAATAAAACTGGCCATCATGTTATATGCTATAACTGACATATTGTTGAAAGTGACATTAAACACCAATAAATCTGGCCATCATGTTATACGTTATAACTGACATATTGTTGAAGGTAACGTTAACCACTAATAAAACTGGCCATCATGTTATACGTTATAACTGACATATTGTTGAAAGTGACGTTAAACACCAATAAAACTGGCCATCATGTTATACATTATAACTGACATATTGTTGAAAGTGACATTAAACACCAATAAAACTGGTCATGTCATACGCTATAACTGACATATTGTTGAAAGTGACGTTAACCACTAATAAAACTGGCCATCATGTTATACATTATAACTGACATATTGTGGAAAGTGACATTAAACACCAATAAAACTGGCCATCATGTTATACGTTATAACTGACATATTGTTGAAAGTGACATTAACCACTAATAAAACTGGCCATCATGTTATACATTATAACTGACATATTGTTGAAAGTGACATTAAGCACCAATAAAACTGGCCATCATGTGATACGTTATAACTGACATATTGTTGAAAGTGACGTTAACCACTAATAAAACTGGTCGCCATGTTAAACGTTATACCTGACATATTGTTGAAAGTGACGTTAACCACTAATAAAACTTGCCATCATGTTATACGTTATAACTGACATATTGTTGAAAGTGACATTAAGCACCAATAAAACTGGTCATGTCATACGTTGTAACTGACATATTGTTGAAAGTGACGTTAACCACCAATAAAACTGGCCATCATGTTATACATTATAACTGACATATTGTTGAAAGTGACATTAAACACCAATAAAACTGGTATGATGTCATACGCTATAACTGACATATTGTTGAAAGTGACGTTAACCACTAATAAAACTGGCCATCATGTTATACATTATAACTGACATATTGTTGAAAGTGACATTAAACACTAATAAAACTGGCCATCATGTTATACATTATAACTGACATATTGTTGAAAGTGACGTTAACCACTAATAAAACTGGCCATCATGTTATACATTATAACTGACATATTGTTGAAAGTGACGTTAACCACTAATAAAACTGGCCATCATGTTATACGTTATAACTGACATATTGTTGAAAGTGACGTTAACTACTAATAAAACTGGCCATCATGTTATACATTATAACTGACATATTGTTGAAAGTGACGTTAAACACCAATAAAACTGGCCATCATGTTATACATTATAACTGACATATTGTTGAAAGTGACATTAAACACCAATAAAACTGATCATGTCATACGCTATAACTGACATATTGTTGAAAGTGACGTTAACCACTAATAAAACTGGCCATCATGTTATACATTATAACTGACATATTGTTGAAAGTGACATTAAACACCAATAAAACTGGCCATCATGTTATACGTTATAACTGACATATTGTTGAAAGTGACATTAACCACTAATAAAACTGGCCATCATGTTATACATTATAACTGACATATTGTTGAAAGTGACATTAACCACTAATAAAACTGGCCATCATGTTATACGTCATAACTGACATATTGTTGAAAATGACGTTAACCACTAATAAAGCTGGCCATCATGTTAAACGTTATAACTGACATATTGTTGAAAGTGACGTTAACCACTAATAAAACTGGCCATCATGTTATACATTATAACTGACATATTGTTGAAAGTGACGTTAACCACTAATAAAACTGGCCATCATGTTATACGTTATAACTGACATATTGTTGAAAGTGATGTTAACCACTAATAAAACTGGCCATCATGTTATACATTATAACTGACATATTGTTGAAAGTGACGTTAAACACCAATAAAACTGGCCATCATGTTATACATTATAACTGACATATTGTTGAAAGTGACATTAAACACCAATAAAACTGATCATGTCATATGCTATAACTGACATATTGTTGAAAGTGACGTTAACCACTAATAAAACTGGCCATCATGTTATACATTATAACTGACATATTGTTGAAAGTGACATTAAACACCAATAAAACTGGCCATCATGTTATACTTTATAACTGACATATTGTTGAAAGTGACATTAACCACTAATAAAACTGGCCATCATGTTATACATTATAACTGACATATTGTTGAAAGTGACATTAACCACTAATAAAACTGGCCATCATGTTATACGTCATAACTGACATATTGTTGAAAATGACGTTAACCACTAATAAAGCTGGCCATCATGTTAAACGTTATAACTGACATATTGTTGAAAGTGACTTTAACCACTAATAAAACTGGCCATCATGTTAAACGTTATAACTGACATATTGTTGAAAGTGACATTAACCACTAATAAAACTGGCCATCATGTTATACGTTATAACTGACATATTGTTGAAAGTGACGTTAACCACTAATAAAACTGGCCATCATGTTATACATTATAACTGACATATTGTTGAAAGTGACATTAAGCACCAATAAAACTGGTCACGTTATACATTATAACTGACATATTGTTGAAAGTGACATTAAACACCAATAAAACTGGCCATCATGTTATACGTTATAACTGACATATTGTTGAAAGTGACATTAACCACTAATAAAACTGGCCATCATGTTATACATTATAACTGACATATTGTTGAAAGTGACATTAACCACTAATAAAACTGGCCATCATGTTATACATTATAACTGACATATTGTTGAAAGTGACATTAAACACCAATAAAACTGGCCATCATGTTATACGTTATAACTGACATATTGTTGAAAGTGACATTAACCACTAATAAAACTGGCCATCATGTTATACATTATAACTGACATATTGTTGAAAGTGACATTAAGCACCAATAAAACTGGCCATCATGTGATACGTTATAACTGACATATTGTTGAAAGTGACGTTAACCACTAATAAAACTGGTCGCCATGTTAAACGTTATACCTGACATATTGTTGAAAGTGACGTTAACCACTAATAAAACTTGCCATCATGTTATACGTTATAACTGACATATTGTTGAAAGTGACATTAAGCACCAATAAAACTGGTCATGTCATACGTTGTAACTGACATATTGTTGAAAGTGACGTTAACCACCAATAAAACTGGCCATCATGTTATACATTATAACTGACATATTGTTGAAAGTGACATTAAACACCAATAAAACTGGTATGATGTCATACGCTATAACTGACATATTGTTGAAAGTGACGTTAACCACTAATAAAACTGGCCATCATGTTATACATTATAACTGACATATTGTTGAAAGTGACATTAAACACTAATAAAACTGGCCATCATGTTATACATTATAACTGACATATTGTTGAAAGTGACGTTAACCACTAATAAAACTGGCCATCATGTTATACATTATAACTGACATATTGTTGAAAGTGACGTTAACCACTAATAAAACTGGCCATCATGTTATACGTTATAACTGACATATTGTTGAAAGTGACGTTAACTACTAATAAAACTGGCCATCATGTTATACTTTATAACTGACATATTGTTGAAAGTGACGTTAAACACCAATAAAACTGGCCATCATGTTATACATTATAACTGACATATTGTTGAAAGTGACATTTAAACACCAATAAAACTGATCATGTCATACGCTATAACTGACATATTGTTGAAAGTGACGTTAACCACTAATAAAACTGGCCATCATGTTATACATTATAACTGACATATTGTTGAAAGTGACATTAAACACCAATAAAACTGGCCATCATGTTATACGTTATAACTGACATATTGTTGAAAGTGACATTAACCACTAATAAAACTGGCCATCATGTTATACATTATAACTGACATATTGTTGAAAGTGACATTAACCACTAATAAAACTGGCCATCATGTTATACGTCATAACTGACATATTGTTGAAAATGACGTTAACCACTAATAAAGCTGGCCATCATGTTAATCGTTATAACTGACATATTGTTGAAAGTGACGTTAACCACTAATAAAACTGGCCATCATGTTATACATTATAACTGACATATTGTTGAAAGTGACGTTAACCACTAATAAAACTGGCCATCATGTTATACATTATAACTGACATATTGTTGAAAGTGACGTTAAACACCAATAAAACTGGCCATCATGTTATACATTATAACTGACATATTGTTGAAAGTGACATTAAACACCAATAAAACTGATCATGTCATATGCTATAACTGACATATTGTTGAAAGTGACGTTAACCACTAATAAAACTGGCCATCATGTTATACATTATAACTGACATATTGTTGAAAGTGACATTAAATACCAATAAAACTGGCCATCATGTTATACGTTATAACTGACATATTGTTGAAAGTGACATTAACCACTAATAAAACTGGCCATCATGTTATACATTATAACTGACATATTGTTGAAAGTGACATTAACCACTAATAAAACTGGCCATCATGTTATACGTCATAACTGACATATTGTTGAAAATGACGTTAACCACTAATAAAGCTGGCCATCATGTTAAACGTTATAACTGACATATTGTTGAAAGTGACGTTAACCACTAATAAAACTGGCCATCATGTTAAACGTTATAACTGACATATTGTTGAAAGTGACATTAACCACTAATAAAACTGGCCATCATGTTATACGTTATAACTGACATATTGTTGAAAGTGACGTTAACCACTAATAAAACTGGCCATCATGTTATACATTATAACTGACATATTGTTGAAAGTGACATTAAGCACCAATAAAACTGGTCATGTTATACATTATAACTGACATATTGTTGAAAGTGACGTTAACCACTAATAAAATTGGCCATCATGTTATACATTATAACTGACATATTGTTGAAAGTGACATTAAGCACCAATAAAACTAGTCATGTTATACATTATAACTGACATATTGTTGAAAGTGACGTTAACCACTAATAAAACTGGCCATCATGTTATATGCTATAACTGACATATTGTTGAAAGTGACATTAAACACCAATAAATCTGGCCATCATGTTATACGTTATAACTGACATATTGTTGAAGGTAACGTTAACCACTAATAAAACTGGCCATCATGTCATACGTTATAACTGACATATTGTTGAAAGTGACGTTAAACACCAATAAAACTGGCCATCATGTTATACATTATAACTGACATATTGTTGAAAGTGACATTAAACACCAATAAAACTGGTCATGTCATACGCTATAACTGACATATTGTTGAAAGTGACGTTAACCACTAATAAAACTGGCCATCATGTTATACATTATAACTGACATATTGTGGAAAGTGACATTAAACACCAATAAAACTGGCCATCATGTTATACGTTATAACTGACATATTGTTGAAAGTGACATTAACCACTAATAAAACTGGCCATCATGTTATACATTATAACTGACATATTGTTGAAAGTGACATTAAGCACCAATAAAACTGGCCATCATGTGATACGTTATAACTGACATATTGTTGAAAGTGACGTTAACCACTAATAAAACTGGCCATCATGTTATACATTATAACTGACATATTGTTGAAAGTGACATTAAACACCAATAAAACTGGCCATCATGTTATACTTTATAACTGACATATTGTTGAAAGTGACATTAACCACTAATAAAACTGGCCATCATGTTAAACATTATAACTGACATATTGTTGAAAGTGACATTAACCACTAATAAAACTGGCCATCATGTTATACGTCATAACTGACATATTGTTGAAAATGACGTTAACCACTAATAAAGCTGGCCATCATGTTAAACGTTATAACTGACATATTGTTGAAAGTGACTTTAACCACTAATAAAACTGGCCATCATGTTAAACGTTATAACTGACATATTGTTGAAAGTGACATTAACCACTAATAAAACTGGCCATCATGTTATACGTTATAACTGACATATTGTTGAAAGTGACGTTAACCACTAATAAAACTGGCCATCATGTTATACATTATAACTGACATATTGTTGAAAGTGACATTAAGCACCAATAAAACTGGTCACGTTATACATTATAACTGACATATTGTTGAAAGTGACATTAAACACCAATAAAACTGGCCATCATGTTATACGTTATAACTGACATATTGTTGAAAGTGACATTAACCACTAATAAAACTGGCCATCATGTTATACATTATAACTGACATATTGTTGAAAGTGACATTAACCACTAATAAAACTGGCCATCATGTTATACATTATAACTGACATATTGTTGAAAGTGACATTAAACACCAATAAAACTGGCCATCATGTTATACGTTATAACTGACATATTGTTGAAAGTGACATTAACCACTAATAAAACTGGCCATCATGTTATACATTATAACTGACATATTGTTGAAAGTGACATTAAACACCAATAAAACTGGCCATCATGTTATACGTTATAACTGACATATTGTTGAAAGTGACGTTAACCACTAATAAAACTGGTCGCCATGTTAAACGTTATACCTGACATATTGTTGAAAGTGACGTTAACCACTAATAAAACTTGCCATCATGTTATACGTCATAACTGACATATTGTTGAAAGTGACATTAAGCACCAATAAAACTGGTCATGTCATACGTTGTAACTGACATATTGTTGAAAGTGACGTTAACCACCAATAAAACTGGCCATCATGTTATACATTATAACTGACATATTGTTGAAAGTGACATTAAACACCAATAAAACTGGTATGATGTCATACGCTATAACTGACATATTGTTGAAAGTGACGTTAACCACTAATAAAACTGGCCATCATGTTATACATTATAACTGACATATTGTTGAAAGTGACATTAAACACTAATAAAACTGGCCATCATGTTATACATTATAACTGACATATTGTTGAAAGTGACGTTAACCACTAATAAAACTGGCCATCATGTTATACATTATAACTGACATATTGTTGAAAGTGACGTTAACCACTAATAAAACTGGCCATCATGTTATACGTTATAACTGACATATTGTTGAAAGTGACGTTAACTACTAATAAAACTGGCCATCATGTTATACTTTATAACTGACATATTGTTGAAAGTGACGTTAAACACCAATAAAACTGGCCATCATGTTATACATTATAACTGACATATTGTTGAAAGTGACATTTAAACACCAATAAAACTGATCATGTCATACGCTATAACTGACATATTGTTGAAAGTGACGTTAACCACTAATAAAACTGGCCATCATGTTATACATTATAACTGACATATTGTTGAAAGTGACATTAAACACCAATAAAACTGGCCATCATGTTATACGTTATAACTGACATATTGTTGAAAGTGACATTAACCACTAATAAAACTGGCCATCATGTTATACATTATAACTGACATATTGTTGAAAGTGACATTAACCACTAATAAAACTGGCCATCATGTTATACGTCATAACTGACATATTGTTGAAAATGACGTTAACCACTAATAAAGCTGGCCATCATGTTAATCGTTATAACTGACATATTGTTGAAAGTGACGTTAACCACTAATAAAACTGGCCATCATGTTATACATTATAACTGACATATTGTTGAAAGTGACGTTAACCACTAATAAAACTGGCCATCATGTTATACATTATAACTGACATATTGTTGAAAGTGACGTTAAACACCAATAAAACTGGCCATCATGTTATACATTATAACTGACATATTGTTGAAAGTGACATTAAACACCAATAAAACTGATCATGTCATATGCTATAACTGACATATTGTTGAAAGTGACGTTAACCACTAATAAAACTGGCCATCATGTTATACATTATAACTGACATATTGTTGAAAGTGACATTAAATACCAATAAAACTGGCCATCATGTTATACGTTATAACTGACATATTGTTGAAAGTGACATTAACCACTAATAAAACTGGCCATCATGTTATACATTATAACTGACATATTGTTGAAAGTGACATTAACCACTAATAAAACTGGCCATCATGTTATACGTCATAACTGACATATTGTTGAAAATGACGTTAACCACTAATAAAGCTGGCCATCATGTTAAACGTTATAACTGACATATTGTTGAAAGTGACTTTAACCACTAATAAAACTGGCCATCATGTTAAACGTTATAACTGACATATTGTTGAAAGTGACATTAACCACTAATAAAACTGGCCATCATGTTATACGTTATAACTGACATATTGTTGAAAGTGACGTTAACCACTAATAAAACTGGCCATCATGTTATACATTATAACTGACATATTGTTGAAAGTGACATTAAGCACCAATAAAACTGGTCATGTTATACATTATAACTGACATATTGTTGAAAGTGACGTTAACCACTAATAAAATTGGCCATCATGTTATACATTATAACTGACATATTGTTGAAAGTGACATTAAGCACCAATAAAACTAGTCATGTTATACATTATAACTGACATATTGTTGAAAGTGACGTTAACCACTAATAAAACTGGCCATCATGTTATATGCTATAACTGACATATTGTTGAAAGTGACATTAAACACCAATAAATCTGGCCATCATGTTATACGTTATAACTGACATATTGTTGAAGGTAACGTTAACCACTAATAAAACTGGCCATCATGTCATACGTTATAACTGACATATTGTTGAAAGTGACGTTAAACACCAATAAAACTGGCCATCATGTTATACATTATAACTGACATATTGTTGAAAGTGACATTAAACACCAATAAAACTGGTCATGTCATACGCTATAACTGACATATTGTTGAAAGTGACGTTAACCACTAATAAAACTGGCCATCATGTTATACATTATAACTGACATATTGTGGAAAGTGACATTAAACACCAATAAAACTGGCCATCATGTTATACGTTATAACTGACATATTGTTGAAAGTGACATTAACCACTAATAAAACTGGCCATCATGTTATACATTATAACTGACATATTGTTGAAAGTGACATTAAGCACCAATAAAACTGGCCATCATGTGATACGTTATAACTGACATATTGTTGAAAGTGACGTTAACCACTAATAAAACTGGTCGCCATGTTAAACGTTATACCTGACATATTGTTGAAAGTGACGTTAACCACTAATAAAATTGGCCATCATGTTATACATTATAACTGACATATTGTTGAAAGTGACATTAAGCACCAATAAAACTAGTCATGTTATACATTATAACTGACATATTGTTGAAAGTGACGTTAACCACTAATAAAACTGGCCATCATGTTATATGCTATAACTGACATATTGTTGAAAGTGACATTAAACACCAATAAATCTGGCCATCATGTTATACGTTATAACTGACATATTGTTGAAGGTAACGTTAACCACTAATAAAACTGGCCATCATGTCATACGTTATAACTGACATATTGTTGAAAGTGACGTTAAACACCAATAAAACTGGCCATCATGTTATACATTATAACTGACATATTGTTGAAAGTGACATTAAACACCAATAAAACTGGTCATGTCATACGCTATAACTGACATATTGTTGAAAGTGACGTTAACCACTAATAAAACTGGCCATCATGTTATACATTATAACTGACATATTGTGGAAAGTGACATTAAACACCAATAAAACTGGCCATCATGTTATACGTTATAACTGACATATTGTTGAAAGTGACATTAACCACTAATAAAACTGGCCATCATGTTATACATTATAACTGACATATTGTTGAAAGTGACATTAAGCACCAATAAAACTGGCCATCATGTGATACGTTATAACTGACATATTGTTGAAAGTGACGTTAACCACTAATAAAACTGGTCGCCATGTTAAACGTTATACCTGACATATTGTTGAAAGTGACGTTAACCACTAATAAAACTTGCCATCATGTTATATGTTATAACTGACATATTGTTGAAAGTGACATTAAGCACCAATAAAACTGGTCATGTCATACGTTGTAACTGACATATTGTTGAAAGTGACGTTAACCTCCAATAAAACTGGCCATCATGTTATACATTATAACTGACATATTGTTGAAAGTGACATTAAACACCAATAAAACTGGTATGATGTCATACGCTATAACTGACATATTGTTGAAAGTGACGTTAACCACTAATAAAACTGGCCATCATGTTATTCATTATAACTGACATATTGTTGAAAGTGACATTAAACACTAATAAAACTGGCCATCATGTTATACATTATAACTGACATATTGTTGAAAGTGACGTTAAACACCAATAAAATTGGCCATCATGTTATACATTATAACTGACATATTGTTGAAAGTGACATTAAACACCAATAAAACTGATCATGTCATATGCTATAACTGACATATTGTTGAAAGTGACGTTAACCACTAATAAAACTGGCCATCATGTTATACATTATAACTGACATATTGTTGAAAGTGACATTAAACACCAATAAAACTGGCCATCATGTTATACGTTATAACTGACATATTGTTGAAAGTGACATTAACCACTAATAAAACTGGCCATCATGTTATACATTATAACTGACATATTGTTGAAAGTGACATTAACCACTAATAAAACTGGCCATCATGTTATACGTCATAACTGACATATTGTTGAAAATGACGTTAACCACTAATAAAGCTGGCCATCATGTTAAACGTTATAACTGACATATTGTTGAAAGTGACTTTAACCACTAATAAAACTGGCCATCATGTTAAACGTTATAACTGACATATTGTTGAAAGTGACATTAACCACTAATAAAACTGGCCATCATGTTATACGTTATAACTGACATATTGTTGAAAGTGACGTTAACCACTAATAAAACTGGCCATCATGTTATACATTATAACTGACATATTGTTGAAAGTGACATTAAGCACCAATAAAACTGGTCATGTTATACATTATAACTGACATATTGTTGAAAGTGACGTTAACCACTAATAAAACTGGCCATCATGTTATACGTCATAACTGACATATTGTTGAAAATGACGTTAACCACTAATAAAGCTGGCCATCATGTTATACGTTATAACTGACATATTGTTGAAAGTGACGTTAACCACTAATAAAACTGGCCATCATGTTAAACGTTATAACTGACATATTGTTGAAAGTGACATTAACCACTAATAAAACTGGCCATCATGTTATACGTTATAACTGACATATTGTTGAAAGTGACGTTAACCACTAATAAAACTGGCCATCATGTTATACGTTATAACTGACATATTGTTGAAAGTGACATTAAGCACCAATAAAACTGGTCACGTTATACATTATAACTGACATATTGTTGAAAGTGACATTAAACACCAATAAAACTGGCCATCATGTTATACGTTATAACTGACATATTGTTGAAAGTGACATTAACCACTAATAAAACTGGCCATCATGTTATACATTATAACTGACATATTGTTGAAAGTGACATTAACCACTAATAAAACTGGCCATCATGTTATACATTATAACTGACATATTGTTGAAAGTGACATTAAACACCAATAAAACTGGCCATCATGTTATACGTTATAACTGACATATTGTTGAAAGTGACATTAACCACTAATAAAACTGGCCATCATGTTATACATTATAACTGACATATTGTTGAAAGTGACATTAAGCACCAATAAAACTTGTCATGTTATACATTATAACTGACATATTGTTGAAAGTGACGTTAACCACTAATAAAACTGGCCATCATGTTATATGCTATAACTGACATATTGTTGAAAGTGACATTAAACACCAATAAATCTGGCCATCATGTTATACGTTATAACTGACATATTGTTGAAGGTAACGTTAACCACTAATAAAACTGGCCATCATGTCATACGTTATAACTGACATATTGTTGAAAGTGACGTTAAACACCAATAAAACTGGCCATCATGTTATACATTATAACTGACATATTGTTGAAAGTGACATTAAACACCAATAAAACTGGTCATGTCATACGCTATAACTGACATATTGTTGAAAGTGACGTTAACCACTAATAAAACTGGCCATCATGTTATACATTATAACTGACATATTGTGGAAAGTGACATTAAACACCAATAAAACTGGCCATCATGTTATACGTTATAACTGACATATTGTTGAAAGTGACATTAACCACTAATAAAACTGGCCATCATGTTATACATTATAACTGACATATTGTTGAAAGTGACATTAAGCACCAATAAAACTGGCCATCATGTTATACGTTATAACTGACATATTGTTGAAAGTGACGTTAACCACTAATAAAACTGGTCGCCATGTTAAACGTTATACCTGACATATTGTTGAAAGTGACGTTAACCACTAATAAAACTTGCCATCATGTTATACGTTATAACTGACATATTGTTGAAAGTGACATTAAGCACCAATAAAACTGGTCATGTCATACGTTGTAACTGACATATTGTTGAAAGTGACGTTAACCACCAATAAAACTGGCCATCATGTTATACATTATAACTGACATATTGTTGAAAGTGACATTAAACACCAATAAAACTGGTATGATGTCATACGCTATAACTGACATATTGTTGAAAGTGACGTTAACCACTAATAAAACTGGCCATCATGTTATACATTATAACTGACATATTGTTGAAAGTGACATTAAACACTAATAAAACTGGCCATCATGTTATACATTATAACTGACATATTGTTGAAAGTGACGTTAACCACTAATAAAACTGGCCATCATGTTATACATTATAACTGACATATTGTTGAAAGTGACGTTAACCACTAATAAAACTGGCCATCATGTTATACGTTATAACTGACATATTGTTGAAAGTGACGTTAACTACTAATAAAACTGGCCATCATGTTATACATTATAACTGACATATTGTTGAAAGTGACGTTAAACACCAATAAAACTGGCCATCATGTTATACATTATAACTGACATATTGTTGAAAGTGACATTAAACACCAATAAAACTGATCATGTCATACGCTATAACTGACATATTGTTGAAAGTGACGTTAACCACTAATAAAACTGGCCATCATGTTATACATTATAACTGACATATTGTTGAAAGTGAAATTAAACACCAATAAAACTGGCCATCATGTTATACGTTATAACTGACATATTGTTGAAAGTGACATTAACCACTAATAAAACTGGCCATCATGTTATACATTATAACTGACATATTGTTGAAAGTGACATTAACCACTAATAAAACTGGCCATCATGTTATACGTCATAACTGACATATTGTTGAAAATGACGTTAATCACTAATAAAGCTGGCCATCATGTTAAACGTTATAACTGACATATTGTTGAAAGTGACGTTAACCACTAATAAAACTGGCCATCATGTTATACATTATAACTGACATATTGTTGAAAGTGACGTTAACCACTAATAAAACTGGCCATCATGTTATACGTTATAACTGACATATTGTTGAAAGTGACGTTAACCACTAATAAAACTGGCCATCATGTTATACATTATAACTGACATATTGTTGAAAGTGACGTTAAACACCAATAAAACTGGCCATCATGTTATACATTATAACTGACATATTGTTGAAAGTGACATTAAACACCAATAAAACTGATCATGTCATATGCTATAACTGACATATTGTTGAAAGTGACGTTAACCACTAATAAAACTGGCCATCATGTTATACATTATAACTGACATATTGTTGAAAGTGACATTAAACACCAATAAAACTGGCCATCATGTTATACTTTATAACTGACATATTGTTGAAAGTGACATTAACCACTAATAAAACTGGCCATCATGTTATACATTATAACTGACATATTGTTGAAAGTGACATTAACCACTAATAAAACTGGCCATCATGTTATACGTCATAACTGACATATTGTTGAAAATGACGTTAACAACTAATAAAGCTGGCCATCATGTTAAACGTTATAACTGACATATTGTTGAAAGTGACTTTAACCACTAATAAAACTGGCCATCATGTTAAACGTTATAACTGACATATTGTTGAAAGTGACATTAACCACTAATAAAACTGGCCATCATGTTATACGTTATAACTGACATATTGTTGAAAGTGACGTTAACCACTAATAAAACTGGCCATCATGTTATACATTATAACTGACATATTGTTGAAAGTGACATTAAGCACCAATAAAACTGGTCACGTTATACATTATAACTGACATATTGTTGAAAGTGACATTAAACACCAATAAAACTGGCCATCATGTTATACGTTATAACTGACATATTGTTGAAAGTGACATTAACCACTAATAAAACTGGCCATCATGTTATACATTATAACTGACATATTGTTGAAAGTGACATTAACCACTAATAAAACTGGCCATCATGTTATACATTATAACTGACATATTGTTGAAAGTGACATTAAACACCAATAAAACTGGCCATCATGTTATACGTTATAACTGACATATTATTGAAAGTGACATTAACCACTAATAAAACTGGCCATCATGTTATACATTATAACTGACATATTGTTGAAAGTGACATTAAGCACCAATAAAACTGGCCATCATGTGATACGTTATAACTGACATATTGTTGAAAGTGACGTTAACCACTAATAAAACTGGTCGCCATGTTAAACGTTATACCTGACATATTGTTGAAAGTGACGTTAACCACTAATAAAACTTGCCATCATGTTATACGTTATAACTGACATATTGTTGAAAGTGACATTAAGCACCAATAAAACTGGTCATGTCATACGTTGTAACTGACATATTGTTGAAAGTGACGTTAACCACCAATAAAACTGGCCATCATGTTATACATTATAACTGACATATTGTTGAAAGTGACATTAAACACCAATAAAACTGGTATGATGTCATACGCTATAACTGACATATTGTTGAAAGTGACGTTAACCACTAATAAAACTGGCCATCATGTTATACATTATAACTGACATATTGTTGAAAGTGACATTAAACACTAATAAAACTGGCCATCATGTTATACATTATAACTGACATATTGTTGAAAGTGACGTTAACCACCAATAAAACTGGCCATCATGTTATACATTATAACTGACATATTGTTGAAAGTGACATTAACCACTAATAAAACTGGCCATCATGTTATACATTATAACTGACATATTGTTGAAAGTGACATTAAACACCAATAAAACTGGCCATCATGTTATACGTTATAACTGACATATTGTTGAAAGTGACATTAACCACTAATAAAACTGGCCATCATGTTATACATTATAACTGACATATTGTTGAAAGTGACATTAAGCACCAATAAAACTGGCCATCATGTGATACGTTATAACTGACATATTGTTGAAAGTGACGTTAACCACTAATAAAACTGGTCGCCATGTTAAACGTTATACCTGACATATTGTTGAAAGTGACGTTAACCACTAATAAAACTTGCCATCATGTTATACGTTATAACTGACATATTGTTGAAAGTGACATTAAGCACCAATAAAACTGGTCATGTCATACGTTGTAACTGACATATTGTTGAAAGTGACGTTAACCACCAATAAAACTGGCCATCATGTTATACATTATAACTGACATATTGTTGAAAGTGACATTAAACACCAATAAAACTGGTATGATGTCATACGCTATAACTGACATATTGTTGAAAGTGACGTTAACCACTAATAAAACTGGCCATCATGTTATACATTATAACTGACATATTGTTGAAAGTGACATTAAACACTAATAAAACTGGCCATCATGTTATACATTATAACTGACATATTGTTGAAAGTGACGTTAACCACTAATAAAACTGGCCATCATGTTATACATTATAACTGACATATTGTTGAAAGTGACGTTAACCACTAATAAAACTGGCCATCATGTTATACGTTATAACTGACATATTGTTGAAAGTGACGTTAACTACTAATAAAACTGGCCATCATGTTATACATTATAACTGACATATTGTTGAAAGTGACGTTAAACACCAATAAAACTGGCCATCATGTTATACATTATAACTGACATATTGTTGAAAGTGACATTTAAACACCAATAAAACTGATCATGTCATACGCTATAACTGACATATTGTTGAAAGTGACGTTAACCACTAATAAAACTGGCCATCATGTTATACATTATAACTGACATATTGTTGAAAGTGACATTAAACACCAATAAAACTGGCCATCATGTTATACGTTATAACTGACATATTGTTGAAAGTGACATTAACCACTAATAAAACTGGCCATCATGTTATACGTCATAACTGACATATTGTTGAAAATGACGTTAACCACTAATAAAGCTGGCCATCATGTTAAACGCTATAACTGACATATTGTTGAAAGTGACGTTAACCACTAATAAAACTGGCCATCATGTTATACATTATAACTGACATATTGTTGAAAGTGACGTTAACCACTAATAAAACTGGCCATCATGTTATACGTTATAACTGACATATTGTTGAAAGTGACGTTAACCACTAATAAAACTGGCCATCATGTTATACATTATAACTGACATATTGTTGAAAGTGACGTTAAACACCAATAAAACTGGCCATCATGTTATACATTATAACTGACATATTGTTGAAAGTGACATTAAACACCAATAAAACTGATCATGTCATATGCTATAACTGACATATTATTGAAAGTGACGTTAACCACTAATAAAACTGGCCATCATGTTATACATTATAACTGACATATTGTTGAAAGTGACATTAAACACCAATAAAACTGGCCATCATGTTATACATTATAACTGACATATTGTTGAAAGTGACATTAACCACTAATAAAACTGGCCATCATGTTATACATTATAACTGACATATTGTTGAAAGTGACATTAACCACTAATAAAACTGGCCATCATGTTATACGTCATAACTGACATATTGTTGAAAATGACGTTAACCACTAATAAAGCTGGCCATCATGTTAAACTTTATAACTGACATATTGTTGAAAGTGACTTTAACCACTAATAAAACTGGCCATCATGTTAAACGTTATAACTGACATATTGTTGAAAGTGACATTAACCACTAATAAAACTGGCCATCATGTTATACGTTATAACTGACATATTGTTGAAAGTGACGTTAACCACTAATAAAACTGGCCATCATGTTATACATTATAACTGACATATTGTTGAAAGTGACATTAAGCACCAATAAAACTGGTCATGTTATACATTATAACTGACATATTGTTGAAAGTGACATTAAACACCAATAAAACTGGCCATCATGTTATACGTTATAACTGACATATTGTTGAAAGTGACATTAACCACTAATAAAACTGGCCATCATGTTATACATTATAACTGACATATTGTTGAAAGTGACATTAACCACTAATAAAACTGGCCATCATGTTATACATTATAACTGACATATTGTTGAAAGTGACATTAACCACTAATAAAACTGGCCATCATGTTATACATTATAACTGACATATTGTTGAAAGTGACATTAAGCACCAATAAAACTGGTCATGTTATACATTATAACTGACATATTGTTGAAAGTGACGTTAACCACTAATAAAACTGGCCATCATGTTATACATTATAACTGACATATTGTTGAAAGTGACATTAAGCACCAATAAAACTGGTCATGTTATACATTATAACTGACATATTGTTGAAAGTGACGTTAACCACTAATAAAACTGGCCATCATGTTATACGCTATAACTGACATATTGTTGAAAGTGACATTAACCACTAATAAAACTGGCCATCATGTTATACGTTATAACTGACATATTGTTGAAAATGACGTTAACCACTAATAAAACTGGCCATCATGTTATACATTATAACTGACATATTGTTGAAAGTGACATTAAACACCAATAAAACTGGTCATGTTATACATTATAACTGACATATTGTTGAAAGTGACATTAAACACCAATAAAATTGGCCATCATGTTATATATTATAACTGACATATTGTTGAAAGTGACATTAAACACCAATAAAACTGGTCATGTCATACGCTATAGCTGACATATTGTTGAAAGTGACGTTAACCATTAATAAAACTGGCCATCATGTTATACGTTATAACTGACATATTGTTGAAAGTGACATTAATCACTAATAAAACTGGCCATCATGTTATACATTATAACTGACATATTGTTGAAAGTGACATTAACCACTAATAAAACTGGCCATCATGTTATACGTTATAACTGACATATTGTTGAAAGTGACGTTAACCACTAATAAAACTGGCCATCATGTTATACATTATAACTGACATATTGTTGAAAGTGACATTATGCACCAATAAAACTGGTCATGTTATACATTATAACTGACATATTGTTGAAAGTGACGTTAACCACTAATAAAACTGGCCATCATGTTATACATTATAACTGACATATTGTTGAAAGTGACATTAAGCACCAATGAAACTGGTCATGTTATACATTATAACTGACATATTGTTGAAAGTGACATTAAACACCAATAAAACTGGCCATCATGTTATACATTATAACTGACATATTGTTGAAAGTGACATTAACCACTAATAAAACTGGCCATCATGTTATACATTATAACTGACATATTATTGAAAGTGACATTAACCACTAATAAAACTGGCCATCATGTTATACGTCATAACTGACATAGTGTTGAAAATGACGTTAACCACTAATAAAGCTGGCCATCATGTTAAACGTTATAACTGACATATTGTTGAAAGTGACTTTAACCACTAATAAAACTGGCCATCATGTTAAACGTTATAACTGACATATTGTTGAAAGTGACGTTAACCACTAATAAAACTGGCCATCATGTTATACATTATAACTGACATATTGTTGAAAGTGACATTAAGCACCAATAAAACTGGTCATGTTATACATTATAACTGACATATTGTTGAAAGTGACATTAAACACCAATAAAACTGGCCATCATGTCATACGTTATAACTGACATATTGTTGAAAGTGACATTAACCACTAATAAAACTGGCCATCATGTTATACATTATAACTGACATATTGTTGAAAGTGACATTAACCACTAATAAAACTGGCCATCATGTTATACATTATAACTGACATATTGTTGAAAGTGACATTAACCACTAATAAAACTGGCCATCATGTTATACATTATAACTGACATATTGTTGAAAGTGACATTAAGCACCAATAAAACTGGTCATGTTATACATTATAACTGACATATTGTTGAAAGTGACGTTAACCACTAATAAAACTGGCCATCATGTTATACATTATAACTGACATATTGTTGAAAGTGACATTAAGCACCAATAAAACTGGTCATGTTATACATTATAACTGACATATTGTTGAAAGTGACGTTAACCACTAATAAAACTGGCCATCATGTTATACGCTATAACTGACATATTGTTGAAAGTGACATTAACCACTAATAAAACTGGCCATCATGTTATACGTTATAACTGACATATTGTTGAAAATGACGTTAACCACTAATAAAACTGGCCATCATGTTATACATTATAACTGACATATTGTTGAAAGTGACATTAAACACCAATAAAACTGGTCATGTTATACATTATAACTGACATATTGTTGAAAGTGACATTAAACACCAATAAAATTGGCCATCATGTTATATATTATAACTGACATATTGTTGAAAGTGACATTAAACACCAATAAAACTGGTCATGTCATACGCTATAGCTGACATATTGTTGAAAGTGACGTTAACCATTAATAAAACTGGCCATCATGTTATACATTATAACTGACATATTGTTGAAAGTGACATTAAGCACCAATAAAACTGGTCATGTTATACATTATAACTGACATATTGTTGAAAGTGACGTTAACCACTAATAAAACTGGCCATCATGTTATACATTATAACTGACATATTGTTGAAAGTGACATTAAGCACCAATAAAACTGGTCATGTTATACATTATAACTGACATATTGTTGAAAGTGACGTTAACCACTAATAAAACTGGCCATCATGTTATACGCTATAACTGACATATTGTTGAAAGTGACGTTAACCACTAATAAAACTGGCCATCATGTTATACGTTATAACTGACATATTGTTGAAAATGACGTTAACCACTAATAAAACTGGCCATCATGTTATACATTATAACTGACATATTGTTGAAAGTGACATTAAACACCAATAAAACTGGTCATGTTATACATTATAACTGACATATTGTTGAAAGTGACATTAAACACCAATAAAATTGGCCATCATGTTATATATTATAACTGACATATTGTTGAAAGTGACATTAAACACCAATAAAACTGGTCATGTCATACGCTATAGCTGACATATTGTTGAAAGTGACGTTAACCATTAATAAAACTGGCCATCATGTTATACGTTATAACTGACATATTGTTGAAAGTGACATTAATCACTAATAAAACTGGCCATCATGTTATACATTATAACTGACATATTGTTGAAAGTGACATTAACCACTAATAAAACTGGCCATCATGTTATACGTTATAACTGACATATTGTTGAAAGTGACGTTAACCACTAATAAAACTGGCCATCATGTTATACATTATAACTGACATATTGTTGAAAGTGACATTATGCACCAATAAAACTGGTCATGTTATACATTATAACTGACATATTGTTGAAAGTGACGTTAACCACTAATAAAACTGGCCATCATGTTATACATTATAACTGACATATTGTTGAAAGTGACATTAAGCACCAATGAAACTGGTCATGTTATACATTATAACTGACATATTGTTGAAAGTGACATTAAACACCAATAAAACTGGCCATCATGTTATACATTATAACTGACATATTGTTGAAAGTGACATTAACCACTAATAAAACTGGCCATCATGTTATACATTATAACTGACATATTATTGAAAGTGACATTAACCACTAATAAAACTGGCCATCATGTTATACGTCATAACTGACATAGTGTTGAAAATGACGTTAACCACTAATAAAGCTGGCCATCATGTTAAACGTTATAACTGACATATTGTTGAAAGTGACTTTAACCACTAATAAAACTGGCCATCATGTTAAACGTTATAACTGACATATTGTTGAAAGTGACGTTAACCACTAATAAAACTGGCCATCATGTTATACATTATAACTGACATATTGTTGAAAGTGACATTAAGCACCAATAAAACTGGTCATGTTATACATTATAACTGACATATTGTTGAAAGTGACATTAAACACCAATAAAACTGGCCATCATGTCATACGTTATAACTGACATATTGTTGAAAGTGACATTAACCACTAATAAAACTGGCCATCATGTTATACATTATAACTGACATATTGTTGAAAGTGACATTAACCACTAATAAAACTGGCCATCATGTTATACATTATAACTGACATATTGTTGAAAGTGACATTAACCACTAATAAAACTGGCCATCATGTTATACATTATAACTGACATATTGTTGAAAGTGACATTAAGCACCAATAAAACTGGTCATGTTATACATTATAACTGACATATTGTTGAAAGTGACATTAACCACTAATAAAACTGGCCATCATGTTATACATTATAACTGACATATTGTTGAAAGTGACATTAAGCACCAATAAAACTGGTCATGTTATACATTATAACTGACATATTGTTGAAAGTGACGTTAACCACTAATAAAACTGGCCATCATGTTATACGCTATAACTGACATATTGTTGAAAGTGACATTAACCACTAATAAAACTGGCCATCATGTTATACGTTATAACTGACATATTGTTGAAAATGACGTTAACCACTAATAAAACTGGCCATCATGTTATACATTATAACTGACATATTGTTGAAAGTGACATTAAACACCAATAAAACTGGTCATGTTATACATTATAACTGACATATTGTTGAAAGTGACATTAAACACCAATAAAATTGGCCATCATGTTATATATTATAACTGACATATTGTTGAAAGTGACATTAAACACCAATAAAACTGGTCATGTCATACGCTATAGCTGACATATTGTTGAAAGTGACGTTAACCATTAATAAAACTGGCCATCATGTTATACGTTATAACTGACATATTGTTGAAAGTGACATTAATCACTAATAAAACTGGCCATCATGTTATACATTATAACTGACATATTGTTGAAAGTGACATTAACCACTAATAAAACTGGCCATCATGTTATACGTTATAACTGACATATTGTTGAAAATGACGTTAACCACTAATAAAACTGGCCATCATGTTATACATTATAACTGACATATTGTTGAAAGTGACATTAAACACCAATAAAACTGGTCATGTTATACATTATAACTGACATATTGTTGAAAGTGACATTAAACACCAATAAAATTGGCCATCATGTTATATATTATAACTGACATATTGTTGAAAGTGACATTAAACACCAATAAAACTGGTCATGTCATACGCTATAGCTGACATATTGTTGAAAGTGACGTTAACCATTAATAAAACTGGCCATCATGTTATACATTATAACTGACATATTGTTGAAAGTGACATTAATCACTAATAAAACTGGCCATCATGTTATACATTATAACTGACATATTGTTGAAAGTGACATTAACCACTAATAAAACTGGCCATCATGTTATACGTTATAACTGACATATTGTTGAAAGTGACGTTAACCACTAATAAAACTGGCCATCATGTTATACATTATAACTGACATATTGTTGAAAGTGACATTATGCACCAATAAAACTGGTCATGTTATACATTATAACTGACATATTGTTGAAAGTGACGTTAACCACTAATAAAACTGGCCATCATGTTATACATTATAACTGACATATTGTTGAAAGTGACATTAAGCACCAATGAAACTGGTCATGTTATACATTATAACTGACATATTGTTGAAAGTGACATTAAACACCAATAAAACTGGCCATCATGTTATACATTATAACTGACATATTGTTGAAAGTGACATTAACCACTAATAAAAGTGGCCATCATGTTATACATTATAACTGACATATTATTGAAAGTGACATTAACCACTAATAAAACTGGCCATCATGTTATACGTCATAACTGACATAGTGTTGAAAATGACGTTAACCACTAATAAAGCTGGCCATCATGTTAAACGTTATAACTGACATATTGTTGAAAGTGACTTTAACCACTAATAAAACTGGCCATCATGTTAAACGTTATAACTGACATATTGTTGAAAGTGACGTTAACCACTAATAAAACTGGCCATCATGTTATACATTATAACTGACATATTGTTGAAAGTGACATTAAGCACCAATAAAACTGGTCATGTTATACATTATAACTGACATATTGTTGAAAGTGACATTAAACACCAATAAAACTGGCCATCATGTCATACGTTATAACTGACATATTGTTGAAAGTGACATTAACCACTAATAAAACTGGCCATCATGTTATACATTATAACTGACATATTGTTGAAAGTGACATTAACCACTAATAAAACTGGCCATCATGTTATACATTATAACTGACATATTGTTGAAAGTGACATTAACCACTAATAAAACTGGCCATCATGTTATACATTATAACTGACATATTGTTGAAAGTGACATTAAGCACCAATAAAACTGGTCATGTTATACATTATAACTGACATATTGTTGAAAGTGACGTAAACCACTAATAAAACTGGCCATCATGTTATACATTATAACTGACATATTGTTGAAAGTGACATTAAGCACCAATAAAACTGGTCATGTTATACATTATAACTGACATATTGTTGAAAGTGACGTTAACCACTAATAAAACTGGCCATCATGTTATACGCTATAACTGACATATTGTTGAAAGTGACATTAACCACTAATAAAACTGGCCATCATGTTATACGTTATAACTGACATATTGTTGAAAATGACGTTAACCACTAATAAAACTGGCCATCATGTTATACATTATAACTGACATATTGTTGAAAGTGACATTAAACACCAATAAAACTGGTCATGTTATACATTATAACTGACATATTGTTGAAAGTGACATTAAACACCAATAAAATTGGCCATCATGTTATATATTATAACTGACATATTGTTGAAAGTGACATTAAACACCAATAAAACTGGTCATGTCATACGCTATAGCTGACATATTGTTGAAAGTGACGTTAACCATTAATAAAACTGGCCATCATGTTATACGTTATTACTGACATATTGTTGAAAGTGACATTAATCACTAATAAAACTGGCCATCATGTTATACATTATAACTGACATATTGTTGAAAGTGACATTAACCACTAATAAAACTGGCCATCATGTTATACGTTATAACTGACATATTGTTGAAAGTGACGTTAACCACTAATAAAACTGGCCATCATGTTATACATTATAACTGACATATTGTTGAAAGTGACATTATGCACCAATAAAACTGGTCATGTTATACATTATAACTGACATATTGTTGAAAGTGACGTTAACCACTAATAAAACTGGCCATCATGTTATACATTATAACTGACATATTGTTGAAAGTGACATTAAGCACCAATGAAACTGGTCATGTTATACATTATAACTGACATATTGTTGAAAGTGACATTAAACACCAATAAAACTGGTCATGTTATACATTATAACTGACATATTGTTGAAAGTGACGTTAAACACCAATAAAACTGGCCATCATGTAATACATTATAACTGACATATTGTTGAAAGTGACATTAAACACCAATAAAACTGGTCATGTCATACGCTATAACTGACATATTGTTGAAAGTGACGTTAACCACTAATAAAACTGGCCATCATGTTATACGTTATAACTGACATATTGTTGAAAGTGACGTTAACCACTAATAAAACTGGCCATCATGTTATACATTATAACTGACATATTGTTGAAAGTGACATTAAACACCAATAAAACTGGCCATCATGTTATACGTTATAACTGACATATTGTTGAAAGTGACGTTAACCACTAATACAACTGGCCATCATGTTATACATTATAACTGACATATTGTTGAAAGTGACGTTAAACACTAATAAAACTGGCCATCATGTTATACATTATAACTGACATATTGTTGAAAGTGACATTAAACACCAATAAAACTGGTCATGTTATACATTATAACTGACATATTGTTGAAAGTGACGTTAAACACCAATAAAACTGGCCATCATGTTATACATTATAACTGACATATTGTTGAAAGTGACATTAAACACCAATAAAACTGGTCATGTCATACGCTATAGCTGACATATTGTTGAAAGTGACGTTAACCACTAATAAAACTGGCCATCATGTTATACGTTATAACTGACATATTGTTGAAAGTGACGTTAATCACTAATAAAACTGGCCATCATGTTATACATTATAACTGACATATTGTTGAAAGTGACATTAACCACTAATAAAACTGGCTATCATGTTATACGTTATAACTGACATATTGTTGAAAGTGACGTTAACCACTAATAAAACTGGCCATCGTGTTATACATTATAACTGACATATTGTTGAAAGTGACATTAAGCACCAATAAAACTGGTCATGTTATACATTATAACTGACATATTGTTGAAAGTGACGTTAACCACTAATAAAACTGGCCATCATGTTATACATTATAACTGACATATTGTTGAAAGTGACATTAAGCACCAATAAAACTGGTCATGTTATACATTATAACTGACATATTGTTGAAAGTGACGTTAACCACTAATAAAACTGGCCATCATGTTATACATTAAAACTGACATATTGTTGAAAGTGACATTAAGCACCAATAAAACTGGTCATGTTATACATTATAACTGACATATTGTTGAAAGTGACGTTAAACACCAATAAAACTGGTCACCATGTTATACGTTTTAACTGACATATTGTTGAAAGTGACGTTAAACACCAATAAAACTGGCCATCATGTTATACATTATAACTGACATATTGTTGAAAGTGACATTAAACACCAATAAAACTGGCAATCATTTTATACTTTATAACTGACATATTGTTGAAAGTGACGTTAACCATTAATAAAACTGGCCATCATGTTATACATTATAACTGACATATTGTTGAAAGTGACATTAAACACCAATAAAACTGGTCATGTTATACATTATAACTGACATATTGTTGAAAGTGACATTAAACACCAATAAAATTGGCCATCATGTTATATATTATAACTGACATATTGTTGAAAGTGACATTAAACACCAATAAAACTGGTCATGTCATACGCTATAGCTGACATATTGTTGAAAGTGACGTTAACCATTAATAAAACTGGCCATCATGTTATACGTTATAACTGACATATTGTTGAAAGTGACATTAATCACTAATAAAACTGGCCATCATGTTATACATTATAACTGACATATTGTTGAAAGTGACATTAACCACTAATAAAACTGGCCATCATGTTATACGTTATAACTGACATATTGTTGAAAGTGACGTTAACCACTAATAAAACTGGCCATCATGTTATACATTATAACTGATATATTGTTGAAAGTGACATTATGCACCAATAAAACTGGTCATATTATACATTATAACTGACATATTGTTGAAAGTGACGTTAACCACTAATAAAACTGGCCATCATGTTATACATTATAACTGACATATTGTTGAAAGTGACATTAAGCACCAATGAAACTGGTCATGTTATACATTATAACTGACATATTGTTGAAAGTGACATTAAACACCAATAAAACTGGTCATGTTATACATTATAACTGACATATTGTTGAAAGTGACGTTAAACACCAATAAAACTGGCCATCATGTAATACATTATAACTGACATATTGTTGAAAGTGACATTAAACACCAATAAAACTGGTCATGTCATACGCTATAACTGACATATTGTTGAAAGTGACGTTAACCACTAATAAAACTGGCCATCATGTTATACGTTATAACTGACATATTGTTGAAAGTGACGTTAACCACTAATAAAACTGGCCATCATGTTATACATTATAACTGACATATTGTTGAAAGTGACATTAAACACCAATAAAACTGGCCATCATGTTATACGTTATAACTGACATATTGTTGAAAGTGACGTTAACCACTAATAAAACTGGCCATCATGTTATACATTATAACTGACATATTGTTGAAAGTGACGTTAAACACTAATAAAACTGGCCATCATGTTATACATTATAACTGACATATTGTTGAAAGTGACATTAAACACCAATAAAACTGGTCATGTTATACATTATAACTGACATATTGTTGAAAGTGACGTTAAACACCAATAAAACTGGCCATCATGTTATACATTATAACTGACATATTGTTGAAAGTGACATTAAACACCAATAAAACTGGTCATGTCATACGCTATAGCTGACATATTGTTGAAAGTGACGTTAACCACTAATAAAACTGGCCATCATGTTATACGTTATAACTGACATATTGTTGAAAGTGACGTTAATCACTAATAAAACTGGCCATCATGTTATACATTATAACTGACATATTGTTGAAAGTGACATTAACCACTAATAAAACTGGCTATCATGTTATACGTTATAACTGACATATTGTTGAAAGTGACGTTAACCACTAATAAAACTGGCCATCGTGTTATACATTATAACTGACATATTGTTGAAAGTGACATTAAGCACCAATAAAACTGGTCATGTTATACATTATAACTGACATATTGTTGAAAGTGACGTTAACCACTAATAAAACTGGCCATCATGTTATACATTATAACTGACATATTGTTGAAAGTGACATTAAGCACCAATAAAACTGGTCATGTTATACATTATAACTGACATATTGTTGAAAGTGACGTTAACCACTAATAAAACTGGCCATCATGTTATACATTAAAACTGACATATTGTTGAAAGTGACATTAAGCACCAATAAAACTGGTCATGTTATACATTATAACTGACATATTGTTGAAAGTGACGTTAAACACCAATAAAACTGGTCACCATGTTATAAGTTTTAACTGACATATTGTTGAAAGTGACGTTAAACACCAATAAAAGTGGCCATCATGTTATACATTATAACTGACATATTGTTGAAAGTAACATTAAACACCAATAAAACTGGCCATCATATTATACTTTATAACTGACATATTGTTGAAAGTGACGTTAACCACTAATAAAACTGGCCATCATGTTATACATTATAACTGACATATTGTTGAAAGTGACATTAAACAGCAATAAAACTGGCCATCATGTTATACGTTATAACTGACATATTGTTGAAAGTGACGTTAAACACTAATAAAACTGGCCATCATGTTATACGTTATAACTGACATATTGTTGAAAGTGACATTAAACAGCAATAAAACTGGCCATCATGTTATACGTTATAACTGACATATTGTTGAAAGTGACGTTAAACACCAATAAAACTGGCCATCATGTAATACATTATAACTGACATATTGTTGAAAGTGACGTTAACCACCAATAAAACTGGCCATCATGTTCTACATTATAACTGACATATTGTTAAAAGTGACGTTAACCACTAATAAAACTGGTCATCATGTTATACATTATAACTGACATATTGTTGAAAGTGACATTATGCACCAATAAAACTGGTCATGTTATACATTATAACTGACATATTGTTGAAAGTGACGTTAACCACTAATAAAACTGGCCATCATGTTATACATTATAACTGACATATTGTTGAAAGTGACATTAAGCACCAATGAAACTGGTCATGTTATACATTATAACTGACATATTGTTGAAAGTGACATTAAACACCAATAAAACTGGCCATCATGTTATACATTATAACTGACATATTGTTGAAAGTGACATTAACCACTAATAAAACTGGCCATCATGTTATACATTATAACTGACATATTATTGAAAGTGACATTAACCACTAATAAAACTGGCCATCATGTTATACGTCATAACTGACATAGTGTTGAAAATGACGTTAACCACTAATAAAGCTGGCCATCATGTTAAACGTTATAACTGACATATTGTTGAAAGTGACTTTAACCACTAATAAAACTGGCCATCATGTTAAACGTTATAACTGACATATTGTTGAAAGTGACGTTAACCACTAATAAAACTGGCCATCATGTTATACATTATAACTGACATATTGTTGAAAGTGACATTAAGCACCAATAAAACTGGTCATGTTATACATTATAACTGACATATTGTTGAAAGTGACATTAAACACCAATAAAACTGGCCATCATGTCATACGTTATAACTGACATATTGTTGAAAGTGACATTAACCACTAATAAAACTGGCCATCATGTTATACATTATAACTGACATATTGTTGAAAGTGACATTAACCACTAATAAAACTGGCCATCATGTTATACATTATAACTGACATATTGTTGAAAGTGACATTAACCACTAATAAAACTGGCCATCATGTTATACATTATAACTGACATATTGTTGAAAGTGACATTAAGCACCAATAAAACTGGTCATGTTATACATTATAACTGACATATTGTTGAAAGTGACGTAAACCACTAATAAAACTGGCCATCATGTTATACATTATAACTGACATATTGTTGAAAGTGACATTAAGCACCAATAAAACTGGTCATGTTATACATTATAACTGACATATTGTTGAAAGTGACGTTAACCACTAATAAAACTGGCCATCATGTTATACGCTATAACTGACATATTGTTGAAAGTGACATTAACCACTAATAAAACTGGCCATCATGTTATACGTTATAACTGACATATTGTTGAAAATGACGTTAACCACTAATAAAACTGGCCATCATGTTATACATTATAACTGACATATTGTTGAAAGTGACATTAAACACCAATAAAACTGGTCATGTTATACATTATAACTGACATATTGTTGAAAGTGACATTAAACACCAATAAAATTGGCCATCATGTTATATATTATAACTGACATATTGTTGAAAGTGACATTAAACACCAATAAAACTGGTCATGTCATACGCTATAGCTGACATATTGTTGAAAGTGACGTTAACCATTAATAAAACTGGCCATCATGTTATACGTTATTACTGACATATTGTTGAAAGTGACATTAATCACTAATAAAACTGGCCATCATGTTATACATTATAACTGACATATTGTTGAAAGTGACATTAACCACTAATAAAACTGGCCATCATGTTATACGTTATAACTGACATATTGTTGAAAGTGACGTTAACCACTAATAAAACTGGCCATCATGTTATACATTATAACTGACATATTGTTGAAAGTGACATTATGCACCAATAAAACTGGTCATGTTATACATTATAACTGACATATTGTTGAAAGTGACGTTAACCACTAATAAAACTGGCCATCATGTTATACATTATAACTGACATATTGTTGAAAGTGACATTAAGCACCAATGAAACTGGTCATGTTATACATTATAACTGACATATTGTTGAAAGTGACATTAAACACCAATAAAACTGGTCATGTTATACATTATAACTGACATATTGTTGAAAGTGACGTTAAACACCAATAAAACTGGCCATCATGTAATACATTATAACTGACATATTGTTGAAAGTGACATTAAACACCAATAAAACTGGTCATGTCATACGCTATAACTGACATATTGTTGAAAGTGACGTTAACCACTAATAAAACTGGCCATCATGTTATACGTTATAACTGACATATTGTTGAAAGTGACGTTAACCACTAATAAAACTGGCCATCATGTTATACATTATAACTGACATATTGTTGAAAGTGACATTAAACACCAATAAAACTGGCCATCATGTTATACGTTATAACTGACATATTGTTGAAAGTGACGTTAACCACTAATACAACTGGCCATCATGTTATACATTATAACTGACATATTGTTGAAAGTGACGTTAAACACTAATAAAACTGGCCATCATGTTATACATTATAACTGACATATTGTTGAAAGTGACATTAAACACCAATAAAACTGGTCATGTTATACATTATAACTGACATATTGTTGAAAGTGACGTTAAACACCAATAAAACTGGCCATCATGTTATACATTATAACTGACATATTGTTGAAAGTGACATTAAACACCAATAAAACTGGTCATGTCATACGCTATAGCTGACATATTGTTGAAAGTGACGTTAACCACTAATAAAACTGGCCATCATGTTATACGTTATAACTGACATATTGTTGAAAGTGACGTTAATCACTAATAAAACTGGCCATCATGTTATACATTATAACTGACATATTGTTGAAAGTGACATTAACCACTAATAAAACTGGCTATCATGTTATACGTTATAACTGACATATTGTTGAAAGTGACGTTAACCACTAATAAAACTGGCCATCGTGTTATACATTATAACTGACATATTGTTGAAAGTGACATTAAGCACCAATAAAACTGGTCATGTTATACATTATAACTGACATATTGTTGAAAGTGACGTTAACCACTAATAAAACTGGCCATCATGTTATACATTATAACTGACATATTGTTGAAAGTGACATTAAGCACCAATAAAACTGGTCATGTTATACATTATAACTGACATATTGTTGAAAGTGACGTTAACCACTAATAAAACTGGCCATCATGTTATACATTAAAACTGACATATTGTTGAAAGTGACATTAAGCACCAATAAAACTGGTCATGTTATACATTATAACTGACATATTGTTGAAAGTGACGTTAAACACCAATAAAACTGGTCACCATGTTATACGTTTTAACTGACATATTGTTGAAAGTGACGTTAAACACCAATAAAACTGGCCATCATGTTATACATTATAACTGACATATTGTTGAAAGTGACATTAAACACCAATAAAACTGGCAATCATTTTATACTTTATAACTGACATATTGTTGAAAGTGACGTTAACCACTAATAAAACTGGCCATCATGTTATACATTATAACTGACATATTGTTGAAAGTGACATTAAACACCAATAAAACTGGTCATGTTATACATTATAACTGACATATTGTTGAAAGTGACATTAAACACCAATAAAATTGGCCATCATGTTATATATTATAACTGACATATTGTTGAAAGTGACATTAAACACCAATAAAACTGGTCATGTCATACGCTATAGCTGACATATTGTTGAAAGTGACGTTAACCATTAATAAAACTGGCCATCATGTTATACGTTATAACTGACATATTGTTGAAAGTGACATTAATCACTAATAAAACTGGCCATCATGTTATACATTATAACTGACATATTGTTGAAAGTGACATTAACCACTAATAAAACTGGCCATCATGTTATACGTTATAACTGACATATTGTTGAAAGTGACGTTAACCACTAATAAAACTGGCCATCATGTTATACATTATAACTGATATATTGTTGAAAGTGACATTATGCACCAATAAAACTGGTCATATTATACATTATAACTGACATATTGTTGAAAGTGACGTTAACCACTAATAAAACTGGTCATCATGTTATACATTATAACTGACATATTGTTGAAAGTGACATTAAGCACCAATGAAACTGGTCATGTTATACATTATAACTGACATATTGTTGAAAGTGACATTAAACACCAATAAAACTGGTCATGTTATACATTATAACTGACATATTGTTGAAAGTGACGTTAAACACCAATAAAACTGGCCATCATGTAATACATTATAACTGACATATTGTTGAAAGTGACATTAAACACCAATAAAACTGGTCATGTCATACGCTATAACTGACATATTGTTGAAAGTGACGTTAACCACTAATAAAACTGGCCATCATGTTATACGTTATAACTGACATATTGTTGAAAGTGACGTTAACCACTAATAAAACTGGCCATCATGTTATACATTATAACTGACATATTGTTGAAAGTGACATTAAACACCAATAAAACTGGCCATCATGTTATACGTTATAACTGACATATTGTTGAAAGTGACGTTAACCACTAATAAAACTGGCCATCATGTTATACATTATAACTGACATATTGTTGAAAGTGACGTTAAACACTAATAAAACTGGCCATCATGTTATACATTATAACTGACATATTGTTGAAAGTGACATTAAACACCAATAAAACTGGTCATGTTATACATTATAACTGACATATTGTTGAAAGTGACGTTAAACACCAATAAAACTGGCCATCATGTTATACATTATAACTGACATATTGTTGAAAGTGACATTAAACACCAATAAAACTGGTCATGTCATACGCTATAGCTGACATATTGTTGAAAGTGACGTTAACCACTAATAAAACTGGCCATCATGTTATACGTTATAACTGACATATTGTTGAAAGTGACGTTAATCACTAATAAAACTGGCCATCATGTTATACATTATAACTGACATATTGTTGAAAGTGACATTAACCACTAATAAAACTGGCTATCATGTTATACGTTATAACTGACATATTGTTGAAAGTGACGTTAACCACTAATAAAACTGGCCATCGTGTTATACATTATAACTGACATATTGTTGAAAGTGACATTAAGCACCAATAAAACTGGTCATGTTATACATTATAACTGACATATTGTTGAAAGTGACGTTAACCACTAATAAAACTGGCCATCATGTTATACATTATAACTGACATATTGTTGAAAGTGACATTAAGCACCAATAAAACTGGTCATGTTATACATTATAACTGACATATTGTTGAAAGTGACGTTAACCACTAATAAAACTGGCCATCATGTTATACATTAAAACTGACATATTGTTGAAAGTGACATTAAGCACCAATAAAACTGGTCATGTTATACATTATAACTGACATATTGTTGAAAGTGACGTTAAACACCAATAAAACTGGTCACCATGTTATAAGTTTTAACTGACATATTGTTGAAAGTGACGTTAAACACCAATAAAAGTGGCCATCATGTTATACATTATAACTGACATATTGTTGAAAGTAACATTAAACACCAATAAAACTGGCCATCATATTATACTTTATAACTGACATATTGTTGAAAGTGACGTTAACCACTAATAAAACTGGCCATCATGTTATACATTATAACTGACATATTGTTGAAAGTGACATTAAACAGCAATAAAACTGGCCATCATGTTATACGTTATAACTGACATATTGTTGAAAGTGACGTTAAACACTAATAAAACTGGCCATCATGTTATACGTTATAACTGACATATTGTTGAAAGTGACATTAAACAGCAATAAAACTGGCCATCATGTTATACGTTATAACTGACATATTGTTGAAAGTGACGTTAAACACCAATAAAACTGGCCATCATGTAATACATTATAACTGACATATTGTTGAAAGTGACGTTAACCACCAATAAAACTGGCCATCATGTTCTACATTATAACTGACATATTGTTAAAAGTGACGTTAACCACTAATAAAACTGGTCATCATGTTATACATTATAACTGACATATTGTTGAAAGTGACATTAAGCACCAATAAAACTGGTCATGTTATACGATATAACTGACATATTGTTGAAAGTGACGTTAACCACCAATAAAACTGGCCTACATGTTATACATTATAACTGACATATTGTTGAAAGTGACATTAAGCACCAATAAAACTGGTCATGTCATACGTTATAACTGACATATTGTTGAAAGTGACGTTAACCACTAATAAAACTGGCCATCTATGTTATACATTATAACTGACATATTGTTGAAAGTGACTTTAACCACTAATAAAACTGGCCATCATGTTAAACGTTATAACTGACATATTGTTGAAAGTGACATTAACCACTAATAAAACTGGCCATCATGTTATACGTTATAACTGACATATTGTTGAAAGTGACGTTAACCACTAATAAAACTGGCCATCATGTTATACATTATAACTGACATATTGTTGAAAGTGACATTAAGCACCAATAAAACTGGTCATGTTATACATTATAACTGACATATTGTTGAAAGTGACATTAAACACCAATAAAACTGGCCATCATGTTATACGTTATAACTGACATATTGTTGAAAGTGACATTAACCACTAATAAAACTGGCCATCATGTTATACATTATAACTGACATATTGTTGAAAGTGACATTAACCACTAATAAAACTGGCCATCATGTTATACATTATAACTGACATATTGTTGAAAGTGACATTAACCACTAATAAAACTGGCCATCATGTTATACATTATAACTGACATATTGTTGAAAGTGACATTAAGCACCAATAAAACTGGTCATGTTATACATTATAACTGACATATTGTTGAAAGTGACATTAAGCACCAATAAAACTGGTCATGTTATACATTATAACTGACATATTGTTGAAAGTGACGTTAACCACTAATAAAACTGGCCATCATGTTATACGCTATAACTGACATATTTTTGAAAGTGACATTAACCACTAATAAAACTGGCCATCATGTTATACATTATAACTGACATATTGTTGAAAATGACGTTAACCACTAATAAAACTGGCCATCATGTTATACATTATAACTGACATATTGTTGAAAGTGACATTATGCACCAATAAAACTGGTCATGTTATACATTATAACTGACATATTGTTGAAAGTGACGTTAACCACTAATAAAACTGGCCATCATGTTATACATTATAACTGACATATTGTTGAAAGTGACGTTAAACACCAATAAAACTGGCCATCATGTTATACATTATAACAGACATATTGTTGAAAGTGACATTAAACACCAATAAAACTGGTCATGTCATACGCTATAGCTGACATATTGTTGAAAGTGACGTTAACCACTAATAAAACTGGCCATCATGTTATACGTTATAACTGACATATTGTTGAAAGTGACGTTAATCACTAATAAAACTGGCCATCAAGTTATACATTATAACTGACATATTGTTGAAAGTGACATTAACCACTAATAAAACTGGCTATCATGTTATACGTTATAACTGACATATTGTTGAAAGTGACGTTAACCACTAATAAAACTGGCCATCGTGTTATACATTATAACTGACATATTGTTGAAAGTGACATTAAGCACCAATAAAACTGGTCATGTTATACATTATAACTGACATATTGTTGAAAGTGACGTTAACCACTAATAAAACTGGCCATCATGTTATACATTATAACTGACATATTGTTGAAAGTGACATTAAGCACCAATAAAACTGGTCATGTTATACATTATAACTGACATATTGTTGAAAGTGACGTTAACCACTAATAAAACTGGCCATCATGTTATACATTATAACTGACATATTGTTGAAAGTGACATTAAGCACCAATAAAACTGGTCATGTTATACATTATAACTGACATATTGTTGAAAGTGACGTTAAACACCAATAAAACTGGTCACCATGTTATACGTTTTAACTGACATATTGTTGAAAGTGACCTTAACCACCAATAAAACTGGCCATCATGTTCTACATTATAACTGACATATTGTTAAAAGTGACGTTAACCACTAATAAAACTGGTCATCATGTTATACATTATAACTGACATATTGTTGAAAGTGACCTTAACCACCAATAAAACTGGCCATCATGTTCTACATTAAAACTGACATATTGTTAAAAGTGACGTTAACCACTAATAAAACTGGTCATCATGTTATACATTATAACTGACATATTGTTGAAAGTGACCTTAACCACCAATAAAACTGGCCATCATGTTCTACATTATAACTGACATATTGTTAAAAGTGACGTTAACCACTAATAAAACTGGTCATCATGTTATACATTATAACTGACATATTGTTGAAAGTGACATTAAGCACCAATAAAACTGGTCATGTTATACGATATAACTGACATATTGTTGAAAGTGACGTTAACCACCAATAAAACTGGCCTACATGTTATACATTATAACTGACATATTGTTGAAGGTGACATTAAGCACCAATAAAACTGGTCATGTCATACGTTATAACTGACATATTGTTGAAAGTGACGTTAACCACTAATAAAACTGGCCATCATGTTATACATTATAACTGACATATTGTTGAAAGTGACATTAAACACCAATAAAATTGGTCATGTCATATGCTATTACTGACATATTGTTGAAAGTGACGTTAACCACTAATAAAACTGGCCATCATGTTATACATTATAACTGACATATTGTTGAAAGTGACATTAAACACCAATAAAACTGGTCATGTCATACGCTATAACTGACATATTGTTGAAAGTGACGTTAACCACTAATAAAACTGGCCATCATGTTATACATTATAACTGACATATTGTTGAAAGTGACATTAAACACCAATAAAACTGGTCATGTCATACGCTATAACTGACATATTGTTGAAAGTGACGTTAACCACTAATAAAACTGGTCATCATGTTATACATTATAAATGACATATTGTTGAAAGTAACGTTAACCACTAATAAAACTGGCCATCATGTTATACGATATAACTGACATATTGTTGAAATTGACGTTAACCGCTAATAAAACTGGCCATCATGTTATACATTATAACTGACATATTGTTGAAAGTGACATTAAGCACCAATAAAACTGGTCATGTCATACGTTATAACTGACATATTGTTAAAAGTGACGTTAACCGCTAATAAAACTGGCCATCATGTTATACATTATAACTGACATATTGTTGAAAGTGACATTAAACACCAATAAAACTGGTCATGTCATATGCTATAACTGACATATTGTTGAAAGTGACGTTAACCACTAATAAAACTGGCCATCATGTTATACATTATAACTGACATATTGTTGAAAGTGACATTAAACACCAATAAAACTGCTCATGTCATACGCTATAACTGACATATTGTTGAAAGTGACGTTAACCACTAATAAAACTGGCCATCATGTTATACATTATAACTGACATATTGTTGAAAGTGACATTAAGCACCAATAAAACTGGTCATGTTATACATTATAACTGACATATTGTTGAAAGTGACGTTAACCACTAATAAAACTGGCCATCATGTTATACATTATAACTGACATATTGTTGAAAGTGACATTAAGCACCAATAAAACTGGTCATGTTATACATTATAACTGACATATTGTTGAAAGTGACGTTAAACACCAATAAAACTGGTCACCATGTTATACGTTTTAACTGACATATTGTTGAAAGTGACGTTAAACACCAATAAAACTGGCCATCATGTTATACATTATAACTGACATATTGTTGAAAGTGACATTAAACACCAATAAAACTGGCCATCATGTTATACTTTATAACTGACATATTGTTGAAAGTGACGTTAACCACTAATAAAACTGGCCATCATGTTATACATTATAACTGACATATTGTTGAAAGTGACATTAAACACTAATAAAACTGGTCATCATGTTATACATTATAACTGACATATTGTTGAAAGTGACGTTAAACACCAATAAAACTGGTCATCATGTTATACGTTATAACTGACATATTGTTGAAAGTGACATTAAACACCAATAAAACTGGCCATCATGTTATACATTATAACTGACATATTGTTGAAAGTGACATTAAACAGCAATAAAACTGGCCATCATGTTATACGTTATAACTGACATATTGTTGAAAGTGACATTAAACACCAATAAAACTGCTCATGTCATACGCTATAACTGACATATTGTTGAAAATGACGTTAACCACTAATAAAACTGGCCATCATGTTATACGTTATAACTGACATATTGTTGAAAGTGACGTTAACCACTAATAAAACTGGCCATCATGCTATACATTATAACTGACATATTGTTGAAAGTGACATTAAGCAACAATAAAACTGGTCATGTCATACGTTATAACTGACATATTGGTGAAAGTGACATTAACCACTAATAAAACTGGCCATCATGTTATACATTATAACTGACATATTGTTGAAAGTGACATTAAACACAAATAAAACTGGTCATGTCATACACTATAACTGACATATTGTTGAAAGTGACGTTAACCACTAATAAAACTGGCCATCATGTTATACATTATAACTGACATATTGTTGAAAGTGACATTAAAAACTAATAAAACTGGTCATCATGTTATATGTTATAACTGACATATTGTTGAAAGTGACGTTAAACACCAATAAAACTGGTCACCATGTTATACATTATAACTGACATATTGTTGAAAGTGACATTAAGCACCAATAAAACTGGTCATGTTATACATTATACCTGACATATTGTTGATAGTGACGTTAAACACCAATAAAACTGGCCATCATGTTATACATTATAACTGACATATTGTTGAAAGTGACGTTAAACACTAATAAAACTGGTCACCATGTCATACGCTATAACTGACATATTGTTGAAAGTGACGTTAACCATTAATAAAACTGGCCATCATGTTATACGTTATAACTGACATATTGTTGAAAGTGACATTGAACACCCGATAAAACTGGCCATCATGTTCTACATTATAACTGACATTGTTGAAAGTGACATTAAACACCAATACAACTGGTCATGTTATACGCTATAACTGACATATTGTTGAAAGTGACGTTAACCACTAATAAACTGGCCATCATGTTATACATTATAACTAACATATTGTTGAAAGTGACATTAAACACCAATAAAACTGGTCATGTCATACATTATAAGTGACATATTGTTGAAAGTGACGTTAACCACTAATAAAACTGGCCATCATGTTATACGTTATAACTGACATATTTTTGAAAGTGACGTTAAACACCAATAAAACTGGTCACCATGTTATACGTTATAACTGACATATTGTTGAAAGTGACGTTAAACACCAATAAAACTGGCCATCATGTTATACATTATAACTGACATATTGTTGAAAGTGACATTAAACACCAATAAAACTGGCCATCATGTTATACATTATAACTGACATATTGTTGAAAGTGACGTTAACCACTAATAAAACTGGCCATCATGTTATACATTATAACTGACATATTGTTGAAAGTGACATTAAACACCAATAAAACTGGTCATCATGTAATACGTTATAACTGTCATATTGTTGAAAGTGATGTTAACCACTAATAAAACTGGCCATCATGTTATACATTATAACTGACATACTGTTGAAAGTGACATTAAACACCAATAAAATTGGTCATGTTATACATTATAACTGACATATTGTTGAAAGTGACGTTAACCACTAATAAAACTGGCCATCATGTTATACGTTATAACTGACATATTGTTGAAAGTGACATTAAACACCAATAAAACTGGTCACCATGTCATATGCTATAACTGACATATTGTTGAAAGTGACGTTAAACATCAATAAAACTGGCCATCATGTTATACATTATAACTGACATATTGTTGAAAGTGATATTAAACACCAATAAAACTGGTCTTCATGTTATACGTTATAACTGACATATTGTTGAAAGTGACGTTAAACACCAATAAAACTGGTCACCATGTTATACGTTATAACAGACATATTGTTGAAAGTGACATTAAACACCAATAAAACTGGTCACCATGTTATACGTTATAACTGACATATTGTTGAAAGTGACGTTAAACACCAATAAAACTGGCCATCATGTTATACGTTATAACTGACATATTGTTGAAAGTGACGTTAAACACCAATAAAACTGGTCATGTCATACGCTATAACTGACATATTGTTGATAGTGACGTTAACCACTAATAAAACTGGCCATCATGTTATACATTATAACTGACATATTGTTGAAAGTGACGTTAAACACCAATAAAACTGGCCATCATGTTATACATTATAACTGACATATTGTTGAAAGTGACGTTAACCACCAATAAAACTGGCCATCATGTTATACATTATAACTGACATATTGTTGAAAGTGACGTTAACCACTAATAAAACTAGTCATCATGTTATACATTATAACTGACATATTGTTGAAAGTGACATGAAGCACCAATAAAACTGGTCATGTTATACATTATAACTGACATATTGTTGAAAGTGACATTAACCACTAATAAAACTGGCTATCATGTTATACATTATAACTGACATATTGTTGAAAGTGACATTAAACACCAATAAAACTGGCCATCATGTTATACGTTATAACAGACATATTGTTGAAAGTGACGTTAACCACTAATAAAACTGGCCATCATGTTATACATTATAACTGACATATTGTTGAAAGTGACAATAAACACCAATAAAACTGGTCATCATGTAATACGCTATAACTGACATATTGTTGAAAGTGACGTTAAACACCAATAAAACTGGTCACCATGTTATAACTTATAACTGACATATTGTTGAAAGTGACATTAACCACTAATAAAACTGGCCATCATGTTATACGTTATAACTGACATATTGTTGAAAGTGACGTTAAACATCAATAAAACTGGCCATCATGTTATACATTATAACTGACATATTGTTGAAAGTGACATTAAACACCAATAAAACTGGTCATCATGTTATACGTTATAACTGACATATTGTTGAAAGTCACGTTAAACACCAATAAAATTGGTCATGTTATACATTATAACTGACATATTGTTGAAAGTGACGTTAACCACTAATAAAACTGGCCATCTTGTTATACGTTATAACTGACATATTGTTGAAAGTGACGTTAAACATCAATAAAACTGGCCATCATGTTATACATTATAACTGACATATTGTTGAAAGTGACATTAAACACCAATAAAACTGGTCATCATGTTATACGTTATAACTGACATATTGTTGAAAGTGACGTTAAACACCAATAAAACTGGTCACCATGTTATACATTATAACAGACATATTGTTGAAAGTGACATTAAACACCAATAAAACTGGTCACCATGTTATACGTTATAACTGACATATTGTTGAAAGTGACGTTAAGCACCAATAAAACTGGCCATCATGTTATACGTTATAACTGACATATTGTTGAAAGTGACGTTAAACACCAATAAAACTGGTCATGTCATACGCTATAACTGACATATTGTTGATAGTGACGTTAACCACTAATAAAACTGGCCATCATGTTATACATTATAACTGACATATTGTTGAAAGTGACGTTAAACACCAATAAAACTGTCCATCATGTTATACATTATAACTGACATATTGTTGAAAGTGACGTTAACCACCAATAAAACTGGCCATCATGTTATACATTATAACTGACATATTGTTGAAAGTGACGTTAACGACTAATAAAACTGGTCATCATGTTATACATTATAACTGACATATTGTTGAAAGTGACATTAAGCACCAATAAAACTGGTCATATTATACATTATAACTGACATATTGTTGAAAGTGACATTAACCACTAATAAAACTGGCCATCATGTTATACGTTATAACTGACATATTGTTGAAAGTGACATTAAACACCAATAAAACTGGCCATCATGTTATACATTATAACTGACATATTGTTGAAAGTGACGTTAACCACCAATAAAACTGGCCATCATGTTATACATTATAACTGACATATTGTTGAAAGTGACAATAAACACCAATAAAACTGGTCATCATGTAATACGTTATAACTGACATATTGTTGAAAGTGACGTTAAACACCAATAAAACTGGTCACCATGTTATAAGTTATAACTGACATATTGTTGAAAGTGACATTAACCACTAATAAAACTGGCTATCATGTTATACGTTATAACTGACATATTGTTGAAAGTGACGTTAAACATCAATAAAACTGGCCATCATGTTATACATTATAACTGACATATTGTTGAAAGTGACATTAAACACCAATAAAACTGGTCATCATGTTATACGTTATAACTGACATATTGTTGAAAGTGACGTTAAACACCAATAAAACTGGTCACCATGTTATACGTTATAACTGACATATTGTTAAAAGTGACATTAAACACCAATAAAACTGGTCACCATGTTATACGTTATAACTGACATATTGTTGAAAGTGACGTTAAACACCAATAAAACTGGCCATCATGTTATACATTATAACTGACATATTGTTGAAAGTGACGTTAAGCACCAATAAAACTGGTCATGTCATACGCTATAACTGACATATTGTTGATAGTGACGTTAACCACTAATAAAACTGGCCATCATGTTATACATTATAACTGACATATTGTTGAAAGTGACGTTAAACACCAATAAAACTGGCCATCATGTTATACATTATAACTGACATATTGTTGAAAGTGACGTTAACCACCATTAAAACTGGCCATCATGTAATACATTATAACTGACATATTGTTGAAAGTGACGTTAACCACTAATAAAACTGATCATCATGTTATACATTATAACTGACATATTGTTGAAAGTGACATTAAGCACCAATAAAACTGGTCATGTTATACGTTATAACTGACATATTGTTGAAAGTGACATTAACCACCAATAAAACTGGTCATGTTATACGCTATAACTGACATATTGTTGATAGTGACGTTAACCACTAATAAAACTGGCCATCATGTTATACATTATAACTGACATATTGTTGAAAGTGACGTTAAACACCAATAAAACTGGCCATCATGTTATACATTATAACTGACATATTGTTGAAAGTGACGTTAACCACCAATAAAACTGGCCATCATGTTATACATTATAACTGACATATTGTTGAAAGTGACGTTAACCACTAATAAAACTGGTCATCATGTTATACATTATAACTGACATATTGTTGAAAGTGACATTAAGCACCAATAAAACTGGTCATGTTATACATTATAACTGACATATTGTTGAAAGTGACATTAACCACTAATAAAACTGGCCATCATGTTATACGTTATAACTGACATATTGTTGAAAGTGACATTAAACACCAATAAAACTGGCCATCATGTTATTCATTATAACTGACATATTGTTGAAAGTGACGTTAACCACCAATAAAACTGGCCATCATGTAATACATTATAACTGACATATTGTTGAAAGTGACATTAAACACCGATAAAACTGGCCATCATGTTATACGTTATAACAGACATATTGTTGAAAGTGACGTTAACCACTAATAAAACTGGCCATCATGTTATACATTATAACTGACATATTGTTGAAAGTGACAATAAACACCAATAAAACTGGTCATCATGTAATACGTTATAACTGACATATTGTTGAAAGTGACGTTAAACACCAATAAAACTGGTTACCATGTTATAACTTATAACTGACATATTGTTGAAAGTGACATTAACCACTAATAAAACTGGCCATCATGTTATACGTTATAACTGACATATTGTTGAAAGTGACGTTAAACATCAATAAAACTGGCCATCATGTTATACATTATAACTGACATATTGTTGAAAGTGACATTAAACACCAATAAAACTGGTCATCATGTTATACGTTATAACTGACATATTGTTGAAAGTCACGTTAAACACCAATAAAATTGGTCATGTTATACATTATAACTGACATATTGTTGAAAGTGACGTTAACCACTAATAAAACTGGCCATCTTGTTATACGTTATAACTGACATATTGTTGAAAGTGACGTTAAACATCAATAAAACTGGCCATCATGTTATACATTATAACTGACATATTGTTGAAAGTGACATTAAACACCAATAAAACTGGTCATCCTGTTATACGTTATAACTGACATATTGTTGAAAGTGACGTTAAACACCAATAAAACTGGTCACCATGTTATACATTATAACAGACATATTGTTGAAAGTGACATTAAACACCAATAAAACTGGTCACCATGTTATACGTTATAACTGACATATTGTTGAAAGTGACGTTAAACACCAATAAAACTGGCCATCATGTTATACGTTATTACTGACATATTGTTGAAAGTGACGTTAAACACCAATAAAACTGGTCATGTCATATGCTATAACTGACATATTGTTGATAGTGACGTTAACCACTAATAAAACTGGTCATCATGTTATACATTATAACTGACATATTGTTGAAAGTGACGTTAAACACCAATAAAACTGTCCATCATGTTATACATTATAACTGACATATTGTTGAAAGTGACGTTAACCACCAATAAAACTGGCCATCATGTTATACATTATAACTGACATATTGTTGAAAGTGACGTTAACGACTAATAAAACTGGTCATCATGTTATACATTATAACTGACATATTGTTGAAAGTGACATTAAGCACCAATAAAACTGGTCATGTTATACATTATAACTGACATATTGTTGAAAGTGACATTAACCACTAATAAAACTGGCCATCATGTTATACGTTATAACAGACATATTGTTGAAAGTGACATTAAACACCAATAAAACTGGCCATCATGTTATACATTATAACTGACATATTGTTGAAAGTGACGTTAACCACCAATAAAACTGGCCATCATGTTATACATTATAACTGACATATTGTTGAAAGTGACGTTAACCACTAATAAAACTAGTCATCATGTTATACATTATAACTGACATATTGTTGAAAGTGACATTAAGCACCAATAAAACTGGTCATGTTATACATTATAACTGACATATTGTTGAAAGTGACATTAACCACTAATAAAACTGGCTATCATGTTATACATTATAACTGACATATTGTTGAAAGTGACATTAAACACCAATAAAACTGGCCATCATGTTATACGTTATAACAGACATATTGTTGAAAGTGACGTTAACCACTAATAAAACTGGCCATCATGTTATACATTATAACTGACATATTGTTGAAAGTGACAATAAACACCAATAAAACTGGTCATCATGTAATACGCTATAACTGACATATTGTTGAAAGTGACGTTAAACACCAATAAAACTGGTCACCATGTTATAACTTATAACTGACATATTGTTGAAAGTGACATTAACCACTAATAAAACTGGCCATCATGTTATACGTTATAACTGAGATATTGTTGAAAGTGACGTTAAACATCAATAAAACTGGCCATCATGTTATACATTATAACTGACATATTGTTGAAAGTGACATTAACCACTAATAAAACTGGCCATCATGTTATACGTTATAACAGACATATTGTTGAAAGTGACATTAAACACCAATAAAACTGGCCATCATGTTATACATTATAACTGACATATTGTTGAAAGTGACGTTAACCACCAATAAAACTGGCCATCATGTTATACATTATAACTGACATATTGTTGAAAGTGACATTAAACACCAATAAAACTGGCCATCATGTTATACGTTATAACTGACATATTGTTGAAAGTGACAATAAACACCAATAAAACTGGTCATCATGTAATACGTTATAACTGACATATTGTTGAAAGTGACGTTAAACACCAATAAAACTTGTCACCATGTTATAAGTTATAACTGACATATTGTTGAAAGTGACATTAACCACTAATAAAACTGGCTATCATGTTATACGTTATAGCTGACATATTGTTGAAAGTGACGTTAAACATCAATAAAACTGGCCATCATGTTATACATTATAACTGACATATTGTTGAAAGTGACATTAAACACCAATAAAACTGGTCATCATGTTATACGTTATAACTGACATATTGTTGAAAGTGCCGTTAAACACCAATAAAACTGGTCACCATGTTATACGTTATAACTGACATATTGTTAAAAGTGACATTAAACACCAATAAAACTGGTCACCATGTTATACGTTATAACTGACATATTGTTGAAAGTGACGTTAAACACCAATAAAACTGGCCATCATGTTATACATTATAACTGACATATTGTTGAAAGTGACGTTAAGCACCAATAAAACTGGTCATGTCATACGCTATAACTGACATATTGTTGATAGTGACGTTAACCACTAATAAAACTGGCCATCATGTTATACATTATAACTGACATATTGTTGAAAGTGACGTTAAACACCAATAAAACTGGCCATCATGTTATACATTATAACTGACATATTGTTGAAAGTGACGTTAACCACCATTAAAACTGACCATCATGTAATACATTATAACTGACATATTGTTGAAAGTGACGTTAACCACTAATAAAACTGATCATCATGTTATACATTATAACTGACATATTGTTGAAAGTGACATTAAGCACCAATAAAACTGGTCATGTTATACGTTATAACTGACATATTGTTGAAAGTGACATTAACCACCAATAAAACTGGTCATGTTATACGCTATAACTGACATATTGTTGATAGTGACGTTAACCACTAATAAAACTGGCCATCATGTTATACATTATAACTGACATATTGTTGAAAGTGACGTTAAACACCAATAAAACTGGCCATCATGTTATACATTATAACTGACATATTGTTGAAAGTGACGTTAACCACCAATAAAACTGGCCATCATGTTATACATTATAACTGACATATTGTTGAAAGTGACGTTAACCACTAATAAAACTGGTCATCATGTTATACATTATAACTGACATATTGTTGAAAGTGACATTAAGCACCAATAAAACTGGTCATGTTATACATTATAACTGACATATTGTTGAAAGTGACATTAACCACTAATAAAACTGGCCATCATGTTATACGTTATAACTGACATATTGTTGAAAGTGACATTAAACACCAATAAAACTGGCCATCATGTTATTCATTATAACTGACATATTGTTGAAAGTGACGTTAACCACCAATAAAACTGGCCATCATGTTATACATTATAACTGACATATTGTTGAAAGTGACATTAAACACCAATAAAACTGGCCATCATGTTATACGTTATAACAGACATATTGTTGAAAGTGACGTTAACCACTAATAAAACTGGCCATCATGTTATACATTATAACTGACATATTGTTGAAAGTGACAATAAACACCAATAAAACTGGTCATCATGTAATACGTTATAACTGACATATTGTTGAAAGTGACGTTAAACACCAATAAAACTGGTCACCATGTTATAACTTATAACTGACATATTGTTGAAAGTGACATTAACCACTAATAAAACTGGCCATCATGTTATACGTTATAACTGACATATTGTTGAAAGTGACATTAAACATCAATAAAACTGGCCATCATGTTATACATTATAACTGACATATTGTTGAAAGTGACATTAAACACCAATAAAACTGGTCATCATGTTATACGTTATAACTGACATATTGTTGAAAGTCACGTTAAACACCAATAAAATTGGTCATGTTATACATTATAACTGACATATTGTTGAAAGTGACGTTAACCACTAATAAAACTGGCCATCTTGTTATACGTTATAACTGACATATTGTTGAAAGTGACGTTAAACATCAATAAAACTGGCCATCATGTTATACATTATAACTGACATATTGTTGAAAGTGACATTAAACACCAATAAAACTGGTCATCCTGTTATACGTTATAACTGACATATTGTTGAAAGTGACGTTAAACACCAATAAAACTGGTCACCATGTTATACATTATAACAGACATATTGTTGAAAGTGACATTAAACACCAATAAAACTGGTCACCATGTTATACGTTATAACTGACATATTGTTGAAAGTGACGTTAAACACCAATAAAACTGGCCATCATGTTATACGTTATTACTGACATATTGTTGAAAGTGACGTTAAACACCAATAAAACTGGTCATGTCATATGCTATAACTGACATATTGTTGATAGTGACGTTAACCACTAATAAAACTGGTCATCATGTTATACATTATAACTGACATATTGTTGAAAGTGACGTTAAACACCAATAAAACTGTCCATCATGTTATACATTATAACTGACATATTGTTGAAAGTGACGTTAACCACCAATAAAACTGGCCATCATGTTATACATTATAACTGACATATTGTTGAAAGTGACGTTAACGACTAATAAAACTGGTCATCATGTTATACATTATAACTGACATATTGTTGAAAGTGACATTAAGCACCAATAAAACTGGTCATGTTATACATTATAACTGACATATTGTTGAAAGTGACATTAACCACTAATAAAACTGGCCATCATGTTATACGTTATAACAGACATATTGTTGAAAGTGACATTAAACACCAATAAAACTGGCCATCATGTTATACATTATAACTGACATATTGTTGAAAGTGACGTTAACCACCAATAAAACTGGCCATCATGTTATACATTATAACTGACATATTGTTGAAAGTGACATTAAACACCAATAAAACTGGCCATCATGTTATACATTATAACTGACATATTGTTGAAAGTGACGTTAACCACTAATAAAACTGGCCATCATGTTATACATTATAACTGACATATTGTTGAAAGTGACATTAAACACCAATAAAACTGGCCATCATGTTATACATTATAACTGACATATTGTTGAAAGTGACGTTAACCACTAATAAAACTGGCCATCATGTTATACATTATAACTGACATATTGTTGAAAGTGACAATAAACACCAATAAAACTGGTCATCATGTAATACGTTATAACTGACATATTGTTGAAAGTGACGTTAAACACCAATAAAACTGGTCACCATGTTATAAGTTATAACTGACATATTGTTGAAAGTGACATTAACCACTAATAAAACTGGCTATCATGTTATACGTTATAGCTGACATATTGTTGAAAGTGACGTTAAACATCAATAAAACTGGCCATCATGTTATACATTATAACTGACATATTGTTGAAAGTGACATTAAACACCAATAAAATTGGTCATCATGTTATACGTTATAACTGACATATTGTTGAAAGTGCCGTTAAACACCAATAAAACTGGTCACCATGTTATACGTTATAACTGACATATTGTTAAAAGTGACATTAAACACCAATAAAACTGGTCACCATGTTATACGTTATAACTGACATATTGTTGAAAGTGACGTTAAACACCAATAAAACTGGCCATCATGTTATACATTATAACTGACATATTGTTGAAAGTGACGTTAAGCACCAATAAAACTGGTCATGTCATACGCTATAACTGACATATTGTTGATAGTGACGTTAACCACTAATAAAACTGGCCATCATGTTATACATTATAACTGACATTTTGTTGAAAGTGACGTTAAACACCAATAAAACTGGCTTTCATGTTATACATTATAACTGACATATTGTTGAAAGTGACGTTAACCACCATTAAAACTGGCCATCATGTAATACATTATAACTGACATATTGTTGAAAGTGACGTTAACCACTAATAAAACTGATCATCATGTTATACATTATAACTGACATATTGTTGAAAGTGACATTAAGCACCAATAAAACTGGTCATGTTATAGGTTATAACTAACATATTGTTGAAAGTGACATTAACCACCAATAAAACTGGTCATGTTATACGCTATAACTGACATATTGTTGATAGTGACGTTAACCACTAATAAAACTGGCCATCATGTTATACATTATAACTGACATATTGTTGAAAGTGACGTTAAACACCAATAAAACTGGCCATCATGTTATACATTATAACTGACATATTGTTGAAAGTGACGTTAACCACCAATAAAACTGGCCATCATGTTATACATTATAACTGACATATTGTTGAAAGTGACGTTAACCACTAATAAAACTGGTCATCATGTTATACATTATAACTGACATATTGTTGAAAGTGACATTAAGCACCAATAAAACTGGTCATGTTATACATTATAACTGACATATTGTTGAAAGTGACATTAACCACTAATAAAACTGGCCATCATGTTATACGTTATAACTGACATATTGTTGAAAGTGACATTAAACACCAATAAAACTGGCCATCATGTTATACATTATAACTGACATATTGTTGAAAGTGACGTTAACCACCAATAAAACTGGCCATCATGTTATACATTATAACTGACATATTGTTGAAAGTGACATTAAACACCAATAAAACTGGCCATCATGTTATACGTTATAACAGACATATTGTTGAAAGTGACGTTAACCACTAATAAAACTGGCCATCATGTTATACATTATAACTGACATATTGTTGAAAGTGACAATAAACACCAATAAAACTGGTCATCATGTAATACGTTATAACTGACATATTGTTGAAAGTGACGTTAAACACCAATAAAACTGGTCACCATGTTATAAGTTATAACTGACATATTGTTGAAAGTGACATTAACCACTAATAAAACTGGCCATCATGTTATACGTTATAACTGACATATTGTTGAAAGTGACGTTAAACATCAATAAAACTGGCCATCATGTTATACATTATAACTGACATATTGTTGAAAGTGACATTAAACACCAATAAAACTGGTCATCATGTTATACGTTATAACTGACATATTGTTGAAAGTGACGTTAAACACCAATAAAATTGGTCATGTTATACATTATAACTGACATATTGTTGAAAGTGACGTTAACCACTAATAAAACTGGCCATCTTGTTATACGTTATAACTGATATATTGTTGAAAGTGACGTTAAACATCAATAAAACTGGCCATCATGTTATACATTATAACTGACATATTGTTGAAAGTGACATTAAACACCAATAAAACTGGTCATCATGTTATACGTTATAACTGACATATTGTTGAAAGTGACGTTAAACATCAATAAAACTGGCCATCATGTTATACATTATAACTGACATATTGTTGAAAGTGACATTAAACACCAATAAAACTGGTCATCATGTTATACGTTATAACTGACATATTGTTGAAAGTCACGTTAAACACCAATAAAATTGGTCATGTTATACATTATAACTGACATATTGTTGAAAGTGACGTTAACCAAAACTGGCCATCTTGTTATACGTTATAACTGACATATTGTTGAAAGTGACGTTAAACATCAATAAAACTGGCCATCATGTTATACATTATAACTGACATATTGTTGAAAGTGACATTAAACACCAATAAAACTGGTCACCATGTTATACGTTATAACTGACATATTGTTGAAAGTGACGTTAAACACCAATAAAACTGGCCATCATGTTATACGTTATAACTGACATATTGTTGAAAGTGACGTTAAACACCAATAAAACTGGTCATGTCATACGCTATAACTGACATATTGTTGATAGTGACGTTAACCACTAATAAAACTGGTCATCATGTTATACATTATAACTGACATATTGTTGAAAGTGACGTTAAACACCAATAAAACTGTCCATCATGTTATACATTATAACTGACATATTGTTGAAAGTGACGTTAACCACCAATAAAACTGGCCATCATGTTATACATTATAACTGACATATTGTTGAAAGTGACGTTAACGACTAATAAAACTGGTCATCATGTTATACATTATAACTGACATATTGTTGAAAGTGACATTAAGCACCAATAAAACTGGTCATGTTATACATTATAACTGACATATTGTTGAAAGTGACATTAACCACTAATAAAACTGGCCATCATGTTATACGTTATAACAGACATATTGTTGAAAGTGACATTAAACACCAATAAAACTGGTCATCATGTTATACGTTATAACTGACATATTGTTGAAAGTGCCGTTAAACACCAATAAAACTGGTCACCATGTTATACGTTATAACTGACATATTGTTAAAAGTGACATTAAACACCAATAAAACTGGTCACCATGTTATACGTTATAACTGACATATTGTTGAAAGTGACGTTAAACACCAATAAAACTGGCCATCATGTTATACATTATAACTGACATATTGTTGAAAGTGACGTTAAGCACCAATAAAACTGGTCATGTCATACGCTATAACTGACATATTGTTGATAGTGACGTTAACCACTAATAAAACTGGCCATCATGTTATACATTATAACTGACATATTGTTGAAAGTGACGTTAAACACCAATAAAACTGGCCTTCATGTTATACATTATAACTGACATATTGTTGAAAGTGACGTTAACCACCATTAAAACTGGCCATCATGTAATACATTATAACTGACATATTGTTGAAAGTGACGTTAACCACTAATAAAACTGATCATCATGTTATACATTATAACTGACATATTGTTGAAAGTGACATTAAGCACCAATAAAACTGGTCATGTTATACGTTATAACTGACATATTGTTGAAAGTGACATTAACCACCAATAAAACTGGTCATGTTATACGCTATAACTGACATATTGTTGATAGTGACGTTAACCACTAATAAAACTGGCCATCATGTTATACATTCTAACTGACATATTGTTAAAAGTGACGTTAAACACCAATAAAACTGGCCATCATGTTATACATTATAACTGACATATTGTTGAAAGTGACGTTAACCACCAATAAAACTGGCCATCATGTTATACATTATAACTGACATATTGTTGAAAGTGACGTTAACCACTAATAAAACTGGTCATCATGTTATACATTATAACTGACATATTGTTGAAAGTGACATTAAGCACCAATAAAACTGGTCATGTTATACATTATAACTGACATATTGTTGAAAGTGACATTAACCACTAATAAAACTGGCCATCATGTTATACGTTATAACTGACATATTGTTGAAAGTGACATTAAACACCAATAAAACTGGCCATCATGTTATACATTATAACTGACATATTATTGAAAGTGACGTTAACCACCAATAAAACTGGCCATCATGTTATACATTATAACTGACATATTGTTGAAAGTGACATTAAACACCAATAAAACTGGCCATCATGTTATACGTTATAACAGACATATTGTTGAAAGTGACGTTAACCACTAATAAAACTGGCCATCATGTTATACATTATAACTGACATATTGTTGAAAGTGACAATAAACACCAATAAAACTGGTCATCATGTAATACGTTATAACTGACATATTGTTGAAAGTGACATTAAACACCAATAAAACTGGTCATCATGTAATACGTTATAACTGACATATTGTTGAAAGTGACGTTAAACACCAATAAAACTGGTCACCATGTTATAAGTTATAACTGACATATTGTTGAAAGTGACGTTAAACATCAATAAAACTGGCCATCATGTTATACGTTATAACTGACATATTGTTGAAAGTGACATTAAACACCAATAAAACTGGTCATCATGTAATACGTTATAACTGACATATTGTTGAAAGTGACGTTAAACACCAATAAAACTGGTAACCATGTTATAAGTTATAACTGACATATTGTTGAAAGTGACGTTAAACATCAATAAAACTGGCCATCATGTTATACATTATAACTGACATATTGTTGAAAGTGACATTAAACACCAATAAAACTGGTCATCATGTTAAACGTTATAACTGACATATTGTTGAAAGTGACGTTAAACACCAATAAAATTGGTCATGTTATACATTATAACTGACATATTGTTGAAAGTGACGTTAACCACTAATAAAACTGGCCATCTTGTTATACGTTATAACTGACATATTGTTGAAAGTGACGTTAAACATCAATAAAACTGGCCATCATGTAATACATTATAACTGACATATTGTTGAAAGTGACATTAAACACCAATAAAACTGGTCATCATGTTATACGTTATAACTGACATATTGTTGAAAGTCACGTTAAACACCAATAAAACTGGTCACCATGTTATACGTTATAACAGACATATTGTTGAAAGTGACATTAAACACCAATAAAACTGGTCACCATGTTATACGTTATAACTGACATATTGTTGAAAGTGACGTTAAACACCAATAAAACTGGCCATCATGTTATACGTTATAACTGACATATTGTTGAAAGTGACGTTAAACACCAATAAAACTGGTCATGTCATACGCTATAACTGACATATTGTTGATAGTGACGTTAACCACTAATAAAACTGGCCATCATGTTATACATTATAACTGACATATTGTTGAAAGTGACGTTAAACACCAATAAAACTGGCCATCATGTTATACATTATAACTGACATATTGTTGAAAGTGACGTTAACCACCAATAAAACTGGCCATCATGTTATACATTATAACTGACATATTGTTGAAAGTGACATTAACGACTAATAAAACTGGTCATCATGTTATACATTATAACTGACATATTGTTGAAAGTGACATTAAGCACCAATAAAACTTGTCATGTTATACATTATAACTGACATATTGTTGAAAGTGACATTAACCACTAATAAAACTGGCCATCATGTTATACGTTATAACTGACATATTGTTGAAAGTGACATTAAACACCAATAAAACTGGCCATCATGTTATACATTATAACTGACATATTGTTGAAAGTGACGTTAACCACCAATAAAACTGGCCATCATGTTATACATTATAACTGACATATTGTTGAAAGTGACATTAAACACCAATAAAACTGGCCATCATGTTATACGTTATAACTGACATATTGTTGAAAGTGACAATAAACACCAATAAAACTGGTCACCATGTTATAAGTTATAACTGACATATTGTTGAAAGTGACATTAACCACTAATAAAACTGGCCATCATGTTATACGTTATAACTGACATATTGTTGAAATTGACGTTAAACATCAATAACACTGGCCATCATGTTATACATTATAACTGACATATTGTTGAAAGTGACATTAAACACCAATAAAACTGGTCATCATGCTATACGTTATAACTGACATATTGTTGAAAGTGACGTTAAACACCAATAAAACTGGTCACCATGTTATACGTTATAACTGACATATTGTTGAAAGTGACATTAAACACCAATAAAACTGGTCACCATGTTATACGTTATAACTGACATATTGTTGAAAGTGACGTTAAACACCAATAAAACTGGCCATCATGTTATACATTATAACTGACATATTGTTGAAAGTGACGTTAAGCACCAATAAAACTGGTCATGTCATACGCTATAACTGACATATTGTTGATAGTGACGTTAACCACTAATAAAACTGGCCATCATGTTATACATTATAACTGACATATTGTTGAAAGTGACGTTAAACACCAATAAAACTGTCCATCATGTTATACATTATAACTGACATATTGTTGAAAGTGACGTTAACCACCAATAAAACTGGCCATCATGTTATACATTATAACTGACATATTGTTGAAAGTGACATTAAACACCAATAAAACTGGCCATCATGTTATACGTTATAACTGACATATTGTTGAAAGTGACAATAAACACCAATAAAACTGGCCATCATGTAATACGTTATAACTGACATATTGTTGAAAGTGACGTTAAACACCAATAAAACTGGTCACCATGTTATAAGTTATAACTGACATATTGTTGAAAGTGACATTAACCACTAATAAAACTGGCTATCATGTTATACGTTATAGCTGACATATTGTTGAAAGTGACGTTAAACATCAATAAAACTGGCCATCATGTTATACATTATAACTGACATATTGTTGAAAGTGACATTAAACACCAATAAAACTGGTCATCATGTTATACGTTATAACTGACATATTGTTGAAAGTGCCGTTAAACACCAATAAAACTGGTCACCATGTTATACGTTATAACTGACATATTGTTAAAAGTGACATTAAACACCAATAAAACTGGTCACCATGTTATACGTTATAACTGACATATTGTTGAAAGTGACGTTAAACACCAATAAAACTGGCCATCATGTTATACATTATAACTGACATATTGTTGAAAGTGACGTTACGCAACAATAAAACTGGTCATGTCATACGCTATAACTGACATATTGTTGATAGTGACGTTAACCACTAATAAAACTGGCCATCATGTTATACATTATAACTGACATATTGTTGAAAGTGACGTTAAACACCAATAAAACTGGCCTTCATGTTATACATTATAACTGACATATTGTTGAAAGTGACGTTAACCACCATTAAAACTGGCCATCATGTAATACATTATAACTGACATATTGTTGAAAGTGACGTTAACCACTAATAAAACTGATCATCATGTTATACATTATAACTGACATATTGTTGAAAGTGACATTAAGCACCAATAAAACTGGTCATGTTATACGTTATAACTAACATATTGTTGAAAGTGACATTAACCACCAATAAAACTGGTCATGTTATACGCTATAACTGACATATTGTTGATAGTGACGTTAACCACTAATAAAACTGGCCATCATGTTATACATTATAACTGACATATTGTTGAAAGTGACGTTAACCACCAATAAAACTGGCCATCATGTTATACATTATAACTGACATATTGTTGAAAGTGACGTTAACCACTAATAAAACTGGTCATCATGTTATACATTATAACTGACATATTGTTGAAAGTGACATTAAGCACCAATAAAACTGGTCATGTTATACATTATAACTGACATATTGTTGAAAGTGACATTAACCACTAATAAAACTGGCCATCATGTTATACGTTATAACTGACATATTGTTGAAAGTGACATTAAACACCAATAAAACTGGCCATCATGTTATACATTATAACTGACATATTGTTGAAAGTGACGTTAACCACCAATAAAACTGGCCATCATGTTATACATTATAACTGACATATTGTTGAAAGTGACATTAAACACCAATAAAACTGGCCATCATGTTATACGTTATAACAGACATATTGTTGAAAGTGATGTTAACCACTAATAAAACTGGCCATCATGTTATACATTATAACTGACATATTGTTGAAAGTGACAATAAACACCAATAAAACTGGTCATCATGTAATACGTTATAACTGACATATTGTTGAAAGTGACGTTAAACACCAATAAAACTGGTCACCATGTTATAAGTTATAACTGACATATTGTTGAAAGTGACATTAACCACTAATAAAACTGGCCATCATGTTATACGTTATAACTGACATATTGTTGAAAGTGACGTTAAACATCAATAAAACTGGCCATCATGTTATACATTATAACTGACATATTGTTGAAAGTGACATTAAACACCAATAAAACTGGTCATCATGTTATACGTTATAACTGACATATTGTTGAAAGTGACGTTAAACACCAATAAAATTGGTCATGTTATACATTATAACTGACATATTGTTGAAAGTGACGTTAACCACAAATAAAACTGGCCATCTTGTTATACGTTATAACTGACATATTGTTGAAAGTGACGTTAAACATCAATAAAACTGGCCATCATGTTATACATTATAACTGACATATTGTTGAAAGTGACATTAAACACCAATAAAACTGGTCATCATGTTATACGTTATAACTGACATATTGTTGAAAGTGACGTTAAACATCAATAAAACTGGCCATCATGTTATACATTATAACTGACATATTGTTGAAAGTGACATTAAACACCAATAAAACTGGTCATCATGTTATACGTTATAACTGACATATTGTTGAAAGTCACGTTAAACACCAATAAAATTGGTCATGTTATACATTATAACTGACATATTGTTGAAAGTGACGTTAACCAAAACTGGCCATCTTGTTATACGTTATAACTGACATATTGTTGAAAGTGATGTTAAACATCAATAAAACTGGCCATCATGTTATACATTATAACTGACATATTGTTGAAAGTCACATTAAACACCAATAAAACTGGTCATCATGTTATACGTTATAACTGACATATTGTTGAAAGTGACGTTAAACACCAATAAAACTGGTCACCATGTTATACGTTATAACTGACATATTGTTGAAAGTGACGTTAAACACCAATAAAACTGGCCATCATGTTATACGTTATAACTGACATATTGTTGAAAGTGACGTTAAACACCAATAAAACTGGTCATGTCATACGCTATAACTGACATATTGTTGATAGTGACGTTAACCACTAATAAAACTGGTCATCATGTTATACATTATAACTGACATATTGTTGAAAGTGACGTTAAACACCAATAAAACTGTCCATCATGTTATACATTATAACTGACATATTGTTGAAAGTGACGTTAACCACCAATAAAACTGGCCATCATGTTATACATTATAACTGACATATTGTTGAAAGTGACGTTAACGACTAATAAAACTGGTCATCATGTTATACATTATAACTGACATATTGTTGAAAGTGACATTAAGCACCAATAAAACTGGTCATGTTATACATTATAACTGACATATTGTTGAAAGTGACATTAACCACTAATAAAACTGGCCATCATGTTATACGCTATAACAGACATATTGTTGAAAGTGACATTAAACACCAATAAAACTGGCCATCATGTTATACATTATAACTGACATATTGTTGAAAGTGACGTTAACCACCAATAAAACTGGCCATCATGTTATACATTATAACTGACATATTGTTGAAAGTGACATTAAACACCAATAAAACTGGCCATCATGTTATACGTTATAACTGACATATTGTTGAAAGTGACAATAAACACCAATAAAACTGGTCATCATGTTATACATTATAACTGACATATTGTTGAAAGTGCCGTTAAACACCAATAAAACTGGTCACCATGTTATAAGTTATAACTGACATATTGTTGAAAGTGACATTAACCACTAATAAAACTGGCTATCATGTTATACGTTATAGCTGACATATTGTTGAAAGTGACATTAAACATCAATAAAACTGGCCATCATGTTATACATTATAACTGACATATTGTTGAAAGTGCCGTTAAACACCAATAAAACTGGTCACCATGTTATACGTTATAACTGACATATTGTTAAAAGTGACATTAAACACCAATAAAACTGGTCACCATGTTATACGTTATAACTGACATATTGTTGAAAGTGACGTTAAACACCAATAAAACTGGCCATCATGTTATACGTTATAACTGACATATTGTTGAAAGTGACGTTAAGCACCAATAAAACTGGTCATGTCATACGCTATAACTGACATATTGTTGATAGTGACGTTAACCACTAATAAAACTGGCCATCATGTTATACATTATAACTGACATATTGTTGAAAGTGACGTTAAACACCAATAAAACTGGCCTTCATGTTATACATTATAACTGACATATTGTTGAAAGTGACGTTAACCACCATTAAAACTGGCCATCATGTAATACATTATAACTGACATATTGTTGAAAGTGACGTTAACCACTAATAAAACTGATCATCATGTTATACATTATAACTGACATATTGTTGAAAGTGACATTAAGCACCAATAAAACTGGTCATGTTATACGTTATAACTGACATATTGTTGAAAGTGACATTAACCACCAATAAAACTGGTCATGTTATACGCTATAACTGACATATTGTTGATAGTGACGTTAACCACTAATAAAACTGGCCATCATGTTATACATTCTAACTGACATATTGTTAAAAGTGACGTTAAACACCAATAAAACTGGCCATCATGTTATACATTATAACTGACATATTGTTGAAAGTGACGTTAACCACCAATAAAACTGGCCATCATGTTATACATTATAACTGACATATTGTTGAAAGTGACGTTAACCACTAATAAAACTGGTCATCATGTTATACATTATAACTGACATATTGTTGAAAGTGACATTAAGCACCAATAAAACTGGTCATGTTATACATTATAACTGACATATTGTTGAAAGTGACATTAACCACTAATAAAACTGGCCATCATGTTATACGTTATAACTGACATATTGTTGAAAGTGACATTAAACACCAATAAAACTGGCCATCATGTTATACATTATAACTGACATATTGTTGAAAGTGACGTTAACCACCAATAAAACTGGCCATCATGTTATACATTATAACTGACATATTGTTGAAAGTGACATTAAACACCAATAAAACTGGCCATCATGTTATACGTTATAACAGACATATTGTTGAAAGTGACGTTAACCACTAATAAAACTGGCCATCATGTTATACATTATAACTGACATATTGTTGAAAGTGACAATAAACACCAATAAAACTGGTCATCATGTAATACGTTATAACTGACATATTGTTGAAAGTGACGTTAAACACCAATAAAACTGGTCACCATGTTATAAGTTATAACTGACATATTGTTGAAAGTGACGTTAAACATCAATAAAACTGGCCATCATGTTATACATTATAACTGACATATTGTTGAAAGTGCCGTTAAACACCAATAAAACTGGTCACCATGTTATACGTTATAACTGACATATTGTTAAAAGTGACATTAAACACCAATAAAACTGGTCACCATGTTATACGTTATAACTGACATATTGTTGAAAGTGACGTTAAACACCAATAAAACTGGCCATCATGTTATACATTATAACTGACATATTGTTGAAAGTGACGTTACGCACCAATAAAACTGGTCATGTCATACGCTATAACTGACATATTGTTGATAGTGACGTTAACCACTAATAAAACTGGCCATCATGTTATACATTATAACTGACATATTGTTGAAAGTGACGTTAAACACCAATAAAACTGGCCTTCATGTTATACATTATAACTGACATATTGTTGAAAGTGACGTTAACCACCATTAAAACTGGCCATCATGTAATACATTATAACTGACATATTGTTGAAAGTGACGTTAACCACTAATAAAACTGATCATCATGTTATACATTATAACTGACATATTGTTGAAAGTGACATTAAGCACCAATAAAACTGGTCATGTTATACGTTATAACTAACATATTGTTGAAAGTGACATTAACCACCAATAAAACTGGTCATGTTATACGCTATAACTGACATATTGTTGATAGTGACGTTAACCACTAATAAAACTGGCCATCATGTTATACATTATAACTGACATATTGTTGAAAGTGACGTTAAACACCAATAAAACTGGCCATCATGTTATACATTATAACTGACATATTGTTGAAAGTGACGTTAACCACCAATAAAACTGGCCATCATGTTATACATTATAACTGACATATTGTTGAAAGTGACGTTAACCACTAATAAAACTGGTCATCATGTTATACATTATAACTGACATATTGTTGAAAGTGACATTAAGCACCAATAAAACTGGTCATGTTATACATTATAACTGACATATTGTTGAAAGTGACATTAACCACTAATAAAACTGGCCATCATGTTATACGTTATAACTGACATATTGTTGAAAGTGACATTAAACACCAATAAAACTGGCCATCATGTTATACATTATAACTGACATATTGTTGAAAGTGACGTTAACCACCAATAAAACTGGCCATCATGTTATACATTATAACTGACATATTGTTGAAAGTGACATTAAACACCAATAAAACTGGCCATCATGTTATACGTTATAACAGACATATTGTTGAAAGTGACGTTAACCACTAATAAAACTGGCCATCATGTTATACATTATAACTGACATATTGTTGAAAGTGACAATAAACACCAATAAAACTGGTCACCATGTTATAAGTTATAACTGACATATTGTTGAAAGTGACATTAACCACTAATAAAACTGGCCATCATGTTATACATTATAACTGACATATTGTTGAAAGTGACATTAACCACTAATAAAACTGGCCATCATGTTATACGTTATAACTGACATATTGTTGAAAGTGACGTTAAACATCAATAAAACTGGCCATCATGTTATACATTATAACTGACATATTGTTGAAAGTGACATTAAACACCAATAAAACTGGTCATCATGTTATACGTTATAACTGACATATTGTTGAAAGTGACGTTAAACACCAATAAAATTAGTCATGTTATACATTATAACTGACATATTGTTGAAAGTGACGTTAACCACTAATAAAACTGGCCATCTTGTTATACGTTATAACTGACATATTGTTGAAAGTGACGTTAAACATCAATAAAACTGGCCATCATGTTATACATTATAACTGACATATTGTTGAAAGTGACATTAAACACCAATAAAACTGGTCATCATGTTATACGTTATAACTGACATATTGTTGAAAGTGACGTTAAACATCAATAAAACTGGCCATCATGTTATACATTATAACTGACATATTGTTGAAAGTGACATTAAACACCAATAAAACTGGTCATCATGTTATACGTTATAACTGACATATTGTTGAAAGTCACGTTAAACACCAATAAAATTGGTCATGTTATACATTATAACTGACATATTGTTGAAAGTGACGTTAACCAAAACTGGCCATCTTGTTATACGTTATAACTGACATATTGTTGAAAGTGACGTTAAACATCAATAAAACTGGCCATCATGTTATACATTATAACTGACATATTGTTGAAAGTGACATTAAACACCAATAAAACTGGTCATCATGTTATACGTTATAACTGACATATTGTTGAAAGTGACGTTAAACACCAATAAAACTGGTCACCATGTTATACGTTATAACTGACATATTGTTGAAAGTGACGTTAAACACCAATAAAACTGGCCATCATGTTATACGTTATAACTGACATATTGTTGAAAGTGACGTTAAACACCAATAAAACTGGTCATGTCATACGCTATAACTGACATATTGTTGATAGTGACGTTAACCACTAATAAAACTGGTCATCATGTTATACATTATAACTGACATATTGTTGAAAGTGACGTTAAACACCAATAAAACTGTCCATCATGTTATACATTATAACTGACATATTGTTGAAAGTGACGTTAACCACAAATAAAACTGGCCATCATGTTATACATTATAACTGACATATTGTTGAAAGTGACGTTAACGACTAATAAAACTGGTCATCATGTTATACATTATAACTGACATATTGTTGAAAGTGACATTAAGCACCAATAAAACTGGTCATGTTATACATTATAACTGACATATTGTTGAAAGTGACATTAACCACTAATAAAACTGGCCATCATGTTATACGTTATAACAGACATATTGTTGAAAGTGACATTAAACACCAATAAAACTGGCCATCATGTTATACATTATAACTGACATATTGTTGAAAGTGACGTTAACCACCAATAAAACTGGCCATCATGTTATACATTATAACTGACATATTGTTGAAAGTGACATTAAACACCAATAAAACTGGCCATCATGTTATACGTTATAACTGACATATTGTTGAAAGTGACGTTAAACACCAATAAAACTGGTCACCATGTTATAAGTTATAACTGACATATTGTTGAAAGTGACATTAACCACTAATAAAACTGGCTATCATGTTATACGTTATAGCTGACATATTGTTGAAAGTGACATTAAACATCAATAAAACTGGCCATCATGTTATACATTATAACTGACATATTGTTGAAAGTGCCGTTAAACACCAATAAAACTGGTCACCATGTTATACGTTATAACTGACATATTGTTAAAAGTGACATTAAACACCAATAAAACTGGTCACCATGTTATACGTTATAACTGACATATTGTTGAAAGTGACGTTAAACACCAATAAAACTGGCCATCATGTTATACATTATAACTGACATATTGTTGAAAGTGACGTTAAGCACCAATAAAACTGGTCATGTCATACGCTATAACTGACATATTGTTGATAGTGACGTTAACCACTAATAAAACTGGCCATCATGTTATACATTATAACTGACATATTGTTGAAAGTGACGTTAAACACCAATAAAACTGGCCTTCATGTTATACATTATAACTGACATATTGTTGAAAGTGACGTTAACCACCATTAAAACTGGCCATCATGTAATACATTATAACTGACATATTGTTGAAAGTGACGTTAACCACTAATAAAACTGATCATCATGTTATACATTATAACTGACATATTGTTGAAAGTGACATTAAGCACCAATAAAACTGGTCATGTTATACGTTATAACTGACATATTGTTGAAAGTGACATTAACCACCAATAAAACTGGTCATGTTATACGCTATAACTGACATATTGTTGATAGTGACGTTAACCACTAATAAAACTGGCCATCATGTTATACATTCTAACTGACATATTGTTAAAAGTGACGTTAAACACCAATAAAACTGGCCATCATGTTATACATTATAACTGACATATTGTTGAAAGTGACGTTAACCACCAATAAAACTGGCCATCATGTTATACATTATAACTGACATATTGTTGAAAGTGACGTTAACCACTAATAAAACTGGTCATCATGTTATACATTATAACTGACATATTGTTGAAAGTGACATTAAGCACCAATAAAACTGGTCATGTTATACATTATAACTGACATATTGTTGAAAGTGACATTAACCACTACTAAAACTGGCCATCATGTTATACGTTATAACTGACATATTGTTGAAAGTGACATTAAACACCAATAAAACTGGCCATCATGTTATACATTATAACTGACATATTGTTGAAAGTGACGTTAACCACCAATAAAACTGGCCATCATGTTATACATTATAACTGACATATTGTTGAAAGTGACATTAAACACCAATAAAACTGGCCATCATGTTATACGTTATAACAGACATATTGTTGAAAGTGACGTTAACCACTAATAAAACTGGCCATCATGTTATACATTATAACTGACATATTGTTGAAAGTGACAATAAACACCAATAAAACTGGCCATCATGTAATACGTTATAACTGACATATTGTTGAAAGTGACATTAAACACCAATAAAACTGGTGATGTTATACATTATAACTGACATATTGTTGAAAGTGACATTAAACACCAATAAAACTGGTCATGTTATACATTATAACTGACATATTGTTGAAAGTGACATTAAACACCAATAAAACTGGTCATGTTATACATTATAACTGACATATTGTTGAAAGTGACATTAAACACCAATAAAACTGGCCATCATGTAATACATTATAACTGACATATTGTTGAAAGTGACATTAAACACCAATAAAACTGGTCATCATGTAATACGTTATAACTGACATATTGTTGAAAGTGACGTTAAACACCAATAAAACTGGTCACCATGTTATAAGTTATAACTGACATATTGTTGAAAGTGACGTTAAACATCAATAAAACTGGCCATCATGTTATACATTATAACTGACATATTGTTGAAAGTGACATTAAACACCAATAAAACTGGTCATCATGTTAAACGTTATAACTGACATATTGTTGAAAGTGACGTTAAACACCAATAAAATTGGTCATGTTATACATTATAACTGACATATTGTTGAAAGTGACGTTAACCACTAATAAAACTGGCCATCTTGTTATACGTTATAACTGACATATTGTTGAAAGTGACGTTAAACATCAATAAAACTGGCCATCATGTTATACATTATAACTGACATATTGTTGAAAGTGACATTAAACACCAATAAAACTGGTCATCATGTTATACGTTATAACTGACATATTGTTGAAAGTCACGTTAAACACCAATAAAACTGGTCACCATGTTATACGTTATAACAGACATATTGTTGAAAGTGACATTAAACACCAATAAAACTGGTCACCATGTTATACGTTATAACTGACATATTGTTGAAAGTGACGTTAAACACCAATAAAACTGGCCATCATGTTATACGTTATAACTGACATATTGTTGAAAGTGACGTTAAACACCAATAAAACTGGTCATGTCATACGCTATAACTGACATATTGTTGATAGTGACGTTAACCACTAATAAAACTGGCCATCATGTTATACATTATAACTGACATATTGTTGAAAGTGACGTTAAACACCAAAAAAACTGGCCATCATGTTATACATTATAACTGACATATTGTTGAAAGTGACAATAAACACCAATAAAACTGGTCATCATGTTATACATTATAACTGACATATTGTTGAAAGTGACGTTAACCACTAATAAAACTGGCCATCATGTTATACATTATAACTGACATATTGTTGAAAGTGACGTTAAGCACCAATAAAACTGGTCACCATGTTATAAGTTATAACTGACATATTGTTGAAAGTGACATTAACCACTAATAAAACTGGCCATCATGTTATACGTTATAACTGACATATTGTTGAAATTGACGTTAAACATCAATAACACTGGCCATCATGTTATACATTATAACTGACATATTGTTGAAAGTGACATTAAACACCAATAAAACTGGTCATCATGCTATACGTTATAACTGACATATTGTTGAAAGTGACGTTAAACACCAATAAAACTGGTCACCATGTTATACGTTTTAACTGACATATTGTTGAAAGTGACATTAAACACCAATAAAACTGGTCACCATGTTATACGTTATAACTGACATATTGTTGAAAGTGACGTTAAACACCAATAAAACTGGCCATCATGTTATACATTATAACTGACATATTGTTGAAAGTGACGTTAAGCACCAATAAAACTGGTCATGTCATACGCTATAACTGACATATTGTTGATAGTGACGTTAACCACTAATAAAACTGGCCATCATGTTATACATTATAACTGACATATTGTTGAAAGTGACGTTAAACACCAATAAAACTGGCCATCATGTTATACATTATAACTGACATATTGTTGAAAGTGACTTTAACCACCAATAAAACTGGCCATCATGTAATACATTATAACTGACATATTGTTGAAAGTGACGTTAACCACTAATAAAACTAATCATCATGTTATACATTATAACTGACATATTGTTGAAAGTGACATTAACCACCAATAAAACTGGTCATGTTATACGTTATAACTGACATATTGTTGAAAGTGACGTTAACCACTAATAAAACTAGTCATCATGTTATACATTATAACTGACATATTGTTGAAATTGACGTTAACCACCAATAAAACTGGCCATCATGTTATACATTATAACTGACATATTGTTGAAAGTGACGTTAACCACCTTTAAAACTGGCCATCATGTAATACATTATAACTGACATATTGTTGAAAGTGACGTTAACCACTAATAAAACTGATCATCATGTTATACATTATAACTGACATATTGTTGAAAGTGACATTAAGCACCAATAAAACTGGTCATGTTATACGTTATAACTGACATATTGTTGAAAGTGACATTAACCACCAATAAAACTGGTCATGTTATACGCTATAACTGACATATTGTTGATAGTGACGTTAACCACTAATAAAACTGGCCATCATGTTATACATTATAACTGACATATTGTTGAAAGTGACGTTAAACACCAATAAAACTGGCCATCATGTTATTCATTATAACTGACATATTGTTGAAAGTGACGTTAACCACCAATAAAACTGGCCATCATGTTATACATTATAACTGACATATTGTTGAAAGTGACGTTAACCACTAATAAAACTGGTCATCATGTAATACATTATAACTGACATATTGTTGAAAGTGACATTAAGCACCAATAAAACTGGTCATGTTATACATTATAACTGACATATTGTTGAAAGTGACATTAACCACTAATAAAACTGGCCATCATGTTATACGTTATAACTGACATATTGTTGAAAGTGACATTAAACACCAATAAAACTGGCCATCATGTTATACATTATAACTGACATATTGTTGAAAGTGACGTTAAGCACCAATAAAACTGGTCATGTCATACGCTATAACTGACATATTGTTGATAGTGACGTTAACCACTAATAAAACTGGCCATCATGTTATACATTATAACTGACATATTGTTGAAAGTGACGTTAAACACCAATAAAACTGGCCATCATGTTATACATTATAACTGACATATTGTTGAAAGTGACGTTAACCACCATTAAAACTGGCCATCATTTAATACATTATAACTGACATATTGTTGAAAGTGACGTTAACCACTAATAAAACTGATCATCATGTTATACATTATAACTGACATATTGTTGAAAGTGACATTAAGCACCAATAAAACTGGTCATGTTATACATTATAACTGACATATTGTTGAAAGTGACATTAACCACCAATAAAACTGGTCATGTTATACGCTATAACTGACATATTGTTGATAGTGACGTTAACCACTAATAAAACTGGCCATCATGTTATACATTATAACTGACATATTGTTGAAAGTGACGTTAAACACCAATAAAACTGGCCATCATGTTATACATTATAACTGACATATTGTTGAAAGTGACGTTAACCACCAATAAAACTGGCCATCATGTTATACATTATAACTGACATATTGTTGAAAGTGACGTTAACCACTAATAAAACTGGTCATCATGTTATACATTATAACTGACATATTGTTGAAAGTGACATTAAGCACCAATAAAACTGGTCATGTTATACATTATAACTGACATATTGTTGAAAGTGACATTAACCACTAATAAAACTGGCCATCATGTTATACGTTATAACTGACATATTGTTGAAAGTGACATTAAACACCAATAAAACTGGCCATCATGTTATACATTATAACTGACATATTGTTGAAAGTGACGTTAACCACCAATAAAACTGGCCATCATGTTATACATTATAACTGACATATTGTTGAAAGTGACATTAAACACCAATAAAACTGGGCATCATGTTATACGTTATAACAGACATATTGTTGAAAGTGACGTTAACCACTAATAAAACTGGCCATCATGTTATACATTATAACTGACATATTGTTGAAAGTGACAATAAACACCAATAAAACTGGTCATCATGTAATACGTTATAACTGACATATTGTTGAAAGTGACGTTAAACACCAATAAAACTGGTCACCATGTTATAACTTATAACTGACATATTGTTGAAAGTGACATTAACCACTAATAAAACTGGCCATCATGTTATACGTTATAACTGACATATTGTTGAAAGTGACGTTAAACATCAATAAAACTGGCCATCATGTTATACATTATAACTGACATATTGTTGAAAGTGACATTAAACACCAATAAAACTGGTCATCATGTTATACGTTATAACTGACATATTGTTGAAAGTCACGTTAAACACCAATAAAATTGGTCATGTTATACATTATAACTGACATATTGTTGAAAGTGACGTTAACCACTAATAAAACTGGCCATCTTGTTATACGTTATAACTGACATATTGTTGAAAGTGACGTTAAACATCAATAAAACTGGCCATCATGTTATACATTATAACTGACATATTGTTGAAAGTGACATTAAACACCAATAAAACTGGTCATCATGTTATACGTTATAACTGACATATTGTTGAAAGTGACATTAAACACCAATAAAACTGGTCACCATGTTATACATTATAACAGACATATTGTTGAAAGTGACATTAAACACCAATAAAACTGGTCACCATGTTATACGTTATAACTGACATATTGTTGAAAGTGACGTTAAACACCAATAAAACTGGCCATCATGTTATACGTTATAACTGACATATTGTTGAAAGTGACGTTAAACACCAATAAAACTGATCATGTCATACGCTATAACTGACATATTGTTGATAGTGACGTTAACCACTAATAAAACTGGCCATCATGTTATACATTATAACTGACATATTGTTGAAAGTGACGTTAAACACCAATAAAACTGTCCATCATGTTATACATTATAACTGACATATTGTTGAAAGTGACGTTAACCACCAATAAAACTGGCCATCATGTTATACATTATATCTGACATATTGTTGAAAGTGACATTAACGACTAATAAAACTGGTCATCATGTTAGACATTATAACTGACATATTGTTGAAAGTGACATTAAGCACCAATAAAACTGGTCATGTTATACATTATAACTGACATATTGTTGAAAGTGACATTAACCACTAATAAAACTGGCCATCATGTTATACGTTATAACTGACATATTGTTGAAAGTGACATTAAACACCAATAAAACTGGCCATCATGTTATACATTATAACTGACATATTGTTGAAAGTGACGTTAACCACCAATAAAACTGGCCATCATGTTATACATTATAACTGACATATTGTTGAAAGTGACATTAAACACCAATAAAACTGGCCATCATGTTATACGTTATAACTGACATATTGTTGAAAGTGACAATAAACACCAATAAAACTGGTCATCATGTAATACGTTATAACTGACATATTGTTGAAAGTGACGTTAAACACCAATAAAACTGGTCACCATGTTATAACTTATAACTGACATATTGTTGAAAGTGACATTAACCACTAATAAAACTGGCTATCATGTTATACGTTATAACTGACATATTGTTGAAAGTGACGTTAAACATCAATAAAACTGGCCATCATGTTATACATTATAACTGACATATTGTTGAAAGTGACATTAAACACCAATAAAACTGGTCATCATGTTATACGTTATAACTGACATATTGTTGAAAGTGACATTAAACACCAATAAAACTGGCCATCATGCTATACATTATAACTGACATATTGTTGAAAGTGACGTTAACCACCATTAAAACTGGCCATCATGTAATACATTATAACTGACATATTGTTGAAAGTGACGTTAACCACTAATAAAACTGATCATCATGTTATACATTATAACTGACATATTGTTGAAAGTGACATTAAGCACCAATAAAACTGGTCATGTTATACGTTATAACTGACATATTGTTGAAAGTGACATTAACCACCAATAAAACTGGTCATGTTATACGCTATAACTGACATATTGTTGATAGTGACGTTAACCACTAATAAAACTGGCCATCATGTTATACATTATAACTGACATATTGTTGAAAGTGACGTTAACCACCAATAAAACTGGCCATCATGTTATACATTATAACTGACATATTGTTGAAAGTGACGCTAACCACTAATAAAACTGGTCATCATGTTATACATTATAACTGACATATTGTTGAAAGTGACATTAAGCACCAATAAAACTGGTCATGTTATACATTATAACTGACATATTGTTGAAAGTGACATTAACCACTAATAAAACTGGCCATCATGTTATACGTTATAACTGACATATTGTTGAAAGTGACATTAAACACCAATAAAACTGGCCATCATGTTATACATTATAACTGACATATTGTTGAAAGTGACGTTAACCACCAATAAAACTGGCCATCATGTTATACATTATAACTGACATATTGTTGAAAGTGACATTAAACACCAATAAAACTGGCCATCATGTTATACGTTATAACAGACATATTGTTGAAAGTGACGTTAACCACTAATAAAACTGGCCATCATGTTATACATTATAACTGACATATTGTTGAAAGTGACAATAAACACCAATAAAACTGGTCATCATGTAATACGTTATAACTGACATATTGTTGAAATTGACGTTAAACACCAATAAAACTGGTCACCATGTTATAACTTATAACTGACATATTGTTGAAAGTGACATTAACCACTAATAAAACTGGCCATCATGTTATACGTTATAACTGACATATTGTTGAAAGTGACGTTAAACATCAATAAAACTGGCCATCATGTTATACATTATAACTGACATATTGTTGAAAGTGACATTAAACACCAATAAAACTGGTCATCATGTTATACGTTATAACTGACATATTGTTGAAAGTCACGTTAAGCACCAATAAAATTGGTCATGCTATACATTATAACTGACATATTGTTGAAAGTGACGTTAACCACTAATAAAACTGGCCATCTTGTTATACGTTATAACTGACATATTGTTGAAAGTGACGTTAAACATCAATAAAACTGGCCATCATGTTATACATTATAACTGACATATTGTTGAAAGTGACATTAAACACCAATAAAACTGGTCATCATGTTATACGTTATAACTGACATATTGTTGAAAGTGACATTAAACACCAATAAAACTGGTCACCATGTTATACGTTATAACTGACATATTGTTGAAAGTGACGTTAAACACCAATAAAACTGGCCATCATGTTATACATTATAACTGACATATTGTTGAAAGTGACGTTAAGCACCAATAAAACTGGTCATGTCATACGCTATAACTGACATATTGTTGATAGTGACGTTAACCACTAATAAAACTGGCCATCATGTTATACATTATAACTGACATATTGTTGAAAGTGACGTTAAACACCAATAAAACTGGCCATCATGTTATACATTATAACTGACATATTGTTGAAAGTGACTTTAACCACCAATAAAACTGGCCATCATGTAATACATTATAACTGACATATTGTTGAAAGTGACGTTAACCACTAATAAAACTGATCATCATGTTATACATTATAACTGACATATTGTTGAAAGTGACATTAAGCACCAATAAAACTGGTCATGTTATACGCTATAACTGACATATTGTTGAAAGTGACATTAACCACCAATAAAACTGGTCATGTTATACGTTATAACTGACATATTGTTGAAAGTGACGTTAACCACTAATAAAACTAGTCATCATGTTATACATTATAACTGACATATTGTTGAAATTGACGTTAACCACCAATAAAACTGGCCATCATGTTATACATTATAACTGACATATTGTTGAAAGTGACGTTAACCACCTTTAAAACTGGCCATCATGTAATACATTATAACTGACATATTGTTGAAAGTGACGTTAACCACTAATAAAACTGATCATCATGTTATACATTATAACTGACATATTGTTGAAAGTGACATTAAGCACCAATAAAACTGGTCATGTTATACATTATAACTGACATATTGTTGAAAGTGACATTAACCACTAATAAAACTGGCCATCATGTTATACGTTATAACTGACATATTGTTGAAAGTGACATTAAACACCAATAAAACTGGCCATCATGTTATACATTATAACTGACATATTGTTGAAAGTGACGTTAAGCACCAATAAAACTGGTCATGTCATACGCTATAACTGACATATTGTTGATAGTGACGTTAACCACTAATAAAACTGGCCATCATGTTATACATTATAACTGACATATTGTTGAAAATGACGTAAAACACCAATAAAACTGGCCATCATGTTATACATTATAACTGACATATTGTTGAAAGTGACGTTAACCACCATTAAAACTGGCCATCATTTAATACCTTATAACTGACATATTGTTGAAAGTGACGTTAACCACTAATAAAACTGATCATCATGTTATACATTATAACTGACATATTGTTGAAAGTGACATTAAGCACCAATAAAACTGGTCATGTTATACATTATAACTGACATATTGTTGAAAGTGACATTAACCACCAATAAAACTGGTCATGTTATACGCTATAACTGACATATTGTTGATAGTGACGTTAACCACTAATAAAACTGGCCATCATGTTATACATTATAACTGACATATTGTTGAAAGTGACGTTAAACACCAATAAAACTGGCCATCATGTTATACATTATAACTGACATATTGTTGAAAGTGACGTTAACCACCAATAAAACTGGCCATCATGTTATACATTATAACTGACATATTGTTGAAAGTGACGTTAACCACTAATAAAACTGGTCATCATGTTATACATTATAACTGACATATTGTTGAAAGTGACATTAAGCACCAATAAAACTGGTCATGTTATACATTATAACTGACATATTGTTGAAAGTGACATTAACCACTAATAAAACTGGCCATCATGTTATACTTTATAACTGACATATTGTTGAAAGTGACATTAAACACCAATAAAACTGGCCATCATGTTATACATTATAACTGACATATTGTTGAAAGTGACGTTAACCACCAATAAAACTGGCCATCATGTTATACATTATAACTGACATATTGTTGAAAGTGACATTAAACACCAATAAAATTGGCCATCATGTTATACGTTATAACAGACATATTGTTGAAAGTGACGTTAACCACTAATAAAACTGGCCATCATGTTATACATTATAACTGACATATTGTTGAAAGTGACAATAAACACCAATAAAACTGGTCATCATGTAATACGTTATAACTGACATATTGTTGAAAGTGACGTTAAACACCAATAAAACTGGTCACCATGTTATAACTTATAACTGACATATTGTTGAAAGTGACATTAACCACTAATAAAACTGGCCATCATGTTATACGTTATAACTGACATATTGTTGAAAGTGACGTTAAACATCAATAAAACTGGCCATCATGTTATACATTATAACTGACATATTGTTGAAAGTGACATTAAACACCAATAAAACTGGTCATCATGTTATACATTATAACTGACATATTGTTGAAAGTCACGTTAAACACCAATAAAATTGGTCATGTTATACATTATAACTGACATATTGTTGAAAGTGACGTTAACCACTAATAAAACTGGCCATCTTGTTATACGTTATAACTGACATATTGTTGAAAGTGACGTTAAACATCAATAAAACTGGCCATCATGTTATACATTATAACTGACATATTGTTGAAAGTGACATTAAGCACCAATAAAACTGGTCATCATGTTATACGTTATAACTGACATATTGTTGAAAGTGACATTAAACACCAATAAAACTGGTCACCATGTTATACATTATAACAGACATATTGTTGAAAGTGACATTAAACACCAATAAAACTGGTCACCATGTTATACATTATAACTGACATATTGTTGAAAGTGACATTAAACACCAATAAAACTGGCCATCATGTTATACGTTATAACTGACATATTGTTGAAAGTGACGTTAAACACCAATAAAACTGGTCATGTCATACGCTATAACTGACATATTGTTGAGAGTGACGTTAACCACTAATAAAACTGGCCATCATGTTATACATTATAACTGACATATTGTTGAAAGTGACGTTAAACACCAATAAAACTGTCCATCATGTTATACATTATAACTGACATATTGTTGAAAGTGACGTTAACCACCAATAAAACTGGCCATCATGTTATACATTATATCTGACATATTGTTGAAAGTGACGTTAACGACTAATAAAACTGGTCATCATGTTAGACATTATAACTGACATATTGTTGAAAGTGACATTAAGCACCAATAAAACTGGTCATATTATACATTATAACTGACATATTGTTGAAAGTGACATTAACCACTAATAAAACTGGCCATCATGTTATACGTTATAACTGACATATTGTTGAAAGTGACATTAAACACCAATAAAACTGGCCATCATGTTATACATTATAACTGACATATTGTTGAAAGTGACATTAAACACCAATAAAACTGGTCATCATGTTATACGTTATAACTGACATATTGTTGAAAGTGACATTAAACACCAATAAAACTGGTCACCATGTTATACATTATAACAGACATATTGTTGAAAGTGACATTAAACACCAATAAAACTGGTCACCATGTTATACGTTATAACTGACATATTGTTGAAAGTGACGTTAAACACCAATAAAACTGGCCATCATGTTATACGTTATAACTGACATATTGTTGAAAGTGACGTTAAACACCAATAAAACTGGTCATGTCATACGTTATAACTGACATATTGTTGAAAGTGACATTAAACACCAATAAAACTGGCCATCATGTTATACGTTATAACAGACATATTGTTGAAAGTGACGTTAACCACTAATAAAACTGGCCATCATGTTATACATTATAACTGACATATTGTTGAAAGTGACAATAAACACCAATAAAACTGGTCATCATGTAATACGCTATAACTGACATATTGTGGAAATTGACGTTAAACACCAATAAAACTGGTCACCATGTTATAACTTATAACTGACATATTGTTGAAAGTGACATTAACCACTAATAAAACTGGCCATCATGTTATACGTTATAACTGACATATTGTTGAAAGTGACGTTAAACATCAATAAAACTGGCCATCATGTTATACATTATAACTGACATATTGTTGAAAGTGACATTAAACACCAATAAAACTGGTCATCATGTTATACGTTATAACTGACATATTGTTGAAAGTCACGTTAAACACCAATAAAATTGGTCATGTTATACATTATAACTGACATATTGTTGAAAGTGACATTAAACACCAATAAAACTGGTCATCATGTTATACGTTATAACTGACATATTGTTGAAAGTGACATTAAACACCAATAAAACTGGTCACCATGTTATACATTATAACAGACATATTGTTGAAAGTGACATTAAACACCAATAAAACTGGTCACCATGTTATACGTTATAACTGACATATTGTTGAAAGTGACGTTAAACACCAATAAAACTGGCCATCATGTTATACGTTATAACTGACATATTGTTGAAAGTGACGTTAAACACCAATAAAACTGGTCACCATGTTATAAGTTATAACTGACATATTGTTGAAAGTGACATTAACCACTAATAAAACTGGCTATCATGTTATACGTTATAACTGACATATTGTTGAAAGTGACGTTAAACATCAATAAAACTGGCCATCAGGTTATACATTATAACTGACATATTGTTGAAAGTGACATTAAACACCAATAAAACTGGTCATCATGTTATACGTTATAACTGACATATTGTTGAAAGTGCCGTTAAACACCAATAAAACTGGTCACCATGTTATACGTTATAACTGACATATTGTTAAAAGTGACATTAAACACCAATAAAACTGGTCACCATGTTATACGTTATAACTGACATATTGTTGAAAGTGACGTTAAACACCAATAAAACTGGCCATCATGTTATACATTATAACTGACATATTGTTGAAAGTGACGTTAAGCACCAATAAAACTGGTCATGTCATACGCTATAACTGACATATTGTTGATAGTGACGTTAACCACTAATAAAACTGGCCATCATGTTATACATTATAACTGACATATTGTTGAAAGTGACGTTAAACACCAATAAAACTGGCCATCATGTTATACATTATAACTGACATATTGTTGAAAGTGACGTTAACCACCATTAAAACTGGCCATCATGTAATACATTATAACTGACATATTGTTGAAAGTGACGTTAACCACTAATAAAACTGATCATCATGTTATACATTATAACTGACATATTGTTGAAAGTGACATTAAGCACCAATAAAACTGGTCATGTTAAACGTTATAACTGACATATTGTTGAAAGTGACATTAACCACCAATAAAACTGGTCATGTTATACGCTATAACTGACATATTGTTGATAGTGACGTTAACCACTAATAAAACTGGCCATCATGTTATACATTATAACTGACATATTGTTGAAAGTGACTTTAAACACCAATAAAACTGGTCATCATGTTATACATTATAACTGACATATTGTTGAAAGTGACATTAACCACCAATAAAACTGGCCATCATGTTATACATTATAACTGACATATTGTTGAAAGTGACGTTAACCACTAATAAAACTGGTCATCATGTTATACATTATAACTGACATATTGTTGAAAGTGACGTTAACCACCATTAAAACTGGCCATCATGTAATACATTATAACTGACATATTGTTGAAAGTGACATTAAGCACCAATAAAACTGGTCATGTTATACATTATAACTGACATATTGTTGAAAGTGACATTAACCACTAATAAAACTGGCCATCATGTTATACGTTATAACTGACATATTGTTGAAAGTGACATTAAACACCAATAAAACTGGCCATCATGTTATACATTATAACTGACATATTGTTGAAAGTGACGTTAACCACCAATAAAACTGGCCATCATGTTATACATTATAACTGACATATTGTTGAAAGTGACATTAAACACCAATAAAACTGGCCATCATGTTATACGTTATAACAGACATATTGTTGAAAGTGACGTTAACCACTAATAAAACTGGCCATCATGTTATACATTATAACTGACATATTGTTGAAAGTGACAATAAACACCAATAAAACTGGTCATCATGTAATACGTTATAACTGACATATTGTTGAAAGTGACGTTAAACACCAATAAAACTGGTCACCATGTTATATGTTATAACTGACATATTGTTGAAAGTGACATTAACCACTAATAAAACTGGCCATCATGTTATACGTTATAACTGACATATTGTTGAAAGTGACGTTAAACATCAATAAAACTGGCCATCATGTTATACATTATAACTGACATATTGTTGAAAGTGACATTAAACACCAATAAAACTGGTCATCATGTTATACGTTATAACTGACATATTGTTGAAAGTGACGTTAAACACCAATAAAATTGGTCATGTTATACATTATAACTGACATATTGTTGAAAGTGACGTTAACCACTAATAAAACTGGCCATCTTGTTATACGTTATAACTGACATATTGTTGAAAGTGACGTTAAACATCAATAAAACTGGCCATCATGTTATACATTATAACTGACATATTGTTGAAAGTGACATTAAACACCAATAAAACTGGTCATCATGTTATACGTTATAACTGACATATTGTTGAAAGTGACGTTAAACACCAATAAAACTGGTCACCATGTTATACATTATAACAGACATATTGTTGAAAGTGACATTAAACACCAATAAAACTGGTCACCATGTTATACGTTATAACTGACATATTGTTGAAAGTGACGTTAAACACCAATAAAACTGGCCATCATGTTATACGTTATAACTGACATATTGTTGAAAGTGACGTTAAACACCAATAAAACTGGTCATGTCATACGCTATAACTGACATATTGTTGATAGTGACGTTAACCACTAATAAAACTGGCCATCATGTTATACATTATAACTGACATATTGTTGAAAGTGACGTTAAACACCAATAAAACTGGCCATCATGTTATACATTATAACTGACATATTGTTGAAAGTGACGTTAACCACCAATAAAACTGGCCATCATGTAATACATTATAACTGACATATTGTTGAAAGTGACGTTAACCACTAATAAAACTGATCATCATGTTATACATTATAACTGACATATTGTTGAAAGTGACATTAAGCACCAATAAAACTGGTCATGTTATACGTTATAACTGACATATTGTTGAAAGTGACATTAACCACCAATAAAACTGGTCATGTTATACGCTATAACTGACATATTGTTGATAGTGACGTTAACCACTAATAAAACTGGCCATCATGTTATACATTATAACTGACATATTGTTGAAAGTGACGTTAAACACCAATAAAACTGGCCATCATGTTATACATTATAACTGACATATTGTTGAAAGTGACGTTAACCACCAATAAAACTGGCCATCATGTAATACATTATAACTGACATATTGTTGAAAGTGACGTTAACCACTAATAAAACTGGTCATCATGTTATACATTATAACTGACATATTGTTGAAAGTGACATTAAGCACCAATAAAATTGGTCATGTTATACATTATAACTGACATATTGTTGAAAGTGACATTAACCACTAATAAAACTGGCCATCATGTTATACGTTATAACTGACATATTGTTGAAAATGACATTAAACACCAATAAAACTGGCCATCATGTTATACATTATAACTGACATATTGTTGAAAGTGACGTTAACCACCAATAAAACTGGCCATCATGTTATACATTATAACTGACATATTGTTGAAAGTGACATTAAACACCAATAAAACTGGCCATCATGTTATACGTTATAACAGACATATTGTTGAAAGTGACGTTAACCACTAATAAAACTGGCCATCATGTTATACGTTATAACTGACATATTGTTGAAAATGACATTAAACACCAATAAAACTGGCCATCATGTTATACATTATAACTGACATATTGTTGAAAGTGACGTTAACCACCAATAAAACTGGCCATCATGTTATACATTATAACTGACATATTGTTGAAAGTGACATTAAACACCAATAAAACTGGCCATCATGTTATACGTTATAACAGACATATTGTTGAAAGTGACGTTAAACACTAATAAAACTGGCCATCATGTTATACGTTATAACTGACATATTGTTGAAAGTGACGTTAAACACCAATAAAACTGGTCACCATGTTATAAGTTATAACTGACATATTGTTGAAAGTGACATTAACCACTAATAAAACTGGCCATCATGTTATACGTTATAACTGACATATTGTTGAAAGTGACGTTAAACATCAATAAAACTGGCCATCATGTTATACATTATAACTGACATATTGTTGAAAGTGACATTAAACACCAATAAAACTGGTCATCATGTTATACGTTATAACTGACATATTGTTGAAAGTGACGTTAAACACCAATAAAATTGGTCATGTTATACATTATAACTGACATATTGTTGAAAGTGACGTTAACCACTAATAAAACTGGCCATCTTGTTATACGTTATAACTGACATATTGTTGAAAGTGACGTTAAACATCAATAAAACTGGCCATCATGTTATACATTATAACTGACATATTGTTGAAAGTGACATTAAACACCAATAAAACTGGTCATCATGTTATACGTTATAACTGACATATTGTTGAAAGTGACGTTAAACACCAATAAAACTGGTCTCCATGTTATACGTTATAACAGACATATTGTTGAAAGTGACATTAAACACCAATAAAACTGGTCACCATGTTATACGTTATAACTGACATATTGTTGAAAGTGACGTTAAACACCAATAAAACTGGCCATCATGTTATACGTTATAACTGACATATTGTTGAAAGTGACGTTAAACACCAATAAAACTGGTCATGTCATACGCTATAACTGACATATTGTTGATAGTGACGTTAACCACTAATAAAACTGGCCATCATGTTATACATTATAACTGACATATTGTTGAAAGTGACGTTAAACACCAATAAAACTGGCCATCATGTTATACATTATAACTGACATATTGTTGAAAGTGACGTTAACCACCAATAAAACTGGCCATCATGTTATACGTTATAACTGACATATTGTTGAAAGTGACATTAACGACTAATAAAACTGGTCATCATGTTATACATTATAACTGACATATTGTTGAAAGTGACATTAAGCACCAATAAAACTGGTCATGTTATACATTATAACTGACATATTGTTGAAAGTGACATTAACCACTAATAAAACTGGCCATCATGTTATACGTTATAACTGACATATTGTTGAAAGTGACATTAAACACCAATAAAACTGGCCATCATGTTATACATTATAACTGACATATTGTTGAAAGTGACGTTAACCACCAATAAAACTGGCCATCATGTTATACATTATAACTGACATATTGTTGAAAGTGACATTAAACACCAATAAAACTGGCCATCATGTTATACGTTATAACTGACATATTGTTGAAAGTGACAATAAACACCAATAAAACTGGTCATCATGTAATACGCTATAACTGACATATTGTTGAAAGTGACGTTAAGCACCAATAAAACTGGTCACCATGTTATAAGTTATAACTGACATATTGTTGAAAGTGACATTAACCACTAATAAAACTGGCCATCATGTTATACGTTATAACTGACATATTGTTGAAATTGACGTTAAACATCAATAAAACTGGCCATCATGTTATACATTATAACTGACATATTGTTGAAAGTGACATTAAACACCAATAAAACTGGTCATCATGCTATACGTTATAACTGACATATTGTTGAAAGTGACGTTAAACACCAATAAAACTGGTCATGTCATACGCTATAACTGACATATTGTTGATAGTGACGTTAACCACTAATAAAACTGGCCATCATGTTATACATTATAACTGACATATTGTTGAAAGTGACGTTAAACACCAATAAAACTGGCCATCATGTTATACATTATAACTGACATATTGTTGAAAGTGACGTTAACCACCAATAAAACTGGCCATCATGTTATACGTTATAACTGACATATTGTTGAAAGTGACATTAACGACTAATAAAACTGGTCATCATGTTATACATTATAACTGACATATTGTTGAAAGTGACATTAAGCACCAATAAAACTGGTCATGTTATACATTATAACTGACATATTGTTGAAAGTGACATTAACCACTAATAAAACTGGCCATCATGTTATACGTTATAACTGACATATTGTTGAAAGTGACATTAAACACCAATAAAACTGGCCATCATGTTATACATTATAACTGACATATTGTTGAAAGTGACGTTAACCACCAATAAAACTGGCCATCATGTTATACATTATAAATGACATATTGTTGAAAGTGACATTAAACACCAATAAAACTGGCCATCATGTTATACGTTATAACTGACATATTGTTGAAAGTGACAATAAACACCAATAAAACTGGTCATCATGTAATACGCTATAACTGACATATTGTTGAAAGTGACGTTAAGCACCAATAAAACTGGTCACCATGTTATAAGTTATAACTGACATATTGTTGAAAGTGACGTTAAACACCAATAAAACTGGCCATCATGTTATACATTATAACTGACATATTGTTGAAAGTGACGTTAACCACCAATAAAACTGGCCATCATGTAATACATTATAACTGACATATTGTTGAAAGTGACGTTAACCACTAATAAAACTGGTCATCATGTTATACATTATAACTGACATATTGTTGAAAGTGACATTAAGCACCAATAAAATTGGTCATGTTATACATTATAACTGACATATTGTTGAAAGTGACATTAACCACTAATAAAACTGGCCATCATGTTATACGTTATAACTGACATATTGTTGAAAATGACATTAAACACCAATAAAACTGGCCATCATGTTATACATTATAACTGACATATTGTTGAAAGTGACGTTAACCACCAATAAAACTGGCCATCATGTTATACATTATAACTGACATATTGTTGAAAGTGACATTAAACACCAATAAAACTGGCCATCATGTTATACGTTATAACAGACATATTGTTGAAAGTGACGTTAACCACTAATAAAACTGGCCATCATGTTATACGTTATAACTGACATATTGTTGAAAATGACATTAAACACCAATAAAACTGGCCATCATGTTATACATTATAACTGACATATTGTTGAAAGTGACGTTAACCACCAATAAAACTGGCCATCATGTTATACATTATAACTGACATATTGTTGAAAGTGACATTAAACACCAATAAAACTGGCCATCATGTTATACGTTATAACAGACATATTGTTGAAAGTGACGTTAAACACTAATAAAACTGGCCATCATGTTATACGTTATAACTGACATATTGTTGAAAGTGACGTTAAACACCAATAAAACTGGTCACCATGTTATAAGTTATAACTGACATATTGTTGAAAGTGACATTAACCACTAATAAAACTGGCCATCATGTTATACGTTATAACTGACATATTGTTGAAAGTGACGTTAAACATCAATAAAACTGGCCATCATGTTATACATTATAACTGACATATTGTTGAAAGTGACATTAAACACCAATAAAACTGGTCATCATGTTATACGTTATAACTGACATATTGTTGAAAGTGACGTTAAACACCAATAAAATTGGTCATGTTATACATTATAACTGACATATTGTTGAAAGTGACGTTAACCACTAATAAAACTGGCCATCTTGTTATACGTTATAACTGACATATTGTTGAAAGTGACGTTAAACATCAATAAAACTGGCCATCATGTTATACATTATAACTGACATATTGTTGAAAGTGACATTAAACACCAATAAAACTGGTCATCATGTTATACATTATAACTGACATATTGTTGAAAGTGACGTTAAACACCAATAAAACTGGTCTCCATGTTATACGTTATAACAGACATATTGTTGAAAGTGACATTAAACACCAATAAAACTGGTCACCATGTTATACGTTATAACTGACATATTGTTGAAAGTGACGTTAAACACCAATAAAACTGGCCATCATGTTATACGTTATAACTGACATATTGTTGAAAGTGACGTTAAACACCAATAAAACTGGTCATGTCATACGCTATAACTGACATATTGTTGATAGTGACGTTAACCACTAATAAAACTGGCCATCATGTTATACATTATAACTGACATATTGTTGAAAGTGACGTTAAACACCAATAAAACTGGCCATCATGTTATACATTATAACTGACATATTGTTGAAAGTGACGTTAACCACCAATAAAACTGGCCATCATGTTATACGTTATAACTGACATATTGTTGAAAGTGACATTAACGACTAATAAAACTGGTCATCATGTTATACATTATAACTGACATATTGTTGAAAGTGACATTAAGCACCAATAAAACTGGTCATGTTATACATTATAACTGACATATTGTTGAAAGTGACATTAACCACTAATAAAACTGGCCATCATGTTATACGTTATAACTGACATATTGTTGAAAGTGACATTAAACACCAATAAAACTGGCCATCATGTTATACATTATAACTGACATATTGTTGAAAGTGACGTTAACCACCAATAAAACTGGCCATCATGTTATACATTATAACTGACATATTGTTGAAAGTGACATTAAACACCAATAAAACTGGCCATCATGTTATACGTTATAACTGACATATTGTTGAAAGTGACAATAAACACCAATAAAACTGGTCATCATGTAATACGCTATAACTGACATATTGTTGAAAGTGACGTTAAGCACCAATAAAACTGGTCACCATGTTATAAGTTATAACTGACATATTGTTGAAAGTGACATTAACCACTAATAAAACTGGCCATCATGTTATACGTTATAACTGACATATTGTTGAAATTGACGTTAAACATCAATAAAACTGGCCATCATGTTATACATTATAACTGACATATTGTTGAAAGTGACATTAAACACCAATAAAACTGGTCATCATGCTATACGTTATAACTGACATATTGTTGAAAGTGACGTTAAACACCAATAAAACTGGTCACCATGTTATACGTTATAACTGACATATTGTTGAAAGTGACATTAAACACCAATAAAACTGGTCACCATGTTATACGTTATAACTGACATATTGTTGAAAGTGACTTTAAACACCAATAAAACTGGCCATCATGTTATACATTATAACTGACATATTGTTGAAAGTGACATTAAGCACCAATAAAACTGGTCATGTCATACGCTATAACTGACATATTGTTGATAGTGACATTAACCACTAATAAAACTGGCCATCATGTTATACATTATAACTGACATATTGTTGAAAGTGACGTTAAACACCAATAAAACTGGCCATCATGTTATACATTATAACTGACATATTGTTGAAAGTGACTTTAACCACCAATAAAACTGGCCATCATGTAATACATTATAACTGACATATTGTTGAAAGTGACGTTAACCACTAATAAAACTGATCATCATGTTATACATTATAACTGACATATTGTTGAAAGTGACATTAAGCACCAATAAAACTGGTCATGTTATACGTTATAACTGACATATTGTTGAAAGTGACATTAACCACCAATAAAACTGGTCATGTTATACGTTATAACTGACATATTGTTGAAAGTGACGTTAACCACTAATAAAACTAGTCATCATGTTATACATTATAACTGACATATTGTTGAAATTGACGTTAACCACCAATAAAACTGGCCATCATGTTATACATTATAACTGACATATTGTTGAAAGTGACATTAAACACCAATAAAACTGGTCATGTCATATGCTATAACTGACATATTGTTGAAAGTGACGTTAACCACTAATAAAACTGGCCATCATGTTATACATTATAACTGACATATTGTTGAAAGTGACATTAAACACCAATAAAACTGCTCATGTCATACGCTATAACTGACATATTGTTGAAAGTGACGTTAACCACTAATAAAACTGGCCATCATGTTATACGTTATAACTGACATATTGTTGAAAGTGATGTTAACCACTAATAAAACTGGCCATCATGTTAATCATTATAACTGACATATTGTTGAAAGTGACATTAAGCAACAATAAAACTGGTCATGTCATATGTTATAACTGACATATTGTTGAAAGTGACGTTAACCACTAATAAAACTGGCCATCATGTTATACATTATAACTGACATATTGTTGAAAGTGACATTAAACACCAATAAAACTGGTCATGTCATACGCTATAACTGACATATTGTTGAAAGTGACGCCAACCACTAATAAAACTGGCCATCATGTTATACATTATAACTGACATATTGTTGAAAGTGACGTTAAACACCAATAAAACTGGCCATCATGTTATACAATATAACTGACATATTGTTGAAAGTGACGTTAAACACCAATAAAACTGGCCATCATGTTATACGTTATAACTGACATATTGTTGAAAGTGACGTTAACCACTAATAAAGCTGGCCATCATGTTATACATTATAACTGACATATTGTTGAAAGTGACATTAAAAACTAATAAAACTGGTCATCATGTTATATGTTATAACTGACATATTGTTGAAAGTGACGATAAACACCAATAAAACTGGTCACCATGTTATACGTTATAACTGACATATTGTTGAAAGTGACATTAAGCACCAATAAAACTGGTCATGTTATACATTATAACTGACATATTGTTGATAGTGACGTTAAACACCAATAAAACTGGCCATCATGTTCTACATTATAACTGACATTGTTGAAAGTGACATTAAACACCAATAAAACTGGTCATGTTATACGTTATAACTGACATATTGTTGAAAGTGACGTTAACCACTAATAAAACTGGCCATCATGTTATACATTATAACTGACATATTGTTGAAAGTGACGTTAAACACCAATAAAACTGGTCACCATGTTATACGTTATAACTGACATATTGTTGAAAGTGACGTTAAACACCAATAAAACTGGCCATCATGTTATACATTATAACTGACATATTGTTGAAAGTGACATTAAACACCAATAAAACTGGCCATCATGTAATACGTTATAACTGACATATTGTTGAAAGTGACGTTAAACACCAATAAAACTGGTCATGTCATACGCTATAACTGACATATTGTTGATAGTGACGTTAACCACTAATAAAACTGGCCATCATGTTATACATTATAACTGACATATTGTTGAAAGTGACGTTAAACACCAATAAAACTGGCCATCATGTTATACATTATAACTGACATATTGTTGAAAGTGACGTTAACCACCAATAAAACTGGCCATCATGTTATACGTTATAACTGACATATTGTTGAAAGTGACATTAACGACTAATAAAACTGGTCATCATGTTATACATTATAACTGACATATTGTTGAAAGTGACATTAAGCACCAATAAAACTGGTCATGTTATACATTATAACTGACATATTGTTGAAAGTGACATTAACCACTAATAAAACTGGCCATCATGTTATACGTTATAACTGACATATTGTTGAAAGTGACATTAAACACCAATAAAACTGGCCATCATGTTATACATTATAACTGACATATTGTTGAAAGTGACGTTAACCACCAATAAAACTGGCCATCATGTTATACATTATAACTGACATATTGTTGAAAGTGACATTAAACACCAATAAAACTGGCCATCATGTTATACGTTATAACTGACATATTGTTGAAAGTGACAATAAACACCAATAAAACTGGTCATCATGTAATACGCTATAACTGACATATTGTTGAAAGTGACGTTAAGCACCAATAAAACTGGTCACCATGTTATAAGTTATAACTGACATATTGTTGAAAGTGACGTTAAACACCAATAAAACTGGCCATCATGTTATACATTATAACTGACATATTGTTGAAAGTGACGTTAACCACCAATAAAACTGGCCATCATGTAATACATTATAACTGACATATTGTTGAAAGTGACGTTAACCACTAATAAAACTGGTCATCATGTTATACATTATAACTGACATATTGTTGAAAGTGACATTAAGCACCAATAAAATTGGTCATGTTATACATTATAACTGACATATTGTTGAAAGTGACATTAACCACTAATAAAACTGGCCATCATGTTATACGTTATAACTGACATATTGTTGAAAATGACATTAAACACCAATAAAACTGGCCATCATGTTATACATTATAACTGACATATTGTTGAAAGTGACGTTAACCACCAATAAAACTGGCCATCATGTTATACATTATAACTGACATATTGTTGAAAGTGACATTAAACACCAATAAAACTGGCCATCATGTTATACGTTATAACAGACATATTGTTGAAAGTGACGTTAACCACTAATAAAACTGGCCATCATGTTATACGTTATAACTGACATATTGTTGAAAATGACATTAAACACCAATAAAACTGGCCATCATGTTATACATTATAACTGACATATTGTTGAAAGTGACGTTAACCACCAATAAAACTGGCCATCATGTTATACATTATAACTGACATATTGTTGAAAGTGACATTAAACACCAATAAAACTGGCCATCATGTTATACGTTATAACAGACATATTGTTGAAAGTGACGTTAAACACTAATAAAACTGGCCATCATGTTATACGTTATAACTGACATATTGTTGAAAGTGACGTTAAACACCAATAAAACTGGTCACCATGTTATAAGTTATAACTGACATATTGTTGAAAGTGACATTAACCACTAATAAAACTGGCCATCATGTTATACGTTATAACTGACATATTGTTGAAAGTGACGTTAAACATCAATAAAACTGGCCATCATGTTATACATTATAACTGACATATTGTTGAAAGTGACATTAAACACCAATAAAACTGGTCATCATGTTATACGTTATAACTGACATATTGTTGAAAGTGACGTTAAACACCAATAAAATTGGTCATGTTATACATTATAACTGACATATTGTTGAAAGTGACGTTAACCACTAATAAAACTGGCCATCTTGTTATACGTTATAACTGACATATTGTTGAAAGTGACGTTAAACATCAATAAAACTGGCCATCATGTTATACATTATAACTGACATATTGTTGAAAGTGACATTAAACACCAATAAAACTGGTCATCATGTTATACATTATAACTGACATATTGTTGAAAGTGACGTTAAACACCAATAAAACTGGTCTCCATGTTATACGTTATAACAGACATATTGTTGAAAGTGACATTAAACACCAATAAAACTGGTCACCATGTTATACGTTATAACTGACATATTGTTGAAAGTGACGTTAAACACCAATAAAACTGGCCATCATGTTATACGTTATAACTGACATATTGTTGAAAGTGACGTTAAACACCAATAAAACTGGTCATGTCATACGCTATAACTGACATATTGTTGATAGTGACGTTAACCACTAATAAAACTGGCCATCATGTTATACATTATAACTGACATATTGTTGAAAGTGACGTTAAACACCAATAAAACTGGCCATCATGTTATACATTATAACTGACATATTGTTGAAAGTGACGTTAACCACCAATAAAACTGGCCATCATGTTATACGTTATAACTGACATATTGTTGAAAGTGACATTAACGACTAATAAAACTGGTCATCATGTTATACATTATAACTGACATATTGTTGAAAGTGACATTAAGCACCAATAAAACTGGTCATGTTATACATTATAACTGACATATTGTTGAAAGTGACATTAACCACTAATAAAACTGGCCATCATGTTATACGTTATAACTGACATATTGTTGAAAGTGACATTAAACACCAATAAAACTGGCCATCATGTTATACATTATAACTGACATATTGTTGAAAGTGACGTTAACCACCAATAAAACTGGCCATCATGTTATACATTATAACTGACATATTGTTGAAAGTGACATTAAACACCAATAAAACTGGCCATCATGTTATACGTTATAACTGACATATTGTTGAAAGTGACAATAAACACCAATAAAACTGGTCATCATGTAATACGCTATAACTGACATATTGTTGAAAGTGACGTTAAGCACCAATAAAACTGGTCACCATGTTATAAGTTATAACTGACATATTGTTGAAAGTGACATTAACCACTAATAAAACTGGCCATCATGTTATACGTTATAACTGACATATTGTTGAAATTGACGTTAAACATCAATAAAACTGGCCATCATGTTATACATTATAACTGACATATTGTTGAAAGTGACATTAAACACCAATAAAACTGGTCATCATGCTATACGTTATAACTGACATATTGTTGAAAGTGACGTTAAACACCAATAAAACTGGTCACCATGTTATACGTTATAACTGACATATTGTTGAAAGTGACATTAAACACCAATAAAACTGGTCACCATGTTATACGTTATAACTGACATATTGTTGAAAGTGACTTTAAACACCAATAAAACTGGCCATCATGTTATACATTATAACTGACATATTGTTGAAAGTGACATTAAGCACCAATAAAACTGGTCATGTCATACGCTATAACTGACATATTGTTGATAGTGACATTAACCACTAATAAAACTGGCCATCATGTTATACATTATAACTGACATATTGTTGAAAGTGACGTTAAACACCAATAAAACTGGCCATCATGTTATACATTATAACTGACATATTGTTGAAAGTGACTTTAACCACCAATAAAACTGGCCATCATGTAATACATTATAACTGACATATTGTTGAAAGTGACGTTAACCACTAATAAAACTGATCATCATGTTATACATTATAACTGACATATTGTTGAAAGTGACATTAAGCACCAATAAAACTGGTCATGTTATACGTTATAACTGACATATTGTTGAAAGTGACATTAACCACCAATAAAACTGGTCATGTTATACGTTATAACTGACATATTGTTGAAAGTGACGTTAACCACTAATAAAACTAGTCATCATGTTATACATTATAACTGACATATTGTTGAAATTGACGTTAACCACCAATAAAACTGGCCATCATGTTATACATTATAACTGACATATTGTTGAAAGTGACATTAAACACCAATAAAACTGGTCATGTCATATGCTATAACTGACATATTGTTGAAAGTGACGTTAACCACTAATAAAACTGGCCATCATGTTATACATTATAACTGACATATTGTTGAAAGTGACATTAAACACCAATAAAACTGCTCATGTCATACGCTATAACTGACATATTGTTGAAAGTGACGTTAACCACTAATAAAACTGGCCATCATGTTATACGTTATAACTGACATATTGTTGAAAGTGATGTTAACCACTAATAAAACTGGCCATCATGTTAATCATTATAACTGACATATTGTTGAAAGTGACATTAAGCAACAATAAAACTGGTCATGTCATATGTTATAACTGACATATTGTTGAAAGTGACGTTAACCACTAATAAAACTGGCCATCATGTTATACATTATAACTGACATATTGTTGAAAGTGACATTAAACACCAATAAAACTGGTCATGTCATACGCTATAACTGACATATTGTTGAAAGTGACGCCAACCACTAATAAAACTGGCCATCATGTTATACATTATAACTGACATATTGTTGAAAGTGACGTTAAACACCAATAAAACTGGCCATCATGTTATACAATATAACTGACATATTGTTGAAAGTGACGTTAAACACCAATAAAACTGGCCATCATGTTATACGTTATAACTGACATATTGTTGAAAGTGACGTTAACCACTAATAAAGCTGGCCATCATGTTATACATTATAACTGACATATTGTTGAAAGTGACATTAAAAACTAATAAAACTGGTCATCATGTTATATGTTATAACTGACATATTGTTGAAAGTGACGATAAACACCAATAAAACTGGTCACCATGTTATACGTTATAACTGACATATTGTTGAAAGTGACATTAAGCACCAATAAAACTGGTCATGTTATACATTATAACTGACATATTGTTGATAGTGACGTTAAACACCAATAAAACTGGCCATCATGTTCTACATTATAACTGACATTGTTGAAAGTGACATTAAACACCAATAAAACTGGTCATGTTATACGTTATAACTGACATATTGTTGAAAGTGACGTTAACCACTAATAAAACTGGCCATCATGTTATACATTATAACTGACATATTGTTGAAAGTGACGTTAAACACCAATAAAACTGGTCACCATGTTATACGTTATAACTGACATATTGTTGAAAGTGACGTTAAACACCAATAAAACTGGCCATCATGTTATACATTATAACTGACATATTGTTGAAAGTGACATTAAACACCAATAAAACTGGCCATCATGTAATACGTTATAACTGACATATTGTTGAAAGTGACGTTAAACACCAATAAAACTGGTCACCATGTTATACGTTATAACTGACATATTGTTGAAAGTGACATTAAACACCAATAAAACTGGTCACAATGTTATACGTTATAACTGACATATTGTTGAAAGTGACATTAAACACCAATAAAATTGGTCATGTTATACATTATAACTGACATATTGTTGAAAGTGACGTTAACCACTAATAAAACTGGCCATCATGTTATACGTTATAACTGACATATTGTTGAAAGTGACGTAAAACACCAATAAAACTGGTCACCATGTTATACGTTATAACTGACATATTGTTGAAAGTGACGTTAAACATCAATAAAACTGGCCATCATGTTATACATTATAACTGACATATTGTTGAAAGTGACATTAAACACCAATAAAACTGGTCATCATGTTATACGTTATAACTGACATATTGTTGAAAGTGACGTTAAACACCAATAAAACTGGTCACCATGTTATACGTTATAACAGACATATTGTTGAAAGTGACATTAAACACCAATAAAACTGGTCACCATGTTATACATTATAACTGACATATTGTTGAAAGTGACGCTAAACACTAATAAAACTGGCCATCATGTTATACGTTATAACTGACATATTGTTGAAAGTGACGTTAAACACCAATAAAACTGGTCATGTCATACGCTATAACTGACATATTGTTGATAGTGACGTTAACCACTAATAAAACTGGCCATCATGTTATACATTATAACTGACATATTGTTGAAAGTGACGTTAAACACCAATAAAACTGGCCATCATGTTATACATTATAACTGACATATTGTTGAAAGTGACGTTAACCACCAATAAAACTGGCCATCATGTTATACATTATAACTGACATATTGTTGAAAGTGACGTTAACCACTAATAAAACAGGTCATCATGTTATACATTATAACTGACATATTGTTGAAAGTGACATTAAGCACCAATAAAACTGGTCATGTTATACATTATAACTGACATATTGTTGAAAGTGACATTAACCACTAATAAAACTGGCCATCATGTTATACGTTATAACTGACATATTGTTGAAAGTGACATTAAACACCAATAAAACTGGCCATCATGTTATCCATTATAACTGACATATTGTTGAAAGTGACGTTAACCACCAATAAAATTGGCCATCATGTTATACATTATAACTGACATATTGTTGAAAGTGACATTAAACACCAATAAAACTGGCCATCATGTTATACGTTATAACTGACATATTGTTGAAAGTGACGTTAACTACTAATAAAACTGGCCATCATGTTATACATTATAACTGACATATTGTTGAAAGTGACAATAAACACCAATAAAACTAGTCATCATGTAATACGTTATAACTGACATATTGTTGAAAGTGACGTTAAACACCAATAAAACTGGTCACCATGTAATAAGTTATAACTGACATATTGTTGAAAGTGACATTAACCACTAATAAAACTGGCCATCATGTTATACGTTATAGCTGACATATTGTTGAAAGTGACATTAAACATCAATAAAACTGGCCATCATGTTATACATTATAACTGACATATTGTTGAAAGTGACATTAAACACCAATAAAACTGGCCATCATGTTATACATTATAACTGACATATTGTTGAAAGTGACGTTAAACACCAATAAAACTGGTCATGTCATACACTATAACTGACATATTGTTGATAGTGACGTTAACCACTAATAAAACTGGCCATCATGTTATACATTATAACTGACATATTGTTGAAAGTGACGTAAAACACCAATAAAACTGGCCATCATGTTATACATTATAACTGACATATTGTTGAAAGTGACGTTAACCACCAATAAAACTGGCCATCATGTAATACATTATAACTGACATATTGTTGAAAGTAACGTTAACCACTAATAAAACTGGTCATCATGTAATACATTATAACTGACATATTGTTGAAAGTGACATTAAGCACCAATAAAACTGGTCATGTTATACGTTATAACTGACATATTGTTGAAAGTGACGTTAACCACCAATAAAACTGGCCATCATGTTATACATTATAACTGACATATTGTTGAAAGTGACATTAAACACCAATAAAACTGGCCATCATGTTATACGTTATAACTGACATATTGTTGAAAGTGACGTTAAACACCAATAAAACTGGTCACCATGTTATACGTTATAACTGACATATTGTTGAAAGTGACATTAAACACCAATAAAACTGGTCACCATGTTATACGTTATAACTGACATATTGTTGAAAGTGACGTTAAACACCAATAAAACTGGCCATCATGTTATACATTATAACTGACATATTGTTGAAAGTGACATTAAACACCAATAAAACTGGCCATCATGTTATACGTTATAACTGACATATTGTTGAAAGTGACGTTAAACACCAATAAAACTGGTCACCATGTTATACGTTATAACTGACATATTGTTGAAAGTGACGTTAAACACCAATAAAACTGGCCATCATGTTATACATTATAACTGACATATTGTTGAAAGTGACATTAAACACCAATAAAACTGGTCATCATGTCATACGCTATAACTGACATATTGTTGAAAGTGACATTAAACACCAATAAAACTGGTCATATCATACGCTATAACTGACATATTGTTGAAAGTGACGTTAACCACTAATAAAACTGGCCATCATGTTATACATTATAACTGACATATTGTTGAAAGTGACATTAAACACCAATAAAATTGGTCATGTTATACATTATAACTGACATATTGTTGAAAGTGACGTTAACCACTAATAAAACTGGCCATCATGTTATACGTTATAACTGACATATTGTTGAAAGTGTCGCTAAACACCAATAAAACTGGTCACCATGTTATACGTTATAACTGACATATTGTTGAAAGTGACGTTAAACATCAATAAAACTGGCCATCATGTTATACATTATAAGTGACATATTGTTGAAAGTGACATTAAACACCAATAAAACTGGTCATCATGTTATACGTTATAACTGACATATTGTTGAAAGTGACGTTAGACACCAATAAAACTGATCACCATGTTATACGTTATAACTGACATATTGTTGAAAGTGACATTAAACACCAATAAAACTGGTCACCATGTTATACGTTATAACTGACATATTGTTGAAAGTGACGTTAAACACCAATAAAACTGGCCATCATGTTATACATTATAACTGACATATTGTTGAAAGTGACATTAAACACCAATAAAACTGGCCATCATGTTATACGTTATAACTGACATATTGTTGAAAGTGACGTTAAACACCAATAAAACTGGTCATGTCATACGCTATAACTGACATATTGTTGATAGTGACGTTAACCACTAATAAAACTGGCCATCATGTTATACATTATAACTGACATATTGTTGAAAGTGACGTTAAACACCAATAAAACTGGCCATCATGTTATACATTATAACTGACATATTGTTGAAAGTTACGTTAACCACCAATAAAACTGGCCATCATGTTATACATTATAACTGACATATTGTTGAAAGTGACGTTAACCACTAATAAAACTGGTCATCATGTTATACATTATAACTGACATATTGTTGAAAGTAACATTAAGGACCAATAAAACTGGTCATGTTATACGTTAGAACTGACATATTGTTGAAAGTGACATTAAGCACCAATAAAACTGGTCATGTCATACGTTTTAACTGACATATTGTTGAAAGTGACGTTAACCACTAATAAAACTGGCCATCATGTTATACATTATAACTGACATATTGTTGAAAGTGACATTAAACACCAATAAAATTGGTCATGTCATATGCTATAACTGACATATTGTTGAAAGTGACGTTAACCACTAATAAAACTGGCCATCATGTTATACATTATAACTGACATATTGTTGAAAGTGACATTAAACACCAATAAAACTGTTCATGTCATACGCTATAACTGACATATTGTTGAAAGTGACTTTAACCACTAATAAAATTAGTCATCATGTTATACGTTATAACTGACATATTGTTGAAAGTGACGTTAACCACTAATAAAACTGGCCATCATGTTATACATTATAACTGACATATTGTTGAAAGTGACATTAAGGAACAATAAAACTGGTCATGTCATATGTTATAACTGACATATTGTTGAAAGTGACGTTAACCACTAATAAAACTGGCCATCATGTTATACATTATAACTGACATATTGTTGAAAGTGACATTAAACACCAATAAAACTGGTCTTGTCATACGCTATAACTGACATATTGTTGAAAGTGACGTTAACCACTAATAAAACTGGCCATCATGTTATACATTATAACTGACATATTGTTGAAAGTGACGTTAGACACCAATAAAATTGGTCACCATGTTATACGCTATAACTGACATATTGTTGAAAGTGACGTTAAACACCAATAAAACTGGTCACCATGTTATACATTATAACTGACATATTGTTGAAAGTGACATTAAGCACCAATAAAACTGGTCATGATATACATTATAACTGACATATTGTTGAAAGTGACGTTAAACACCAATAAAACTGGCCATCATGTAATACATTATAACTGACATATTGTTGAAAGTGACGTTAAACACTAATAAAACTGGTCACCATGTCATACGCTATAACTGACATATTGTTGAAAGTGACGTTAACCACTAATAAAACTGGCCATCATGTTATATGTTATAACTGACATATTGTTGAAAGTGACATTAAACACCAATAAATCTGGTCACCATGTCATACGCTATAACTGACATATTGTTGAAAGTGACGTTAACCACTAATAAAACTGGCCATCATGTTATACATTATAACTGACATATTGTTGAAAGTGACATTAAACACCAATAAAACTGGTCATGTTCTACATTATAACTGACATTGTTGAAAGTGACATTAAACACCAATAAAACTGGTCATGTTATACGTTATAACTGACATATTGTTGAAAGTGACGTTAACCACTAATAAAACTGGCCATCATGTTATACATTATAACTGACATATTGTTGAAAGTGACATTAAACACCAATAAAATTGGTCATGTAATACATTATAACTGACATATTGTTGAAAGTGACGTTAACCACTTATAAAACTGGCCATCATGTTATACGTTATAATTGACATATTGTTGAAAGTGACGTTAAACACCAATAAAACTGGTCACCATGTTATACGTTATAACTGACATATTGTTGAAAGTGACGTTAAACATCAATAAAACTGGCCATCATGTTATACATTATAACTGACATATTGTTGAAAGTGACATTAAACACCAATAAAACTGGTCATGTTCTACATTATAACTGACATTGTTGAAAGTGACATTAAACACCAAGAAAACTGGTCATGTTATACGTTATAACTGACATATTGTTGAAAGTGACGTTAACCACTAATAAAACTGGCCATCATGTTATACATTATAACTGACATATTGTTGAAAGTGACATTAAACACCAATAAAACTGGTCATGTTATACATTATAACTGACATATTGTTGAAAGTGACGTTAACCACTAATAAAACTGGCCATCATGTTATACGTTATAACTGACATATTGTTGAAAGTGACGTTAAACACCAATAAAACTGGTCACCATGTTATACGTTATAACTGACATATTGTTGAAAGTGACATTAAACACCAATAAAATTGGCCATCATGTTATACGTTATAACTGACATATTGTTGAAAGTGACATTAAACACCAATAAAACTGGTCATCATGTAATACGTTATAACTGACATATTGTTGAAAGTGACTTTAAACACCAATAAAACTGGTCACCATGTTATACGTTATAACTGACATATTGTTGAAAGTGAAATTAAACACCAATAAAACTGGTCACCATGTTATAAGTTATAACTGACATATTGTTGAAAGTGACGTTAAACACCAATAAAATTGGCCATCATGTTATACATTATAACTGACATATTGTTGAAAGTGACATTAAACACCAATAAAACTGGCCATCAAGTTATACGTTATAACTGACATATTGTTGAAAGTGACGTTAAACACCAATAAAACTGGTCACCATGTTATACATTATAACTGACATATTGTTGAAAGTGACATTGAACACCAATAAAACTGGTGATGTCATACGTTATAACTCACATATTGTTGAAAGTGCCGTTAAACACTAATAAAACTGGCCATCATGTGATACGCTATAACTGACATATTGTTGAAAGTGACATTAAACACCAATAAAACTGGTCATGTCATATGTTATAACTGACATATTGTTGAAAGTGACGTTAACCACTAATAAAACTGGCCATCATGTTATACATTATAACTGACATATTGTTGAAAGTGACATTAAACACCAATAAAATTGGTCTTGTTATACATTATAACTGACATATTGTTGAAAGTGACGTTAACCACTTATAAAACTGGCCATCATGTTATACGTTATAACTGACATATTGTTGAAAGTGACGTTAAACACCAATAAAACTGGTCACCATGTTATACGTTATAACTGACATATTGTTGAAAGTGACGTTAAACATCAATAAAACTGGCCATCATGTTATACATTATAACTGACATATTGTTGAAAGTGACATTAAACACCAATAAAACTGGTCATCATGTTGTACGTTATTACTGACATATTGTTGAAAGTGACGTTAACCACTAATAAAACTGGCCATCATGTTATACATTATAACTGACATATTGTTGAAAGTCACATTAAACACCAATAAAACTGGTCATCATGTTATACGTTATAACTGACATATTGTTGAAAGTGACGTTAAACACCAATAAAACTGGTCACCATGTTATACGCTATAACTGACATATTGTTGAAAGTGACGTTAAACACCAATAAAACTGGCCATCATGTCATACGCTATAACTGACATATTGTTGAAAGTGACATTAAACACCAATAAAACTGGTCATGTCATAGGTTATAACTGACATATTGTTGAAAGTGACGTTAACCACTAATAAAACTGGCCATCATGTTATACATTATAACTGACATATTGTGGAAAGTGACATTAAACACCAATAAAACTGGTCATGTTATACATTATAACTGACATATTGTTGAAAGTGACGCTAACCACTAATAAAACTGGCCATCATGTTATACGTTATAACTGACATATTGTTGAAAGTGACGTTAAACACCAATAAAACTGGTCACCATGTTATACGTTATAACTGACATATTGTTGAAAGTGATGTTAAACATCAATAAAACTGGCCATCATGTTATACATTATAACTGACATATTGTTGAAAGTGACATTAAACACCAATAAAACTGGTCATCATGTAATACGTTATAACTGACATATTGTTGAAAGTGACGTTAACCACTAATAAAACTGGCCATCATGTTATACATTATAACTGACATATTGTTGAAAGTGACATTAAACACCAATAAAACTGGTCATCATGTTATACGTTATAACTGACATATTGTTGAAAGTGACGTTAAACATCAATAAAACTGGTCACCATGTTATACGTTATAACTGACATATTGTTGAAAGTGACGTTAAACACCAATAAAACTGGTCACCATGTTATACGTTATAACTGACATATTGTTGAAAGGGACGTTAAACACCAATAAAACTGGCCATCATGTTATCCATTATAACTGACATATTGTTGAAAGTGACATTAAACACCAATAAAACTGGTCATGTCATACGTTATAACTGACATATTGTTGAAAGTGACGTTAAACACTAATAAAACTGGCCATCATTTTATACATTATAACTGACATATTGTTGAAAGTGACATTAAACACCAATAAAACTGGTCATGTTATACATTATAACTGACATATTGTTGAAAGTGACGTTAACCACTAATAAAACTGGTCATCATGTTATACGTTATAACTGACATATTGTTGAAAGTGACGTTAAGCACCAATAAAACTGGCCATCATGTCATACGCTATAACTGACATATTGTTGAAAGTGACATTAAACACCAATAAAATTGGTCATGTCATACGCTATAACTGACATATTGTTGAAAGTGACGTTAACCACTAACAAAACTGGCCATCATGTTATACGTTATAACTGACATATTGTTGAAAGTGACGTTAAACACCAATAAAACTGGTCACCATGTTATACATTATAACTGACATATTGTTGAAAGTGACGTTAAACACCAATAAAACTGGTCACCATGTTATACGTTATAACTGACATATTGTTGAAAGTGACGTTAAACATCAATAAAACTGGCCATCATGTTATACATTATAACTGACATATTGTTGAAAGTGATATTAAACACCAATAAAACTGGTCATCATGTTATACGTTATAACTGACATATTGTTGAAAGTGACGTTAACCACTAATAAAACTGGCCATCAAGTTATACATTATAACTGACATATTGTTGAAAGTGACGTTAAACACCAATAAAACTGGTCTCCATGTTATACGTTATAACTGACATATTGTTGAAAGTGACGTTAAACACCAATAAAACTGGTCACCATGTTATACGCTATAACTGACATATTGTTGAAAGTGACGTTAAACACCAATAAAACTGGCCATCATGTTATACATTATAACTGACATATTGTTGAAAGTGACATTAAACACCAATAAAACTGGCCATCATGTTATACGTTATAACTGACATATTGTTGAAAGTGACGTTAAACACCAATAAAACTGGTCACCATGTTATACGTTATAACTGACATATTGTTGAAAGTGACGTTAAACACCAATAAAACTGACCATCATGTTATACATTATAACTGACATATTGTTGAAAGTGACATTAAACACCAATAAAACTGGTCATGTCATACGTTATAACTGACATATTGTTGAAAGTGACGTTAAACATCAATAAAACTGGCCATCATGTAATACATTATAACTGACATATTATTGAAAGTGACATTAAACACCAATAAAACTGGTCATCATGTTATACGTTATAACTGACATATTGTTGAAAGTGACGTTAACCACTAATAAAACTGGCCATCATGTTATACATTATAACTGACATATTGTTGAAAGTGACATTAAACACCAATAAAACTGGTCATCATGTTATACGTTATAACTGACATATTGTTGAAAGTGACATTAAACACCAATAAAACTGGTCATCATGTTATACGTTATAACTGACATATTGTTGAAAGTGACGTTAAACACCAATAAAACTGGTCACCATGTTATACGTTATAACTAACATATTGTTGAAAGTGACGTTAAACACCAATAAAACTAGCCATCATGTTATACATTATAACTGACATATTGTTGAAAGTGACGTTAAACACTAATCAAACCGGCCATCATGTCATACGCTATAACTGACATATTGTTGAAAGTGGCATTAAGCACCAATAAAACTGGTCACATGCTTATGCGTTACACCTGACATATTGTTAAAGTGGCATTAAACACCAATAAAACTGGTCACCAGGTTATACGTTATACCTGACATTTGTTGAAAGTGACGTTGAACACAAATAAAATTTGTCACCATGATCATCATCATATAGTCGAAAATTTAGATGAACTATGTTTTCAGTGTTCCTGCGCGTCAATGTTTACTTAGCGACGTCGCTTAGGACATATGTTTTTGACCATACCATTTAACATGTTTTACTATATTGCTCTGAAATATGGGAAATTGAGGATGAAATGCATTTTTTAATGTCTTGTTCAAAATATGATAAAACTAGGCAAGACCTTTTTAGTATAGTTGGGATGACATGTATCAACTTCCAAAACTTAAGTATAGAAGAGATATTCTTGTGGTTAATGACATGCGAAAATGACTTAGTCTTGAAAGAGATGTGTCAATTTATCTGTAAATATTGTAGATGATTTTTTTTTTCTTTCTGACATTTCTATTGCATCTTGTTCTTCTGCACTGGACACGAGGAGGAGTGTACGCTTTATTATGCTACATTTTCTTGAGTACCACCCCTTGGTGTCCCTTTGCAGAATGACAACATGAAAGCTCATATTTATTTTTATCAATTCATTCAATTTTGAAACTACACGATAATAACATATTGTTCATCTGCACTGGACACGAGGAGGAGTGTAAGCACTAAAATGCTACATTTACTTGAACACCGCCCCTTGGTGTCCCTTGCAGAAAAACAACATGCAAACTATTAACTATTATATTTGGTATATACATTCCCTTTATTTATGCATATGTTATGCTTGTTCTTCTGCACTGGACAGGAGGAGGAGTGTAGGCTTTAGAATGCTACATTTCCTTAAGCACCGTCTATTGGTGTCCCCTGCAGAAGCTTAAGTACAACCTAACAGTATGTTAAACTTAACCCTCAGCTTATGGTACAAAGAGGATTGCAAAAATACAATATATCCTTTCACTCCATTCCTTGATCTAGTACTGGTATGCATGATTCTTTTACATCAGTCGGTAGACGGTTCGTAGCTAGCTGTCAGTAATAGCGAGTGTTTACCAGGAATTGCCTCTCTAGTGTTGTATTTTTGCTGTCCTTTTGTCTAGGTAATTTTCTTGCATTTTTTTTGTGCGTTCTAATTGTGCTATCCTGAATTTTGAGGAAAATATGACGGGAATCGAAGAAACAAACTAATCAGAGAAAGCATTGTTATTAGATCTACATGAAATAATATTTTCTTTTGTAAAAAATATTTTGTTGGGCCGCGCTGAAAAGCTTTAGAAACAATAGCGCTGCATACGAAAAAAACTTCCGACTCCGGGATAAAAACCATGCCCCTTTCAAGTTAACTGGGCAGTCCCGTACTGCATTTGGATTGCTAAAAGCGCCAGAATTGCAAAGACTATCTGTCACTGTCGAAGTATTAAGAGTCGGAGTAATGATTGTCGGAGTAATAAGTGTCGGAGTAATGACTGTCGAAGTATTAAGAGTCGGAGTAATGATTGTCGGAGTAATAAGTGTCGGAGTAATGACTGTCGGAGTATTAAGTGTCGGAGTAATGACTGTCGGAGTATTGAATGTCGGAGTAATGACATCCCATATTACCATGCAAAGAATTGCTAAAACAATGGAGAATAGTAAATAATAGTGACTGTCTGGTATGTAAAGAAAAAGAAAATTACAAACATTTTTACTTTGATTGTAAATATAACAAAAAATAACAAAAATAACAAAAAATGACAACAAATCTTTATATAGGAGATCATGTTTTTAACCTGGAATCTCTGGTTTTTGGCTACAAAATATATGACCAGGCATATGTTGATCTTAACCAGCTTATAACCTTAATATTTTTTTCTATATATAAAGCCTATTATATTTCAAATAAAAAAAAAAAAAAAGTAGATATATTTAAAATTTTTAAGGATGAGGTAAATAATGTGTTCGATACAAATATTTTTAGATCATATTCTAACAATTAGAAAATAAAGATTACTAGCTTTCCACAATGTATATGGGATGATTCATACTAATTAAGTGAGTGAGTGGTTGTTGTTAAACGCTAATTGAGTATTTTTCCAGCTATGTCATGCGAGAACAATTTACATTTTTCCAGCTATGTCATGCGAGTACAATTTACATTTTTCCAGCTATGTCATGCGAGAACAATTTACATTTTTCCAGCTATATCATGCGAGAACAAGTTACATTTTGATGACCACTTTGCCCAAGACCAAAAAGCATAGACTAGTCGGATTTTTATGAGGCAAATTCTATATTTTTGCACATTAAATCCCGATATTCAAGTGTAGAGAGGGGGAGAGGGCATACGTTAGTCTAGTGTTTAATGGTATTATAGTAGAGTATAAGTGTTTTAAGGGGCCGTTGTGGCCGTGATCGTATGGTAATTGGATTTGCCACTACCTGTGCAAGCAGTGCCTATCACCATGAAAACTGTGAGTTCGAACCCCGTTCATGGCGAGATGTACTCGATACAACATTACTTAGTATTTGATAAAGTTTGTCAGTGACTTGCGACAGTTCAGTGGTTTTCACCGAGCACTCCGGTTTCTCCCACCAATAAAACTGACCGCCACGATATAGCTGAAATATTGAGGGGGCATAGGTCAGTCTTGCTGTTAGATTTGTTAAGCAGCATACCACCACGTATAAAGTCAGGTTGTTAAATGTATATACATAAACAGTGCATGTCTGACTACCAGTATTCCATACCCACTCACCCCTAAAGTTTAACCACAAAGACATATTCACTAATTATAAGAGAGCCACCTAATCCCACGCAAGTTGGCTAAATGTTTTCAGTATAGTATGTATGTGACAATTCCATCCCTTCCACGTGCTAACTGCAAGTCATGTGTAATGATTCCAAGACAACATTGCCACCCACCACCCCCAAATCCGTGGGCTGAATATATAGACAGTAATTGATTCATGACACTTTCATACCTTCTCGGTTCTCCCTTCCAATGGTTAGCCATACAGATAGGTGTATTTATTTCAACACAACACACCACGCCCAGGACCTAGATATGTTGTAATAAGACAAATGTTACAATAACACCACCCCCGCCCCCCCATTTTAATGGTTGACCTCATGTGTGACCAATCTTGTTACATAAATTAATCATTTTGCTAATGAGCCTGTGCAAAATATGAGCATTTTTTCTGTTATAAATTTCAGAGCACTTTTTTTTTAGAATTACCTCATCATTATTCTAAAATTACAAAAGTAATATTCAATTTGAAATAAACTTTGAAATAAAAAAAAAACATTGTATCATGGCCTTTGAATTTTCAGAATTAAGAGAAGAATGTTTGACAATGTTGTTTTACAGTTAAAACTCCTGACGTAATTAAATCCTTTTAAGACTGGCATTGAGCCAACAATATATTGTCACGATGTTTTGTGTTAAAAATCTCACTTCTAAAATAGTTTTTAAATTTTATCTAACAATCACCATTTCTTTGTATGAAGGAACATCAACATGATAGCTGCTAGGCGACATCAAACTATATATATATACAATTTAATTGTAATATACAACGAAGAAATGTTCCATGTGAACGGTTTAACTGAACAATCTTGATTTAAAACACGTTTTATGCATACTTTTTTAACCTTGACATGTCCTGGTTTTTTCAATATCAAGCTTCGATGTATTAAATTATATCTATAAATACAATACTTTCTGACGAACCCCACCCCTTTTCCTCCCACTCTTGGTACAGAATTATCCGCCCCACCCTTTATTAACTTTCTGTTTACAAACATTTCATTTATTGTCAATAACATTTCTTTATTATTTCATCTCTTTTTCCTTAATTTATTTTATTCGTGTCCTTATTCGTACAATCTTATGTAAATAACAACTTACATGTGTCAACCCTATACATACTCTTATTATCTACAGAGTATATAGGGTCGACACATGTCGATATTGATCACATGACTATTAGGGATTTATAAGATTATTTTTTATTAATTTTTTGGGGAGGGGTGTATAAAGATTACTAGCTTTCTACAGTAAAAATGGACAATCAATGCTGATTGAGTGAGTGAGTGATTATTGCCTAACGCCAAGTGAACATTTTTCCAGCCATATCATTGCGAGAACAAGTTACATTTTGATGCGATGATGATGTTGATGATGACTGCTTTGTACTAGACCAGCATGCTGAGTTGGATTTTTAATGTGCTAGGTCACTGAATCAACAGTCTGCGAGCTCCACTCGGTCACATTATTCGGATTCCGAACCAACCAATCTTTGTTCTTTTTCCTTAGTGCTGCGTGGGTGGTTAGCGGAGAAAGAACAAATACCAATCTTTGTTCTTGTATCTTAGTGTTGCGTGATTATCAGAGAAATACCAGGTTTGTAATCTTTGGTTTGACCCGACCGGGACTTGAACCTACGATTTGTTGAACTCATTGCGACCACGATAACAATTACCCCTTTGGTATTTCAAACTTGAAAGAAGACTAGTTTTTGTTGTTATATTGGTTATATCCAGAAACAGGTAGACAAGTTTTTCTTGGTGTTGTTTTTGTGTTATCTAGTGCCTAGAAGGATCTCCCTCCCAAGGTTTAACCATGCAGATAGGTGTATTTATTGCAACACAACATACCACGCCCAAGATCTAGACATGTTGTAATAAGACAAATGTTAGAATGGCACCCTCCCATTTTAGTGGTTGACCACATGTGTGACAAATCTTGTTTCTTAAATTAATCATTTTGCTAATAAACCTGTACAAAATACTTTTAAAAAATATTGCTTTGCAGTTAAAAACCCTGACCTGATTAAATCATTTTAAAACTGTCATTGAGCCAACAATATATTGTAAATCTTAACTAATAATCAGCATTTCTTTGTGTGAAGGGACATCAACATGATAGTTGCTAGACGACTTCAAACTATATATATACAATTTAAATGTAATATACAATGAAGAAATGTTCCATATGAACGATTTAACAGAACATCCTGATTTAAAGCACATTTTATACATACTTTACCAACCTTGACATGCCCTTGCTTTTACAATATCACGTTTCGATGTATTAAATTATATCTATATATTCCTCCTTTTTTAGCCCTAAAAATGAATAGAAAACACCATATGTTTATGCTAGAAACGTACTATATGTCGCTTAACTTGTTATCATTGGCATACACTGGCTGCTGTTCTTGAGTTAACAATATTTACTGACGACCTTGTCTTCCCAGCCACACAGGCACACGTAATTACACCCCCGCCCTTTTTAGCGGAGAAATAACAAATACTAATTTTGTAATCTTTGGTTTGATCCGACCAGGACTCGAACCCACGATATGTCGCTCTCAATGCGAGCACGCTAACAATTACCCCTTTGGTATCTCAAACTTGTTTTCTTACGCTACAGAGAATCTAAAAAGTAAATTTAAGCGTAAGTAGGATTGGTTGAGAAACCAAAGGGGTAATAAAAAGTCATTACCGAAGAATCGAAGGACAAATATTACAATGTTCTGAATAAAGAGAACACTCCCCCTCCCCCCACCCCCTACAATGGTCCACAAAAAACTACACAACAAGTAAAAGATGAAACAGATGGAATGGTAATATTAGTGGGTACTGCTTCATTAGTGGACAGAACATCAGTACAACAGGAATGGCAATACTAGTAAGTACTGCTACATTAGTGGATAGAACATCAGTACAACAGGAACGGTAATACTAGTAAGTACTGCTTCATTAGTAGACAGAACATCAGTACAACAGGAATGGTAATACTAGTCAGTACTGCTCCATTTGTGGACAGAACATCAGTACAACAGGAATGGTAATACTAGTGAGTACTGCTTCATTAGTGGACAGAACATCAGTGCAACAGGAATGATAATACTAGTCAGTACTGCTCCATCAGTGCACAGAACATCAGTACTACAGGAATGGTAATACTAGTGAGTACTGCTTCATTAGTGGAGAGAACATCAGTACAACATGAATGGTAATACTAGTAAGTATTGCTTCATTAGTGGAAAGAACATCAGTACAACAGGAATGTTAATACTAGTATGTACTGCGTCATTAGTGGACAGAACATCAGTACAATAGGAATGGTAATACTAGTGAGTACTGCTTCATTAGTGGACAGAACATCAGTACAATAGGAATGTTAATACTAGTATGCACTGCGTCATTAGTGGACAGAACATCAGTACAACAGGAATGGTAATACTAGTAAGTACTTCGTCATTAGTGGACAGAACATCAGTACAACAGGAATGGTAATACTGTTGAGTACTGCCACATTAGTGGACAGAACAAAAGTACAACAGGAATGTTAATACTAGTATGTACTGCGTCATTAGTGGACAGCACATCTGTACAACAGGAATGATAATACTAGTATGTACTGCGTCATTAGTGGACAGAACATCAGTACAACAGGAATGTTAATACTAGTATGTACTGCTTCATTAGTGGACAGAACATCAGTACAACAGGAATGGTAATACTAGTAAGTACTGCGTCATTGGTGGACATAACATCAGTACAACACGAATGTTAATACTAGTATGTACTGCGTCATTAGTGGACAGAACATCAGTACAACAGGAATGGTAATACTAGTAAGTACTGCTACATTAGTGAATAGAACATCAGTACAACAGGAATGGTAATACTAGTGAGTACTGCCATATTATTGGACAGAACATCAGTACAACAGGAATGGTAATACTAGTAAGTACTGGTCCATTAGTGGAAAGAACATCAGTACGACAGGAATGGTAAAACTAGTAAGTACTGCGTCATTAGTGGACAGAACATCAGTACAACAGGAATGTTAATACTAGTAAGTACTGCGTCATTGGTGGACAGAAAATCAGTACAACAGGAATGGTAATACTAGTAAGTACTGCGTCATTAGTGGACAGAACATCAGTACAACAGGAATGTTAATACTAGTCAGTACTGCTCCATCAGTGCACAGAACATCAGTACTACAGGAATGGTAATACTAGTGAGTACTGCTTCATTAGTGGAGAGAACATCAGTACAACATGAATGGTAATACTAGTAAGTACTGCTTCATTAGTGGAAAGAACATCAGTACAACAGGAATGTTAATACTAGTATGTACTGCGTCATTAGTGGACAGAACATCAGTACAACAGGAATGGTAATACTAGTGAGTACTGCTTCATTAGTGGACAGAACATCAGTACAACAGGAATGTTAATACTAGTATGCACTGCGTCATTAGTGGACATAACATCAGTACAACAGGAATGGTAATACTAGTAAGTACTTCGTCATTAGTGGACAGAACATCAGTACAACAGTAATGGTAATACTGTTGAGTACTGCCACATTAGTGGACAGAACAAAAGTACAACAGGAATGTTAATACTAGTATGTACTGCGTCATTAGTGGACAGCACATCTGTACAACAGGAATGATAATACTAGTATGTACTGCGTCATTAGTGGTCAGAACATCAGTACAACAGGAATGTTAATACTAGTATGTACTGCTTCATTAGTGGACAGAACATCAGTACAACAGGAATGGTAATACTAGTAAGTACTGCGTCATTGGTGGTCATAACATCAGTACAACACGAATGTAAATACTAGTATATACTGCGTCATTAGTGGACAGAACATCAGTACAAAAGGAATGGTAATACTAGTGAGTACTGCTACATTAGTGAATAGAACATCAGTACAACAGGAATGGTAATACTAGTGAGTACTGCCATATTTCTGGACAGAACATCAGTACAACAGGAATGGTAATACTAGTAAGTACTGGTCCATTAGTGGAAAGAACATCAGTACGACAGGAATGGTAAAACTAGTAAGTACTGCGTCATTAGTGGACAGAACATCAGTACAACAGGAATGTTAATACTAGGAAGTACTGCGTCATTGGTGGACAGAAAATCAGTACAACAGGAATGGTAATACTAGTCAGTACTGCTCCATTAGTGGAAAGAACATCAGTACAACAGGAATGGTACTACTAGTAAGTACTGCTTCATTAGTGGAAAGAACATCAGTACAACAGGAATGATAAGACTAGTAAGTACTGCGTCATTAGTGGACAGAACATCAGTACAACAGGAATGTTAATACTAGTATGTACTGCTCCATCAGTGCACAGAACATCAGTACTACAGGAATGGCAATACTAGTGAGTACTGCTTCATTAGTGGAGAGAACATCAGTACAACAGGAATGGTAATACTTGTCAGTACTGCTTCATTAGTGGAAAGAACATCAGTACAACAGGAATATTAATACAAGTATGTACTGCGTCATTAGTGGACAGAACATCAGTACAACAGGAATGGTAATACTAGTCAGTACTGCTTCATTAGTGGACAGAACATCAGTACAACAGGAATGTTAATACTAATATGTACTGCGTCATTAGTGGACAGAACATCAGTACAACAGGAATGGTAATACTAGTAAGTACTGCTTCATTAGTGGACAGAACATCAGTACAACAGGAATGGTAATACTAGTAAGTACTGCGTCATTGGTGGACATAACATCAGTACAACACGAATGTTAATATTAGTATGTACTGCGTCATTAGTGGACAGAACATCAGTACAACAGGAATGGTAATACTAGTAAGTACTGCTACATTAGTGAATAGAACATCAGTACAACAGGAATGGTAATACTAGTGAGTACTGCCATATTACTGAACAGAACATCAGTACAACAGGAATGGTAATACTAGTAAGTACTGGTCCATTAGTGGAAAGAACATCAGTACGACAGGAATGGTAAAACTAGTAAGTACTGCGTCATTAGTGGACAGAACATCAGTACAACAGGAATGTTAATACTAGTAAGTACTGCGTCATTGGTGGATAGAAAATCAGTACAACAGGAATGGTACTACTAGTAAGTACTGCTTCATTAGTGGAAAGAACATCAGTACAACAGGAATGATAAGACTAGTAAGTACTGCGTCATTAGTGGACAGAACATCAGTACAACAGGAATGTTAATACTAGTCAGTACTGCTCCATCAGTGCACAGAACATCAGTACTACAGGAATGGTAATACTAGTGAGTACTGCTTCATTAGTGGAGAGAACATCAGTACAACAGGAATGGTAATACTTGTCAGTACTGCTTCATTAGTGGAAAGAACATCAGTACAACAGGAATGTTAATACTAGTATGTACTGCCTCATTAGTGGACAGAACATTAGTACAACAGGAATGGTAATACTAGTGAGTACTGCTTCATTAGTGGACAGAACATCAGTACAACAGGAATGTTAATACTAATATGTACTGCGTCATTAGTGGACAGAACATCAGTACAACAGGAATGGTAATACTAGTATGTACTTCGTCATTAGTGGACAGAACATCAGTACAACAGGAATGGTAATACTGTTGAGTACTGCCACATTAGTGGACAGAACAAAAGTACAACAGGAATGTTAATACTAGTATGTACTGCGTCATTAGTGGACAGCACATCTGTACAACAGGAATGATAATACTAGTATGTACTGCGTCATTAGTGAACAGAACATCAGTACAACAGGAATGTTAATACTAGTATGTACTGCTTCATTAGTGGACAGAACATCAGTACAACAGGAATGGTAATACTAGTCAGTACTACGTCATTGGTGGACATAACATCAGTACAACACGAATGTTAATACTAGTATGTACTGCGTCATTAGTGGACAGAACATCAGTACAACAGGAATGGTAATACTAGTAAGTACTGCTACATTAGTGAATAGAACATCAGTACAACAGGAATGGTAATACTAGTGAGTACTGCCATATTACTGGACAGAACATCAGTACAACAGGAATGGTAATACTAGTAAGTACTGGTCCATTAGTGGAAAGAACATCAGTACGACAGGAATGGTAAAACTAGTAAGTACTGCGTCATTAGTAGACAGAACATCAGTACAACAGGAATGTTAATACTAGTAAGTACTGCGTCATTGGTGGACAGAAAACCAGTACAAGAGGAAAGTTAATACTAGTCAGTACTGCTCCATTAGTGGAAAGAACGTGAGTACAACAGGAATGATACTACTAGTAAGTACTGCTTCATTAGTGGAAAGAACATCAGTACAACAGGAATGATAAGACTAGTAAGTACTGCGTCATTAGGGGACATAACATCAGTACAACAGGAATGTTAATACTAGTAAGTACTGCGTCATTGGTGGACAGAAAATCAGTACAACAGGAAAGGTAATACTAGTCAGTACTGCTCCATCAGTGCACAGAACATCAGTACAACAGGAATGGTAATACTAGTGAGTACTGCTACATTAGTGGATAGAACATCAGTACAACAAGAATGGTAATACTAGTAAGTACTGGTCCATTAGTTGACAGAAAATCAGTACAACAGGAATGGTAATACTAGTCAGTACTGCTCCATTAGTGGACAGAACATCAGTACAACAGGAATGGCAATACTAGTGAGTACTGCTCCATTATTGGACAGACCATCAGTACAAGAGGAATGAAAATGCTAGTAATTACTGCTTCATTAGTGGACAGAACATCAGTACAACAGGAATGGTAATACTAGTGAGTACTGCTTCATTAGTAGACAGAACATCAGTACAACAGGAATGGTAATACTGTTGAGTACTGCCACATTAGTGGACAGAACATCAGTACAACAGGAATGGTAATACTAGTAACTACTGCTCCATTAGTGGATAGAACGTCAGTACAACAGGAATGGTAATACTGTTGAGTACTGCTTCATTAGTGGACAGACCATCAGTACAACCGGAATGGTAATACTGTTGAGTACTGCCACATTAGTGGACAGAACATCAGTACAACAGGAATGGTAATACTAGTAACTACTGCTCCATTAGTGGATAGAACGTCAGTACAACAGGAATGGTAATACTAGTGAGTACTGCTTCATTAGTGGACAGACCATCAGTACAACCGGAATGGTAATACTGTTGAGTACTGCTTCATTAGTAGACAGAACATCAGTACAACAGGAATGGTAATACTGTTGAGTACTGCCACATTAGTGGACAGAACATTAGTACAACAGGAATGGTAATACTGTTGAGTACTGCCACATTAGTGGACAGAACAAAAGTACAACAGGAATGGTAATACTGTTGAGTACTGCCACATTAGTGGACAGAACAAAAGTACAACAGGAATGTTAATACTAGTATGTACTGCGTCATTAGTGGACAGCACATCTGTAAAACAGGAATGATAATACTAGTATGTACTGCGTCATTAGTGAACAGAACATCAGTACAACAGGAATGTTAATACTAGTATGTACTGCTTCATTAGTGGACAGAACATCAGTACAACAGGAATGGTAATACTAGTAAGTACTGCGTCATTGGTGGAAATAACATCAGTACAACACGAATGTTAATACTAGTATGTACTGCGTCATTAGTGGACAGAACATCAGTACAACAGGAATGGTAATACTAGTAAGTACTGGTCCATTAGTGGAAAGAACATCAGTACGACAGGAATGGTAAAACTAGTAAGTACTGCGTCATTAGTGGACAGAACATCAGTACAACAGGAATGTTAATACTAGTCAGTACTGCTCCATCAGTGCACAGAACATCAGTACTACAGGAATGGTAATACTAGTGAGTACTGCTTCATTAGTGGAGAGAACATCAGTACAACAGGAATGGTAATACTAGTAAGTACTGGTCCATTAGTGGAAAGAACATCAGTACGACAGGAATGGTAAAACTAGTAAGTACTGCGTCATTAGTGGACAGAACATCAGTACAACAGGAATGTTAATACTAGTAAGTACTGCGTCATTGGTGGACAGAAAATCAGTACAACAGGAATGGTAATACTAGTAAGTACTGCGTCATTAGTGGACAGAACATCAGTACAACAGGAATGTTAATACTAGTAAGTACTGCTCCATCAGTGCACAGAACATCAGTACTACAGGAATGGTAATACTAGTGAGTACTGCTTCATTAGTGGAGAGAACATCAGTACAACATGAATGGTAATACTAGTAAGTACTGCTTCATTAGTGGAAAGAACATCAGTACAACAGGAATGTTAATACTAGTATGTACTGCGTCATTAGTGGACAGAACATCAGTACAACAGGAATGGTAATACTAGTGAGTACTGCTTCATTAGTGGACAGAACATCAGTACAACAGGAATGTTAATACTAGTATGCACTGCGTCATTAGTGGACATAACATCAGTACAACAGGAATGGTAATACTAGTAAGTACTTCGTCATTAGTGGACAGAACATCAGTACAACAGTAATGGTAATACTGTTGAGTACTGCCACATTAGTGGACAGAACAAAAGTACAACAGGAATGTTAATACTAGTATGTACTGCGTCATTAGTGGACAGCACATCTGTACAACAGGAATGATAATACTAGTATGTACTGCGTAATTAGTGGTCAGAACATCAGTACAACAGGAATGTTAATACTAGTATGTACTGCTTCATTAGTGGACAGAACATCAGTACAACAGGAATGGTAATACTAGTAAGTACTGCGTCATTGGTGGTCATAACATCAGTACAACACGAATGTAAATACTAGTATATACTGCGTCATTAGTGGACAGAACATCAGTACAAAAGGAATGGTAATACTAGTGAGTACTGCTACATTAGTGAATAGAACATCAGTACAACAGGAATGGTAATACTAGTGAGTACTGCCATATTTCTGGACAGAACATCAGTACAACAGGAATGGTAATACTAGTAAGTACTGGTCCATTAGTGGAAAGAACATCAGTACGACAGGAATGGTAAAACTAGTAAGTACTGCGTCATTAGTGGACAGAACATCAGTACAACAGGAATGTTAATACTAGGAAGTACTGCGTCATTGGTGGACAGAAAATCAGTACAACAGGAATGGTAATACTAGTCAGTACTGCTCCATTAGTGGAAAGAACGTCAGTACAACAGGAATGGTACTACTAGTAGGTACTGCTTCATTAGTGGAAAGAACATCAGTACAACAGGAATGATAAGACTAGTAAGTACTGCGTCATTAGTGGACAGAACATCAGTACAACAGGAATGTTAATACTAGTATGTACTGCTCCATCAGTGCACAGAACATCAGTACTACAGGAATGGCAATACTAGTGAGTACTGCTTCATTAGTGGAGAGAACATCAGTACAAGAGGAATGGTAATACTTGTCAGTACTGCTTCATTAGTGGAAAGAACATCAGTACAACAGGAATATTAATACTAGTATGTACTGCGTCATTAGTGGACAGAACATCAGTACAACAGGAATGGTAATACTAGTAAGTACTGCTTCATTAGTGGACAGAACATCAGTACAACAGGAATGGTAATACTAGTAAGTACTGCGTCATTGGTGGACATAACATCAGTACAACACGAATGTTAATATTAGTATGTACTGCGTCATTAGTGGACAGAACATCAGTACAACAGGAATGGTAATACTAGTAAGTACTGCTACATTAGTGAATAGAACATCAGTACAACAGGAATGGTAATACTAGTGAGTACTGCCATATTACTGAACAGAACATCAGTACAACAGGAATGGTAATACTAGTAAGTACTGGTCCATTAGTGGAAAGAACATCAGTACGACAGGAATGGTAAAACTAGTAAGTACTGCGTCATTAGTGGACAGAACATCAGTACAACAGGAATGTTAATACTAGTAAGTACTGCGTCATTGGTGGATAGAAAATCAGTACAACAGGAATGGTACTACTAGTAAGTACTGCTTCATTAGTGGAAAGAACATCAGTACAACAGGAATGATAAGACTAGTAAGTACTGCGTCATTAGTGGACAGAACATCAGTACAACAGGAATGTTAATACTAGTCAGTACTGCTCCATCAGTGCACAGAACATCAGTACTACAGGAATGGTAATACTAGTGAGTACTGCTTCATTAGTGGAGAGAACATCAGTACAACAGGAATGGTAATACTTGTCAGTACTGCTTCATTAGTGGAAAGAACATCAGTACAACAGGAATGTTAATACTAGTATGTACTGCCTCATTAGTGGACAGAACATTAGTACAACAGGAATGGTAATACTAGTGAGTACTGCTTCATTAGTGGACAGAACATCAGTACAACAGGAATGTTAATACTAATATGTACTGCGTCATTAGTGGACAGAACATCAGTACAACAGGAATGGTAATACTAGTATGTACTTCGTCATTAGTGGACAGAACATCAGTACAACAGGAATGGTAATACTGTTGAGTACTGCCACATTAGTGGACAGAACAAAAGTACAACAGGAATGTTAATACTAGTATGTACTGCGTCATTAGTGGACAGCACATCTGTACAACAGGAATGATAATACTAGTATGTACTGCGTCATTAGTGAACAGAACATCAGTACAACAGGAATGTTAATACTAGTATGTACTGCTTCATTAGTGGACAGAACATCAGTACAACAGGAATGGTAATACTAGTAAGTACTACGTCATTGGTGGACATAACATTAGTACAACACGAATGTTAATACTAGTATGTACTGCGTCATTAGTGGACAGAACATCAGTACAACAAGAATGGTAATACTAGTAAGTACTGCTACATTAGTGAATAGAACATCAGTACAACAGGAATGGTAATACTAGTGAGTACTGCCATATTACTGGACAGAACATCAGTACAACAGGAATGGTAATACTAGTAAGTACTGGTCCATTAGTGGAAAGAACATCAGTACGACAGGAATGGTAAAACTAGTAAGTACTGCGTCATTAGTGGACAGAACATCAGTACAACAGGAATGTTAATACTAGTAAGTACTGCGTCATTGGTGGACAGAAAACCAGTACAAGAGGAAAGTTAATACTAGTCAGTACTGCTCCATTAGTGGAAAGAACGTGAGTACAACAGGAATGATACTACTAGTAAGTACTGCTTCATTAGTGGAAAGAACATCAGTACAACAGGAATGATAAGACTAGTAAGTACTGCGTCATTAGGGGACATAACATCAGTACAACAGGAATGTTTATACTAGTAAGTACTGCGTCATTGGTGGACAGAAAATCAGTACAACAGGAAAGGTAATACTAGTCAGTACTGCTCCATCAGTGCACAGAACATCAGTACAACAGGAATGGTAATACTAGTGAGTACTGCTACATTAGTGGATAGAACATCAGTACAACAAGAATGGTAATACTAGTAAGTACTGGTCCATTAGTTGACAGAAAATCAGTACAACAGGAATGGTAATACTAGTCAGTACTGCTCCATTAGTGGACAGAACATCAGTACAACAGGAATGGCAATACTAGTGAGTACTGCTCCATTATTGGACAGACCATCAGTACAAGAGGAATGAAAATGCTAGTAATTACTGCTTCATTAGTGGACAGAACATCAGTACAACAGGAATGGTAATACTAGTGAGTACTGCTTCATTAGTAGACAGAACATCAGTACAACAGGAATGGTAATACTGTTGAGTACTGCCACATTAGTGGACAGAACATCAGTACAACAGGAATGGTAATACTAGTAACTACTGCTCCATTAGTGGATAGAACGTCAGTACAACAGGAATGGTAATACTGTTGAGTACTGCTTCATTAGTGGACAGACCATCAGTACAACCGGAATGGTAATACTGTTGAGTACTGCCACATTAGTGGACAGAACATCAGTACAACAGGAATGGTAATACTAGTAACTACTGCTCCATTAGTGGATAGAACGTCAGTACAACAGGAATGGTAATACTAGTGAGTACTGCTTCATTAGTGGACAGACCATCAGTACAACCGGAATGGTAATACTGTTGAGTACTGCTTCATTAGTAGACAGAACATCAGTACAACAGGAATGGTAATACTGTTGAGTACTGCCACATTAGTGGACAGAACATTAGTACAACAGGAATGGTAATACTGTTGAGTACTGCCACATTAGTGGACAGAACAAAAGTACAACAGGAATGGTAATACTGTTGAGTACTGCCACATTAGTGGACAGAACAAAAGTACAACAGGAATGTTAATACTAGTAAGTACTGCGTCATTAGTGGACAGCACATCTGTAAAACAGGAATGATAATACTAGTATGTACTGCGTCATTAGTGAACAGAACATCAGTACAACAGGAATGTTAATACTAGTATGTACTGCTTCATTAGTGGACAGAACATCAGTACGACAGGAATGGTAATACTAGTAAGTACTGCGTCATTGGTGGAAATAACATCAGTACAACACGAATGTTAATACTAGTATGTACTGCGTCATTAGTGGACAGAACATCAGTACAACAGGAATGGTAATACTAGTAAGTACTGGTCCATTAGTGGAAAGAACATCAGTACGACAGGAATGGTAAAACTAGTAAGTACTGCGTCATTAGTGGACAGAACATCAGTACAACAGGAATGTTAATACTAGTCAGTACTGCTCCATCAGTGCACAGAACATCAGTACTACAGGAATGGTAATACTAGTGAGTACTGCTTCATTAGTGGAGAGAACATCAGTACAACAGGAATGGTAATACTTGTCAATACTGCTTCATTAGTGGAAAGAACATCAGTACAACAGGAATGTTAATACTAGTATGTACTGCCTCATTAGTGGACAGAACATTAGTACAACAGGAATGGTAATACTAGTGAGTACTGCTTCATTAGTGGACAGAACATCAGTACAACAGGAATGTTAATACTAATATGTACTGCGTCATTAGTGGACAGAACATCAGTACAACAGGAATGGTAATACTAGTAAGTATTTCGTCATTAGTGGACAGAACATCAGTACAACAGGAATGGTAATACTGTTGAGTACTGCCACATTAGTGGACAGAACAAAAGTACAACAGGAATGTTAATACTAGTATGTACTGCGTCATTAGTGGACAGCACATCTGTACAACAGGAATGATAATACTAGTATGTACTGCGTCATTAGTGAACAGAACATCAGTACAACAGGAATGTTAATACTAGTATGTACTGCTTCATTAGTGGACAGAACATCAGTACAACAGGAATGGTAATACTAGTAAGTACTACGTCATTGGTGGACATAACATCAGTACAACACGAATGTTAATACTAGTATGTACTGCGTCATTAGTGGACAGAACATCAGTACAACAGGAATGGTAATACTAGTGAGGACTGCTACATTAGTGAATAGAACATCAGTACAACAGGAATGGTAATACTAGTTAGTACTGCCATATTACTGGACAGAACATCAGTACAACAGGAATGGTAATACTAGTAAGTCCTGGTCCATTAGTGGAAAGAACATCAGTACGACAGGAATGGTAAAACTAGTAAGTACTGCGTCATTAGTGGACAGAACATCAGTACAACAGGAATGTTAATACTAGTAAGTACTGCGTCATTGGTGGACAGAAAATCAGTACAAGAGGAAAGGTAATACTAGTCAGTACTGCTCCATTAGTGGAAAGAACGTGAGTACAACAGGAATGATACTACTAGTAAGTACTGCTTCATTAGTGGAAAGAACATCAGTACAACAGGAATGATAAGACTAGTAAGTACTGCGTCATTAGGGGACAGAACATCAGTACAACAGGAATGTTAATACTAGTAAGTACTGCGTCATTGGTGGACAGAAAATCAGTACAACAGGAAAGGTAATACTAGTCAGTACTGCTCCATCAGTGCACAGAACATCAGTACAACAGGAATGGTAATACTAGTGAGTACTGCTACATTAGTGGATAGAACATCAGTACAACAAGAATGGTAATACTAGTAAGTACTGGTCCATTAGTTGACAGAAAATCAGTACAACAGGAATGGTAATACTAGTCAGTACTGCTCCATTATTGGACAGACCAACAGTACAAGAGGAATGAAAATGCTAGTAATTACTGCTTCATTAGTGGACAGAACATCAGTACAACAGGAATGGTAATACTAGTGAGTACTGCTTCATTAGTGGACAGTTCATCAGTACAACAGGAATGGTATTACTAGTATGTACTGCTCCATTAGTGGACAGAACATTATTACAACAGGAATGGTAATACTAGTGAGTACTGCTTCATTAGTGGACAGACCATCAGTACAACCGGAATGGTAATACTGTTGAGTACTGCCACATTAGTGGACAGAACATCAGTACAACAGGAATGGTAATACTAGTAACTACTGCTCCATTAGTGGATAGAACGTCAGTACAACAGGAATGGTAATACTAGTGAGTACTGCTTCATTAGTGGACAGACCATCAGTACAACCGGAATGGTAATACTGTTGAGAACTGCTTCATTAGTAGACAGAACATCAGTACAACAGGAAAGGTAATACTGTTGAGTACTGCTCCATTAGTGGACAGAACATTAGTACAACAGGAATGGAAATACTGTTGAGTACTGCCACATTAGTGGACAGAACAAAAGTACAACAGGAATGGTAATACTGTTGAGTACTGCCACATTAGTGGACAGAACAAAAGTACAACAGGAATGTTAATACTAGTATGTACTGCGTCATTAGTGGACAGCACATCTGTACAACAGGAATGATAATACTAGTATGTACTGCGTCATTAGTGAACAGAACATCAGTACAACAGGAATGTTAATACTAGTATGTACTACTTCATTAGTGGACAAAACATCAGTACAACAGGAATGGTAATACTAGTAAGTACTGCGTCATTGGTGGAAATAACATCAGTACAACACGAATGTTAATACTAGTATGTACTGCGTCATTAGTGGACAGAACATCAGTACAACAGGAATGGTAATACTAGTAAGTACTGCTACATTAGTGAATAGAACATCAGTACAACAGGAATGGTAATACTAGTGAGTACTGCCATATTACTGGACAGAACATCAGTACAACAGGAATGGTAATACTAGTAAGTACTGGTCCATTAGTGGAAAGAACATCAGTACGACAGGAATGGTAAAACTAGTAAGTACTGCGTCATTAGTGGACAGAACATCAGTACAACAGGAATGTTAATACTAGTAAGTACTGCGTCATTGGTGGACAGAAAATCAGTACAACAGGAAAGGTAATACTAGTCAGTACTGCTCCATTAGTGGAAAGAACGTGAGTACAACAGGAATGATACTACTAGTAAGTACTGCTTCATTAGTGGAAAGAACATCAGTACAACAGGAATGATAGGACTAGTAAGTACTGCGTCATTAGGGGACAGAACATCAGTACAACAGGAATGTTAATACTAGTAAGTACTGCGTCATTGGTGGACAGAAAATCAGTACAACAGGAAAGGTAATACTAGTCAGTACTGCTCCATCAGTGCACAGAACATCAGTACAACAGGAATGGTAATACTAGTGAGTACTGCTACATTAGTGGATAGAACATCAGTACAACAAGAATGGTAATACTAGTAAGTACTGGTCCATTAGTTGACAGAAAATCAGTACAACAGGAATGGTAATACTAGTCAGTACTGCTCCATTAGTGGACAGAACATCAGTACAACAGGAATGGCAATACTAGTGAGTACTGCTCCATTATTGGACAGACCATCAGTACAAGAAGAATGAAAATGCTAGTAATTACTGCTTCATTAGTGGACAGAACATCAGTACAACAGGAATGGTAATACTAGTGAGTACTGCTTCATTAGTGGACAGTTCATCAATACAACAGGAATGGTATTACTAGTATGTACTGCTCCATTAGTGGACAGAACATTATTACAACAGGAATGGTAATACTAGTGAGTACTGCTTCATTAGTGGAAAGACCATCAGTACAACCGGAATGGTAATACTGTTGAGTACTGCTTCATTAGTAGACAGAACATCAGTACAACAGGAATGGTAATACTGTTGAGTACTGCCACATTAGTGGACAGAACATCAGTACAACAGGAATGGTAATACTAGTAACTACTGCTCCATTAGTGGATAGAACGTCAGTACAACAGGAATGGTAATACTAGTGAGTACTGCTTCATTAGTGGACAGACCATCAGTACAACAGGAATGGTAATACTGTTGAGTACTGCTTCATTAGTAGACAGAACATCAGTACAACAGGAATGATAATACTGTTGAGTACTGCCACATTAGTGGACAGAACATTAGTACAACAGGAATGTTAATACTAGTCAGTACTGCGTCATTGGTGGACAGAAAATCAGTACAACCGGAATGGTAATACTAGTCAGTACTGCTACATTAGTGGAAAGAACGTCAGTACAACAGGAATGGTACTACTAGTAAGTACTGCTTCATTAGTGGAAAGAACATCAGTACAACAGGAATGGTAATACTAGTAAGTACTGCGTCATTAGTGGACAGAACATCAGTACAACAGGAATGTTAATACTAGTCAGTACTGCTCCATCAGTGCACAGAACATCAGTACAACAGGAATGGTAATACTAGTAAGTACTGTTCCATTAGTGGACAGAATATTAATACAACAGGAATGGTAATACAAGTGAGTACTGCTTCATTAGTGGAAAGAACATCAGTATAACAGGAATGGTACTACTAGTAAGTACTGCGTCATTAGTGGACAGAACATCAGTACAACAGGAATGGAAATACTAGTAAGTACTGCTACATTAGTGAATAGAACATCAGTACAGCAGGAATGGTAATACTAGTGAGTACTGCTACATTACTGGACAGAACATCAGTACAACAGGAATGGTAATAATAGTAAGTACTGCTTCATTAGTGGAGAGAACATCAGTACAACAGGAATGTTAATACTAGTATGTACTGCGTCATTAGTGGACAGAACATCAGTACAACAGGAATGGTAATCCTAGTCAGTACTGCTCCATCAGTGCACAGAACATCAGTACAACAGGAATGGTAATACTAGTGAGTACTGCTACATTAGTGGATAGAACATCAGTACAACAAGAATGGTAATACTAGTAAGTACTGGTCCATTAGTTGACAGAAAATAAGTACAACAGGAATGGTAATACTAGTGAGTACTGCTTCATTAGTGGACAGAACATCAGTACAACAGGAATGTTAATACTAATATGTACTGCGTCATTAGTGGACAGAACATCAGTTCAACAGGAATGTTAATACTAGTATGTACTGCGTCATTAGTGGAGAGAACAGCAGTACAACATGAATGGTAATACTAGTAAGTACTTCGTCATTAGTTGACAGAACATCAGTACAACAGGAATGTTAATGCTAGTATGTACTGCTACATTAGTGGACAGAACATCAGTACAACAGGAATGTTAATACTAGTCAGTACTGCTCCCTCAGTGCACAGAACATCAGTACTACAGGAATGGTAATACTAGTGAGTATTGCTTCATTAGTGGAGAGAACATCAGTACAACAGGAATGTTAATACTAGTATGTACTGCGTCATTAGTGGACAGAACATCAGTACAACAGGAATGGTAATACTAGTCAGTACTGCTCCATCAGTGCACAGAACATCAGTACAACAGGAATGGTAATACTAGTGAGTACTGCTACATTAGTGGATAGAACATCAGTACAACAAGAATGGTAATACTAGTAAGTACTGGTCCATTAGTTGACAGAAAAGCAGTACAACAGGAATGGTAATACTAGTCAGTACTGCTCCATTAGTGGACAGAACATCAGTACAACAGAAATGGCAATACTAGTGAGTACTGCTCCATTATTGGACAGACCATCAGTACAAGAGGAATGAAAATGCAAGTAATTACTGCTTCATTAGTGGACAGAACATCAGTACAACAAGAATGGTAATACTAGTGAGTATTACTTCATTAGTGGACAGATCGTCAGTACAACAGGAATGGTATTACTAGTAAGTACTGCTCCATTAGTGGACAGAACATTATTACAACAGGAATGGTAATACTAGTGAGTACTGCTTCATTAGTGGACAGACCATCAGTACAACCGGAATGGTAATACTGTTGAGTACTGCTTCATTAGTAGACAGAACATCAGTACAACAGGAATGGTAATACTGTTGAGTACTGCTTCATTAGTAGACAGAACATCAGTACAACAGGAATGGTAATACTGTTGAGTACTGCCAAATTAGTGGACAGAACATCAGTACAACAGGAATGGTAATACTAGTAAGTACTGCTCCATTAGTGGATAGAACGTCAGTACAACAGGAATGGTAATACTAGTGAGTACTGCTTCATTAGTGGACAGACCATCAGTACAACCGCAATGGTAATACTGTTGAGTACTGCTTCATTAGTAGACAGAACATCAGTACAACAGGAATGGTAATACTGTTGAGTACTGCCACATTAGTGGACAGAACATCAGTACAACAGGAATGGTAATACTAGTAAGTACTGCTCCATTAGTGGACAGAATATTATTACAACAGGAATGGTAATACTAGTGAGTACTGATTCATTAGTGGAAAGAACATCAGTACAACAGGAATGGTACTACTAGTAAGTACTGCTTCATTAGCGGAAAGAATATCAGTACAACAGGAATGGTAATACTAGTAAGTACTGCGTCATTAGTGGACAGAACATCAGTACAACAGGAATGTTAATACTAGTCAGTACTGCTCCATCAGTGCACAGAACATCAGTACTACAGGAATGGTAATACTAGTGAGTACTGCTTCATTAGTGGAAAGAACATCAGTACAACATGAATGGTAATACTAGTAAGTACTGCTTCATTAGTGGAAAGAACATCAGTACAACAGGAATGTTAATACTAGTATGTACAGCGTCATTAGTGGACAGAACATCAGTACAACAGGAATGGTAATATTAGTGAGTACTGCTTCATTAGTGGACAGAACATCAGTACAACAGGAATGTTAATACTAGTATGTACTGCGTCATTAGTGGACAGAACATCAGTACAACAGGAATGGTAATACTAGTAAGTACTTCGTCATTAGTGGACAGAACATCAGTACAACAAGAATGGAAATACTGTTGAGTATTGCCACATTAGTGGACAGAACATCGGTATAATAGGAATGTTAATACTAGTAGGTACTGCGTCATTAGTGGACAGAACATCAGTACAACAGGAATGATAATACTAGTATGTACTGCGACATTAGTGGACAGAACATCAGTACAACAGGAATGTTAATACAAGTATGTACTGCTTCATTAGTGGACAGAACATCAGTACAACAGGAATGGTAAAACTAGTAAGTACTGCGTTATTAGTGGAAAGAACATCAGTACAACAGGAATGGTAATACTAGTAAGTACTGCGTCATTAGTGGACAGAACATCAGTACAACAGGAATGTTAATACTAGTCAGTACTGCTCCATCAGTGCACAGAACATCAGTACAACAGGAATAGTAATACTGGTGAGTACTGCTTCATTAGTGGAGAGAACATCAGTACTACATGAATGGTAATACTAGTAAGTACTGCTTCATTAGTGGAAAGAACATCAGTAAAACAGGAATGTTAATACTAGTATGTACAGCGTCATTAGTGGACAGAACATCAGTACAACAGGAATGGTAATACTAGTGAGTACTTCTTCATTAGTGGACAGAACATCAGTACAACAGGAATGTTAATACTAGTATGTACTGCGTCATTAGTGGACAGAACATCAGTACAACAGGAATGGTAATACTAGTAAGTACTTCGTCATTAGTGGACAGAACATCAGTACAACAGGAATGGTAATACTGTTGAGTACTGCCACATTAGTGGACAGAACATCAGTACAACAGGAATGTTAATACTAGTAGGTACTGCGTCATTAGTGGACAGAACATCAGTACAACAGGAATGATAATACTAGTATGTACTGCGACATTAGTGGACAGAACATCAGTACAACAGGAATGTTAATACTAGTATGTACTGCTTCATTAGTGGACAGAACATCAGTACAACAGGAATGGTAATACTAGTAAGTACTGCGTCATTAGTGGACATAACATCAGTACAACAGGAATGGTAATACTAGTAAGTACTGCTACATTAGTGAATAGAACATCAGTACAACAGGAATGGTAATACTAGTGAGTACTGCCATATTACTGGACAGAACATCAGTACAACAGGAATGGTAATACTAGTAAGTACTGGTCCATTAGTGGAAAGAACATCAGTACGACAGGAATGGTAAAACTAGTAAGTACTGCGTCATTGGTGGACAGAAAATCAGTACAACAGGAATGGTAATACTAGTCAGTACTGCTACATTAGTGGAAAGAACGTCAGTACAACAGGAATGGTATTACTAGTAAGTACTGCTTCATTAGTGGAAAGAACATCAGTACAACATGAATGGTAATACTAGTAAGTACTGCGTCATTAGTGGACAGAACATCAGTACAACAGGAATGTTAATACTAGTCAGTACTGCTCCATCAGTGTACAGAACATCAGTACTACAGGAATGGTAATACTGGTATGTACTGCGTCATTAGTGGACAGAACATCAGTACAACAGGAATGGTAATACTGGTGAGTACTGCTTCATTAGTGGACAGAACATCAGTACAACAGGAATGGTAATACTGTTGAGTACTGCCACATTAGTGGACAGAACATCGGTACAACAGGAATGTTAATACTAGTCAGTACTGCTCCATCAGTGCACAGAACATCAGTACTACAGGAATGGCAATACCAGTAAGTACTGCTTCATTAGTGGACAGAACATCAGTACAACAGGAATGTTAATACTAGTATGTACTGCGTCATTAGTGTACAGAACATCAGTACAACAGGAATGGTAATACTGGTATGTACTGCGTCATTAGTGGACAGAACATCAGTACAACAGGAATGGTAATACTGGTAGGTACTGCTTCATTAGTGGACAGAACATCAGTACAACAGGAATGGCAATACTAGTAAGTACTGCTTCATTAGTGGACATAACATCAGTACAACAGAAATGTTAATTCTATTATGTACTGCGTCATTAGTGGACAGAACATCAGTACAACAGGAATGGTAATACTGATGAGTACTGCTTCATTAGTGGACAGAACATCAGTACAACAGGAATGGTAATACTGGTGAGTACTGCGTCATTAGTGGAGAGAACATCAGTACAACAGGAATGGTAATACTGGTGAGTACTGCTTCATTAGTGGACAGAACATCAGTACAACAGGAATGGTAATACTGGTGAGTACTGCGTCATTAGTGGACAGAACATCAGTACAAGAGGAATGGTAATACTAGTAAGTACTACGTCATTAGTGGACAGAACATTAGTACAACAGGAATGGTAATACTGGTGAGTACTCCTTCATTAGTGGACAGAACATCAGTACAACAGGAATGGTAATACTGGTGAGTACTGCGTCATTAGTGGACAGAACATCAGTACAACAGGAATGGTAATACCGGTGAGTACTGCTTCATTAGTGGACAGAACATCAGTACAACAGGAATGGTAATACTAGTGAGTACTGTTCCATTAGTGGACAGAACATCAGTACAATAGGAATGGTAATACTAGTATGTACTGCTTCATTAGTGGAGAGAACATCAGTACAACAGGAATGGTAATACTGGTGAGTACTGCTTCATTAGTGGACAGAACATCAGTACAACAGGAATGGTAATACTGGTGAGTACTGCGTCATTAGTGGACAGAACATCAGTACAAGAGGAATGGTAATACTAGTAAGTACTGCGTCATTAGTGGACAGAACATTAGTACAACAGGAATGGTAATACTGGTGAGTACTGCTTCATTAGTGGACAGAACATCAGTACAACAGGAATGGTAATACTGGTGAGTACTGCGTCATTAGTGGACAGAACATCAGTACAACAGGAATGGTAATACCGGTGAGTACTGCTTCATTAGTGGACAGAACATCAGTACAACAGGAATGGTAATACTAGTGAGTACTGTTCCATTAGTGGACAGAACATCAGTACAATAGGAATGGTAATACTAGTATGTACTGCTTCATTAGTGGAGAGAACATCAGTACAACAGGAATGGTAATACTAGTAAGTACTGCTTCATTAGTGGACAGAACATCAGTACAACAGGAATGGTAATACTGGTAAGTACTGCGTCATTAGTGGACAGAACATCAGTACAACAGGAATGGTAATACTAGTGAGTACCGCTTCATTAGTGGACAGAACATCAGTACAACAGGCATGGTAATATTGTTGAGTACTCCCACATTAGTGGACAGAACACCAGTACAACAGGAATGGTAATGCTAGTAAGTACTGGTCCATTAGTTGACAGAAAATCAGTACAACAGGAATGGTAATACTAGTAAGTACTGGTCCATTAGTGGACAGAAAATCAGTACAACGGGAATTGTAATACTAGTAAGTACTGATCCATTAGTGGACAGAAAATAAGTACAACAGGAATGGTAATACTAGTCAGTACTGCTACATTGTCCTTTTTTCATCAAATTTTCAGAATTTTAATACTTTTCGTCCTTTATTTCAAAAACTATTAGAGATAGATGTTATGTTTCAATTGCAAAAATGTTCAGCATGTCAAGATCTACAAAAATGTTCCACAGTTGAAAATGTCCGACAACTGTGTGAAGAGATATTCCTCTTGAAATGCATTTTATTGTTGACATTCACTGCTTTTGGTTACTCAAATAATCAAAGGGAAACAACTCTATTACAAAATGTGAAGTAACAAAAGCTAAATTTTGAGAATCATTGACATTTATGTTTATCTACAGCAATGTTGATAATTTACATTAAAAGGGGAATCCCTGCCCAAATTTTTTGGAGAGGGGATCTGCAATGACGAGGGCTACATTTGTTATTTTTTTTACCGAACTTATCAAGCTTTATTGACTGATTTTGTTATTATACCCAGGTGAGCTATACAGGCTCCTGGGAACCTCTAGTATATACACACCCGGGGAACACAGACAACAATCTAAAGGGAAAAAAACACAAAATTACGAGCCCAATGAGTTTGACCGAATGCGAGTGAAGCAATGTTCTGTCTGAAACTGTTGCAATGCACCCGCAGTATTGGTCGCGGGTAATACGGGTCTCTTCAACAAACCCAATTCCGTACGCATCTGATGCAATGGTAGGTAGGTGTCGCTCAACTATGAGATGACTTGATAACTTGAAGAGGTAGGCCATGTATTTTTGCTATCCTGAATAATGAGGAAAATATGACGGGAATGGAGGAAACAAACTAATTTGTAAAAAATATTTTGTTGGGCCGCGCTGAAAAGCTTTGAAAACAATAGCGCTGCATACGAAAATAACTTTCGACTCCGGGATAAAAGCCATGCCCCTTTCAAGTTAAATGGGCAGTCCCGTACTGCATTTGGATTGCTAAAAGCACCAGAATTGCAAAGACTATCGGTCACTGTCGAAGTATTAAGAGTCGGAGTAATGATTGTCAGAGTAATAAGTGTCGGAGTAATGACTGTCGGAGTATAGAGTGTCGGAGTAATGACATTATTCCGAGGCAGCAGTCCCTTTTTATAAGGGACACTTACAAAGTCTATTAAAAATAGGGTGTAATTACTGAAAGGTCAAGTACAGTTTGAAAAACTAAGCGAAATCTTTAATATAAATTCCAAATAGAGTGAGGTTCATAGGTGTGTAGATATGGTATAAAGTATGCTTGAAATTTATTGCACAACTCTTGGGATTTTTTTTTTTTCAAAACAATACTCTTAAACCAGATTTGTTTTTATACTTATGTAAAGCAGAATATTTTTGTTTGCCAATGCTGTGAGTACAGATTATTTAATTTCTTTCCCTTCTAAATGAGAATATTTTTTTACGAAAAAAACATACTCTCCCCCCCCCCCCCCCCCCCCCACCCGATTCAAGTTAAATTGTCGTTCCCTAAGCTATTTAATATAGTCTTAAATACAAGGCTTACTGATCATTTAACTAAGAGAGATATATTAACAGACTGCCAGGCTTGGCTTTAGAAATAAGTCCAGGACAACAGATCACATATTTATCCTTAAACGTTTAGTAGATAAGTATACTAACAACAAGGGTAACACATTATATGCATATTTTGTTGACTTTAAATGGGCTTTTGATACTGTGATACATCCAGGTATGCTTATCAAAATGTTCCAGTCAGACATTGGGGAAATTTTTTATCATCTTATTAAACATATGTATACACTAAATAAATTAAGAGTAAAAGTTGATAATAAATTAGGCCAATGTTTCAACTCGCATATTGGGGTTTACCCCCAAGGTGATGTTTTGAACCCTTCCCTTTTCAATTTATATATAAATGATTTACCAAATTGTTTGCCAAACTGCCCCGAAAGTGTATCAGTCTGCACTGATCGCATTGACTACCTCTTCTATGCAGATGATGTTATTATTTTTTCCAATTCCGCTAATGGACTTCAGGACCATCTGAATGTATTAGTATCTTATTGTGATACATGATGCTTAAATGTTAATTTAAAGAAAACTAAAGTTTTAATATTTAATAAGAGTGGTCGTCATATAAAAGAACCATTCTACTTTAATAATGAACTAATTGAATCTGTTAACAGGTATAAATATCTTGGTGTTATATTCCAGTCAAGTGGCTTGTTTAATTATGCAAAAGAAGAGCTTTATAATAAATCTTTAAAAGCATCATACACATTAAGTAGATGTTTGTCTGGTTCAGTTGCAAGCATCAAAGCAAATTTACATTTATTTGACCATACCATAAAACCTATTGTTTTGTATGGTTCAGAGATATGGGGAATGTTTAAAACTAACTCTGTAGCCTGCAAAAAGAATGCTTTAAATATTTCAGAAAAAATGTATCAAAATAATGTGGCTGATAAAATAAACTTGATGTTTTGCAAATTTACTGTAAGTGTGAACAGTAAGAGTTCAAATATTGCAGTTCTTTCTGAAATAGGAAGATTCCCTATATATTTTAATATTGTTTTATCAATGATTAGTTATCTACATCGATTACATCATTGCAGCTCAAATTTATTGAAAGAAGCTTTTCTATATAACAAGAATTTGCATGAAAACAATATTCAAACTTGGTACTCCTCTGTGATTTTTCTGCTTGATAAACTTGATTTAAATTTTTTTTTATTGCCGTGACTATTCTATAAATAAAAGAAAAGAAATTGTTTTTTAAAAAGTTAAAAACTCTGTTTTTGAAAGCATGGTTCCATGAAAAAGATAATGTTTCTGGAAAGTTAGATGCATGTTTTTTCTACAAAAGTGTGTTCCAACAAGAAAAATATCTAGAGATAAACAATTTTGAAGTAAGGCAAATACTATGTAGATTTCGCATAAGTTCACATCATTTAAGAGTGGAAACAGAGAGGCATAAAAATAATTCTATAGAAAGGTCACAGAGGATATGTAAGTTTTGTTCACAGAATGATATCGAAGATAAACCTCATTTTCTAATAAAATGTGCTTGCTATAATGGTTTACGTGAGGAATTGTATACTAAAATTCTAAATTATTGTAAAAATGTTATCAAGTTAGATACTAAATTCAAATTTGCAAATTTGTATGGTTAATGACCACTGAAAATACATTTTTAGTTGAAAATCTAGGTCATTCTCTTATTCAAAGCTTTAAGTTGAGATCAACAAATATTTCTGATGGATGAGGTTCTTCGTGATAGATTGATATTAAATAATGTGTAAGATCATATCATATAATTGTTAACAGTGAGTGTTACATATAATATATATAGAGAAAACACTTTTATACATGTAATTGTACATACATATCTATGTATAACTCCTCAAGACATGCATTAATTATTATTATTATTATTGTTATTATTTTATTTTATATACATATTTGTTAGGTCTACATTCCTAGGAGGGAATCAGCCACTTCCATTTCATTAAGTTTTCTAATCTTGGACAAAGGGGAATAATCCATATAATATATAACAGTTGTTGTTTTTTGTTTTTTGTTTTTTATCTCCCTTGGTCACCTGCCTCCCTTTATTATAATTCATCAATTTAATTTGTATTATGTATTCTAATCATTGTAATCATTGTATGAAATTATAAACCCGCAAGGGTCCTTAATTGGTTTAATAAAGTATTTCTATTTCTATTATTTCTATTTTATAAATTATGTGACAGTTTTATGATATTCTGGAATAAAAATAAACAAGATATTCTGAATGGTAACAATAGTAAGCTTGATATTTATTTTTCTCTTAAAAATTGCTTTGATAGAGAAAAATACACTCAGATAAATGATTTTAAAATCCGCCAGTCTTTATGTAAGTTGAGAATCAGTGTCAATCCTCTGAGAATTGAAAAGGCTCGACACCATCAAAATAGACTGGACAGATCTGAACGTTTATGTCAAAATTGTTCTTTGGAAAAGATAGAAGATGAACAACATTTCCTTTTAGAGTGTCCTTTATATAATACATTGAGACATGATTTTATTGAAAAAGTTGAAAGTCACCATTCAAACTTTTCCTCTTTAAATAATTCTTCTAAATTTATTTGGTTTTTAACCAATGAAAACTTAACTGTTTTAAAGGAACTTGGTTCATATATTAGTAAATGCTTAGAAATCAGAAGGTTAAGTCCATAATTGGGCTAGCTGAATATTTTGGTAACTATTTCAGATCAAGCTAGATATAATGAACATTGCTGCATTGATTTATTATTATAATGTCTATGGTTTATTGATTGTTATTGAATTGGTTCTGACCTGACTGTGTTGTATAAGTCATAATATAGCTTTATATATATATTATTTTTGCATGCTATATTATATTTGGGGGCAGCAGCTATAATCCGACAGTCCGATAGTCCAAATGAAAAACAGTATATATAGGCCATATATATAAAAGAAGTTAAAAAAACGATAACAACGGATTTTTATCTTTCCTATAGAGCTTCGGGAAAGATTTGGACTTATAGTTCAAAAGAGAAGGAATTTGAAAACTTAATTCATTTCGAATACTTTTCATTTTGTGTAGATTTCGTCTTAAATGTCGAGTTGAAATTGTGAGGACAACATTATCATAATTTATTTTTGCTTGAAATTACATTGATGCAAAATGCCAATAATTTCCTCTCTATCCATGTTTCCGTATGCTTGTTATATTAGGAATTAATTCAAAAGTTTGAGACTATTAACATCATATTATGTCGAGCGCTCGACATATTTTTTTCAAAAAAAAAAATGAATGCGTGTCCTAAATGTATCATCGTAGAAAAATGATAACTACCAAACCAACTTTATTAATGACGATCCATTAAGTAGAAAACACATGTCCCTTACTTTCATCAACAATGCACTACATGTACTTGATACTCGTGTTTTCATTCGCAAATTTCCTGAAAAAATTGCTGAAAGTGACGTTAAGCACAAAAAATCAATCAAATCAACCAATCCTGTCTATTCAGTGCTGGACCAACCGGCCAAATTAGATTTTAATAGTGCTAGCCCACTGAAATAACACACCATGATAGATATGTTGATCTACTTGTATACATTTAACCTGATTCTGAGCCAACCAGTCTTTGTTATTACTTCTTAATGATGTGTGCTCAGCAGAGAAACATATTATACCAGTTTTAGTCTTTGATTTGACCCTAACAGCTTGAACACATAATCTACAACACCAGCATTCTACCCACTATACCACTTGTCTGGGGTTTTTTTGGCTTTTTTTTTGACTAAGTAAGCCAAAGTAAAATTTACAAATGACAATAAAGAATCCTAATGGATTAACCACTCTTTTCCAGAGTAGAAAAGTTATATGTTTTTTTTTGTGAAACTTAAAACTAGAAAATTATTTTTATTTTTCTGATTCTAAGTTTTTTCCCTGAGTTAATGGTTGTAAAGTTTATTTTTCACACTTTGTTCTCTGCTCTGTTTTTTATACGTTTTTCACTTGCTCCAAATAAGCATTTTAAAAATCATTAAACAATGAAATAATAAAATTGTTCTGGTAAACTAGAACATTCAAACACAGAAATGACCAGAACATAATGGAATTCTACTTCCTGGTATATGACAGGCAAAAAAATGGCAGTATTATACCGGTCAATGGAATCTCAACCCTATTTCTTTTGATAGCTGGGGAGGTCGTGATCGTATGGCAGTTGGATTTACAACTACCTAGGCAATCAGTGCATATCATCACTAAGGTTGTGAATACGAATCCCGCTCATGGCGAGATGCCCTAGATATAACATTATGTGATAAAGATTGACCGTGACTTGCTGCAGGTCGGTGGTTTTCTCATGGTACTTCACTTTCCTCCACCAATAAAACTGACAGCCACGATATAACTGAAATATTGTTGAAAGTGGCATTAAACACCATAAACCAAACCTGTAGCAACCAAACAGAAATAAACAAACAAACATATAACACAACAAGATCTAGTGATATTATAACATTTATTAAAATTTGTAATAAATACTGTGAATTTACACATATTTAATATTGCACAATGGAATAACAAATAACCTTAAACTATTTCTATTGGTTGCATTTTATGCAAATGTCATCCTATGTACAAATAACAGGAAACACAAAAAATACCATACTGTTGGAACAATTCCAAAATTAAATATTAAAATAGTAGAAAATGACAAAATTGATACCTCTAACACACAAATGCATGACCGCTCACTTCCCTGGATTGGTACATTGATACCTCTAACACACAAACACATGACTGCTCACTTCCCTGGATTGGTACAGGCTCTTCAATAAAGAGTGGCAGGGTTAAACTAGTTTTATAGGCCTGAATTCTGTATATATTAGATACAGACAGTAGACAAACGTGAACTAACTTTGTGATTTTGATTCCCACTCATGGAGAGGTGTACTTGATACAACATTTAGTGATTATGTGACAAAAGTTTGTCAATGACTTGCATCAGGTCGGTGGTTTTCCTCCCAGAACTCAGGTTTCTTCCACCAATAAAACCGACTGCCACATCATAATAAAATGAAAAAAACCGTTGTGAGCTTGAATCCCACTCATGGCGAGGTGTACTTGATGCAACATCATGAGATAAAGTTTGAAAGTAACTTGCGGCAGGTTGGTGGGTTTCTTTAGGTAACCCGGTTTCCTCCATCAATAAAGCTGACTGCCAAGATATAACTGATATATTGCTGAAAGTGGCATTAAACACCATAGCTCTAATCCGTTGATGTTCGACCACAGTTTTTGTAACAGAAGCACATAGTTAGTATTGTGAGTGCAAATTTTTATGTGAGGGTTGGTCTTAAAGACATTCCCCCACCCACCAACATTTTAAAGATAAACAATAAGGAAATTAAAAAAAAAAGATTTTCATATTCATGGCTTCTGATTACCACTTCAAACTTGTCTTAAAGATGGTTTACAAAACTTAACATTACAATTATAGACTTTGTGCTGCATATTTTGCAATACAAAGTTTTTGCTTCAACAAAATGTTTTAAGATATAGGAATTAGGATTGGCGTCTATTGATATTATCAAAATTGTCTGATTTATACATGCATATGAATTGGTACTTGAAAATTTAATGTTTACTTCAACAAATTGCTTTAAAAAAACATTTGTAGCTTATGTATCATGGTAACCGTGACGATGGCTTTGACCCAGATTTCTGTCTTGTTGGAGAATCTGTTATCAATGTCACCTGAAAGAAAAGTAAATACTGTAAACAATCATAAGATAAGAGAAATACAGATTTCTAGATTTAGTTTTTTTTATGCTGGGGATGTTTGTAAGTAAGTATTTTTTTAATATTTTTGCTTTATTAAAATACTATCTTTATTTTGAAAAGAACATTAGATGTTATTGTTTCAAGCATCATATTTTTACAACACCATTTTATATATTTGTTTCCCATGTTCAGTGAAATTAAGTTGTGATGAAGTCGAAAAACTTACCGCAAATAAATCATCAACAAACAAAGAAGTTGAAAGTTAAAGAAAAACAATTCAGTGTGTGTGTCATTGTTGTTTATCTACAATTCAGTGTGTGTGTCATTGTTGTTTATCTACAATTCAGTGTGTGTGTCATTGTTGTTTATCTACAATTCAGTGTGTGTGTCATTGTTGTTTATCTGCAATTTAGCAATTTTTCATTTATAACATGGTAAGAATAAGGTACATTTTGATAAAACGATGATGATGTCTGCTTTGTACTAGACCAACACGCTGAGTTGGATTTTTAGTGATAGCTCACTGAAATAGTCTGTGGGTAGACATGTTGCTTCACTCTGACATATTATCCTGACTCTAAGCCAACAAGTCTTTGTTCTTTCTCCTTAATATTGTGTGCTTAGCGGAGAAGCAGCAAATACCAATTTTATATTCTTTGGTATGACCAGAATGAGGCTCAAACCTAAAATCTACCATACTCCATGTGAGCATGTTGACCATTACACCACCGATGTGGTTACAATTTTGTGATATTAACTATTAAAACAAAACTTTTGTATTAGTGAACATAGTGCACTTACTGGTAGTCCATTATCTACAAACAGAGAAGAGTTTTGAGATGAAATTAAAAAATATCAAAAAACTTGGAATACTACACTAAAACAATGAATATGGATGGTCTAAATAACTAGAGGCTCAGCACTGAGCTGAGCCTGTGTCGTTCACCTTTCATTCTGCTCTGAGGAAACTCAATACAGAACCTTCCATAGCCTATAGGTGCTTCCCACCAAATTTCGGTTCGTTTTGGCAAAGCAGTTTCAGAGAAGAAGATTTTTAGAAAGCGACCAATCTAAAACAAGAATTGCCTGTAGCAGCCATGTTTGTTAATGGATCAAAACGAAATGAGCAATCTCTATAGAGGACCTTCCATAGATGCTTCTTACCAAGTTTCATATCATTTGGCCAAGCTGTTTTAGAAATCAAACAATAAGAAACAAGAATTGTCTATGACGGCCATGTTTGTAAACAGATCAAAATGGAATGAGCAATTCCCATTGAGGACCTTCCATAGATGCTTCCTACCAAGTTTTGGTCTATTTGGCCAATCTGTCTCGGAGAAGAAGATTTTTGGTAATTGACCAATCAGAAAAAAAAAATTGTCTGTGGTGGCCATGTTTGTTAACAGATTGGGACAAAATGAACAATCTTTATAAGAGGACTTTCCATAGATATTTCCTACCAAGTTTCGGATCATTTGGCCATGCGGTTTCAGAGGAGAAGAATTTTAGAAATACACCAATCAGAAACAAGAATTGCCTGTGGTGGCCATGTTTGTTAATGGATATGGGACAGAATGAGCAATCTTTATAGAGGACCTTCCATAGATGCTTCCTACCAAGTTTTGGTTCATTTGGCCATGTGGTTTCAAAGGAGAAGATTTTTAGAAATAGACCAATCAGAAACAAGAATCGCCTGTGGCGGCCATGTGGTTTCAAAGGAGAAGATTTTTAGAAATATACCAATCAGAAACAAAAATCGCCTGTGGTGACCATGTTTGTTAATGGAATTGGAACGAAATGAGTACTCTTTACAGAGGACCGCCCATAGATGCTTCCTACCAAGTTTCAGATAATTTGGCCAAGCGGTTTCAGAGGAGAAGAATTTTTAAAATCAGCCAATCAGAAACAAGAATCGCCTGTGGTGGCCATATTTCTTAATGGATCGGGACGGAATTAGCATTTTCTATAGAGGACCGCCCATAGATGCTTCCTACCAAGTTTCGGTTCATTTAGCCAAGCGGTTTCTGAAGAGAAGAATTTTTAAAATCAGCCAATCAGAAACGAGCGTCGCCTGTGGCGGCCATGTTCGTTAATGGATCGGGACGAAATGAGCAATCTTTATAGAGGACCTTCCATAGATGGTTCCTACCAAGTTTCAGTTTATTTGGTTGAGGGGTTTCAGAGGCATATTTATCTGCAATTCAATTCAGAGATAACTGCATTTTGAATAGATACAAAATGTATCTATATTTAAACTAGAGTTATCTCCCTTTTAACAGAAAAAATGTTTTTTTTTAGATATCACTCAATCAGAAACAAGAATCGCCTGTGGTGGCCATGTTTGTTAACAGATCAAGATGAAATTAGCAATCTTTATAGAGGACCTTCCATCGATGCTTCCTACCAAGTTTCGGTTCATTTGGCTAAGCGGTTTCAGAGGAGAAGATTTTTAAAAATAGACCAATCAGAAACAAGAATTGCCTGTGGTAGCCATGTTTGTTAATGGATAGGGACAGAAGGTAGCACTTCAAGACTTGTCTTTACTAATATAACAGTTTACCATTTATTTATAAACATACCTTGTTAAAGACTCCTCTCCCAAAATAATCAGCCACCACTGAGAATCCATCCTGGGACCTCTCCAACTGAAAATATATACATATTCATTATGTAGAGAAAAGACCTCTCTAACTAAAATCTAATAACATTGCTTAGAGAAAAGGAATGAAAAAAAAATATTATGAAATTAGGTGGTTTCATCTGCCATCAATACAAGGGTCCGTTGTTGAACTTGTGATTAAACTAACCAGGTGATTAGCCCTAATTACATACTTAATTCCTGATCACATACTTAGCTAATGCAATGATTAAATTCTGTTGCTGAACTTCTTTTAATCAATGTATTAATTAATCATATTTAATCATTGAATTAGCTAATTATGTGATTAGGAATTAAAAATGTAATTAGGGCTAATCATATGATTAGCTTAATCATAAGTTCAACAACGGACCCCAGAATTGTTGCTGTACAATGCAAGAATTTCTAGGCATTTAAACAGCATAGACATAATAAAAAAATAATACCCATTTACAACCCCTTTCCTCACTTTCAAGATCATCTGGAATCTTTATAATATGCTGTGAATTAAAAAGCTTGAAAACTGTAAGAGGAGTGATTCATGTGTGATATTTCACAATTTCAAAAACCTGTAATTCAGTAAAACTACCGGTAAAAGATTGAAGAATATAAAAATCTTGATAATATTGATACCTTTGGCATATTTACATATATGGTTACTTAAGAAATAACTGTATTGTATTTGAAGAGCTTGTGCGTCAATTGTGGAATTGATTATGGCAAATTGAGTTTTACTTGGCAACGCATAATGGAGCCAATATAATGGATTGGATATCAAGAATTCAATAGGGCAGCTGACTCACACTAGAAGGACATGGTAATTGTGGATTCGACGACAAATATTATTAGCCAATGAAAAAATATGTCCTATGAAAATTGCATTAAATTTATATTTTACCTGATTGTGGAAGAATTCGTGTAAATCGTTCCTTTGTTCTTGTGCTCTAATAATATCCATAATCTTCCTGTAAAAATAAATCATAATAGATCATTAGTTTATAAATAGAGCTTGACAGGGTTTATAACATACATATTAAGGCTAGTGATATAATCCATTTACAACAGGGGGATATTTATTGGCTTAAGAGTTTAATTGAACATTATAAAAAGAAAGTTTAAACAGTGACGGTCAAGAATTCCACCAATATCGACAAAACAAAAGAAAGTTTAATCAGTGATGGTCAAGAATTCCACCAATATCAACAAAACAAAAGAAAGTTTAAACAGTGACGGTCAAGAATTCCACCAATATTGACAAAACAAAAGACAGTTTAATCAGTGACGGTCAAGAATTCCCCCAATAATATCCATCCACAAAACAAACAATCACCTCTCACATCAAACCATTGATCATAAAAATGACAATGATATATGACGTTGGTAATATAGCTCACACTTTGGACACTTACAAAATTATGACAGGATTAAACCATTTAATTGTATCGAAAATGTACAGTATGGTTAAAACAAATTTCTCTAGAAACTTTTGGAAAAATAATTTCTGGGTCATCATTGAATTTCACATAAAATAGATAACATTTCAAGGGTTAGGGTTATGGTGTTTTAACACCATTTTCAACAATATTTCAGTTATATCGTGGTGGTTAGTTTTTTTCGTTGAGGAAACCGGAGTACTCGGAGAAAACCACTGGCCTGCCCCAAGTCACTGGCAAACAAACTATCACATAATTTTGTATTGAGTACACCCCTCCTGAGTGGGATTCGAACTGGCAACTTTTGTGGTGATAAGCAGTGACTACATAGGTAGTTGTAAATCCAATTATCATAAAATCACAACCACGATGGCTCCTTCGTTGATATTGATGACATGGCCAGTTCAATTAGGCCACAATAACAGTCAAATTAGGTCACAATGACAGTCAAATTAGATCACAATGACAGTCAAATTAGGTCACATTAATAGTCAAATTAGGTCACAATTACAGTCAAAACATTGGTGTTAAGCTACTACAAAAATTGTACACTAATGTAAAATGAAATATATAAAAAAAAACAAAAAAAGAAAACAAAGAAAGAATGAAATGAAGAAGTTATTTAACATGACCTGTTCTAAAGTAAAATATGATTTTAAGAATTTACCTATTTTGAGCAGCACATACAGGGCATTCTGAGTCATTCTCCGCGTAACTTTCAAAACAGCTAAAAATAAACAACAATGTAAATATAATAATGAATGTATTATAACTCTGAAACATAAGATTACAGTTGAATCTTTCTGAAAATAAAGTTTAAACAGTGAACAAATCAACCAGTATAAAGAAAATGAACAACCACATCTCACTTCAAATCATTATACATAAACTAGAGGCTCAGGTGAGCCTGTATCACTCATCTGACATAAATGAACAACCACATCTCACTTCAAATCATTATACATAAACTAGAGGCTCAGGTGAGCCTGTATCACTCATCTGACATAAATGAACAACCACATCTCACTTCAAATCATTATACATAAACTAGAGGCTCAGGTGAGCCTGTGTCACTCATCTGACATAAATGAACAACTACATCTCACTTCAAATCATTATACATAAACTAGAGGCTCAGGTGAGCCTGTATCACTCATCTGACATAAATGAACAACCACATCTCACTTCAAATCATTATACATAAACTAGAGGCTCAGGTGAGCCTGTATCACTCATCTGACATAAATGAACAACCACATCTCACTTCAAATCATTATACATAAACTAGAGGCTCAGATGAGCCTGTATCACTCATCTGACATAAATGAACAACCACATCTCACTTCAAATCATTATACATAAACTAGAGGCTCAGGTGAGCCTGTATCACTCATCTGACATAAATGAACAACCACATCTCACTTCAAATCATTATACATAAACTAGAGGCTCAGGTGAGCCTGTATCACTCATCTGACATAAATGAACAACCACATCTCACTTCAAATCATTATACATAAACTAGAGGCTCAGGTGAGCCTGTATCACTCATCTGACATAAATGAACAACCACATCTCACTTCAAATCATTATACATAAACTAGAGGCTCAGGTGAGCCTGTATCACTCATCTGACATAAATGAACAACCACATCTCACTTCAAATCATTATACATAAACTAGAGGCTCAGGTGAGCCTGTATCGCTCATCTGACATAAATGAACAACCACATCTCACTTCAAATCATTATACAAAAACTAGAGGCTCAGGTGAGCCTGTATCGCTCACCTGACATAAATGAACAACCACATCTCACTTCAAATCATTAAAAAAGACCACATCATATGCCAATGAAAAATCAGGTCTAGACTTGGACAGGCACAAAATATGGCAGGGTTAAACCAGTATATGAACACCACCCACCCTCCTAGTTCTTGGGAATTGGATCTCCAATGGGAATCAATCTAAGATCATGTGAAGTAAATATTTGATCTGCTTTTGAATTTAAATAGCTATTCCTATTTTCTTGGATTTCAGATTTGAGTGGATGCCCGACGGCGAGTTCAAAAAAGAAAACCACAGAGTCAGTAAGGCCTGATCAATATGTTTACTCATGAAAGGTAGGGTTTGTAACTAGATCATCAAGACAGGTGCCACCAATGGAGCAGGAAATGCTTACCCTTCCGGAGCACCTGAGTTCACACCTGGTTTTTAGTAAGGTTTGTGTTGTTTGATCTTTAGTTTATGTGTACGTTTTGTAGATTGTTGTTTGTCCTTTTGGCCATTGTGTTTTCTGTCCTTCTTCGAATTGCGGATTCTGATTACCCCTTTGGTATCTTCAAACTCTTCTTATAGTGAATCTTGAGAGCATTTATCTCACTCGTGAGAAGATAAAGGACTTTAATGATTGATATCCAGAGCCACTAAACCAAGTAATCTTGAATTATGTTTCGACAACGCAATGAAAAAGTGGCCTTATAAGAGGGATGCACTCTCTTGAAGGGGACAATTCAGATTTTACCATCTCAGTGCATCTGAAACCTTTGGTGGGAGGAGCCTCACAAGAGGGGTGGCCATTGGTGGGAGGGGCCTCACAAGAGAGGTGGCCTTTGGTGGGAGGAGCATCACAAGAGAGGTGGCCTTTGGTGGGAGGAGCCTCACAAGAGAGGTGGCCTTTGGTGGGAGGAGCCTCACAAGAGAGGTGGCCTTTGGTGGGAGGGGCCTAACAAGAGAGGTGGCCTTTGGTGAGAGGGGCCTCACAAGAGAGGTGGCCATTGGTGGGAGGAGCCTCACAAGAGAGGTGGCCTTTGGTGGGAGGAGCCTCACAAGAGAGGTGGCATTTGATGGGAGGAGCCTCCCAAGAGAGGTGGCCTCTAGTGGGAGGAGCCTCACAAGACAGGTGGCCTTTGGTGAGAGGAGCCTCACAAGAGAGGTGGTCTTTGGTGGGAGGAGTCTCACAAGAGAGGTGGTCTTTGGTGGAAGGAGCCTCACAAGAAAGGTGGCCGTTGGTGGGAGGAGCCTCACAAGAGGTGGCCTTTGGTGGGAGAGGCCTCACAAGAGAGGAGTCCTTTGGTGGGAGGGGCATCACAGGAGAGGTGGTCTTTGGTGAGAGGACCCTCACAAGAGAGGTGGCCTTTGGTGGGAGGGGCCTCACAAGAGAGGTGGCCTCTGGTGGGAGGGGCCTTACAAGAGAGGGAACTACTGTACATGTTTTATATGGAAATATGTTCTACTGATGCTAAGATTAAATAATTTACAGTGAATGATTGGTATATATTTAAGTCAGTGTGTGAGTGATTGTTTTTTTAATTGCCAAATGAGCAATTTTTAGCCATATTATGGCAAGAAAAAGTTACATTCGATGAGATGATGATGTCTGCTTTGTACTAGACCAACATGCTTAGTTGGATTTTCATAGTGCTAGCTTAAACAAGTCTGCGAGTAGGCTTGTTCCTCCACTCAGACACATTATCCTAATTATGAACCAGTCTTTGCTATTTAACTACTTAATAGCTTCTGTGCTAGCAAGAATGATTTCATAGTCTTTGGTTTTACCGACCTGGGCTCGAACCCATGATCTACCACACTCAAGGCAAATACCCCATCTATTACACCACCGCTGCCGTTGGTTCATATTCAAGCTTCGCTCTCACCAAATACGCAAGCTACAGAAACGGTATACACCATATTAGCCATTAGGTCAATAACACACTGTGTAACTTATATTATATATTCAACAAATAGTTCATGGCACTAAGGGCCATTTGGCCTGAAGTGCCATGACCTATTTGTTATATTATTCTCAATACATGCAAATCTGTCAGATGACATGTTTTTGTTATTGTATATCTAAGACAAACAAGAAATGTGTGCATCACAAAATACACCCGTCTATATAAATTATCAAATGGTATAATGGTAATGACCCCAAAATAAATATGGTTCTTCCCCTTCCACAGGGGAATCATGTGGCCAAGCTTGTTAAAGATCCAATATACAGAACTAAAGTTATCGTGCGGAAACGACCCTGTTGTCAAAAATTATATTTATAGTAACAGTGACCTTGACCTTTGACCTAATGATCCCAAAATAAATAGGATTCTTCCCCTTCCACAGGGCAATAATGTGGTCAAGTTTGGTAAAGATCCAATATAAAAACTAAAGCTATCATGTGGAAATGACCCTGTTGTCAAAAATTCTATTTATAGTAACGGTGACCTCGACCTTTGACCTAATGACCCCAAAATAAGTAGGGTTCTTCCCCTTCCATAGGGAATTATGTGGCCAAGTTTGTTAAAGATCCAATATACAGAACTAATGTTATCGTGCGGAAACGACCCTGTTGTCAAAAATTATATTTATAATAACGGTGACCTTTACCTTTGACCTAATGATCCCAAGATAAATAGGGTTCTTCCCCTTCCACAGGGGAATCATGTGGCTAAGTTTAGTAAAGATCCGATATACAGTACTAAAGTTATTGTGCGGAAACCTGTGCGCCATACCCAATCACATAATACGGCCCGTCTTGAGACGGGCGTATAAAAACGAGTTCGAACAAAATCCGGAAGAAAACATTATATTGATCGGGTCCAATCAATATACTAAAATATTGATCGGTCAATATTATACAGTTATTGACTGAGTCCGAGGACAACAGCTGTTGTTCGAGGAATCAGTCTATAACTGATTTGTTATACCTTATCATATTTAATGCTTTCTATTTTAATTTCTTTTCCTGTTTTTAGTTTTACTAGCTTATCGCGACCAGCTTATAAATTATATTTGAATTTGTATCCTGCATTTCTGCCATTCCAATAGCAGTCTTTTTTGCTATAGTATATAATTCATTAATAAGTCTGTGTTAGTGTTCTTTTTCTTGTCTACATCACAAGTTTATGAACCATTAAAATTATGAAATTTTCTGTTTGTTTCATTTTCAGTATACACCATAAAATCTGAACAATCTCTTCATTAGATTTGTCACATAGATCGTCACTACGTAGATTAAGTTTGTTGTTTATATAGTCTTTGAATAATTTTGAAGCTACTTGTATTACGTTTTTGATGTTCCTACTCTCGCTTTCGTTTAACATCTCCTCCATTTCATCTTCAGACAGATCGGCGAAGCTGGATGTCGTCATTTTTGTTTTTAGTAAATGCTACACAGACGACGGGGAATCACGTGACATATACGTGCAGCTATTTTAAGCAACCAATAAAAGTAGGGCAAGCGGTCAACAGATCGCACCAGGTCCAACAGACCGAAAACTGTTGACGGTCAACAGATCACTGATTCAAGGATTTTGAGATTTAAAAAAAAAACAGTAAAAATGTTGATTTTTATTCCTAATACATTTATATAGAGAACAAACTAAAATATTGACCAGCCGCGCTAACGAAGATAAATAGGGAAAATAAAAACGTAAAGTATATTAATATATATTTATATCTATATATATATATATATATATATATACGTTAAATTTAAATTCAGACTTACTGGGGGCCATCGTGGCCTTGATTATATGGTAGTTGGATTTACATCTACCTATGCAATCAGTGTCTATAACCGCTGATGTTGTGAGTTCGAATCTCGATCAGGGAAAGGTGAACAACATTATGTGATAAACTTACTGTTGATGGAATGAGTGTGGCTCACACAGGAAGTGGACTGATGGTAATTCTAATGGATGGTTACATATACTGCACTTTGATGCTTGGAAAATCTTTGCTCTGAAATATTAAAAAAACAACAGTTAAAGCCTAGCTTGGCAAATGTGTATAAAGAAATAAGACAATAAAATCTCTCAGTCATCACATTTTTCTTTTCCATTCTAATCTTATCAAATAACCACCTTTTTAGTTGGATGACATAACCATCATTTTAATTGGATGACATAACCACCATTTTAATTGGATGACATAACCACCATTTTAATTGGATGACATAACCACCATTTTAATTGGATGACATAACCATCACTTTAATTGGATGACATAACCATCATTTTAATTGGATGACATAACCACCATTTTAATTGGATGACATAACCACCATTTTAATTGGATGACATAACCATCATTTTAATTTGGTGAAATAACTATCATTTTAATTGGATGACATAACCACCATTTTAATTGGATGACATAACCACCACTTTAATTGGATGACATAACCACTATTTTAATTGGATGATATAACCACCATTTTAATTGGATGACATAACCACCATTTTAATTGGATGACATAACCACCATTTTAATTGGATGACATAACCACCATTTTAATTGGATGACATAACCATCACTTTAATTGGATGACATAACCATCATTTTAATTGGATGACATAACCACCATTTTAATTGGATGACATAACCACCATTTTAATTGGATGACATAACCATCATTTTAATTTGGTGAAATAACTATCATTTTAATTGGATGACATAACCACCATTTTAATTGGATGACATAACCACCACTTTAATTGGATGACATAACCACTATTTTAATTGGATGATATAACCACCATTTTAATTGGATGACATAACCACCATTTTAATTGGGTCACATAACCATCATTTTAATTGGGTCACATAGACAAGAAATTTAAGTGTTGTCTGCCATTTAAATATAAATAAATAAAATTATCGTTCAATATTGAACATAGGCTATCTTCAAAGACAATATTTCAGTTTCTACAATCTTGAACACAACTTAGAAATTATTGAAACCTGTCTGATATTATGTATCATATTTATTTTGCAATTTTCCCTGTAATTGATATCAACTTTTAGTTGAGAACAATTTAACTTCAATCACTTAAAACACAATAAAAATAAATAAAAAAATAAGTCTTAATTATACAATAATTTAATGAGTTTCATTATCAAAAATATGTCATGAGTGGCATATTTGTGATAATGAAATTTGTCAATTAGTTATAGTATTTATTACATAGATAAAAAAATCATTCAATTCCAATTTAATTTTAAATGAGTGTAATTGTATAGATATTACGTGTTAGCGTAGGGGATAAATAGTATTATTATACCTTACATTATATATTATATATAAATATTACGTGTTAGCATAGGGGATATATAATATTATTATACCTTACATTATATATTATATATAAATATTACGTGTTAGCGTAGGGGATATATAATATTATTATACCTTACATTATATATTATATATAAATATTACGCGTTAGCATAGGGGATATATAATATTATTATACCTTACATTATATATTATATATAAATATTACGTGTTAGCATAGGGGATATATAATATTATTATACCTTACATTATATATTATATATAAATATTACGTGTTAGCGTAGGGGATATATAATATTATCATACCTTACATTATATATTATATATAAATATTACGTGTTAGCGTAGGAGATATATAATATTATTATACCTTACATTATATATTATATATAAATATTACGTGTTAGCGTAGGAGATATATAATATTATTATACCTTACATTATATATTATATATAAATATTACGTGTTAGCGTAGGAGATATATAATATTATTATACCTTACATTATATATTATATATAAATATTACGTGTTAGCGTAGGAGATATATAATATTATTATACCTTATATTATATATAAATATTACGTGTTAGCATAGGGGATATATAATATTATTATACCTTACATTATATATTATATATAAATATTACGTGTTAGCGTAGGAGATATATAATATTATTATACCTTACATTATATATTATATATAAATATTACGCGTTAGCATAGGGGATATATTATATTATCATACCTTACATTATATATTATATATAAATGTTACGTGTTAGCATAGGGGATATATAATATTATTATACCTTACATTATATATAAATATTACGTGTTAGCGTAGGGGATATATGATATTATTATACCTTACATTATATATTATATATAAATATTACGTGTTAGCGTAGGGGATATATGATATTATTATACCTTACATTATATATTATATATAAATATTACGTGTTAGCGTAGGGGATATATAATATTATTATACCTTACATTATATATAAATATCACGTGTTAGCGTAGGGGATATATAATATTATTATACCTTACATTATATATTATATATAAATATTACGTGTTAGCATAGGAGATATATAATATTATTATACCTTACAATATATATCATATATAAATATTACATGTTAGCATAGGGGATATATAATATTATTATACCTTACATTATATATTATATATAAATATTACGTGTTAGCGTAGAGAATATTATTATACCTTACATTATATATTATATATAAATGTTACGTGTTAGCATAGGGGATATATAATATTATTATACCTTACATTATATAAATATTACGTGTTAGCGTAGGGGATATTATAGTATTATTACATGATGTTTTTCATATTGGCCTAGTTATAGGTCCGAGGCCTGCTGTATTGGCCTGAGGCGCAGCCGAACGCCAATACAGCAAACCGAGGACCTATAACTAGGCCAATATGAAAAACATCACGTAATGATACCTTTATTAATTAACCAGTCCAATATCTCTCAGGATTTTTCCTTGAAATTGTCGAAATGTCTAGCGGATTCCGATCTAGTTGTTATTGGACTGACTGGAATTGGGCCAATACAGAAAATATCCGCATTTGACTGGTTTTTGCCGTATTGGCCCAATGAAAGTTTTTATATTGTATTGACAGATTTGATCATATAAAGGCTAATAAATCAAAGTTAATCAATAAATAATATTATTATACCTTACATTATATAAATATTACGTGTTTGCGTAGGGGATATATAATATTATTATAACTTACACTATATATTATATATAAATATTACGTGTTAGCATAGGGGATATATAATATTATTATACCTTACATTGTATAAATATTACGTGTTAGCGTAGGGGATATATAATATTATTATACCTTACATTATATATTATATATAAATATTACGTGTTAGCGTAGGGGATATATAATATTATTATACCTTACATTATATATTATATATAAATATTACGTGTTAGCGTAGGGGATATATAATATTATTATACCTTACATCATATATTATATATAAAATAAAATTGATGTTTTTACAAAATTGGTACCCCAGGGAAACATCACTGTTGTTCACCGGTCGACAAATGTTATGTTCCACGTCTGTCCGGAAATGTATCCGTTTTTGCATTCCGGAAGATAAAATCACAAATATGAAGTTTATGAAAACACAAGATAAAAACACACAAATAAGTGTTTAATGCATTCAACATTATTGTAAATAGAGTTTCGGTATAATAAAACAATTATTGCCTACACTTGCGGTGAACAACATCCCAAGGATGAACAATTATGATGTTCACCTTAAGGGCAGGTAATAATTGTATAATGTGTATCGTTTCAAAAAACAACTAAACCATACAAAACGGTCAAAGGGACGTAACTGTAAAACATACAAAAAAGTAGCAATGAAATGGTGCGAAATGTAGCGAGAAATAAAATAACATAAAGTAAAAAGGATAATTCCATTGTGAAATTCTCATCTTTATTTAACTCAGAAAATTCTGTAATTCACAGCTATCTATATAATAATGTACTTTAATATTAAGAAATATCTAAAAAAAATATTTATAAATTGTAAACATGAGTCAATGTAAAATATCGGTCATATTTTCAGAAATAAGTAACATTAGATTTTGACTCAAAATGGTTTCTGAGGAGGAAATTAAAGGTGAAATGCTAATAGGATAATAAATTATCGATAGATGCCAAGAAATGGCAAAATATCACATAGCCTATAGTCATGTTCCTTACAACAGATAACATGACAGGTGCCACATGTTGAGCAGAATCTGCTTACCCTTCCAGGTAGTACTAATAATAAAACCCTAAATGCTCGCTTACTCGCAAGGGTTATAACGGGATGCCATTACACGTAATGGAGCAGCCGCCAAGATTTTTTGCACTCGCTTACAGAGTTTCTGACGCCTGCATTTATCAATAATAAGACATAACCTTTCCTTTTGTCCATTATTATAACAAGTTTTTATCACCTACCAGTATTTTAGAATGTAATTCCCACAAAATAAAAATCCATGTTTGAACATTTTAAATTTCGTCATTTCCGGCCTCACTATTTGGATGTCGATACCATATTTGGCGATTTGAGGCATGAATGTTTACATCACTGTGTAGTAAGAAATACCATATTTAGAAAAGCTTCGCCTTCCGTAGTTTCTGGTTATGGAAAACGATCGATAAATTTGAATAAGGTTGTTGCTACCTTTGAAAAGCATATATTTCTCAGCCAAACCGACTTAACAAGGACTGGGATCATCAGTAATAGTTATAATGAAATGCTTGAAGCGTAAATAGTGAGTTTTTATGTTTCAACTCCAACTTTTTTTTTGCTCCATTGTGACGAATGGGACCGCGTTGTAGCTCTGCTGAGACACAAGTTTGTCACAGGAGCTACATTATTGCAGTTACCTTCCATGCACCTGATTTCACTCTTGGTTTTTAGTGGAGTTTGTGTTGCTCGATCTTTAGTTTTGTGTGTAATGTTTTGTAGTTCGTTGTTTGTACTTTTGTCCTTTTTCTTTTGGCCATTGTGTTGTCTGTCCTTCTTCTATTTATGACTACTGATTACTTCCCCGTTGATATCTTCTATTTATGACTACTGATTACTTCCCCTTTGATATCTTCTATTTATGACTACTGATTACCTCCCCTTTGATATCTTCTATTGATGACTACTGATTCATTCCCCTTTGATATCTTCTATTTATGACTACTGATTACTCCCCCTTTGATATCTTCTATTTATGACTACTGATTACTTCCCCTTTGATATCTTCTATTTATGACTACTGATTACCTCCCCTTTGATATCTTCTATTTATGACTACTGATTACCTCCCCTTTGATATCTTCTATTTATGACTAGTGATTACTTCCCCTTTGATATCTTCTATTGATGACTACTGATTACTTCCCCTTTGATATCTTCTATTTATGACTACTGATTACTTCCCCTTTGATATCTTCTATTTATGACTACTGATTACTTCCCCTTTGATATCTTCTATTTATGACTACTGATTACTTCCCCTTTGATATCTTCTATTTATGACTACTGATTACTTCCCCTTTGATATCTTCTATTTAAAACTACTGATTACTTCCCCTTTGATACCTTCTATTTATGACTACTGATTACTTCCCCTTTGATATCTTCTATTTATGACTACTGATTACTTCCCCTTATCTTCAAACTTTTCTTGTACACAATACCTACGTAGTTTTGAGTTCCTCTATTTGATCACGTTTCTTTTCCGTGTCCTCCTTGTATTGTTTTATCAATCTTTCGTCTTCCGTAATCTGGTCATTTTCTAATTGAAGTCTTCTAATTATGTAGTCCTAAAAAATAATAATAAAGGGTTAGAGTTATAGTGTTCAACGCCATTTTCAACAATATTTTAGATATATCGTGGCGGTCAGTTTTATTGGTGGAGGAAACCGGTGTGCCCCGAGAAAACCACCGATCTGTCGCAAGTCACTGACAAACTATCACATAATGTTGTATCGAGTATACCTTGTCATGAGCGGTCTTCCAATTTACAACAATGGTTAAAATATGTTACCTTGACAACAGAAAGTGTAGCTGTAGAGTTGTGAGCTAGTGTCTGTATGACCAGTAATGGTGGTAGCAAATTTTTCTTGTCAATATCTGGGAAAAGTCAAGGAAAATGTTTACATGTAAATTAAAGAATTTAGTCAAACCCTGAAAACTGTCACCAGTATCCATTAAAATAAAATAATACAATCTACTATCAATTCAAGCAACACTTTTGTATGTTAAAATGAACAAAATATCTAGGATTTTTGTTGTTGGAGAATATCACTTTCTTTTACATACAATTCATAGACTTAAAGATACATAAATGTAGTTTAAGATTGATTGATTGTTGTTTAATGCCAACTTGAGCAATATTTCAGCTTAACGCCAACTTGAGCAATACTTCAGCTATATCGTGGCTTGAACACATGTTATAAATTAATTTCTCAACTAGAAGACCCTTAGATTTAAGACATATTTGTATATAAAACAATTGGGTTATAGGGTCAGGATTAGGGTTATGGTAACAATATTTCAGTTACATCATGGAGGTCAGTTTTATTGATGGAGGAAACCTGAGTACACTGAGAAAACCACCGACCTGTCACAAGTCATTGACAAAACTTATCACATAATGTTATATAGAGAAAACCACCGACCTGTCACAAGTCATTGACAAAACTTATCACATAATGTTATATTAAGTACACCTCGCCTGAGTAGGAAACTCACAACTTTAGTGGTGATAGACACTGATTGCATAGACCAAACTACTACATTCACTGAATATGGTACTGTTTTGACAACTATTTTACCTATTTTGTTCCTGTATTTAAATACTGTTATAGTGACAGCCAGAGATTTTGAACCGTAATGAGAGCAGGAGGTTTGGCGCTTTAAAATCTGATTCAACCCACCATTTCTTTAGAAATGCCTGTACCAAGTCAGGGTCATTACGGTTTTCACAGTTTTCCGGTTGTTGACTGATTTTGTCTGTTTATATAATTATGAGTTTTGACTTTCCCTTTGTTCGGAGTTTGGTAATTTTGTTATTACCCTTACATACTAACTACATACATACTCAACATATTTGTATATAAAATAATTGGGTTATATGTACAAATAAAAGAAAACTTAAAACAATAAAACCCTATATTTAGAACCTATGTTATCTTAACAGTGATTTTCCTACTCATTTGTATCTGGGGCCCGCGTCCCTTATAATTGGGTAAATTATGTAAATGAAGCTGTGTTAGGTAATAAAGAATTTGAATTTGTTGTTTCTGAAGTGACACTGATAGTGGTAGCAAGGCGTTCAACTTCTGGGGGACATAGTTTATCAGTACTAGTGTCGGTGATGATGACCGGTAGTGGGTCGGACTTACTTTAAAGCACAAACAGTTTCACTAGCTTTATTAACGTCATCAACCTCATTGCTCTCGGTCAGTAAAACTTTTTTTAATAATCCAAAGGATTCAAGTTACCTGTACTTGCTTCCATCATTACTGGTAAATAATTTTTTAACATATTATTTAGAATTATGCAACGTTGTGACATATTTATTTTTAACTTTATAACTCAATTGGCAATAATTCGCGTATTCCACTTCATCAACTGTTTTCCATTTTTAATTCCCAATGAATTGACAAAATATAAAGCAATGTAAATCACAGGACATTTTTACTATTTTATTTTAAATTTATTTCAATAAACATCTTTAATATAAAATTTATTTCAAATACTACAATTTCCTTTTTCGTTTTTCTGACGTTTTATCGCAGTCCGGTACATGCCACTTTCAACAAATCAAGCGACCCAATATACTGCATTGGTTCCCGGTATCTTGTGCGTAGTATTTCGCTTGCATAATAAAAACAAACAGTAACCAAGTCATCAACTTGAAAATATTCGACTTTTAATTTCATTTGAAAAAGCTTTCATTAACGATTTTTACGAATAATTTTATCACCACACTATTGGGTATTTCCCCCTATGAAATTGGAAACAAGTGCCTTTTTCACATTGGGACTGGGGCCGATATTCGGCCCCAAAAACGCAGTCGGAAAATCACTGATCTACTGAAATTTTATTAAATATGTAAGGATACGAGCTAGAACATCCATCAGCTGTGGTTTACAGTTTTCTTCCTTCCTGGCAAAGTACGACAAAGCCTGTACCCACAAATTAGAATCTTGAGCACTGAAATAATAATATAGACATAAACTAGATGTGTCGGAACGACACGAATGTCCTCGCCATGAATATTAAGGAGGATCGTAAATGTTTCACCCTTTTTTAATTCCCTCAGGAATGGGCTAAGAATAACAAATGAATTTCAAAGTTGATCAGTAACTTATAATTATACACTCTCATACCAAAAAGAAAGTCAATATCTCAAATGATAGTGAAATAAAGTGGTGACAACTAAATATTTGGCCAAATTTCAAAGTCCAAGGGCCATAACTCGGCCAAAAATCATTGGACCAGAACGAAATGTAAATTTGATCTGTAACTCATCATTATACGCTAATATACCAAACATCAAGCCAATATCTCCAAGCATAGCGAAAAATAGTGGTTAACAACTAAATATTTGGCAAAATTTCAAAGTCCAAGGGCCATAACTCGGCCAAAAATTACTGGACCGAAACGAAACGTAAACTTGATCTGTATCTTATCATTATACACCCACATACCAAATATCAAGTCAATATCTCAAAGCATAGCAAAAAAAAGTGGTCACAACTGTTTTATTTCGGAATTACGGACATGGGTAACACTATATGTACCGGCCACTTAGTGACGGGGACATAAAAAATATACATATGTTACCTCATAGAGATGACATTTTAGCTGCATTCAGAGGTTTTCCAATAAAACATGCTTATTTTACCGACAACCACAATGAAATGACCTTGGTAAGAAATAATACCTACACGAAAGAAAAACACATTTACAACAAGCAAATCATTTTATATAGATGATATTAATCTATGGCTCCGTCTGTAAGCATAGTGTGATGTACACTTGGATTGGCGTCCAATGAAATTACAGCAATTTTTTAACAATCATAATATAATTGACGATCAACAAATTTGCAACAACAAAAAAAACCACATGGGTATCAGAATTTTCACATGTCTTTGTAGGAAATAAAACTTGTCCCAATATTAATCAATAAATATTAACGTTAATCAAATTGGAATGTGGAATATTGAAAAATATGCACATGTGAAAGTATTTATATGGATACTGTCATATTCAACCTTGGTATTTTAGCATCTCTTCAATTTATATCAGAGGATAACAAATACTCAAAAGCACCCTTGTAGGCATAAAGGCAGGGGTGGTACGATCCCTCCAACCCTTTTAAAAAATCAAGAAGGACTATACAGTTTAGATTTTGGTTGAACTATGGCTATCAAAGTCAGCATTTCAGTTGAGCTATGACTATTAAAGTCCAGATTTTGACCCCTTGCCCACAAGACCATCTTTCATTGCAAGGTGGCATACCCTTTGACAAATCCTGGCAACCTGTTTGTTACCTACAATTTAACTTACCCAAATTTTTTACATGTATCTATTACATGTACATAATCATCATGTTCCATGTGGTATCTAAGTATCTGTTGGTATCTGTAATGATAGAGGTTAAGGCTAAGGTCAAGGTTATCAATACATGTATCAGTATAATAGGATGAAACATGGAGGAAGCATGACCTATTGTGAGGGTGAAAGTTTTCGTGGATTACTCATAAAAGACTTACTTGTGTGTTCTTAAATTTGTGGGTTTGGAATAACAAAAATATAAAAATACAGTCAAACATGTCAAAACTGTACCCTAAATAAACTGAAACCCTGCAGAAACTGATCCCTAAATAAACTGAAACCCTGCAGAAACTGAACCCTGCATAAACTGATATTTAAATAAAGTCCTAATTGTAGGAATTGTTTGTTAATTTAACCTGTATGTAATGAACACCTGTCTATTACGATAAAAAAAAAGTTGGTCCCAAGAAAGTTTGGTAGAGACAGGTTTCACTGTTTGAACAAATTGTATTATTATTATAACTGTTCTGGTTAGGCCATGAGAAAATGATTGTCGGTTTCCCCTAACCCGATCGGGTCAAATTTTTACTGCTGGGTTGTTATCTTTTATTACTAATAAATAAAATAAAATAAAATAAACACCGGCCGTGTGTCTTCTAATTCAGTGATATGGAGATTTTTGTTATCGTAAACAATTTCAGTCGTGTCTTTTTCAATGTTTTTCCACATGTCAAGGTCATTGATCGCCAAAGCGCTTACGATATCGGTAAAATGACCATGATTTAAAACGTGTACATGACATACAGTACGTATAAAATGGCCATCGCCGGTGTTCCCAGTGGAACCATTCTGGCTGTTCTTACAGAAATGTTCGCATTTATCAAACGAAATAAGAGTGATGCAACATCTTTTGCATAGCAAAAGCCATTATGATATATTTTCTGACCTTCACGAGAAAGATAGCAAAACCCTGATTTGCAATATCTCTTGAAAATTGAGAAGAAGAAAAAAAACAAACAAAACAACCCTACCTGCCTGCCCTTAAAAATTTTCCTATGTTAGGGGAAACCAACAATCAATTTTACATGGCCTTAATGGAAGAAAACATTATACTTCGTTAAATTCTTAAATTCGAGGATTGGTTGACAAATGAAATCCTCAATAACAAGTACAGTGAGCCTCTATATCTATGGTATACATTGTAATAAATGGATACAATACAAGTATGATACAAGGAGCAAGATACAAATCTTGTATCCAACACTTGTCCTATATAGTTAAAATATAACTGAGATATTTGTGACATTAATATTTCCTTATTAAAGGAACATTATCTGCCAAATCGTAAATTTTTGTTACCCGTAAAAATTATCAGATATGATTGATGCCTTAATACAACGTGTTTCTGTAACTTATAAATGTTATGAAATGTACGCGCATCGGGGAAAAATCGTGCAACTGCTCGTGTTTTGAGATTGATCAAGAGATGGACGCCATCTTATTAATTATCGACATTGTTTACAGAGTTTGTCGAATCATCATTAAATCAGTACAACAAAGCACTTATTTCTTATTTTCTGTGAATCTGCTTTTAGTCGGCGTTAATTACGGACAAAGAACCATGTAAGTTTGCAGTTAATAAGCGACAAAATACAAATTATTCGTTTTTACCTGTCACTAGTAAGGTCAGTTGCATACGGAAAAAGCGAGGTCAAATTATTTGCTTGCAAGGAAATAACTAATCGATGGTAATTTTCGTTCTGAAAAGGTGAAAAGTGGTTCGATAAGCTGTTTCATGTGAAATATTTACTTTTATTTCATCATTTTAAAGCTATTTACCAATTTCCAAAACATAATTTTTTTGGTCAAAATCGTAGCTAATAAATAATAACAACTTTAATAATTGTTTTTACAATTAAAGTTTCCCTCTTATAAAGTTAATCCCCTCAACAGTCGTATATATTTTTTTTCATTCTATTACTTACAAATGTGCTTTCTCGTAAAGATATAAAATTCCTGCTTTGAAGTTGTTCATCTGACACAGTACAAGGGCTTGGTCAAGGTCATATTTAGCCTTCAATACAAAATAAAACAATTCCATATAGTTTGAAAAAAATATCATCAAGTCTGTTGAGAATAAGCTTCATTTATTTATATTGCATAAATATCCTTTTATTTTGGTTTTAACATTGTTTAGCATGATAAATAGGTAACAGTACATCTGATGTCGTAACTTAGCAACAATTATTATCTTGCTCAGTTCAGAATAAAAATGTTGTTATGTGAAGACGTTTTTCTGTTATTTCATTAAATTACATGTCAGGGTCAATAACATTTCGTCTTCATCTATCACAAAATGTCTATAAATTGGAGATTTGGGGTAAAACAAACATTACTTTTAATCCATTTTTCATCTATTTTTCTATGATATGAAAAGAAATCTAATAAAGACCAATACAGATCCTCACTTATCAAAGTTTAAAAGACAAAATAAGGCAAAACAATGTTAAACTGTTGTTACTTATGAGACCTTCATCTTTTCTATTTATATTCCTGTTGGGGGCCACCATGGTCATGATTGTATAGTAGTTTGATTTACAACTACCTATGCAATCAGTCCCTATCATAGAGATGCCAGTCAAAAATCAATTACAGGGGATGCTTGCTGGTTTTTTGACCATTAGATAGAGCTCAATCTAAGAAGACTTTTGAGCCTTCATTTGTAAAAATCGGATGAAGGGTTCAAAAGTTATGAGCATTTGAAATTGCCTATTTTTGGTCAATAATTTTCCCAAGATGGCCGCCATCAATAATGGTTTTAATGACTGTTTTAGAGTTCTGATTTTTTGTGCAAACAGCAGATAATGTCTCTACTTTTGTTTTTTTCCATAGATTATAAGTTGTTCTGTCAGAAAAATGAAAATGAACATGTTTGAAGTAATATTCGCCATTTGTTTTACTGTCCAAAATGTGTCGGAGCCACTTTTGATCTTGACCGAAAGGTCCATTATGGCTTACATTGCCATATTTTTGTCAGAAAATAACTTATCTGACATCATAATAGAAGAAATTGTATGTAGAAATACTTGTGTTGAGTGCAATTATAACATATGAATCACCTTTTACATCTTTTTGTGGAATTATGAATCCATAAAGGTGGGTGTGCAATTAGTGTTCAATACTATTTGAGAATGGCACCGTTTCACAGCAGTTATATGGAAAAATGACACAAAAAGCTTCATATTTCCTAAACTAAAAATGATATCCGTACAAAATTTTGAAGACAATACCACAGAGTTGTGCACATTCTGTTGGACGTGATGCTTTTTTGTCGACACAAGAAATGGCGGCCATTTTGTTCAAAATGGCTGCCATTTTTTCATAAAATTCCTCAGACAGGGAACCTGTTCCAAGATAATTTGATCAATTTTTTTATCAATATAATTAATATCACTGAAAAAAATGGATATGTAGGTTTGTACCAATGACCTCTTATTTGCTTTAGCATTTTATTACGGAATAATTGTCATAATGGTGGCCATTTTGAAAACAAAATGGCTGCCATTGCTTTAAAATTTGTTGCGTAAATTTACGTTTTTTAAGATTACTCCATCGTTTCTAGTCAGAATTTGATCATCAAGGTACCAAATTAAAGATATTTTAAAAATCTATAACCTCAAGTAACTAATAACTTAAACTAAATACTTTTCATTTCATATATACCACCAATATGTAATCCCCCCAAGGGGTGAAGATTCCAGACACCTACCCCTTGCCGAAAATTTAACTGGTTGGCTTGATATACATGTAGGTGTTTTTGTTTTCCTACCTCAATGTCTTGCAATCATAATGTAGCTGTACAATTGCTGAAAGTGATGCTATATGCATCAACCATCCAACAAGCATGATAGTGAAACACCTCTAAACTGAACTTCCTTAAGATCAACTTGTGTTTAAAATAGATGGATATTATTTGCACGGTTTACACATTTCCTACAAAAGGCTACATCTGGAACCTGGAACTTTATTTAAAATAAAGTTATGTTGTTTATATAGGATGCTGTTTATATTCAGGTTTCCCTTTATTACAATTTGAGCAAGTAAATTTGTTTCAATCTTACTCTCCATGTCGTTCGAATCCCGCTCATGGTAACTTAAGGTGTACTTGATAACACATTATTGTGTGATAAAATTCGTCAGTGACTTGCAACAGATCTGTGGTTTTCTCCAGGTACTCCGGTTTACTCCACCAATAAAACTGACCACCACGATATAACTGAAATATTGTTGAAAGTGGCATTAAACACCATAACCCATCCCCTAACCCTACTCTCTGTGTCAAAGTTTCAGTCTTGCCCATTACTATTCTAATTTGCTTCTTAAAACATGTTCAATGAAAACAACCAAAATATTAAGTTCATTCATTTATTATTCAGGAAATATCTGGTGCATTTTTGAAATACATCATCTATTGTCACATGTATTGTGGTCTGAATAAATCCAGCTACATGCAAAACTAAATATTTCATTATGATATAAATTATGAACTCATGATCAGCTGTATATTATCCTGCAGTCCTAAGTTCAGGAAATATCCCAAGGTCAGCTTGGATCACACACATGTCTTTGACCAGCAAAGCATAATGTCAGGTAAACTGGAAAAAAACAACAGAAGCTGGAAGGGACCACACAGAAACAGTTCTAACTAGTCTACATTGTACTTATTATCCTTTCATAACTACCATTATAATAAATATAAATTCACAATGTATTTAGACAAAAAAAATTACCAGAGTTTCAAATTTTTGGTATTGACCCCAAAGTTTTTATTGACATTGTTGGACAAAGTTAAAGTCAGATCCTTGTTCTGTATAACCTAGGTAAAAATATGTTTTGTCTACTTATACTACCTTCCCCTTTTCGAGAATATTAGCAGAAACACTGGTTTTTTTTTTCATTGGTCTACAAATACATATGTATGCAATAAGTTATAACATTTTGTTTACTTTTATTTTAATTTAGTATGTAAATAATCAATCATGGTCAAGTATCCATGGAAGCTGGCAAATAAAAATGTAGCACCATGACAAAAATAAGAATAGAATTAACTTTCTGAAGAGTGAAGACTATAGTCTAGTATAAAAAAAAAAAAAAATATTTTGTACAAAGTGATTGACTGATGCAAAAAGAGGAAACTCCTATTCTAGAGCCCATACTCTCGTTTTCTAGTTGCTTGGACCAAGCTAGAAACATTTTATTTCCAAATATTTTCCTTAAAAAAAAAAGAGGAAATCAGCGGATTAGAGGAAAACTTTCATCTCTGTTTACACCCCCCCTTTTCAGTTTGTTTACCCTTTGTTTTGAACGCAAGTTGGAAGTATTATAAATTGACAAGAAGTTTTTCATAAACTACTTGAAAAGAAGCAATCCAAAAAATAAATCGTACGTTTAAAACATTGAGAAGAAGGTTTATACATACCTACGATAACACCTGTGTTACAACCAGCGTCGTTGACGTTACTATTTACTTTCTACTTCCAACGATGTACGACGTTCTCCTTCAGACATGTTTAGGGGCGTTTTAAATACTAAAAATCATCTGTGTTCGCGATCTAATATGGTTGAGATGGTATGCTTCCTACGTTGATATTGCAACAGAAAATACAAATATCGCCATCGGAGAACGCTACTCCAAATTTTTCATTGATTTGTTCATCTTGGAACTTTTGAGACGACCATTTTCCGCTTAGCATGCTCAGGAAATCGGAAGCGACTGTGACCATGCGCAAGCTACGAATCTGCGCTTTAATTGGATAATAATTATAGAACTATATAACGTCAGGAACATGCCGGGCAAGGCATTGAAATGGGGGGCCCTGGTGAAAAAAACCGTGCCGCGTTATATTTAAACGATTCCATATTAAAAGAAACAAAATTTTTAAAGATTTCAAACAATGTTTAGATAATTAATTAATGTAAAAAAATTATGTCTTTATATAGTATTATCTGTAAAAATCTGACATCAAAAATTGCATTTTCATGTATCAGCAGCTACCGGAAAACAAAATGGCGGCCGAAATAACGATAAGTCGGCATCTCTACCTATCAACACTAACGTTGTGAGCTCCAATCCTGCTCATGGTGAGGTGTACTTGATACAACATTATGTGATAAAGTTAGCCAGTGACTTGCAGCAGGTCAGCGTTTTCTCCAGTTTCTTCCACAAATAAAACTGAAATATTGTTGAAAATGGCATTAAGCACCATAATCCGCCATATTCCTGTCATTAAGTTTTTTGAAATTTATTCTAGAATCACCTTCATGTTCGTAGATTTAGGAAATATTTTTAGATAAATCCATCAATACAGTAATAAACTTTAACAAGATATTTTAAATACAGACCTCAGGATTCTTCAATAAATCTTCTGTTTTTCTCACTTTATCTGTTTTCACCTGTAATTACACAAATATTAGTTTTAATATTATTTTGAAACTGTAATAAAAATGTAGGTATCAAATTTAATGTGCACGAAACGTTTCTGGAATAACCTTCATCAGGTCAAAGTCAAAAGATTATAAATACAACTAGTCTGAAAGTTTGTGGGGGCAAGAATTCATTCTAATGCAAAACATGACATTCTCAAATGATCTATTAAGCTTTTCTAACATTAACAATATTAGATTCCGCAAAATGTATTTGACATTTTTACCACATAAACGTCATAGTAAAGACATGACGTCATATTTTTAATTCCAGAATAAAACATGGAATACTTCTACTTTAGCAGACTCTAACCTTAACCCTAACTCTTTTGTTGTTATATCCACATGGTAACGAAATGAAAGGTTATGGGGTCATGCACGTTGATTATTACAATATCTGACTTCCGGGGTCCGCCAAAGTAGATTCTACCCTAAAATGTAAACATTGTCTACAGATCTATTGAATATAACAAAAGCAACAATTACCTCCACGTGAAAATTTCCACGTTTAGATGATTCAGTGTTTACTGTTTAATAGACTAAAGACCCTTCCAAGGTATTTGTATATAAATATATAATATATCTTACAATAATATCTTTCTCGTGTACAATGTCATGTAGATAGAGCTCTAACACTGTGTTGTATAACATACTAGGAGTTTGGTTGTACCTGTAAAATAAACAAATATAAATATTCAAAATAATTTGCATAATTAGTTGTGCATAATACACTTTTTTCTGCCAAAAAAAAAAAAATACAAAAATACAAACCTTTAATTTGAAAATTATGTATTAAACTATCGTATCATTGAGAATTATGTATTAAACCCTCGTATCATTGAGAATTATGTATTAAACCCTCGTATCATTGAGAATTATGTATTAAACCCTCGTATCATTGAGAATTATGTATTAAACCCTCGTATCATTGCGAATTATGTATTAAACCCTCGTATCATTGAGAATTATGTATTAAACCCTTGTATCATTGAGAATTATGTATTAAACCCTCGTATCATTGAGAATTATGTATTAAACCCTCGTATCATTGAGAATTATGTATTAAAATTATCATGTCAGATGGACATCTACATAATTTATTGATCCAAGAATTAATATTCAGATGCTATCTCACGAAATTATTATCATACAAAAATATCATGATTTGTTCTATAATATCATGTGAAGTTTATTCACATCTCCACACACACAAATTTAACTCACAAATTTAGTGGTGGTTATGCTAAAAAAATTATGTGGTGAAAATTGGACATGGATAAATCCTGTATTCCCTGTGTCTTCTGAGTAGAGGTGTAGCTGTACAGTTGTCCTTCTCATATAAGGTCAGATAGTAAAAAAAAATATTAAATTGCCCCCTTAAGAGAGGCCACTTATTCAGTACAGAGGGTGTGTCCTCATATGAGAGGGACTATTGTAGTTTTAGAGGTAGTAATATATACCTTGATCATGTGTTCTAAAAACTCTGTAAGTTTGGGAGAATTGTTGACAAAGATGTGGATAAATTCTTCAGCACTGGCTTTCTGTATTCTTGGTATTCCTCCTGAAAATACATGTTGAATAAAAAAAATAACAAGATTTACAAATATTCACAAATTTCTAAACCAAGCATCAGCTGACATAACAGTAATTATTTCAAGGGTTATGAGTGATTAATGCCACTTTCAACAATATTTCAGTTATATCATTGTGGTCAGTTTTATTGGTGGAGGAAACCTAAGTATCAGGAGAAAATCATCGACCTGTCATAATTCACTGACAAACTTTATCACATACTGTTGTATCGAGTACACCTCATTTGTGCAGGATTCGAACCCACAACTTTAGTGGTGATAGGCACTGATTGCATAGGTAGTTGTAATTCCAACCACCATATGATCACAATCACGACCGCCCATCAGACAAAGGGAGATAAATTGAGAAATGACAAACTAATTATTTAATGCCTATTAAAACAAACAATGAGCACAGTGGTTCTATTAGAAAATAAACATCTGTAGTCATTCTTTATGAGAATTTGATGTCTTGCCACATTTGTGTGCCTGTCCATAGCCATGACATGAATTTCTATTGGCACATGTGGTCTTTTTTATGTTATATAATTTGAGAGGTGATAGTTTGTTTTTGGTAGAATTATTGACCATTACTGTTTAAACCTTCTTTTCATAATTTGTCTTTCTGTATATTAGACACCTATATGTGTATTTGGGGGGGAGGGGGGGATGGAGGGGGGAATAAATGTATGACAGCCATACAGTCTTTGTGCTAACCCACTTGTACGAAGCCTGGGGCAAGTAAAACTGGATTTGGTTAAGTGAAAATTATGAAAGAATTTGTTTGAATATATAGACATTTTTTTCTAAATTTGACTTTGGGCAAGTAGGTGAAAAAAATTAAGGCGAAGACTGGTTAGACTTAGTTTGTTCATTTGGAACATGACTTCCCTACTAGTTGTAAAGCAGTAAAATTACCTTCTAAATTCACCTGGTCAATAAGAGGCCCTGAAATAAAAAGTTATATAATAATGTACATAATTATCTATAAATATTCAAAAATTCAATAACAGACTCTATTAATGGAACATGATATTATAATGAGCATATAAAAAGTTTGTTACTAATTTCAAGTGGATCTAACATATTATGAGTGAGTAATTAGTGCATGTTTGTTCTTTAGCACCAACAGAGCAATTTTGTAGCCATATCATGGCAAGAACATGTTATATTTCAATAAGATGTTGATGATGTCTGCTTTATAATAGACAAACAAGCTTAGTTGGATTTTAACTTAGCTGTGTCACTGAAGTAACAGTTCATGGGTAGAAAATGTGTTCCACTCGGGCATATTATCCTGATATTTAATCGACCAGTCTTTGTTCTTACGTCTTGATGCTGAATGCTAAGCAGAGAAGCAACAAAAATCTATTTCATAGTGTTTGGTTTGATCCAACCAGGGGTCAAACACACAATCTACCACATTCAAGGCAAGCACGCTAAACAAATAAAATTACACCACAGATTTCTTTAAAAATCTGTTACAGAAATCAGGTGGATCTAACATAAAAAGAAATTTTCTAAAGTGAAAACCGCAAAAAATGAGAGGGACTCTCCTCCTCTCTTAGTAACAATGAGTACAAGTTTTAATAGAATCAGTTGAAGGAAACTTTTTAGTAGCCTTGTTAATCAATATACTAAGAGAAAAGTTTATGACATATGCCTGTTGAAATACTGTTATTTAATCCAGTGAAATAAATCATTATTCCACTGCATGATGTCACAATCGAAAATAGCATCTGTCAAGGGAAATCACTTTCCTTTTTGAAAGCTCTTGTAAGTAAAAACAAAAGTAAAAAACTTAATGTAAAACTACTGTTGTATTACGAATATCCAAAATAATCACTATTAACCAAACAACGATGATAATTCACTCCTTTGTCAATTACTGCATTGTTCGGTTACTTGTGATATATTTTTGATATTTGGAATGCAGAGAGTAGTTAGACTATTGTAACAGGAACACTCCCCTACCAAAGGTCATAGGAACCGTGGTGGGTTCGTACCCACCTCTGCTAACTGCCTTAGTGGAGGTCTCCTTTACCTCAGTTGGTAGAGCGTTGGCTTACAATACGAGAGGTCCCGGGATCGAATCCCATCGGGGACACTGCATTTTTCGGAGGTAAAACATGTTCTACTGTTACACTATAAATAGTTGACCTTGGTGATAGGTTATTATTAAGGTCACTTACTATCAGTAGGTCTATAATCTGTACATAATCTCTTTAGTAACTCTGTCGTCTGCTGTGGAACTTCTGGCATTAACATTTTCCCGTATTTTTTCAAATTTTCCTCAGCCTACAATATATGTGTATGCAAATAATAATGGTTCATGGAATGGAAGGAAACCAGTTTAATAACTGCCCTGGTTACCTAAAATTTTAAATAATGTACCAAAATGTGAAGGGTATTGAAACTTTACTTGTCAATATAAAACTTGTTATTACATAGATTCTGGTGAAATACTGAGATTTCCCTAGTGAAAGCAATTCACTGCATGATGTCACAGTAGCAATGTCCTCAAAAAAGAATTATCATTAAGCATCCAATCAGAAAGCAATTGCAATAATGGCATCCGAGTTAATTAATTTTTTAAAGGTAATGTGACCTCTTGCAATTGATGTTTCAAAGTGAAAATATGATTTGACCCATTTAACAGTTTTTGTGTCTTATATTTATTTCCAAATAATGCATCGTTTCATATCTCTAAACAGTCAAACCTACTTCATCAAATTTGAGTTTTCCTATGTACTCTAAAGCCTTCTGATAATCTTTGTTATCCTCCAGTTGTATAAGTAGGAAACGGGAGTACCCGGAGAAAACACACGTTCATAGAATTTTGATGAAAAATTCATGACGGAAGTCAACTGCGTCATCAGGATAATGTGTCAGAGTGGGGCGACATATCTATCTGTGGACTGTTTTTCAGTGATCTAGCACTATAAAAAACAACTAAGCGTGTTGGTTTAGTATAAAGCGGACCTCATCATCATCTCATTGAAAATTAACATATTCTCGCCATGATATATCAGAAAAATAGTTGCCATTAAACAACAATCACTCACTCACTCTAAATAAGGGGACATTGTTTCATCACTAATGACGTACTTCATCAAATTCTAGTTTTCATATGTACTCTAAAGCCTTCTGATAATCTGTATTATCCTCCAGCTGTATACGTAGGTACCACTCATGTTTCTGATGCTTCTCTGCTAAGAACAGGGCATGTTTGTGGTAACAGGCTTGTCAACATACTTTCATGGCCGTTTCAACATCAAAATCTACTTCTCTGTCTTTTGTCTAAAAAAAAAGAACAATAAAATTTGTCACTAATACATTACAGCAAGAAACAAAACATTCTGGGACTATTTTAAATCATAAAATTATGTCTACATTAAAATTAGTATTCTGTAAGAATTAAATCTCTTAGAACTATGTCCTTTTTGGGTTGGTATTTCTATTTAGTTTATATGGAAATTTATCATTTTTTTCCATCTTTTTCTCCATAAAAATGCATACTTACATAATTTCCAGCATTTTATTATATCAAAATACCTACCAATGAAAGACAACTCGTACAAGAAAAAGAATTTTATATTCCAAAACTGAAAAAAACAAATACTTGAATTTATATGAAAGGGCATAAACTTAAATTTATAAGTTTTTGCATTTCGTTTTCCATGGAAACTTTATATACATACCATAATATACTTGTCTAATTTGTTGACATCCTTCAGTTTGGTATAACAGTTCAGTAACAGTGTTGTGTGTTCCTCTGTAGCATGTTGTGCTTTATGTAAAGCTTGTAGGTATTTAGTTAGATTGTGGATTCTTTGTGCATCTAGAAACTGAAAAATATATAGTATAATGAACTTCATATCTCTATTGAAAATTAAACTGTTTAAAACTAAAAACACCAAAATTAAGTAAGAAAGGATATGGATGTAAACGAACATGAGAGACTATCCAACATTACACTTGGACACTTGGTATGCTTTGGCCTTCAATAATATATACAGTTGGTCTGAGCGTGATACGTCAATGGCTTTTTTCGGAAGCGTGACACGTGAAAGTCCCTGACAATAAACGGTAATCAATCCATGCAGATAAGCGTGAAACATGAAATATCCAAATATCTAAGCGTGAAGCGTGGTTTTGCCAAATTGCGTGATTGCATGATTGGTACCCCCCCCCCCCCCCTAAAGGACCCCCTATACAGGGTTTTGATTGGATGATTTTAGAATATGAGTACTTTGATTATTTGAGTACTTTGATATAAAATTTAATTTATTTGAAGTATATCTTACAACAGGTGACAGAATCAAGTGGTGATAGACATCGACTACTTATTATTGTGGTCTAGATGGTCCCTACAATTTTTTACAGTGAGATTTTTCATGGGAACTTGACAAAAGAAGACTGAACTTGGACAAAGGTCAATCTCACTCAGGTCACCATTATTTAATAGCAGATTATGACTATCCAACTTATGTCTGGTTTTCTTGCTTCACAAAACATTTAAATTATTTGACTTTCCAACCAATCTTTTGACTATGATCCTGATGAAGGTTACATCAGAAATGTGTCACATGTACTAAAGTTGATGTCTACTTTTGTATTGAACCCATAAATCTAACAGAGAAATTAACATTAACAATCGCCTAATTAACATATCCATTGTAATATTTTACCCAAACTACAGACATGTTTTAGTAGTAGAATTTTAATTTCTCTGACATCATACTTATTTGTGACAGTAGTTGGTTGTTTGATTATTGTGTTTAATGCCACTTTCAACAATATTTCAGTTATATCATGGAGGTCAGTTTTATTGGTGGAAGAAACCGTAGTACCTAGGAGAAAACCACCAAACTGTTGCACGTAACTAATAAACTTTATCACATAATCTTGTAACGAGTACACCTCGCCCGAGTGTGATTAGAACTCACAACGTTATTGGTGATATGCACTTTTCAAGGCCATAGGCCATAGACCGGGTCTGAATAAAACGAGGCAAAGGGGGGTCTGGGGTGCTATTTCCCCCATTGGGGTGTTTGGAGAGCCCCCATTAGGTAAAGGGGGTCCTGGGGCAAAGCCCCGGAAGCTAACGTCTTTTTGTAATTTTTAGACTAAATTCTAAATTGAAAATGCCTTTTAAAAGTCAGCAATATAACTGCTTACTGCATTCACAAAATCTCAGACTTCTAAAATAAATGGATTACCCTGTTATATTTGTTTTCTGTTTATTGTTTTTGCTGTTATGCCATGTGTATAATGTATTGATTATTATTCAATCCCATGTGTGACAATTGAATATCTGGTCTAAAGCATGGGATCATAATAAAATTTCAGTTCAAATTTTAAACGGGTTTAAAATATCGACTATCACACATCATTCAGTGAATAAATATGTTTCGATATAATTTCTATTAATCCGATATCTGTCACTTTGCTATGATAATAAAGTGACAGATATCGGAATGTGCAAATCCACATTGATGCTTTGAAAGTTACCTTCATCTAATTTTCGTTTTAAAGATCCTGTCTTCAACCAATTGTGAAGTGACATGATGACTTTCCAAAGTCTTCTGCAATGCATTTTCGCGGGAGCAACTTCTGATATTCTCATGGTTTTACATCTGAATTTATGACATACAGGCTGCCGAATAACACTGTCACTGTTTAACAACTGTTAATCGAATATTACGTCCAATGAATTCATAATCCGTGATATTATAACAATGGATTTATGGGTGAAATTAGACAAATTTGAAGAAAAAAAACAAACTTTATTTAGGTTATACTTGCCGTTTCAAAAGTGAGGCATTTGCCTCCATTGCGCTACGGCCATGCTTTTGAGACAGTAAAATCATTGATTGACAGCCAGTAATTTTAATTATTTACAAGTACTAGAGGTATGTGTATGTTTTATACCTTATGACTAAAGTGTAGTTGTTTTTACAGCATTTCTAGTTTTGTCTGAGTGTCTTTCTCTTGAAGTTGATACAACTGAAAAACAAATGCCTTTGGTTAATGATAATAACTAAAAGCAGGGGCGGATTCAGGGAGGGTGCACCCGGCGATCTCCCCCCCCCCCCCCCCCCCCTAAAATCGAAAAAAAATAAGATTTTTTGACGTAAAATTGTGATTTTTCACACGAAATACCCCAAATATTTTCCCGCCTCCCTCCGCTCGGCGCAATTTTTTTTAAGTCCGCCCCTCATAACTTGAAATCCTGGATATGCCCCTGAAAAGAGCACCAGATGTAAAAATTCTGAACTTTCTTTTACTATATCTAAGATGACATATGGATAAATGAAAAATCATACATTATCAATTTAGAAAAGTTGGATATGGCACTGTGACAGAAAGCTAGACCTGTTAAATGGTAATACACTAGCCGAACCATTTAACAGGTCCAGCTTGTTTGTGTCCGTCAAGAGCATTATATCTAATCTTTCAAAACTGATAACATTTAAGTTATACAGATAAATCAGTTTAAACCGAACACTGAATAAACCATAATCCTGTAGATTTAAGAACATTTTTAATCTAGATTGTTATGCGCAGATAGATTTTCCATTCCACAGTTTTCCATCATTTTTTTCTTGACTTACATTAATATTGCCAACGATGTTCTCTTTGTCTCTGTTGTTCACTGTTGTTCATGTTTTGTTCGTTGATGTTCTCAGTACCGCTGTTAATGGCCTCTGTAATCTGTTCTAAGCTTTCTATTCCATCATTTCATGTTCTCAGTACCACTGTTAATGACCTCTGTGATCTGTTCTAAGCTTTCTATTCCATCATTTAATGTTTTCAGTACCACTGTTAGTGACCTCTGTAATCTGTTCTAAGCTTTCTATTCCATCATTTAATGTTCTCAGTACCACTGTTAGTGACCTCTGTAATCTGTTCTAAGCTTTCTATTCCATCATTTCATGTTCTCAGTACCACTGTTAATGACCTCTGTGATCTGTTCTAAGCTTTCTATTCCATCATTTAATGTTTTCAGTACCACTGTTAATGACCTCTGTGATCTGTTCTAAGCTTTCTATTCCATCATTTAATGTTTTCAGTACCACTGTTAGTGACCCCTGTAATCTGTTCTAAGCTTTCTATTCCATCATTTAATGTTCTCAGTACCACTGTTAGTGACCTCTGTAATCTGTTCTAAGCTTTCTATTCCATCATTTCATGTTCTCAGTACCACTGTTAATGGCCTCTGTAATCTGTTCTAAGCTTTCTATTCCATCATTTCATGTTCTCAGTACCACTGTTAGTGACCTATGTGATCTGTTCTAAGCTTTCTATTCCATCATTTAATGTTTTCAGTACCACTGTTAATGACTTCTGTAATCTGTTCTAAGCTTTCTATTCCATCATTTCATGTTCTCAGTACCACTGTTAGTGACCTCTGTGATCTGTTCTAAGCTTTCTATTCCATCATTTCATGTTCTCAGTACCACTGTTAGTGACCTCTGTGATCTGTTATAAGCTTTCTATTCCATCATTTCATGTTCTCAGTACCACTGTTAATGGCCTCTGTAATCTGTTCTAAGCTTTCTATTTCATCATTTGATGTTCTCAGTACCACTGTTAGTGACCTCTGTAATCTGTTCTAAGCTTTCTATTCCATCATTTCATGTTCTCAGTACCACTGTTAATGGCCTCTGTAATCTGTTCTAAGCTTTCTATTCCATCATTTGATGTTCTCAGTACCACTGTTAGTGACCTCTATGATCTGTTCTAAGCTTTCTATTCCATCATTTCATGTTCTCAGTACCACTGTTAATGACCTCTGTGATCTGTTCTAAGCTTTCTATTCCATCATTTAATGTTTTCAGTACCACTGTTAGTGACCTCTGTGATCTGTTCTAAGCTTTCTATTCCATGTTCTCAGTACCACTGTTAGTGACCTCTGTGATCTGTTCTAAGCTTTCTATTCCATCATTTAATGTTTTCAGTACCACTGTTAATGACCTCTGTAATCTGTTCTAAGCTTTCTATTCCATCATTTCATGTTCTCAGTACCACTGTTAGTGACCTCTGTGATCTGTTCTAAGCTTTCTATTCCATCATTTCATGTTCTCAGTACCACTGTTAGTGACCTCTGTAATCTGTTCTAAGCTTTCTATTCCATCATTTCATGTTCTCAGTACCACTGTTAGTGACCTCTGTGATCTGTTCCAAGCTTTCTATTCCATCATTTGATGTTCTCAGTACCACTGTTAGTGACCTCTGTGATCTGTTCTAAGCTTTCTATTCCATCATTTGATGTTCTCAGTACCACTGTTAATGACCTCTGTGATCTGTTCTAAGCTTTCTATTCCATCATTTAATGTTTTCAGTACCACTGTTAGTGACCTCTGTGATCTGTTCTAAGCTTTCTATTCCATCATTTCATGTTCTCAGTACCACTGTTAGTGACCTCTGTGATCTGTTCTAAGCTTTCTATTCCATCATTTAATGTTTTCAGTACCACTGTTAGTGACTTCTGTGATCTGTTCTAAGCTTTCTATTCCATCATTTCATGTTCTCAGTACCACTGTTAATGACCTCTGTGATCTGTTCTAAGCTTTCTATTCCATCATTTAATGTTTTCAGTACCACTGTTAGTGACCTCTGTGATCTGTTCTAAGCTTTCTATTCCATCATTTCATGTTCTCAGTACCACTGTTAGTGACCTCTGTGATCTGTTCTAAGCTTTCTATTCCATCATTTAATGTTTTCAGTACCACTGTTAGTGACTTCTGTGATCTGTTCTAAGCTTTCTATTCCATCATTTCATGTTCTCAGTACCACTGTTAATGACCTCTGTGATCTGTTCTAAGCTTTCTATTCCATCATTTAATGTTTTCAGTACCACTGTTAGTGACCTCTGTGATCTGTTCTAAGCTTTCTATTCCATCATTTCATGTTCTCAGTACCACTGTTAGTGACCTCTGTGATCTGTTCTAAGTTTTCTATTCCATCATTTGATGTTCTCAGTAAAACTGTTAGTGACCTCTGTAATCTGTTCTAAGCTTTCTATTCCTTCATTTGATGTTCTCAGTACCACTGTTAGTGACCTCTGTGATCTGTTCTAAGCTTTCTATTCCATCATTTAATGTTTTCAGTACCACTGTTAGTGACCTCTGTGATCTGTTCTAAGCTTTCTATTCCATCATTTCATGTTCTCAGTACCACTGTTAGTGACCTCTGTGATCTGTTCTAAGCTTTCTATTCCATCATTTGATGTTCTCAGTAAAACTGTTAATGGCCTCTGTGATCTGTTCTAAGCTTTCTATTCCATCATTTGATGTTCTCAGTACCACTGTTAATGGCCTCTATGATCTGTTCTAAGCTTTCTATTCCATCATTTGATGTTCTCAGTACCACTGTTAATGATCTCTGTGATCTGTTCTAAGCTTTCTATTCCATCATTTGATGTTCTCAGTACCACTGTTAATGACCTCTGTGATCTGTTCTAAGCTTTCTATTCCATCATTTGATGTTCTCAGTACCACTGTTAATAGCCTTTGTGGTCTGTTCTAAGCTTTCTATTCCATCATTTGATGTTCTCAGTACCACTGTTAATGAACTCTGTGATCTGTTCTAAGCTTTCTATTCCATCATTTGATGTTCTCAGTACCACTGTTAATGACCTCTGTGATCTGTTCTAAGCTTTCTATTCCATCATTTGATGTTCTAAGTACCACTGTTAATGACCTCTGTGATCTGTTCTAAGCTTTCTATTCCATCATTTAATGTTTTCAGTACCACTGTTAATGACCTCTGTAATCTGTTCTAAGCTTTCTATTCCATCATTTCATGTTCTCAGTACCACTGTTAGTGACCTCTGTGATCTGTTCTAAGCTTTCTATTCCATCATTTCATGTTCTCAGTACCACTGTTAGTGACCTCTGTAATCTGTTCTAAGCTTTCTATTCCATCATTTCATGTTCTCAATACCACTGTTAATGGCCTCTGTAATCTGTTCTAAGCTTTCTATTCCATCATTTGATGTTCTCAGTACCACTGTTAGTGACCTCTGTGATCTGTTCTAAGCTTTCTATTCCATCATTTGATGTTCTCAGTACCACTGTTAATGACCTCTGTGATCTGTTCTAAGCTTTCTATTCCATCATTTAATGTTTTCAGTACCACTGTTAGTGACCTCTGTGATCTGTTCTAAGCTTTCTATTCCATCATTTCATGTTCTCAGTACCACTGTTAGTGACCTCTGTGATCTGTTCTAAGCTTTCTATTCCATCATTTAATGTTTTCAGTACCACTGTTAGTGACTTCTGTGATCTGTTCTAAGCTTTCTATTCCATCATTTCATGTTCTCAGTACCACTGTTAATGACCTCTGTGAACTGTTCTATGCTTTCTATTCCATCATTTAATGTTTTCAGTACCACTGTTAGTGACCTCTGTGATCTGTTCTAAGCTTTCTATTCCATCATTTCATGTTCTCAGTACCACTGTTAGTGACCTCTGTGATCTGTTCTAAGCTTTCTATTCCATCATTTAATGTTTTCAGTACCACTGTTAGTGACTTCTGTGATCTGTTCTAAGCTTTCTATTCCATCATTTCATGTTCTCAGTACCACTGTTAATGACCTCTGTGATCTGTTCTAAGCTTTCTATTCCATCATTTAATGTTTTCAGTACCACTGTTAGTGACCTCTGTGATCTGTTCTAAGCTTTCTATTCCATCATTTCATGTTCTCAGTACCACTGTTAGTGACCTCTGTGATCTGTTCTAAGTTTTCTATTCCATCATTTGATGTTCTCAGTAAAACTGTTAGTGACCTCTGTAATCTGTTCTAAGCTTTCTATTCCTTCATTTGATGTTCTCAGTACCACTGTTAGTGACCTCTGTGATCTGTTCTAAGCTTTCTATTCCATCATTTAATGTTTTCAGTACCACTGTTAGTGACCTCTGTGATCTGTTCTAAGCTTTCTATTCCATCATTTGATGTTCTCAGTACCACTGTTAATGGCCTCTATGATCTGTTCTAAGCTTTCTATTCCATCTCATGATGTTCTCAGTACCACTGTTAATGATCTCTGTGATCTGTTCTAAGCTTTCTATTCCATCATTTGATGTTCTCAGTACCACTGTTAATGACCTCTGTGATCTGTTCTAAGCTTTCTATTCCATCATTTGATGTTCTCAGTACCACTGTTAATAGCCTTTGTGGTCTGTTCTAAGCTTTCTATTCCATCATTTGATGTTCTCAGTACCACTGTTAATGAACTCTGTGATCTGTTCTAAGCTTTCTATTCCATCATTTGATGTTCTCAGTACCACTGTTAATGACCTCTGTGATCTGTTCTAAGCTTTCTATTCCATCATTTGATGTGCTCAGTACCACTGTTAATAGCCTTTGTGGTCTGTTCTAATCTTTCTATTCCATCATTTGATGTTCTCAGTACCACTGTTAATGACCTCTGTGATCTGTTCTAAGCTTTCTATTCCATCATTTGATGTTCTCAGTACCACTGTTAATGATCTCTGTGATCTGTTCTAAGCTTTCTATTCCATCATTTGATGTTCTCAGTACCACTGTTAATGACCTCTGTGATCTGTTCTAAGCTTTCTATTCCATCATTTAATGTTTTCAGTACCACTGTTAATGACCTCTGTGCTCTGTTCTAAGCTTTCTATTCCATCATTTGATGTTCTCAGTACCACTGGTAATGACCTCTGATCTGTTCTAAGCTTTCTATTCCATCATTTCATGTTCTCGGTACCACTGTTAATGACCTCTGTGATCTGTTCTAAGCTTTCTATTCCATCATTTAATGTTCTCAGTACCACTGTTAATGACCTCTGTGATCTGTTCTAAGCTTTCTATTCCATCATTTGATGTTTTCAGTACCACTGTTAATGGCCTCTGTGATCTGTTCTAAGCTTTCTATTCCATCATTTGATGTTTTCAGTACCACTGTTAATGACCTCTGTGATCTGTTCTAAGCTTTCTATTCCATCATTTGATGTTTTCAGTACCACTGTTAATGGCCTCTGTGATCTGATCTAAGCTTTCTATTCCATCATTAAAGTGTTTTGTGATATCACACTCTACATTATACCAATGTCAAGTTCGTCTTGTTCTCTGATATTTCTTATTCCAGTGAGTTCAATCAACATAAATATTAAGTCCATTTCATCTTTGCATTTAATATTTCCCATCCTACTGCTTCCACCGTGACACCAAGTAGTAATCTTCTTATGAGAAGAGTTTGAAGATACCAAAGAGGTAATCAGAATCCGTGAATCGAGGGACTGACAATACAATGGCTAAAGGAAAAGGACAAACAACAATCTTAAAAAACAATATATAGAAAATTAAAGATAAGACTGAGTAACAAGAATTGCATCAAAAACGGGGTGAACTCAGTTGCTCCGGAAGGGTAAGCAAGCAGTTCCTTCTCCACTAGTGGCACTAGTACAGTTACAAACCTGGTGGTGAATGAGGCAAGAACTGTGGAGTGCTTGCGACATGCGAAACTTATCGATTTACAGATATTCCGTAATGGTTAATCAAGTCATGGTCATTGGTGTTGACCGTAAATCCTTCGAGGTAATGACTTCAACTTGACCAATAGGAACCCTTGGTTCGGTAGTTTCCCTATTAGCAGCTACACTCTTTCATCAAATCCTGATAGAAACCACAAGTTCTGGAATGTTGGACAACTGAGAGATATATACTCCATAAGCACGTACTGCTAGAATGTTGTTACATATAAATGAAAGATTCACCATGGGAAAATTGTAATCATATAATTTTTTGTAAGGTTTCGATCTTTACTGGACATCATTGCCAATTTTGAGGTTGATGTCAAGGTATGAAGGAAATCTAGCTGCATATGTGGTATCCTGTATCTAAAGCTCTTTGGGATAGGTGTGATCAACGAAATCACCAAACTATTCATCTATATAGCGGAACGTGAAATTAAAGGATTGGGCTAGCTTCTTTTCGTTTTACCTGAGAAGCCCCTGTATAAAGTCTGCCTCGTACGGATAAAGGAACAAGTCGGCGATAGGAGGAGCCCAGTTTGTACCCATATGTATGCCGATTATCTATTGAAAAACATGTCCACCAATAAGTTCCTAGATTATTCCAAGTCTCATTTCGGCGACATGACTATCATTGACATAAGCAAAATTATTCACACAGCCTTGACACCATATACCACCTGTCCTAAAAACAACAGGAAACACAGCTTTGTCGCTTGATAAATCATCTGGGCATTAGTATAAGGCAATCTGCTCTACAGTGGATCTTTATATGTAGCATGTTTCTCTGCTGTTACATATATAAATTCTGTACTGTTGTATTACTTTGACATTGGAATTTTGATCCACATTATCAACATTATGATTTGTTTGCTTTTCCTTTAGAAATGTTTCTTAAAGCAAATAGATCTAATAGTAAATTCATCAATAGATATCCACTTTAAGGTATTTAATCGTTGTTTCAGTCTTTCCTGTTATGCAAACTTTCTCTCCTGTTACTATTTGTAAATGAAATTAATAATTTGAACAGAATTCTTCATTCTAAAGCTTCATTAGAAAAGCAAAATATATTAATTTCTTGAGCTTTAATTCCTGAAAAATACTATTTCAAGAATTCTTGATTTGTATTCAAATAAACGGAAAATATGAATTATAATTTCCATTCTGTTACCGATTTCGTTCTGTCCTGTTACATTGCCTACAGTAACATGAACGAATGTAACAGCACGGAATTATTCAATATTTATTTATATTCTTCATTTCCCTTTTAATGTTCTCTATTAAGAAAAATGCTATTTTTGAATTGATTTATATAAGGATGTATATTAATGACATCTTGTCTAAACATTTTACTGATTTAACAGTCAAAAGCTGGTAACAGAACAGAAGTACAAAAAGTATTGTGGTAATAAGGCTTAACATGGATGTCCACTGATTTTTATAAATTGCGCCTTTCAAACTTTTTTCTTTGACTAATGGCTTGAGGAAATGATATAGTAGAGATGACATATGTGAAATTGTACTCGGTGGTATGTGTGTTTTAAAAACACCAAAATAATATTCGGTAACAGGAGAGAATTCAAATTGTGGGACATGATTAAAGACGTTTTTTTCCCTTTAAATAAATGAGCTTTTTGGGGGAAAACTCACTTTTATTAATATTTATGATCCCTAACTATTATATACGTGTAAGCTAAAGTAAACATATTATTCATGCATAGTTAATTTTTTATTGCTGTTGCAAAATTGTAGTCACTGCCTTGGACAACACTGTTTTATGGACCTGTCAATGTTCGATGCATCGAAAAAAGTATCAATTATTACTTCAAAATTCAGTTTATATAGATACGATAACGTAACCCTCATTCCACTTGTGATCCAGTTAGGAGCAAAAGCGGACTGAGGGTTACATTATCGTATCTAAGTTTATATTGCTTAAATACAATATAATATGCTAATCTTTCAAACAAACACAACTTTACTATGAAAAATCAGAAATAAAATAAATCAGACAGTGACTATGTGGTGGACAGGAAACTTGCCAATTTCTTATATTGACTCGTATAGTAAAAAATCGAAGGTGACGAATACTTATGTCCATGGACTGTATGTTGATATAAATCATATTATGCAGTTATTTGTTGAAAAGATTTGTCATACTTTACCATTGATTTAATTTGAGTTATTTCCCTTTGTACGGTAATTAAGGCAAAACAAATTGCATGTGCTTCCTAAGGATTTGTATAGTATACTATGCGAATCTTAAGTTGGTTTCCGCTAACCCTACTGACTCTAATTTTTTCTGCCTACCCTAATGTTTTATGTTCATTTTTGAACAAGCATTATTAAAGTCAGAGTCTGTCCCCTGTAGAAACTAGCTAAACATATTTTAAAAAATGAAATCTTTTTCTACCGACCCTAATATTTTATAGCATGTTAGCGGAAACACAGGTATTTTTTCTCTTGGCCTAATGTGTTTGTATATTGTGTACTTTAACGGTAATTAATACATGTTTTTTTTTAACATTCTGTTTACATTTCTATTTTCAATCAATTTTTTATTTTTTTCTTCTCTGAATTTGAATGTTTCCGTGGATAGCATTTATTTTGTTGACACTTGTAAGTTGCTGTTAACATCAGACTGCATGAGTATGGACACGAACAAATTAAATTAAGGAAAAAGAAATGAAATAATAAAGAATTGTTTATTGAAAATAGATCTGTAAAAAATCACAGCTTTTGAAAATGATTTGCCGGATGGAGTCGATCTCGAACACTTCAAACGGGAAGTAGTTAGGTGGAAAATGAGTCTGTCGGAAACATTGGCAGAATTGGATTCTTTTCTTTATCCTACCATTGGAAGAATGTTGCTGACCTTGCTAACAATGTCAATATACACCGCTGCATCTGAAAGATCATTTAGCGCAATGCGCAGAATCAAAACTTACCTGCGCTCAACAATGAAAAATGAACGTCTTTCTATCATTGGCATATTGCACATTCACCGGAGCAAAAGTGTTAACATTGAGGGTATCATAGACGAATTTGTTGGAACTGCCAACAGGAGATTGGCTTTCGTTTTTAACGATGATTCCTAAACTTATCCAGGTTGAAATAATAGAATTGTGTCATCGATAAAAATATGTTTTAGTAAGGCCTTATAATAAATACTCAAATGTGTGGCATAACTATATAGCTATCAATGAGACAACTACCACCCCTTAGCTCAAATTTAAAAAGTAAACAACTACAGGTAAATGATTCTCCTGATAATTGTTAAATACCAGTGGCATGTTTTTTTTCTAAAGCATCGGGTCTCTGTTCATCTATTTTTATTTCAGTTTTTAAACAGTTTTTTTTTCTAATCCTCCTCTTTATAGTTGAAAGATGACGTAAATATTGTTGATGAGTTGTCGTAATTTCCTAAAAAAAAAACCAGTTTCTTTTCCATTTAAAATCCTAAAAATCGCTGAGCCTTGCCAATCTTGCCTACACATGAATTGATATTTTGTTACGCCCCTGCATATGCAAGACATACATTTTTTCCGGTTAATATTTTATCCGGTGGAAAGAATTTAATGTTAAATTTTATGTCACGGTAAATATTTTATAATAAAATACTTTCCATTGCTATAAAAAAAAAAGTGTCCTAGTGTACAATAAACAGATACATAATATTATTTCCGACGCTGATTATTAAATCATGAGACACATCTGTAATATTATTTCCGACAAGGATTTGTATTATAAACATACTGCCTTTAGTTGATGGTGTTTACGGTAGATTACCAGATGAAGAAAAAATATTTTTTCTGAGTGTGGTAATACTGAATGCCCTTCGGAGGGTGGTATTGCAGGATAGCTTTTTTCCTCAACTTTTATAGAAACTTACCTCAATATCCATGCTGCAGCATCCGGGCTACTGACATAAAAATTGATAAATAAATAGAGTTGGCCTCGCCCAGGTCAGTGCATAATTAATTAGCTTCCGGTAACGATGGTCAGCTTTTTTAGTCGAAAAAACAACGTTTCGGAGCATATTCATCAATAATTCGGTGTTTAATCTTCATTTTATGAAGGTCAGTACGGAAATCGACAATAATTTTGGGTATGAAAAAATTACGCAGCTGGTAGACAATATCCCTTTAAGGAAAAAGAAATGAAATAATAAAGAATTGTTTATTGAAAATAGATCTGTAAACAATCACAGCTTTTGAAAATGATTTGCCGGATGGAGTCGATCTCGAACACTTCAAACGGGAGGTAGTTAAGTGGAAAATGAGTCTGTCAGAAACATTGGCAGAGTTGGATTCTTTTCTTTATCCTACTATTGGAAGAATGTTGCTGACCTTGCTAACAATGTCAGTATACACCGCTGCATCTGAAAGGTCATGATCATTTAGCGCAATGCGCAGAATCAAAACTTACCCGCGCTTTTCATTGCTATAAAAAAAAGTGTCCTAGTGTACAATAAACAGATACATAATATTATTTCCGACGCTGATTAATAAATCATGAGACACATCTGTAATATTATTTCCGACATGTTCTATATATATGTCTCATCAGTATATGGCTATCGACAAGGGCGGAATCAAGCGGAGGCGTGGCGGGCGTGCGCTTCTCTTAAAATCCTTTTTTGATGCCCAAAAGTGTCACATGCCTCCCGCTAACTTCATATCCTGGATTCGCCTCTGATAGATATAAATTGTTTGTGATCTTTTCAATTTTTACCCTATATCAGGTTTTTTTCATTACTGTTGTTGGTATATTAAATGATTAAGATGAAAGCCAAGTGTTGTCATATTTTCATTGTGTGTTCTCTGTTATTTTAGTTAATGTTTTGTATCATGTTAAGTTTTGTGAAGTAATACAATTCACTTTCAGTTAGGACTATTGTAACTCGTTTGACCAGAGTTTTGTTCTCTATTGTTATACTGCAACCACAAAATAATGCTCGATGAAGCTTGCAATTCTACCAGTTTCTAAACATTGTAGAAATAAACTTGATATTTGCCGACACTGTATGTATATATTTTCTAATTATAAATAGACAATTTGTTAGGCTTTTCTTAAAACCATATCTGTTTGTCAAACATTTGAAATAATTAACGTTGTATACTTACTGCCGACTCCCAAGTTCTTAGATTACAAACAGGAGGTGGACCTCCACCAGTGGCACGAGCATTTGCCCTCATAACTGCTTCCTTTTTCTTTGTCGTCCCCTGCACGTCTTGCCATTTCTTTTTGCATTCCTCCACAGTTCTGGCTATACAAGACGTACTAACTGCATTTACACTTTAAAATATATGAAGAATTAAGAAATAGTCAAATAGCAGAAAAAAAGTTTTTTCATTTGAAATAAACAAAAATTTTAAGACAAGGAATTTAAATTATTTAATATTAAAGTTGGACATGTTGGAGAGTCTCCTGTGACAAGAATGTATGTATTTTACTATTTTTTTTTCATTTATAGTACAGACTCTGAAATTGCATTTCATTAATAATGACTTAGGCCAATTGGCCCATTAGGTCACTGTGCTTAATGCATACATGTATTGTTTATTATTAATTGTGTGTATTATCATGATTATAATTTAATATATAAATTTATTTAATATTCCAATAAATGTAATCAACCAATCACATCACTTGTTTTTCTTGTTAATTCATTATCTATAATGAATTGTGCTGCTTCTTGTGGTTGTCATATCTGCCATCTTTTGAAAGTCCAAGGGATTTTTATGTGCGACGACATTTTAATGATTGTGTTTTTTCGCGATATTTTGGAGTATATGTTTTTTTCAATGATTTTCAGTTTTTGGTGTCTCATGTTCATAAATTCCATATTTTTGTTGCAGTCTTCCTGATATCAATGTCTCATGTTCATGTATCCCATCATATTATTTATCTATATAAAGTTGTACCTATAAAGTTTGTCAGTTTAGAAGTCTCATGTTCATATTGATCAAAACTGAAATATTTTAAGAACTGAAATAATATGAATCAGAAGATAACGGAAAGAAACTTTACAGAGTTTGGGTGGATTACACTTTTCTTTAAACTGATGCACAACATTTTAAGATTCTTTTTGAGAAAATTTGGTAGCCCTTAAAAGGGCTGTTTTTTGATAAATGAAGCTAGACATCTTCACTTCGTCTTTGGTTTTGGTGCTGCCTATTAATGTTTTGTTTTGTGATTTTACAACCTTCTTTGCAGCGGGTTTCTTGGCAGCTTGTGTCTTTGCTGCTGAAGACATCTTGTCGGAACAAAAAAAGTTGCTGGCAGGGTTATGGTTTCTTTCTAAAAAAAAATTCTGATTTTGGTGGAGGAAAAAAAAAATAATTTGATTCAGAGTTTTTGTCATATAACCTAATGTTGAATTCTTGAAAAAAAATTCGCGCTTTGCGCGACAAAAAAAATAAATATTCTAACTCTCGTGTTGTCCGAAAAAAAAAATTCTGAACGAAACAATTAACCATACCCCCCCCCCCCCCTGCAAGTTAAATGGTCGGTCCCTTGACAGATCCGACTTATTTGCTGCGACTGGACGTCAAGCAACTAACAATCAATCAACTTACAAAATGTAGGTCAAACATCATTACATGTTAAATGCTAGATAATAATTAAGTCTGACGGAGACGTGAGCGTCGATTTTCCGGACACTGCTCGAGTGGGGTCGGAGTCGGACTTGTAGTGTATATATATTGGCTCAAGCTACTCGACCAAGGAAACCTGACCATAGTGTATATAGTGCCACAAAATAGAAACAAGTAATGGAAATTAAAATAAGGGATATGACGGGGGATATATAATATGTAAATCGTGCTGAATCTCACGGGGAAAGCTTTTACCTTTCGGCAACTTCGGCCAACACGTATTTTTGTATCTGGCCGTTAACCCTGGGCCAAATTGACCGCGGATGAGTGAAATGTTAGATGCCACTGCATCGGAAAGCGCGAGCAATTCACTTTCCGACCAGTTTGGTTTATGCTTAGCCATCACAACCTGTACTTGGTCCATGGCCATAGTTTTCTAGCAGACGATGTTTTTATTTACATCGAAAGAATCCATTGCGCATGATTTTCAGAAGTGAAAGTAGCGTTGCCAAGGTATTTTAGGAGTCTGTCTTAAGGGAGTGTAACTTGAATAATACTGCGCCCTCTATCGGCACTATCGCTGGATGTAGCGACCATCGGGAGCGTAATATAACGACTGGATTATTCAGGTTAAAGGGAGTGCAATTGTAACTACTCGGCCATTCTCGCTACCCTGCAGATATTTGCAGGGTAACGAGAATGGGCGAGTAGTTACGATTGAAACGGAGTGTCAACAGTCAGGGGCGCTGGGCATGCGCCAACATTTTAACACCCAAAACCGGCACTGGTGTATTTTTATTCCGGATTTCTCCCTCTTCCCCTATGAATGATGATGTGCATGTTTTATAAAATAAAATGCAGGTGCAGATCCAAAAGTTCTTAAAGGGGGGATTTCCAGGAAGTTAAATTGTATTTGGGAGTCGGCAGTAAGTATACAACGTTAATTATTTCAAATGTTTGACAAACAGATATGGTTTTAAGAAAAGCCTAACAAATTGTCTACTTATAATTAGAAAATATATACATACAGTGTCGGCAAATATCAAGTTTATTTCTACAATGTTTAGAAACTGGTAGAATTGCAAGCTTCATCGAGCATTATTTTGTGGTTGCAGTATAACAATAGAGAACAAAACTCTGGTCAAAAGAGTTACAATAGTCCTAACTGAAAATGAATTGTATTTCTTCACAAAACTTAACATGATACAAAACATTAACTAAAATAACAGAGAACACACAATAAAAATATGACAACACTTGGCTTTCATCTTAATCATTTAATATACCAACAACAGTAATGAAAAAAATCTGATATAGGGTAAAAATTGAAAAGACCACAAACAATTTATATCTATCAGAGGCGAATCCAGGATATGAAGTTAGCGGGAGGCATGTGACACTTTTGGGCATCAAAACAGGATTTTTAGAGAGGCGCACGCCCGCCACGCCTCCGCTTGATTCCGCCCCTGTCGATAGCCATATACTGATGAGACATATATATAGAATTTGGGTCCAGAATTAAAAAAGAAATTAAAATAAGTAATATAGTGTATGTTTAATTTTAGAGCCTCCTAAGCATGGTGTATTACTATATTAGGCCATATTGACATTTTCCAAAAGTTAAATAGATGGTACATTTTGTATATATATATAAAATTTGTGGGAAATGTTAATATGGCTTAAAATAGTAATAAAACATGCCAGGGGGTTCTAACATTAAACATACACTCTAGATAACTTATTTTAATAAAAAAAAAAAAAAAAAGCCTGGACCCAGGTGCCTGTGAGAAAACCGAAGTGCAAATCAAGAATGGACCACAGTCACTTGATGTTTCAAAAATTAGGGGAAAAAATAAAAAAAACTTCGAAAAACGTTGGTCATCTATATAATAATATTTTTTTTACCTAATAGGCTAGTTGAAACTTCTGGTGACTGAATGGACTGAAAACATTGAGTACACAAGACACAGGATGAAGACAAACAATACAGACACATAAAACACACACACACACACACTCCGGCCCACTCCCACATGTTGTCTCCAACTTTCCGCCCCACTCTCAAAGCAACCCCCCCCCCCCGTTTCCGATATCCTGACCACGGGCTACATCTCTGTTCATGCCCACTCCCCCAAATTGTATGTTGCTACTTTTATAAGTTTAATATTGGCACGAGTGATATTTTAACATCTTTGAATATATTGATAGAGATATTGATAATGTTTATGCAATATTAATTTTTTTCATTTTCGATAAATCACAATCATCCGGCTAAGGGAATTCCCCGTATAGACCCAGGAAATTTTAGCTTGGATTAGTCTATTTAAAACCGGGTCAACAAGAAAACATCACAATATAAAAAATATAAATTATTTTAAAAATATTTCACCACTTTACACAAGATGTACCCCCATTCTAAGTCAGAGATTGTAACATTATTAGGTCAGAATTTACAATTAATATCAAGTTTCCAAAAACTACCACCCGTGAAAGAAAATAAACTCTTCCATTGTATAAAAAGTTGTTGCCGACACGATTTGAGAACTTTAGTAAACACAATTTAACTGTATTATTATGGCGTTTTCAAGCTCAATTAAAAGAGCACAAAATCCAAAACTTTGTGAACTTTGTAAAACTGATATAAAAATTAAGTGGAGATGCGTTGAGTGCAATAAGTTCATCTGCGACAGATGTAAGGAAATTCATCTGAATGTACAAACGAACATTCAGCACCAGATTATTGATTTTAAATCGCCATTTCAAGATGTACAACCGAAAATAATAACGGACAATATCCCGTGTACAGAACATACGACAAAAATGACCTGTCTGTTCTGTAGAACCTGTGATCATCTTGTGTGTCTAGATTGTATTTTATCTAAGCACAACAAACACAACTTTAAACCCGTAGAAAACATTCTCTCGGAAAAATTGGATGAACTTAAAGGAGCGGAGGCGAGATATTGTCTAGATTTAACTCTCTGTCGGGCAAAAGTTGAAGAATTCCAAATCAGTGAAACTAAATTTGAGTCTTTGTGTGATGAAAGAATAACAACAATTAAAAAAAGAGAAAAAACATTAATAGATGGAATCACTAAACATTCTCAAAAACTGCAAAATGAAATAGAATTGGAAAGAAAAACTGTTAAACAGACATTCTGTGACTTGAAGAGACAGGCCGACCAAGCTGAAAAAACAATTATACTCCACCAAGATGAAATCATGGCAGCTTTGAAATCTATCCAAGGAAGTACAATATTTACAACAGCTACAAAATCTAAGAAAATGATGTCAGACTTGAATTTTAATCCAATTCCTTCAGAAATTAAATATTTTATTCCAGGGAAAGAAACAGTCAATGATATACCAAACTTATTTGGATCACTTCAGAATATGACAATACCACAAGTAGAATCAGACATTGATGTTGAGGCTGTTAATTCATACACTACAGATTTATCAGGTATCTTCAACATAATTACTGTTGATGACAAATCAACATGGGTTAATGATTTTAATAAACAAGTCATAAGACAAATAAACATTGACAATGACAACATTACAACCACAAAGCAGATTTCTTGTTTTATCTTTGACATGACATTGACATCAAACAATGACATACTTCTGTCTGATGGTTACAGTTCACATATAAAACTCTTGACAAAGTCAGGAGAAATAAAACCATTCTTCTCAGTGTCATCACCCTTGTTAACCCTGGGAATCCATGTGACTAGTGAAGATTATATTATAGTAGGTGTCATGGAACCTGGTAATACCTACACACCTACAGACAAAAGTACAAGGGCACTACTTATCTTTGGTATGGATGGTAAACAACAACATGCTTATCACTATGACAGTAACACACACAGACTGTTTACTTTACCACACAGAATCACAACAAATAATAACAAAGACATAGTTGTTGTTGACGGTACATCACGTGGTACTGGGAGGGTGGTGGTTGTAGGGTGGGAGGGGGGTTTAAAGTGGACATATACAGGACATTCTAAGATTAATGTTACTACACAATTTAATCCTATTGATGTAGTAACAACAACAGCAGGACACATTATTGTGTGTGACCATAGATCACATGCCCTCCATGTTTTATCTGAACAAGGAGATATATTGACATGTAAAGTAATGGAGGAGGACACAGGGATTAAATATCCTTTATCACTTGACATTGACATGATGGGACAATTATGGGTGGGTTGCATTGAAGATGAAGAGTCAGGAGCAACAATACACAAAGTAAAACTTCTTTAATGAATCGAGTTTTATTATTTATATTTGACAACTGACATTTTTCTTTTTGACATCTGCCATTTTTATTTTTTTAAATTAAATGGAGTTTTATAATAATTTAGAAACTGACATTTTATTTCAATGAAATTGTATGATAATTTAGACAGCTGACATTTCTCATTTTAAAATGTGGTTTTATAATAATTTTAGACAGCTGACATTTTTATTTTCTAAATGAAGTTTTATAATAATTTACTTTAGACACCTGACATTTTTATGTTTTAATGGAGTTGTAGAATAATTTGGACAGTTGACATTTTTATTTTTAAAAGAAGTTTTATAATAATTTAAACAGATGACAAAATTAGATTGTTTGGTGATCTTTGATATATTTGAAGACCTGACAATTTTATTTTTTTAAATAAGTTTGTACATGTATCCTGGTGGTATCATATTTTGTATGTACAGGGGGTACATGTATGGACAAATGACATTTTCAGATAATTGTATGATTTATTTGGAGACCTGACATTTTTATCTTTTTAAATGATGATGTATGATAAATCTGGACATTAAAAGTGTATGAATTGATATACCTACAAAAGATGTCATTATACATGTATATATTATTTATATTTATATTTATTTGTGTTTCATTTTTTATAAGAAAAAAAATTGGTTTGATGATTTGATCCCCAAATTCAGAAGTGGGGAGATGTGCATTTTTTTACTTCAAAAGTTTCCAAAAGTATTTACTGTAAAAACAATCATGAGAATATAATAAACAGAGATATAACAACTAAATACTATTTATAATTTATTATGTTTTACAGTTGTATCTTAAGTTTCAGACTTCCCGAAACTTGCTGAGAAGTTGTCAGTCATTCGGACTGACAGACATGAAAATCTTGTCAGTCCGAAAAATATTTTGCTGGTCCGAAAAAAAAGTCCCCAAAAATTCACTGTCACATGCATATTGTTTAGTTTGGCCTTTTTAGAGTGATTTACCCTAGTATTAGCAATTGGGCACCTGATTAAGTAATTCAATTTTCAGTTTTCAGTGTTGTTCAAAATTGTATATGTTATGTCTTTTATAGTGTGTGTCTCGAGTTTTGTTGTTTTGATAACCTTGTACTATAGGTAAATGGTTGTATGAAAGATGTCATGTCATTGGCTAATATATATACAAATAACCAATCGTGTCGTGATCGTCTTCACAAATGGGTTTGATTGAAACCGGAAATGTATAAAAGGGGTGAAAACATTGAAAATTATGTAATTTAAAAATAAAATTAAACACTGATCAATGCCTTTCGGACAAAATCTGAGGTAACTATTATACCAAACATTCGGTATTACAGAGTTGGCGAAAACTTTTTTTTTCTGTCTGAAATTGGGTCGACAGGAACTGGGGTTCTGTCTTCCCCATGGGCTTTGTGTCTGTCCCACCATTTTTTTGTAATATTGTATATAACCTGTCAAATTTTGTTTTTTTTTAAATACAGAACTGAATGCAAGATTACCTATAGTCATGATCATTAAACAACTCAATTAAATGTTTTTCTGTATACATATTTTTATCTAAAAAGATAAGGCAGATATAGCCAACAATCCGTATCTAATGGTCCGATCACGTTCCGAATATTATACATCAATGTCAGTTTCCGGTTTACCTACATTTTTAATTTCAGTTAAGAATATGAATCTGCTGTCATCTTCAATATATAAGCATCGCAAAACATATTTAATCAAACACAAACAATCTTTGATACTTGGGGAGTGTGGAAGTCAACTTATTTCTGTGCTCAGTAATATATTTCAGTTTTAATGTTCCACGTTTTGCAGGTGCTGGTTCCTACTAAAAGGATGTTTACATTTACGTACATTTGCATAGGAGTTTCGATTACAAAGAGGAACGTGTCGGTCTGACAGAATAAATAAACAAATTTCAAGTCTCTGTCTGACATTTTAATAAAACTGAAAACGGAATTTAATGCCATTGGTAGTGAAAACTGGGAGGGAATAAATTTCAATCGCCGGTCCTTTCAAATATCTATGTTTTACCGGACATTTGGTCCGATATATATTTTGAAATCGTCGGTCCTACTGCATTTCTGTCGGTCAGGACCGACGGACCGACGGTTTTCGGGAAGTCTGAGTTTAGATTTTTATTACACATCAATTATGAACAGAAAGTTTAAACAGTGATGATGGTGAAAATCCAGGTCTTGAGATGGGCACAACAAATGTGACAGTGTTTAACCCAGTGAATGAGGTGGTTGGTTTATGGTGTTTAGTGCCACTTTCAACAATATTTCAGTTATATAGTGGCGGTCAGTTTTATTGGTGGAGGAAACCGGAGAAAACCACCTGCCTGTCGCAAGTAACTGACAAACTTTATCACATGATGTTGAATCGAGTACACGTATCCACGAACAGGGTTCAAACTCGCAACTTTAGTGGTGTTAGACACTGATTGCACATGTTGTAAATCCAACTACCATATGATGACGCCCCTACCAGTGAATGGGATTCCCCCGCCCTTGATAAATGGAAGTTCAATGCGATGCAGATATAAACAATACAAAAACACAGATTCGCTTCTACCCAGATATACAAAATGTACATCTGATTATGTCATAATTTATGAATCATTATTTCAAATTTACAGAGCGACTTTTTAAGTGATTTTTTTTTCTGAGAACAATGAAAATGTAATCTTATAGTTCATATATATTCTTAAAGAAAGTTTCCATTTTTATGATGAAACGTCTCGATTTTATTTGGTATGGACTTAAAATGTTATAAGATTGAATAAAAACAAATTGGAGGAACCAGTAAAAAAATGACACTACATTTTGTGAGTTTGATTCCAGTTAGACAGAAGGTGAAGTTGATAAAACAGTTATTAGTTGTCAGATGTATACTCTAGTTTCCTCCATAAATAAAACTGTTAGACAGAAGATGAAGATGAAGTTGATAAAACAGTTACTGGTTGTCAGATGTATACTCTAGTTTCCTCCATAAATAAAACTGTTAGACAGAAGGTGAACTTGATAAAACAGTTTACTAGTTGTCAGATGCATACTCTAGTTTCCTCCACAAATAAAACTGTTAGACAGAAGGTGAAGTTAATAAAACAGTTACTAGTTGTCAGATGTATACTCTAGTTTCCTCCAAATAAAACTGTTAGACAGAAGGTGAAGTTGATAAAACAGTTACTAGTTGTCAGATATATACTCTAGTTTCCTCCATGGGCACAAACATGTGACAGTGTTTAAGCCAGTGAATGGTTTGGTTGGTAAATGGTGTTTAATGCCACTTTCAACAATATTACAGTTGTATCGTCGAATTCAGTTTTATTGGTGGAGGAAACTGGAGAAAACCATAGTCCTGTTGCAAGTAACTGACAATTAACTTTATCACATATTGTTGTATCAAGTACACCTCGCCATCAACAGGGTTTGACCTCTCAACTTTAGTGATGATAGGCATTGATTGCACTCGTAGTTGTAAATCCAGCTACCTTGCGATCACGACCACAATGCCCTTACCAGTGAATTGGATTCCCAACCCCCTCTTGATATTAAATGGAAGTTCAATGTAATGTAGATATAAACAATACAAAAACACAACCTGCACAGATTAACTTCCACCCAGATATCCATCTTCTGTGTATCATTATGTTAAGCTGTCGGAGTGACTTTTTTAGTTGATTTTTATTCTGAAAACAATGAAAATTTCATCCTAAGTTCATATTTTTGAAAGAAAGTTACCATATTTATGAAGAAAAATCTGAAATTTATTTGGTGTGGCTAAAATGTTGAATAAAAATAAATATAGGGAACAATAAAAAAAAAATCCCACTATATATACATGTAGATTTGTCAGTTGGTCACAATGTTGAAAGTGTCGTTAAGCACCAAAATACTGAACACCATATTATACATCATAGCTGAAATATTGTTGACAGTGGCGTTAATACCAATGAATCTGGCCAGCATGTTCTACGTTATACCTGACATATTGTTTAAAGTATCATTAAACACCAATAAAACTGATCACCATGTTATACATTATACCTGACACATTGTTGAAAGTGTTGTAAAACACCAATAAAACTGGTCACCATTTTCTACATTATACATGACACATTGTTGAAAGTGTCGTTAAACACCAATAAAACTGGTCACCATATTATACGTTATACATGACACATTGTTGAAAGTGGTGTTAAACACCAATAAAACTGGCCACAATGTTCTACGTTATAACTGACACATTGTTGAAAGTGTCGTTAAACAACAATAAAACTGGTCACCATGTTCTACGTTATATCTGACACATCGTTGAAAGTGTCGTTAAACACCAATAAAACTGGTCACCATGTTCTACGCTATACCTGACACATTGTTGAAAGTATAGCTAAACGCCAATAAATCTGGTCACCATGTTATACCTCACTCATTGTTGAAAGTGGTGTTAAACACCAATAAAACTGACCACAATGTTCTACGTTATACCTAACACATTGTTGAAAGTGTCGTTAAAAACCAATAAAAGTGGTCACCATGTTCAACACTATACCTGACACATTGTTGAAAGTGTTGCTAAGCGCCAATAAAACTGGTCACCAGGTTATACCTGACACATTGTTGAAAGTGGTGCTAAGCACCAATAAAACCGGCCACAATGTTCTATGTTATACCTGACACATTGTTGAAAGTGGTGATAAACACCAATAAAACTGGTCACCATGTTCTACATTATACCTGACACATTGTTGAAAGTGTCGTTAAACACCAATAAAACTGGTCACCATGTTCTATGCTATACCTGACACATTGTTGAAAGTGTCGTTAAACACCAATAAAAAATGGTCACCATGTTATACGTTATACCTGACACATTGTTGAAAGTGTCGTTGAACACCAATAAAACCGGTCACCATGTTTTACGCTATACCTGACACATTGTTGAAAGTCTCGCTGAACACCAATAAAACTGGTCACCATGTTATATATTATAACTGACACATTTTTGAAAGTGTCATTAAACACCAATAAAACTGGTCACCATGTTCTACACTATATCTGACACATTGTTGAAAGTGTCGTTAAACATCAATAAAAATGATCACCATGTTCTATGCTATACCGGACACATTGTTGAAAGTGTCGTTAAACACCCAAAAAAATGGTCACCATGTTATACGTTATACCTGACACATTGTTGAAAGTGTCGTGAAGCACCAATAAAACTGGTCACCATGTTATGCGTTATAAATGACACATTGTTGAAAGTGTTGTTAAACACCAATACAACTGGTCACCATGTAATATGCTATATCTGACACATTGTTGAAAGTGTCATTAATCACCAATAAAACTGGTCACAATGTTCTACGCTATACCTGACACATCGTTGTTGAAAGTGTCGTTAAACACCAATAAAACTGGTCACCATGTTCTAATTTATTCCTGACACATTGTTGAAAGTGTCATTAAACACCAATAAATCTGGTCACCATGTTCTAAGCTATACCTGACACATTGTTGAAAGTGTTGTTAAACACCAATAAAACTGGTCACCATGTTATACCTGACACACTGTTGAAAGTGGTGTTAAACACCAATAAAACTGGTCACCATGTTCTACGCTATAACTGACACATTGTTGAAAGCGTCGTTAAACACCAATAAAACTGGTCACCATGTAATACCTGACACACTGTTGAAAGTGGTATTAAACACCAATAAAACTGATCACCATGTTCAACGCTATACCTGACACATTGTTGAAAGTGTCGTTAATCACCAATAAACCTGGTCACCATGTTCTACGCTATTCCTGACACATTGTTGAAAGTGTCGTTAAACACCAATAAAACTGGTCACCATGATCTACGCTATACCTGACACATTGTTGAAAGTCTCGTTCAACACCAATAAAACTGGTCACCATGTTATACCTGACACATTGTTGAAAGTGGTCTTAAACACCAATAAAACTGGCTACAGTGTTCTACGTTATACCTGACACATTGTTGAAAGTGTTGTTAAACACCAATAAAACTGGTCCCCATGTTTTACGTTATACCTGACAAATTTTTGAAAGTGTCGTTAAACACCAAAAAAAATGATCACCATGTTCTACGCTATACCGGACACATTGTTGAAAGTGTCGTTAAACACCCCAAAAAATAGTCACCATGTTATACGTTATACCTGACACATTGTTGAAAGTGTCGTTAAGCACCGAAAAAAATGGTCACCATGTAATACGTTATACCTGACACATTGTTGAAAGTGTCGTTAAGCACCAATAAAACTGGTCACCATGTTATACCTGACACATTGTTGAAAGTGTTGTTAAACACCAATAAAACTGGTCACCATGTTCTACGTTATACCTGACACATTGTTGAAAGTGTTGTTAAACACCAATAAAACTGGTCACCATGTAATATGCTATACCTGACACATTGTTGAAAGTTTCATTAAACACCAATAAAACTGGTCACCATGTTCTACGTTATACCTGACACATTGTTGAAAGTGTCGTTAAACACCAATCAAACTGGCCACAATGTTCTACGCTATACCTGACACATCGTGTCGCTAAACACCAATAAAACTGGACACCATGTTCTAAGTTATTTCTGACACATTGTTGAAAGTGTCATTAAACACCAATAAATCTGGTCACCATGTTCTAAGCTATACTAGACACATTGTTGAAAGTGTCGTTAAACACCAATAAAACTGGTCACCATGTTCTACGCTATACCTGACACATTGTTGAAAGCGTCGTTAAACACCAATAAAACTGGTCACCATGTTATACCTGACACACTGTTGAAAGTGGTGTTAAACACCAATAAAACTGATCAAGATGTTCTACGCTATACCTGACACATTGTTGAAAGTGTCGTTAAACACCAATAAAACTGGTCACCATGTTCTACGCTATACCTGACACATTTTTGAAAGTGTCGTTAAACACCAATAAAACTGGTCACCATGTTCTACGCTATACCTGACACATTGTTGAAAGTGTCGTTAAACACCAATAAAAAATGGTCACCATGTTATACGTTATACCTGACACATTGTTGAAAGTGTCGTTAAACACTAATAAAACTGGTCACCATGTTCTAAGTTATATCTGACACATTGTTGAAAGTATCATTAAACACCAATAAAACTGGTCACTATGTTCTACAATATGCATGACACATTGTTGAAAGTGTCGTTAAACACCAATAAAACTGGTCACCATGTTATACATGACACACTTTTGAAAGTGGTGCTAAACACCAATAAAACTGGTCACCATGTTATACCTGACACATAGTTGAAAGTGGTGTTAAACACCAATAAAACTGGCTACAGTGTTCTACGTTATACCTGACACATTGTTGAAAGTGTTGTTAAACACCAATAAAACTGGTCACCATGATCTACGTTATACCTGACACATTGTTGAAAGTGTCGTTAAACACCAATAAAACTGGTCACCATGTTCTACGCTATACCTGACACATTGTTGAAAGTGTCGTTAAACACCCCAAAAAATGGTCACCATGTTATACGCTATACCTGACACATTGTTGAAAGTGTCGTTGAACACCAATAAAACCGGTCACCATGTTTTACGTTATACCTGACACATTGTTGGAAGTCTCGTTGAACACCAATAAAACTGGTCACCATGTTATATACTATAACTGACACATTTTTGAAAGTGTCATTAAACACCAATAAAAATGATCACCATGTTCTACGCTATACCGGACACATTGTTGAAAGTGTCGTTAAACACCCCAAGAAATGGTCACGATGTTATACGTTATACCTGACACATTGTTGAAAGTGTCGTTAAGCACCAATAAAACTGGTCACCATGTTATGCGTTATAAATGACACATTGTTGAAAGTGTTGTTAAACACCAATAAAACTGGCCACAATGTTCTACGTTATACCTGACACATTATTGAAAGTGTCTCAAAACAACAGTAAATCTGGTTACCATGTTCTACGTTATACCTGACACATTGTTGAAAGTGTTGTTAAACACCAATACAACTGGTCACCATGTAATATGCTATACCGGACACATTGTTGAAAGTTTCATTAAACACCAATAAAACTGGTCACCATGTTCTACGCTATACCTGACACATTGTTGAAAGTATCATTAAACACCAATAAATTTGGTCACCATGTTCTAAGCTATACCTGACACATTGTTGAAAGTGTTGTTAAGCACCAATAAAACTGGTCACCATGCTATACCTGACACACTCTTGAAAGTGGTGTTAAACACCAATAAAACTGGTCACCATGTTCTACGCTATACCTGACACATTGTGGAAAGCGTCGTTAAACACCAATAAAACTGGTCACTATGTAATACCTGACACACTGTTGAAAGTGGTATTAAACACCAATAAAACTGATCACCATGTTCTACGCTATACCTGACCCATTGTTGAAAGTGTCGTTAAACACCAATAAACCTGGTCACCATGTTCTACGCTATTCCTGACACATTGTTGAAAGTGTCGTTAAACACCAATAAAATTGGTCACCATGTTCTACGCTATACCTGACACATTGTTGAAAGTCTCGTTAAACACCAATAAAACTGGTCACCATGTTATACCTGACACAGTGTTGAAAGTGGTCTTAAACACCAATAAAACTGGCTACAGTGTTCTACGTTATACCTGACACATTGTTGAAAGTGTTGTTAAACACCAATAAAACTGGTCCCCATGTTCTACGTTATACCTGACACATTGTTGAAAGTGTCGTTAAACACCAATAAAACTGGTCACCATGTTCTACGCTATACCTTACACATTGTTGAAAGTGTCGCTAAACACCAAAAAAAATTATCACCATGTTCTATGCTATACCGGACACATTGTTGAAAGTGTCGTTAAACACCCAAACAAATAGTCACCCTGATATACGTTATACCTGACACATTGTTGAAAGTGTCGTTAATCACCGAAAAAAATTGTCACCATGTTATACGTTATACCTGACACATTGTTGAAAGTGTCGTTAAGCACCAATAAAACTGGTCACCATGTTATGCGTTATAAATTACACATTGTTGAAAGTGTTGTTAAACACCAATAAAACTGACCACAATGTTCTACGTTATACCTGACACATTATTGAAAGTGTCGCAAAACACCAATAAAACTGGTCACCATTTTCTACGTTATACCTGACACATTGTTGAAAGTCTCGTTAAACACCAATAAAACTGGTCACCATGTTATACCTGAGACATTGTTGAAAGTGGTCTTAAACACCAATAAAACTGGCTACAGTGTTCTACGTTATACCTGACACATTGTTGAAAGTGTTGTTAAACACCAATAAAACTGGTCCCCATGTTCTACGTTATACCTGACACATTGTTGAAAGTGTCGTTAAACACCAATAAAACTGGTCACCATGTTCTACGTTATTCCTGACACATTGTTGAAAGTGTCGGTAAACACCAAAAAAAATGATCACCATGTTCTACGCTATACCGGACACATTGTTGAAAGTGTCGTTAAACACCCAAAAAAATAGCCACCATGTTATACGTTATACCTGACACATTGTTGAAAGTGTCGTTAAACACCGAAAAAAATGATCACCATGTTATACGTTATACCTGACACATTGTTGAAAGTGTCGCTAAGCACCAATAAAACTGGACAAAATGTTATGCGTTTTAAATGACACATTGTTGAAAGTGTTGTTAAACACCAATAAAACTGGTCACAATGTTCTACGTTATACCTGACACATTATTGAAAGTGTCGCAAAACACCAATAAAACTGATCACCATGTTTTACGTTATACCTGACACATTGTTGAAAGTGTTGTTAAACACCAATAAAATTGGTCTCCATGTAATATGCTATACCTGACACATTGTTGAAAGTTTCATTAAACACCAATAAAACTGGTCACCATGTTCTACGTTATACCTGACACATTGTTGAAAGTGTCGTTAAACACCAATCAAACTGGCCACAATGTTCTACGCTATACCTGACACATTGTTGAAAGTGTTGTTAAACACCAATAAATCTGGTCACCATGTTCTAAGCTATACCTGACACATTGTTGAAAGCGTCGTTAAACACCAATAAAACTGGTCACCATGTTATACCTGACACATTGTTGAAAGTGGTGTTAAACACCAATAAAACTGGTCACCATGTTCTACGCTATACCTGACACATTGTTGAAAGCGTCGTTAAACACCAATAAAACTGGTCACCATGTTATACCTGACACAATGTTGAAAGTGGTGTTAAACACCAATAAAACTGATCACCATGTTCTACGCTATACCGGACACATTGTTGAAAGTGCCGTTAAACACCCCAAAAAATAGCCACCATGTTATACGTTATACCTGACACATTGTTGAAAGTGTCGTTAAACACCGAAAAAAATGATCACTATGTTATACGTTATACCTGACACATTGTTGAAAGTGTCGTTAAGCACCAATAAAACTGGTCACCATGTTATGCGTTATAAATGACACATTGTTGAAAGTGTTGTTAAACACCAATAAAACTGGCCACAATGTTCTACGTTATATCTGACACATTATTGAAAGTGTCGCAAAACACCAATAAAACTGGTCACCACGTTCTACGTTATTCCTGACACATTGTTGAAAGTGTCGTTAAACACCAAAAAAAATGATCACCATGTTCTACGCTATACCGGACACATTGTTGAAAGTGTCGTTAAACACCCCAAAAAATAGCCACCATGTTATACGTTATACCTGACACATTGTTGAAAGTGTCGTTAAACACCGAAAAAAATGATCACCATGTTATACGTTATACCTGACACATTGTTGAAAGTGTCGTTAAGCACCAATAAAACTGGTCACCATGTTATGCGTTATAAATAACACATTGTTGAAAGTGTTGTTAAACACCAATAAAACTGGCCACAATGTTCTACGTTATATCTGACACATTATTGAAAGTGTCGCAAAACACCAATAAAACTGGTCACCATGTTTTATGTTATACCTGACACATTGTTGAAAGTGTTGTTAAACACCAATAAAATTGGTCACCATGTAATATGCTATACCTGACACATTGTTGAAAGTTTCATTAAACACCAATAAAACTGGTCACCATGTTCTACGTTATACCTGACACATTGTTGAAAGTGTCGTTAAACACCAATCAAACTGGCAACAATGTTCTACGCTATAACTGACACATCGCTCTTAAAAGTGTCGTTAAACACCAATGAATCTGATCACCATGTTCTAAGTTATTCCTCACACATTGTTGAAAGTGTCATTAAACACCAATAAATCTGGTCACCATGTTCTAAACTATACCTGACACATTGTTGAAAGTGTTGTTAAACACCAATAAAACTGGTCACTATGTTATACCTGACACATTGTTGAAAGTGGTGTTAAACACCAATGAAATTGGTCACCATGTTCTACGCTATACCTGACACATTGCTGAAAGCGTCGTTAAACACCAAACAACAATGTGTCAGGTATAGCGTAGAACATGGTGATCATTTTTATTGGTGTTTAACGACACTTTCAACTATGTGTCAGATATAGTGTAGAACATGATGACCAGTTTTATTGGTGTTTAATGACACTTTCAAAAATGTGTCAGTTATAGTATATAACATGGTGACCAGTTTTATTGGTGTTCAACGAGACTTCCAACAATGTGTCAGGTATAACGTAAGACATGGTGAACGGTTTTATTGGTGTTTAACGAGACTTTCAACAATGTGTCAGGTACAACGTACAACATGGTGACCAGTTTTATTGGTGTTCAGCGACACTATCAACAATGTGTCAGGTATAGCGTAGAACATGGTGACCAGTTTTATTGGTGTTTAACGACACTTTCAACAATGTGTAAGATATAACGTAGAACATGGGGACCAGTTTTATTGGTGTTTAACAACACTTTCAACAATGTGTCAGGTATAACGTAGAACACTGGAGCCACTTTTATTGGTGTTTAATACCACTTTCAACAATGTGTCAGGTATAACATGGTGACCAGTTTTATTGGTGTTTTACGACACTTTCAACAATGTGTCAGGTATAACGTAGAACATGGGGACCAGTTTTATTGGTGTTTTACAACACTTTCAACAATGTGTCAGGTATAACGTAGAACACTGTAGCCACTTTTATTGGTGTTTAACACCACTTTCAACAATGTGTCAGGTATAACATGGTGACCAGTTGTATTGGTGTTTAACAACACTTTCAACAATGTGTCAGGTATTACGTAGAACATGGGGACCAGTTTTGTTGGTGTTTAACAACACTTTCAACAATGTGTCAGGTATAACGTAGAACACAGTAGCCAGTTCTATTGGTGTTTAACACCACTTTCAACAGTGTTTCAGGTATAACATGGCGACCAGTTTTATTGGTGTTTAACGAGACTTTCAACAATGTGTCAGGTATAGCGTAGAACATGGTGATCAGTTTTATTGGTGTTTAACACCACTTTCAACAGTGTGTCAGGTATAACATGGTGACCAGTTTTATTGGTGTTTAACGACGCTTTCAGCAATGTGTCAGGTATAGCGTAGAACATGGTGACCAGTTTCATTGGTGTTTAACACCACTTTCAACAATGTGTCATGTATAACATAGTGACCAGTTTTATTGGTGTTTAACGACACTTTCAACAATGTGTCAGGTATAGTTTAGAACATGGTGACCAGATTTATTGGTGTTTAATGACACTTTCAACAATGTGTGAGGAATAACTTAGAACATGGTGACCAGTTTCATTGGTGTTTAACGACACTTTCAACAACGATGTGTCAGGTATAGCGTAGAACATTGTGGCCAGTTTGATTGGTGTTTAACGACACTTTCAACAATGTGTCAGGTATAACGTAGAACATAGTGACCAGTTTTATTGGTGTTTAATGACACTTTCAACAATGTGTCAGGTATAGCATATTACATGGTGACCAGTTTTATTGGTGTTTAACAACACTTTCAACAATGTGTCAGGTATAACGTAGAACATCGTGACCAGTTTTATTGGTGTTTTGCGACACTTTCAATAATGTGTCAGGTATAACGTAGAACATTGTGGCCAGTTTTATTGGTGTTTAACAACACTTTCAACAATGTGTCATTTATAACGCATAACATGGTCACCAAGTTCTACGTTATACCTGACGCATTGTTGAAAGTGTTGTTAAACATCAATAAAACTGGTCACCATGTAATATGCTATACCTGACACATTGTTGAAATTTCATTAAACACCAATAAAACTGGTCACCATGTTCTACGCTATACCTGACACATCGTTGTTGAAAGTGTCGTTAAACACCAATAAAACTGGTCACCTTGTTCTAAGCTATACCTGATACATTGTTGAAAGTATCGTTAAACACCAATAAAACTGGTCACCATATTATACCTGACACACTGTTGAAAGTGGTGTTAAACACCAATAAAACTGGTCACCATGTTCTACGCTATACCTGACACATCGTTGTTGAAAGTGTCGTTAAACACTAATAAAACTGGTCACCTTGTTCTAAGCTATACCTGACACATTGTTGAAAGTATCGTTAAACACCAATAAAACTGGTCACCATGTCATACCTGACACACTGTTGAAAGTGGTGTTAAACATCAATAAAACTGGTCACCATGTTCTACGCTATACTTGACACATTGTTGATAGTGTCGTTAAACACCAATAAAACTGGTCACTATGTTATACCTGACACGCTGTTGAAAGTGGTGTTAAACACCAATAAAACTGATCACCATGTTCTACGCTATACCTCACACATTGTTGAAAGTGTCGTTAAACACCAATAAAACTGGTCACCATGTTCTACGCTATTCCTGACACATTGTTGAAAGTGTCGTTAAACACCAATAAAACTGGTCACCATATTATACACTATACCTGACACATTGTTGAAAGTGGTCTTAAAAACCAATAAAACTGGCTACAGTGTTCTACGTTATACCTGCCACATTGTTGAAAGTGTTGTTAAACACCAATAACACTGGTCCCCATGTTCTACGTTATACCTGACACATTGTTGAAAGTGTCCTTAAACACCAATAAAACTGGTCACCATGTTCTACGCTATACCTGACACATTGTTGAAAGTGTCGTTAAACACCAATTAAACTGGTCACCATGTTTTACGTTTTACCTGACACATTGTTGAAAGTCTCGTTGAACACCAATAAAACTGGTCACCATGTTATATGCTATAATTGACACATTTTTGAAAGTGTCATTAAACACCAATAAAACTGGTCACCATGTTCTACACTATGCCTAACACATTGTCGAAAGTGTCGTTAAACACGAAAACAAATGATCACCATGCTCTACGCTATACCGGACACATTGTTGAACGTGTCGTTAAACACCCAAAAAAATAGTCACCATGTTATACGTTATACCTCACACATTGTTGAAAGTGTCGTTAAGCACCAATAAAACTGGTCACCATGTTTTGCGTTATAAATGACACATTCTTGAAAGTGTTGTTAAACACCAATAAAACTGGCCACAATGTTCTACGTTATACCTGACACATTATTGAAAGTGTCGTAAAACACCAATAAAACTGGTCACCATGTTCTACGTTATACCTGACACATTGTTGAAAATGTCGTTAAACACCAATCAAACTGGCCACAATGTTCTACGCTATATCTGACACATCGTTGTTGAAAGTGTCGTTAAACACCAATAACACTGGTCACCATGTTGGAAGTTATACCTGACACATTGTTGAAAGTGTCATTAAACACCAATAAATCTGGTCACCATATTGTAAGCTATACCTGACACATTGTTGAAAGTGGTGTTAAACACCAATAAAACTGGTCACCATGTTCTACGCTATACCTGACACATTGTTGAAAGCATCGCTAAACACCAATAAAACTGGTCACCATGTTATACCTGACACACTGTTGAAAGTGGTGTTAAACACCAATAAAACTGGTCACCATGTTCTACGCTATACCTGACACATTGTTGAAAGCATCGCTAAACACCAATAAAACTGGTCACCATGTTATACATGACACATTGTTGAAAGTGTCGTTAAACACCAATAAAACTGGTCACCATGTTCTAAACTATACATGACACATTGTTGAAATTCTCGTTAAACACCAATAAAACTGGTCACCATGTTATACCTGACACATTGTTGAAAGTGGTGTTAAACACCAATAAAACTGGCTACAGTGTTCTACGTTATACCTGACACATTGTTGAAAGTGTTGTTAAACACCAATAAAACTGGTCCCCATGTTCTACGTTATACCTGACACATTGTTGAAAGTGTCGTTAAACACCAATAAAACTGGCCACAATGTTCTACGTTATACCTGACACATTATTGAAAGTGTCGCAAAACACCAATAAAACTGGTCACGATGTTCTACGTTATACCTGACACATTGTTGAAAGTGTTGTTAAACACCAATAAAACTGGTTACCATGTAATATGCTATACCTGACACATTGTTGAAAGTGTCATTAAACACCAATAAAACTGGTCACTGTTCTACGTTATACCTGACACATTGTTGAAAGTGTCGTTAAACACCAATCAAACTGGCAACAATGTTCTACGCTATACCTGACACATCGTTGTTGAAAGTGTCGTTAAACACCAATGAAACTGGTCACCATGTTCTAAGTTATTCCTCACACATTGTTGAAAGTGTCATTAAACACCAATAAATCTGGTCACCATGTTCTAAACTATACCTGACACATTGTTGAAAGTGTCGTTAAACACCAATAAAACTGGTCACTATGTTATACCTGACACATTGTTGAAAGTGGTGTTAAACACCAATGAAACTGGTCACCATGTTCTACGCTATACCTGACACATCGCTGAAAGCGTCGTTAAACACCAATAAAACTGGTCACCATGTTATACCTGACACACTGTTGAAAGTGGTGTTAAACACCAATAAAACTGATCACCATGTTCTACGCTATACCTGACACATTGTTGAAAGTCTCGTTAAACACCAATAAAACTGGTCGCCATGTTATACCTGAAACACTGTTGAAAGTGGTGTTAAACACCAATAGAACTGGCTACAGTGTTCTACGGTATACTTGACACATTGTTGAAAGTGTTGTTAAACACCAATAAAACTGGTCCCCATGTTCTACGTAATACCTGACACATTGTTGAAAGTGTCGTTAAACACCAATAAAATTGGTCACCATGTTATACCTGACACATTGTTGAAAGTGGTGTTAAGCACCAATAAAAGTGGGTACAGTTTTCTACGTTATACCTGACACATTGTTGAAAGTGTTGTAAAACACCAATAAAACTGGTCCCCATGTTCTACGTTATACCTGACACATTGTTGAAAGTGTCGTAAAACACCAATAAAACTGGTCACCATGTTATACCTGACACATTGTTCAAAGTGGTATTAAACACCAATAAAAGTGGCTACAGTGTTCTACGTTATACCTGACACATTGTTGAAAGTGTTGTTAAACACCAATAAAACTGGTCCCCATGTTCTACGTTATACCTGACACATTGTTGAAAGTGTCGTTAAACACCAATAAAACTGGTCACCATGTTCTACGCTATACCTGACACATTGTTGAAAGTGTCGTTAAACACCAATAAAAAATGGTCACCATGTTATACGCTATACCTGATACATTTTTGATAGTGTCGTTGAACACCAATAAAACTGGTCACCATGTTGTACGTTGTACCTGACACATTGTTGAAAGTCTCGTTAAACATCAATAAAACCGTTCACCATGTTTTACGTTATACCTGACACATTGTTGGAAGTCTCGTTGAACACCAATAAAACTGGTCACCATGTTATATACTATAACTGACACATTTTTGAAAGTGTCATTAAACACCAATAAAACTGGTCACCATGTTCTTCACTATATCTGACACATAGTTGAAAGTGTCGTTAAACACCAATAAAAATGATCACCAAGTTCTACGCTATACCTGACACATTGTTGAAAGTGTTGTTAAACACCGATAAAACTGGTCCCCATGTTCTACGTTATACCTGACACATTGTTGAAAGTGTCGTTAAACACCAATAAAACTGGTCATCATGTTATGCGTTTTAAATGACACATTGTTGAAAGTGTTGTTAAACACCAATAAAACTGGCCACAATGTTCTACGTTATACCTGACACATTATTGAAAGTGTCGCAAAACACCAATAAAACTGGTCACCATGTACTACGCTATACTTGACACATTGTTGAAAGTGTCGTTAAACACCAATAAAACTGGTCACCATGTTCTACGCTATTCCTGACACATTGTTGAAAGTGTCGTTAAACACCAATAAAACTGGTCACCATGTTATATGCTATAATTGACACATTTTTGAAAGTGTCATTAAACACAAATAAAACTGATCACCATGTTCTACGCTATACCTGACACATTGTTGAAAGTCTCGTTAAACACCAATAAAACTGGTCGCCATGTTATACCTGAAACACTGTTGAAAGTGGTGTTAAACACCAATAGAACTGGCTACAGTGTTCTACGTTATACTTGACACATTGTTGAAAGTGTTGTTAAACACCAATAAAACTGGTCCCCATGTTCTACGTAATACCTGACACATTGTTGAAAGTGTCGTTAAACACCAATAAAACTGGTCACCATGTTATACCTGACACATTGTTGAAAGTGGTGTTAAACACCAATAAAAGTGGGTACAGTTTTCTACGTTATACCTGACACATTGTTGAAAGTGTTGTAAAACACCAATAAAACTGGTCCCCATGTTCTACGTTATACCTGACACATTGTTGAAAGTGTCGTAAAACACCAATAAAACTGGTCACCATGTTATACCTGACACATTGTTCAAAGTGGTATTAAACACCAATAAAAGTGGCTACAGTGTTCTACGTTATACCTGACACATTGTTGAAAGTGTTGTTAAACACCAATAAAACTGGTCCCCATGTTCTACGTTATACCTGACACATTGTTGAAAGTGTCGTTAAACACCAATAAAACTGGTCACCATGTTCTACGCTATACCTGACACATTGTTGAAAGTGTCGTTAAACACCAATAAAAAATGGTCACCATGTTATACGCTATACCTGACACATTGTTGATAGTGTCGTTGAACACCAATAAAACTGGTCACCATGTTGTACGTTGTACCTGACACATTGTTGAAAGTCTCGTTGAACATCAATAAAACCGTTCACCATGTTTTACGTTATACCTGACACATTGTTGGAAGTCTCGTTGAACACCAATAAAACTGGTCACCATGTTATATGCTATAACTGACACATTTTTGAAAGTGTCATTAAACACCAATAAAACTGGTCACCATGTTCTTCACTATATCTGACACATAGTTGAAAGTGTCGTTAAACACCAATAAAAATGATCACCAAGTTCTACGCTATACCTGACACATTGTTGAAAGTGTTGTTAAACACCGATAAAACTGGTCCCCATGTTCTACGTTATACCTGACACATTGTTGAAAGTGTCGTTAAACACCAATAAAACTGGTCATCATGTTATGCGTTTTAAATGACACATTGTTGAAAGTGTTGTTAAACACCAATAAAACTGGCCACAATGTTCTACGTTATACCTGACACATTATTGAAAGTGTCGCAAAACACCAATAAAACTGGTCACCATGTTCTACGCTATACTTGACACATTGTTGAAAGTGTCGTTAAACACCAATAAAACTGGTCACCATGTTCTACGCTATTCCTGACACATTGTTGAAAGTGTCGTTAAACACCAATAAAACTGGTCACCATGTTATATGCTATAATTGACACATTTTTGAAAGTGTCATTAAACACAAATAAAACTGGTCACCATGTTCTACACTATACCTGACACATTGTTGAAAGTGTCGTTAAACACCAATAAAACTGGTCACCATGTTGGAAGTTATTACTGACACATTGTTGAAAGTGTCATTAAACACCAATAAATCTGGTCACCATATTGTAATCTATACCTGACACATTGTTGAAAGTGTCGTTAAACACCAATAAAACTGGTCACCATGTTATACCTGACACACTGTTGAAAGTGGTGTTAAACACCAATAAAACTGGTCACCATGTTCTACGCTATACCTGACACATTGTTGAAAGCATCGCTAAACACCAATAAAACTGGTCACCATTTTATACCTGACACACTGTTGAAAGTGGTGTTAAACACCAATAAAACTGATCACCATGTTCTACGCTATACCTGACACATCGTTGAAAGTGTCGTTAAACACCAATAAAACTGGTCACCATGTTATACCTGACACATTGTTGAAAGTGGTGTTAAACACCAATAAAACTGGCTACAGTGTTCTACGTTATACCTCACACATTGTTGAAAGTGTTGTTAAACACCAATAAAACTGGTCCCCATGTTCTACGCTATACCTGACACATTGTTGAAAGCGTCGTTAAACACCAATAAAACTGGTCACCATGTTCTACGCTATACCTGACACATTGTTGAAAGTTTCGTTAAACACCAATAAAAAATGGTCACCATGTTCTACGCTATACCTGACACATTGTTGAAAGTCTCGTTGAACACCAATAAAACTGGTCACCATCTTATATGCTATAACTGACACATTTTTGAAAGTGTCATTAAACACCAATAAAACTGGTCACCATGTTCTACACTATTCCTGACACATTGTTGAAAGTGTCGTTAAACACCAATAAAAATGATCACCATGTTCTACGCTATACCGGACACATTGTTGAAAGTGTCGTTAAACACCCCAAAAAATAGTCACCATGTTATACGTTATACCTGACACAATGTTGAAAAGGTCGTTAAACTCCAATAAAACTGGTCACCATGTTGTAAGCTATACCTGACACATTGTTGAAAGTGTCGTTAAACACCAATAAAACTGGTCACCATGTTATACCTGACACACTGTTGAAAGTCGTGTTAAACATCAATAAAACTGGTCACCATGTTATACCTGACACACTGTTGAAAGTGGTGTTAAACACCAATAAAACTGATCATCATGTTCTACGCTATACCTGACACATTGTTGAAAGTGTCGTTAAACACCAATAAAACTGGTCACCATGTTCTACACTATACATGACACATTGTTGAAAGTCTCGTTAAACACCAATAAAACTGGTCACCATGTTATACCTGATACATTGTTGAAAGTGTCGTTAAACACCCAAAAAAATGGTCACCATATTATACGTTATACCTAACACATTGTTGAAAGTGTCGTTAAGCACCAATAAAACTGGTCACCATGTTTTGCGTTATAAATGACACATTCTTGAAAGTGTTGTTAAACACCAATAAAACTGGCCACAATGTTCTACGTTATACCTGACACATTATTGAAAGTGTCGTAAAACACCAATAAAACTGGTCACCATGTTCTACGTTATACCTGACACATTGTTGAAAATGTCGTTAAACACCAATCAAACTGGCCACAATGTTCTACGCTATATCTGACACATCGTTGTTGAAAGTGTCGTTAAACACCAATAAAACTGGTCACCATGTTATACCTGACACACTGTTGAAAGTGGTGTTAAACACCAATAAAACTGGTCACAATGTTCTACGCTATACCTGACACATTGTTGAAAGCATCGCTAAACACCAATAAAACTGGTCACCATGTAATACCTGACACACTGTTGAAAGTGGTGTTAAACACCAATAAAACTGATCACCATGTTCTACGCTATACCTGACACATTGTTGAAAGTGTCGTTAAACACCAATAAAACTGGTCACCATGTTCTACACTATACATGACACATTGTTGAAAGTCTCGTTAAACACCAATAAAACTGGTCACCATGTTATACCTGACACATTGTTAAAAGTGGTGTTAAACACCAATAAAACTGGCTACAGTGTTCTACGTTATACCTGACACATTGTTGAAAGTGTTGCTAAACACCAATAAAACTGGTCCCCATGTTCTACGTTATACCTGACACATTGTTGAAAGTGTCGTTAAACACCAATAAAACTGGTCACCATGTTCTACGCTATACCTGACACATTGTAGAAAGTGTCGTTAAACACCAATAAAAAATGGTCACCATGTTATACGCTATACCTGACACATTGTTGAAAGTCTCGTTGAACACCAATAAAACTGGTCACCATGTTATATGCTATAACTGACACATTTTTGAAAGTGTCATTAAACACTAATAAAACTGGTCACCATGTTCTACACTATACCTGACACATTGTTGAAAGTGTCGTTAAACACCAATAAAAATGATCACCATGTTCTACGCTATACCGGATACATTGTTGAAAGTGTCGTTAAACACCCAAAAAAATAGTCACCATGTTATACGCTATACCTGACACAATGTTGAAAATGTCGTTAAGCACCAATAAAACTGGTCACCATGTTTTGCGTTATACCTGACACATTCTTGAAAGTGTCGTAAAACACCAATAAAACTGGTCACCATGTTCTACGTTATACCTGACACATTGTTGAAAATGTCGTTAAACACCAATCAAACTGGCCACAATGTTCTACGCTATATCTGACACATCGTTGTTGAAAGTGTCGTTAAACACCAATAAAACTGGTCACCATGTTGGAAGTTATTACTGACACATTGTTGAAAGTGTCATTAAACACCAATAAATCTGGTCACCATATTGTAAGCTATACCTGACACATTGTTGAAAGTGTCGTTAAACACCAATAAAACTGGTTACCATGTTATACCTGACACACTTTTGAAAGTGGTGTTAAACACCAATAAAACTGGTCACAATGTTCTACGCTATACCTGACACATTGTTGAAAGCATCGCTAAACACCAATAAAACTGGTCACCATGTTATACCTGACACACTGTTGAAAGTGGTGTTAAACACCAATAAAACTGATCACCATGTTCTACGCTATACCTGACACATTGTTGAAAGTGTCGTTAAACACCAATAAAACTGGTCACCATGTTCTACACTATACATGACACATTGTTGAAAGTCTCGTTAAACACCAATAAAACTGGTCACCATGTTATACCTGACACATTGTTGAAAGTGGTGTTAAACACCAATAAAACTGGCTACAGTGTTCTACGTTATACCTGACACATTGTTGAAAGTGTTGTTAAACACCAATAAAACTGGTCCCCATGTTCTACTTTATACCTGACACATTGTTGAAAGTGTCGTTAAACACCAATAAAACTGGTTACCATGTTCTACGCTATACCTGACACATTGTAGAAAGTGTCGTTAAACACCAATAAAAAATGGTCACCATGTTATACGCTATACCTGACACATTGTTGAAAGTCTCGTTGAACACCAATAAAACTGGTCACCATGTTATATGCTATAACTGACACATTTTTGAAAGTGTCATTAAACACCAATAAAACTGGTCACCATGTTCTACACTATACCTGACACATTGTTGAAAGTGTCGTTAAACACCAATAAAAATGATCACCATGTTCTACGCTATACCGGACACATTGTTGAAAGTGTCGTTAAACACCCAAAAAAATAGTCACCATGTTATACGTTATACCTGACACAATGTTGAAAATGTCGTTAAACTCCAATAAAACTGGTCACCATGTTGTAAGCTATACCTGACACATTGTTGAAAGTGTCGTTAAACACCAATAAAACTGGTCACCATGTTATACCTGACACACTGTTGAAAGTGATGTTAAACACCAATAAAACTGGTCACCATGTTATACCTGACACACTGTTGAAAGTGGTGTTAAACACCAATAAAACTGATCATCATGTTCTACGCTATACCTGACACATTGTTGAAAGTGTCGTTAAACACCAATAAAACTGGTCACCATGTTCTACACTATACATGACACATTGTTGAAAGTCTCGTTAAACACCAATAAAACTGGATACCATGTTATACCAGACACATTGTTGAAAGTGGTGTTAAGCACCAATAAAACTGGTCACCATGTTCTACGCTATACCTGTCACATTGTTGAAAGTCTCGTTAAACACCAATAAAACTGGTCACCATGTTATACCTGACAAATTGTTGAAAGTGGTGTTAAACACCAATAAAACTGGTCACCTTGTTCTACGCTGTACTTGACACATTGTTGAAAGTGTCGTTAAACACCAATAAAACTGGTCACCATGTTATACCTGACACGCTGTTGAAAGTGGTGTTAAACACCAATAAAACTGATCACCATGTTCTACGCTATACCTGACACATTGTTGAAAGTGTCGTTAAACACCAATAAAACTGGTCACCATGTTCTACGCTATACCTGACACATTGTTGAAAGTGTCGTTAAACACCAATAAAAAATGGTCACCATGTTCTACGCTATATCTGACACATTGTTGAAAGTGTCGTCAAACACCAATAAAACTGGTCACCATGTTTTACGTTATACCTGACACATTGTTGAAAGTCTCGTTGAACACCAATAAAACTGGTCACCATGTTATCTGCTATAACTGACACATTTTTGAAAGTGTCATTAAACACCAATAAAACTGGTCACCATGTTCTACACTATACCTGACACATTGTAGAAAGTGTCGTTAAACACCAAAAAAAATGATCACCATGTTTTACGCTATACCGGACACATTGTTGAAAGTGTCGTTAAACACCAATAAAACTGGTCACCATGTTATACCTGACACACTGTTGAAAGTGATGTTAAACACCAATAAAACTGGTCACCATGTTATACCTGATACACTGTTGAAAGTGGTGTTAAACACCAATAAAACTGATCATCATGTTCTACGCTATACCTGACACATTGTTGAAAGTGTCGTTAAACACCAATAAAACTGGTCACCATGTTCTACACTATACATGACACATTGTTGAAAGTCTCGTTAAACACCAATAAAACTGGTCACCATGTTATACCTGACACATTGTTGAAAGTGGTGTTAAGCACCAATAAAACTGGTCACCATGTTCTACGCTATACCTGTCACATTGTTGAAAGTCTCGTTAAACACCAATAAAACTGGTCACCATGTTATACCTGACACGCTGTTGAAAGTGGTGTTAAACACCAATAAAACTGATCACCATGTTCTACGCTATACCTGACACATTGTTGAAAGTGTCGTTAAACACCAATAAAACTGGTCACCATGTTCTACGCTATTCCTGACACATTGTTGAAAGTGTCGTTAAACACCAATAAAACTGGTCACCATGTTATACGCTATACCTGACACATTGTTGAAAGGGGTCTTAAAAACCAATAAAACTGGCTACAGTGTTCTACGTTATACCTGACACATTGTTGAAAGTGTTGTTAAGCACCAATAAAACTGGTCCCCATGTTCTACGATATACCTGACACATTGTTGAAAGTGTCGTTAAACACCAATAAAACTGGTCACCATGTTCTACGCTATACCTGACACATTGTTGAAAGTGTCGTTAAACACCAATAAAAAATGGTCACCATGTTCTACGCTATATCTGACACATTGTTGAAAGTGTCGTTAAACACCAATAAAACTGGTCACCATGTTTTACGTTATACCTGACACATTGTTGAAAGTCTCGTTGAACACCAATAAAACTGGTCACCATGTTATCTGCTATAACTGACACATTTTTGAAAGTGTCATTAAACACCAATAAAACTGGTCACCATGTTCTACACTATACCTGACACATTGTAGAAAGTGTCGTTAAACACCAATAAAAATGATCACCATGTTTTACGCTATACCGGACACATTGTTGAAAGTGTCGTTAAGCACCCCAAAAAATAGTCACCATGTTATACGTTATACCTGACACAATGTTGAAAGTGTCGTTAAACTCCAATAAAACTGGTCACCATGTCGTACGTTATACCTGACACATTGTTGAAAGTCTCGTTGAACACCAATAAAACTGGTCACCATGTTATATGCTATAACTGACACATTTTTGAAAGTGTCATTAAACACCAATAAAACTGGTCACCATGTTCTACACTATACCTGACACATTGTTGAAAGTGTCGTTAAGCACCCCAAAAAATAGTCACCATGTTATACGTTATACCTGACACAATGTTGAAAGTGTCGTTAAACACCAATAAAAATGATCACCATGTTCTACGATATACCGGACACATTGTTGAAAGTGTCGTTAAACACCCAAAAAAATAGTCACCATATTATACGTTATACCTGACACATTGTTGAAAGTCTCGTTAAGCACCAATAAAACTGGCCACAATGTTGTGCGTTATAAATGACACATTGTTGAAAGTGTTGTTAAACAGCAATAAAACTGGCCACAATGTTCTACGTTATACCTGACACATTATTGAAAGTGTCGCAAAACACCAATAAAGCTGGTCACCATTTTCTACGTTATACCTGACACATTGTTGAAAGTGTCGTTAAACACCAATAAAACTGGTCACCATGTTATACCTGACACACTGTTGAAAGTGGTGTTAAACACCAATAAAACTGATCATCATGTTCTACGCTATACCTGACACATTGTTGAAAGTGTCGTTAAACACCAATAAAACTGGTCACCATGTTCTACACTATACATGACACATTGTTGAAAGTCTCGTGAAACACCAATAAAACTGGTCACCATGTTATACCTGACACATTGTTGAAAGTGGTGTTAAGCACCAATAAAACTGGTCACCATGTTCTACGCTATACCTGTCACATTGTTGAAAGTCTCGTTAAACACCAATAAAACTGGTCACCATGTTATACCTGACACATTGTTGAAAGTGGTGTTAAACACCAATAAAACTGGTCACTTTGTTCTACGCTGTACTTGACACATTGTTGAAAGTGTCGTTAAACACCAATAAAACTGGTCACCATGTTATACCTGACACGCTGTTGAAAGTGGTGTTAAACACCAATAAAACTGATCACCATGTTCTACGCTATACCTGACACATTGTTGAAAGTGTCGTTAAACACCAATAAAACTGGTCACCATGTTATACGCTATACCTGACACATTGTTGAAAGGGGTCTTAAAAACCAATAAAACTGGCTACAGTGTTCTACGTTATACCTGACACATTGTTGAAAGTGTTGTTAAGCACCAATAAAACTGGTCCCCATGTTCTACGATATACCTGACACATTGTTGAAAGTGTCGTTAAACACCAATAAAACTGGTCACCATGTTCTACACTATACCTGACACATTGTTGAAAGTGTCGTTAAACACCAATAAAAAATGGTCACCATGTTCTACGCTATACCTGACACATTGTTGAAAGTGTCGTTAAACACCAATAAAACTGGTCACCATGTTTTACGTTATACCTGACACATTGTTGAAAGTCTCGTTGAACACCAATAAAACTGGTCACCATGTTATACGCTATACCTGACACATTGTTGAAAGGGGTCTTAAAAACCAATAAAACTGGCTACAGTGTTCTACGTTATACCTGACACATTGTTGAAAGTGTTGTTAAGCACCAATAAAACTGGTCCCCATGTTCTACGATATACCTGACACATTGTTGAAAGTGTCGTTAAACACCAATAAAACTGGTCACCATGTTCTACACTATACCTGACACATTGTTGAAAGTGTCGTTAAACACCAATAAAAAATGGTCACCATGTTCTACGCTATACCTGACACATTGTTGAAAGTGTCGTTAAACACCAATAAAACTGGTCACCATGTTTTACGTTATACCTGACACATTGTTGAAAGTCTCGTTGAACACCAATAAAACTGGTCACCATGTTATCTGTTATAACTGACACATTTTTGAAATTGTCATTAAACACCAATAAAACTGGTCACCATGTTCTGCACTATACCTGACACATTGTAGAAAGTGTCGTTAAACACCAATAAAAATGATCACCATGTTTTACGCTATACCGGACACATTGTTGAAAGTGTCGTTAAGCACCCCAAAAAATAGTCACCATGTTCTACGTTATACCTGACACAATGTTGAAAGTGTCGTTAAACTCCAATAAAACTGGTCACCATGTCGTACGTTATACCTGACACATTGTTGAAAGTCTCGTTGAACACCAATAAAACTGGTCACCATGTTATATGCTATAACTGACACATTTTTGAAAGTGTCATTAAACACCAATAAAACTGGTCACCATGTTCTACACTATACCTGACACATTGTTGAAAGTGTCGTTAAACACCCAAAAAAATAGTCACCATGTTATACGTTATACCTGACACAATGTTGAAAGTGTCGTTAAACACCAATAAAAATGATCACCATGTTCTACGATATACCGGACACATTGTTGAAAGTGTCGTTAAACACCCAAAAAAATAGTCACCATATTATACGTTATACCTGACACATTGTTGAAAGTCTCGTTAAGCACCAATAAAACTGGCCACAATGTTGTGCGTTATAAATGACACATTGTTGAAAGTGTTGTTAAACACCAATAAAACTGGCCACAATGTTCTACGTTATACCTGACACATTATTGAAAGTGTCGCAAAACACCAATAAAACTGGTCACCATGTTATATGCTATACCTGACACATTGTTGAGAGTGTCGTTAAACACCAATAAAACTGGTCTTCATGTTGTACGTTGTACCTGACACATTGTTGAAAGTCTTGTTAAACACCAATAAAACTGGTCACCATGTTATACGCTATACCTGACACATTGTTGAAAGTGTCATTAAACACCAATAAAACTGGTCACCATGTTATGCGTTATAAATGACACATTGTTGAAAGTGTTGTTAAACACCAATAAAACTGGTCACCATTTTCTACGCTATACCTGACACATTGTTGAAAGTGTCGTTAAACACCAATAAAAAATGGTCACCATGTTATACGCTATACCTGACACATTGTTGAAAGTGTCGCTGAACACCAATAAAACTGGTCACCATGTTGTACGTTGTACCTGACACATTGTTGAAAGTCTCGTTAAACACCAATAAAACTGGTCACCATGCTATATGCTATAACTGACACATATTTGAAAGTGTCATTAAACACCAATAAAACTGGTCACCATATTCTACAATATATCTGACACATTGTTGAAAGTGTCGTTAAACACCAATAAAAATGATCACCATGTTCTACGCTATACCGGACACATTGTTGAAAGTGTCGTTAAACACCCAAAAAAATGGTCACCATGCTATACGTTATACCTGACACATTGTTGAAAGTGTCGTTAAGCACCAACAAAACTGGTCACCATGTTATGCGTTATAAATGACACAATGTTGAAAGTGTTGTTAAACACCAATAAAACTGGCCACAATGTTCTACGTTATACCTGACACATTATTGAAAGTGTCGCAAAACACCAATAAAACTGGTCACCATGTTCTACGTTATACCAGACACATTGTTGAAAGTGTTGTTAAACACCAATAAAACTGGTCACCATGTAATATGCTATACCTGACACATTGTTGAAAGTTTCATTAAACACCATTAAAACTGGTCACCATGTTCTACGCTATACCTGACACATCGTTGTTGAAAGTGTCGTTAAACACCAATAAAACTGGTCACCTTGTTCTAAGTTATTCCTGACACATTGTTGAAAGTGTCATTAAACACCAATAAATCTGGTCACCATGTTCTAAGCTATACCTGACACATTGTTGAAAGTGTCGTTAAACACCAATAAAACTGGTCACCGCGTTATACCTGACACACTGTTTAAAGTGGTGTTAAACACAAATAAAACTGGTCACCATGTTCTGCGCTATACTTGACACATTGTTGAAAGTGTCGCTAAACACCAATAAAACTGGTCACCATGTTATACCTGACAAGCTGTTGAAAGTGTTGTTAAACACCAATAAAACTGGCCACAATGTTCTACGTTATACCTGACACATTTTTGAAAGTGTCATTAAACACCAATAAAACTGGTCACCATTTTCTACACTATACCTGACACATTGTTGAAACTGTTGTTAAACACTAATAAAAATGATTACCATGTTCTACGCTATACCGGACACATTGTTGAAAGTGTCGTTAAACACCAATAAAACTGGTCACCGCGTTATACCTGACACACTGTTTAAAGTGGTGTTAAACACAAATAAAACTGGTCACCATGTTCTGCGCTATACTTGACACATTGTTGAAAGTGTCGCTAAACACCAATAAAACTGGTCACCATGTTATACCTGACAAGCTGTTGAAAGTGTTGTTAAACACCAATAAAACTGGCCACAATGTTCTACGTTATACCTGACACATTTTTGAAAGTGTCATTAAACACCAATAAAACTGGTCACCATTTTCTACACTATACCTGACACATTGTTGAAACTGTTGTTAAACACTAATAAAAATGATTACCATGTTATACGTTATACCTGACACAATGTTGAAAGTGTCGTTAAACACCAATAAAAATGATCACCATGTTCTACGCTATATCGGACACATTGTTGAAAGTGTCGTTAAACACCCCAAAAAATAGTCACCATGTTATACGTTATACCTGACACATTGTTGAAAGTCTCGTTAAGCACCAATAAAACTGGCCACAATGTTATGCGTTATAAATGACACATTGTTGAAAGTGTTGTTAAACACCAATAAAACTGGTCACCATGTAATATCCTATACCTGACACATTGTTGAAAGTGTCATTAAACACCAATAAAACTGATCACCATGTTCTACGTTATACCTGACACATTGTTGAAAGTGTCGTTAAACACCAATAAAACTGGTCACCATTTTCTACGCTATACCTTACACATTGTTGAAAGTGTCGTTAAACACCAATAAAAAATGGTCACCATGTTATACGCTATACCTGACACATTGTTGAAAGTGTCGCTGAACACCAATAAAACTGGTCATCATGTTGTACGTTGTACCTGACACATTGTTGAAAGTCTCGTTAAACACCAATAAAACTGGTCACCATGCTATCTGCTATAACTGACACATATTTGAAAGTGTCATTAAACACCAATAAAACTGGTCACCATATTCTACACTATATCGGACAAATTGTTGAAAGTGTCGTTAAACACCAATAAAAATGATCACCATGTTCTACGCTATACCGGACACATTGTTGAAAGTGTCGTTAAACACCCAAAAAAATGGTCACCATGTTATACGTTATACCTGACACATTGTTGAAAGTGTCGTTAAGCACCAATAAAACTGGTCACCATGTTATGCGTTACAAATGACACATTGTTGAAAGTGTTGTTAAACACCAATAAAACTGGTCACCATTTTCTACGCTATACCTGACACATTGTTGAAAGTGTCGTTAAACACCAATAAAAAATGGTCACCATGTTATACGCTATACCTGACACATTGTTGAAAGTGTCGCTGAACACCAATAAAACTGGTCACCATGTTGTACGTTGTACCTGACACATTGTTGAAAGTCTCGTTAAACACCAAAAAAATGGTCACCATGCTATACGTTATACCTGACACATTGTTGAAAGGGTCGTTAAGCACCAATAAAACTGGTCACCATGTTATGCGTTATAAATGACACATTGTTGAAAGTGTTGTTATACACCAAAAAAACTGGCCACAATGTTCTACGTTATACCTGACACATTATTGAAAGTGTCGCAAAACACCAATAAAACTGGTCACCATGTTCTACGTTATACCTGACACATTGTTGAAAGTGTTGTTAAACACCAATAAAACTGGTCACCATGTAATATGCTATACCTGACACATTGTTGAAAGTTTCATTAAACACCAATAAAACTTGTCACCATGTACTACGCTATACCTGACACATCGTTGTTGAAAGTGTCGTTAAACACCAATAAAAATGATCACCATGATCTACGCTATACCTGACACATTGTTCAAAGTGTCGTTAAACACCAATAAAACTGGTCAGCATGTTCTACGCTATTCCTGACACATTGTTGAAAGTGTCGTTAAACACCAATAAAACTGGTCGCCATGTTATACCTGAAACACTGTTGAAACTGGTGTTAAACACAAATAAAATTGGTCACCATGTTCTACGCTATACTTGACACATTGTTGAAAGTGTCGTTAAACACCAATAAAACTGGTCACAATGTTATACCTGACACGCTGTTGAAAGTGGTGTTAAACACCAATAAAAATGATCACCATGATCTACGCTATACCTGACACATTGTTGAAAGGGGTTTTAAAAACCAATAAAACTGGCTACAGTGTTCTACGTTGTACCTGACACATTGTTGAAAGTGTTGTTAAACACCAATAAAACTGGTCCCCATGATCTACGTTATACCTGACACATTGTTGAAAGTGTCGTTAAACACCAATAAAACTGGTCACCATGTTCTACGCTATACCTGACACATTGTTGAAAGTGTCGTTAAACACCAATAAAAAATGGTCTCCATGTTCTACGTTATACCTGACACATTGTTGAAAGTTTCGTTGAACACCAATAAAACTGGTCACCATGTTTTACGTTATACCTGACACATTGTTGAAAGTTTCGTTGAACACCAATAAAACTGGTCACCATTTTATCTGCTATAACTGACACATTTTTGAAAGTGTCATTAAACACCAATAAAACTGGTCACCATGTTCTACACTATACCTGACACATTGTTGAAAGTGTCGTTAAACACCAATAAAAATGATCACCATGTTTTACGCTATACCGGACACATTGTTGAAAGTGTCGTTAAACACCCCAAAAAATAGTCACCATGTTATACATTATACCTGACACAATGTTGAAGGTGTCGTTAAACTCCAATAAAACTGGTCACCATGTCGTACGTTATACCTGACACATTGTTGAAAGTCTCGTTGAACACCAATAAAACTGGTCACCATGTTATATGCTATAACTGACACATTTTTGAAAGTGTCATTAAGCACCAATAAAAATGGTCACCATGTTCTACACTATACCTGACACATTGTTGAAAGTGTCTTTAAACACCAATAAAAATGATCACCATGTTCTACGCTATACCGGACACATTGTTGAAAGTGTCGTTAAACACCCCAAAAAATAGTCACCATGTTATACGTTATACCTGACACAATGTTGAAAGTGTCGTTAAACACCAATAAAAATGATCACCATGTTCTACGCTATACCGGACACATTGTTGAAAGTGTCGTTAAACACCCCAAAAAATAGTCACCATGTTATACGTTATACCTGACACATTGTTGAAAGTCTCGTTAAGCACCAATAAAACTGGCCACAATGTTGTGCGCTATAAATGACACATTGTTGAAAGTGTTGTTAAACACCAATAAAACTGGCCACAATGTTCTACGTTATACCTGACACATTATTGAAAGTGTCGCAAAACACCAATAAAGCTGGTCACCATGTTCTACGTTATACCTGACACATTGTTGAAAGTGTCGTTAAACACCAATAAAACTGGTCACCATGTAATATGCTATACCTGACACATTGTTGAAAGTGTCATTAAACACCAATAAAACTGGTCACCATGTTCTACGTTATACCTGACACATTGTTGAAAGTGTCGTTAAACACCAATAAAACTGGTCTTCATGTTGTACGTTGTACCTGACACATTGTTGAAAGTCTTGTTAAACACCAATAAAACTGGTCACTATGTTATACGTTATACCTGACACATTGTTGAAAATTTCATTAAACACCAATAAAACTGGTCACCATGTTCTACGCTATACCTGACACATCGTTGTTGAAAGTGTCGCTAAACACCAATAAAACTGGTCACCATGCTCTAAGTTATTCCTGACACATTGTTGAAAGTGTCATTAAACAGCAATAAATCTGGTCACCATGTTCTAAGCTATACCTGACATATTGTTGAAAGTGTCGTTAAACACCAATAAAACTGGTCACCATGTTATACCTGACACACTGTTGAAAGTGGTGTTAAACACCAATAAAACTGGTCACCATGTTCTACGCTATACTTGACACATTGTTGAAAGCTTCGTTAAACACCAATAAAACTGGTCACCATGTTATACCTGACACATTGTTGAAAGTGGTGTTAAACACCAATAAAACTGGTCACCATGTTCTACGCTATGTTTGACACGCTGTTGAAAGTGTCGTTAAACACCAATAAAACTGGTCACCATGTTATATGCTATAACTGACACATTTTTGAAAGTGTCATTAAACACAAATAAAACTGGTCACCATTTTCTACACTATACCTGACACATTGTTGAAGCTGTTGTTAAACACTAATAAAAATGATCACCATGTTCTACGCTATACCGGACACATTGTTGAAAGGGTCGTTAAACACCAATAAAAATGATCACCATGTTCTACGCTATATCGGACACATTGTTGAAAGTGTCGTTAAACACCAAAAAAAATAGTCACCATGCTATACGTTATACCTGACACAATGTTGAAAGTGTCGTTAAACACCAATAAAAATGATCACCATGTTCTACGCTATATCGGACACATTGTTGAAAGTGTCGTTAAACACCCAAAAAAATAGTCACCATGTTATACGTTATACCTGACACATTGTTGAAAGTCTCGCTAAGCACCAATAAAACTGGCCACAATGTTATGCGTTATAAATGACACATTGTTGAAAGTGTTGTTAAACACCAATAAAACTGGTCACCATGTAATATGCTATAGCTGACACATTGTTGAAAGTGTCGTTAAACACCAATAAAAAATGGTCACCATGTTCTACGCTATACCTGACACATTGTTGAAAGTGTCGCTGAACACCAATAAAACTGGTCACCATGTTGTACGTTGTACCGGACACATTGTTGAAAGTCTCGTTAAACACCAATAAAACTGGTCACCATGTTCTACGCTATACCGGACACATTGTTGAAAGTGTCGTTAAACACCCAAATAAATGGTCACCATGTTATACGTTATACCTGACACATTGTTGAAAGTGTCGTTAAGCACCAATAAAACTGGTTACCATGTTATGCGTTTTAAATGACACATTGTTGAAAGTGTTGTTAAACACCAATAAAACTGGTCACCATTTTCTAAGCTATACCTGACACATTGTTGAAAGTGTCGTTAAACACCAATAAAAAATGGTCACCATGTTATACGCTATACCTGACACATTGTTGAAAGTGTCGCTGAACACCAATAAAATGGTCACCATGTTGTACGTTGTACCTTACACATTTTTGAAAGTGTCGTTAAACACCAATAAAACTGGCCACAATGTTATGCGTTATAAATGACACATTGTTGAAAGTGTTGTTAAACACCAAAAAAACTGGTCACCATGTAATATGCTATAGCTGACACATTGTTGAAAGTGTCATTAAACACCAATAAAACTGGTCACCATGTTCTACGTTATACCTGACACATTGTTGAAAGTGTCGTTAAACACCAATAAAACTGGTCACCATTTTCTACGCTATACCTGACACATTGTTGAAAGTGTTGTTAAACACCAATAAAACTGGCCACAATGTTCTACGTTATACCTGACACATTATTTAAAGTGTCGCAAAACACCAATAAAACTGGTCACCATGTTGTACGTTATAACTGACACATTGTTGAAAGTGTTGTTAAGCACCAATAAAACTGGTAACCATGTAATATGCTATACCTGACACATTGTTGAAAGTGTCATTAAGCACCAATAAAACTGGTCACCATGTTCTACGTTATACCTGACACATTGTTGAAAGTGTCGTTAAACACCAATAAAACTGGTCACCATTTTCTACGCTATACCTGACACATTGTTGAAAGTGTCGTTAAACACCAATAAAACTGGTCACCATGTTTTGCATTATAAATGACACATTGTTGAAAGTGTTGTTAAACACCAATAAAACTGGCCACAATGTTCTACGTTATACCTGACACATTATTGAAAGTGTCGCAAAACACCAATAAAACTGGTCACCATGTTCTACGTTATACCTGACACATTGTTGAAAGTGTTGTTAAACACCAATAAAACTGGTCACCATGTTATACCTGACACACTGTTGAAAGTGGTGTTAAACACCAATAAAACTGATCACCATGTTATACCTGACACACTGTTGAAAGTGGTGTTAAACATCAATAAAACTGATCACCATGTTCTACGCTATACCTGACACATTGTTGAAAGTGTCGTTAAACACCAATAAAACTGGTCACCATGTTCTACACTATACATGACACATTGTTGAAAGTCTCGTTAAACACCAATAAAACTGGTCACCATGTTATACCTGACACACTGTTGAAAGTGGTGTTAAACATAAATACAACTGATCACCATGTTCTACGCTATACCTGACACATTGTTGAAAGTGTCGTTAAACACCAATAAAACTGGTCACCATGTTCTACGCTATACCTGACACATTGTTGAAAGTGTCGTTAAACACCAATAAAACTGGTCACCATATTTTACGTTATACCTGACACATTGTTGAAAGTCTCGTTGAACACCAATAAAACTGGTCACTATGTTATATGCTATAACTGACACATTTTTGAAAGTGTCATTAAACACCAATAAAACTGGTCACCATGTTCTACACTATACCTGACACATTGTTGAAACTGTCGTTAAACACCAAAAAAAATGATTACCATGTTCTACACTATACCGGACACATTGTTGAAAGTGTCGTTAAACACCAATAAAACTGGTCACCATGTTATACCTGACACGCTGTTGAAAGTGGTGTTAAACACCAATAAAACTGGTCACCATGTTCTACGCTATTCCTGACAAATTGTTGAAAGTGTCGTTAAACACCAATAAAACTGGTCACCATGTTATACGCTATACCTGACACATTGTTGAAAGTGGTCTTAAAAACCAATAAAACTGGCTACAGTGTTCTACGTTATAACTGAAACATTGTTGAAAGTGTTGTTAAACACCAATAACACTGGTCCCCATGTTCCACGTTATACCTGACACATTGTTGAAAGTGTCCTTAAGCACCAATAAAACTGGTCACCATGTTCTACGCTGTACCTGACACATTGTTGAAAGTCTCGTTGAACACCAATAAAACTGGTCACCATGTTATATGCTATAATTGACACATTGTTGAAAGTGTCATTAAACACCAATAAAACTGGTCACCATGTTCTACACTATACCTAACACATTGTCGAAAGTGTCGTTAAACACCAAAAAAAATGATCACCATGTTCTACGCTATACCGGACACATTGTTGAAAGTGTCGTTAAACACCCAAAAAAATAGTCACCATGTTATATGTTATACCTGACACATTGTTGAAAGTGTCGTTAAACACCAAAAAAAATGGTCACCATGTTATACGTTATACCTAACACATTGTTGAAAGTGTCGTTAAGCACCAATAAAACTGGTCACCATGTTTTGAGTTAAAAATGACACATTGTTGAAAGTGTTGTTAAACACCAATAAAACTGGCCACAATGTTCTACGTTATACCTGACACATTATTGAAAGTGTCGTAACACACCAATAAAACTGGTCACCATGTTCTACGTTATACCTGACACATTGTTGAAAATGTCGTTAAGCACCAATCAAACTGGCCACAATGTTCTACGCTATATCTGACACATCGTTGTTGAAAGTGTCGTTAAACACCAATAAAAATGATCACCATGTTCTACGCTATATCGGACACATTGTTGAAAGTGTCGTTAAACACCCAAAAAAATAGTTACCATGTTATACGTTAAACCTGACACATTGTTGAAAGTCTCGTTAAGCACCAATAAAACTGGCCACAATGTTATGCGTTATAAATGACACATTGTTGAAAGTGTTGTTAAACACCAATAAAACTGGTCACCATGTAATATGCTATAGCTGACACATTGTTGAAAGTGTCATTAAGCACCAATAAAACTGGTCACCATGTTCTACGTTATACCTGACACATTGTTGAAAGTGTCGTTAAACACCAATAAAACTGGTCACCATTTTCTACGCTATACCTGACACATTGTTGAAAGTGTCGTTAAACACCAATAAAAAATGGTCACCATGTTATACGCTATACCTGACACATTGTTGAAAGTGTCGCTGAACACCAATAAAACTGGTCACCATGTTGTACGTTGTACCTGACACATTGTTGAAAGTGTTGTTAAACACCAATAAAACTGGTCACCATGTTCTACGCTATACCGGACACATTGTTGAAAGTGTCGTTAAACACCCAAATAAATGGTCACCATGTTATACGTTATACCTGACACATTGTTGAAAGTGTCGTTAAGCACCAATAAAACTGGTCACCATGTTATGCGTTATAAATTACACATTGTTGAAAGTGTTGTTAAACACCAATAAAACTGGTCACCATTTTCTAAGCTATACCTGACACATTGTTGAAAGTGTCGTTAAGCACCAATAAAAAATGGTCACCATGTTATACGCTATACCTGACACATTGTTGAAAGTGTCGCTGAACACCAATAAAATGGTCACCATGTTGTACGTTGTACCGGACACATTGTTGAAAGTGTCGTTAAACACCAATAAAAATGATCACCATGTTCTACGCTATACCGGACACATTGTTGAAAGTGTCGTTAAACACCCAAAAAAATAGTCACCATGCTATACGTCATACCTGACACATTGTTGAAAGTGTCGTTAAGCACCAATAAAACTGGTCACCATGTTATGCGTTATAAATGACACATTGTTGAAAGTGTTGTTAAACACCAATAAAACTGGCCACAATGTTCTACGTTATACCTGACACATTATTGAAAGTGTTGCAAAACACCAATAAAACTGGTCACCATGATCTACGTTATACCTGACACATTGTTGAAAGTGTTGTTAAACACCAATAAAACTGGTCACCATGTAATATGCTATACCTGACACATTGTTGAAAGTTTCATTAAACGCCAATAAAACTGGTCACCATGTTCTACGCTATACCTGACACATCGTTGTTCAAAGTGTCGCTAAACACCAATAAAACTGGTCACCTTGTTCTAAGTTATTCCTGACACATTGTTGAAAGTGTCATTAAACACCAATAAATCTAGTCACCATGTTCTAAGCTATACCTGACACATTGTTGAAAGTGTCATTAAACACCAATAAATCTGGTCACCATGTTCTACGCTATACCGAACACATTGTTGAAAGTGTCATTAAACACCAATAAATCTGGTCACCATGTTCTACGCTATGCCGGACACATTGTTGAAAGTGTCGTTAAGCACCCAAAAAAGTAGTCACCATGTTATACGCTATACCTGACACAATGTTGAAAGTGTCGTTAAACACCAATAAAAATGATCACCATGTTCTACGCTATATCGGACACATTGTTGAAAGTGTCGCTAAGCACCCAAAAAAATAGTCACCATGTAATACGTTATACCTGACACATTGTTGAAAGTCTCGTTAAGCACCAATAAAACTGGCCACAATGTTAAGCGTTATAAATGACACATTGTTGAAAGTGTTGTTAAACACCAATAAAACTGGTCACCATGTAATATGCTATAGCTGACACATTGTTGAAAGTGTCATTAAACACCAATAAAACTGTTCACCATGTTCTACTTTATACCTGACACATTGTTGAAAGTGTCGTTAAACACCAATAAAACTGGTCACCATTTTCTACGCTATACCTGACACATTGTTGAAAGTGTTGTTAAACACCAATAAAACTGGCCACAATGTTCTATGTTATACCTGACACATTATTGAAACTGTCGCAAAACACCAATAAAACTGGTCACCATGTTCTACGTTATAACTGACACATTGTTGAAAGTGTTGTTAAGCACCAATAAAACTGGTCACCATGTAATATGCTATACCTGACACATTGTTGAAAGTGTCATTAAGCACCAATAAAACTGGTCACCATGTTCTACGTTATACCTGACACATTGTTGAAAGTGTCGTTAAACACCAATAAAACTGGTCACCATTTTCTACGCTATACCTGACACATTGTTGAAAGTGTCGTTAAACACCAATAAAACTGGTCACCATGTTTTGCATTATAAATGACACATTGTTGAAAGTGTTGTTAAACACCAATAAAACTGGCCACAATGTTCTACGTTATACCTGACACATTATTGAAAGTGTCGCAAAACACCAATAAAACTGGTCACCATGTTCTACGTTATACCTGACACATTGTTGAAAGTCTCGTTGAACACCAATAAAACTGGTCACCATATTTTACGTTATACCTGACACATTGTTGAAAGTCTCGTTGAACACCAATAAAACTGGTTACCATATTCTACACTATACCTGACACATTGTTGAAAGTGTCGTTAAACGCCAATAAAAATGATCACCATGTTCTACACTATACCGGACACATTGTTGAAAGTGTCGTTAAACACCAATAAAACTGGTCACCATGTTATACCTGACACGCTGTTGAAAGTGGTGTTAAACACCAATAAAACTGGTCACCATGTTATACGCTATACATGACACATTGTTGAAAGTCTCGTTAAACACCAATAAAACTGGTCACCATGTTCTACCTGACACATTGTTGAAAGTGGTGTTAAACACCAATAAAACTGGCTACAGTGTTCTACGTTATACCTGACACATTGTTGAAAATGTCGTTAAACACCAATAAAACTGGTCACCATGTAATATGCTATACCTGACACATTGTTGAAAGTGTCATTAAGCACCAATAAAACTGGTCACCATGTTCTACGTTATACCTGACACATTGTTGAAAGTGTCGTTAAACACCAATAAAACTGGTCACCATTTTCTACGCTATACCTGACACATTGTTGAAAGTGTCGTTAAACACCAATAAAACTGGTCACCATGTTTTGCATTATAAATGACACATTGTTGAAAGTGTTGTTAAACACCAATAAAACTGGCCACAATGTTCTACGTTATACCTGACACATTATTGAAAGTGTCGCAAAACACCAATAAAACTGGTCACCATGTTCTACGTTATACCTGACACATTGTTGAAAGTCTCGTTGAACACCAATAAAACTGGTCACCATATTTTACGTTATACCTGACACATTGTTGAAAGTCTCGTTGAACACCAATAAAACTGGTTACCATATTCTACACTATACCTGACACATTGTTGAAAGTGTCGTTAAACACCAATAAAACTGGTCACCATGTTATACCTGACACGCTGTTGAAAGTGGTGTTAAACACCAATAAAACTGGTCACCATGTTATACGCTATACATGACACATTGTTGAAAGTCTCGTTAAACACCAATAAAACTGGTCACCATGTTCTACCTGACACATTGTTGAAAGTGGTGTTAAACACCAATAAAACTGGCTACAGTGTTCTACGTTATACCTGACACATTGTTGAAAATGTCGTTAAACACCAATAAAACTGATCACCATGTTCTACGCTATACCTGACACATTGTTGAAAGTGTCGTTAAACACCAATAAAACTGGTCACCATGTTCTACACTATACATGACACATTGTTGAAAGTCTCGTTAAACACCAATAAAACTGGTCACCATGTTCTACCTGACACATTATTGAAAGTGTTGCAAAACACCAATAAAACTGGTCACCATGTTCTACGTTATACCTGACACATTGTTGAAAGTGTTGTTAAACACCAATAAAACTGGTCACCATGTAATATGCTATACCGGACACATTGTTGAAAGTTTCATTAAACGCCAATAAAACTGGTCACCATGTTCTATGCTATACCTGACACATCGTTGTTGAAAGTGTCGTTAAACACCAATAAAACTGGTCACCTTGTTCTAAGTTATTCATGACACATTGTTGAAACTGTCATTAAACACCAATAAATCTAGTCACCATGTTCTAAGCTATACCTGACACATTGTTGAAAGTGTCATTAAACACCAATAAATCTGGTCACCATGTTCTACGCTATACCGAACACATTGTTGAAAGTGTCATTAAACACCAATAAATCTGGTCACCATGTTCTACGCTATACCGGACACATTGTTGAAAGTGTCGTTAAGCACCCAAAAAAATAGTCACCATGTTATACGCTATACCTGACACAATGTTGAAAGTGTCGTTAAACACCAATAAAAATGATCACCATGTTCTACGCTATATCGGACACATTGTTGAAAGTGTCGTTAAACACCCAAAAAAATAGTCACCATGTAATACGTTATACCTGACACATTGTTGAAAGTCTCGTTAAGCACCAATAAAACTGGCCACAATGTTATGCGTTATAAATGACACATTGTTGAAAGTGTTGTTAAACACCAATAAAACTGGTCACCATGTAATATGCTATAGCTGACACATTGTTGAAAGTGTCATTAAACACCAATAAAACTGGTCACCATGTTCTACGTTATACCTGACACATTGTTGAAAGTGTCCTTAAACACCAAAAAAAATGATCACTATGTTCTACGCTATACCGGACACATTGTTGAAAGTGTCGTTAAACACCCAAAAAAATAGTCACCATGTTATATGTTATACCTGACACATTGTTGAAAGTGTCGTTAAGCACCAATAAAACTGGTCACCATGTTTTGAGTTATAAATGACACATTGTTGAAAGTGTTGTTAAGCACCAATAAAACTGGCCACAATGTTCTACGTTATACCTGACACATTATTGAAAGTGTCGTAACAAACCAATAAAACTGGTCACCATGTTCTACGTTATACCTGACACATTGTTGGAAATGTCGTTAAGCACCAATCAAACTGGCCACAATGTTCTACGCTATATCTGACACATCGTTGTTGAAAGTATCGTTAAACACCAATAAAACTGGTCACCATGTTGTAAGTTATTACTGACACATTGTTGAAAGTGTCATTAAACACCAATAAATCTGGTCACCATATTGTAAGCTAAACCTGACACATTGTTGAAAGTGTCGTTAAACACCAATAAAACTGGTCACCATGTTATACCTGACACACTGTTGAAAGTGGTGTTAAACACCAATAAAACTGGTCACCATGTTCTACGCTATACCAGACACATTGTTGAAAGCATCGCTAAACACCAATAAAACTGGTCACCACGTTATACATGACACACTGTTGAAAGTGGTGTTAAACACCAATAAAACTGATCACCATGTTCTACGCTATACCTGACACATTGTTGAAAGTGTCGTTAAACACCAATAAAACTGGTCACCATGTTCTACACTATACATGACACATTGTTGAAAGTCTCGTTAAACACCAATAAAACTGGTCACCATGTTCTACCTGACACATTGTTGAAAGTTGTGTTAAACACCAATAAAACTGGCTACAGTGTTCTACGTTATACCTGACACATTGTTGAAAATGTCGTAAAACACCAATAAAACTGATCACCATGTTCTACGCTATACCTGACACATTGTTGAAAGTGTCGTTAAACACCAATAAAACTGGTCACCATGTTCTACACTATACATGACACATTGTTGAAAGTCTCGTTAAACACCAATAAAACTGGTCACCATGTTCTACCTGACACATTATTGAAAGTGTTGCAAAACACCAATAAAACTGGTCACCATGATCTACGTTATACCTGACACATTGTTGAAAGTGTTGTTAAACACCAATAAAACTGGTCACCATGTAATATGCTATACCGGACACATTGTTGAAAGTTTCATTAAACGCCAATAAAACTGGTCACCATGTTCTATGCTATACCTGACACATCGTTGTTGAAAGTGTCGTTAAACACCAATAAAACTGGTCACCTTGTTCTAAGTTATTCATGACACATTGTTGAAACTGTCATTAAACACCAATAAATCTAGTCACCATGTTCTAAGCTATACCTGACACATTGTTGAAAGTGTCATTAAACACCAATAAATCTGGTCACCAAGTTCTACGCTATACCGAACACATTGTTGAAAGTGTCATTAAACACCAATAAATCTGGTCACCATGTTCTACGCTATACCGGACACATTGTTGAAAGTGTCGTTAAGCACCCAAAAAAATAGTCACCATGTTATACGCTATACCTGACACAATGTTGAAAGTGTCGTTAAACACCAATAAAAATGATCACCATGTTCTACGCTATATCGGACACATTGTTGAAAGTGTCGTTAAACACCCAAAAAAATAGTCACCATGTAATACGTTATACCTGACACATTGTTGAAAGTGTCGTTAAGCACCAATAAAACTGGCCACAATGTTATGCGTTATAAATGACACATTGTTGAAAGTGTTGTTAAACACCAATAAAACTGGTCACCATGTAATATGCTATAGCTGACACATTGTTGAAAGTGTCATTAAACACCAATGAAACTGGTCACCATGTTCTACGTTATACCTGACACATTGTTGAAAGTGTCGTTAAACACCAAAAAAAATGATCACCATGTTCTACGCTATACCGGACACATTGTTGAAAGTGTCGTTAAACACCCAAAAAAATAGTCACCATGTTATATGTTATACCTGACACATTGTTGAAAGTGTCGTTAAACACCCAAAAAAATGGTCACCATGTTATACGCTATACCTAACACATTGTTGAAAGTGTCGTTAAGCACCAATAAAACTGGTCACCATGTTTTGAGTTATAAATGACACATTGTTGAAAGTGTTGTTAAGCACCAATAAAACTGGCCACAATGTTCTACGTTATACCTGACACATTATTGAAAGTGTCGTAACACACCAATAAAACTGGTCACCATGTTCTACGTTATACCTGACACATTGTTGAAAATGTCGTTAAGCACCAATCAAACTAGCCACAATGTTCTACGCTATATCTGACACATCGTTGTTGAAAGTGTCGTTAAACACCAATAAAACTGGTCACCATGTTGTAAGTTATTACTGACACATTGTTGAAAGTGTCATTAAACACCAATAAATCTGGTCACCATATTGTAAGCTAAACCTGACACATTGTTGAAAGTGTCGATAAACACCAATAAAACTGGTCACCATGTTATACCTGACACACTGTTGAAAGTGGTGTTAAACACCAATAAAACTGGTCACCATGTTCTACGCTATACCTGACACATTGTTGAAAGCATCGCTAAACACCAATAAAACTGGTCACCACGTTATACCTGACACACTGTTGAAAGTGGTGTTAAACACCAATAAAACTGATCACCATGTTCTACGCTATACCTGACACATTGTTGAAAGTGTCGTTAAACACCAATAAAACTGGTCACCATGTTCTACACTATACATGACACATTGTTGAAAGTCTCGTTAAACACCAATAAAACTGGTCACCATGTTCTACCTGACACATTGTTGAAAGTGGTGTTAAACACCAATAAAACTGGCTACAGTGTTCTACGTTATACCTCACACATTATTGAAAATGTCGTTAAACACCAATAAAACTGATCACCATGTTCTACGCTATACCTGACACATTGTTGAAAGTGTCGTTAAACACCAATAAAACTGGTCACCATGTTCTACACTATACATGACACATTGTTGAAAGTCTCGTTAAACACCAATAAAACTGGTCACCATGTTCTACCTGACACATTATTGAAAGTGTTGCAAAACACCAATAAAACTGGTCACCATGTTCTACGTTATACCTGACACATTGTTGAAAGTGTTGTTAAACACCAATAAAACTGGTCACCATGTAATATGCTATACCGGACACATTGTTGAAAGTTTCATTAAACGCCAATAAAACTGGTCACCATGTTCTATGCTATACCTGACACATCGTTGTTGAAAGTGTCGTTAAACACCAATAAAACTGGTCACCTTGTTCTAAGTTATTCATGACACATTGTTGAAACTGTCATTAAACACCAATAAATCTAGTCACCATGTTCTAAGCTATACCTGACACATTGTTGAAAGTGTCATTAAACACCAATAAATCTGGTCACCATGTTCTACGCTATACCGAACACATTGTTGAAAGTGTCATTAAACACCAATAAATCTGGTCACCATGTTCTACGCTATACCTGACACATTGTTGAAAGTGTCGTTAAGCACCCAAAAAAATAGTCACCATGTTATACGCTATACCTGACACAATGTTGAAAGTGTCGTTAAACACCAATAAAAATGATCACCATGTTCTACGCTATATCGGACACATTGTTGAAAGTGTCGTTAAACACCCAAAAAAATGGTAACCATGTAATACGTTATACCTGACACATTGTTGAAAGTGTCGTTAAGCACCAATATAACTGGTCACAATGTTATGCGCTATAAATGACACATTGTTGAAAGTGTTGTTAAACACCAATAAAACTGGTCACCATGTAATATGCTATAGCTGACACATTGTTGAAAGTGTCATTAAACACCAATAAAACTGGTCACCATGTTCTACGTTATACCTGACACATTGTTGAAAGTGTCGTTAAACACCAATAAAACTGGTCACCATTTTCTACGCTATACCTGACACATTGTTGAAAGTGTTGTTAAACACCAATAAAACTGGCCACAATGTTCTACGTTATACCTGACACATTATTGAAAGTGTCGCAAAACACCAATAAAACTGGTCACCATGTTCTACGTTATAACTGACACATTGTTGAAAGTGTTGTTAAGCACCAATAAAACTGGTCACCATGTAATATGCTATACCTGACACATTGTTGAAAGTGTCATTAAGCACCAATAAAACTGGTCACCATGTTCTACGTTATACCTGACACATTGTTGAAAGTGTCGTTAAACACCAATAAAACTGGTCACCATTTTCTACGCTATACCTGACACATTGTTGAAAGTGTCGTTAAACACCAATAAAAATGGTCACCATGTTTTGCATTATAAATGACACATTGTTGAAAGTGTTGTTAAACACCAATAAAACTGGCCACAATGTTCTACGTTATACCTGACACATTATTGAAAGTGTCGCAAAACACCAATAAAACTGGTCACAATGTTCTACGTTATACCTGACACATTGCTGAAAGTGTTGTTAAACACCAATAAAACTGGTCACCATGTATTATGCTATACCTGACACATTGTTGAAAGTGTCGTTAAACACCAATCAAACTGGCCACAATGTTCTACGCTATACCTGACACATCGTTGTTGAAAGTGTCGTTAAACACCAATAAAACTGGTCACCATTTTCTAAGTTATTCCTGACACATTGTTGAAAGTGTCATTAAACACCAATAAAACTGGTCACCATGTTATACCTGACACACTGTTGAAAGTGGTGTTAAACGCCAATAAAACTGGTCACCATGTTCTACGCTATACCTGACACATTGTTGAAAGCGTCGCTAAACACCAATAAAACTGGTCACCATGTTATACCTGACACACTGTTGAAAGTGGTGTTAAACACCAATAAAACTGATCACAATGTTCTAGGCTATACCTGACACATTGTTGAAAGTGTCGTTAAACACCAATAAAACTGGTCACCATGTACTACACTATACATGACACATTGTTGAAAGTCTCGTTAAACACCAATAAAACTGGTCACCATGTTATACCTGACACATTGTTGAAAGTGGTGTTAAACACCAATAAAACTGGCTACAGTGTTCTACGTTATACCTGACACATTGTTGAAAGTGTTGTTAAACACCAATAAAACTGGTCCTCATGTTCTACGTTATACCTGACACATTGTTTAAAGTGTCGTTAAACACCAATAAAACTGGTCACCATGTTCTACGCTATACCTGACACATTGTTGAAAGTGTTGTTAAACACCAATAAAAAATGGTCACCATGTTATACGCTATACCTGACACATTGTTGAAGTCTCGTTGAACACCAATAAAACTGGTCACCATGTTATATGCTATAACTGACACATTTTTGAAAGTGTCATTAAACACCAATAAAACTGGTCACCATGTTCTAAACTATACCTGACACATTGTTGAAAGTGTCGTTAAACACCAATAAAAATGATCACCATGTTCTACGCTATACCGGACACATTGTTGAAAGTGTCGTTAAACACCCAAAAAAATAGTCACCATGTTATACGTTATACCTGACACATTGTTGAAAGTGTCGTTAAACACCAATAAAACTGGTCACCATTTTCTACGCTATACCTGACACATTGTTGAAAGTGTCGTTAAACACCAATAAAAATGGTCACCATGTTTTGCATTATAAATGACACATTGTTGAAAGTGTTGTTAAACACCAATAAAACTGGCCACAATGTTCTACGTTATACCTGACACATTATTGAAAGTGTCGCAAAACACCAATAAAACTGGTCACAATGTTCTACGTTATACCTGACACATTGCTGAAAGTGTTGTTAAACACCAATAAAACTGGTCACCATGTATTATGCTATACCTGACACATTGTTGAAAGTGTCGTTAAACACCAATCAAACTGGCCACAATGTTCTACGCTATACCTGACACATCGTTGTTGAAAGTGTCGTTAAACACCAATAAAACTGGTCACCATTTTCTAAGTTATTCCTGACACATTGTTGAAAGTGTCATTAAACACCAATAAAACTGGTCACCATGTTATACCTGACACACTGTTGAAAGTGGTGTTAAACGCCAATAAAACTGGTCACCATGTTCTACGCTATACCTGACACATTGTTGAAAGCGTCGCTAAACACCAATAAAACTGGTCACCATGTTATACCTGACACACTGTTGAAAGTGGTGTTAAACACCAATAAAACTGATCACAATGTTCTAGGCTATACCTGACACATTGTTGAAAGTGTCGTTAAACACCAATAAAACTGGTCACCATGTACTACACTATACATGACACATTGTTGAAAGTCTCGTTAAACACCAATAAAACTGGTCACCATGTTATACCTGACACATTGTTGAAAGTGGTGTTAAACACCAATAAAACTGGCTACAGTGTTCTACGTTATACCTGACACATTGTTGAAAGTGTTGTTAAACACCAATAAAACTGGTCCTCATGTTCTACGTTATACCTGACACATTGTTTAAAGTGTCGTTAAACACCAATAAAACTGGTCACCATGTTCTACGCTATACCTGACACATTGTTGAAAGTGTTGTTAAACACCAATAAAAAATGGTCACCATGTTATACGCTATACCTGACACATTGTTGAAGTCTCGTTGAACACCAATAAAACTGGTCACCATGTTATATGCTATAACTGACACATTTTTGAAAGTGTCATTAAACACCAATAAAACTGGTCACCATGTTCTAAACTATACCTGACACATTGTTGAAAGTGTCGTTAAACACCAATAAAAATGATCACCATGTTCTACGCTATACCGGACACATTGTTGAAAGTGTCGTTAAACACCCAAAAAAATAGTCACCATGTTATACGTTATACCTGACACAATGTTGAAAGTGTCGTTAAACTCCAATAAAACTGGTCACCATGTTGTAAGCTATAACTGACACATTGTTAAAAGTGTTGTTAAACACCAATAAAACTGGTCACCATGTTATACCTGACACACTGTTGAAAGTGGTGTTAAACACCAATAAAACTGGTCACCATGTTATACCTGACACACTGTTCAAAGTGGTGTTAAACATCAATAAAACTGATCACCATGTTCTACGCTATACCTGACACATTGTTGAAAGTGTCGTTAAACACCAATAAAACTGGTCACCATGTTCTACACTATACATGACACATTGTTGAAAGTCTCGTTAAACACCAATAAAACTGGTCACCATGTTATACCTGACACATTGTTGAAAGTGTTGTTAAACACCAATAAAACTGGTCCCCATGTCCTACGTTATACCTGACACATTGTTGAAAGTGTCGTTAAACACCAATAAAACTGGTCACCATGTTCTACGCTATACCTGACACATTGTTGAAAGTGTCGTTAAACACCAATAAAAAATGGTCACCATGTTCTACGCTATACTTGACACATTGTTGAAAGTGTCGTTAAACACCAATAAAACTGGTCACCATATTTTACGTTATACCTGACACATTGTTGAAAGTCTCGTTGAACACCAATAAAACTGGTCACTATGTTATATGCTATAACTGACACATTTTTGAAAGTGTCATTAAACACCAATAAAACTGGCCACCATGTTCTACACTATACCTGACACATTGTTGAAAGTGTCGTTAAACACCAATAAAAATGATCACCATGTTCTACACTATACCGGACACATTGTTGAAAGTGTCGTTAAACACCAATAAAACTGGTCACCATGTTATACCTGACACCCTGTTGAAGGTGGTGTTAAACACCAATAAAACTGATCACCATGTTCTACGCTATACCTGACACATTGTTGAAAGTGTCGTTAAACACCAATAAAACTGGTCACCATGTTCTACGCTATTCCTGACACATTGTTGAAAGTGTCGTTAAACACCAATAAAACTGGTCACCATGTTATACGCTATACCTGACACATTGTTGAAAGTGGTCTTAAAAACCAATAAAACTGGCTACAGTGTTCTACGTTATAACTGACACATTGTTGAAAGTGTTGATAAACACCAATAACACTGGTCCCCATGTTCTACGTTATACCTGACACATTGTTGAAAGTGTCCTTAAACACCAATAAAACTGGTCACCATGTTCTACGCTATGCCTGACACATTGTTGAAAGTGTCGTTAAACACCAATAAAAAATGGTCACCATGTTATATGCTATACCTAACACATTGTTGAAAGTGTCGTTAAACACCAATAGAACTGGTCACCATGTTTTACGCTATACCTGACACATTGTTGAAAGTCTCGTTGAACACCAATAAAACTGGTCACCATGTTATATGCTATAATTGACACATTTTTGAAAGTGTCATTAAACACCAATAAAACTGGTCACCATGTTCTACACTATACCTAACACATTGTCGAAAGTGTCGTTAAACACCAAAAAAAATGATCACCATGTTCTACGCTATACCGGACACATTGTTGAAAGTGTCGTTAAACACCCAAAAAAATAGTCACCATGTTATATGTTATACCTGACACATTGTTGAAAGTGTCGTTAAGCACCCAAAAAAATGGTAACCATGTAATACGTTATACCTAACACATTGTTGAAAGTGTCGTTAAGCACCAATACAACTGGTCACCATGTTTTGAGTTATAAATGACACATTGTTGAAAGTGTTGTTAAACACCAATAAAACTGGCCACAATGTTCTACGTTATACCTGACACATTATTGAAAGAGTCGTAACACACCAATAAAACTGGTCACCATGTTCTACGTTATACCTGACACATTGTTGAAAATGTCGTTAAACACCAATCAAACTGGCCACAATTTTCTACGCTATATCTGACACATCGTTGTTGAAAGTGTCGTTAAACACCAATAAAACTGGTCACCATGTTGTAAGTTATTACTGACACATTGTTGAAAGTGTCATTAAACACCAATAAATCTGGTCACCATATTGTAAGCTAAACCTGACACATTGTTGAAAGTGTCGTTAAACACCAATAAAACTGGTCACCATGTTATACCTGACACACTGTTGAAAGTGGTGTTAAACACCAATAAAACTGGTCACCATGTTCTACGCTATACCTGACACATTGTTGAAAGCATCGCTAAACACCAATAAAACTGGTCACCACGTTATACCTGACACACTGTTGAAAGTGGTGTTAAACACCAATAAAACTGATCACCATGTTCTACGCTATACCTGACACATTGTTGAAAGTGTCGTTAAACACCAATAAAACTGATCACCATTTTCTACACTATACATGACACATTGTTGAAAGTCTCGTTAAACACCAATAAAACTGGTCACCATGTTATACCTGACACATTGTTGAAAGTGGTGTTAAACACCAATAAAACTGGCTACAGTGTTCTACGTTATACCTGACACATTGTTGAAAGTGTTGTTAAACACCAATAAAACTGGTCCCCATGTTCTACGCTATACCTGACACATTGTTGAAAGTGTCGTTAAACACCAATAAAACTGGTCACCATGTTCTACGCTATACCTGACACATTGTTGAAAGTGTCGTTAAACACCAATAAAAAATGGTCACCATGTTATACGCTATACCTGACACATTGTTGAAAGTCTCGTTGAACACCAATAAAACTGGTCACCATGTTATATGCTACAACTGACACATTTTTGAAAGTGTCATTAAACACCAATAAAACTGGTCACCATGTTCTACACTATACCTGACACATTGTTGAAAGTGTAGTTAAACACCAATAAAAATGATCACCATGTTCTACGCTATACCGGACACATTGTTGAAAGTGTCGTTAAACACCAAAAAAAATAGTCACCATGTTAAACGTTATACCTGACACAATGTTGAAAGTGTCGTTAAGCTCCAATAAAACTGGTCACCATGTTGTAAGCTATACCTGACACATTGTTGAAAATGTCGTTAAACACCAATAAAACTGGTCACCATGTTATACCTGACACACTGTTGAAAGTGGTGTTAAACACCAATAAAACTGGTCATCATGTTATACCTGACACACTGTTGAAAGTGGTGTTAAACACCAATAAAACTGATCACCATGTTCTACGTTATACCTGACACATTGTTGAAAGTGTCGTTAAACACCAATAAAATTGGTCACCATGTTCTACACTATACATGACACATTCTTGAAAGTCTCGTTAAACACAAATAAAACTGGTCACCATGTTATACCTGACACGCTGTTGAAAGTGGTGTTAAACACCAATAAAACTGATCACCATGTTCTACGCTATACCTGACACATTGTTGAAAGTGTCGTTAAACACCAATAAAACTGGTCACCATGTTCTACGCTATTCCTGACACATTGTTGAAAGTGTCGTTAAACACCAATAAAACTGGTCACCATGTTCTACGTTATACCTGACACATTGTTGAAAGTGTCGTTAAACACCAATAAAAAATGGTCACCATGTTATATCCTATACCTGACACATTGTTGAAAGTGTCGTTAAACACCAATAAAACTGGTCACCATGTTTTACGTTATACCTGACACATTTTTGAAAGTGTCATTAAACACCAATAAAACTGGTCACCATCTTCTACACTATACCTGACACATTGTTGAAAGTGTCGCTAAACACCAAAAAAAATGATCACCATGTTCTACGCTATACCGGACACATTGTTGAAAGTGTCGTTAAACACCCAAAAAAATAGTCACCATGTTATACGCTATACCGACACATTGTTGAAAGTGTCGTTAAACACCCAAAAAAATAGTCACCATGTTATACGTTATACCTGACACAATGTTGAAAGTGTCGTTAAACACCAATAAAAATGATCACCATGTTCTACGCTATACCGACACATTGTTGAAAGTGTCGTTAAACACCAATAAAAAATGGTCACCATGTTATATGCTATACCTAACACATTGTTGAAAGTGTCGTTAAACACCAATAGAACTGGTCACCATGTTTTACGCTATACCTGACACATTGTTGAAAGTCTCGTTGAACACCAATAAAACTGGTCACCATGTTATATGCTATAATTGACACATTTTTGAAAGTGTCATTAAACACCAATAAAACTGGTCACCATGTTCTACACTATACCTAACACATTGTCGAAAGTGTCGTTAAACACCAAAAAAAATGATCACCATGTTCTACGCTATACCGGACACATTGTTGAAAGTGTCGTTAAACACCCAAAAAAATAGTCACCATGTTATATGTTATACCTGACACATTGTTGAAAGTGTCGTTAAACACCCAAATAAATGGTAACCATGTAATACGTTATACCTAACACATTGTTGAAAGTGTCGTTAAGCACCAATACAACTGGTCACCATGTTTTGAGTTATAAATGAAACATTGTTGAAAGTGTTGTTAAACACCAATAAAACTGGACACAATGTTCTACGTTATACCTGACACATTATTGAAAGTGTCGTAACACACCAATAAAACTGGTCACCATGTTCTACGTTATACCTGACACATTGTTGAAAATGTCGATAAACACCAATCAAACTGGCCACAATGTTCTACGCTATATCTGACACATCGTTGTTGAAAGTGTCGTTAAACACCAATAAATCTGGTCACCATATTGTAAGCTAAACCTGACACATTGTTGAAAGTGTCGTTAAACACCAATAAAACTGGTCACCATGTTATACCTGACACACTGTTGAAAGTGGTGTTAAACACCAATAAAACTGGTCACCATGTTCTACGCTATACCTGACACATTGTTGAAAGCATCGCTAAACACCAATAAAACTGGTCACCACGTTATACCTGACACACTGTTGAAAGTGGTGTTAAACACCAATAAAACTGATCACCATGTTCTACGCTATACCTGACACATTGTTGAAAGTTTCGTTAAACACCAATAAAACTGGTCACCATGTTCTACACTATACATGACACATTGTTGAAAGTCTCGTTAAACACCAATAAAACTGGTCACCATGCTATACCTGACACATTGTTGAAAGTGGTGTTAAACACCAATAAAACTGGCTACAGTGTTCTACGTTATACCTGACACATTGTTGAAAGTGTTGTTAAACACCAATAAAACTGGTCCCCATGTTCTACGTTATACCTGACACATTGTTGAAAGTGTCGTTAAACACCAATAAAACTGGTCACCATGTTCTACGCTATACCTGACACATTGTTGAAAGTGTCGTTAAACACCAATAAAAAATGGTCACCATGTTATACGCTATACCTGACACATTGTTGAAAGTCTCGTTGAACACCAATAAAACTGGTCACCATGTTATATGCTATAACTGACACATTTTTGAAAGTGTCATTAAACACCAATAAAACTGGTCACCATGTTCTACACTATACCTGACACATTGTTGAAAGTGTAGTTAAACACCAATAAAAATGATCACCATGTTCTACGCTATACCGGACACATTGTTGAAAGTGTCGTTAAACACCAAAAAAAATAGTCACCATGTTAAACGTTATACCTGACACAATGTTGAAAGTGTCGTTAAGCTCCAATAAAACTGGTCACCATGTTGTAAGCTATACCTGACACATTGTTGAAAATGTCGTTAAACACCAATAAAACTGGTCACCATGTTATACCTGACACACTGTTGAAAGTGGTGTTAAACACCAATAAAACTGGTCATCATGTTATACCTGACACACTGTTGAAAGTGGTGTTAAACACCAATAAAACTGATCACCATGTTCTACGGTATACCTGACACATTGTTGAAAGTGTCGTTAAACACCAATAAAACTGGTCACCATGTTCTACACTATACATCACACATTCTTGAAAGTCTCGTTAAACACAAATAAAACTGGTCACCATGTTATACCTGACACGCTGTTGAAAGTGGTGTTAAACACCAATAAAACTGATCACCATGTTCTACGCTATACCTGACACATTGTTGAAAGTGTCGTTAAACACCAATAAAACTGGTCACCATGTTCTACGCTATTCCTGACACATTGTTGAAAGTGTCGTTAAACACCAATAAAACTGGTCACCATGTTCTACGCTATACCTGACACATTGTTGAAAGTGTCGTTAAACACCAATAAAAAATGGTCACCATGTTATATCCTATACCTGACACATTGTTGAAAGTGTCGTTAAACACCAATAAAACTGGTCATCATGTTTTACGTTATACCTGACACATTGTTGAAAGTCTCGTTGAACACCAATAAAACTGGTCACCATGTTATATGCTATAACTGACACATTTTTGAAAGTGTCATTAAACACCAATAAAACTGGTCACCATGTTCTACACTATACCTGACACATTGTTGAAAGTGTCGTTAAACACCAATAAAAATGATCACCATGTTCTACGCTATACCGGACACATTGTTGAAAGTGTCGTTAAACACCCAAAAAAATAGTCACCATGTTATACGTTATACCTGACACAATATTGAAAGTGTCGTTAAACACCAATAAAAATGATCACCATGTTCTACGCTATACCGACACATTGTTGAAAGTGTCGTTAAACACCCAAAAAAATAGTCACCATGTTATACGTTATACCTGACACATTGTTGAAAGTCTCGTTAAGCACCAATAAAACTGGCCACAATGTTATGCGCTATAAATGACACATTGTTGAAAGTGTTGTTAAACACCAATAAAACTGGCCACAATGTTCTACGTTATACCTGACACATTATTGAAAGTGTCGCAAAACACCAATAAAGCTGGTCACCATTTTCTACGTTATACCTGACACATTGTTGAAAGTTTTGTTAAACACCAATAAAACTGGTCACCATGTAATATGCTATACCTGACACATTGTTGAAAGTGTCATTAAACACTAATACAACTGGTGACCATGTTCTACGCTATACCTGACACATTGTTGAAAGTGTCGTTAAACACCAATAAAACTGGTCACCATGTTGTACGTTGTACCTGACACATTGTTGAAAGTCTCGTTAAACACCAATAAAACTGGTCACCATGTTATATACTATTACTGACACATTTTTGAAAGTGTAATTAAATACCAATAAAACTGGTCACCATATTCTACACTATATCTGACACATTGTTGAAAGTGTCGTTAAACACCCCCAAAAATGGTCACCATGTTATACGCTATACCTGACACATTGTTGAAAGTGTCGTTAAGCACCAATAAAACTGATCACCATGTTATACGTTATACCTGACACATTGTTGAAAGTTTCATTAAACACCAATAAAACTGGTCACCATGTAATATGCTATACCTGACACATTGTTGAAAGTTTCATTAAACACCAATAAAACTGGTCACCATGTTCTACGCTATACCTGACACATCGTTGTTCAAAGTGTCGTTAAACACCAATAAATTTGGTCATCTTGTTCTAAATTATTCCTGACACATTGTTGAAAGTGTCATTAAACACCAATAAATCTGGTCACCATGTTCTAAGCTATACCTGACACATTGTTGAAAGTGTCGTTAAACACCAATAAAACTGGTCACCATGTTATACCTGACACACTGTTGAAAGTGGTGTTAAACACCAATAAAACTGGTCACCATGTTCTACGCTATACTTGACACATTGTTGAAAGTGTCGTTAAACACCAATAAAACTGGTCACCATGTTATACCTGACACGCTGTTGAAAGTGGTGTTAAACACCAATAAAAATGATCACCATGTTCTACGCTATACCGGACACATTGTTGAAAGTGTCGTTAAACACCCAAAAAAATAGTCACCATGTTATACGCTATACCTGACACAATGTTGAAAGTGTCGTTAAACACCAATAAAAATGATCACCATGTTCTACGCTATATCGGACACATTGCTGAAAGTGTCGTTAAACACCCAATAAAATAGTCACCATGTTATACGTTATACCTGACACATTGTTGAAAGTCTCGTTAAGCACCAATAAAACTGGTCACCATGTTTTGCATTATAAATGACACATTGTTGAAAGTGTTGTTAAACACCAATAAAACTGGCCACAATGTTCTACGTTATACCTGACACATTATTGAAAGTGTCGCAAAACACCAATAAAACTGGTCACCATGTTCTACGTTATACCTGACACATTGTTGAAAGTGTTGTTAAACACCAATAAAACTGGTCACCATGTATTATGCTATACCTGACACATTGTTGAAAGTTTCATTAAACACCAATAAAACTGGTCACCATGTTCTACGTTATACCTGACACATTGTTGAAAGTGTCGTTAAACACCAATCAAACTGGCCACAATGTTCTACGCTATACCTGACACATCGTTGTTGAAAGTGTCGTTTAACACCAATAAAACTGGTCACCATGTTATACCTGACACACTGTTGAAAGTGGTGTTAAACGCCAATAAAACTGGTCACCATGTTCTACGCTATACCAGACACATTGTTGAAAGCGTCGCTAAACACCAATAAAACTGGTCACCATGTTATACCTGACACACTGTTGAAAGTGGTGTTAAACACCAATAAAACTGATCACAGTGTTCTAGGCTATACCTGACACATTGTTGAAAGTGTCGTTAAACACCAATAAAACTGGTCACCATGTACTACACTATACATGACACATTGTTGAAAGTCTCGTTAAACACCAATAAAACTGGTCACCATGTTATACCTGACACATTGTTGAAAGTGGTGTTAAACACCAATAAAACTGGCTACAGTGTACTACGTTATACCTGACACATTGTTGAAAGTGTTGTTAAACACCAATAAAACTGGTCCCCATGTTCTACGTTATACCTGACACATTGTTTAAAGTGTCGTTAAACACCAATAAAACTGGTCACCATGTTCTACGCTATACCTGACACATTGTTGAAAGTGTCGTTAAACACCAATAAAAAATTGTCACCATGTTATACGTTATACCTGACACATTGTTGAAAGTCTCGTTGAACACCAATAAAACTGGTCACCATGTTATATGATATAACTGACACATTTTTGAAAGTGCCATTAAACACCAATAAAACTGGTCCCCATGTTCTACACTATACCTGACACATTGTTGAAAGTGTCGCTAAACACCAATAAAAATGATCACCATGTTCTACGCTATACCGGACACATTGTTGAAAGTGTCGTTAAACACCAAAAAAAATAGTCACCATGTTATACGCTATACCTGACACAATGTTGAAAGTGTCGTCAAACTCCAATAAAACTGGTCACCATGTTGTAAGCTATACCTGACACATTGTTGAAAGTGTCGTTAAACACCAATAAAACTGGTCACCATGTTATACCTGACACACTGTTGAAAGTGGTGTTAAACACCAATAAAACTGGTCACCATGTTATACCTGACACACTGTTGAAAGTGGTGTTAAACATCAATAAAACTGATCACCATGTTCTACGCTATACCTGACACATTGTTGAAAGCGTCGTTAAACACCAATAAAACTGGTCACCATGTTATACCTGCCACATTGTTGAAAGTGTTGTTAAACACCAATAAAACTGGTCCTCATGTTCTACGTTATACCTGACACATTGTTGAAAGTGTCATTAAACACCAATAAAACTGGTCACCATGTTCTACACTATACCTGACACATTGTTGAAAATGTCGTTAAACACCAATAAAACTGATCACCATGTTCTACGCTATACCTGACACATTGTTGAAAGTGTCTTTAAACACCAATAAAACTGGTCACCATGTTCTACGCTATTCCTGACACATTGTTGAAAGTGTCGTTAAACACCAATAAAACTGGTCACCATGTTATACGCTATACCTGACACATTGTTGAAAGTGGTCTTAAAAACCAATAAAACTGGCTACAGTGTCCTACGTTATACCTGACACATTGTTGAAAGTGTTGTTAAACACCAATAACACTGGTCCCCATGTTCTACGTTATACCTGACACATTGTTGAAAGTGTCCTTAAACACCAATAAAACTGGTCACCAAGTTCTACGCTATACCTGACACATTGTTGAAAGTGTCGTTAAACACCAATAAAAAATGGTCACCATGTTATATGCTATACCTGACACATTGTTGAAAATGTCGTTAAACAACAATAAAACTGGTCACCATGTCTTACGTTATACCTGACACATTGTTGAAAGTCTCGTTGAACACCAATAAAACTGGTCACCATGTTATATGCTATAATTGACACATTTTTGAAAGTGTCATTAAACACCAATAAAACTGGTCACCATGTTCTACACTATAACTGACACATTGTTGAAAGTGTCGTTAAACACCAATAAAAATGATCACCATGTTCTACACTATACCGGACACATTGTTGAAAGTGTCGTTAAACACCAATAAAACTGGTCACCATGTTATACCTGACACGCTGTTGAAAGTGGTGTTAAACACCAATAAAACTGATCACCATGTTCTACGCTATACCTGACACATTGTTGAAAGTGTCGTTAAACACCAATAAAACTGGTCACCATGTCATACGCTATACCTGACACATTGTTGAAAGTGGTCTTAAAAACCAATAAAACTGGCTACAGTGTTCTACGTTATACCTGACACATTGTTGAAAGTGTTGTTAAACACCAATAACACTGGTCCCCATGTTCTACGTTATACCTGACACATTGTTGAAAGTGTCCTTAAACACCAATAAAACTGGTCACCATGTTCTACGCTATACCTGACACATTGCTGAAAGTGTCGTTAAACACTAATAAAAAATGGACACCATGTTATATGCTATACCTGACACATTGTTGAAAGTGTCGTTAAACACCAATAAAACTGGTCACCATGTTTTACGTTATACCTGACACATTGTTGAAAGTCTCGTTGAACACCAATAAAACTGGTCACCATGTTATATGCTATAATTGACACATTTTTGAAAGTGTCATTAAACACCAATAAAACTGGTCACCATGTTCTACACTATACCTAACACATTGTCGAAAGTGTCGTTAAACACCAAAAAAAATGATCACCATGTTCTACGCTATACCGGACACATTGTTGAAAGTGTCGTTAAACACCCAAAAAAATAGTCACCATGTTATACGTTATACCTGACACATTGTTGAAAGTGTCGTTAAACACCAATAAAACTGGCCACAATGTTCTACGCTATACGAGACACATTGTTGAAACTGTCGTTAAACACCAATAAAACTAGTCACCATGTTCTACGTTATGCTTGACACATTGTTGAAAGTGTTGTTCAACACCAATAAAACTGGTCACCATGTTCTATGCTATGTCTGACACATTGTTGAAAATGTCGCTAAACACCAATAAAACTGGTCACAATGTTCTACGTTATACCTGAGACATTGTTGAAAGTGTCGTTAAACACCAATAAAATTGGTCACCATGTTCTACGATATACCTGACACATTGTTGAAAGTGTCGTTAAACACCAATAAAACTGGTCACCATGTTCTACGCTATACCTGACACATTGTTGAAAAAGTCGTTAAACACCAATAAAACTGGTCACCATGTTCTACGATATACCTCACACATTGTTGAAAATGGTGCTAAGCACCAATAAAACTGGCCACAATGTTCTACGTTATACCTGACACATTGTTGAAAGTGTCATTAAACACCAATAAAACTGGTCACCATGTTCTAAACTATACCTGACACAATGTTGAAAGTGTCGTTAAGCACCAATAAAACTGGTCACCATGTTATACGTTATAACTGACATATTGTTGAAAGTGTCGTTAAACGCCAATAAATCTGGTCACCATGTTCTACGCTATGCCTGACACATTGTTGAAAGTGTCATTAAACACCAATAAAACTTGTCACCATGTCATACCTGACACATTGTTGAAAGTGGTGTTAAACACCAATAAAACTGGCCACAATGTTCTACGCTATACCTGACACATTGTTGAAAGTGTTGTTAAACACCAATAAAACTGGTCACCATGTAATACGTTATACCTGACACATTGTTGAAAGTGTCGTTAAACACCAATAAAACTGGCCACAATGTTCTACGTTATACCTGACACACTGTTGAAAGTGTCGTTAAACACCAATAAAACTGGTCACCATGCTCTACGTTATGCCTGACACATTGTTGAAAGTGTTGTTAAACACCAATAAAACTGGTCACCATGTTATACCTGACACATTGTTGAAAGTGGTGTTACACACCAATAAAACTGGCCGGAGTGTTATATGCTATTCCTGACACATTGTTGAAAGTGTCGTTAAACACCAATAATATTGGTCACCATGTTCTACGCTATACCTGACACATTGTTGAAAATGTCGCTAAACACCAATAAAACTGGTCACAATGGTCTACGTTATACCTGACACATTGTTGAAAGTGTCGTTCAACACCAATAAAACTGGTCACCATGTTCTACACTATACCTAACACATTGTCGAAAGTGTCGTTAAACACCAAAAAAAATGATCACCATGTTCTACGCTATACCGGACACATTGTTGAAAGTGTCGTTAAACACCCAAAAAAATAGTCACCATGTTATACGTTATACCTGACACATTGTTGAAAGTGTCGTTAAACACCAATCAAACTGGCCACAATGTTCTACGCTATACGTGACACATTGTTGAAACTGTCGTTAAACACCAATAAAACTAGTCACCATGTTCTACGTTATGCTTGACACATTGTTGAAAGTGTTGTTCAACACCAATAAAACTGGTCACCATGTTCTATGCTATGTCTGACACATTGTTGAAAATGTCGCTAAACACCAATAAAACTGGTCACAATGTTCTACGTTATACCTGAGACATTGTTGAAAGTGTCGTTAAACACCAATAAAATTGGTCACTATGTTCTACGATATACCTGACACATTGTTGAAAGTGTCGTTAAACACCAATAAAACTGGTCACCATGTTCTACGTTATACCTGACACATTGTTGAAAAAGTCGTTAAACACCAATAAAACTGGTCACCATGTTCTACGATATACCTCACACATTGTTGAAAATGGTGCTAAGCACCAATAAAACTGGCCACAATGTTCTACGTTATACCTGACACATTGTTGAAAGTGTCATTAAACACCAATAAAACTGGTCACCATGTTCTAAACTATACCTGACACAATGTTGAAAGTGTCGTTAAGCACCAATAAAACTGGTCACCATGTTATACGTTATAACTGACATATTGTTGAAAGTGTCGTTAAACACCAATAAATCTGGTCACCATGTTCTACGCTATGCCTGACACATTGTTGAAAGTGTCATTAAACACCAATAAAACTTGTCACCATGTCATACCTGACACATTGTTGAAAGTGGTGTTAAACACCAATAAAACTGGACAGTGTTCTACGTTATACCTGACACATTGTTGAAAGTATCGTTAAACACCAATAAAACTGGTCACCATGTTCTACGCTATACCTGACAGATTGTTGAAAGTGTCGTTAAGCACCAATAAAACTGGTCACCATGTTGTACGATATACCTGACACATTGTTGAAAGTGTCGTTAAACACCAATAAAACTGGTCACCATTTTATACGTTATACCTGACACATTATTGAATGTGTCGTTAAACACCAATAAAACTGGTCACCATGTTGTACGTTATACCTGACACAATGTTGAAAGTGTCGTTAAACACCAATAAAACTGGCCACAATGTTCTACGTTATACCTGACACATTGTTGAAAGTGTCATTAAACACCAATAAAACTGGTCACCATGTTCTACGTTATGCCTGACACATTGTTGAAAGTGTTGTTAAACACCAATAAAACTGGTCACCATGTTATACCTGACACATTGTTGAAAGTGGTGTAAAACACCAATAAAACTGGCCACAGTGTTCTATGCTATTCCTGACACATTGTTGAAAGTGTCGTTAAACACCAATAAAACTGGTCACCATGTTATACGTTATACCTGACACATTGTTGAAAGTGGTATTAAACACCAATAAAACTGGCCACAATGTTCTACGTTATACCTGACACATTGTTGAAAGTGTCGTTAAACACCAATAAAGCTGGTCACTATGTTATACCTGACACATTGTTTAATGTGGTGTTAAACATCAATAAAACTGGGAACAATGTTCTACGTTATACCTGACACATTGTTGAAAGTGTCGCTAAGCACCAATAAAACTGGTCACCATGTTTTGCGCTATACCTGACACATTGTTGAAAGTCGTTAAACACCAATAAAACTGGTCACCATGTTCTACGCTATACCTGACACATTGTTGAAAGTGTCGTAAAACACCAATAAAACTGGTCACCATGTTATACGCTATACCTGACACATTGTTGAAAGTGTCGTTAAACACCAATAAAACTGGTCACCATGTTGTACGTTATACCTGACATATTGTTGAATGTGTCATTAAACACCAATAAAACTGGTCACCATGTTATACGTTATACCTGACACATTGTTGAATGTGTCTTTAAGCACCAATAAAACTATTCACCATGTTGTACGTTATACCTGACACAATGTTGTAAGTGTCATTAAACACCAATAAAACTGGTAACCATGTTCTACGCTATACTTGACATATTGTCGAAAGTGTCGTTAAACACCAATAAAACTGGTCACCATGTCCTACGCTATACCTGACACATTGTTGAAAGTGGTGTTAAACACCAATAAAACTGGCCAGTGTTCTACGTTATACCTGACACATTTTTGAAAGTGTCGTTAAAAACCATTAAAACTGGTCACCATGTTCTACGTTATACCTGACACATTGTTGAAAGTGTTGTTAAACACCAATAAAACTGGTCACCATGTTATACCTGACACATTGTTGAAAGTGGTGTTAAACACCAATAAAACTGGCCACAGTGTTCTATGCTATTCCTGACACATTGTTGAAAGTGTCGTTAAACACCAATAAAACTGGTCACCATGTTATACGTTATACCTGACACATTGTTGAAAGTGTCGTTAAACACCAATAAAACTGGTCACTATGTTATACCTGACACAGTGTTGAATGTGGTGTAAAACACCAATAAAACTGGGAACAATGTTCTACGTTATACCTGACACATTGTTGAAAGTGTCGCTAAGCACCAATAAAACTGGTCACCATGTTTTGCGCTATACCTGACATATTGTTGAAAGTGTCATTAAACACCAATAAAACTGGTCAACATGTTATACGTTATACCTGACACATTGTTGAATGTGTCATTAAACACCAATAAAACTGGTCACCATGTTGTACGTTATACCTGACACAATGTTGTAAGTGTCTTTAAACACCAATAAAACTGGTAACCATGTTCTACGCTATACTTGACATATTGTCGAAAGTATCGTTAAACACCAATAAAACTGGTCACCATGTCCTACGCTATACCTGATACATTGTTGAAAGTGGTGTTAAACACCAATAAAACTGGTCACCATGTTCTACGTTATACCTGACACATTGTTGAAAGTGTCGTTAAACACCAATAAAACTGGTCACCATGTTCTACGTTATGCCTGACACATTGTTGAAAGTGTTGTTAAACACCAATAAAACTGGTCACCATGTTTTACCTGACACATTGTTGAAAGTGGTGTTAAACACCAATAAAACTGGCCACAGTGTTCTATGCTATTCCTGACACATTGTTGAAAGTGTCGTTAAACACCAATAAAACTGGTCACCATGTTCTATGCTATGCCTGACACATTGTTGAAAATGTCACTAAACACCAAAAAAACTGCTCACAATGTTTTACGTTGTACCTGACACATTGTTGAAAGTATCGTTAAACACCAATAAAACTGGTCACCATGTTCTACGCTATACCTGACATATTGTTGAAAGTGTCGTTAAACACCAATAAAACTGGTGACCATGTTATACACTATACCTGACACATTGTTGAAAGTGTCGTTAAGCACCAATAAAACTGGTCACCATGTTGTACGATATACCTGACACATTGTTGAAAGTGTCGTTAAACACCAATAAAACTGGTCACCATTTTATACGTTATACCTGACACATTATTGAATGTGTCGTTAAACACCAATAAAACTGGTCACCATGTTGTACGTTATACCTGACACAATGTTGAAAGTGTCGTTAAACACCAATAAAACTGGCCACAATGTTCTACGTTATACCTGACACATTGTTGAAAGTGTCGTTAAACACCAATAAAACTGGTCACCATGTTCTACGTTATGCCTGACACATTGTTGAAAGTGTTGCTAAACACCAATAAAACTGGTCACCACGTTATGCCTGACACATTGTTGAAAGTGTCGTTAAACACCAATAAAACTGGTCACCATGTTATACGTTATACCTGACACATTGTTGAAAGTGGTATTAAACACCAATAAAACTGGCCACAATGTTCTACGTTATACCTGACACATTGTTGAAAGTGTCGTTAAACACCAATAAAACTGGTCACTATGTTATACCTGACACATTGTTGAATGTGGTGTTAAACACCAATAAAACTGGGAACAATGTTCTACGTTATACCTGACACATTGTTGAAAGTGTCGCTAAGCACCAATAAAACTGGTCACCATGTTTTGCGCTATACCTGACACATTGTTGAAAGTCGCTAAACACCAATAAAACTGGTCACCATGTTCTACGCTATACCTGACACATTGTTGAAAGTGTCGTTAAACACCAATAAAACTGGTCACCATGTTATACGCTATACCTGACACATTGTTGAAAGTGTCGTTAAACACCAATAAAACTGGTCACCATGTTGTACGTTATACCTGACATATTGTTGAAAGTGTCATTAAACACCAATAAAACTGGTCACCATGTTATACGTTATACCTGACACATTGTTGAATGTGTCGTTAAACACCAATAAAACTGGTCTCCATGTTGTACGTTATACCTGACACAATGTTGTAAGTGTCATTAAACACCAATAAAACTGGTAACCATGTTCTACGCTATACTTGACATATTGTCGAAAGTGTCGTTAAACACCAATAAAACTGGTCACCATGTCCTACGCTATACCTGACACATTGTTGAAAGTGGTGTTAAACACCAATAAAACTGGCCAGTGTTCTACGTTATACCTGACAGATTGTTGAAAGTGTCGTTAAACACCAATAAAACTGGTGACCATGTTATACACTATACCTGACACATTGTTGAAAGTGTCGTTAAGCACCAATAAAACTGGTCACCATGTTGTACGATATACCTGACACATTGTTGAAAGTGTCGTTAAACACCAATAAAACTGGTCACCATTTTATACGTTATACCTGACACATTATTGAATGTGTCGTTAAACACCAATAAAACTGGTCACCATGTTGTACGTTATACCTGACACAATGTTGAAAGTGTCGTTAAACACCAATAAAACTGGCCACAATGTTCTACGTTATACCTGACACATTGTTGAAAGTGTCGTTAAACACCAATAAAACTGGTCACCATGTTCTACGTTATGCCTGACACATTGTTGAAAGTGTTGTTAAACACCAATAAAACTGGTCACCATGTTATACCTGACACATTGTTGAAAGTGGTGTAAAACACCAATAAAACTGGCCACAGTGTTCTATGCTATTCCTGACACATTGTTGAAAGTGTCGTTAAACACCAATAAAACTGGTCACCATGTTATACGTTATACCTGACACATTGTTGAAAGTGGTATTAAACACCAATAAAACTGGCCACAATGTTCTACGTTATACCTGACACATTGTTGAAAGTGTCGTTAAACACCAATAAAACTGGTCACTATGTTATACCTGACACATTGTTGAATGTGGTGTTAAACACCAATAAAACTGGGAACAATGTTCTACGTTATACCTGACACATTGTTGAAAGTGTCGCTAAGCACCAATAAAACTGGTCACCATGTTTTGCGCTATACCTGACACATTGTTGAAAGTCGTTAAACACCAATAAAACTGGTCACCATGTTCTACGCTATACCTGACACATTGTTGAAAGTGTCGTTAAACACCAATAAAACTGGTCACCATGTTATACGCTATACCTGACACATTGTTGAAAGTGTCGTTAAACACCAATAAAACTGGTCACCATGTTGTATGTTATACCTGACATATTGTTGAATGTGTCATTAAACACCAATAAAACTGGTCACCATGTTATACGTTATACCTGACACATTGTTGAATGTGTCGTTAAGCACCAATAAAACTGGTCACCATGTTGTACGTTATACCTGACACAATGTTGTAAGTGTCATTAAACACCAATAAAACTGGTAACCATGTTCTACGCTATACCTGACACATTGTTGAAAGTGGTGTTAAACACCAATAAAACTGGCCAGTGTTCTACGTTATACCTGACACATTTTTGAAAGTGTCTTTAAAAACCATTAAAACTGGTCACCATGTTCTACGTTATACCTGACACATTGTTGAAAGTGTTGTTAAACACCAATGAAACTGGTCACCATGTTCTACGCTATACCTGACACATTGTTGAAAGTGTCGTTAAACACCAATAAAACTGGTCACCATGTTCTACGTTATGCCTGACACATTGTTTAAAGTGTTGTTAAACACCAATAAAACTGGACACCATGTTATACCTGACACATTGTTGAAAGTGGTGTTAAAAACCATTAAAACTGGCCACAATGTTCTACTTTATACCTGACACATTGTTGAAAGTTTCGTTAAACACCAATAAAGCTGGTCACCATGTTCTACGCTATGCCTGACACATTGTTGAAAGTATCGTTAAACACCAATAAAACTGGTCACCATGTTATACGTTATACCTGACACATTGTTGAAAGTGTCTTAAACACCAATAAAACTGGTCACCATGTTATACGTTATACCTGAAACATTGTTGAAAGTGGTGTTAAACACCAATAAAACTGGCCACAATGTTCTACGTTATACCTGACACATTGTTGAAAGTGTCGTTAAACACCAATAAAACTGGTCACTATCTTATACCTGACATATTGTTGAATGTGGTGTTAAACACCAATACAACTGGTCACCATGTTTTACGCTATACCTGACACATTGTTGAAAGTCGTTAAACACCAATAAAACTGGTCACCATGTTCTACGCTATGCCTGACACATTGTTGAAAGTGTCGTTAAACACCAATAAAACTGGTGACCATGTTATACGCTATACCTGACAAATTGTTGAAAGTGTCGTTAAACACCAATAAAACTGGTCACCATGTTGTACGTTATACCTGACACATTGTTGAAAGTGTCGTTAAACACCAATAAAACTGGTCACCATGTTATACGTTATACCTGACACATTGTTGAATGTGTCGTTAAACACCAATAAAACTGGTCACCATGTTGTACGTTATACCAGACACATTGTTGAAAGTGTCATTAAACACCAATAAAACTGGTCACCATGTTCTACGCTATACTTGACATATTGTCGAAAGTGTCGTTAAACACCAATAAAACTGGTCACCATGTTCTACGCTATACCTGACACATTGTTGAAAGTGGTGTTAAACACCAGTACAACTGGCCAGTGTTCTACGCTATACCTGACACATTGTTGAAAGTGTCGTTAAACACCATTAAAACTGGTCACATGTTCTACATTATACCTGACACATTGTTGAAAGTGTTGTTAAACACCAATAAAACTGGTCACCATGTTCTACGATATACCTGACACATTGTTGAAAGTGTCGTTAAACACCAATAAAACTGTTCACCATGTTTTACGTTATGCCTGACACATTGTTGAAAGTGTTGCAAAACACAAATAAAACTGGTCACCATGTTATACCGGACACATTGTTGAAAGTGGTGTTAAACACCAATAAAACTGGCCACAATGTTTTATGCTATTCCTGACACATTGTTGAAAGTGTCGTTAAACACCAATAAAACTGGTCACCATGTTCTATGCTATGTCTGACACATTGTTGAAAATGTCACTAAACACCAATAAAACTGGTCACAATGTTCTACGTTATACCTGACACATTGTTGAAAGTATCGTTAAACACCAATAAAACTGGTCACCATGTTCTACGTTATACCTGACACATTGTTGAAAGTGTCGTTAAACACCAATAAAACTGGTCACCATGTTCTACGTTATACCTGACACATTGTTGAAAGTGTCGTTACACACCAATAAAACTGGTCACCATGTTCTACGATATACCTCACACATTGTTGAAAGTGGTGCTAAACACCAATAAAACTGGCCACAATGTTCTACGTTATACCTGACACATTGTTGAAAGTTTCGATAAACACCAATAAAACTGGTCACCATGTTCTATACTATGCCTGACACATTGTTGAAAAGTCACTAAACACCAATAAAACTGGTCACAATGTTCTATGTTATACCTGACACATTGTTGAAAGTGTCGTTAAACACCAATAAAACTAGTCACCATGTTCTACGATATACCTCACACATTGTTGAAAGTGGTGCTAAGCACCAATAAAACTGGCCACAATGTTCTACGTTATACCTGACACATTGTTGAAAGTTTCGTTAAACACCAATAAAGCTGGTCACTATGTTCTACGCTATGCCTGACACATTGTTGAAAGTATCGATAAACACCAATAAAACTGGTCACCATGTTATACGTAATACCTGACACATTGTTGAAAGTGTCTTAAGCACCAATAAAACTGGCCACCATGTTATACGCTATACCTGACACATTGTTGAAAGTGGTGTTAAACACCAATAAAACTGGTCACAATGTACTACGTTATACCTGACACATTGTTGAAAGTGTCATTAAACACCAATAAAACTGGTCACCATGTTCTACACTATACCTGACACAATGTTGAAAGCGTCGTTAAACATCAATAAAACTGGTCACCATGTTATACGTTATAACTCACATATTGTTGAAAGTGTCGTTAAACACCAATAAATCTCGTCACCATGTTCTATGTTATGACTGACACATTGTTGAAAGTGTCATTAAACACCAATAAATCTGGTCACCATGTTATACCTGACAAATTGTTGAAAGTGGTGTTAAGCACCAATAAAAGTGGCCACAATGTTTTACGCTATACCTGACACATTGTTGAAAGTGTTGTTAAACACCAATAAAACTGGTCAGCATGTAACACGTTATACCTGACACATTGTTGAAAGTGTCGTTAAACACCAATAAAACTGGCCACAATGTTCTACGTTATACCTGACACATTGTTGAAAGTGTCGATAAACACCAATAAAACTGGTCACCATGTTCTACGTTATGCCTGAGACATTGTTGAAAGTGTTGTTAAACACCAATAAAACTGGTCACCATGTTATACCTGACACATTGTTGAAAGTGGTGTTAAACACCAATAAAACTGGCCACAGTGTCCTATGCTATTCCTGACACATTTTTGAAAGTGTCGTTAAACACCAATAAAACTGGTCACCATGTTCTACGCTATGCCTGACACATTGTTGAAAATGTAGCTAAACACCAATCAAACTGGTCACAATGTTCTACGTTATACCTGACACATTGTTGAAAGTGTCGTTAAACACCAATAAAACTGGTCACCATCTTCTACGCTATACCTGTAACATTGTTGAAAGTGTCGCTAAACACCAATAAAACTGGTCACCATGTAATACCTGACACATTGTTGAAAGTGTTGTTAAACACCAATAAAACTGGCCACAATGTTCTACGTTATACCTGACACATTGTTGAAAGTGTTGTTAAGCACCAATAAAACTGGTCACCATGTTATACGTTATACCTGACACATTGTTGAAAGTGGTGTTAAACACCAATAAAACTGACCACAATGTTCTACGTTATACCTGACACATTGTTGAAAGTGTCGTTAAACACCAATAAAACTGGTCACTATGTTATACCTGACACATTGTTGAATGTGGTGTTAAACACCAATAAAACTGGCAACAATGTTCTACGTTATACTTGACACATTGTTGAAAGTGTCGCTAAACACCAATAAAACTGGTCACCATATTTTGCGCTATACCTGACACATTGTTGAAAGTCGCAAAACACCAATAAAACTGGTCACCATGTTCTACGCTATACCTGACACATTGTTGAAAGTGTCGTTAAACACCAATAAAACTGGTCACCATGTTATACGCTATACCTGACACATTGTTAAAAGTGTCGTTAAACACCAATAAAACTGGTCACCATGTTCTACGATATACCTCACACATTGTTGAAAGTGGTGCTAAACACTAATAAAACTGGCCACAATGTTCTACGTTATACCTGACACATTGTTGAAAGTATCGTTAAACACCAATAAAACTGGTCACCATGTTCTACGTTATGCCTGACACATTGTTGAAAGTGTTGTTAAACACCAATAAAACTGGTCACCATGTTATACCTGACACATTGTTGAAAGTGGTGTTAAACACCAATAAAACTGGCCACAATGTTTTATGCTATTCCTGACACATTGTTGAAAGTCTCGTTAAACACCAATAAAACTGGTCACCATGTTCCATGCTATGTCTGACACATTGTTGAAAATGTCACTAAACACCAATAAAACTGGTCACTATGTTCTACGTTATACCTGACACATTGTTGAAAGTGTCGTTAAACACCAATAAAACTGGTCACCATGTTCTACGTTATACCTGACACATTGTTGAAAGTGTCGTTAAACACCAATAAAACTGGTCACCATGTTCTACGTTATACCTGACACATTGTTGAAAGTGTCGTTAAACACCAATAAAACTGGTCACCATGTTCTACGATATACCTGACACATTGTTGAAAGTGGTGCTAAACACCAATAAAACTGGCCACAATGTTCTACGTTATACCTGACACATTGTTGAAAGTTTCGTTAAACACCAATAAAGCTGGTCGACATGTTCTACGCTATGCCTGACACATTGTTGAAAGTATCGTTAAACACCAATAAAACTGGTCACCATGTTATACGTAATACCTGACACATTGTTGAACGTGTCTTAAACACCAATAAAACTGGTCACCATGTTATACGCTATACCTGACAAATTGTTGAAAGTGGTGTTAAACACCAATAAAACTGGTCACAATGTTCTACGTTATACCTGACACATGGTTGAAAGTGTCATTAAACACCAATAAAACTGGTCACCCTGTTCTACACTATACCTGACACAATGTTGAAAGTGTCGTTAAACACCAATAAAACTGGTCACCATGTTATACGCTATAACTGACATATTGTTGAAAGTGTCGTTAAACACCAATAAAACTGGTCACCATGTTATACGCTATACCTGACACATTGTTGAAAGTGTCGTTAAACACCAATAAAACTGGTGACCATGTTCTACGATATACCTCTCACATTGTTGAAAGTAGTGCTAAACACCAATAAAACTGGCCACAATGTTCTACGTTATACCTGACACATTGTTGAAAGTTTCGTTAAACACCAATAAAGCTCGTCACCATGTTCTACGCTATGCCTGACACATTGTTGAAAGTATCGTAAAACACCAATAAAACTGGTCACCATGTTCTACGTTATGCCTGACACATTGTTGAAAGTGTTGTTAAACACCAATAAAACTGGTAACCATGTTATACCTGACACATTGTTGAAAGTGGTGTTAAACACCAATAAAACTGGCCAAAATGTTTTATGCTATTCCTGACACATTGTTGAAAGTCTCGTTAAGCACCAATAAAACTGGTAACCATGTTCTATGCTATGTCTGACACATTGTTGAAAATGTCACTAAACACCAATAAAACTGGTCACAATGTTCTACGTTATACCTGACACATTGTTGAAAGTGTCGTTAAACACCAATAAAACTGGTCACCATGTTCTACGTTATACCTGACACATTGTTGAAAGTGTCGTTAAACACCAATAAAACTGGTCATCATGCTCTACGTTATACCTGACACATTGTTGAAAGTGTCGTTAAACACCAATAAAACTGGTCACCATGTTCTACGATATACCGCACACATTGTTGAAAGTGGTGCTAAACACCAATAAAACTGGCCACAATGTTCTACGTTATACCTGACACATTGTTGAAAGTTTCGTGAAACACCAATAAAGCTGGTCGACATGTTCTACGCTATGCCTGGCACATTGTTGAAAGTATCGTTAAACACCAATAAAACTGGTCACCATGTTATACGTAATACCTGGCACATTGTTGAACGTGTCTTAAACACCAATAAAACTGGTCACCATGTTATACGCTATATCTGACACATTGTCGAAAGTGTCATTAAACACCAATAAAACTGGTCACCATGTTCTACACTAAACCTGACACAATGTTGAAAGTGTCGTTAAACACCAATAAAACTGGTCACCATGTTATACGTTATAACTGACATATTGTTGAAAGTGTCGTTAAACACCAATAAATCTCGTCACCATGTTATACGTTATGACTGACACATTGTTGAAAGTGTCATTAAACACCAATAAATCTGGTCACCATGTTATACCTGACAAATTGTTGAAAGTGGTGTTAAACACCAATAAAACTGGCCACAATGTTTTACGCTATACCTGACACATTGTTGAAAGTGTTGTTAAACACCAATAAAACTGGTCACCATGTAATACGCTATACCTGACATATTGTTGAAAGTGTCGATAAACACCAATAAACCTGGCCACAATGTTCTACGTTATACCTGACACATTGTTGAAAGTGTCGTTAAACACCAATAAAACTGGTCACCATGTTCTACGTTATGTCTGACACATTGTTGAAAGTGTTGTTAAACACCAATAAAACTGGTCACCATGTTATACCTGACAAATTGTTGAAAGTGGTGTTAAACACCAATAAAACTGGCCACAATGTTTTACGCTATACCTGACAGATTGTTGAAAGTGTTGTTAAACACCAATAAAATTGGTCACCATGTAATACGTTATACCTGACACATTGTTGAAAGTGTCGTTAAACACCAATAAAACTGGCCACAATGTTCTACGTTATACCTGACACATTGTTGAAAGTGTCGCTAAACACCAATAAAACTGGTCACCATGCTCTACGTTATGCCTGAGACATTGTTGAAAGTGTTGTTAAACACCAATAAAACTGGTCACCATGTTATACCTGACACATTGTTGAAAGTGGTGTTAAACACCAATAAAACTGGCCACAGTGTTCTATGCTATTCGTGACACATTGTTGAAAGTGTCGTTAAACACCAATAAAACTGGTCACCATGTTCTACGCTATGCCTGACACATTGTTGAAAATGTAGCTAAACACCAATCAAACTGGTCACAATGTTCTACGTTATACCTGACACATTGTTGAAAATGTCGTTAAACACCAATAAAACTGGTCACCATCTTCTACGCTATACCTGTAACATTGTTGAAAGTGTCGCTAAACACCAATAAAACTGGTCACCATGCTATACCTGACACATTGTTGAAAGTGTTGTTAAACACCAATAAAACTGGTCACTATGTTATACCTGACACATTGTTGAATGTGGTGTAAAACACCAATAAAACTGGCAACAATGTTCTACGTTATGCTTGACACATTGTTGAAAGTGTCGCTAAACACCAATAAAACTGGTCACCATGTTTTGCGCTATACCTGACACATTGTTGAAGGTCGCTAAACACCAATAAAACTGGTCACCATGTTCTACGCTATACCTGACACATTGTTGAAAGTGTCGTTAAGCACCAATAAAACTGGTCACCATGTTATACGCTATACCTGACACATTGTTGAAAGTGTCGTTAAACACCAATAAAACTGGTCACCATGTTCTACGATATACCTCACTCATTGTTGAAAGTGGTGCTAAACACCAATAAAACTGGCTACAATGTTCTACGTTATACCTGACACATTGTTGAAAGTTTCGTTAAACACCAATAAAGCTGGTCACCATGTTCTACGCTATGCCTGACACATTGTTGAAAGTATCGTTAAACACCAATAAAACTGGTCACCATGTTATATGTAATACCTGACACATTGTTGAACATGTCTTAAACACCAATAAAACTGGTCACCATGTTATACGCTATACCTGACACATTGTTGAAAGTGGTGTTAAACACCAATACAACTGGTCACAATGTTCTACGTTATACCTGACACATTGTTGAAAGTGTCATTAAACACCAATAAAACTGGCCACAATGTTCTACACTATACCTGACACAATGTTGAAAGTGTCGTTAAACATCAATAAAACTGGTCACCATGTTATACGTTATAACTGACATATTGTTGAAAGTGTCGTTAAACACCAATAAATCTCGTCACCATGTTCTACGTTATGACTGACACATTGTTGAAAGTGTCATTAAACACCAATAAATCTGGTCACCATGTTATACCTGACAAATTGTTGAAAGTGGTGTTAAACACCAATAAAACTGGCCGCAATGTTTTACGCTATACCTGACACATTGTTGAAAGTGTTGTTAAACACCAATAAAACTGGTAACCATGTAATACGCTATACCTGACATATTGTTGAAAGTGTCGTTAAACACCAATAAACCTGGCCACAATGTTCTACGTTATACCTGACACATTGTTGAATGTGTCGTTAAACACCAATAAAACTGGTCACCATGTTCTACGTTATGCCTGAAACATTGTTGAAAGTGTTGTTAAACACCAATAAAACTGGTCACCATGTTATACCTGACAAATTGTTGAAAGTGGTGTTAAACACCAATAAAACTGGCCACAATGTTTTACGCTATACCTGACAGATTGTTGAAAGTGTTGTTAAACACCAATAAAACTGGTCACCATGTAATACGTTATACCTGACACATTGTTGAAAGTGTCGTTAAACACCAATAAAACTGGCCACAATGTTCTACGCTATACCTGACACATTGTTGAAAGTGTCGCTAAACACCAATAAAACTGGTCACCATGCTCTACGTTATGCCTGAGACATTGTTGAAAGTGTTGTTAAACACCAATAAAACTGGTCACCATGTTATACCTGACACATTGTTGAAAGTGGTGTTAAACACCAATAAAACTGGCCACAGTGTCCTATGCTATTCGTGACACATTGTTGAAAGTGTCGCTAAACACCAATAAAACTGGTCACCATGTTCTACGCTATGCCTGACACATTGTTGAAAATGTAGCTAAACACCAATCAAACTGGTCACAATGTTCTACGTTATACCTGACACATTGTTGAAAATGTTGTTAAATACCAATAAAACTGGTCACCATCTTCTACGCTATACCTGTAACATTGTTGAAAGTGTCGCTAAACACCAATAAAACTGGTCACCATGCTATACCTGACACATTGTTGAAAGTGTTGTTAAACACCAATAAAACTGGTCACTATGTTATACCTGACACATTGTTGAATGTGGTGTTAAACACCAATAAAACTGGCAACAATGTTCTACGTTATGCTTGACACATTGTTGAAAGTGTCGCTAAACACCAATAAAACTGGTCACCATGTTTTGCGCTATACCTGACACATTGTTGAAAGTCGCTAAACACCAATAAAACTGGTCACCATGTTCTATGCTACACCTGGCACATTGTTGAAAGTGTCGTTAAGCACCAATAAAACTGATCACCATGTTATACGCTATACCTGACACATTGTTGAAAGTGTCGTTAAACACCAATAAAACTGGTCACCATGTTCTACGATATACCTCACACATTGTTGAAAGTGGTGCTAAACACCAATAAAACTGGCTACAATGTTCTACGTTATACCTGACACATTGTTGAAAGTTTCGTTAAACACCAATAAAGCTGGTCACCATGTTCTACGCTATGCCTGACACATTGTTGAAAGTATCGTTAAACACCAATAAAACTGGTCACCATGTTATATGTAATACCTGACACATTGTTGAACATGTCTTAAACACCAATAAAACTGGTCACCATGTTCTACGTTATACCTGACACATTGTTGAAAGTGTCATTAAACACCAATAAAACTGGCCACAATGTTCTACACTATACCTGACACAATGTTGAAAGTGTCGCTAAACATCAATAAAACTGGTCACCATGTCATACGTTATAACTGACATATTGTTGAAAGTGTCGTTAAACACCAATAAATCTCGTCACCATGTTCTACGTTATGACTGGCACATTGTTGAAAGTGTCATTAAACACCAATAAAACTGGTCGCCATGTTATACCTGACAAATTGTTGAAAGTGGTGTTTAACACCAATAAAACTGGCCACAATGTTTTACGCTATACCTGACACATTGTTGAAAGTGTTGTTAAACACCAATAAAACTGGTCACCATGTAATACGTTATACCTGACACATTGTTGAAAGTGTCGTTAAACACCAATAAAACTGGCCACAATGTTCTACGTTATACCTGACACATTGTTGAAAGTGTTTTTAAACACCAATAAAACTGGTCACCATGTTCTACGTTATGCCTGAGACATTGTTGAAAGTGTTATTAAACACCAATAAAACTGGTCACCATGTTATACCTGACACATTGTTGAAAGTGGTGCTAAGCACCAATAAAACTGACCACAGAGTCCTATGCTATTCCTGACACATTGTTGAAAGTGTCGTTAAACACCAATAAAACTGGTCACCATGTTCTACGCTATGCCTGACACATTGTTGAAAATGTAGCTAAACACCAATAAAACTGGTCACCATCTTCTACGCTATACCTGACACATTGTTGAAAGTGTCGCTAAACACCAATAAAACTGGTCACCATGTTATACCTCACACATTGTTGAAAGTGTTGTTAAACACCAATAAAACTGGCCACAATGTTCTACGTTATACCTGACACATTGTTGAAAGTGTCGCTAAACACCAATAATACTGGTCACCATGTTTTGGGTTATACGTGACACATTGTTGAAAGTGTCGTTAAACACCAATAAAACTGGTCACCATGTTATACGTTATATCTGACACATTGTTGAAAGTGGTGCTAAACACCAATAAAACTGACCACAATGTTCTACGTTATACCTGACACATTGTTGAAAGTGTCGTTAAACACCAATAAAACTGGTCACTATGTTATACCTGACACATTGTTGAAAGTGTCGCTAAACACCAATAAAACTGGTCACCATGTTTTGCGCTATACCTGACACATTGTTGAAAGTGTCGTTAAACACCAATAAAACTGGTCACCATGTTATACGTTATATCTGACACATTGTTGAAAGTGTCGTTAAGCACCAATAAAACTGGTCACCATGTTCTACGCTATACCTGACACATTGTTGAAAGTGTCGTTAAACACCAATAAAACTGGTCACCATGTTATACGCTATACCTGACACATTGTTGAAAGTGTCGTTAAACACCAATAAAACTGGTCACCATGTTGTACGTTATACCTGACACATTGTTGAAAGTGTCGTTAAACACCAATAAAACTGGTCACCATGTTCTACGTTATAACTGACACATTGTTGAAAGTTTCGTAAAACACCATTCAAACTGGTCACCATGTTCTACGATATACCTCACACATTGTTGAAAGTGGTGCTAAACACCAATAAAACTGGCCACAATGTTCTACGTTATACCTGACACATTGTTGAAAGCTTCGTTAAACACCAATAAAACTGGTCACCATGTTATACGCTATACCTGACAAATTGTTGAAAGTGTCGCTAAACACCAATAAAACTGGTCACCATGTTGTACGTTATACCTGACACATTGTTGAAAGTGTCGTTAAACACCAATAAAACTGGTCACCATGTTCTACGTTATACCTGACAGATTGTTGAAAGTGTTGTAAAACACCAATAAAACTGGTCACCATGTAATACCTGACACATTGTTGAATGTGGTGTTAAACACCTATAAAATTGGTCACCATGTTCTACGTTATACCTGACACGTTGTTGAAAGTGTCGTTAAACACCAATAAAACTGGTCACCATGTTCTATGCTATGCTTGACACATTGTTGAAAGTGTTGTTAAACACCAATTAAACTGGCCAGAGTGTTCTATGCTATTCCTGACACATTGTTGAAAGTATCGTTAAACACCAATAAAACTTGTCACCATGTTTTACGTTATACCTGAAACAATGTTGAAAGTGTCATTAAACACAAATAAAACTGATCACCATGTTCTACGCTATACCTGATATATTGTCGAAAGTGTCGTTAAACAGCAATAAAACTGGTCACCATGTTCTATGCTATGCCTGACACATTGTTGAAAGTGTTGCTAAACACCAATAAAACTGGTCACCATGTTATACCTGACACATTGTTGAAAGTGGTGTTAAACACCAATAAAACTGGCCACAGTGTTCAATGCTATTTCTGACACATTGTTGAAAGTGTCGTTAAACACCAATAAAACTGGTCACCATGTTCTATGCTATGCCTGACACATTATTGAAAATGTCGCTAAACACCAATAAAACTGGTTACAATGTCCTACGTTATACCTGAAAAATTGTTGAAAGTGTCGTTAAACACCAATAAAACTGGTCACCATGTTTTACGTTATACCTGACACATTGTTGAAAGTGTCGTGAAACACCAATAAAACTGGTCACCATGTTCTACGTTATACCTGACACATTGTTGAAAGTGTCGTTAAACACCAATAAAACTGGTCGCCATGTTCTACGATATACCTCACACATTGTTGAAAGTGGTGCTAAACACCAATAAAACCGGCCACAATGTTCTCCCTTATGCCTGACACATTGTTGAAAGTGTTGTTAAACACCAATAAAACTGGTCACCATGTTATACCTGACACATTGTTGAAAGTGGTGTTAAACACCAATAAAACTGGCCAGAGTGTTCTATGCTATTCCTGACACATTGTTGAAAGTGTTGTTAAACACCAATAATACTTGTCACCATGTTTTACGTTATACCTGAAACAATGTTGAAAGTGTCATAAAACACAAATAAAACTGATCACCATGTTCTACGCTATACCTGATATATTGTCGAAAGTGTCGTTAAACACCAATAAAACTGGTCACCATGTTCTATGCTATGCCTGACACATTGTTGAAAGTGTTGTTAAACACCAATAAAACTGGTCACCATGTCATACCTGACACATTGTTGAAAGTGGTGTTAAGCACCAATAAAACTGGCCACAGTGTTCAATGCTATTTCTGACACATTGTTGAAAGTGTCGTTAAACACCAATAAAACTGGTCACCATGTTCTATGCTATGCCTGACACATTATTGAAAATGTCGCTAAACACCAATAAAACTGGTTGCAATGTTCTACGTTATACCTGAAAAATTGTTGAAAGTGTCGTGAAACACCAATAAAACTGGTCACCATGTTCTACGTTATACCTGACACATTGTTGAAAGTGTCATTAAACACAAATAAAACTGATCACCATGTTCTACGCTATACCTGACATATTGTCGAAAGTGTCGTTAAAAACCAATAAAACTGGTCACCATGTTCTATGCTATGCCTGACACATTGTTGAAAGTGTTGTTAAACACCAATAAAACTGGTCACCATGTTATACCTGACACATTGTTGAAAGTGGTGTTAAGCACCAATAAAACTGGCCACAGTGTTCTATGCTATCTCTGACACATTGTTGAAAGTGTCGTTAAACACCAATAAAACTGGTCACCATGTTCTATGCTATGCCTGACACATTATTAAAAATGTGGCTAAACACCAATAAAACTGGTTACAATGTTTTACGTTATACCTGAAAAATTGTTGAAAGTGTCGTGAAACACCAATAAAACTGGTCACCATGTTCTACGTTATTCCTGACACATTGTTGAAAGTGTCGTTAAACACCAATAAAACTGGTCACCATGTTCTACGATCTACCTCACACATTGTTGAAAGTGGTGCTAAACACCAATAAAATTGGCCACAATGTTCTCCCTTATGCCTGACACATTGTTGAAAGTGTTGTTAAACACCAATAAAACTGGTCACCATGTTATACCTGACACATTGTTGAAAGTGGTGTTAAACTCCAATAAAACTGGCCAGAGTGTTCTATGCTATTCCTGACACATTGTTGAAAGTGTCGTAAAACACCAATAAAACTTGTCACCATGTTTTACGTTATATCTGAAACAATGTTGAAAGTGTCATTAAACACAAATAAAACTGATCACCATGTTCTACGCTATACCTGACATATTGTCGAAAGTGTCGTTAAACACCAATAAAACTGGTCACCATGTTCTATGCTATACCTCACACATTGTTGAAAGTCGTTAAACACTAATAAAACTGGTCACCATGTTCTACGCTATACCTGACACATTGTTGAAAGTGTCGTTAAGCACCAATAAAACTGATCACCATGTTTTACGTTATACCTGAAACAATGTTGAAAGTGTCATTAAACACAAATAAAACTGATCACCATGTTCTACGCTATACCTGACATATTGTCGAAAGTGTCGTTAAACACCAATAAAACTGGTCACCATGTTCTATGCTATGCCTGACACATTGTTGAAAGTGTTGTTAAACACCAATAAAACTGGTCACCATGTTATACCTGTAACATTGTTGAAAGTGGTGTAAAGCACCAATAAAACTGGCCACAGTGTTCTATGCTATTTCTGACACATTGTTGAAAGTGTCGTTAAACACCAATAAAACTGGTCACCATGTTCTATGCTATGCCTGACACATTATTGAAAATGTCGCTAAACACCAATAAAACTGGTTACAATGTTCTACGTTATACCTGAAAAATTGTTGAAAGTGTCGTGAAACACCAATAAAACTGGTCACCATGTTCTACGTTATACCTGACACATTGTTGAAAGTGTCGTTAAACACCAATAAAACTGGTCAACATGTTCTACGATATACATCACACATTGTTGAAAGTCGTTAAACACTAATAAAACTGGTCACCATGTTCTACGCTATACCTGACACATTGTTGAAAGTGTCGTTAAACACCAATAAAACTGGTCACCTTGTTCTACGCTATACCTGACACATTGTTGAAAGTGTCGTTAAGCACCAATAAAACTGGTCACCATGTTATACGCTATACCTGACACATTGTTGAAAGTGTCGTTAAACACCAATAAAACTGGTCACCATGTTCTACGATATACCTCACTCATTGTTGAAAGTGGTGCTAAACACCAATAAAACTGGCTACAATGTTCTACGTTATACCTGACACATTGTTGAAAGTTTCGTTAAACACCAATAAAGCTGGTCACCATGTTCTACGCTATGCCTGACACATTGTTGAAAGTATCGTTAAACACCAATAAAACTGGTCACCATGTTATATGTAATACCTGACACATTGTTGAAAGTGGTGTTAAACACCAATACAACTGGTCACAATGTTCTACGTTATACCTGACACATTGTTGAAAGTGTCATTAAACACCAATAAAACTGGCCACAATGTTCTACACTATACCTGACACAATGTTGAAAGTGTCGTTAAACATCAATAAAACTGGTCACCATGTTATACGTTATAACTGACATATTGTTGAAAGTGTCGTTAAACACCAATAAATCTCGTCACCATGTTCTACGTTATGACTGGCACATTGTTGAAAGTGTCATTAAACACCAATAAAACTGGTCGCCATGTTATACCTGACAAATTGTTGAAAGTGGTGTTTAACACCAATAAAACTGGCCACAATGTTTTACGCTATACCTGACACATTGTTGAAAGTGTTCTTAAACACCAATAAAACTGGTCACCATGTAATACGTTATACCTGACACATTGTTGAAAGTGTCGTTAAACACCAATAAAACTGGCCACAATGTTCTACGTTATACCTGACACATTGTTGAAAGTGTCGTTAAACACCAATAAAACTGGTCACCATGTTCTACGTTATGCCTGAGACATTGTTGAAAGTGTCATTAAACACCAATAAAACTGGTCACCATGTTCTACACTAAACCTAACACAATGTTGAAAGTGTCGTTAAACACCAATAAAACTGGTCACCATGTTATACGTTATAACAGACATATTGTTGAAAGTGTCGTTAAACACCAATAAATCTCGTCACCATGTTCTACGTTATGACTGACACATTGTTGAAAGTGTCATTAAACACCAATAAATCTGGTCACCATGTTATACCTGACAAATTGTTGAAAGTGGTGTTAAACACCAATAAAACTGGCCGCAATGTTTTACGCTATACCTGACACATTGTTGAAAGTGTTGTTAAACACCAATAAAACTGGCCACAATGTTCTACACTATACCTGACACAATGTTGAAAGTGTCGTTAAACATCAATAAAACTGGTCACCATGTTATACGTTATAACTGACATATTGTTGAAAGTGTCGTTAAACACCAATAAATCTCGTCACCATGTTCTACGTTATGACTGGCACATTGTTGAAAGTGTCATTAAACACCAATAAAACTGGTCGCCATGTTATACCTGACAAATTGTTGAAAGTGGTGTTTAACACCAATAAAACTGGCCACAATGTTTTACGCTATACCTGACACATTGTTGAAAGTGTTCTTAAACACCAATAAAACTGGTCACCATGTAATACGTTATACCTGACACATTGTTGAAAGTGTCGTTAAACACCAATAAAACTGGCCACAATGTTCTACGTTATACCTGACACATTGTTGAAAGTGTCGTTAAACACCAATAAAACTGGTCACCATGTTCTACGTTATGCCTGAGACATTGTTGAAAGTGTCATTAAACACCAATAAAACTGGTCACCATGTTCTACACTAAACCTAACACAATGTTGAAAGTGTCGTTAAACACCAATAAAACTGGTCACCATGTTATACGTTATAACAGACATATTGTTGAAAGTGTCGTTAAACACCAATAAATCTCGTCACCATGTTCTACGTTATGACTGACACATTGTTGAAAGTGTCATTAAACACCAATAAATCTGGTCACCATGTTATACCTGACAAATTGTTGAAAGTGGTGTTAAACACCAATAAAACTGGCCGCAATGTTTTACGCTATACCTGACACATTGTTGAAAGTGTTGTTAAACACCAATAAAACTGGCCACAATGTTCTACACTATACCTGACACAATGTTGAAAGTGTCGTTAAACATCAATAAAACTGGTCACCATGTTATACGTTATAACTGACATATTGTTGAAAGTGTCGTTAAACACCAATAAATCTCGTCACCATGTTCTACGTTATGACTGGCACATTGTTGAAAGTGTCATTAAACACCAATAAAACTGGTCGCCATGTTATACCTGACAAATTGTTGAAAGTGGTGTTTAACACCAATAAAACTGGCCACAATGTTTTACGCTATACCTGACACATTGTTGAAAGTGTTCTTAAACACCAATAAAACTGGTCACCATGTAATACGTTATACCTGACACATTGTTGAAAGTGTCGTTAAACACCAATAAAACTGGCCACAATGTTCTACGTTATACCTGACACATTGTTGAAAGTGTCGTTAAACACCAATAAAACTGGTCACCATGTTCTACGTTATGCCTGAGACATTGTTGAAAGTGTCATTAAACACCAATAAAACTGGTCACCATGTTCTACACTAAACCTAACACAATGTTGAAAGTGTCGTTAAACACCAATAAAACTGGTCACCATGTTATACGTTATAACAGACATATTGTTGAAAGTGTCGTTAAACACCAATAAATCTCGTCACCATGTTCTACGTTATGACTGACACATTGTTGAAAGTGTCATTAAACACCAATAAATCTGGTCACCATGTTATACCTGACAAATTGTTGAAAGTGGTGTTAAACACCAATAAAACTGGCCGCAATGTTTTACGCTATACCTGACACATTGTTGAAAGTGTTGTTAAACACCAATAAAACTGGTCACCATGTAATACGCTATACCTGACATATTGTTGAAAGTGTCGTTAAACACCAATAAACCTGGCCACAATGTTCTACGTTATACCTGACACATTGTTGAATGTGTCGTTAAACACCAATAAAACTGGTCACCATGTTCTACGTTATGCCTGAGACATTGTTGAAAGTGTTGTTAAACACCAATAAAACTGGTCACCATGTTATACCTGACAAATTGTTGAAAGTGGTGTTAAACACCAATAAAACTGGCCACAATGTTTTACGCTATACCTGACAGATTGTTGAAAGTGTTGTTAAACACCAATAAAACTGGTCACCATGTAATACGTTATACCTGACACATTGTTGAAAGTGTCGTTAAACACCAATAAAACTGGCCACAATGTTCTACGCTATACCTGACACATTGTTGAAAGTGTCGCTAAACACCAATAAAACTGGTCACCATGCTCTACGTTATGCCTGAGACATTGTTGAAAGTGTTGTTAAACACCAATAAAACTGGTCACCATGTTATACCTGACACATTGTTGAAAGTGGTGTTAAACACCAATAAAACTGGCCACAGTGTCCTATGCTATTCGTGACACATTGTTGAAAGTGTCGCTAAACACCAATAAAACTGGTCACCATGTTCTACGCTATGCCTGACACATTGTTGAAAATGTAGCTAAACACCAATCAAACTGGTCACAATGTTCTACGTTATACCTGACACATTGTTGAAAATGTTGTTAAACACCAATAAAACTGGTCACCATCTTCTACGCTATACCTGTAACATTGTTGAAAGTGTCGCTAAACACCAATAAAACTGGTCACCATGCTATACCTGACACATTGTTGAAAGTGTTGTTAAACACCAATAAAACTGGTCACTATGTTATACCTGACACATTGTTGAATGTGGTGTTAAACACCAATAAAACTGGCAACAATGTTCTACGTTATGCTTGACACATTGTTGAAAGTGTCGCTAAACACCAATAAAACTGGTCACCATGTTTTGCGCTATACCTGACACATTGTTGAAAGTCGCTAAACACCAATAAAACTGGTCACCATGTTCTATGCTATACCTGGCACATTGTTGAAAGTGTCGTTAAGCACCAATAAAACTGATCACCATGTTATACGCTATACCTGACACATTGTTGAAAGTGTCGTTAAACACCAATAAAACTGGTCACCATGTTCTACGATATACCTCACACATTGTTGAAAGTGGTGCTAAACACCAATAAAACTGGCTACAATGTTCTACGTTATACCTGACACATTGTTGAAAGTTTCGTTAAACACCAATAAAGCTGGTCACCATGTTCTACGCTATGCCTGACACATTGTTGAAAGTATCGTTAAACACCAATAAAACTGGTCACCATGTTATATGTAATACCTGACACATTGTTGAACATGTCTTAAACACCAATAAAACTGGTCACCATGTTCTACGTTATACCTGACACATTGTTGAAAGTGTCATTAAACACCAATAAAACTGGCCACAATGTTCTACACTATACCTGACACAATGTTGAAAGTGTCGCTAAACATCAATAAAACTGGTCACCATGTCATACGTTATAACTGACATATTGTTGAAAGTGTCGTTAAACACCAATAAATCTCGTCACCATGAGCTACGTTATGACTGGCACATTGTTGAAAGTGTCATTAAACACCAATAAAACTGGTCGCCATGTTATACCTGACAAATTGTTGAAAGTGGTGTTTAACACCAATAAAACTGGCCACAATGTTTTACGCTATACCTGACACATTGTTGAAAGTGTTGTTAAACACCAATAAAACTGGTCACCATGTAATACGTTATACCTGACACATTGTTGAAAGTGTCGTTAAACACCAATAAAACTGGCCACAATGTTCTACGTTATACCTGACACATTGTTGAAAGTGTTTTTAAACACCAATAAAACTGGTCACCATGTTCTACGTTATGCCTGAGACATTGTTGAAAGTGTTATTAAACACCAATAAAACTGGTCACCATGTTATACCTGACACATTGTTGAAAGTGGTGCTAAGCACCAATAAAACTGACCACAGAGTCCTATGCTATTCCTGACACATTGTTGAAAGTGTCGTTAAACACCAATAAAACTGGTCACCATGTTCTACGCTATGCCTGACACATTGTTGAAAATGTAGCTAAACACCAATAAAACTGGTCACCATCTTCTACGCTATACCTGACACATTGTTGAAAGTGTCGCTAAACACCAATAAAACTGGTCACCATGTTATACCTCACACATTGTTGAAAGTGTTGTTAAACACCAATAAAACTGGCCACAATGTTCTACGTTATACCTGACACATTGTTGAAAGTGTCGCTAAACACCAATAATACTGGTCACCATGTTTTGGGTTATACGTGACACATTGTTGAAAGTGTCGTTAAACACCAATAAAACTGGTCACCATGTTATACGTTATATCTGACACATTGTTGAAAGTGGTGCTAAACACCAATAAAACTGACCACAATGTTCTACGTTATACCTGACACATTGTTGAAAGTGTCGTTAAACACCAATAAAACTGGTAACTATGTTATACCTGACACATTGTTGAAAGTGTCGCTAAACACCAATAAAACTGGTCACCATGTTTTGCGCTATACCTGACACATTGTTGAAAGTGTCGTTAAACACCAATAAAACTGGTCACCATGTTATACGTTATATCTGACACATTGTTGAAAGTGTCGTTAAGCACCAATAAAACTGGTCACCATGTTCTACGCTATACCTGACACATTGTTGAAAGTGTCGTTAAACACCAATAAAACTGGTCACCATGTTATACGCTATACCTGACACATTGTTGAAAGTGTCGTTAAACACCAATAAAACTGGTCACCATGTTGTACGTTATACCTGACACATTGTTGAAAGTGTCGTTAAACACCAATAAAACTGGTCACCATGTTCTACGTTATAACTGACACATTGTTGAAAGTTTCGTAAAACACCATTCAAACTGGTCACCATGTTCTACGATATACCTCACACATTGTTGAAAGTGGTGCTAAACACCAATAAAACTGGCCACAATGTTCTACGTTATACCTGACACATTGTTGAAAGTTTCGTTAAACACCAATAAAACTGGTCACCATGTTATACGCTATACCTGACAAATTGTTGAAAGTGTCGCTAAACACCAATAAAACTGGTCACCATGTTGTACGTTATACCTGACACATTGTTGAAAGTGTCGTTAAACACCAATAAAACTGGTCACCATGTTCTACGTTATACCTGACAGATTGTTGAAAGTGTTGTAAAACACCAATAAAACTGGTCACCATGTAATACCTGACACATTGTTGAATGTGGTGTTAAACACCTATAAAATTGGTCACCATGTTCTACGTTATACCTGACACGTTGTTTAAAGTGTCGTTAAACACCAATAAAACTGGTCACCATGTTCTATGCTATGCTTGACACATTGTTGAAAGTGTTGTTAAACACCAATTAAACTGGCCAGAGTGTTCTATGCTATTCCTGACACATTGTTGAAAGTATCGTTAAACACCAATAAAACTTGTCACCATGTTTTACGTTATACCTGAAACAATGTTGAAAGTGTCATTAAACACAAATAAAACTGATCACCATGTTCTACGCTATACCTGACATATTGTCGAAAGTGTCGTTAAACAGCAATAAAACTGGTCACCATGTTCTATGCTATGCCTGACACATTGTTGAAAGTGTTGCTAAACACCAATAAAACTGGTCACCATGTTATACCTGACACATTGTTGAAAGTGGTGTTAAACACCAATAAAACTGGCCACAGTGTTCAATGCTATTTCTGACACATTGTTGAAAGTGTCGTTAAACACCAATAAAACTGGTCACCATGTTCTATGCTATGCCTGACACATTATTGAAAATGTCGCTAAACACCAATAAAACTGGTTACAATGTTCTACGTTATACCTGAAAAATTGTTGAAAGTGTCGTTAAACACCAATAAAACTGGTCACCATGTTTTACGTTATACCTGACACATTGTTGAAAGTGTCGTGAAACACCAATAAAACTGGTCACCATGTTCTACGTTATACCTGACACATTGTTGAAAGTGTCGTTAAACACCAATAAAACTGGTCGCCATGTTCTACGATATACCTGACACATTGTTGAAAGTGGTGCTAAACACCAATAAAACTGGCCACAATGTTCTCCCTTATGCCTGACACATTGTTGAAAGTGTCGTTAAACACCAATAAAACTGGTCACCATGTTATACCTGACACATTGTTGAAAGTGGTGTTAAACACCAATAAAACTGGCCAGAGTGTTCTATGCTATTCCTGACACATTGTTGAAAGTGTTGTTAAACACCAATAATACTTGTCACCATGTTTTACGTTATACCTGAAACAATGTTGAAAGTGTCATAAAACACAAATAAAACTGATCACCATGTTCTACGCTATACCTGATATATTGTCGAAAGTGTCGTTAAACACCAATAAAACTGGTCACCATGTTCTATGCTATGCCTGACACATTGTTGAAAGTGTTGTTAAACACCAATAAAACTGGTCACCATGTCATACCTGACACATTGTTGAAAGTGGTGTTAAGCACCAATAAAACTGGCCACAGTGTTCAATGCTATTTCTGACACATTGTTGAAAGTGTCGTTAAACACCAATAAAACTGGTCACCATGTTCTATGCTATGCCTGACACATTATTGAAAATGTCGCTAAACACCAATAAAACTGGTTGCAATGTTCCACGTTATACCTGAAAAATTGTTGAAAGTGTCGTGAAACACCAATAAAACTGGTCACCATGTTCTACGTTATACCTGACACATTGTTGAAAGTGTCATTAAACACAAATAAAACTGATCACCATGTTCTACGCTATACCTGACATATTGTCGAAAGTGTCGTTAAAAACCAATAAAACTGGTCACCATGTTCTATGCTATGCCTGACACATTGTTGAAAGTGTTGCTAAACACCAATAAAACTGGTCACCATGTTATACCTGACACATTGTTGAAAGTGGTGTTAAGCACCAATAAAACTGGCCACAGTGTTCTATGCTATCTCTGACACATTGTTGAAAGTGTCGTTAAACACCAATAAAACTGGTCACCATGTTCTATGCTATGCCTGACACATTATTAAAAATGTGGTTAAACACCAATAAAACTGGTTACAATGTTTTACGTTATACCTGAAAAATTGTTGAAAGTGTCGTGAAACACCAATAAAACTGGTCACCATGTTCTACGTTATTCCTGACACATTGTTGAAAGTGTCGTTAAACACCAATAAAACTGGTCACCATGTTCTACGATATACCTCACACATTGTTGAAAGTGGTGCTAAACACCAATAAAATTGGCCACAATGTTCTCCCTTATGCCTGACACATTGTTGAAAGTGTTGTTAAACACCAATAAAACTGGTCACCATGTTATACCTGACACATTGTTGAAAGTGGTGTTAAACTCCAATAAAACTGGCCAGAGTGTTCTATGCTATTCCTGACACATTGTTGAAAGTGTCGTAAAACACCAATAAAACTTGTCACCATGTTTTACGTTATATCTGAAACAATGTTGAAAGTGTCATTAAACACAAATAAAACTGATCACCATGTTCTACGCTATACCTGACATATTGTCGAAAGTGTCGTTAAACACCAATAAAACTGGTCACCATGTTCTATGCTATACCTCACACATTGTTGAAAGTCGTTAAACACTAATAAAACTGGTCACCATGTTCTACGCTATACCTGACACATTGTTGAAAGTGTCGTTAAACACCAATAAAACTGGTCACCTTGTTCTACGCTATACCTGACACATTGTTGAAAGTGTCGTTAAGCACCAATAAAACTGATCACCATGTTTTACGTTATACCTGAAACAATGTTGAAAGTGTCATTAAACACAAATAAAACTGATCACCATGTTCTACGCTATACCTGACATATTGTCGAAAGTGTCGTTAAACACCAATAAAACTGGTCACCATGTTCTATGCTATGCCTGACACATTGTTGAAAGTGTTGTTAAACACCAATAAAACTGGTCACCATGTTATACCTGTAACATTGTTGAAAGTGGTGTTAAGCACCAATAAAACTGGCCACAGTGTTCTATGCTATTTCTGACACATTGTTGAAAGTGTCGTTAAACACCAATAAAACTGGTCACCATGTTCTATGCTATGCCTGACACATTATTGAAAATGTCGCTAAACACTAATAAAACTGGTTACAATGTTCTACGTTATACCTGAAAAATTGTTGAAAGTGTCGTGAAACACCAATAAAACTGGTCACCATGTTCTACGTTATACCTGACACATTGTTGAAAGTGTCGTTAAACACCAATAAAACTGGTCAACATGTTCTACGATATACATCACACATTGTTGAAAGTCGTTAAACACTAATAAAACTGGTCACCATGTTCTACGCTATACCTGACACATTGTTGAAAGTGTCGTTAAACACCAATAAAACTGGTCACCTTGTTCTACGCTATACCTGACACATTGTTGAAAGTGTCGTTAAGCACCAATAAAACTGATCACCATGTTTTACGTTATACCTGAAACAATGTTGAAAGTGTCATTAAACACAAATAAAACTGGTCACCATGTTCTATGCTATGCCTGACACATTATTGAAAATGTCGCTAAACACCAATAAAACTGGTTACAATGTTCTACGTTATACCTTAAAAATTGTTGAAAGTGTCGTTAAACACCAATAAAACTGGTCACCATGTTTTACGTTATACCTGACACATTGTTGAAAGTGTCGTGAAACACCAATAAAACTGGTCACCATGTTCTACGTTATACCTGACACATTGTTGAAAGTGTCGTTAAACACCAATAAAACTGGTCACCATGTTCTACGATATACCTCACACATTGTTGAAAGTGGTGTTAAACACCAATAAAACTGGCCACAATGTTCTCCCTTATGCCTGACACATTGTTGAAAGTGTTGTTAAACACCAATAAAACTGGTCACCATGTTATACCTGACACATTGTTGAAAGTGGTGTTAAACACCAATAAAACTGGCCAGAGTGTTCTATGCTATTCCTGACACATTGTTGAAAGTGTCGTTAAACACCAATAAAGCTTGTCACCATGTTTTACGTTATACCTGAAACAATGTTGAAAGTGTCATTAAACACAAATAAAACTGATCACCATGTTCTACGCTATACCTGACATATTGTCGAAAGTGTCGATAAACACCAATAAAACTGGTCACCATGTTCTATGCTATGCCTGACACATTATTGAAAATGTCGCTAAGCACCAATAAAACTGGTTACAATGTTCCACGTTATACCTGAAAAATTGTTGAAAGTGTCGTGAAACACCAATAAAACTGGTCACCATGTTCTATGTTATACCTGACACATTGTTGAAAGTGTCGTTAAACACCAATAAAACTGGTCACCATGTTCTACGCTATACCTGACACATTGTTGAAAGTGTCGTTAAACACCAATAAAACTGGTCACCTTGTTCTACGCTATACCTGACACATTGTTGAAAGTGTCGTTAAGCACCAATAAAACTGATCACCATATTTTACGTTATACCTGAAACAATGTTGAAAGTGTCATTAAACACAAATAAAACTGATCACCATGTTCTACGCTATACCTGACATATTGTTGAAAGTGTTGTTAAACACCAATAAAACTGGTCACCATGTTATACCTGACACATTGTTGAAAGTGGTGTTAAGCACCAATAAAACTGGCCACAGTGTTCTATGCTATTTCTGACACATTGTTGAAAGTGTCGTTAACACCAATAAAACTGGTCACCATGTTCTATGCTATGCCTGACACATTATTGAAAATGTCGGTAAACACCAATAAAACTGGTTACAATGTTCTACGTTATACCTGAAAAATTGTTGAAAGTGTCGTGAAACACCAATAAAACTGGTCACCATGTTCTACGTTATACCTGACACATTGTTGAAAGTGTCGTTAAACACCAATAAAACTGGTCACCATGTTCTACGATATACCTCACACATTGTTGAAAGTCGTTAAACACTAATAAAACTGGTCACCATGTTCTACGCTATACCTGACACATTGTTGAAAGTGTCGTTAAACACCAATAAAACTGGTCACCTTGTTCTACGCTATACCTGACACATTGTTGAAAATGTCGTTAAGCACCAATAAAACTGATCACCATGTTCTACGCTATACCTGACATATTGTCGAAAGTGTCGTTAAACACCAATAAAACTGGTCACCATGTTCTATGCTATGCCTGACACATTGTTGAAAGTGTTGTTAAACACCAATAAAACTGGTCACCATGTGATACCTGACACATTGTTGAAAGTGGTGTTAAGCACCAATAAAACTGGCCACAGTGTTGTATGCTATTTCTGACACATTGTTGAAAGTGTCGTTAACACCAATAAAACTGGTCACCATGTTCTATGCTATGCCTGACACATTATTGAAAATGTCGGTAAACACCAATAAAACTGGTTACAATGTTCTACGTTATACCTGAAAAATTGTTGAAAGTGTCGTGAAACACCAATAAAACTGGTCACCATGTTCTACGTTATACCTGACACATTGTTGAAAGTGTCGTTAAACACCAATAAAACTGGTCACCATGTTCTACGATATACCTCACACATTGTTGAAAGTCGTTAAACACTAATAAAACTGGTCACCATGTTCTACGCTATTCCTGACACATTGTTGAAAGTGTCGTTAAACACCAATAAAACTGGTCACCTTGATCTACGCTATACCTGACACATTGTTGAAAGTGTCGTTAAGCACCAATAAAACTGATCACCATGTTTTACGTTGTACCTGAAACAATGTTGAAAGTGTCATTAAACACAAATAAAACTGGTCACCATGTTCTATGCTATGCCTGACACATTATTGAAAATGTCGCTAAACACGAATAAAACTGGTTACAATGTTCTACGTTATACCTGAAAAATTGTTGAAAGTGTCGTGAAACACCAATAAAACTGGTCACCATATTCTACGATATACCTCACACATTGTTGAAAGTGGTGCTAAACACCAATGAAACTGGCCACAATGTTCTCCCTTATGCCTGACACATTGTTGAAAGTGTTGTTAAACACCAATAAAACTGGTCACCATGTTATATCTGACACATTGTTGAAAGTGGTGTTAATCACCAATAAAACTGGCCAGAGTGTTCTATGCTATTCCTGACACATTGTTGAAAGTGTCGTTAAACACCAATAAAACTTGTCACCATGTTTTACGTTATACCTGAAACAATGTTGAAAGTGTCATTAAACACCAATAAAACTGATTACCATGTTCTACGCTATACCTGACATATTGTCGAAAGTGTCGTTCAACACCAATAAAACTGGTCACCATGTTCTATGCTATGCCTGACACATTGTTGAAAATATCGCTAAACACCAATAAAACTGGTTACAATGTTCTACGTTATACCTGAAAAATTGTTGAAAGTGTCGTGAAACACCAATAAAACTGGTCACCATGTTCTACGTTATACCTGACACATTGTTGAAAGTGTCGTTAAACACCAATAAAACTGGTCACCATGTTCTACGATATACCTCACACATTGTTGAAAGTGGTGCTAAACACCAATAAAACTGGCCACAATGTTCTCCCTTATGCCTGACACATTGTTGAAAGTGTTGCAAAACACCAATAAAACTGGTCACCATGTTATACCTGACACATTGTTGAATGTGGTGTTAAACACCAATAAAACTGGCCAGAGTGTTCTATTCTATTCCTGACATATTGTTGAAAGTGTCGTTAAACACCAGTAAAACTTGTCACCATGTTCTATGCTATGCCTGACACATTGTTGAAAATGTCGCTAAACACCAATAAAACTGGTCACCATGTAATACCTGACACATTGTTGAAAGTGGTGTTAAACACCAATAAAACTGGCCACAATGTTCTACGTTATTCCTGACACATTGTTGAAAGTGTTGTTAAACACCAATAAAACTGGTCTCCATGTTATACGCTATACCTGATACGTTGTTGAAAGTGGTGTTTAACACCAATAAAACTGGCCACAATGCTCTATTTCATACCTGACACATTGTTGAAAGTATCGTTAAACACCAATAAAACTGGTCACTATGTTATACCTGACACATTGTTGTATGTGGTGTTAAACACCAATAAAACTGGTCACCATGTTTTGCGTTATACCTGATACATTGTTGAAGGTCGTTAAACACCAATAAAACTGGTCGGCATGTTCTACGCTATACCTGACACATTGTTGAAAGTGTCGTTAAACACCAATAAAACTGGTCACCTTGTTCTACGCTATACCTGGCACATTGTTGAAAGTGTCGTTAAACACCAATAAAACTGGTCACGATGTTCTACGCTATACCTGACATATTGTCGAAAGTGTCGTTAAACACCAATAAAACTGGTCACCATGTTCTATGCTATGCCTGACACATTGTTGAAAGTGTTGTTAAACACCAATAAAACTGGTCACCATGTTATACTTGTAACATTGTTGAAAGTGGTGTTAAACACCAATAAAACTGCACAGTGTTCTATGCTATTCCTGACAAATTGTTGAAAGTGTCGTTAAACACCAATAAAACTGGTCACCATGTTCTATGCTATGCCTGACACATTGTTGAAAATGTTGCTAAGCACCAATAAAACTGGTCACAATGTTCTACGTTATACCTGACACATTGTTGAAAGCGTCGTTAAACACCAATAAAACTGGTCACCATGTTCTATGTTATACCTGACACATTGTTGAAAGTGTCATTAAACACCAATAAAACTGGTCACCATGTTCTACGTTATACCTGACACATTGTTGAAAGTGTCGTTAAACACCAATAAAACTGGTCACCATGTTCTAAGATATACCTCACACATTGTTGAAAGTGGTGCTAAGCACCAATGAAACTGGCCACAATGTTCTACGTTATACCTTACACATTGTTGAAAGTTTCGTTAAACACCAATAAAGCTGGTCACCATGTTCTGCGCTATGCCTGACACATTGTTGAAAGTATCGTTAAACACCAATAAAACTGGTCACCATGTTTTACGTTATACCTGACACATTGTTGAAAGTGTCGTTAAACACCAATAAAACTGGCCACAATGTTCTATGTTATACCTGACACATTGTTGAAAGTGTTGCTAAATACCAATAAAACTGGTCACCATGATCTCCCTTATGCCTGACACATTGTTGAAAGTGTTGTTAAACACCAATAAAGCTGGTCACCATGTTATACCTGACACATTGTTGAAAGTGGTGTTAAACACCAATAAAACTGGCCAGAGTGTTCTATGCTATTCCTGACACATTGTTGAAAGTGTCGCTAAACACCAATAAAACTGGTCACCATGTTCTATGCTATGCCTGACACATTGTTGAAAATGTCGCTAAACACCAATAAAACTGGTCACCATATAATACCTGACACATTGTTGAAAGTGGTGTTAAACACCAATAAAACTGGTCACAATGTTCTACGTTATACCTGACACATTGTTGAAAGTGTTGTTAAACACCAATAAAACTGGTCACCATGTTATACGCTATACCTGACACATTGTTGAAAGTGGTGTTAAACACCAATGAAACTGGCCACAATGCTCTATTTTTTACCTGACACATTGTTGAAAGTGTCGTTAAACATCAATAAAACTGGTCACTATGTTTTATCTGACACACTGTTGAATGTGGTGTTAAACATCAATAAAACTGGTCACCATGTTTTGCGTTATACCTGATACATTGTTGAAAGTCGTTAAACACCAATAAAACTGGTCGCCATGTTCTACGCTATACCTGACACATTGTTGAAAGTGTCGTGAAACACCAATAAAACTGGTCACCATAATTTACGCTATACCTGACACATTGTTGAAAGTGGTGCTAAACACCAATAAAACTGGCCACAATGTTCTACGTTATACCTTACACATTGTTGAAAGTTTCGTTAAACACCAATAAAGCTGGTCACCATGTTCTGCGCTATGCCTGACACATTGTTGAAAGTATCGTTAAACACCAATAAAACTGGTCTCCATGTTCTACGTTATACCTGACACATTGTTGAAAGTGTTGTTAAACACCAATAAAACTGGTCACCATGTTCTCCTTTATGCCTGACACATTGTTGAATGTGTTGTTAAACACCAATAAAACTGGTCACCATGTTATACCTGACACATTGTAGAAAGTGGTGTTAAAAACCAATAAAACTGGCGAGAGTGTTCTATGCTATTCCTGACACATTATTGAAAGTTTCGTTAAACACCAATAAAACTGGTCACCATGTTCTATGCTATGCCTGACACATTGTTGAAAATGTCGCTAAACACCAATAAAACTGGTCACCATGTAATACCTGACACATTGTTGAAAGTGGTGTTAAACACCAATAAAACTGGCGACAATGTTTTACGTTATACCTGACACATTGTGGAAAGTGTTGTTAAACACCAATAAAACTGGTCACTATGTTATACGCTATACCTGACACATTGTTGAAAGTGGTGTTAAACACCAATAAAACTGGCCACAATGCTCTATTTAATACCTGACACATTGTTGAAAGTGTCGTTAAACACCAATAAAACTGGTCACTATGTTATACCTGACACATTGTTGTATGTGGTGTTAAACACCAATAAAACTGGTCACCATGTTTTGCGCTATACTTGATACATTGTTGAAAGTCGTTAAACACCAATAAAACTGGTCGCCATGTTCTACGCTATACCTGACACATTGTTGAAAGTGTCGTTAAACACCAATAAAACTGGTCAACTTGTTCTACGCTATACCTGACACAATGTTGAAAGTGTCATTAAAAACCAATAAAACTGGTCACGATGTTCTACGCTATACCTGACATATTGTGGAAAGTGTCGCTAAACACCAATAAAACTGGTCACCATGCTCTAAGCTATGCCTGACACATTGTTGAAAGTGTTGTTAAACACCAATAAAGCTGGTCACCATGTTATACCTGTAACATTGTTGAAAGTTGTGTTAAACACCAATAAAACTGCACAGTGTTCTATGCTATTCCTGACAAATTGTTGAAAGTGTCGTTAAACACCAATAAAACTGGTCACCATGTTCTATGCTATGCCTGACACATTGTTGAAAATGTTGCTAAGCACCAATAAAACTGGTCACACTGCTCTACGTTATACCTAACACATTGTTGAAAGCGTCGTTAAACACCAATAAAACTGGTCACCATGTTCTACGTTATACCTGACACATTGTTGAAAGAGTCGTAAAACACCAATAAAACTGGTCACCATGTTCTACGATATACCTCATACATTGTTGAAAGTGGTGCTAAACACCAATAAAACTGGTCACCATGTTCTACGTTATACCTGACACATTGTTGAAAGTGTCGATAAACACCAATAAAACTGGCCACAATGTTCTACGTTATACCTGACACATTGTTGAAAGTGTTGTTAAACCCCAATAAAACTGGTCACCATGTTCTCCCTTATGCCTGACACATTGTTGAAAGTGTTGTTAAACACCAATAAAACTGGTCACCATGTAATACCTGACAAATTGTTGAAAGTGGTGTTAAGCACCAATAAAACTGGCCACAATGTTCTACGTTATACCTGACACATTGTTGAAAGTGTTGTTAAACACCAATAAAACTGGTCACCATGTTATACGCTATACCTGACACATTGTTGAAAGTGGTGTTAAGCACCAATAAAACTGGCCACAATGCTCTATTTTATACCTGACACATTGTTGAAAGTGTCGTTAAACACCAATAAAACTGGTCACTATGTTATACCTGACACATTGTTGTATGTGGTGTTAAACACCAATAAAACTGGTCACCATGTTTTGCGTTATACCTGATACATTGTTGAAAGTCGTTAAACACCAATAAAACTGGTCGCCATGTTCTACGCTATATCTGACACATTGTTGAAAGTGTCGTGAAACACCAATAAAACTGGTCACCTTGTTCTACGCTATACCTGACACATTGTTGAAAGTGTCGTTAAACACCAATAAAACTGGTCACCATGTTGTACGTTATACCTGACACATTGTTGAAAGTGTCGCTAAACACCAATAAAACTGGTCACCATGTTCCACGCTATACCTGACACATTGTTGAAAGTGTCGTTAAACACCAATAAAACTGGTCACCTTGTTCTACGCTATACCTGACACATTGTTGAAAATGTCGTTAAGCACCAATAAAACTGGTCACCATGTTGTACGTTATACCTGACACAATGTTGAAAGTGTCATTAAACACCAATAAAACTGGTCACGATGTTCTACGCTATACCTGACATATTGTGGAAAGTGTCGCTAAACACCAATAAAACTGGTCACCATGTTCTATGCTATGCCTGACACATTGTTGAAAGTGTTGTTAAACACCAATAAAACTGGTCACCATGTTATACCTGTAACATTGTTGAAAGTGGTGTTAAACACCAATAAAACTGCACAGTGTTCTATGCTATTCTTGACAAATTGTTGAAAGTGTCGTTAAACACCAATAAAACTGGTCACCATGTGCTATGCAATGCCTGACACATTGTTGAAAATGTTGCTAAGCACCAATAAAACTGGTCAGAATGCTCTACGTTATACCTAACACATTGTTGAAAGCGTCGTTAAACACCAATAAAACTGGTCACCATGTTCTACGTTATACCTGACACATTGTTGAAAGTGTCATTAAACACCAATAAAACTGGTAACCATGTTCTACGTTATACCTGACACATTGTTGAAAGTGTCGTTAAACACCAATAAAACTGGTCACCATGTTCTACGATATACCTCATACATTGTTGAAAGTGGTGCTAAACACCAATAAAACTGGTCACCATGTTCTAAGTTATACCTGACACATTGTTGAAAGTGTCGTTAAACACAAATAAAACTGGCCACAATGTTCTACGTTATACCTGACACATTGTTGAAAGTGTTGTTAAACACCAATAAAACTGGTCACCATGTTCTACGTTATACCTGACACATTGTTGAAAGTGTCGTTAAACACCAATAAAACTGGTCACCATGTTCTACGATATACCTCATACATTGTTGAAAGTAGTGCTAAACACCAATAAAACTGGTCACCATGTTCTAAGTTATACCTGACACATTGTTGAAAGTGTCGTTAAACACCAATAAAACTGGCCACAATGTTCTACGTTATACCTGACACATTGTTGAAAGTGTTGTTAAACACCAATAAAACTGGTCACCATGTTCTCCCTTATGCCTGACACATTGTTGAAAGTGTTGTTAAACACCAATAAAACTGGTCACCATGTAATACCTGACACATTGTTGAAAGTGGTGTTAAACACCAATAAAGCTGGCCAGAGTGTTCTATGCTATTCCTGACACATTGTTGAAAGTGTCGTTAAACACCAATAAAACTGGTCACCATGTTCTATGCTATGGCTGACACATTGTTGAAAATGTCGCTAAACACCAATAAAACTGGTCACCATGTAATACCTGACACATTGTTGAAAGTGGTGTTAAACACCAATAAAACTGGCCACAATGTTCTACGTTATACCTGACACATTGTTGAAAGTGTTGTTAAACACCAATAAAACTGGTCACCATGTTATACGCTATACCTGACACATTGTTGAAAGTGGTGTTAAACACCAATAAAACTGGACACAATGCCCTATTTTATACCTGACACATTGTTGAAAGTGTCGTTAAACACCAATAAAACTGGTCACCATGTTTTGCGTTATACCTGATACATTGTTGAAAGTCGTTAAACACCAATAAAACTGGTCGCCATGTTCTACGCTATACCTGACACATTGTTGAAAGTGTCGTGAAACACCAATAAAACTGGTCACCATATTTTACGTTATACCTGACACATTGTTGAAAGTGGTGCTAAACACCAATAAAACTGGCCACAATGTTCTACGTTATACCTTACACATTGTTGAAAGTTTCGTTAAACACCAATAAAGCTGGTCACCATGTTCTGCGCTATGCCTGACACATTGTTGAAAGTATCGTTAAACACCAATAAAACTGGTCTCCATGTTCTACGTTATACCTGACACATTGTTGAAAGTGTTGTTAAACACCAATAAAACTGGTCACCATGTTCTCCTTTATGCCTGACATATTGTTGAATGTGTTGTTAAACACCAATAAAACTGGTCACCATGTTATACCTGACACATTGTAGAAAGTGGTGTTAAACACCAATAAAACTGGTCACCATGTTATACGCTATACCTGACACATTGTTGAAAGTGGTGTTAAACACCAATAAAACTGGCCACAATGCTCTATTTAATACCTGACACATTGTTGAAAGTGTCGTTAAACACCAATAAAACTGGTCACTATGTTATACCTGACACATTGTTGTATGTGGTGTTAAACACCAATAAAACTGGTCACCATGTTTTGCGTTATACCTGATACATTGTTGAAAGTCGTTAAACACCAATAAAACTGGTCGCCATGTTCTACGCTATACCTGACACATTGTTGAAAGTGTCGTTAAACACCAATAAAACTGGTCAACTTGTTCTACGCTATACCTGACACAATGTTGAAAGTGTCATTAAACACCAATAAAACTGGTCACGATGTTCTACGCTATACCTGACATATTGTGGAAAGTGTCGCTAAACACCAATAAAACTGGTCACCATGCTCTAAGCTATGCCTGACACATTGTTGAAAGTGTTGTTAAACACCAATAAAGCTGGTCACCATGTTATACCTGTAACATTGTTGAAAGTTGTGTTAAACACCAATAAAACTGCACAGTGTTCTATGCTATTCCTGACAAATTGTTGAAAGTGTCGTTAAACACCAATAAAACTGGTCACCATGTTCTATGCTATGACTGACACATTGTTGAAAATGTTGCTAAGCACCAATAAAACTGGTCACACTGCTCTACGTTATACCTAACACATTGTTGAAAGCGTCGTTAAACACCAATAAAACTGGTCACCATGTTCTACGTTATACCTGACACATTGTTGAAAGAGTCGTAAAACACCAATAAAACTGGTCACCATGTTCTACGATATACCTCATACATTGTTGAAAGTGGTGCTAAACACCAATAAAACTGGTCACCATGTTCTACGTTATACCTGACACATTGTTGAAAGTGTCGATAAACACCAATAAAACTGGCCACAATGTTCTACGTTATACCTGACACATTGTTGAAAGTGTTTATAAAACCCCAATAAAACTGGTCACCATGTTCTCCCTTATGCCTGACACATTGTTGAAAGTGTTGTTAAACACCAATAAAACTGGTCACCATGTTCTATGCTATGCCTGACACATTGTTGAAAGTGTTGTTAAACACCAATAAAACTGGTCACCATGTTATACCTGTAACATTGTTGAAAGTGGTGTTAAACACCAATAAAACTGCACAGTGTTCTATGCTATTCTTGACAAATTGTTGAAAGTGTCGTTAAACACCAATAAAACTGGTCACCATATGCTATGCTATGCCTGACACATTGTTGAAAATGTTGCTAAGCACCAATAAAACTTGTCAGAATGCTCTACGTTATACCTAACACATTGTTGAAAGCGTCGTTAAACACCAATAAAACTGGTCACCATGTTCTACGTTATACCTGACACATTGTTGAAAGTGTCATTAAACACCAATAAAACTGGTCACCATGTTCTACGTTATACCTGAAACATTGTTGAAAGTGTCGTTAAACACCAATAAAACTGGTCACCATGTTCTACGATATACCTCATACATTGTTGAAAGTGGTGCTAAACACCAATAAAACTGGTCACCATGTTCTAAGTTATACCTGACACATTGTTGAAAGTGTCGTTAAACACAAATAAAACTGGCCACAATGTTCTACGTTATACCTGACACATTGTTGAAAGTGTTGTTAAACACCAATAAAACTGGTCACCATGTTCTACGTTATACCTGACACATTGTTGAAAGTGTCGTTAAACACCAATAAAACTGGTCACCATGTTCTACGATATACCTCATACATTGTTGAAAGTAGTGCTAAACACCAATAAAACTGGTCACCATGTTCTAAGTTATACCTGACACATTGTTGAAAGTGTCGTTAAACACCAATAAAACTGGCCACAATGTTCTACGTTATACCTGACACATTGTTGAAAGTGTTGTTAAACACCAATAAAACTGGTCACCATGTTCTCCCTTATGCCTGACACATTGTTGAAAGTGTTGTTAAACACCAATAAAACTGGTCACCATGTAGTACCTGACACATTGTTGAAAGTGGTGTTAAACACCAATAAAGCTGGCCAGAGTGTTCTATGCTATTCCTGACACATTGTTGAAAGTGTCGTTAAACACCAATAAAACTGGTCACCATGTTCTATGCTATGCCTGACACATTGTTGAAAATGTCGCTAAACACCAATAAAACTGGTCACCATGTAATACCTGACACATTGTTGAAAGTGGTGTTAAACACCAATAAAACTGGCCACAATGTTCTACGTTATACCTGACACATTGTTGAAAGTGTTGTTAAACACCAATAAAACTGGTCACCATGTTATACGCTATACCTGACACATTGTTGAAAGTGGTGTTAAACACCAATAAAACTGGACACAATGCCCTATTTAATACCTGACACATTGTTGAAAGTGTCGTTAAACACCAATAAAACTGGTCACCATGTTTTGCGTTATACCTGATACATTGTTGAAAGTCGTTAAACACCAATAAAACTGGTCGCCATGTTCTACGCTATACCTGACACATTGTTGAAAGTGTCGTGAAACACCAATAAAACTGGTCACCATATTTTACGTTATACCTGACACATTGTTGAAAGTGGTGCTAAACACCAATAAAACTGGCCCCAATGTTCTACGTTATACCTTACACATTGTTGAAAGTTTCGTTAAACACCAATAAAGCTGGTCACCATGTTCTGCGCTATGCCTGACACATTGTTGAAAGTATCGTTAAACACCAATAAAACTGGTCTCCATGTTCTACGTTATACCTGACACATTGTTGAAAGTGTTGTTAAACACCAATAAAACTGGTCACCATGTTCTCCTTTATGCCTGACATATTGTTGAATGTGTTGTTAAACACCAATAAAACTGGTCACCATGTTATACCTGACACATTGTAGAAAGTGGTGTTAAACACCAATAAAACTGGCGAGAGTGTTCTATGCTATTCCTGACACATTATTGAAAGTTTCGTTAAACAACAATAAAACTGGTCACCATGTTCTAAGCTATGCCTGACACATTGTTGAAAATGTCGCTAAACACCAATAAAACTGGTCACCATGTAATACCTGACACATTGTTGAAAGTGGTGTTAAACACCAATAAAACTGGCGACAATGTTTTACGTTATACCTGACACATTGTGGAAAGTGTTGTTAAACACCAATAAAACTGGTCACCATGTTATACGCTATACCTGACACATTGTTGAAAGTGGTGTTAAACACCAATAAAACTGGCCACAATGCTCTATTTAATACCTGACACATTGTTGAAAGTGTCGTTAAACACCAATAAAACTGGTCACTATGTTATACCTGACACATTGTTGTATGTGGTGTTAAACACCAATAAAACTGGTCACCATGTTTTGCGTTATACTTGATACATTGTTCAAAGTCGTTAAACACCAATAAAACTGGTCGCCATGTTCTACGCTATACCTGACACATTGTTGAAAGTGTCGTTAAACACCAATAAAACTGGTCAACTTGTTCTACGCTATACCTGACACAATGTTGAAAGTGTCATTAAACACCAATAAAACTGGTCACGATGTTCTACGCTATACCTGACATATTGTGGAAAGTGTCGCTAAACACCAATAAAACTGGTCACCATGTTCTATGCTATGCCTGACACATTGTTGAAAGTGTTGTTAAACACCAATAAAACTGGTCACCATGTTATACCTGTAACATTGTTGAAAGTGGTGTTAAACACCAATAAAACTGCACAGTGTTCTATGCTATTCCTGACAAATTGTTGAAAGTGTCGTTAAACACCAATAAAACTGGTCACCATGTGCTATGCTATGCCTGACACATTGTTGAAAATGTTGCTAAGCACCAATAAAACTGGTCAGAATGCTCTACGTTATACCTAACACATTGTTGAAAGCGTCGTTAAACACCAATAAAACTGGTCACCATGTTCTACGTTATACCTGACACATTGTTGAAAGTGTCATTAAACACCAATAAAACTGGTCACCATGTTCTACGTTATACCTGACACATTGTTGAAAGTGTCGTTAAACACCAATAAAACTGGTCACCATGTTCTACGATATACCTCATACATTGTTGAAAGTGGTGCTAAACACCAATAAAACTGGTCACCATGTTCTAAGTTATACCTGACACATTGTTGAAAGTGTCGTTAAACACAAATAAAACTGGCCACAATGTTCTACGTTATACCTGACACATTGTTGAAAGTGTTGTTAAACACCAATAAAACTGGTCACCATGTTCTACGTTATACCTGACACATTGTTGAAAGTGTCGTTAAACACCAATAAAACTGGTCACTATGTTCTACGATATACCTCATACATTGTTGAAAGTAGTGCTAAACACCAATAAAACTGGTCACCATGTTCTAAGTTATACCTGACACATTGTTGAAAGTGTCGTTAAACACCAATAAAACTGGCCACAATGTTCTACGTTATACCTGACACATTGTTGAAAGTGTTGTTAAACACCAATAAAACTGGTCACCATGTTCTCCCTTATGCCTGACACATTGTTGAAAGTGTTGTTAAACACCAATAAAACTGGTCACCATGTAATACCTGACACATTGTTGAAAGTGGTGTTAAACACCAATAAAGCTGGCCAGAGTGTTCTATGCTATTCCTGACACATTGTTGAAAGTGTCGTTAAACACCAATAAAACTGGTCACCATGTTCTATGCTATGCCTGACACATTGTTGAAAATGTCGCTAAACACCAATAAAACTGGTCACCATGTAATACCTGACACATTGTTGAAAGTGGTGTTAAACACCAATAAAACTGGCCACAATGTTCTACGTTATACCTGACACATTGTTGAAAGTGTTGTTAAACACCAATAAAACTGGTCACCATGTTATACGCTATACCTGACACATTGTTGAAAGTGGTGTTAAACACCAATAAAACTGGACACAATGCTCTATTTTATACCTGACACATTGTTGAAAGTGTCGTTAAACACCAATAAAACTGGTCACCATGTTTTGCGTTATACCTGATACATTGTTGAAAGTCGTTAAACACCAATAAAACTGGTCGCCATGTTCTACGCTATACCTGACACATTGTTGAAAGTGTCGTGAAACACCAATAAAACTGGTCACCATATTTTACGTTATACCTGACACATTGTTGAAAGTGGTGCTAAACACCAATAAAACTGGCCACAATGTTCTACGTTATACCTTACACATCTTTGAAAGTTTCGTTAAACACCAATAAAGCTGGTCACCATGTTCTGCGCTATGCCTGACACATTGTTGAAAGTATCGTTAAACACCAATAAAACTGGTCTCCATGTTCTACGTTATACCTGACACATTGTTGAAAGTGTTGTTAAACACCAATAAAACTGGTCACCATGTTCTCCTTTATGCCTGACATATTGTTGAATGTGTTGTTAAACACCAATAAAACTGGTCACCATGTTATACCTGACACATTGTAGAAAGTGGTGTTAAACACCAATAAAACTGGCGAGAGTGTTCTATGCAATTCCTGACACATTATTGAAAGTTTCGTTAAACAACAATAAAACTGGTCACCATGTTCTATGCTATGCCTGACACATTGTTGAAAATGTCGCTAAACACCAATAAAACTGGTCACCATGTAATACCTGACACATTGTTGAAAGTGGTGTTAAACACCAATAAAACTGGCGACAATGTTTTACGTTATACCTGACACATTGTGGAAAGTGTTGTTAAACACCAATAAAACTGGTCACCATGTTATACGCTATACCTGACACATTGTTGAAAGTGGTGTTAAACACCAATAAAACTGGCCACAATGCTCTATTTAATACCTGACACATTGTTGAAAGTGTCGTTAAACACCAATAAAACTGGTCACTATGTTATACCTGACACATTGTTGTATGTGGTGTTAAACACCAATAAAACTGGTCACCATGTTTTGCGTTATACTTGATACATTGTTCAAAGTCGTTAAACACCAATAAAACTGGTCGCCATGTTCTACGCTATACCTGACACATTGTTGAAAGTGTCGTTAAACACCAATAAAACTGGTCAACTTGTTCTACGCTATACCTGACACAATGTTGAAAGTGTCATTAAACACCAATAAAACTGGTCACGATGTTCTACGCTATACCTGACATATTGTGGAAAGTGTCGTTAAACACCAATAAAACTGGTCACCATGCTCTAAGCTATGCCTGACACATTGTTGAAAGTGTTGTTAAACACTAATAAAGCTGGTCACCATGTTATACCTGTAACATTGTTGAAAGTTGTGTTAAACACCAATAAAACTGCACAGTGTTCTATGCTATTCCTGACAAATTGTTGAAAGTGTCGCTAAACACCAATAAAACTGGTCACCATGTTCTAAGCTATGCCTGACACATTGTTGAAAATGTTGCTAAGCACCAATAAAACTGGTCACAATGCTCTACGTTATACCTAACACATTGTTGAAAGCGTCGTTAAACACCAATAAAACTGGTCACCATGTTCTACGTTATACCTGACACATTGTTGAAAGAGTCGTAAAACACCAATAAAACTGGTCACCATGTTCTACGATATACCTCATACATTGTTGAAAGTGGTGCTAAACACCAATAAAACTGGTCACCATGTTCTACGTTATACCTGACACATTGTTGAAAGTGTCGATAAACACCAATAAAACTGGCCACAATGTTCTACGCTATACCTGACACATTGTTGAAAGTGTTGTTAAACCCCAATAAAACTGGTCACCATGTTCTCCCTTATGCCTGACACATTGTTGAAAGTGTTGTTAAACACCAATAAAACTGGTCACCATGTAATACCTGACAAATTGTTGAAAGTGGTGTTAAGCACCAATAAAACTGGCCACAATGTTCTACGTTATACCTGACACATTGTTGAAAGTGTTGTTAAACACCAATAAAACTGGTCACCATGTTATACGCTATACCTGACACATTGTTGAAAGTGGTGTTAAACACCAATAAAACTGGCTACAATGCTCTATTTTATACCTGACACATTGTTGAAAGTGTCGTTAAACACCAATAAAACTGGTCACTATGTTATACCTGACACATTGTTGTATGTGGTGTTAAACACCAATAAAACTGGTCACCATGTTTTGCGTTATACCTGATACATTGTTGAAAGTCGCTAAACACCAATAAAACTGGTCGCCATGTTCTACGCTATACCTGACACATTGTTGAAAGTGTCGTGAAACACCAATAAAACTGGTCACCTTGTTCTACGCTATACCTGACACATTGTTGAAAGTGTCGTTAAACACCAATAAAACTGGTCACCATGTTGTACGTTATACCTGACACATTGTTGAAAGTGTCGCTAAACACCAATAAAACTGGTCACCATGTTCCACGCTATACCTGACACATTGTTGAAAGTGTCGTTAAACACCAATAAAACTGGTCACCTTGTTTTACGCTATACCTGACACATTGTTGAAAGTGTCGTTAAGCACCAATAAAACTGGTCACCATGTTGTACGTTATACCTGACACAATGTTGAAAGTGTCATTAAACACCAATAAAACTGGTCACGATGTTCTACGCTATACCTGACATATTGTGGAAAGTGTCGCTAAACACCAATAAAACTGGTCACCATGTTCTATGCTATGCCTGACACATTGTTGAAAGTGTTGTTAAACACCAATAAAACTGGTCACCATGTTATACCTGTAACATTGTTGAAAGTGGTGTTAAACACCAATAAAACTGCACAGTGTTCTATGCTATTCCTGACAAATTGTTGAAAGTGTCGTTAAACACCAATAAAACTGGTCACCATGTTCTATGCTATGCCTGACACATTGTTGAAAATGTTGCTAAGCACCAATAAAACTGGTCAGAATGCTCTACGTTATACCTGACACATTGTTGAAAGCGTCGTTAAACACCAATAAAACTGGTCACCATGTTCTACGTTATACCTGACACATTGTTGAAAGTGTCATTAAACACCAATAAAACTGGTCACCATGTTCTACGTTATACCTGACACATTGTTGAAAGTGTCGTTAAACACCAATAAAACTGGTCACCATGTTCTACGATATACCTCATACATTGTTGAAAGTGGTGCTAAACACCAATAAAACTGGTCACCATGTTCTAAGTTATACCTGACACATTGTTGAAAGTGTCGTTAAACACAAATAAAACTGGCCACAATGTTCTACGTTATACCTGACACATTGTTGAAAGTGTTGCTAAACACCAATAAAACTGGTCACCATGTTCTACGTTATACCTGACACATTGTTGAAAGTGTCGTTAAACACCAATAAAACTGGTCACCATGTTCTACGATATACCTCATACATTGTTGAAAGTAGTGCTAAACACCAATAAAACTGGTCACCATGTTCTAAGTTATACCTGACACATTGTTGAAAGTGTCGTTAAACACCAATAAAACTGGCCACAATGTTCTACGTTATACCTGACACATTGTTGAAAGTGTTGTTAAACACCAATAAAACTGGTCACCATGTTCTCCCTTATGCCTGACACATTGCTGAAAGTGTTGTTAAACACCAATAAAACTGGTCACCATGTAATACCTGACACATTGTTGAAAGTGGTGTTAAACACCAATAAAGCTGGCCAGAGTGTTCTATGCTATTCCTGACACATTGTTGAAAGTGTCGTTAAACACCAATAAAACTGGTCACCATGTTCTATGCTATGCCTGACACATTGTTGAAAATGTCGCTAAACACCAATAAAACTGGTCACCATGTAATACCTGACACATTGTTGAAAGTGGTGTTAAACACCAATAAAACTGGCCACAATGTTCTACGTTATACCTGACACATTGTTGAAAGTGTTGTTAAACACCAATAAAACTGGTCACCATGTTATACGCTATACCTGACACCTTGTTGAAAGTGGTGTTAAACACCAATAAAACTGGACACAATGCTCTATTTTATACCTGACACATTGTTGAAAGTGTCGTTAAACACCAATAAAACTGGTCACCATGTTTTGCGTTATACCTGATACATTGTTGAAAGTCGTTAAACACCAATAAAACTGGTCGCCATGTTCTACGCTATACCTGACACATTGTTGAAAGTGTCGTGAAACACCAATAAAACTGGTCACCATATTTTACGTTATACCTGACACATTGTTGAAAGTGGTGCTAAACACCAATAACACTGGCCACAATGTTCTACGTTATACCTTACACATTGTCGAAAGTTTCGTTAAACACCAATAAAGCTGGTCACCATGTTCTGCGCTATGCCTGACACATTGTTGAAAGTATCGTTAAACACCAATAAAACTGGTCTCCATGTTCTACGTTATACCTGACACATAGTTGAAAGTGTTGTTAAACACCAATAAAACTGGTCACCATGTTCTCCTTTATGCCTGACACATTGTTGAATGTGTTGTTAAACACCAATAAAACTGGTCACCATGTTATACCTGACACATTGTAGAAAGTGGTGTTAAACACCAATAAAACTGGCGAGAGTGTTCTATGCTATTCCTGACACATTATTGAAAGTTTCGTTAAACACCAATAAAACTGGTCACCATGTTCTATGCTATGCCTGACACATTGTTGAAAATATCGCTAAACACCAATAAAACTGGTCACCATGTAATACCTGACACATTGTTGAAAGTGTTGTTAAACACCAATAAAACTGGTCACCATGTTATACGCTATACCTGACACATTGTTGAAAGTGGTGTTAAACACCAATAAAACTGGCCACAATGCTCTATTTAATACCTGACACATTGTTGAAAGTGTCGTTAAACACCAATAAAACTGGTCACTATGTTATACCTGACACATTGTTGTATGTGGTGTTAAACACCAATAAAACTGGTCACCATGTTTTGCGTTACACTTGATACATTGTTCAAAGTCGTTAAACACCAATAAAACTGGTCGCAATGTTCTACGCTATACCTGACACATTGTTGAAAGTGTCGTTAAACACCAATAAAACTGGTCAGCTTGTTCTACGCTATACCTGACACAATGTTGAAAGTGTCATTAAACACCAATAAAACTGGTCACGATGTTCTACGCTATACCTGACATATTGTGGAAAGTGTCGCTAAACACCAATAAAACTGGTCACCATGCTCTAAGCTATGCCTGACACATTGTTGAAAGTGTTGTTAAACACCAATAAAGCTGGTCACCATGTTATACCTGTAACATTGTTGAAAGTTGTGTTAAACACCAATAAAACTGCACAGTGTTCTATGCTATTCCTGACAAATTGTTGAAAGTGTCGTTAAACACCAATAAAACTGGTCACCATGTTCTATGCTATGCCTGACACATTGTTGAAAATGTTGCTAAGCACCAATAAAACTGGTCACAATGCTCTACGTTATACCTAACACATTGTTGAAAGCGTCGTTAAACACCAATAAAACTGGTCACCATGTTCTACGTTATACCTGACACATTGTTGAAAGAGTCGTAAAACACCAATAAAACTGGTCACCATGTTCTACGATATACCTCATACATTGTTGAAAGTGGTGCTAAACACCAATAAAACTGGTCACCATGTTCTACGTTATACCTGACACATTGTTGAAAGTGTCGATAAACACCAATAAAACTGGCCACAATGTTCTACGCTATACCTGACACATTGTTGAAAGTGTTGTTAAACCCCAATAAAACTGGTCACCATGTTCTCCCTTATGCCTGACACATTGTTGAAAGTGTTGTTAAACACCAATAAAACTGGTCACCATGTAATACCTGACAAATTGTTGAAAGTGGTGTTAAGCACCAATAAAACTGGCCACAATGTTCTACGTTATACCTGACACATTGTTGAAAGTGTTGTTAAACACCAATAAAACTGGTCATCATGTTATACGCTATACCTGACACATTGTTGAAAGTGGTGTTAAACACCAATAAAACTGGCCACAATGCTCTATTTTATACCTGACACATTGTTGAAAGTGTCGCTAAACACCAATAAAACTGTTCACTATGTTATACCTGACACATTGTTGTATGTGGTGTTAAACACCAATAAAACTGGTCACCATGTTTTGCGTTATACCTGATACATTGTTGAAAGTCGTTAAACACCAATAAAACTGATCGCCATGTTCTACGCTATACCTGACACATTGTTGAAAGTGTCGTGAAACACCAATAAAACTGGTCACCTTGTTCTACGCTATACCTGACACATTGTTGAAAGTGTCGTTAAACACCAATAAAACTGGTCACCATGTTGTACGTTATACCTGACACATTGTTGAAAGTGTCGCTAAACACCAATAAAACTGGTCACCATGTTCCACGCTATACCTGACACATTGTTGAAAGTGTCGTTAAACACCAATAAAACTGGTCACCTTGTTTTACGCTATACCTGACACATTGTTGAAAGTGTCGTTAAGCACCAATAAAACTGGTCACCATGTTGTACGTTATACCTGACACAATGTTGAAAGTGTCATTAAACACCAATAAAACTGGTCACGATGTTCTACGCTATACCTGACATATTGTGGAAAGTGTCGCTAAACACCAATAAAACTGGTCACCATGTTCTATGCTATGCCTGACACATTGTTGAAAGTGTTGTTAAACACCAATAAAACTGGTCACCATGTTATACCTGTAACATTGTTGAAAGTGGTGTTAAACACCAATAAAACTGCACAGTGTTCTATGCTATTCCTGACAAATTGTTGAAAGTGTCGTTAAACACCAATAAAACTGGTCACCATGTTCTATGCTATGCCTGACACATTGTCGAAAATGTTGCTAAGCACCAATACAACTGGTCAGAATGCTCTACGTTATACCTAACACATTGTTGAAAGCGTCGTTAAACACCAATAAAACTGGTCACCATGTTCTACCTTATACCTGACACATTGTTGAAAGTGTCATTAAACACCAATAAAACTGGTCACCATGTTCTACGTTATACCTGACACATTGTTGAAAGTGTCGTTAAACACCAATAAAACTGGTCACCATGTTCTACGATATACCTCATACATTGTTGAAAGTGGTGCTAAACACCAATAAAACTGGTCACCATGTTCTAAGTTATACCTGACACATTGTTGAAAGTGTCGTTAAACACAAATAAAACTGGCCACAATTTTCTACGTTATACCTGACACATTGTTGAAAGTGTTGTTAAACACCAATAAAACTGGTCACCATGTTCTACGTTATACCTAACACATTGTTGAATGTGTCGTTAAACACCAATACAACTGGTCACCATGTTCTACGATATACCTCATACATTGTTGAAAGTAGTGCTAAACACCAATAAAACTGGTCACCATGTTCTAAGTTATACCTGACACATTGTTGAAAGTGTCGTTAAACACCAATAAAACTGGCCACAATGTTCTACGTTATACCTGACACATTGTTGAAAGTGGTGTTAAACACCAATAAAACTGGCCACAATGTTCTACGTTATACCTGACACATTGTTGAAAGTGTTGTTAAACACCAATAAAACTGGTCACCATGTTATACGCTATACCTGACACATTGTTGAAAGTGGTGTTAAACACCAATAAAACTGGACACAATGCTCTATTTTATACCTGACACAATGTTGAAAGTGTCGTTAAGCACCAATAAAACTGGTCACTATGTTATACCTGACACATTGTTGTATGTGGTGTTAAACACCAATAAAACTGGTCACCATGTTTTGCGTTATACCTGATACATTGTTGAAAGTGTCGTTAAACACCAATAAAACTGGTCACCTTGTTCTACGCTATACCTGACACATTGTTGAAAGTGTCGTTAAACACCAATAAAACTGGTCACCATGTTGTACGCTATACCTGACACATTGTTGAAAGTGTCGTTAAGCACCAATAAAACTGGTCACCATATTGTACGTTACACCTGACACAATGTTGAAAGTGTCATTAAACACCGATAAAACTGGTCACCATGTTCTATGCTATTCCTGACACATTGTTGAAAGTGTTGTTAAACACCAATAAAACTGGTCACCATGTTATACCTGTAACATTGTTGAAAGTGCTGTTAAACACCAATAAAACTGCACAGTGTTCTAAGCTATTCCTGACAAATTGTTGAAAGTGTCGTTAAACACCAATAAAACTGGTCACCATGTTCTACGATATACCTCACATATTGTTGAAAGTGGTGCTAAACACCAATAAAACTGGTCACCATGTTCTACCTTATGGCTGACACATTGTTGAAAGTGTTGTTAAACACCAAAAAAACTGGTCACCATGCTATACCTGACACATTGTTGAAAGTGGTGTTAAACACCAATAAAACTGGCCAGACTGTTCTATGCTATTCCTGACACATTGTTGAAAGTGTCGTTAAGCACCAATAAAAATGGTCACCATGTTCTATGCTATGCCTGACACATTGTTGAAAATGTCGCTAAACACCAATAAAACTGGTCACCATGTAATACCTGACACATTGTTGAAAGTGTCATTAAACACCAATAAAACTGGTCACCATGTTATACGATATACCTCACGCATTGTTGAAAGGGGTGCTAAACACCAATAAAACTGGCCACAATGTTCTACGTTATACCTGACACATTGTTGAAAGTGTTGTTAAACACCAATAAAACTGGTCACCATGTTATACGCTATACATGACACATTGTTGAAAGTGGTGTTAAACACCAATAAAACTGGCCACAATGTTCTATTTTATACCTGACACATTGTTGAAAGTGTCGTTAAACACCAATAAAACTGGTCACTATGTTATACCTGACACATTGTTGAAAGTGGTGTTAAACACCAATAAAACTGGCCACAATGCTCTATTTTATACATGACGCATTGTTGAAAGTGTCGTTAAACACCAATAAAACTGGTCACTATGTTATACCTGTAACATTGTTGTATGTGGTGTTAAACACCAATAAAACTGGTCACCATGTTTTGCGTTATACCTGATACATTGTTGAAAGTCGTTAAACATCAATAAAACTGGTCGCCATGTTGTACGCTATACCTGACACATTGTTGAAAGTGTCGTTAAACACCAATAAAACTGGCCACAATGTTCTACGTTATACCTGACACATTGTTGAAAGTGGTGTTAAACACCAATAAAACTGGCCACAATGTTCTACGTTATACCTGACACATTGTTGAAAGTGTTGTTAAACACCAATAAAACTGGTCACCATGTTATACGCTATACCTGACACATTGTTGAAAGTGGTGTTAAACACCAATAAAACTGGACACAATGCTCTATTTTATACCTGACACAATGTTGAAAGTGTCGTTAAGCACCAATAAAACTGGTCACTATGTTATACCTGACACATTGTTGTATGTGGTGTTAAACACCAATAAAACTGGTCACCATGTTTTGCGTTATACCTGATACATTGTTGAAAGTGTCGTTAAACACCAATAAAACTGGTCACCTTGTTCTACGCTATACCTGACACATTGTTGAAAGTGTCGTTAAACACCAATAAAACTGGTCACCATGTTGTACGCTATACCTGATACATTGTTGAAAGTGTCGTTAAGCACCAATAAAACTGGTCACCATATTGTACGTTACATCTGACACAATGTTGAAAGTGTCATTAAACACCGATAAAACTGGTCACCATGTTCTATGCTATTCCTGACACATTGTTGAAAGTGTTGTTAAACACCAATAAAACTGGTCACCATGTTATACCTGTAACATTGTTGAAAGTGCTGTTAAACACCAATAAAACTGCACAGTGTTCTAAGCTATTCCTGACAAATTGTTGAAAGTGTCGTTAAACACCAATAAAACTGGTCACCATGTTCTACGATATACCTCACATATTGTTGAAAGTGGTGCTAAACACCAATAAAACTGGCCACCATGTTCTACCTTATGGCTGACACATTGTTGAAAGTGTTGTTAAACACCAAAAAAACTGGTCACCATGCTATACCTGACACATTGTTGAAAGTGGTGTTAAACACCAATAAAACTGGCCAGAGTGTTCTATGCTATTCCTGACACATTGTTGAAAGTGTCGTTAAGCACCAATAAAAATGGTCACCATGTTCTATGCTATGCCTGACACATTGTTGAAAATGTCGCTAAACACCAATAAAACTGGTCACCATGTAATACCTGACACATTGTTGAAAGTGTCATTAAACACCAATAAAACTGGTCACCATGTTATACGATATACCTCACGCATTGTTGAAAGGGGTGCTAAACACCAATAAAACTGGCCACAATGTTCTACGTTATACCTGACACATTGTTGAAAGTGTTGTTAAACACCAATAAAACTGGTCACCATGTTATACGCTATACATGACACATTGTTGAAAGTGGTGTTAAACACCAATAAAACTGGCCACAATGTTCTATTTTATACCTGACACATTGTTGAAAGTGTCGTTAAACACCAATAAAACTGGTCACTATGTTATACCTGACACATTGTTGAAAGTGGTGTTAAACACCAATAAAACTGGCCACAATGCTCTATTTTATACATGACGCATTGTTGAAAGTGTCGTTAAACACCAATAAAACTGGTCACTATGTTATACCTGTAACATTGTTGTATGTGGTGTTAAACACCAATAAAACTGGTCACCATGTTTTGCGTTATACCTGATACATTGTTGAAAGTCGTTAAACATCAATAAAACTGGTCGCCATGTTGTACGCTATACCTGACACATTGTTGAAAGTGTCGTTAAACACCAATAAAACTGGTCACCTTGTTCTACGCTATACCTGACACATTGTTGAAAGTGTCGTTAAACACCAATAAAACTGGTCACCATGTTGTACGCTATACCTGACACATTTTGTTGAAAGTGTCGTTAAGCACCAATAAAACTGGTCACCATGTTGTACGTTATACCTGACACAATGTTGAAAGTGTCATTAAACACCAATAAAACTGGTCACGATGTTCTACGCTATACCTGACATATTGTGGAAAGTGTCGCTAAACACCAATAAAACTGGTTACCATGTTCTATGCTATGCCTGACACATTGTTGAAAGTGTTGTTAAACACCAATAAAACTGGTCACCATGTTATACCTGTAACATTGTTGAAAGTGGTGTTAAACACCAATAAAACTGGTCACCATGTTCTATGCTATTCCTGACAAATTGTTGAAAGTGTCGTTAAAAACCAATAAAAGTGGTCACCTTGTTCTATGCTATGCCTGACACATTGTTGAAAATGTTGCTAAGCTCCAATAAAACTGGTCACAATGTTCTACGTTATACCTGACACATTGTTGAAAGCGTCGTTAAACACCAATAAAACTGGTCACCATGTTCTACGTTATACCTGACACATTGTTGAAAGTGTCATTAAACACCAATAAAACTGGTCACCATGTCCTACGTTATACCTGACACATTGTTGAAAGTGTCGTTAAACACCAATAAAACTGGTCACCATGTTCTACGATATACCTCACACATTGTTAAAAGTGGTGCTAAACACCAATAAAACTGGTCACCATGTTCTACGTTATACCTGACACATTGTTGAAAGTGTCGTTAAACACCAATAAAACTGGCCACAATGTTCTACGTTATACCTGACACATTGTTGAAAGTGTTGTTAAACACCAATAAAATTGGTCACCATGTTCTCCCTTATGCCTGACACATTGTTGAAAGTGTTGTTAAACACCAATAAAACTGGTCACCATGTAATACCTGACACATTGTTGAAAGTGGTGTTAAACACCAATAAAACTGGCCAGAGTGTTCTATGCTATTCCTGACACATTGTTGAAAGTGTCGTTAAAAACCAATAAAACTGGTCACCATGTTCTATGCTATGTCTGACACATTGTTGAAAATGTCGCTAAACACCAATAAAACTGGTCACCATGTAATACCTGACACATTGTTGAAAGTGGTTTTAAACACCAATAAAACTGGTCACCATGGTATACGCTATACCTGACACATTGCTGAAAGTGGTGTTAAACACCAATAAAACTGGCCACAATGCTCTATTTTATACCTGACACATTGTTGAAAGTGTCGTTAAACACCAATAAAACTGGTCACTATGTTATACCTGACACATTGTTGTATGTGGTGTTAAACAACAATAAAACTGGTCACCATGTTTTGCGTTATACCTGATACATTGTTGAAAATCGTTAAACACCAATAAAACTGGTCGCCATGTTCTACGCTATACCTGACACATTGTTGAAAGTGTCGTGAAACACCAATAAAACAGGTCACCTTGTTCTACGCTATAGCTGACACATTGTTGAAAGTGTCGTTAAACACCAATAAAACTGGTCACCATGTTGTACGTTATACCTGACACATTGTTGAAAGTGTCGCTAAACACCAATAAAACTGGTCACCATGTTCTACGCTATACCTGACACATTGTTGAAAGTGTCGTTAAGCACCAATAAAACTAGTCACCATGTTGTACGTTATACCTGACCCAATGTTGAAAGTGTCATTAAACACCAATAAAATTGTTCACCATGTTCTATGCTATGCCTGACACATTGTTGAAAGTGTTGTTAAACACCAATAAAACTGGTCACCATGTTATACCTGTAATATAGTTGAAAGTGCTGTTAAACACCAATAAAACTGCACAGTGTTCTATGCTATTCCTGACAAATTGTTGAAAGTGTCGTTAAACACCAATAAAACTGGTCGCCATGTTCTACGTTATACCTGACACATTGTTGAAAGTGTCGTTAAGCACCAATAAAACTGGTCACCATGTTCTACGATATACCTCACATATTGTTGAAAGTGGTGCTAAACACCAATAAAACTGGCCACAATGTTCTACGTTATACCTGACACATTGTTGAAAGTGTCGTTAAACACCAATAAAACTGGCCACAATGTTCTACGTTATACCTGACACATTGTTGAAAGTGTTGTTAAACACCAATAAAACTGGTCACCATGTTCTACCTTATGCCTGACTGATTGTTGAAAGTGTTGTTAAACATCAATAAAACTGGTCACCATTCTATACCTGACACATTGTTGAAAGTGGTGTTAAACACCAATAAAACTGGCCAGAGTGTTCTATGCTATTCCTGACACATTGTTGAAAGTGTCGTTAAACACCAATAAAACTGGTCACCATGTTCTATGCTATGCCTGACACATTGTTGAAAATGTCGCTAAACACCAATAAAACTGGTCACCATGTAATACCTGACACATTGTTGAAAGTGGTGTTAAACACCAATAAAACTGGCCACAATGTTCTACGTTATACCTGACACATTGTTGAAAGTGTTGTTAAACACCAATAAAACTGGTCACCATGTTATACGTTATACATGACACATTGTTAAAAGTGGTGTTAAACACCAATAAAACTGGCCACAATGTTCTATTTGATACCTGACACATTGTTGAAAGTGCCGTTAAACACCAATAAAACTGGTCACCATGTAATACCTGACACATTGTTGAAAGTGGTGTTAAACACCAATAAAACTGGCCACAGTGTTCTATGCTATTCCTGACACATGTTGAAAGTGTCGTTAAACACCAATAAAACTGGTCACCATGTTCTACGCTATGCCTGACACATTGTTGAAAATGTCGCTAAACACCAATAAAACTGGTCACCATGTTCTACGCTATACCTGACACATTGTTGAAAGTGTTGTTAAACACCAATAAAACTGGCCAAAATGTTCTACGTTATACCTGACACATTGTTGAAAGTGTTGTTAAACACCAATAAAACTGGTCACCATGTTATACGTTATACCTGACACATTGTTGAAAGTGGTGTTAAACACCAATAAAACTGGCCACAATGTTCTACGTTATACCTGACACATTGTCGAAAGTGTCGTTAAACACCAATAAAATTGGTCACTATGTTATTCCTGACACATTGTTGAATGTGGTGTTAAACAACAATAAAACTGGGAACAATGTTCTACGTTATACCTGACACATTGTTGAAAGTAGTTAAACACCAATAAAACAGGTCACCATGTTCTACGCCATACCTGACACATTGTTGAAAGTGTCGTTAAACACCAATAAAACTGGTCACCATGTTTTGCGCAATACCTGACACATTGTTGAAAGTCGTTAAACACCAATAAAACTGGTCACCATGTTCTACGATATACCTCACACATTGTTGAAAGTGGTGCTAAACACCAATAAAACTGGCCACAATGTTCTACGTTATACCTGACTCATTATTGAAAGTGTCGTTAAACACCAATAAATCTGGTCACCATGTTATACGCTATACCTGACACATTGTTGAAAGTGGTGTTAAACACCAATAAAACTGGCCACAATGTTCTATTTTATACCTGACACATTGTTGAAAGTGTCGTTAAACACCAATAAAACTGGTCACTATGTTATGCCTGACGCATTGTTGAATGTGGTGTTAAACACCAATAAAACTGGTCACCATGTTTTGCGTTTTACCTGATACATTGTTGAAAGTCGTTAAACACTAATAAAACTGGTCGCCATGTTCTACGCTATACCTCACACATTGTTGAAAGTGTCGTGAAACACCAATAAAACTGGTCACCTTGTTCTACGCTATACCTGACACATTGTTGAAAGTGTCGTTAATCACCAATAAAACTGGTCACCATGTTGTACGCTATACCTGACACATTGTTGAAAGTGTCGTTAAACACCAATAAAACTGGTCACCATGTTGTACGTTATACCTAACACAATGTTGAAAGTGTCATTAAACACCAATAAAACTGGTCACCATGTTCTACGCTATACCTGGCATATTGTCGAAAGTGTCGTTAAACACCAATAAAACTGGTCACCATGTTCTATGCTATGCCTGACACATTGTTGAAAGTGTTGTTAAACACCAATAAAACTGGTCACCATGTTATACCTGACACATTGTTGAAAGTGTTGTTAAACACCAATAAAACTGGTCACCATGTTCTACGATATACCTCACACATTGTTGAAAGTGGTGCTAAACACCAATAAAACTGGCCACAATGTTCTACGTTATACCTGACACATTGTTGAAAGTTTCGTCAAACACCAATAAAGCTGGTCACCATGTTCTACGCTATGCCTGACACATTGTTGAAAGTATCGTTAAACACCAATAAAACTGGTCACCATGTTATACGTTATACCTGACACATTGTTGAAAGTGTTGTTAAACACCAATAAAACTGGTCACCATGTTATACGTTATACCTGACACATTGTTGAGAGTGTCATTAAACACCAATAAAACTGGTCACCATGGTATACGCTATACCTGACACATTGTTGAAAGTGGTGTTAAACACCAATAAAACTGGTCCCAATGTTCTACGTTATACCTGACACATTGTTGAAAGTGTCATTAAACACCAATAAAACTGGTCACCATGTTATATGTTATAACTGACATATTGTTGAAAGTGTCGTTAAACACCAATAAATCTGGTCACAATGTTGTACGCTATGCCTGACACATTGTTGAAAGTGTCATTAAACACCAATAAAACTTGTCACCATGTTATACCTGACACATTGTTAAAAGTGGTGTTAAACACCAATAAAACTGGTCACCCTGTATTATGTTATACCTGACACATCGTTGAAAGTGTCCTTAAACACCAATAAAACTGGTCACAATGTTCTACGTTATGCCTGACACATTGTTGAAAGTGTTGTTAAACACCAATAAAACTGGTCACCATGTTATACCTGACACATTGTAGAAAGTGGTGTTAAACACCAATAAAACTGGTCACCATGTTCTACGCTATGCCTGACACATTGTTGAAAATGTCGCTAAACACCAATAAAACTGGTCACCATGTTCTACGCTATGCCTGACACATTGTTGAAAATGTCGCTAAACACCAATAAAACTGGTCACCATGTTCTACGCTATACCTGACACATTGTTGAAAGTGTTGTTAAACACCAATAAAACTGGCCACAATGTTCTACGTTATACCTGACACATTGTTGAAAGTGTTGTTAAACACCAATAAAACTGGTCACCATGTTATACGTTATACCTGACACATTGTTGAAAGTGGTGTTAAACACCAATAAAATTGGTCACCATGTTTTGCGCAATACCTGACACATTGTTGAAAGTCGTTAAACACCAATAAAACTGGTCACCATGTTCTACGCCATACCTGACACCTTGTTGAAAGTGTCGTTAAACACCAATAAAACTGGTCACCATGTTATACGCTATACCTGACACAATGTTGAAAGTGTCGTTAAACACCAATAAAACTGGTCACCATGTTGTACGTTATACCTGACACAATGTTGATAGTGTCGCTAAACACCAATAAAACTGGTCACCATGTAAAACCTGACACATTGTTGAAAGTGGTGTTAAACACCAATAAAACTGGCCACAATGTTCTACGTTATACCTGACACATTGTTGAAAGTGTTGTTAAACACCAATAAAACTGGTCACCATGTTATACGCTATACCTGACACATTGTTGAAAGTGGTGTTAAGCACCAATAAAACTGGCCACAATGTTCTATTTTATACCTGACACATTGTTGAAAGTGTCGTTAAACACCAATAAAACTGGTCACTATGTTATACCTGACGCATTGTTGAATATGGTGTTAAACACCAATTAAACTGGTCACCATGTTTTGCGTTATACCTGATACATTGTTGAAAGTCGTTAAACTCCAATAAAACTGGTCGCCATGTTCTACGCTATGCCTGACACATTGTTGAAAGTGTCGTGAAACACCAATAAAACTGGTCACCTTGTTCTACGCTATACCTGACACATTGTTGAAAGTGTCGTTAAACACCAATAAAACTGGTCACCATGTTGTACGTTATACCTGACACATTGTTGAAAGTGTCGTTAAACACCAATAAAACTGGTCACCATGTTCTACGCTATACCTGACACATTGTTGAAAGTGTCGTTAAGCACCAATAAAAGTGGTCAGCATGTTCTACGCTATACCTGACACATTGTTGAAAGTGTCGTTAAACACCAATAAAACTTGTCACCATGTTGTACGTTATACCTGACACATTGTTGAAAGTGTCGTTAAACACCAATAAAACTGGTCACCATGTTCTACGCTATACCTGACACATTGTTGAAAGTGTCGTTAAGCACCAATAAAAGTGGTCAGCATGTTGTACGTTATACCTGACACAATGTTGAAAGTGTCATTAAACACCAATAAAACTGGTCACCATGTTCTACGCTATTCCTGATATATTGTCGAAAGTGTCGTTAAACACCAATAAAACTGGTCACCATGTTATACCTGACACATTGTTGAAAGTGTTGTTAAACACCAATAAAACTGGTCACCATGTTCTACGTTATACCTGACACATTGTTGAAAGTGTCGTTAAACACCAATAAAACTGGTCACCATGTTCTACGATATACCTCACACATTGTTGAAAGTGGTGCTAAACACCAATAAAACTGGCCACAATGTTCTACGTTATACCTGACACATTGTTGAAAGTTTCGTTAAACACCAATAAAGCTGGTCACCATGTTCTACGCTATGCCTGACACATTGTTGAAAGTATCGTTAAACACCAATAAAACTGGTCACCATGTTATACGTTATACCTGACACATTGTTGAAAGTGTTGTTAAACACCAATAAAACTGGTCACCATGTTATACGTTATACCTGACACATTGTTGAAAGTGTCTTAAACACCAATAAAACTGATCACCATGTTATACGCTATACCTGACACATTGTTGAAAGTGGTGTTAAACACCAATAAAACTGGTCACAATGTTCTACGTTATACCTGACACATTGTTGAAAGTGTCATTAAACACCAATAAAACTGGTCACCATGTTCTACACTATACCTGACACAATGTTGAAAGTGTCGTTAAACACCAATAAAACTGGTCACCATGTTATATGTTATAACTGACATATTGTTGAAAGTGTCGTTAAACACCAATAAATCTGGTCACAATGTTCTACGCTATGCCTGACACATTGTTGAAAGTGTCATTAAGCACCAATAAAACTTGTCACCATGTTATACCTGACACATTGTTGAAAGTGGTGTTAAACACCAATAAAACTGGCCACAATGTTCTACGCTATACCTGACACATTGTTGAAAGTGTTGTTAAACACCAATAAAACTGGTCACCCTGTATTACGTTATACCTGAAACATCGTTGAAAGTGTCGTTAAACACCAATAAAACTGGTCACCATGTAATACCTGACACATTGTTGAAAGTGTCGTTAAACACCAATAAAACTGGTCACCATGTTCTACGTTATGCCTGACACATTGTTGAAAGTGTTGTTAAACACCAATAAAACTGGTCACCATTTAATACCTGACACATTGTTGAAAGTGGTGTTAAACACCAATAAAACTGGCCACAGTGTTCTATGCTATTCCTGACACATTGTTGAAAGTGTCGGTAAACACCAATAAAACTGGTCACCATGTTCTACGCTATGCCTGACACATTGTTGAAAATGTTGCTAAACACCAATAAAACTGGCCACAATGTTCTACGTTATACCTGACACATTGTTGAAAGTGTTGTTAAACACCAATAAAACTGGTCACCATGTTCTACGTTATACCTGACACATTGTTGAAAGTGGTGTTAAACACCAATAAAACTGGCCACAATGTTCTACGTTATACCTGACACATTGTTGAAAGTGTCGTTAAACACCAATAAAATTGGTCACTATGTTATACCTGACACATTGTTGAATGTGGTGTTAAACACCAATAAAACTGGGAACAATGTTCTACGTTATACCTGACACATTGTTGAAAGTCGTTAAACACCAATAAAACTGGTCACCATGTTCTACGCCATACCTGACACATTGTTGAAAGTGTCGTTAAACACCAATAAAACTGGTCACCATGTTTTGCGCAATACCTGACACATTGTTGAAAGTCGTTAAACACCAATAAAACTGGTCACCATGTTCTACGCCATACCTGACACATTGTTGAAAGTGTAGTTAAACACCAATAAAACTGGTCACCATGTTCTACGCTATACCTGACACAATGTTGAAAGTGTCGTTAAACACCAATAAAACTGGTCACCATGTTGTACGTTATACCTGACACAATGTTGAAAGTGTCGTTAAACACCAATAAAACTGGTCACCTTGTTCTATGCTATGCCTGACACATTGTTGAAAATGTCGCTAAACACCAATAAAACTGGTCACCATGTAATACCTGACACATTGTTGAAAGTGGTGTTAAACACCAATAAAACTGGCCACAATGTTCTACGTTATACCTGACACATTGTTGAAAGTGTTGTTAAACACCAATAAAACTGGTCACCATGTTATACGCTATACCTGACACATTGTTGAAAGTGGTGTTAAACACCAATAAAACTGGCCACAATGTTCTATTTTATACCTGAAACATTGTTGAAAGTGTCGTTAAACACCAATACAACTGGTCACTATGTTATGCCTGACGCATTGTTGAATATGGTGTTAAACACCAATAAAACTGGTCACCATGTTTTGCGCTATACCTGATACATTGTTGAAAGTCGCTAAACACCAATAAAACTGATCGCCATGTTCTACGCTATACCTGACACATTGTTGAAAGTGTCGTTAAACACCAATAAAACTGGTCACCATGTTGTACGTTATACCTGACACATTGTTGAAAGTGTCGTTAAACACCAATAAAACTGGTAACCATGTTCTACGCTATACCTGACACATTGTTGAAAGTGTCGTTAAGCACCAATAAAACTGGTCACCATGTTGTACGTTATACCTGACACAATGTTGAAAGCGTCATTAAACACCAATAAAACTGGTCACCATGTTCTACGCTATACCTGACATATTGTCGAAAGTGTCGTTAAACACCAATAAAACTGGTCACCATGTTCTATGCTATGCCTGACACATTTTTGAAAGTGTTGTTAAACACCAATAAAACTGGTCACCATGTTATACCTGACACATTGTTGAAAGTGTTGTTAAACACCAATAAAACTGGTCACCATGTTCTACGTTATACCTGACACATTGTTGAAAGTGTCGTTAAACACCAATAAAACTGGTCACCATGTTCTACGATATACCTCACACATTGTTGAAAGTGGTGCTAAACACCAATAAAACTGGCCACAATGTTCTACGTTATACCTGACACATTGTTGAAAGTTTCGTTAAACACCAATAAAGCTGGTCACCATGTTCTACGCTATGCCTGACACATTGTTGAAAGTATCGTTAAACACCAATAAAACTGGTCACCATTTTATACGTTATACCTGACACATTGTTGAAAGTGTTGTTAAACACCAATAAAACTGGTCACCATGTTATACGTTATACCTGACACATTGTTGAAAGTGTCTTAAACACCAATAAAACTGATTACCATGTTATACGCTATACCTGACACATTGTTGAAAGTGGTGTTAAACACCAATAAAACTGGTCACAATGTTCTACGTTATACCTGAAACATTGTTGAAAGTGTCATTAAACACCAATAAAACTGGTCACCATGTTCTACACTATACCTGAAACATTGTTGAAAGTGTCATTAAACACCAATAAAACTGGTCACCATGTTCTACACTATACCTGACACAATGTTGAAAGTGTCGTTAAACACCAATAAAACTAGTAACCATGTTATATGTTATAACTGACATATTGTTGAAAGTGTCGATAAACACCAATAAATCTGGTCAAAATGTTCTACGCTATGCCTGACACATTGTTGAAAGTGTCATTAAACACCAATAAAACTTGTCACCATGTTATACCTGACACATTGTTGAAAGTGGTGTTAAACACCAATAAAACTGGCCACAATGTTCTACGCTATACCTGACACATTGTTGAAAGTGTTGTTAAACACCAATAAAACTGGTCACCCTGTATTACGTTATACCTGAAACATCGTTGAAAGTGTCGTTAAACACCAATAAAACTGGTCACCATGTTCTACGTTATGCCTGACACATTGTTGAAAGTGTTGTTAAACACCAATAAAACTGGTCACCATGTTATACCTGACACATTGTTGAAAGTGGTGCTAAACACCAATAAAACTGGCCACAGTGTTCTATGCTATTCCTGACACATTGTTGAAAGTGTCGTTAAACACCAATAAAACTGGTCACCATGTTCTACGCTATGCCTGACACATTGTTGAAAATGTCGCTAAACACCAATAAAACTGGTCACCATGTTCTACGCTATACCTGACACATTGCTGAAAGTGTTGTTAAACACCAATAAAACTGGCCACAATGTTTAACGTTATACCTGACACATTGTTGAAAGTGTTGTTAAACACCAATAAAACTGGTCACCATGTTCTACGTTATACCTGACACATTGTTGAAAGTGGTGTTAAACACCAATAAAACTGGCCACAATGTTCTACGTTATAACTGACACATTGTTGAAAGTGTCGTTAAACACCAATAAAATTGGTCACTATGTTATACCTGACACATTGTTGAAAGTGTCGCTAAACACCAATAAAACTGGTCACCATGTTTTGCGCAATACCTGACACATTGTTGAAAGTCGCTAAACACCAATAAAACTGGTCACCATGTTGTACGTTATACCTGACACATTGTTGAAAGTGTCGTTAAACACCAATAAAACTGATCACCATGTTATACGTTATACCTGACACATTGTTGAAAGTGTCGTTAAACACCAATAAAACTGGTCACCATGTTATACGTTATACCTGACACATTGTTGAAAGTGTCGCTAAACACCAATAAAACTGGTCACCATGTTTTGCGCAATACCTGACACATTGTTGAAAGTCGTTAAACACCAATAAAACTGGTTACCATGTTCTACGCTATACCTGACACATTGTTGAAAGTGTCCTTAAACACCAATAAAACTGGTCACCATGTTGTACGTTATACCTGACACATTGTTGAAAGTGATGTTAAACACCAATAAAACTGGTCACCATGTTCTACGCTATACCTGACACATTGTTGAAAGTATCGTTAAACACCAATAAAACTGGTCACCATGTTCTACGTTATACCTGACACATTGTTGAAAGTGTCGTTAAACTCCAATAAAACTGGTCACCATGTTCTACGTTATACCTGACACATTGTTGAAAGTGTCGTTGAACACCAATAAAACTGGTCACCATGTTCTACGTTATACCTGACACATTGTTGAAAGTGTCGCTAAGGACCAATAAAGCTGGTCACCATGTTCTACGCTATACCTGACACATTGTTGAAAGTGTCGTTGAACACCAATAAAACTGGTCATCATGTTCTACGTTATACCTGACACATTGTTGAAAATGTCGTTAAACACCAATAAAACTGGTCACCATGTTCTACGTTATACCTGACACATTGTTGAAAGTGTCGTTAAACACCAATAAAACTGGTCATCATGTTCTACGCTATACCTTAAGCATTGTTGAAAATGTCGTTAAACACCAATAAAAATGGTCATCATGTTCTACGCTATACCTGACGCATTGTTGAAAATGTCGTTAAACACCAATAAAAATGGTCACCATGTTCTATGTTATACCTGACACATTGTTGAAAGTGGTGCTAAACACCAACAAAAATGGTCATCATGTTATTCGTCATACCTGACATATTGTTGAAAGGGACCTTAAACACCAATAAAAATGGTAACCATGTCGTACGTTATAACTGACATGCTATTGAAGGCTGGCCTATTTTTGAAAGTGGTGTTAAACACCAATAGAAATGTCCACCATATTATACATTATAACTGACATTGCTTAAAGTGTCCAAATGAGGTTTTGTCATCACTTTTCGTCATTCGTCTGCAAAACCTATCACATTTCAATCTTTTTCTCACAAACCAATGAAACAAATTCAGTCACAAGTACAAATGCCTCTACTTTTGATTGATTGATTTTTGGTGTTTAACGCCACTTTCAGTAATATCTCAGCTACAGTTATATCATGGTGACTAGTTTTAGTGGTGGAAGAAGCCGGAGAGAACCACAGACAATGGGAAAGCAACTGGTAAACTTCATCACTTGCGGTTGCGAGTAGTGTGCACCCTTTTGTGTAATTTACAAAGCCGGGAGCGAACACACGCCGTATTGGTGATAGGCTTGTATGAGTTGTTAGGTAATCCAACTGCCTACAAACCCTTACAAGTTGTTTCGGCCTTATGACAGATTCGGCCGTAGTTGATTCGGCCTTAGTTGATGCGGCCTTACGCAAATCCGCCTTATATCAAATTGATGTTCCGGCCTTATCATATATGTATGCGGCCTACGGCAAATCCGGCCTTATATCAAATGGAAAAGAATAATAAAAAAATACAAGTTCTATTTAAATTTAAAATATTATTTAAATATTCATGGATATGATGAATAAAATATTGGAACTTGTAGTATTTTCCCAAGATTTTCTCGTAACTCAATATGAAAAGCCATAATAAATCGTTATTATTTTAACAATTTTTTAATTAGTAATTTTTGGTAATAATGACGGAAATCATTTCCATTGAAGCTGATGATTAGAAAAACAATTCAGGTTGATATACCAAGCTGTCAACAAACGAAATTCCTTAGATGTTCTCTTGCAATTAATTATCATTTGTTTAATAGTCGTATAATTGCACTGGCAGTATGATTATAAGGGCTACCAAAAAGTAAAAGGAAGCCATACTATAAATTACTCAAAAAGTACTCCAATTCTTTTGATGAAACCGCACTAATATATGGTCCTACTATTCTCAAAACTATCAACTACGTCGTTTCCTTGTATTGTGTGTGAGCAGAACGTCCGTCCAAAGCAGCATGCTTTAGAGTGTGACAGTTGTTTCCAGTGGCAACACAGACTATGTAATAGTAGGATCATCACTTAATTATTTACTCAAATCATCACAATGTGTCGTTTTATTGTATGTATCATATATATCCATAGATACACATCATTCTTGACTGAGGCCGCATTAATTAACCAAGGCCGTATCAACTAAGCCCGAATCAACTAAGGCCGCATTTATTTAAGGCCGGATTTGCATAAGGCCGAATAGTTTTCAGGCCGGATCAACTCGAAAGCCCTAAAAACTCATTGAGCCATCCGGGCCCTTGCCTCTACTTTTGTGATCCTTGACATTATATATATTTATCCTGCAATTGGGTTATGTTTTATCAATATTTTTTAGCTCACCTTGCGAAAGGCAAAGTGAGCTTTTGCCATCACTTGGCATCCGATCGTCCGTCTTCCATTAACTTTTCACATTTTAATCTTCTCCTCTAAAACCACTTAGCCAAATGAACCTAAACTTGGTAGGAAGCATCTATGGCAGGTTCTCTATAAAGATTGCAAAATTTGCTTAGATCCATTAATAAACATGGCCGCCACAGGCAATTCTTGTTTCTGATTGGTCGATTTCTAAAAAATCTTCTCCTCTAAAACCACTTGACTAAATGAACCGACACATGGTAAGAAGCATCTATCGGTTTATTTGGCCAAGCGGTTTCAGAAGAGGAGAATTTAAGAAAAAAAAAAGACCAATCAGAAAAAAGAATTGCCTGTGACAGCCATGTTTGTTAACGGACCAGGATGAAATGTGCAATCTTTATAGAGAGCCTTCCATAGCTACTTCCTACAAAGATTCGGCTCATTTGGCCAAGCGGTTTCAGAGGAAAAGATTTTTTAGAAATCGAACAATCAGAAGCCAGAATTGCATGTGGCGGTCATGTTTGTAAATGTCCTGGATTAAATGAGCATTCCTTAAAGAGTACCTTCCGTAAAGGCTTCATACCAAGTGTCGGTTCATTTGGCCAAGCGGTTTGAGATGAGAAGATTTTTTAGAAATCGACCAATCAGAAACAGTAATTGCCTGTAGCGGCCATGTTTATTAACGGATCTGAACAAATTGTGCAATCATTTGTGTCAACAAGTATAGTTTATCGATGGGTCTTCTTCTGGCTTTGATGTTAACAATAAGTGCAAATCTATCGGTTAATAAACATGCATTGGCCACCAGGAAGACTAATAATTGCCTTTGTAGAAACTTTTGAATTAAAATTTAAGAGTATAATTAAAAAAGAAAGAAAAAATATATGTAAGTTATATCGTGACGGTCAGTTTTATTGGTGAAGGAAACCGGAGTACGTGGAGAAAACCACCGAACTGACAAACTTTATCACATTATGTTGTACACCTCGGGATTCGAACTCACAACATCAGTGGTGGTAGGCACTGATTGCATAGCATCAAATTAACCATACTAGATGAACAGACCCAATCTTTCCAAACACACATGAATCTAACTATGGTCAGCCATATCACTAGGAGCATCATTCAATTTCTTTTTTTTTCTTTTTTCACAACCTCCCTCCGCCTCTCCAAAAATAATAAATGTCGGGTAATATTTGTACTAGATCCTCACATAATATTGCCTTGCTAGTTATCATTGGAATAAACTTTTTGATTTCCACACATTAACAATACTGGCTGTAGAGACTCTGTCTTACCACAACAACATGGATTTAGCTATGATCAGCAAAAGCAAAACACGTTTCATTAAGTTTGTTTTAATGTATTACATTCTCTTTTGTCTGTCAGATATAATAGACACAATGTTTTGTGCAAGAGCGAGATTCCACCATGTTGGGATGATTGGTTAGATGGAGAGAAAAAGTCGGCAGTCATTATGGGCCTGGTTTTTTTTAAATTCTGAACCATTAACCTGGTTTTAATCTTTTTTGTACGGTTGAAATTATCATTGATTTCTCTCAGACTTTGTCACTTGGTTATTGATTTCCCTCAGATTTTGTCACTTGGTCAAGTTGGTTATGGTTAATTTTCATTGATTTCCCTCAGACTTTGTCGCTTGGTCATGTTGGCTAAGGAAAATTATCATTGATTTCCCTCAGACTTTGTCACTTGGTCATGTTGGATAAGGAAAATTATCATTGATTTCCCTCAGACTTTGTCACTTGGTCATGTTGGTTATGGGAAATTATCATTGATTTCCCTCATACTTTGTCACATGGTCATGTTGGTTAAGGGAAATTATCATTGATTTCCCTCAGATTTTTTCGCTTGGTCATGTTGGTTATGGGAAATATCATTGATTTCCCTCATACTTTGTCACATGGTCATGTTGGTTAAGGGAAATTATCATTGATTTCCCTCAGACTTTTTCGCTTGGTCATGTTGGTTATGGGAAATTATTGATTTCCCTCATACTTTGTCACGTGGTCATGTTGGTTAAGGGACATTATCATTGATTTCCCTCAGACTTTGTCGCGTGGTCATGTTGGTTAAGGTAAATTATCATTGATTTCCCTCAGACTTTGCCACTTGGTTAAATTGGTTATGGGAAATTATCATTGATTTTCCCCAGATTTTGTCACGTCGTCATATTGATTATGGGAAATTATCATTGATTTCCCTCAGACTTTGTCACTTGGTCATGTTGGTTATGGCTAATTATCATTGATTTCCCTCAGATTTTGTTACTTGGTCATGTTGGTTATGGTTAATTATCATTGATTTCCCTCAGACTTTGTCGCTTGGTCATGTTGGTTATGGGAAATTATCTCTGATTTTCCTCAGAATTTGTCACCTGGTCATGTTGGTTAAGGGAAATTATCATTGATTTCTCTCACTTTGTCACTTGGTTATTGATTTCCCTCAGACTTTGTCACTTGGTCAAGTTGGTTATGGTTAATTATCATTGATTTCCCTGAGACTTTGTCAAGTGGTCATGTTGGTTAAGGGAAATTATCATTGATTTCCCTCAGACTTTGTCACTCGGTCATGTTTGCTATTGTTAATTATCATTGATTTCCATCACACTTTGTCACTTGGTTATTGATTTCCCTCAGACTTTGTCACTTGGTCATGTTGGTTATGGGAAATTGTCATTGATTTCCTTCATACTTTGTCAGGTGGTCATGTTGGTTAAGGGAAATTATCATTGATTTCCCTCAGACATTGTCGCTTGGTCATGTTGGTTAAGGGAAATTATCATTGACTTCCCTCAAACTTTGTCACTTGGTTATGTTGGTTATGGGAAATTATCATTGATTTCCATCAGACTTTGTCAAGTGGTCATGTTGGTTAAGGGAAATTATCATTGATTTCCCTCAGACTTTGTCACTTGGTCATGTTGGCTATGGATAATTATCATTGATTTCTCTCAGACTTTTTCACTTCGTCATGTTGGTTATGGTTAATTATCATTGATTTCCCTCGTACTTTGTCAAGTGGTCATGTTGGTTAAAGGAAATTATCATTGATTTCCCTCAGACTTTGTCACTTGGTCATGTTGATTATGGTTAATTATCATTGATTTCCATCAGACTTTGGCACTTGGTCATGTTGGTTATGGTTAATTATCATTGATTTCCCTCAGACTTTGTCACTTGGTCATGTTGGTTAAGGGAAATTATCAGTGATTTTCCTCATACTTTGTCACGTGGTCATGTTGGTTAAGGGAAATTATCATTGATTTCCCTCAGACTTTGTCGCTTGGTCATGTTGGTTATGGGAAATTATCATTGATTTCCCTCAGACTTTGTCACTTGGTTATGTTGGTTATGGGAAATTATCATTGATTTTCCTGAGACTTTGTCAAGTGGTCATGTTGGTTATGGGAAATTATCATTGATTTCCCTCAGACTTTATCACTTGGTCATGTTGGCTATAGATAATTATCATTGATTTCCCTCAGACTTTTTCACTTCGTCATGTTGGTTATGGTTAATTATCATTGATTTCCCTCATACTTTGTCAAGTGGTCATGTTGGTTAAAGGAAATTATCATTGATTTCCCTCAGACTTTGTCACTTGGTCATGTTGACTATGATTAATTATCATTGATTTCCCTCAGACTTTGTCACTTGGTTATGTTGGTTATGGTTAATTATCATTGATTTCCCTCAGACTTTGTCACTTGGTCATGTTGATTATGGTTAATTATCATTGATTTCCATCAGACTTTGGCACTTGGTGATGTTGGTTATGGGAAATTATCATTGATTTCCCTCAGACTTTGTCACTGGTCATGTTGGTTATGGGAAATTATCATTGATTTTCCTCATTCTTTGTCACGTGGTCATGTTGGTTATGGGAAATTATCATTGATTTCCCTCAGACTTTGTCACTTGGTTATTGATTTCCCTCAGATTTTGTCACTTGGTCAAGTTGGTTATGGTTAATTTTCATTGATTTCCCTCAGACTTTGTCGCTTGGTCATGTTGGCTAAGGAAAATTATCATTGATTTCCCTCAGACTTTGTCACTTGGTCATGTTGGATAAGGAAAATTATCATTGATTTCCCTCATATTTTGTCACTTGGTCATGTTGGTTATGGGAAATTATCATTGATTTCCCTCATACTTTGTCACATGGTCATGTTGGTTAAGGGAAATTATCATTGATTTCCCTCAGACTTTGTCACATGGTCATGTTGGTTAAGGGAAATTATCATTGATTTCCCTCAGACTTTTTCGCTTGGTCATGTTGGTTATGGGAAATTATTGATTTCCCTCATACTTTGTCACGTGGTCATGTTGGTTAAGGGACATTATCATTGATTTCCCTCAGACTTTGTCGCGTGGTCATGTTGGTTAAGGGAAATTATCATTGATTTCCCTCAGACTTTTTCGCTTGGTCATGTTGGTTATGGGAAATTATTGATTTCCCTCATACTTTGTCACGTGGTCATGTTGGTTAAGGGACATTATCATTGATTTCCCTCAGACTTTGTCGCGTGGTCATGTTGGTTAAGGTAAATTATCATTGATTTCCCTCAGACTTTATCACTTGGTCATGTTGGCTATAGATAATTATCATTGATTTCCCTCAGACTTTTTCACTTCGTCATGTTGGTTATGGTTAATTATCATTGATTTCCCTCATACTTTGTCAAGTGGTCATGTTGGTTAAAGGAAATTATCATTGATTTCCCTCAGACTTTGTCACTTGGTCATGTTGACTATGATTAATTATCATTGATTTCCCTCAGACTTTGTCACTTGGTCATGTTGATTATTGTTAATTATCATTGATTTCCATCAGACTTTGGCACTTGGTGATGTTGGTTATGGGAAATTATCATTGATTTCCCTCAGACTTTGTCACTTGGTCATGTTGGTTAAGGGAAATTATCAGTGATTTTCCTCATTCTTTGTCACGTGGTCATGTTGGTTAAGGGAAATTATCATTGATTTCCCTCAGACTTTGTCGCTTGGTAATGTTGGTTATGGGAAATTATCATTGATTTCCCTCAGACTTTGTCATTTGGTTATGTTGGTTATGGGAAATTATCATTGATTTTCCTCAGACTTTGTCACGTGGTCATATTGGTTATGGGAAATTATCATTGATTTCCTTCACTTTGTCACTTGGGTATTGATTTCTCTCAGACATCGTCACTTGGTCATGTTGGTTATGGTTAATTATAATTGATTTCCCTCAGATTTTGTCACTTGGTCATTTTGGTTATGGTTAATTATCATTGATTTCCCTCAGATTGTGTCACTTGGTTATGTTGGTATATATGGGATAAGAAGAAAGCACATTTTCAGTACAGACTATGAAATGTAAAGATTCAAATGAAAGAAAAGATAACACGTAACATTTAACTTTAAATGCAATTTCGAAAATGTTCGATGAAAAGTTAGAAAAATTCTTTAAACAAGAGAAATGAAAGGATATGAATCGTAGCCAGATGACTCCTATTAGGCCTAACTATTTGCAAAGTCAATATGCCCCTCCAAGAAATTCACTGGTCCACGAGAAGTCAGATGTCATAATTTTCAAGAAATAGGACATATCAGAACAAGATGTCCATATTTACGACAATATACTGAAAGGGCTTATGAAACAGACAACACAGATAGGGCTAAGCTAAACGCTTGAGAGCTGAGTTTGAGGTCGTAAATCCAGCTCCACAAGATTTTGAAAATCGATCAAAATGCAGTCCTGAATTATTAAATGAGAATAAATTAGTTGATAAGAAAATCATAGAATCTGAAGTGTTAGGGATAGTTAATGGTGAAATAGTAAAAGTAACAGAGGAGTGTACAGAAAGAAATAGATATCAACACAGAAGTGTTAGGAATAGTTAATGGTGAAATAGCAAAAGTACGGTGTATCTTCGTATGATGTCTGATACTTGCTTAAACGTAGATGCTTTGATTGAGAGTTTTGATTGTAGGTAATTAGTCGATACTGGTTTTCCGGTTAGTATTCTATCGGAACCTTTTTCTTTCTCGAAAGTTCCTAATCGGAACGAATTATTCACAGAAACGAAAACTACTGTATATACAGCTGATGGTACCGAGTTGAGAATTAAAGGGAAAATAAAAGCTAAGATGAAATTAGGGAAGTTTTCCCTTGAACAAGAATTGATCGTGGCCAAAATTGATGACCTAGCAGGAATTCTCGGCATGGATTTCCTTGAAGTCCAAAACGCGGAAATATATGTCGGGAAATCGTTGATGAAACTTAATGAGCAAACATTAAACTGAGTAAGGATAGAAATGAAACTTGCGCTAAAATCAGACTTTCTGAGAAGGTATCAATACCCGCTGCCAGTGAAATGTTTGTTGAAGGTTATGTAGATGGCAAGCATAAAGTTGATTTTGGGTTAGTTGAAAGTACAAGGTACATGCAAAGTAAAGGACCTTTATTGGCAAAAGCATTAGTTAATGTTAAAGATGTGGAAAAGTGCTCGTTTTATTTGTCAATTGTTACTCAGAAGGGAATGAAGTTAGGTTCGGACAGTGTTATAGGTGTATTAAGTAGTGTTGACGTCATGGATGATGTGCAGCGGGATAGTACAACCCCTAAGCCCAGTGTTCTTCCCGAACATTTGCAGGCTCTGAAAGACAATGTCTCTGACGGGTTGACTTTGCAAGAAAGAGAAAAATTTATTGATTTAGTTAAATAAATTTCATGTGTTTTTGCTGAACCTGACAAGCCTTTAGGTCAAACAGATTTAGCGATCCATAAGATAGACACAGGAAACCATAATGCTATAAAGCTCCCAGCGCGTAGAACCCCCTTGCTAAGAAAGAAGTTTTTGATAAAGAGCTGGATAAGATGTTAACGGCCGGACTCATACAACCTAGCTCAAGCCCTTGGTTGGCACCAGTTTGCATTGTATCTAAAAAAGATGGGACGCCCCGATTCTGTGTAGATTTCAGGAAAATAAATTCTATAACCACTAAAGATGCTTACCCTCTCCCCAAACCGGATTACACTTTCAAAGCTTTAGCGGGTTCTCGTTGTTTCCATATTGTCGATATGCAGACTGATTATTGGCAGATCAAAATCGACACTGGGGATCAGTATAAAACTGCTTTTGCTACCCACCGTGGGTTGTTCGAATTTCAGGTTATGCCAATGGTGTTATCCAATTCTAGTGCATCTTATCGAAAGATTGCTTGAAAATGTGTTGGGAAGCTTGAATTGGTAAAAATGTCTGTTTCCTTGACGACATTATCATTTTCGGAGCAGATTTCGATACTTCGCTTCAAAATCTTAGAGAGATTTTCGAGAGATTAAAAGTCGCAAACCTAAAATTAAAGGCCAACAAATAGTTCTTATTTCAAACTAAGATTAAATACCTCGGCCATGTTGTGTCCGAAGAAGGAGTTGAATGCAACCCGGATAGAATTGTCGATGCTAGAGATTGGCCAGAGCCAAAATCAAAAACTGAATTAAAAAGTTACTTTGGTTTCTGTGGATATTTTAGAAAATTTATTGAGAATTGTTCCGAGATATCGACATCTTTGAATAAGCTCACGCAGAAAAAGGAAAAGTTTGTCTGGAATCAGAATTGTCAGATAACATTTTATACATTAAAAGAGGCTCTTAAAATGGCTCCAGTTTTAAAGCTACCAGCCACACATGATCAGTTTGCTTTAGACACAGACGCCAGTGGTCTAGGCGTCGACGCAGTTTTGTCACAATTGCAGAATGGAACCGAGCATCTTATTGTCTATTCGAGTCGAGCATTAAGTAGATGGCAACATAATTACTATACAGCTAAAAGAGAGCTGTGATGAATCTTCCTTTCTTGTAGTTACCGTATATCAAGAGCCAGAAAAACGAGTGGTTATTTGTGTAGTATTGGAAATATCAAGAGAAAAGAGTTATTGCTTTATTGGTTATCTACAAAGCAGAGCATTGGCATATGTTGTTCTTTGGAATATATCCAGAGCATATAAGAGAAGTGTCTATTGTTGTTGTGTCGTCCTTGCTGTTGTTTTCTTGTATCCAGAGCCAAGGAGATCAGTAGTTCTTGCTGTTATATTGGTTATACCTAGAAATAAGAAGAACAGTTATTCATGCTGTTGTTTTGGTGTTATCCAGTACCTAGAAAGATGTTCTTTAAAGGATTATAATTCTCTCTAGCTAGCTGTTTACACACAAGCTTGTCATCTTTAATTGAGATGTATTCTAGTAGAGAAATGTTCTGTTTTAATGAAATACATATATTTAAGTATATCTACACTTAAGAACTCGCGGTGGCATCAAATATCGTATCATATAGTAACAGCACGAGTAACACATAACTATTTGCACATTAACATCCGATATTAAAGTAGTGTGTGGGGAGTGTGATATACGTGAGTCTAGTTGTATTATATTAGAGAATAAGATTAGTTTGTTTAAATACATTTGTACTTATATTCATAAACAATGTATGCGTGACTATTCCGTGGCCACTCCATCACAATGTATGACCACATAGACACGTTCATTAGTTCCAGGAGATTGTCCCAACCCTAGCTAAAAGTTGGCTAAATGCTTAAAGTATACGTGTGTGAAAATTCCATCCATTCTACATTCCACGTGTTAGCTGTAAGTCATGTGAAATGATTCCAGGACAACAATTCCACCCCCACCCCAATCCGTAGGCTGCATACATTAGGTCCATGACACTCTCACATCTTCTCTCTGCCAAGGATAAACCATAAAGATAAGTGTATTCATTCCAACACAACACACCCATCCACAGGGGTTGACCACATAGGATCTAGACATGTTGTAATAAGACAAATTTTACAATTACACCCACCTATTTTAATGGTTAATCATAGGTGTGACAAATCTTGTTACTTAAATTAATCACTTTGTTAACAAACCTGTACAAATTAAGAGAATATTTTTCTTATATAAATTTCAGAAGTTTTTGTTTAGAATTACCCCATCAAAGACCTTACCAAAATTCAAAAATAATATTCAATTTAAAATAAATTTTGGAATTAAATTCATTGTATCATGGCCGTTTGATTCTCAGAATTGAGAAAAGGCTTTTTGAAAATGTTGCTTTGCAGTTAAAAACCCAGACTTGATTAATTCATTTTAAGACTGTCTCTTAAAAAGTTTATATTCCGATACCAAGATCTTGTCGAAATATATTCCGTGTCTGCAGAAAAAATTATAAGCGATGCATTTTCATATAGTGAAAATGTATAAAGATAAAGAAGTCAAAAAATGTCAAGGATATTTTTTTTGTCAATGTGTGACGTAAAAATATTTTTGACATTTACGTCACCGAATATGGTACTGCTTTGACAACTATTTTACCTATTTTGTTCCTGTATTTAAATACTGTTATAGTGACAGCCGGAACCTTTGAACCGTAATGAGAGCGGGAGGTTTGGCGCCTTAAAATCTGATTCAACCCACTATTTCTTTAGAAATGCCTGTACCAAGTCAGGGTCATTACGGTTTTCACAGTTTTCCGGTTGTTGACTGATTTTGTCTGTTTATATAATTATGAGTTTTGACTTTCCCTTTGTAAGATTGTACGGAGTTCGGTAATTTTGTTATTACCCTTATTTAGCCGAACAATATATTGTCACGATGTTTTGTGTTAAATATGTCACTTCTAAAATAGTGTTTAAACTTTAACTAACAAGCACCATTTCTTTGTGTGAAGGGCCATCAACATGATAGCTGCTAGGCGACTTCAAACTATATATATGCATTCTATTTGTGATATACAATGAAGAATTGTTCCACATGAACGGCTTAGCTGCACAATCTTGATTAAAAACACATTGTATACATACTTTTTCAACCTTGACATGCGCTGGTGTTTACAATATCAAGCTTCGATATATTTAAAGTACATATATAAATTACCCACCCTCCTTTTTTTTACCCTAAAAACAAATAGACATCACCCAATATTTATAAAAGATACTCACTTAATACAGGTTAACTGGCTATCATTGGTATAATCTTGCTGATTTTACTTACTGATGACCCTATCTTACCAACCACACAGGCACTCCTGGTACGGAATTACCCCCACCCTTTTTCCTCCCACCCATTTTTTACTTTCTTTTTACCAACATTGTATTTATTTTCAATACAATATCTTTATGATTTCATCACTGTTTCCTTCATTTAACTTATTTGTGTTCTTATTCGTACAATCTTATGTTAACAACAACTTACATGTTTCTACCCTATATATACTCTTATTATCTACAGAGTATAAATATAAGGTCGACACACGTCGATATTGATCACATGACTATTAGGGATTGATAAGATTATTTTTTATTTATTTTGGGGTTCTTTTTGGTGGGGGAGGGTAAAAGATTACTAGCTTTCTATAATGTATATTGGATGATTCATGCTAATTGAGTGAGTGAGTGGTTGTTGTTAAACGCTAAGTGAGCAATTTTTCGGGCTATATCATGCGAGAACAAGTCACATTTTGATGCGATGATAAAGATGTTGACCGCTTGCCACTAGCCCAGCACGTATAGTTGGAGTTTTATAGTGCTAGGTCACCGAAACAACAGTCTGCGAGCTCCACTCGGACACATTATTCGGATTCCGAGTCAACCAATCTTTGTTGTTTTTCCTTAGTGGTGCGTGATTATCAGAGAAACACCAAATACCAGTGTTGCAATCTTTGGTTTGGTGACTCGAACCCACGATATGTCGAACTCATTGCGACCACGCTAACAATTACCCATTTGGTATCTCAAACTTGGAAGAAGAGTAGTTCTTGCTGTTATATTGGTTATATCCAGAACCCGGAAGAACGCTAGTACTTGCTGTTAGATTGGTAATATCCAGAGACAGGAAGATCAGTAGTTCTTGCTGTTAGATTGGTAATATCCAGAGCATGGGATATCAGTAGTTCTTGCTGTTAGATTGGATATATCCAGAGACTGGTATCAGTAGTTCTTGCTGTTAGATTGGATATATCCAGAGACTGGGATATCAGTAGTTTTTGCTGTAAGATTGTATATATCCAGAGACTGGGATATCAGTAGTTCTTGCAGTTTGATTGGATATATCCAGAGACTGTGATATCAGTAGTTCTTGCTGTTAGATTGGATATATCCAGAGACTGTGATATCAGTAGTTCTTGCTGTTAGATTGGATATATCCAGAGACTGTGATATCAGTAGTTCTTGCTGTTAGATTGGATATATCCAGAGACTGGGATATCAGTAGGTCTTGCTGTTCTACCCAGAGCCAGCCTGGACAATCTGTATATCTTGCTGTTAGATTAGTTATATCCAGAACCCGGAAGAGCACTAGTACTTGCTGGTATATCGGATATATTCACTGTCTCGATGATCAGTAGTTATTGCTGTTATATTTGATATATCCAGAGACTGGAAGAACACTATATTTTGTTGTTATAAAGGTTATATGGAGAGCCTGGAAGATCAGTAGTTCTTGCTGTTAGATTGGTTATATTCAGAAACAGGTGTTGTTTTGGTGTTATACAGTGCCTAGAAGGGTGCCCTTTAAAGCATTATAATTCTCTCTAGGCAGATTTGTGCATACACATATGAAGCCTGTCATCCATAATTATGTTGTTAAAAGAATATAATGTTGATATGTTAAGTCTTATAATATATATATATATATGTGTACAGTAGAACACTTGAGGCATCAAATGTGTCGAGTGATACAGTTACTGTATGAGGGAAAAATCAATATTTTTGCACATTAAATTCCGATATTCAAGTGTGGAGAGGGGGAGAGGGCATACGTTAGTCTAGTTTTGAATGGCATTATAGTAGAGTATAAATTTTGTTAACGGGTCGTCGTGGCCGTGATCGCATGGTAGTTGGAATGAGTTCGAATTCCGTTCATGGCGAGATGTAATCGATACAATATTGCTTAGTATTTGATCAAGTTTGTCAGTGACTTGCGACAGTTCAGGGGTTCTCACCGGGAACTCCGGTTTCTTCCACCAATAAAACTGATTGCCACGATATAACTGAAATATTGAGGGGGGCATAGGTCAATCTTGCTGTTAGATTCGTAAAGCAGTATACCTTTAACGTGTTAACTGGAAGTCATGTGTAATGATTCCAAGACAGCATTGCCACCCGCCACCCCCAAATCCATGTGCTGATTATATAGACAGTAAGATTCACGACACTTTCATACCTTCTCGGATTTCCCTCCCAAGACTTAACCATACAAACAGGTATATTTATTTCACCACACCACACCACGCCCAGGACCTATACATGTTGTAATAAGGTAAATTTTACAATTTTCAGAATTGAGAGAGAATATTTAAAAACAATGTTGCTTTGCAGTTAAAAACCCTGACCTGATTAAATAATTTTAAAACTGTCATTGAGCCAACAAATATTGTAAATCTTAACTAGCAATCAGCATTTCTGTGTGTGAAGGGACATCAACATGATAGTTGCTGGCCGACTTAAAACTATATATACACAATTTAAATGTAATATACAATGAAGAAATGTTCCATATGAACGATTGAACTGAAAAGCTTGATTTAAAGCACGTTTTATACATACTTTTCCAACCTTGACATGCCCTTGCTTTAACAATATCACGTTTCGATGTATTAAATTATATCTATAAATTTCTCCTTGTTCCCTGAAAAATAAATAGAAAACACCATATGTTTATGCAAGAAAAGCTTAACTTGTTATCATTAGTATAAACTGGCTGATGTTCTTGAGTTAGCAATATTTAATGACGACCCTATCTTACCAGCCACACAGGCACACGTAATTACACCACCGCCCAAAATATTGGCATAGGTGGAATCATAGTGAATAATAAGGACGAAAAATATATATTTCTAGAACAGATATAATTATATTTTGATCAAAAGCAATGCAAGTTTGACATAATATTTTCAGGAACTATACAAACATGTGTGTACACATAATTTTAGCATATTATTTCTAATACATTTTAATGGTTGACCATATGTGTGACAAATCTTGTTACTTAAATTAATCATTTTGCTAATGAACCTGTACAAAATATAAGCATTGTTTCTGATATAGATTTCAGAGCACTTTTTATAGAATTACCTCATCATTATTCTAAAATTACAAAAATAATATTCAATTTAAAATAAATTTTGAAATCAAAAACATTGTATCGTGGCCTTTTAATTTTCAGAATTGAGACAATAATTTTTGAAAAAGTTGTTTGGCAGTTAAAATCCCTGGCGTAATTAAATCCTTTTAAGACTGTCATTGAGACAACAATATATTGTCACGATGTTTTGTGTTAAATATCTCACTTCTAAAATACATTGTTTAAATTTTAACGTTCAATCATCATTTCTTTGTATGAAGGAACATCAACATAATAGCTGCTAGGCGACTTCAAGCTATATATATGCAATTCAATTGTAATATACAATGAAGAAATGTTCCATGTGAACGGTTTAACCGAACAATCTTGATTTAAAACATGTTTTATGCATGCTGTTTTAACCTTGACATGCCCTGGTTTTAACAATATCAAGTTTCGATGTATTAAATTATATTTATAAATCCCCTTTTTTAACCCCCCAAAAATTAGAAAACACCATATGTTTATGCTAAAAGCGTACTATATATCGCTTAGCTTGGTATTGCGATCATTGGTATATCTTACCAACCACACATGCACTCGTGGCACGTAATTACACCCCGCCCTTTTTCCCACCCTTTTTTAGCTTTCTGTTTACAAACATTGCATTTATTCTCAATAAAATTTCTTTATTATTTCATCTCTTTTTCCTTAATTTATCTTATTCGTGTCCTTATTTGTACAATCTTATGTTAACCACAGCTTGCATGTGTCAACCCTATGCATACTCTTATTATTCACAGAGTATATATAGGGCCGTCACATGATTATTAGGGATTTATAAGATTATTTTTTATTTATTTTTGGGGGGAGGGGTGTAAAAAGATTACTAGCTTGTAAAGTAAATATGGACAATTCATGTAAATATGGACAATTCATGTTAATTGAATGAGTGAGTGATTATTGTTTAACGCCAAGTGAACATTTTTCCAGCCATATCATGGCGAGAACAAGATACATCTTGATGACATGATGAGGTAGATGATGACCGCTTTGTACTAGACCAGCACACTAAGTTGGATTTTTAAAGTGCTAGCTCACTAGTACTGAAACAACAGTCTGCGACCTCCACTCGGACACATTATTCGGATTCCGAACCAACCAATCTTTGTTCTTTTTCCTTAGTGCTGTTTGGCTGCGTGGGTGGTTAGCGGAGAAAGAACAAATACCAATCTTGTTTTTGTATCTTAGTGTTGCGTGATTATCAGAGAAATACCAGGTTTGTAATCTTTGGTTTGACCCGACCGGGACTTGAACCTACGATCTGTCGAACTCATTGCGACCACGATAACAATTACCCCTTTGGTATTTCAAACTTGAAAGAAGACTAGTTCTTGCTGTTATATTGGTTATATCCAGAACCCAGCAGATCAGTAGTTCTTGCTCTTATATTGCTTATATCCAGAACCCAGCAGATCACTATTTCTTGCTGTTAGATTGGTAATATCCCGAACCCAGAAGAGCACTAGCTCTTGTTGTTATATTGATAATATCCAGAACCCAGCAGATCAGTAGTTCTTGCTGTTATATTGGCTATATCCAGAACACAGAAGAGCACTATTTCTTGCTGTTATATTGGTAATATCCAGAGCCTGGAAGATCAGTAGTTCTTTCTTTTAGATTAGTTATATTCAGAGCCTGGCAGAGTACTGGTTCCGGCTGTTATATCGGTTATATACAGAGACAGGTAGAAAAGTTTTTCTTGGTGTTGTTTTGGTGTTATCTAGTGCCTAGAAGGATGTCCTTCAAAGCATTATAAATCTCTCTAGGGAACTTTTTGCATACAAATGTGAAGCTTGTCATATTTACTTGTGTTGTTTAAGAGTATAAATGTTTAATGTTAAGTCTTATGAAATATATATATGTGTACAGTAGAACACTTGAGGCATCAAATGTGTCGAGTGATACAGTAACTGTAAGAGGAAAAATCTATATTTTTGCACATTAAATCCCGATATTCAAGTGTGGGGAGGGGGAGAGGGCATACATTAGTCTAGTTTTGAATGGTATTATAGTAGAGTATATTGAAGATTCATGACACTTTCATACCTTTTCGGATTTCCCTCGCAAGGTTTAACCATACAGATAGGTGTATTTATTTCAACACAGCATACCACGCCCAGGATCTAGACATGTTGTAATAAGACAAATGTTGCAATGGCACCCCCCCCCCCCCCATTTTAGTGGTTGACCACATGGGTGACAAATCTTGTTTCTTAAATTAATCATTTTGCTATTGAACCTGTACAAAATATGAGCACTTTTTTCTTAAATAAATTTCAGAGCACTTTATTTTTAGAATTACCGCATCATTATTCTAAAATTGCAAAATAATATTCAGCTAAAAATAATCTTTGAAATCAAATACATTTTATCATGGCCTTTGAATTTTCAGAATTGAGAGAATACATTTAAAAAATATTGTTTTGCAGTTAAATACCCTGACCTCATTAAATTATTTTAAAACTGTCATTGAGCCAGCAATATATTGTAAATCTTAATTAACAATCAACATTTCTTTGTGTGAAGGGACATCAACATGATAGTTACTAGACGACTTAAAACTATATATATACAATTTAAATGTAATATACAATGAAGAAATGTTCCATATGAACGATTTAACTGAACATTCTGATTTAAAGCACGTTTTATGCATACTTTTCCAACCTTGACATGCCCTGGTTTTTACAATATCACGTTTCGATGTATTAAATTATATCTATATATTCCTCCTTTTTTAGCCCTAAAAATGAATAGAAAACAACATATGTTAATGCTAGAAACGTACTATTTGTCGCTCAACTTGTTATCATTGGCATAAACTGGCTGATGTTCTTGAGTTAACAATATTTACTGACGACCTTATCTTACCAGCCACACAGGGACACGTAATTACACCCCCGCCCTTTTTAGCGGACAGATAACAAATAGTAATTTTGTAATCTTTGGTTTGATCCGACCAGGACTCGAACCCACGATTTGTCGCACTCAATGCGAGCACGCTAACAATTACCCCTTTGGTATCTCAAACTTGTTTTCCCACGTTATAGAGAAGATAAAAAGTAAATTTAAACGTAAGTAGGAAAGCTTGAGATACCAAAGTGGTAATAAAAAGTCATTACCAAAGAATCGAAGGTCACATATTACAATGGTTTGAATAAAGAGAACACCCCCCCCCCCCCACATCCCCCAAACAATGGTCCACAAAAAACTACACATCAAGCAAAAGATTAAACAGCACGACAACCGTGCTGAAAGCAGGGAGTAAACATCAGTACAACAGGAATGGTAATACTAGTGAGTACTGCTTCATTAGTGAACAGAACATCAGTACAACGGGAATAGTAATACTAGTAAGCACTGGTCCATTAGTGGACAGAAAATCAGCACAACAGGAATGATAATACTAGTAAGTCATGCTACATTAGAGGACAGAACATCAGTACAACAGGAATGGTAATACTAGTGAGTACTGCCACATTAGTGGACAAAACATGAGTACAACAGGAATGGTAATACTAGTGAGTACTGCTTCATTAGTGGACAGAACATCATTACAACAGGAATAGTAATACTAGTAAGTACTGGTCCATTAGTGGACAGAACATCAGTACAACAGGAATAATAATACTAGTAAGTACTGGTCCATTAGTGGAAAGATCATCAGTACAACAGGAATGGTAATACTAGTAAGTACTGCTACATTAGTGGACAGAACATCACAACAACAGGAATGGTAATACTAGTGAGAACTGCCACATTAGTGGACAGAGCATCAGTGCATCAGGAATGGTAATACCAGTGAGTACTGGTTCATTAGTGGACAGAAAATCAGTACAACAGGAATGGTAATACTAGTAAGTACTGGTCCATTAGTGGACAGAACATCACTTCAACAGGAATAGTAATACTGTTGAGTACTGCCACATTAGTGGAAAGAACATCAGTAAAACAGGAATGGTAATACTAGTGAGTACTGCCACATTAGTGGACAGAACATCAGTATAACAGGAATGGTAATACTAGTGAGTACGGCTTCATTAGTGGACAGAACATCAGTACAACAGGAATAGTAATACTAGTAAATACTGGTTCATTAGTGGACAGAAAATCAATACAACAGGAATGGTAATACTAGTAAGTACTGGTCCATTAGTGGACAGAACATCACTACAACAGGAATAGTAATACTAGTGAGTATTGCCACAATAGTGGACAGAACATGAGTACAACAGGAAAGGTAATAATAGTGAGTACTGCTTCATTAGTGGACAGAACATCAGTACAACAGGAATAGTAATACTAGTAAGTACTAGTCCATTAGAGGACAGAATATCAGTACAACAGGAATGGTAATACTAGTCAGTACTGCTACATTAGTGAACAGAACATCACTACAACAGGAATGGTAATACTGTTGAGTACTGCCACATTAGTGGAAAGAACATCAATACAACAGGAATGGTAATACTAGTGAGTACTGCCACATTAGTGGACAGAACATCAGTACAAAAGGAATTGTAGTACTAGTAAGTAGTGCGTCATTAATGGACAGAATATCAGTACAACAGGAATGGTAATACTAGTAAGTACTGCCACATTAGTGGACAGAACATCAGTACAACAGGAATGGTAATACTGTTGAGTACTGCCACATTAGTGGACAGAACATCAGTACAACAGGAATGGTAATACTAGTAAGTACTGCTACATTAATGGACAGAACATCAGTACAACAGGAATAGTAATACTAGTAAGTATTGGTCCATTAGTGGAAAGAACATCAGTACAACAGGAATGGTAATACTAGTAAGTACTGCTACATTAGTGGAAAGAATATCACTACAACAGGAATGATAATACTAGTGAGTACTGCCACATAGGTGGAAAGAACATCAGTACAACAGGAATGGTAATACTAGTGAGTACTGCCACATTAGTGGACAGAAAAGCAGTACAACAGGAATGGAAATACTAGTAAGTACTGGTCCATTAGTGGACGGAAAATCAGTACAACAGGAATGGTAATACTAGTAAGTACTGGTCCATTAATGGACACAACATCACTACAACAAGAATGGTAATACTGTTGAGTACTGCCACATTAGTGGAAAGAACATCAGTACAACAGGAATGGTAATACTAGTGAGTACTGCCACATTAGTGGACAGAACATCAGTACAACAGGAATAGTAATACTAGTGCGTACTGCCACATTAGTGGACAGAATATCACTACAACAGGAATGGTAAAACTAGTGAGTACTGCCACATTAGTGGACAGAACATGAGTACAACAGGAATGGTAATAATAGTGAGTACTGCTATATTAGTGGACAGAATATCACTACAACAGGAATGGTAAAACTAGTGAGTACTGCCACATTAGTGGACAGAACATGAGTACAACAGGAATGGTAATAATTGTGAGTACTGCTACATTAGTGGACAGAACATCACTACAACAGGAATGGTATTACTAGTGAGTATTGCTCCATTAGCGGACAGAACAGCAGTATAACAGGAATGGTAATACTAGAGAGTACTGTTTCAGTAGTGGACAGTACATCAGTACAACAGGAATGGTAATAATAGTGAGTACTGCTCCATTAGTGGACAGAACATCTGTACAACAGGAATGGTAATAATAGTGAGTACTGCTCCAATAGTGGACAGTACATCAGTACAACAGGAATGGCAATCCTAGTAAGTACTGCTCCATTAGTGGACAGAACATCACTACAACAGCAATGGTAATAATAGTGAGTACTGCTTCATTAGTGGACAGTACATCAGTACAACAGGAATGGTAATACTAGTAAGTACTGCTCCATTAGTGGACAGAACATCACTACAACAGGAATTGTAATAATAGTGAGTACTGCCACATTAGTGGAAAGAACATCAGTACAACAGGAATGATAATACTAGTGAGTACTGCCACATTAGTGGAAAGAACATCAGTACAACAGGAATGGTAATACTAGTGAGTACTGCCACATTAGTGGACAGAACATCAATACAACAGGAATAGTAATCCTAGTAAGTACTGGTCCATTAGTGGACAGAAAATCGATACAACAGGAATGGTAATACTAGAAAGTACTGCTACATTAGTGGACAGAACATTAGTACAACAGGAATGGTAATACTAGTGAGTACTGCCACATTAGTGGACAGAACATGAGTACAACAGGAATGGTAATAATAGTGAGTACTGCTACATTAGTGGACAGAACATCACTACAACAGGAATGGTAATACTAGTGAGTACTGCTCCATTTGTGGACAGAACAGCAGTATAACAGGAATGGTAATACTAGAGAGTACTGTTTCAGTAGTGGACAGTACATCAGTACAACAGGAATGGTAATAATAGTGAGTACTGCTCCATTAGTGGACAGAACATCTGTAGAACAGGAATGGTAATAATAGTGAGTACTGCTCCAATAGTGGACAGTACATCAGTACAACAGGAATGGCAATCCTAGTAAGTACTGCTCCATTAGTGGACAGAACATCACTACAACAGCAATGGTAATAATAGTGAGTACTGCTTCATTAGTGGACAGTACATCAGTACAACAGGAATGGTAATACTAGTAAGTACTGCTCCATTAGTGGACAGAACATCACTACAACAGGAATTGTAATAATAGTGAGTACTGCCACATTAGTGGAAAGAACATCAGTACAACAGGAATGATAATACTAGTGAGTACTGCCACATTAGTGGAAAGAACATCAGTACAACAGGAATGGTAATACTAGTGAGTACTGCCACATTAGTGGACAGAACATCAATACAACAGGAATAGTAATCCTAGTAAGTACTGGTCCATTAGTGGACAGAAAATCGATACAACAGGAATGGTAATACTAGAAAGTACTGCTACATTAGTGGACAGAACATTAGTACAACAGGAATGGTAATACTAGTGAGTACTGCCACATTAGTGGACAGAACATGAGTACAACAGGAATGGTAATAATAGTGAGTACTGCTACATTAGTGGACAGAACATCACTACAACAGGAATGGTAATACTAGTGAGTACTGCTCCATTTGTGGACAGAACAGCAGTATAACAGGAATGGTAATACTAGAGAGTACTGCTTCATTAGTGGACAGTACATCAGTACAACAGGAATGGTAATAATAGTGAGTACTGCTCCATTAGTGGACAGAACATCTGTACAACAGGAATGGTAATAATAGTGAGTACTGCTCCATTAGTGGACAGTACATCAGTACAACAGGAATGGTAATACTAGTGAGTACTGCTACATTAGTGGACTGTACATCAGTACAACAGGCAAGGTAATACTAGTGAGTACTGCTTCACTAGTGAACAGAGCATCTGTACAACAGGAATGGTAATACTAGTGAGTACTGCTTCATTAGTGGACAGAACATGAGTAGAACAGGAATGGTAATACTAGTAAGTACTGCTACATTAGTGGACAGAACATGAGTACAACAGGAATGGTAATAATAGTGAGTACTGCTTCATTAGTGGACAGTACATCAGTACAACAGGAATAGTAAGACTAGTGAGTACTGCTACATTAGTGGACAGAACATGAGTACAACAGGAATGGTAATAATAGTGAGTACTGCTACATTAGTGGACAGTACATCACTACAACAGGAATGGTAATACCAGTGAGTACTGCTTCATTAGTGGACAGTACATCAGTACAACAGGAATAGTAATACTATTAAGTACTGCTACATTAGTGGACAGAAGATGAGTACAACATGAATGGTAATACTAGTGAGTACTGTTACATTAGTGGACAGAACATCAGTAAAACAGGAATGGTAATACCAGCGAGTACTGCTTCATTAGTGGTCAGAACAGCAGTATAACAGGAATGGTAATACTAGTAAGTACTGCTCCATTAGTGGACAGTACATCAGTACAACAGGAATGGTAATAATAGTGAGTACTGCTACATTAGTGGACAGAACATCAGTACAACAGGAATAGTAATACTAGTAAGTACTGCTACATTAGTGGACAGAACATGAGTACAACAGGAATGGTAATAATAGTGAGTACTGCCTCATTAGTTGACAGAACATCAGTACAACAGGAATGGTAATACTAGTGAGTACTGCCATATTAGTGGACAGAACATGAGTACAACAGGAATGGTAATAATAGTGAGTACTGCTACATTAGTGGACAGTACATCAGTACAACAGGAATGGTAATATTAGTGAGTACTGCTTCACTAGTGGACAGAACATCAGTACAACAGGAATGGTAATACTAGTGAGTACTGCCACATTAGTGGACAGAACATCAGTACAACAGTAATGGTAATAATAGTGAGTACTGCTACATTAGTGGACAGAACATGAATACAACAGGAATGGTAATACTAGTGAGTACTGCTTCACTAGTGTACAGAACAGCAGTACAACAGGAATGGTAATACTAGAGAGTACTGCTTCATTAGTGGACAGTACATCAGTACAACAGGAATGGTAATAATAGTGAGTACTGCTCCATTAGTGGACAGAACATCTGTACAACAGGAATGGTAATAATAGTGAGTACTGCTCCATTAGTGGACAGTACATCAGTACAACAGGAATGGTAATACTAGTGAGTACTGCTACATTAGTGGACTGTACATCAGTACAACAGGCAAGGTAATACTAGTGAGTACTGCTTCACTAGTGAACAGAGCATCTGTACAACAGGAATGGTAATACTAGTGAGTACTGCTTCATTAGTGGACAGAACATGAGTAGAACAGGAATGGTAATACTAGTAAGTACTGCTACATTAGTGGACAGAACATGAGTACAACAGGAATGGTAATAATAGTGAGTACTGCTTCATTAGTGGACAGTACATCAGTACAACAGGAATAGTAAGACTAGTGAGTACTGCTACATTAGTGGACAGAACATGAGTACAACAGGAATGGTAATAATAGTGAGTACTGCTACATTAGTGGACAGTACATCACTACAACAGGAATGGTAATACCAGTGAGTACTGCTTCATTAGTGGACAGTACATCAGTACAACAGGAATAGTAATACTATTAAGTACTGCTACATTAGTGGACAGAAGATGAGTACAACATGAATGGTAATACTAGTGAGTACTGTTACATTAGTGGACAGAACATCAGTAAAACAGGAATGGTAATACCAGCGAGTACTGCTTCATTAGTGGTCAGAACAGCAGTATAACAGGAATGGTAATACTAGTAAGTACTGCTCCATTAGTGGACAGTACATCAGTACAACAGGAATGGTAATAATAGTGAGTACTGCTACATTAGTGGACAGAACATCAGTACAACAGGAATAGTAATACTAGTAAGTACTGCTACATTAGTGGACAGAACATGAGTACAACAGGAATGGTAATAATAGTGAGTACTGCCTCATTAGTTGACAGAACATCAGTACAACAGGAATGGTAATACTAGTGAGTACTGCCATATTAGTGGACAGAACATGAGTACAACAGGAATGGTAATAATAGTGAGTACTGCTACATTAGTGGACAGTACATCAGTACAACAGGAATGGTAATATTAGTGAGTACTGCTTCACTAGTGGACAGAACATCAGTACAACAGGAATGGTAATACTAGTGAGTACTGCCACATTAGTGGACAGAACATCAGTACAACAGGAATAGTGATACTAGTGAGTACTGCCACATTAGTGGACAGAACATCAGTACAACAGTAATGGTAATAATAGTGAGTACTGCTACATTAGTGGACAGAACATGAATACAACAGGAATGGTAATACTAGTGAGTACTGCTTCACTAGTGGACAGAACATCAGTACAACAGGAATAGTAATACTAGTAAGTACTGCTCCATTAGTGTACAGAACAGCAGTACAACAGGAATGGTAATACTAGTGAGTACTGCTACATTAGTGGACAGTACATTAGTACAACAGGAATGGTAATACTAGTGAGTACTGCTTCACTAGTGGACAGAACATCAGTACAATAGGAATGGTAATACTAGTGAGTACTGCTACATTAGTGGACAGAACATCAGTACAACAGGAATGGTAGTACCAGTGAGTACTGCTTCATTAGTGGACAGAACATCAGTACAACAGGAATAGTAATACTAGAAAGTACTGCCACATTAGTGGACAGAACATGAGTACAACAGGAATGGTAATAATAGTGTGTACTGCTACATTAGTGGACAGAACATGAGTACAACAGGAATAGTAATACTAGTGAGTACTGCTACATTAGTGGACAGAACATGAGTAAAACAGGAATGGTAATAATAGTGAGTACTGCTACATTAGTGGACAGAACATCAGTACAACAGCAATGGTAATACTAGTGAGTACTGCTACATTAGTGGACAGTACATCAGTACAACAGGAATGGTAATACTAGGGAGTACTGCCACATTAGTGGACAGAACATGAGTACAACACGAATGGTAATAATAGTGAGTACTCTACATTAGTGGACAGTACATCAGTACAACAGGAATGGTAATACTAGTGAGTACTGCCACATTAGTGGACAGAACATGAGTACAACAGGAATAGTAATACTAGTGAGTACTGCTACATTAGTGGACAGAACATGAGTACAACAGGAATGGTAATAATTGTGAGTACTGCTACATTAGTGGACAGAACATCACTACAACAGGAATGGTAATACTAGTGCGTACTGCTACATTAGTGGACAGAACATCAGTACAACAGGAATAGTAATACTAGTAAGTACTGGTCCATTACTGGAAAGAACATCAGTACAACAGGAATGGTAATGCTAGTAAGTACTGCTACATTAGTGAACAGAACATCACTACAACAGGAATGGTAATACTGTTGAGTACTGCCACATTAGTGGAAAGAACATCAGTGCATCAGGAATGGTAATACTAGTAAGTACTGGTCCATTAGTGGAGAGAAAATCAGTACAACAGAAATGGTAATACTAGTAAGTACTGGTCCATTAGTGGACAGAACATCACTACAACAGGAATAGTAATACTGTTGAGTACTGCCACATTAGTGGAAAGAACATCAGTACAACAGGAATGGTAATACTAATAAGAACTGCTAGATTAGTGGACAAAACATCAGTACAACAGGAATGGTAATACTAGTGAGTACTGCCACATTAATGGACAGAAAATCAGTACAACAGGAATGGTAATACTAGTGAGTACTGCTTCATTAGTGGACAGAACATCAGTACAACAGGAATAGTGAAACTAGTAAGTACTGGTCCATTAGTGGACAGGAAATCAATACAACAGGAATGGTAATACTAGTAAGTACGGCTACAATAGTGGACAGAACATCAGTACAACAGGAATGTTAATACTAGTGAGTACTGCCACATTAGTGGACAGAACAAGTGTACAACAGGAATGGTAATAATAGTGAGTACTGCTTCATTAGTGCACAGAACATCAGTACAACAGGAATAGTAATACTAGTAAGTACTGGTCCATTAGAGGACAGAACATCAGTACAACAGGAATAGTAATACAAGCAATTACTGGTCCATTAGTGGAAAAAACATCAGTACAACAGGAATGGTAATACTAGTAAGTACTGCTACATTAGTGAACAGAACATCACTACAACAGGAATGGTAATACTTTTGAGTACTGCCACATTAGTGGACAGAACATGAGTACAACAGGAATGGTAATAATAGTGAGTACTGCCTCATTAGTGGACAGTACACCAGTACAACAGGAATAGTAATACTAGTGAGTATTGCCACATTAGTGGACAGAACATGAGTACAACAGGTATGGTAATAATAGTGAGTACTGCTACATTAGTGGACAGTACATCAGTACAACAGGAATGGTAATACTAGTGAGTACTGCTTCATTAGTGGACAGAACATCAGTACAACAGGAATGGTAATACTAGTGAGTACTGCCATATTAGTGGACAGAACATAAGTACAACAGGAATGGTAATAATAATGAGTACTGCTTCACTAGTGGACAGAACATTAGTACAACAGGAATGGTAATACTAGTGAGTACTGCCACATTAGTGGACAGAACATCAGTACAACAGGAATATTGATACTAGTGAGTACTGCCACATTAGTGGACAGAACATCAGTACAACAGGAATGGTCATACTAGTGTGTACTGCTTCACTAGTGGACAGAACATCAGTACAACAGGAATAGTAATACTAGTAAGTACTGCTCCATTAGTGGAAAGAACAGCAGTACAACAGGAATGGTAATACTAGTGAGTACTGCTACATTAGTGGACAGTACATCAGTACAACAGGAATGGTAATACTAGTGAGTACGGCTTCATTAGTGGACAGAACATCAGTACAACAGGAATAGTAATACTAGTAAGTACTGGTTCATTAGTGGACAGAAAATCAATACAACAGGAATGGTAATACTAGTAAGTACTGGTCCATTAGTGGACAGAACATCACTACAACAGGAATAGTAATACTAGTGAGTATTGCCACAATAGTGGACAGAACATGAGTACAACAGGAAAGGTAATAATAGTGAGTACTGCTTCATTAGTGGACAGAACATCAGTACAACAGGAATAGTAATACTAGTAAGTACTAGTCCATTAGAGGACAGAATATCAGTACAACAGGAATGGTAATACTAGTCAGTACTGCTACATTAGTGAACAGAACATCACTACAACAGGAATGGTAATACTGTTGAGTACTGCCACATTAGTGGAAAGAACATCAATACAACAGGAATGGTAATACTAGTGAGTACTGCCACATTAGTGGACAGAACATCAGTACAAAGGGAATTGTAGTACTAGTAAGTAGTGCGTCATTAATGGACAGAATATCAGTACAACAGGAATGGTAATACTAGTAAGTACTGCCACATTAGTGGACAGAACATCAGTACAACAGGAATGGTAATACTGTTGAGTACTGCCACATTAGTGGACAGAACATCAGTACAACAGGAATGGTAATACTAGTAAGTACTGCTACATTAATGGACAGAACATCAGTACAACAGGAATAGTAATACTAGTAAGTACTGGTCCATTAGTGGAAAGAACATCAGTACAACAGGAATGGTAATACTAGTAAGTACTGCTACATTAGTGGAAAGAATATCACTACAACAGGAATGATAATACTAGTGAGTACTGTCACATAGGTGGAAAGAACATCAGTACAACAGGAATGGTAATACTAGTGAGTACTGCCACATTAGTGGACAGAAAAGCAGTACAACAGGAATGGAAATACTAGTAAGTACTGGTCCATTAGTGGACGGAAAATCAGTACAACAGGAATGGTAATACTAGTAAGTTCTGGTCCATTAATGGACACAACATCACTACAACAGGAATGGTAATACTGTTGAGTACTGCCACATTAGTGGAAAGAACATCAGTACAACAGGAATGGTAATACTAGTGAGTACTGCCACATTAGTGGACAGAACATCAGTACAACAGGAATAGTAATACTAGTGCGTACTGCCACATTAGTGGACAGAATATCACTACAACAGGAATGGTAAAACTAGTGAGTACTGCCACATTAGTGGACAGAACATGAGTACAACAGGAATGGTAATAATAGTGAGTACTGCTATATTAGTGGACAGAATATCACTACAACAGGAATGGTAAAACTAGTGAGTACTGCCACATTAGTGGACAGAACATGAGTACAACAGGAATGGTAATAATAGTGAGTACTGCTACATTAGTGGACAGAACATCACTACAACAGGAATGGTATTACTAGTGAGTATTGCTCCATTAGCGGACAGAACAGCAGTATAACAGGAATGGTAATACTAGAGAGTACTGTTTCAGTAGTGGACAGTACATCAGTACAACAGGAATGGTAATAATAGTGAGTACTGCTCCATTAGTGGACAGAACTTCTGTACAACAGGAATGGTAATAATAGTGAGTACTGCTCCAATAGTAGACAGTACATCAGTACAACAGGAATGGTAATCCTAGTAAGTACTGCTCCATTAGTGGACAGAACATCACTACAACAGGAATGGTAATAATAGTGAGTACTGCTTCATTAGTGGACAGTACATCAGTACAACAGGAATGGTAATACTAGTAAGTACTGCTCCATTAGTGGACAGAACATCACTACAACAGGAATGGTAATAATAGTGAGTACTGCCACATTAGTGGAAAGAACATCAGTACAACAGGAATGATAATACTAGTGAGTACTGCCACATTAGTGGAAAGAACATCAGTACAACAGGAATGGTAATACTAGTGAGTACTGCCACATTAGTGGACAGAACATCAATACAACAGGAATAGTAATCCTAGTAAGTACTGGTCCATTAGTGGACAGAAAATCGATACAACAGGAATGGTAATACTAGAAAGTACTGCTACATTAGTGGACAGAACATTAGTACAACAGGAATGGTAATACTAGTGAGTACTGCCACATTAGTGGACAGAATATCATTACAACTGGAATCGTAAAACTAGTGAGTACTGCCACATTAGTGGACAGAACATGAGTACAACAGGAATGGTAATAATAGTGAGTACTGCTACATTAGTGGACAGAACATCACTACAACAGGAATGGTAATACTAGTGAGTACTGCTCCATTTGTGGACAGAACAGCAGTATAACAGGAATGGTAATACTAGAGAGTACTGCTTCATTAGTGGACAGTACATCAGTACAACAGGAATGGTAATAATAGTGAGTACTGCTCCATTAGTGGACAGAACATCTGTACAACAGGAATGGTAATAATAGTGAGTACTGCTCCATTAGTGGACAGTACATCAGTACAACAGGAATGGTAATACTAGTGAGTACTGCTACATTAGTGGACTGTACATCAGTACAACAGGCAAGGTAATACTAGTGAGTACTGCTTCATTAGTGAACAGAGCATCTGTACAACAGGAATGGTAATACTAGTGAGTACTGCTTCATTAGTGGACAGAACATGAGTAGAACAGGAATGGTAATACTAGTGAGTACTGTTACATTAGTGGACAGAACATCAGTACAACAGGAATGGTAATACCAGCGAGTACTGCTTCATTAGTGGACAGAACAGCAGTATAACAGGAATGGTAATACTAGTAAGTACTGCTCCATTAGTGGACAGTACATCAGTACAACAGGAATGGTAATAATAGTGAGTACTGCTACATTAGTGGACAGAACATCAGTACAACAGGAATAGTAATACTAGTAAGTACTGCTACATTAGTGGACAGAACATGAGTACAACAGGAATGGTAATAATAGTGAGTACTGCCTCATTAGTTGACAGAACATGAGTACAACAGGAATGGTAATACTAGTGAGTACTGCCATATTAGTGGACAGAACATGAGTACAACAGGAATGGTAATAATAGTGAGTACTGCTACATTAGTGGACAGTACATCAGTACAACAGGAATGGTAATATTAGTGAGTACTGCTTCACTAGTGGACAGAACATCAGTACAACAGGAATGGTAATAATAGTGAGTACTGCTACATTAGTGGACAGAACATGAATACAACAGGAATGGTAATACTAGTGAGTACTGCTTCACTAGTGGACAGAACATCAGTACAACAGGAATAGTAATACTAGTAAGTACTGCTCCATTAGTGTACAGAACAGCAGTACAACAGGAATGGTAATACTAGTGAGTACTGCTACATTAGTGGACAGTACATTAGTACAACAGGAATGGTAATACTAGTGAGTACTGCTTCACTAGTGGACAGAACATCAGTACAATAGGAATGGTAATACTAGTGAGTACTGCTACATTAGTGGACAGAACATCAGTACAACAGGAATGGTAGTACCAGTGAGTACTGCTTCATTAGTGGACAGAACATCAGTACAACAGGAATAGTAATACTAGAAAGTACTGCCACATTAGTGGACAGAACATGAGTACAACAGGAATGGTAATAATAGTGTGTACTGCTATATTAGTGGACAGAACATGAGTACAACAGGAATAGTAATACTAGTGAGTACTGCTACATTAGTGGACAGAACATGAGTAAAACAGGAATGGTAATAATAGTGAGTACTGCTACATTAGTGGACAGAACATCAGTACAACAGGAATGGTAATACTAGTGAGTACTGCTACATTAGTGGACAGTACATCAGTACAACAGGAATGGTAATACTAGGGAGTTCTGCCACATTAGTGGACAGAACATGAGTACAACACGAATGGTAATAATAGTGAGTACTGCTACATTAGTGGACAGTACATCAGTACAACAGGAATGGTAATACTAGTGAGTACTGCCACATTAGTGGACAGAACATGAGTACAACAGGAATAGTAATACTAGTGAGTACTGCTACATTAGTGGACAGAACATGAGTACAACAGGAATGGTAATAATTGTGAGTACTGCTACATTAGTGGACAGAACATCACTACAACAGGAATGGTAATACTAGTGAGTACTGCTACATTAGTGGACAGAACATCAGTACAACAGGAATAGTAATACTAGTAAGTACTGGTCCATTACTGGAAAGAACATCAGTACAACAGGAATGGTAATGCTAGTAAGTACTGCTACATTAGTGAACAGAACATCATTACAACAGGAATGGTAATACTGTTGAGTACTGCCACATTAGTGGAAAGAACATCAGTGCATCAGGAATGGTAATACTAGTAAGTACTGGTCCATTAGTGGAGAGAAAATCAGTACAACAGAAATGGTAATACTAGTAAGTACTGGTCCATTAGTGGACAGAACATCACTACAACAGGAATAGTAATACTGTTGAGTACTGCCACATTAGTGGAAAGAACATCAGTACAACAGGAATGGTAATACTAATAAGAACTGCTAGATTAGTGGACAAAACATCAGTACAACAGGAATGGTAATACTAGTGAGTACTGCCACATTAATGGACAGAAAATCAGTACAACAGGAATGGTAATACTAGTGAGTACTGCTTCATTAGTGGACAGAACATCAGTACAACAGGAATAGTGAAAATAGTAAGTACTGGTCCATTAGTGGACAGGAAATCAATACAACAGGAATGGTAATACTAGTAAGTACGGCTACAATAGTGGACAGAACATCAGTACAACAGGAATGTTAATACTAGTGAGTACTGCCACATTAGTGGACAGAACAAGAGTACAACAGGAATGGTAATAATAGTGAGTACTGCTTCATTAGTGCACAGAACATCAGTACAACAGGAATAGTAATACTAGTAAGTACTGGTCCATTAGAGGACAGAACATCAGTACAACAGGAATAGTAATACAAGCAATTACTTGTCCATTAGTGGAAAAAACATCAGTACAACAGGAATGGTAATACTAGTAAGTACTGCTACATTAGTGAACAGAACATCACTACAACAGGAATGGTAATACTTTTGAGTACTGCCACATTAGTGCACAGAACATGAGTACAACAGGAATGGTAATAATAGTGAGTACTGCCTCATTAGTGGACAGTACACCAGTACAACAGGAATAGTAATACTAGTGAGTATTGCCACATTAGTGGACAGAACATGAGTACAACAGGTATGGTAATAATAGTGAGTACTGCTACATTAGTGGACAGTACATCAGTACAACAGGAATGGTAATACTAGTGAGTACTGCTTCATTAGTGGACAGAACATCAGTACAACAGGAATGGTAATACTAGTGAGTACTGCCATATTAGTGGACAGAACATAAGTACAACAGGAATGGTAATAATAATGAGTACTGCTTCACTAGTGGACAGAACATCAGTTCAACAGGAATGGTAATACTAGTGAGTACTGCCACATTAGTGGACAGAACATCAGTACAACAGGAATATTGATACTAGTGAGTACTGCCACATTAGTGGACAGAACATCAGTACAACAGGAATGGTCATACTACTGTGTACTGCTTCACTAGTGGACAGAACATCAGTACAACAGGAATAGTAATACTAGTAAGTACTGCTCCATTAGTGGACAGAACAGCAGTACAACAGGAATGGTAATACTAGTGAGTACTGCTACATTAGTGGACAGTACATCAGTACAACAGGAATGGTAATACTAGTGAGTACTGCTTCACTAGTGGACAGAACATAAGTACAATAGGAATAGTAATACTAGTGATTACTGCTACATTAGTGGACAGAACATCAGTACAACAGGAATGGAAATACCAGTGAGTACTGCTTCATTAGTGGACAGAACATCAGTACAACAGGAATAGTAATACTAGTAAGTACTGCTACATTATTGGACAGAACATGAGTACAACAGGAATGGTAATAATAGTGAGTACTGCTACATTAGTGGACAGATCATGAGTAAAACAGGAATTGTAATAATAGTGAGTACTGCTACATTAGTGGACAGAACATCAGTACAACAGGAATGGTAATACTAGTGAGTACTGCTACATTAGTGGACAGTACATCAGTACAACAGGAATGGTAATACTAGGGAGTACTGCCACATTAGTGGACAGAACATGAGTACAACACGAATGGTAATAATAGTGAGTACTGCTACATTAGTGGACAGTACATCAGTACAACAGGAATGGTAATACTAGTGAGTACTGCCACATTAGTGGACAGAACATGAGTACAACAGGAATAGTAATACTAGTGAGTACTGCTACATTAGTGGACAGAACATGAGTACAACAGGAATGGTAATAATAGTGAGTACTGCTACATTAGTGGACAGAACATCACTACAACAGGAATGGTAATACTAGTGAGTACTGCTACATTAGTGGACAGTACATCAGTTCAACAGGAATGGTAATACTAGGGAGTACTGCCACATTAGTGGACAGAACATGAGTACAACACGAATGGTAATAATAGTGAGTACTGCTACATTAGTGGACAGTACATCAGTACAACAGGAATGGTAATACTAGTCAGTACTGCCACATTAGTGGACAGAACATGAGTACAACAGGAATAGTAATACTAGTGAGTACTGCTACATTAGTGGACAGAACATGAGTACAACAGGAATGGTAATAATAGTGAGTACTGCTACATTAGTGGACAGAACATCACTACAACAGGAATGGTAATACTAGTAAGTACTGCGTCATTAGTGGACAGAACATCAGTACAATAGGAATGGTAACACTAGTAAGCACTGCGTCATTAGTGGACAGAATATCAGTACAACAGGAATGGTAATACTAGTAAGTACTGCTACATTAGTGGACAGAACATCAGTCCACAGGAATGGTAATATTAGTGAGTACTGCCACATTAGTGGACAGAACATCCGTACAAAAGGAATGGTAATACTAGAATGTACTGCGTCATTAGTGGACAGAACATGAGTACAACAGGAATGGTAATACTAGTGAGTACTGGTCTATTAGTGGATAGAACATCGGTACAACAGGAATGGTAATACTAGTCAGTACTGGTCCTTTAGTGGACAGAACATCAGTACAACAGGAATGGTAATACTAGTAAGTATTGCACCATTAATGGACGGAACATCTGTATGACAGTAATGGTAATACTAGACAGTACTGCTACATTAGTGGAAAGAACATCAGTACAACAGGAATGGTAATACTAGTGAGTACTGCCACATTAGTGGACAGAACATCAGTGCAACAGGAATGGTAATACTAGTAAGTACTGCGTCATTAGTTGACAGAACATAAGTACAACAGGAATGGTAATACTAGTGAGTACTGCTTCATTAGTGGACAGAATATCAGTACAACAGGAATATTAAAACTAGTAAGTACTGGTCCATTAGTGGAAAGAACATCAGTACAACAGGAATTATAATACTAGTCAGTACTGCTACATTAGTGGACAGAACATCTGTATGACAGGAATGGTAATACTAGTCAGTATTGCTCCATTAGTGGACGGAACATCTGTATGACAGGAATGGTAATACTAGTCAGTACTGCTACATTAGTGGAAAAAACATCAGTACAACAGGAATGGTAATACTAGTAAGTACTGCGTCATTAGTGGACAGAACATCAGTACAATAGGAATGGTAACACTAGTAAGCACTGCGTCATTAGTGGACAGAATATCAGTACAACAGGAATGGTAATACTAGTAAGTACTGCTACATTAGTGGACAGAACATCAGTCCACAGGAATGGTAATACTGTTGAGTACTGCCACATTAGTGGACAGAACATCAGTACAACAGGAATGGTAATACTAGTAAGTACTGGTCCATTAGTGGACAGAACATCAGTACAAAAGGAATGGTAATACTAATAAGTACTGGTCCATTAGTGGACAGAACATCAGTACAACATGAATGGTTATACTATTGAGTACTGCTACATTAGTGGGAAGAACATCAGTACAACAGGAATGGTAATACTAGTGATTACTGCCACATTAGTGGACAGAACATGAGTACAACAGGATTGGTAATACTAGTGAGTACTGCCACATTAGTGGACAGAACATGAGTACAACAGGAATGGTAATACTAGTAAGTACTGGTCCATTAGTGGACAGATCATCGGTACAACAGGAATGGTAATACTAGTAAGTACTGGTCCATTAGTGGAAAGAACATCAGTACAACAGGAATGGTAATGCTAGTAAGTATTGCTCCATTAGTGAACGTAACATCTGTATGACAGGAATGGTAATACTAGTCAGTACTGCTACATTAGTGGAAAGAACATCAGTACAACAGGAATGGTAATACTAGTAAGTACTGGTCCATTAGTGGACAGAACATCAGTACAACAGGAATGATAATACTAGTAAGTACTGGTCCATTTGTGAACAGAACATCAGTACAACAAGAATGGTAATACTAGTGAGTACTGCTACATTAGTGGAAAAAGCATCAGTAAAACAGGAATGGTAATACTAGTAAGTAATGCTTCATTAGTGGACAGAACATCAGTACAACAGGAATGGTAATATTAGTGAGTACTGCCACATTAGTGGACAGAACATCCGTACAAAAGGAATGGTAATACTAGAATGTACTGCGTCATTAGTGGACAGAACATGAGTACAACAGGAATGGTAATACTAGTGAGTACTGGTCTATTAGTGGATAGAACATCGGTACAACAGGAATGGTAATACTAGTCAGTACTGGTCCTTTAGTGGACAGAACATCAGTACAACAGGAATGGTAATACTAGTAAGTATTGCACCATTAATGGACGGAACAACTGTATGACAGTAATGGTAATACTAGACAGTACTGCTACATTAGTGGAAAGAACATCAGTACAACAGGAATGGTAATACTAGTGAGTACTGCCACATTAGTGGACAGAACATCAGTGCAACAGGAATGGTAATGCTAGTAAGTACTGGTCATTAGTTGACAGAACATAAGTACAACAGGAATGGTAATACTAGTGAGTACTGCTTCATTAGTGGACAGAATATCAGTACAACAGGAATATTAAAACTAGTAAGTACTGGTCAATTAGTGGAAAGAACATCAGTACAACAGGAATTATAATACTAGTCAGTACTGCTACATTAGTGGACAGAGCATCTGTATGACAGGAATGGTAATACTAGTCAGTATTGCTCCATTAGTGGACGGAACATCTGTATGACAGGAATGGTAATACTAGTCAGTACTGCTACATTAGTGGAAAAAACATCAGTACAACAGGAATGGTAATACTAATAAGTACTGCGTCATTAGTGGACAGAACATCAGTACAATAGGAATGGTAACACTAGTAAGCACTGCGTCATTAGTGGACAGAATATCAGTACAACAGGAATGGTAATACTAGTAAGTACTGCTACATTAGTGGACAGAACATCAGTCCACAGGAATGGTAATACTGTTGAGTACTGCCACATTAGTGGACAGAACACCAGTACAACAGGAATGGTAATACTAGTAAGTACTGGTCCATTAGTGGACAGAACATCAGTACAAAAGGAATGGTAATACTAATAAGTACTGGTCCATTAGTTGACAGAACATCAGTACAACATGAATGGTTATACTATTGAGTACTGCTACATTAGTGGGAAGAACATCAGTACAACAGGAATGGTAATACTAGTGATTACTGCCACATTAGTGGACAGAACATGAGTACAACAGGATTGGTAATACTAGTGAGTACTGCCACATTAGTGGACAGAACATGAGTACAACAGGAATGGTAATACTAGTAAGTACTGGTCCATTAGTGGACAGATCATCGGTACAACAGGAATGGTAATACTAGTAAGTACTGGTCCATTAGTGGAAAGAACATCAGTACAACAGGAATGGTAATGCTAGTAAGTATTGCTCCATTAGTGAACGTAACATCTGTATGAGAGGAATGGTAATACTAGTCAGTACTGCTACATTAGTGGAAAGAACATCAGTACAACAGGAATGGTAATACTAGTAAGTACTGGTCCATTAGTGGACAGAACATCAGTACAACAGGAATGATAATACTAGTAAGTACTGGTCCATTTGTGAACAGAACATCAGTACAACAAGAATGGTAATACTAGTGAGTACTGCTACATTAGTGGAAAAAGCATCAGTAAAACAGGAATGGTAATACTAGTAAGTAATGCTTCATTAGTGGACAGAACATCAGTACAACAGGAATGGTAATATTAGTGAGTACTGCCACATTAGTGGACAGAACATCCGTACAAAAGGAATGGTAATACTAGAATGTACTGCGTCATTAGTGGACAGAACATGAGTACAACAGGAATGGTAATACTAGTGAGTACTGGTCTATTAGTGGATAGAACATCGGTACAACAGGAATGGTAATACTAGTCAGTACTGGTCCTTTAGTGGACAGAACATCAGTACAACAGGAATGGTAATACTAGTAAGTATTGCACCATTAATGGACGGAACATCTGTATGACAGTAATGGTAATACTAGACAGTACTGCTACATTAGTGGAAAGAACATCAGTACAACAGGAATGGTAATACTAGTGAGTACTGCCACATTAGTGGACAGAACATCAGTGCAACAGGAATGGTAATACTAGTAAGTACTGCGTCATTAGTTGACAGAACATAAGTACAACAGGAATGGTAATACTAGTGAGTACTGCTTCATTAGTGGACAGAATATCAGTACAACAGGAATATTAAAACTAGTAAGTACTGGTCCATTAGTGGAAAGAACATCAGTACAACAGGAATTATAATACTAGTCAGTACTGCTACATTAGTGGACAGAACATCTGTATGACAGGAATGGTAATACTAGTCAGTATTGCTCCATTAGTGGACGGAACATCTGTATGACAGGAATGGTAATACTAGTCAGTACTGCTACATTAGTGGAAAAAACATCAGTACAACAGGAATGGTAATACTAGTAAGTACTGCGTCATTAGTGGACAGAACATCAGTACAATAGGAATGGTAACACTAGTAAGCACTGCGTCATTAGTGGACAGAATATCAGTACAACAGGAATGGTAATACTAGTAAGTACTGGTCCATTAGTGGACAGATCATCGGTACAACAGGAATGGTAATACTAGTAAGTACTGGTCCATTAGTGGAAAGAACATCAGTACAACAGGAATGGTAATGCTAGTAAGTATTGCTCCATTAGTGAACGTAACATCTGTATGACAGGAATGGTAATACTAGTCAGTACTGCTACATTAGTGGAAAGAACATCAGTACAACAGGAATGGTAATACTAGTAAGTACTGGTCCATTAGTGGACAGAACATCAGTACAACAGGAATGATAATACTAGTAAGTACTGGTCCATTTGTGAACAGAACATCAGTACAACAAGAATGGTAATACTAGTGAGTACTGCTACATTAGTGGAAAAAGCATCAGTAAAACAGGAATGGTAATACTAGTAAGTAATGCTTCATTAGTGGACAGAACATCAGTACAACAGGAATGGTAATATTAGTGAGTACTGCCACATTAGTGGACAGAACATCCGTACAAAAGGAATGGTAATACTAGAATGTACTGCGTCATTAGTGGACAGAACATGAGTACAACAGGAATGGTAATACTAGTGAGTACTGGTCTATTAGTGGATAGAACATCGGTACAACAGGAATGGTAATACTAGTCAGTACTGGTCCTTTAGTGGACAGAACATCAGTACAACAGGAATGGTAATACTAGTAAGTATTGCACCATTAATGGACGGAACATCTGTATGACAGTAATGGTAATACTAGACAGTACTGCTACATTAGTGGAAAGAACATCAGTACAACAGGAATGGTAATACTAGTGAGTACTGCCACATTAGTGGACAGAACATCAGTGCAACAGGAATGGTAATACTAGTAAGTACTGCGTCATTAGTTGACAGAACATAAGTACAACAGGAATGGTAATACTAGTGAGTACTGCTTCATTAGTGGACAGAATATCAGTACAACAGGAATATTAAAACTAGTAAGTACTGGTCCATTAGTGGAAAGAACATCAGTACAACAGGAATTATAATACTAGTCAGTACTGCTACATTAGTGGACAGAACATCTGTATGACAGGAATGGTAATACTAGTCAGTATTGCTCCATTAGTGGACGGAACATCTGTATGACAGGAATGGTAATACTAGTCAGTACTGCTACATTAGTGGAAAAAACATCAGTACAACAGGAATGGTAATACTAGTAAGTACTGCGTCATTAGTGGACAGAACATCAGTACAATAGGAATGGTAACACTAGTAAGCACTGCGTCATTAGTGGACAGAATATCAGTACAACAGGAATGGTAATACTAGTAAGTACTGCTACATTAGTGGACAGAACATCAGTCCACAGGAATGGTAATACTGTTGAGTACTGCCACATTAGTGGACAGAACATCAGTACAACAGGAATGGTAATACTAGTAAGTACTGGTCCATTAGTGGACAGAACATCAGTACAAAAGGAATGGTAATACTAATAAGTACTGGTCCATTAGTGGACAGAACATCAGTACAACATGAATGGTTATACTATTGAGTACTGCTACATTAGTGGGAAGAACATCAGTACAACAGGAATGGTAATACTAGTGATTACTGCCACATTAGTGGACAGAACATGAGTACAACAGGATTGGTAATACTAGTGAGTACTGCCACATTAGTGGACAGAACATGAGTACAACAGGAATGGTAATACTAGTAAGTACTGGTCCATTAGTGGACAGATCATCGGTACAACAGGAATGGTAATACTAGTAAGTACTGGTCCATTAGTGGAAAGAACATCAGTACAACAGGAATGGTAATGCTAGTAAGTATTGCTCCATTAGTGAACGTAACATCTGTATGACAGGAATGGTAATACTAGTCAGTACTGCTACATTAGTGGAAAGAACATCAGTACAACAGGAATGGTAATACTAGTAAGTACTGGTCCATTAGTGGACAGAACATCAGTACAACAGGAATGATAATACTAGTAAGTACTGGTCCATTTGTGAACAGAACATCAGTACAACAAGAATGGTAATACTAGTGAGTACTGCTACATTAGTGGAAAAAGCATCAGTAAAACAGGAATGGTAATACTAGTAAGTAATGCTTCATTAGTGGACAGAACATCAGTACAACAGGAATGGTAATATTAGTGAGTACTGCCACATTAGTGGACAGAACATCCGTACAAAAGGAATGGTAATACTAGAATGTACTGCGTCATTAGTGGACAGAACATGAGTACAACAGGAATGGTAATACTAGTGAGTACTGGTCTATTAGTGGATAGAACATCGGTACAACAGGAATGGTAATACTAGTCAGTACTGGTCCTTTAGTGGACAGAACATCAGTACAACAGGAATGGTAATACTAGTAAGTATTGCACCATTAATGGACGGAACATCTGTATGACAGTAATGGTAATACTAGACAGTACTGCTACATTAGTGGAAAGAACATCAGTACAACAGGAATGGTAATACTAGTGAGTACTGCCACATTAGTGGACAGAACATCAGTGCAACAGGAATGGTAATGCTAGTAAGTACTGGTCATTAGTTGACAGAACATAAGTACAACAGTAATGGTAATACTAGTGAGTACTGCTTCATTAGTGGACAGAATATCAGTACAACAGGAATATTAAAACTAGTAAGTACTGGTCCATTAGTGGAAAGAACATCAGTACAACAGGAATTATAATACTAGTCAGTACTGCTACATTAGTGGACAGAACATCTGTATGACAGGAATGGTAATACTAGTCAGTATTGCTCCATTAGTGGACGGAACATCTGTATGACAGGAATGGTAATACTAGTCAGTACTGCTACATTAGTGGAAAAAACATCAGTACAACAGGAATGGTAATACTAGTAAGTACTGCGTCATTAGTGGACAGAACATCAGTACAATAGGAATGGTAACACTAGTAAGCACTGCGTCATTAGTGGACAGAATATCAGTACAACAGGAATGGTAATACTAGTAAGTACTGCTACATTAGTGGACAGAACATCAGTCCACAGGAATGGTAATACTGTTGAGTACTGCCACATTAGTGGACAGAACATCAGTACAACAGGAATGGTAATACTAGTAAGTACTGGTCCATTAGTGGACAGAACATCAGTACAAAAGGAATGGTAATACTAATAAGTACTGGTCCATTAGTTGACAGAACATCAGTACAACATGAATGGTTATACTATTGAGTACTGCTACATTAGTGGGAAGAACATCAGTACAACAGGAATGGTAATACTAGTGATTACTGCCACATTAGTGGACAGAACATGAGTACAACAGGATTGGTAATACTAGTGAGTACTGCCACATTAGTGGACAGAACATGAGTACAACAGGAATGGTAATACTAGTAAGTACTGGTCCATTAGTGGACAGATCATCGGTACAACAGGAATGGTAATACTAGTAAGTACTGGTCCATTAGTGGAAAGAACATCAGTACAACAGGAATGGTAATGCTAGTAAGTATTGCTCCATTAGTGAACGTAACATCTGTATGAGAGGAATGGTAATACTAGTCAGTACTGCTACATTAGTGGAAAGAACATCAGTACAACAGGAATGGTAATACTAGTAAGTACTGGTCCATTAGTGGACAGAACATCAGTACAACAGGAATGATAATACTAGTAAGTACTGGTCCATTTGTGAACAGAACATCAGTACAACAAGAATGGTAATACTAGTGAGTACTGCTACATTAGTGGAAAAAGCATCAGTAAAACAGGAATGGTAATACTAGTAAGTAATGCTTCATTAGTGGACAGAACATCAGTACAACAGGAATGGTAATATTAGTGAGTACTGCCACATTAGTGGACAGAACATCCGTACAAAAGGAATGGTAATACTAGAATGTACTGCGTCATTAGTGGACAGAACATGAGTACAACAGGAATGGTAATACTAGTGAGTACTGGTCTATTAGTGGATAGAACATCGGTACAACAGGAATGGTAATACTAGTCAGTACTGGTCCTTTAGTGGACAGAACATCAGTACAACAGGAATGGTAATACTAGTAAGTATTGCACCATTAATGGACGGAACATCTGTATGACAGTAATGGTAATACTAGACAGTACTGCTACATTAGTGGAAAGAACATCAGTACAACAGGAATGGTAATACTAGTGAGTACTGCCACATTAGTGGACAGAACATCAGTGCAACAGGAATGGTAATACTAGTAAGTACTGCGTCATTAGTTGACAGAACATAAGTACAACAGGAATGGTAATACTAGTGAGTACTGCTTCATTAGTGGACAGAATATCAGTACAACAGGAATATTAAAACTAGTAAGTACTGGTCCATTAGTGGAAAGAACATCAGTACAACAGGAATTATAATACTAGTCAGTACTGCTACATTAGTGGACAGAACATCTGTATGACAGGAATGGTAATACTAGTCAGTATTGCTCCATTAGTGGACGGAACATCTGTATGACAGGAATGGTAATACTAGTCAGTACTGCTACATTAGTGGAAAAAACATCAGTACAACAGGAATGGTAATACTAGTAAGTACTGCGTCATTAGTGGACAGAACATCAGTACAATAGGAATGGTAACACTAGTAAACACTGCGTCATTAGTGGACAGAATATCAGTACAACAGGAATGGTAATACTAGTAAGTACTGCTACATTAGTGGACAGAACATCAGTCCACAGGAATGGTAATACTGTTGAGTACTGCCACATTAGTGGACAGAACATCAGTACAACAGGAATGGTAATACTAGTAAGTACTGGTCCAATAGTGGACAGAACATCAGTACAAAAGGAATGGTAATACTAATAAGTACTGGTCCATTAGTGGACAGAACATCAGTACAACATGAATGGTTATACTATTGAGTACTGCTACATTAGTGGGAAGAACATCAGTACAACAGGAATGGTAATACTAGTGATTACTGCCACATTAGTGGACAGAACATGAGTACAACAGGATTGGTAATACTAGTGAGTACTGCCACATTAGTGGACAGAACATGAGTACAACAGGAATGGTAATACTAGTAAGTACTGGTCCATTAGTGGACAGATCATCGGTACAACAGGAATGGTAATACTAGTAAGTACTGGTCCATTAGTGGAAAGAACATCAGTACAACAGGAATGGTAATGCTAGTAAGTATTGCTCCATTAGTGAACGTAACATCTGTATGAGAGGAATGGTAATACTAGTCAGTACTGCTACATTAGTGGAAAGAACATCAGTACAACAGGAATGGTAATACTAGTAAGTACTGGTCCATTAGAGGACAGAACATCAGTACAACAGGAATGATAATACTAGTAAGTACTGGTCCATTTGTGAACAGAACATCAGTACAACAAGAATGGTAATACTAGTGAGTACTGCTACATTAGTGGAAAAAGCATCAGTAAAACAGGAATGGTAATACTAGTAAGTAATGCTTCATTAGTGGACAGAACATCAGTACAACAGGAATGGTAATATTAGTGAGTACTGCCACATTAGTGGACAGAACATCCGTACAAAAGGAATGGTAATACCAGAAAGTACTGCGTCATTAGTGGACAGAACATGAGTACAACAGGAATGGTAATACTAGTGAGTACTGGTCTATTAGTGGATAGAACATCGGTACAACAGGAATGGTAATACTAGTCAGTACTGGTCCTTTAGTGGACAGAACATCAGTACAACAGGAATGGTAATACTAGTAAGTATTGCACCATTAATGGACGGAACATCTGTATGACAGTAATGGTAATACTAGACAGTACTGCTACATTAGTGGAAAGAACATCAGTACAACAGGAATGGTAATACTAGTGAGTACTGCCACATTAGTGGACAGAACATCAGTGCAACAGGAATGGTAATACTAGTAAGTACTGCGTCATTAGTTGACAGAACATAAGTACAACAGGAATGGTAATACTAGTGAGTACTGCTTCATTAGTGGACAGAATATCAGTACAACAGGAATATTAAAACTAGTAAGTACTGGTCCATTAGTGGAAAGAACATCAGTACAACAGGAATTATAATACTAGTCAGTACTGCTACATTAGTGGACAGAACATCTGTATGACAGGAATGGTAATACTAGTCAGTATTGCTCCATTAGTGGACGGAACATCTGTATGACAGGAATGGTAATACTAGTCAGTACTGCTACATTAGTGGAAAAAACATCAGTACAACAGGAATGGTAATACTAGTAAGTACTGCGTCATTAGTGGACAGAACATCAGTACAATAGGAATGGTAACACTAGTAAGCACTGCGTCATTAGTGGACAGAATATCAGTACAACAGGAATGGTAATACTAGTAAGTACTGCTACATTAGTGGACAGAACATCAGTCCACAGGAATGGTAATACTGTTGAGTACTGCCACATTAGTGGACAGAACATCAGTACAACAGGAATGGTAATACTAGTAAGTACTGGTCCATTAGTGGACAGAACATCCGTACAAAAGGAATGGTAATACTAATAAGTACTGGTCCATTAGTGGACAGAACATCAGTACAACATGAATGGTTATACTATTGAGTACTGCTACATTAGTGGGAAGAACATCAGTACAACAGGAATGGTAATACTAGTGATTACTGCCACATTAGTGGACATAACATGAGTACAACAGGAATGGTAATACTAGTAAGTACTGGTCCATTAGTGGACAGAAAATCAGTACAACAGGAATGGTAATACTAGTAAGTACTTGTTCATTAGTGGACAGAACATCAGTACAACAGGAATGGTAATACTAGTAAGTACTGGTCCATTAGTGGAAAGAACATCAGTACAACAGGAATAATAATACTAGTGAGTACTGCCACATTAGTGGACGGAACATCAGTGCAACAGGAATAGTAATACTAGTGAGTACTGCCACATTAGTGAACAGAACATCAGTGCAACAGGAATGGTAATACTAGTAAGTACTGCGTCATTAGTGGACAGAACATCAGTACAATAGGAATGGTAATACTAGTAAGCACTGCGTCATTAGTTGACAGAATATCAGTACAACAGGAATGGTAATACTAGTAAGTACTGCTACATTAGTGGACAGAACATCAGTCCACAGGAATGGTAATACTGTTGAGTACTGCCACATTAGTGGACAGAAAATCAGTACAACAGGAATGATAATACTAATAAGTACTGGTCCATTAGTGGAAAGAACATCAGTACAACAGGAATGGTAATACTAGTAAGTACTGCCACATTAGTGGACAGAATATCAGTACAACAGGAATGGCAATACTAGTGAGTACTGCTTCATTAGTGGACAGAACACCAGTACAACAGGAATGGTAATACTAGTAAGTACTGGTCCATTAGTGGACAGAAAATCAGTACAACAGGAATTGTAATACTAGTCAGTACTGGTCCATTGGTGGACAAAACATCGGTACAACAGGAATGGCAATACTAGTAAGTACTGCTTCATTAGTGGACAGAACATCAGTACAACAGGAATGGTAATACTAGTAAGTACTGGTCAATTAATAGACAGAAAATCAGTACAACAGGAATGGTAATGCTAGTAAGTATTGCTACATTAGTGGACAGAACATCAGTACAACACGAATGGTAATACTAGTGAGTACTGCCACATTAGTGGACAGAACAAGAGTACAACAGGAATGGTAATACTAGTAAGTGCTGGTCCTTTAGTGGACAGAACATGAGTACAACAGGAATGGTAATACTAGTAAGTACTGGTCCATTAGTGGACAGAACATTGGTACAACAGGAATGGTAATACTAGTAAGTGCTTGTTCATTAGTGGACAGAACATCAGTACAACAGGAATAGTAATACTAGTGAGTACTGCCACATTAGTGGACGGAACATCGGTGCAACAGGAATAGTACTACTAGTGAGTACTGCCACATTAGTGGACAGAACAGCAGTGCAACAGGAATGGTAATACTAGTAAGTACTGTGTCATTAGTGGACAGAACATCAGTACAATAGGAATGGTAATACTAGTGAGTACTGCCACATTAGTGGACGGAACATCAGTGCAACAGGAATAGTAATACTAGTGAGTACTGCCACATTAGTGGACAGAACAGCAGTGCAACAGGAATGGTAATACTAGTAAGTACTGCGTCATTAGTGGACAGAACATCAGTACAATAGGAATGGTAATACTAGTAAGTACTCCGTCATTAGTGGACAGAATATCAGTACAACAGGAATGGTATTACTAGTAAGTACTGCTACATTAGTGGACAGAACATCAGTCCAACAGGAATGGTAATACTGTTGAGTACTGCCATATTAGTGGACAGAACATCAGTACAACAGGAATGGTAATACTAGTAAGTACTGGTCCATTAGTGGACAGAACATCATTACAACAGAAATAGTAATACTAGTAAGTACTGCGTCGTTAGTGGACAGAAAATCAGTACAACAGGAATGGTAATACTAGTAAGTACTGCCACATTAGTGGACAGAATATCAGTACAACAGGAATGGCAATACTAGTGAGTACTGCTTCTTTAGTGGACAGAACATCAGTACAACAGGAATGGTAATACTGTTGAGTACTGCCACATTAGTGGACAGAACAGCAGTACAACAGGAATGATAATACTAGTAAGTACTGGTCCATTAGTGGACAGAACATCAGTACAACAGGAATGGTAATACTAGTAAGTACTGCTACATTAGTGGACAAAACAACAGTACAACACGAATGGTAATACTAGTGAGTACTGCTTCATTAGTGGACAGAACATGAGTACAACAGGAATGGTAATACTAGTAAGTACTGGTCCATTAGTGGACAGAACATCAGTACAACAGGAATGGTAATACTAGTATGTACTGGTCCATTAGTGGACAGAACATCAGTACAGCAGGAATGGTAATACTAGTAAGTACAGGTCCATTAATGGACAGAAAATCAGTACAAATGGAAAGGTAATACTAGTAAGTATTGCTACATTAGTGGACAGAACATTAGTACAACAGGAATGGTAATACTAGTCAGTACTGGTCCATTAGTGGACAGAACATCAGTACAACAGGAATGGTAATACTAGTAAGTACTGCTACATTAGTGGACAAAACATCAGTACAACACGAATGGTAATACTAGTGAGTACTGCCACATTAGTGGACAGAACATGAGTACAACAGGAATGGTAATACTGGTAAGTACTGGTCCATTAGTGGACAAAAAATCAGTACAACAGGAATGGTAATACTAGTGAGTACTGGTCCATTAATGGACAGAACATCAGTACAACAGGAATGGTAATATTAGTATGTACTGGTCCATTAGTGGACAGAACATCAGTACAACAGGAATGGTAATACTAGTAAGTACTGGTCCATTAGTTGAAAGAACATCAGTACAACATGAATGGTAATACTAGTGAGTACTGCTACATTAGTGGACAGAACATCAGTACAACAGGAATGGTAATACTAGTAAGTACTGCTACATTAGTGGACAGAACATCAGTACAACAGGAATGGCAAAACTAGTGAGTACTGCTTCATTAGTGGACAGAACATCAGTACAACAGGAATAGTAATACTAGTAAGTACTGGTCCATTAGTGGACAGAACATCAGTGCAACAGGAATGGTAATACTAGTAAGTACTGCTTCATTAGTGGACAGAACAGCAGTACAACGGCAATGGTAATACTAGTAAGTACTGGTCCATTAGTGGACAGAAAATCAGTACAACAGGAATGGTAATACTAGTAAATACTGGTCCATTAGTCGACAGAACATCGGTACAACAGGAATGGTAATACTAGTAAGTACCGCTTCATTAGTGGACAGAACATCAGTACAACAGGAATGGTAATACTAGTAAGTACTGGTCCATTAGTGGACAGAAAATCAGTAGAACAGGAATGGTAATACTAGTCAGTACTGCTACATTGTCCTTTTTTCATCAAATTTCAAAATTGTAATATTTTTCGTCCTTTATTTCAAAAAATATAAGAGATAGATGTTAAGTTTAAACTGCAAAAATGTTCAGCATGTCAAGATCTACAAAAAAGTTCCACAGTTGAAAATGTCCGACAACTGTGTGAAGAGTTATTCCTCTTGAAATGCATTTTATTGTTGACACTCACTGCTTTTGGTTACTCAAATAATCAAAGGGAAACAACTGTATTACAAAATGTGAAGTAGCAAAAGTTAAATTTTGAGAATCATTGACATTTATGTTTTTCTACAGCAAAGTTGATAACTTACATTAAAAGGGGAACCCCTGCCCGATTTTTTTGGAGAGGGGATCTGCAATGACGAGGGCTACATTTGTTATTTTTTTTTACCGAAGTTATCAAGTTTTATTGACTGATGTTGTTATTATACCCAGGTGAGCTATACAGGCTCCTGGGAGCCTCTAGTATATACACACCCGGGGAACACAGACAACAATCTAAAGGGAAAAAAACACACAAAATTACGAGCCCAATGAGTTCGACCGAATGCGAGTGAAGCAATTTTCTGTCCGAAACTATTGCAATGCACCCGCAGTATTGGTCGCGGGTAGTACGGGTCTCTTCAACAAACCCAATTCCGTACGCATCTGATGCAATGGTAGGTAGGTGTCGCTCAACTATGAGACGACTTGATAACTTGAAAAGGTAGGCCATGTATTTTTGTTATCCTGAATAATGAGTAAAATATGACGGGAATCGAAGAAACAAACTAATCAGAGAAAGCATTTGTATTAGATCTACATGAAATAAAAAATATTGTGTTGGGCCGCGCTGAAAAGCTTTAAACACAATAGCGCTGCATACGAAAAAAACTTCCGACTCCGGATAAAAACCATGCCCCTTTCAAGTTAAATGGGCAGTCCCGTACTGCATTTGGATTGCTAAAAGCACCAGAATTGCAAAGACTATCGGTCACTGTCGAAGCATTAAGAGTCGGAGTAATGATTGTCAGAGTAATAAGTGTCGGAGTAATGACTGTCGGAGTATTGAGTGTCGGAGTAATGACATTATCCCTAGGCAGCAATCCCTTTTTATAAGGGACACTTACAATGTCTATTAAAAATAGGGTGTAATTACTGAAAGGTCAAGTACAGTTTGAAAAACTAAGCGAAATCTTTAATATAAATTCCAAATAGAGTGAGGTTCATAGGTGTGTAGATATGGTATAAAGTATGCTTGAAATTTATTGCACAACTGTTGGGATTTATTTTTTTTTCAAAACAATTCTCTTAAACCAATTTTTTTTTAATACTTATGTAAAGCAGAATATTTGTTGTGGCCAATGCTGTGAGGACAGATTATTTAATTTCTTTCCCTTCTAAATCATAATATTTATAAATGATTTACCAAATTGTTTGCAATACTGCCCCGAAAGTGTATCAGTCTGCACTGATCGCATTGACTACCTCTTGTATGCAGATGATGTTATTATTTTTTCCAATTCCGCAAATGGACTTCAGGACCGTCTGAATGCATTAGTATCTTATTGTGATACATGGTGCTTAAATGTTAATTTAAAGAAAACTAAAGTTTTAATATTTAATAAGAGTGGTCGTCATATAAAAGAATCATTCTACTTTAATAATGAACTAATTGAATCTGTTAACAAGTATAAATATCTTGGTGTTATATTCCAGTCAAGTGGCTTGTTTAATTATGCAAAAGAAGAGCTTTATAATAAATCTTTAAAAGCATCATACAAATTAAGTAGATGTTTGTCTGGTTCAGCTGCAAGCATCAAAACAAATTTACATTTATTTGACCATACCATAAAACCTACTGTTTTGTATGGTTCAAAGATATGGGGAATGTTTAAAACTAACTCTGCAGCCTGCAAAAAGAATGATATAAATATTTCAGAAAAAATATATCAAAATAATGTGGCTGATAAAATAAACTTGAAGTTTTGCAAATTTACTTTAGGTGTGAACACTAAGAGTTCAAATATTGCAGTTCTTTCTGAAATAGGAAGATTCCCTATATATTTTAATATTGTTTTATCAATGATTAGTTATCTACATCGATTACATCATTGCAGCTCAAATTTATTGAAAGAAGCTTTTCTATATAACAAGAATTTGCATGAAAACAATATTCAAACTTGGTACTCCTCTGTGATTTTTCTGCTTGATAAACTTGATTTAAAAGAAATTTATTGCCGTGACTATTCTATAAATAAAATAAAAGAAATTGTTATTAAAAAGTTAAAAACTGTTTTTTAAAGCATGGTTCCATGAAAAAGATAATGTTTCTGGAAAGTTAGATACATATTTTTTCTACAAAAGTGTGTTCCAAAAAGAAAAATATCTAGAGATAAACAATTTTGAAGTAAGGCAAATACTATGTAGATTTCGCATAAGTTCACATCATTTAAGAGTGGAAACAGAGAGGCATAAAAATAATTCTATAGAAAGGTCAGTTTTGTTCACAGAATGATATCGAAGATAAACCTCATTTTCTAATAAAATGTGCTTTTTATAATAAAATTCAAATTATTGTAAAAATGTTATCAAGTTAGATAATAAATTAAAATTTGCAAATTTGTATGGTTAATGACCACTGAAAATACATTTTTAGTTGAAAATCTAGGTCATTCTCTTATTCAAAGATTTAAATTGAGATCAACAAATATTTCTGATGGATGAGGTTCTTCATGATAGATTGATATTAAATAATGTGTAAGATCATATCATATAATTGTTAACAGTGAGTGTTACATATAATATATATAGAGAAAACACTTTTATACATGTAATTGTACATACATATCTATGTATAACTCCTCAAGACATGCATTAATTATTATTATTATTATTGTTATTATTTTATCTTATATACATATTTGTTAGGTCTACATTCCAAGGAGGGAATCAGCCACATCCATTTCATTAAGTTTTCTAATCTTGGACAAAGGGGAATAATCCATATAATATATAACAGTTGTTGTTTTTTTTGCCTTTTTTTTTTATCTCCCTTGGTCACCTGCCTCCCTCCTGGTAAATCGTTATTATAATTCATCAATTTAATTTGTATTATGTATTCTAATCATTGTAATCATTGTATGAAATTATAAACCCGCAAGGGTCCTTAATTGGTTTAATAAAGTATTTCTATTTCTATTATTTCTATTTTATAAATCAGATAAATGATTTTAAAATCCGCCAGTCTTTATGTACCGGTAAGTTGAGAATCAGTGTCAATCCTCTGAGAATTGAAAAGGCTCGACACCATCAAAATAGACTGGACAGATCTGAACGTTTATGTCAAAATTGTTCTTTGGAAAAGATAGAAAATGAACAACATTGAGACATGATTTTATTGAAAAGTTGAAAGTCACCATTCAAACTTTTCCTCTTTAAATAATTCTTCTAAATTTATTTGGCTTTTAACCAATGAAAACTTAACTGTTTTAAAGGAACTTGGTTCATATATTAGTAAATGTTTAGAAATCAGAAGGTTAAGTCCATTATTGGGCTAGCTGAATATTTTGGTCATTATTTCAGATCAAGCTAGATATAATGAACATTGCTGCATTGATTTATTATTATAATGTCTATGGTTTATTGATTGTTATTGAATTGGTTCTGACCTGACTGTGTTGTATAAGTCATAATATAGCTTTTTATATTAATTTTTTTTTGCATGCTATATTATATTTGGGGGCCGTAGATATAATCCGACAGTCCGATAGTCCGATAGTCCGACAGTTCGATAGTTCGACAGTCCGATAGTCCGATAGTCCATACGAAAAACAGTATATATAGGCCATATATATAAAAGAAGTTAAAAAAAAACGATAACAACGGATTTTTATCTTTCCTATAGAGCTTCGGGAAAGATTTGGACTTAAAGTTCAAAAGAGAAGGAATTTGAAAACTTAATTCATTTCGAGAACTGTTCATTTTGTGTAGAATTCGTCTTAAATGCCGAGTTGAAATTGTGAGGACAACATTATCATAATTTATTTTTGCTTGAAATTACATTGATGCAAAATGCCAATAATTTCCTCTCTATCCATGTTTCCGTATGCTTGTTATATTAGGAATGAATTCAAATGTTTGAGACTATTAAAATCATATTATGTCGAGCGCTCGACATATTTTTTTCAGAAAAAAAAATGAATGCGTGTCCTAAATGTATCACCGTAGAAAAATGATAACTACCAAACCAACTTTATTATTGACGATCCATTAAGTAGAAAACACAGGTCCCTTACTTTCGTCAACAATGCACTACATGTACTTTATACTCGTGTTTTTATTGGCAATTTTCCATCCTTCTTCGAAAAACCCCAGAATTATGTCCGTCCGTCCGCCATTCATATAAGCAACCTCGCCTTAATCATACTGATGAAAATTTTGAAAAATAATTTGGCCAAAAATGATATATTCGTAATTTCAGGATATGGGCCATTCATTTTTTTACGCCCGTACGGGCTTATTATGGCATACCGCTGTTCGTCCGTTCGTCCACGCCTCGTACGATAACATATCTCACTTGTTCCCCCTTTTGCTGATAGGGTCTAGGTCACGTCGTGACATACATTGTATTGATAAATGGGGGAGCAAGTGAGAGGTGTGATTTTAGTCAGTTTGGAAAACGTCAGTTTTCATATGGTATATACAATTAATTGGTTTAAAAAATGCAGCATATTAATTACTGTTCTCACGCTGAGTAACTGACCTTCAATTGTCACAAGGTGGGGAGCGTATCATGACACATTTGTTTATTTTGTCATATTCCTATGTTGTTTCTTTCCGTGATATAAGGGGTCACTTAAAAGGGATAATTCCTTCAATCGTAACTTTTTATATATGCGCTTGTCGTAGAAGGCGACTATAGCAGGGTCACCCGTCGGAATCACGGGGAATACAAATAGGACCAACTTGTCGTCGGAAGAGACAGAAAAACAAGTTCCCGTGTTAAGTCGTTGCCCATGTTGACCCATCCCATAGTCTCCTCTTTCTGATTTTTTGCTTACAAACTTTGCTCATCTTGAATATGACTGAAATATTGCTTGCTGGACAGTTAAGCAATCAATCAATCAATCAATCAATCCACACACATTATTGTATCCAGCTCTATTGATATGTCGACATTGCTTTTTAACATAAATATTCCATGACAAAGGGCGGGGGACACTGGTACGCTCTTCTTTTTGTCTTTTACTTTTTTTTTGTATTCATTTATTTCATCTTTCTTTTCAATAGTGACTTTTCTTGGCTGGACTCGGCTACACGCTACTTGAATAAAGCCTGAAGTAGTCGCTACTTAAAAATATACGGGATACTTACACTACCGGTTCATCACGACTGGATCCAGGTTTTTATGGAGTTCGTGTTGTTCATATATGTGGGTTTTTTTTAGTTCTTGTGTGGTCCTGCCAATTGTTTATCCGTGTATGATATCGTGTTTCCGATGTTCTTGACCTTTCCTTGGTGAGTAAACGGTTCGGTGTCTGGCCCAATATTACCCATGTTATAGTGTTAACTTTCAAAGAAATAAAGCATTTGTCGGACTATCGGACTGTCGGACCGTTGGACTATCGAACTGTCGGACCGTCGGACTATCGGACTGTCGGATTATAGGTCGTACTCCGTATTTATGTATGAATGAGTTTGCTTTTATGTATGTCTATGTATACATGAGCTTATGTTTTATGCTTTTAGATTCAGTTCTGATTAATTTTATATGTAACTGTATTTATGTATGCATGAGTTTGCTTTTATGTATGACTATGTATACATGAGCTTATGTTTTATACTAATGTCTATGCATGCATGTTTTGTTTTGTTTTTTTGCTTTGTGATGTCATATAATATGTGCTTGTAAAGTTATTTTATACTTGTATGTGTTTTTTATGTAATAGTCGATTCAAAAGCTCACTAGAGCTTATGTTATGTGTTATAGATATTTCGACTTTAATTAAAACTTATTTGATTTGATTTGAACTCTTAGTTTCATGTCTTTACATGTACGTTGATAAATACATTTTTTTTGTATTACATTTGTGTGTCTTCAATGAAGATAAAAAAAAACCAGTCAAATAATTTTTTGTCCTTACAAGTTTCTTTTGGCCATTGCATATTTTCTGTCCTTTGATTTCCGACTTCTGATTCCCCCCTTCTCGTCTTCAATTGTTTCTTTAACTAACATGTTAATTTGACAAACACACTTAGTTGGATTATAATAGTGCTAGCTCACTGAAACAAAGCAGTCTGTAGGTAGATATGTGGCTTCACTCGGATACACGATTCTGAACCAACCAATCTTACTCCTTAATGTAATGTGCTTAGCAGACAAGCAACAAATACCACTCGAACACACGATTCTGAACCAACCAATCTTACTCCTTAATGTAAAAGGGGCCCGGGTGGCTCAATGAATTAGGTCGTTGGATCTAACAACTCCACTAGCCTATCACCAATACGGCATGGGTTCGCGCCCAGCTTTGTAAATTACAGTTTACCAGTTGGCGGATTAGATTTTAATAGTGCTAGCCCACTGAAATAACACACCATGATAGATATGTTGATCTACTTGTATACATTTAACCACTCTTTTTCAGAGTAGAAAAGTTATGGTTTTTTTTGTGAAACTTAAAAGGCAGTGTCTATCAGGAGCGGATCCAGAGACTCTGTTGATTGGGGGGCTCAGTTATGGAGCAATATTTTCAATAACTGACGGAACCAACTGTTGTCCCAAAGCGGTTCTGGCGTGTAGGTCGGTAAACCTTGTTTTCATTTCAATTAGCATACAGTAGAGAAAAGGTACAGTTATTGACTTCCTAAAGTAGTCTTCCGGATTCTCTGCTTCAACATTATCTCTCATTATTTGTCTCCCGCATATTTTAGGTTTTTTAGCCTCTATGTCTAGCGGTTCACATATTTTAGCACTCCTCTCAAAACACTGGTGGTTGAATAGTTCAACATTTGCTCTGCAGTCTAGTGAGCTCTGAATTAAATTTACGCTTTTAAAGGCTCTGCCTATGTCAAGTGATCTCTCTTGTAGTGATCTTGTAGAGGACCTTTGCAAGTTGGAATAACTTGTGTCCGATCCAAATGTTATATAGTTAACAATAAAATAAGTTTAATCTAAATCTAGTGATCTGCTGAGCCCTTTCTTAAAAGCCAGGCACATTTGAACAATAACAATGGTTACGACAAAATCAAAGTTGCAAATGGAATTCAACAAAGAAGTTACATCAGCTTCTTCTGGTCTGGTGTATGTGTGTTTTGGCAGTTTTGTAAAGTGCTCAAGGGTTTGAGCAATAGCAGGGAAAAATATAATTTAAGTCTATTTTATTTCTAATTAACTTTAATTATTTTATATGTATTTATATTTTCATTTAGAGTTTAAAATATGCTGTATTCATATATTTTCAAAACGGAAACTTGTGTATTTTTGTATTTTTTTTTTGTATTACAGCAACATTTTCCTTTAATTTTTTTGTAAGAATAAATGATATTTAAAAAAGAATTTCCTTGAAAGAGCCTCAATTTACAGGTGTTGGTGGCATTAAACACCGTAAACCAAATCATCCTTTGAAATCTGTAGCAACCAAACAGAAATAAACAAACAAACATATAACACAACAAGATCTAGTGATATTATAACATTTATTAAAATTTGTAATAAATACTGTGAATTTACACATATTTAATATTGCACAATGGAATAACAAATAACCTTAAACTATTTCTATTGGTTGCATTTTATGCAAATGTCATCCTATGTACAAATAACATGAAACACAAAAAATACCATACTGTTGGAACAATTCCAAAATTAAATATTAAAATAGTAGAAAATGACAAAATTGATACCTCTAACACACAAATGCATGACCGCTCACTTCCCTGGATTGGTACATTCATACCTCTAACACACAAACACATGACTGCTCACTTCCCTGGATTGGTACAGGCTCTTCAATAAAGAGTGGCAGGGTTAAACTAGTTTTATAGGCCTGAATTCTGTATATATTAGATACAGACAGTAGACAAATGTGAACTAACTTTGTGATTTTGATTCCCACTCATGGAGAGGTGTACTTGATACAACATTTAGTGATTATGTGACAAAAGTTTGTCAATGACTTGCATCAGGTCGGTGGTTTTCCTCCCAGAACTCAGGTTTCTTCCACCAATAAAACCGACTGCCACATCATAATAAAATGAAAAAAAACGTTGTGAGTTTGAATCCCACTCATGGCGAGGTGTACTCGATGCAACATCATGAGATAAAGTTTGAAAGTAACTTGCGGCAGGTCGGTGGGTTTCTTTAGGTAACCCGGTTTCCTCCATCAATAAAGCTGACTGCCACGATATAACTGAAATATTGCTGAAAGTGGCATTAAACACCATAGCCCTAATCCGTTGATGTTCGACCACAGTTTTTGTAACAGAAGCACATAGTTAGTATTGTGAGTGCAAATTTTTATGTGAGGGTTGGTCTTAAAGACATTCCCCCACCCACCAACCTTAAAGACATTCCCCCACCCACCAACATTTTAAAGATAAACAATAAGGAAATTAAAAAAAAAAGATTTTCATATTCATGGCTTCTGATTACCACTTCAAACTTGTCTTAAAGATGGCTTACAAAACTTAACATTACAATTATAGACTTTGTGCTGCATATTTTGCTTCAACAAAATGTTTTAAGATATAGGAATTAGGATTGCCTTCTATCGATATTATAAAAATTGTCTGATTTATACATGCATATGAATTGGTACTTGAAAATTTAATGTTTACTTCAACAAATTGCTTTAAAAAAATATTTGTAGTTTATGTATCATGGTAACCGTGACGATGGCTTTGACCCAGATTTCTGTCTTGTTGGAGAATCTGTTATCAATGTCACCTGAAAGAAAAGTAAATACTGTAAACAATCATAAGATAAGAGAAATACAGATTTCTAGATTTAGTTTTTTTTATGCTGAGGAATGTTCGTAAGTATTTTTTAATATTTTTGCTTTATTAAAATACTATCTTTATTTTGAAAAGAATATTAGATGTTATTGTTTCAAGCATCATATTTTTACAACACCATTTTATATATTTGTTTCCCATGTTCAGTGAAATTAAGTTGTGATGAAGTCGAAAAACTTTCCACAAATCAATCATCAACAAACAAAGAAGTTGAAAGTTAAAGAAAAACAATTCAGTGTGTGTGTCATTGTTGTTTATCTACAATTCAGTGTGTGTGTCATTGTTGTTTATCTACAATTCAGTGTGTGTGTCATTGTTGTTTATCTACAATTCAGTGTGTGTGTGTCATTGTTGTTTATCTCCAATTCAGTGTGTCATTGTTGTTTATCTGCAATTCAGTGTGTGTGTCATTGTTGTTTATCTACAATTCAGTGTGTGTGTCATTGTTGTTTATCTGCAATTCAGTGTGTGTGTCATTGTTGTTTATCTGCAATTCAGTGTGTGTGTGTCATTGTTGTTTATCTGCAATTCAGCAATTTTTCATTTATAACATGGTAAGAATAAGGTACATTTTGATAAAACGATGATGATGTCTGCTTTGTACTAGACCAACACGCTGAGTTGGATTTTTAGTGATAGCTCACTGAAATAGTCTGTGGGTAGACATGTTGCTTCACTCGGACATATTATCCTGACTCTTAAGCCAACCAGTCTTTGTTCTTTCTCCTTAATATTGTGTGCTTAGCGGAGAAGCAGCAAATACCAATTTTATATTCTTTGGTATGACCAGAATGAGACTCAAACCTAAAATCTACCGTACTCTATGTGAGCATGTTGACCATTACACCACCGATGTGGTTACAAGTTTGTGATGTTAATTATTAAAACAAAACTTTTGTATTAGTGAACATAGTGCACTTACTGGTAGTCCATTATCTACAAACAGAGAAGAGTTTTGAGATGAAATTAAAAAATATAAAAAAAACTTGGAATACTACACTAAAACAATGAATATGGATGGTCTAAATAACTAGAGGCTCAGCACTGAGCTGAGCCTGTGTCATTCTGCTCTGAGGAAACTCAATACAGAACCTTCCATAGCCTATCGGTGCTTCCCACCAAATTTCGGTTCGTTTTGGCAAAGCAGTTTCAGAGAAGAAGATTTTTAGAAAGCGACCAATCTAAAACAAGAATTGCCTGTAGCAGCCATGTTTGTTAATGGATCAAAACGAAATGAGCAATCTCTATAGAGGACCTTCCATAGATGCTTCTTACCAAGTTTCATATCATTTGGCCAAGCTGTTTTAGAAATCAAACAATAAGAAACAAGAATTGTCTATGATGGCCATGTTTGTAAACAGATCAAAATGGAATGAGCAATTCCCATTGAGGACCTTCCATAGATGCTTCCTACCAAGTTTTGGTCTATTTGGCCAATCTGTCTCAGAGAAGAAGATTTTTGGAAATTGACCAATCAGAAAAAAAAATTGTCTGTGGTGGCCATGTTTGTTAACAGATTGGGACAAAATGAACAATCTTTATAAGAGGACTTTCCATAGATATTTCCTACCAAGTTTCGGATCATTTGGCCATGCGGTTTCAGAGAAGAAGAATTTTAGAAATACACCAATCAGAAACAAGAATTGCCTGTGGTGGCCATGTTTGTTAATGGATATGGGACAGAATGAGCAATCTTTATAGAGGACCTTCCATAGATGCTTCCTACCAAGTTTTGGTTCATTTGGCCATGTGGTTTCAAAGGAGAAGATTTTTAGAAATAGACCAATCAGAAACAAGAATCGCCAGTGGCGGCCATGTGGTTTCAAAGGAGAAGATTTTTAGAAATATACCAATCAGAAACAAAAATCGCCTGTGGTGACCATGTTTGTTAATGGAATTGGAACGAAATGAGTACTCTTTATAGAGGACCACCCATAGATGCTTCCTACCAAGTTTCAGATAATTTGGCCAAGCGGTTTCAGAGGAGAAGAATTTTTTAAATCAGCCAATCAGAAACAAGAATCACCTGTGGTGGCCATATTTCTTAATGGAACGGGACGGAATTAGCATTTTCTATAGAGGACCGCCCATAGATGCTTCCTACCAAGTTTCGGTTCATTTAGCCAAGCGGTTTCTGAAGAGAAGAATTTTTAAAATCAGCCAATCAGAAACGAGCGTCGCCTGTGGCGGCCATGTTCGTTAATGGATCGGGACGAAATGAGCAATCTTTATAGAGGATCTTCCATAGATGGTTCCTACCAAGTTTCAGTTCATTTGGTTGAGGGGTTTCAGAGGCATATTTATCTGCAATTCAATTCAGAGATAACTGCATTTTGAATAGATACAAAATGTATCTATATTTAAACTAGAGTTATCTCCCTTTTAACAGAAAAATTTTTTTTTTTAGATATCACTCAATCAGAAACAAGAATCGCCTGTGGTGGCCATGTTTGTTAACAGATCAAGATGAAATTAGCAATCTTTATAGAGGACCTTCCATCGATGCTTCCTACCAAGTTTTGGTTCATTTGGCTAAGCGGTTTCAGAGGAGAAGATTTTTAAAAATAGACCAATCAGAAACAAGAATTGCCTGTGGTAGCCATGTTTGTTAATGGATCGGGACAGAAGGTAGCACTTCAAGACTTGTCTTTACTAATATAACAGTTTACCATTTATTTATAAACATACCTTGTTAAAGACTCCTCTCCCAAAATAATCAGCCACCACTGAGAATCCATCCTGGGACCTCTCCAACTGAAAATATATACATATTCATTATGTAGAGAAAAGACCTCTCTAACTAAAATCTAATAACATTGCTTAGAGAAAAGGAATGAAAAAAAAATATTATGAAATTAGGTGGTTTCATCTGCCATCAATACAAGGGTCCGTTGTTGAACTTGTGATTAAACTAACCAGGTGATTAGCCCTAATTACATACTTAATTCCTGATCACATACTTAGCTAATGCAATGATTAAATTCTGTTGCTGAACTTCTTTTAATCAATGTATTAATTAATCATATTTAATCATTGAATTAGCTAATTATGTGATTAGGAATTAAAAATGTAATTAGGGCTAATCATATGATTAGCTTAATCATAAGTTCAACAACGGACCCCAGAATTGTTGCTGTACAATGCAAGAATTTCAAGGCATTTAAACAGCATAGACATAATAAAAAAATAATACCCATTTACAACCCCTTTCCTCACTTTCAAGATCATCTGGAATCTTTATAATATGCTGTGAATTAAAAAGCTTGAAAACTGTAAGAGGAGTGATTCATGTGTGATATTTCACAATTTCAAAAACCTGTAATTCAGTAAAACTACCGGTAAAAGATTGAAGAATATAAAAATCCTGATAATATTGATACCTTTGGCATATTTACATATATGGTTACTTAAGAAATAACTGTATTGTATTTGAAGAGCTTGTGCGTCAATTGTGGAATTGATTATGGCAAATTGAGTTTTACTTGGCAACGCATAATGGAGCCAATATAATGGATTGGATATCAAGAATTCAATAGGGCAGCTGACTCACACTAGAACGACATGGTAATTGTGGATTCGACGACAAATATTATTAGCCAATGAAAAAATATGTCCTATGAAAATTGCATTAAATTTATATTTTACCTGATTGTGGAAGAATTCGTGTAAATCGTTCCTTTGTTCTTGTGCTCTAATAATATCCATAATCTTCCTGTAAAAATAAATCATAATAGATCATTAGTTTATAAATAGAGCTTGACAGGGTTTATAACATACATATTAAGGCTAGCCTCGTAAAGTGATATAATCCATTTACAACAGGGGGATATTTATTGGCTTAAGAGTTTAATTGAACATTATAAAAAGAAAGTTTAAACAGTGACGGTCAAGAATTCCACCAATATCGACAAAACAAAAGAAAGTTTAATCAGTGACGGTCAAGAATTCCACCAATAATATCCATCTACAAAACAAATAATCACCTCTCACATCAAACCATTGATCATAAAAATGACAATGATATATGACGTTGGTAATATAGCTCACACTTTGGACATTTACAAAATTATGACAGGATTAAACCATTTAATTGTATCGAAAATGTACAGTATGGTTAAAACAAATTTCTCTAGAAACTTTTTGAAAAATAATTTCTGGGTCATCATTGAATTTCACATAAAATAGAAAACATTTCAAGGGTTAGGGTTATGGTGTTTAACACCATTTTCAACAATATTTCAGTTATATCGTGGCGGTTAGTTTTATTCGTTGAGGAAACTGGAGTACAAAGAGAAAACCACCGGCCTGCCCCAAGTCACTGACAAACAAACTATCACATTATTTTGCATTGAGTACACCCCGCCTGAGTGGGATTCGAACTGGCAACTTTTAAAGTGATAGGCACTGATTGCATAGGTAGTTGTAAATCCAACTATAACAAAATCACAACCACGATGGCCCCTTCGTTGATATTGATGACATGGCCAGTTCAATTAGGCCACAATAAATCAAATTAGGTCACAATGCGTCAAATTAGGTCACATTACTAGTCAAATTAGGTCACAATTACAGTCAAAATAGTCATAACATTGGTGTGAAGCTACTACAAAAATTGTATGCTAAAATAGCATGTAAAATGAAATACATAAAAAAAGAAAAAATGAGGTAGTTATTTAACATAAACTGTTCTAAAGTAAAATATGATTTTAAGAATTTACCTATTTTCAGCAGCACATACAGGGCATTCTGAGTCATTCTCCGCGTAACTTTCAAAACAGCTAAAAATAAACAACAATGTAAATAAAATAATGAAGGTATTATAACTCTGAAACATAAGATTTCAGTTGAACCTTTCTGAAAATAGAGTTTAAACAGTGAACAAATCAACCAGTATAAAGAAAATGAACAACCACATCTCACTTCAAATCATTATACATAAAAAAGAACACATCATATGCCAATTAAAAATCAGGTCCAGACTTGGCCAGGCACAAAATATGGCAGAGTTAAACCAGTTTATGGAACACCACCCACCCTCCTAGTTCTTGGGAATTGGATCTCCAATGGGAATCAATCTAAGATCATGTGAAGTAAATATTTGATCTGCTTTTGAATTTAAATAACTATTACTAGTTTCTTGGATTTCAAATTTAAGTGGATGCACGACAGCGAGCTCAAAAAAGAAAACCACAAAGAGTCAGTAAGACCTGATCAATATGTTTACTCATGAAAGGTAAGGTTTGTAACTAGATCATCAAGACAGGTGCCACCAATGGAGCAGGAAATGCTAACCCTTCCGGAGCACCTGAGTTCACACCCGGTTTTTAGTAAGGTTTGTGTTGTTTGATCTTTAGTTTATGTGTACGTTTTGTAGATTGTTGTTTGTCCTTTTGGCCATTGTGTTTTCTGTCCTTCTTCAAATTGCGGATTCTGATTACCTCTTTGGTATCTTCAAACTCTTCTTATAGTGAATCTTGAGAGAGCATTTATCTCACTCATGAAAAGATAAAGGACTTTAATGATTGATATCCAGAGCCACTAAACCAAGTAACCCTGAATTATGTTTCGACAACACAATGAAAAAGTGGCCTTATAAGAAGGGTGGACTCTCTTGAAGGGAGTGGGGGGGGGGGGCAATTAAGATTTTACCATCTCAGTGCATCTAAAACCTTGATAAGAGAGGTGGCCTTTGGTGGGAGGGGCCTCACAAGAGAGGTGGCCTTTGGTGGGGCAGGCCTCACAAGAGAGGTGGCCTTTGGTGGGAGGAGCCTCACAAGAGAGGTGGCCTTTGGTGGGAGGGGCCTCACAAGAGAGGTGGCCTTTGGTGGAAGGAGCCTCACAAGAGAGGTGGCCTTTGGTGGGAGGAGTCTCACAACAGAGGTGGCCTTTGGTGGGAGGGGCCTCACAAGAGAGGTGGCCTTTGGTGGGGCAGGCCTCACAAGAGAGGTGGCCTTTGGTGGGAGAGGCCTCACAAGAGAGGGGGCCTTTGGTGGGAGGAGCCTCACAAGAGAGGTGGCCTTTGGTGGGAGGGGCCTCACAAGAGAGGTGGCCTTTGGTGGGAGGAGCCTCACAAGAGAGGTGGCCTTTGGTGGGAGGAGTCTCACAACAGAGGTGGCCTTTGGTGGGAGGGGCCTCACAAGAGAGGTGGCCTTTGGTGGGAGGGGCCTCACAAGAGAGGTGGCCTTTGGAAGGAGGAATCTCACAAGAGAGGTGGTCTTTGGTGGGAGGAGTCTCACAAGAGAGGTGGCCTTTGGTGGGAGGGGCCTCACAAGAGAGGTGGCCTTTGGTGGGAGGAGTCTCACAAGAGAGGTGGCCTTTGGTGGGAGGAGTCTCACAAGTAAATGATTGGTACATATTTAAGTCAGTGTGTGAGTGATTGTTTTTTTCATTGCCAAATGAGCAATATTCAGCCATATTATGGCAAGAAAAAGTTACATTCGATGAGATGAAGATGTCTGCTTTGTACTAGACCAATATGCTTAGTTGGATTTTCATAGTGCTAGCTTAAACAACAGTCCATGAGTAGGCTTGTTCCTCCACACATTATCCTGATTATGAACCAGTCTTTGCTATAACTACTCAATACCATCTATTACACCACCACTGCTGTTGGTCCATATTCAAGCTTAGCTCTCACCAAATACGCAAACTACAGAAACAGCATACACCATATTAACCATTAGGTCAATAACACACTGTGTAACTTATATTATATATTTAACAAATAGTTCATGGCACTAAGGGCCATACTGCAGTTTATGGACCGAGATGTCACCCACAAAATATTATAAGCCCGCCATACCCAATCACATAGTATGAACTGTCTCGAGATGGGCGTATAAAAACGAGTCCGGACAAAATCCGGAAGAAAACATTATATTGATCGGGCCCAGTCAATATACTAAAATATTGATCGGTCAATATTATACAGTTATTGACTGGATCCGAGTACTACAGCTGTTGTTCGAGGAATCAGTCTATAACCGATTTGCTATACCTTATCATATTTAATGCTTTCTATTTTAATTTCTTTTCCTGTTTTTAGTTTTACTGGCTTATCGCGACCAGCTTATAAATCATTTATGAATTTGTATCCTGCATTTCTGCCATTCCAATAGCAGTCTTTTTTGCTATAGTATATAATTCATTAATAAGTCTGTGTTAGTGTTCTTTTTCTTGTCTACATCACAAGTTTATTAACCATTAAAATTATGAAATTTTCTGTTTGTTTCATTTTCAGTATACACCATAACGTCGGAACAATCTCTTCATTAGATTTGTCACATAAATCGTCACTACGTAGATTAAGTTTGTTGTTTATATAGTCTTTGAATAATTTTGAAGCTACTTGTATTACGTTTTTGGTGTTCGTACTCTCGGTTTCGTTTAAAATCTCCTCCATTTCATCTTCAGACAGATCGGCGAACCTGGATGTCACCATTTTTATTTTTAGTAAACGCTACACAGACAACAGGGAATCACGTGACATATACGTGCAGCTATACATTTATATAGAGAAAAAATTATAAGGTATAACAAACTAAAATATTGATCGGCTGCGCTAACAAAGACAAATAGGGAAAATAAAAACGTAAAGTATATTAATATATATACGTTAAATTTAAATTCAGACTTACTGGGGGCCATCATGGCCTTGATCATATGGTAGTTGGATTTACATCTACCTATGCAATCAGTGTCTATAACCACTGATGTTGTGAGTTCGAATCTCGATCAGGGAAAGGTGTACAACATTATGTGATAAACTTTGTCAGTGACTTGTGACAGGTCGATGGTTTTCTCTGGGTCCTCTGGTTTCTTCCATTAATAAAACTGACCGCCACAATATAACTAAAATATTGTTGAAAGTGGCGTTAAACACCATAAAATCAAACTTACTGTTGATGGAATGAGTGTGGCTCACACAGGAAGTGGACTGATGGTAATTCTAATGGATGGTTACATATACTGCACTTTGATGCTTGGAAAATCTTTGCTCTGAAATATTAAAAAACAACAGTTAAAGCCTAGCTTGGCAAATGTGTATAAAGAAATAAGACAACAAAATCTCTCAGTCATCACATTTTTCTTTTCCATTTTAATCTTATGAAATAACCACCTTTTTAATTGGATGACATAACCATCATTTTAATTGGATGACATAACCTCCATTTTAATTGGATGACATAACTACCATTTTAATTGGATGACATAACCATAATTTTAATTGGATGACATAACTACCATTCTAATTGGGATGACATAACCACTATTTTAATTGGATGACATAACTACCATTTTAATTGGATGACATAACCATCATTTTAATTGGATGACATAACCACCATTTTAATTGGATGACATAACCATCATTTTAATTGGATGACATAACTACCATTCTAATTGGGATGACATAACCACTATTTTAATTGGATGACATAACTACTATTTTAATTGGATGATATAACCACCATTTTAATATGTTGACATAACCACCATTTTAATTGGATGACATAACTACCATTTTAATTGGATGACATCACCATCATTTTAATTGGATGACACAACCACCATTTTAATTGGATGAAATAACCATCATTTTAATTGGATGACATAACTACCATTCTAATTGGGATGACATAACCACTATTTTAATTGGATGACATAACTACTATTTTAATTGGATGATATAACCACCATTTTAATTGGATGACATAACCACCATTTTAATTGGGTCACATAATCATCATTTTAATTGGGTTACATAGACAAGAAATTTAAGTGTTGTCTGCAATTTAAAAAAATAAATAAAAAAAATATCATTCAATATTGAACATAGGCTATATTCAAAGACAATTTTCCCTGTAATGGATACCAACTTTTAGTTGAGAGCAATTTAACTTCAATCACTTAAAACACAATAAAAATGAAATAAGTCTTAATTATACTATAATTTAATGAGTTTCATTATCAAAAATATGTCATGAGTGGCATATTTGTGATAATGAAATTTGTCAATTAATTATAGTATTTATTACATAGATAAAAAAATCATTCAATTCCAATTTAATTTTAAATGAGTGTAATTGTATAGATATTACATGTTAGCGTAGGGGATAAATAGTATTATTATACCTTACATTATATATTATATATAAATATTACGTGTTAGCATAGGGGATATATAATATTATTATACCTTACATTATATATTATATATAAATATTACGTGTTAGCGTAGGAGATATATAATATTATTATACCTTACATTATATATTATATATAAATATTACGCGTTAGCATAGGGGATATATAATATTATCATACCTTACATTATATATTATATATAAATGTTACGTGTTAGCATAGGGGATATATAATATTATTATACCTTACATTATATATAAATATTACGTGTTAGCGTAGGGGATATATGATATTATTATACCTTACATTATATATTATATATAAATATTACGTGTTAGCGTAGGGGATATATAATATTATTATACCGTACATTATATATTATATATAAATATTACGTGTTAGCGTAGGTGATATATGATATTATTATACCTTACATTATATATTATATATAAATATTACGTGTTAGCGTAGGGGATATATATTATTATACCTTACATTATATATAAATATCACGTGTTAGCATAGGGGATATATAATATTATTATACCTTACATTATATATTATATATAAATATTACGTGTTAGCATAGGGGATATATAATATTATTATACCTTACATTATATATTATATATAAATATTACGTGTTAGCGTAGGGGATATATAATATTATTATACCTTACATTATATATTATATATAAATATTACGTGTTAGCGTAGGGGATATATAAGATTATTATACCTTACATTATATATTATATATAAATATTACGTGTTAGCGTAGGGGATATATAATATTATTATACCTTACATTATATATTATATATAAATATTACGTGTTAGCGTAGGAGATATATAATATTATTATACCTTACATTATATATCATATATAAATATTACGTGTTAGCATAGGGGATATATAATATTATTATACCTTACATTATATATTATATATAAATATTACGTGTTAGCGTAGGGGATATATAATATTATTATACCTTACATTATATATTATATATAAATGTTATGTGTTAGCATAGGGGATATATAATATTATTATACCTTACATTATATAAATATTACGTGTTAGCGTAGGGGATATTATAGTATTATTACATGATGTTTTCCATATTGGCCTAGTTATAGGTCCGAGGCCTGCTGTATTGGCCTGAGGCGCAGCGTAATGATACCTTTATTAATTAACCAGTCCAATATCTCTCAGGATTTTTCCTTGAAATTGTCGAAATGTCTAGCGGATCCCGATCTAGTTGTTATTGGACTGACTGGAATTGGGCCAATACAGAAAATTTCCGCATTGGACTGGTTTTTGCCGTATTGGCCCAATGAAAGTTTTTATATTGTATTGACAGATTTGATCATATAAAGGCTAATAAATCAAAGTTAATTAATAAATAATATTATTATACCTTACATTATATAAATATTACTGTTAGCGTAGGGGATATATAATATTATTATAACTTACACTATATATTATATATAAATATTACGTGTTAGCATGATGTTCACCTTAAGTGCAGGCAATAATTGTATAATGTGTATCGTTTCAAAAAACAACTAAACCATACAAAACGGTCAAAGGGACGTAACTGTAAAACATACAAAAAAGTAGCAATGAAATGGTGCGAAATGTAGCGAGAAATAAAATAACATAAAGTAAAAAGGATAATTCCATTGTGAAATTCTCATCTTTATTTAACTCAGAAAATTCTGTAATTCACAGCTATCTATATAATAATGTACTTTAATATTAAGAAATATCTAAAAAAAATATTTATAAATTGTAAACATGAGTCAATGTAAAATATCGGTCATATTTTCAGAAATAAGTAACATTAGATTTTGACTCAAAATGGTTTCTGAGGAGGAAATTAAAGGTGAAATGCTAATAGGATAATAAATTATCGATAGATGCCAAGAAATGGCAAAATATCACATAGCCTATAGTCATGTTCCTTACAACAGATAACATGACAGGTGCCACATGTTGAGCAGAATCTGCTTACCCTTCCAGGTAGTACTAATAATAAAACCCTAAATGCTCGCTTACTCGCAAGGGTTATAACGGGATGCCATTACACGTAATGGAGCAGCCGCCGAGATTTTTTGCACTCGCTTACAGAGTTTCTGACGCCTGCATTTATCAATAATAAGACATAACCTTTCCTTTTGTCCATTATTATAACAAGTTTTTATCACCTACCAGTATTTTAAAATGTAATTCCCACAAAATAAAAATCCATGTCTGAACATTTTAAATTTCGTCATTTCCGGCCTCACTATTTGGATGTCGATACCATATTTGGCGATTTGAGGCATGAATGTTTACATCATTGTGTAGTAAGAAATACCATCTTTAGAAAAGCTTCGCCTTCCGTAGTTTCTGGTTATGGAAAACGATCGATAAATTTGAATAAGGTTGTTGCTACCTTTGAAAAGCATATATTTCTCAGCCAAACCGACTTAACAAGGACTGGGATCATCAGTAATAGTTATAATGAAATGTTTGAAGCGTAAATAGTGAGTTTTTATGTTTCAACTCCAACTTTTTTTTTGCTCCATTGTGACGAATGGGACCGCGTTGTAGCTCTGCTGAGACACAAGTTTGTCACAGGAGCTACATTATTGCAGTTACCATCCAGGCACCTGATTTCACTCTTGGTTTTTAGTGGAGTTTGTGTTGCTCGATCTTTAGTTTTGTGTGTAATGTTTTGTAGTTCGTTGTTTGTCCTTTTGTCCTTTTTCTTTTGGCCATTGTGTTGTCTGTCCTTCTTCTATTTATGACTACTGATTACTTCCCCGTTGATATCTTCTATTTATGACTACTGATTACTTCCCCTTTGATATCTTCTATTTATGACTACTGATTACCTCCCCTTTGATATCTTCTATTGATGACTACTGATTCATTCCCCTTTGATATCTTCTATTTATGACTACTGATTACTCCCCCTTTGATA